>CP136894.1:43642500-44892500 GCA_034359265.1 Canna indica | reverse complement strand
AAGTAATGATGTATCTTGTAAGTGATCGATGGGTACGAGGCTCAATTAGCATCACAATAGCTTGTTGGAAGTAAATTAGATGGTGTCTTCAAAAGAATGCCTTGGCCGAGTTTTGTTTGATATAATGAAGAACTCAAATAGCTACATCCCAATGGGGTGTTGTATATCTTGCATAAATTGAGATAAGATTTGCATCGAGTAGCATAAGTCTAGTCGAGTAATCGTTATATATAAGCCGACCAACAAGTCGTCTATATATACCAACTAGAATCAGAAATAGGATCACCATAATTAGCAGATAAGCGATGATATTGTTCCATAGAAAAATATGATGGTCGAGCACTGAGTAACTCGCACTACGACAATTTATCTAAATCATGCTTGCACTTAGTAAAGAAAAGACTAGTTAGAGTCCGGGAGAAAAATACTTCAAAGGACCAATATCTTTGATTTTAAATTGATGAGAAAGATATTCCAATGAATGATATGTTGTTGGATCAACGTGAATTAGAAAGGCCAAGAAAACTTTGTTATGTAAAAGTGAATAACAAACGACCAATCCTAGATTACACACACAAAACCATAATCAAGTAAAGCGGAAGCAAATTTAGCATACCAATTGCGAGAAGATTGCTTAAGGTAATATACAGATTTACGTAGGAGACAATCCTTCCCAAAAACAAAGGGCCTTAAGGTTCTCGTGTAGAAATGCATTATGGACATCGAGTTGACGAAGCTCCCAATTATTGGCGAGAGATATTGCCATTAAACAACAAACAGTTACCAATTTAGCAATAGAAGCAAAAGTTTCATAAAAATTATGAACCTTCTATTTGAGTTTAGCCTTTTGGACATGAGATAAGTTTTATATCTCTCAATGCTCCCATCTAAACGGTGTTTAATTTTCTAAGCCAACTTACAATCAATCGATTTATTTTCTGGAGATAGATCTTCCAATATCCACATATAATCTTGTTCTAGAGCATAACTCTTTTGGCATCACATCATGCCTTCAGGCGTCTCCCATAGCTTGGTGAAAAAGTCTCTCTCCCCCCATTCCCCAACTAATTAAAATAATTACATTATATTACAAGATACACCTAGAATAATTAGGTTTAATTGTAAGATATGCCTAGAATAAATTACAAGATAGGCCTAGAATAATCTAGAATCTCCAATATTTTCTCAAAGTTGACCTAGATTGGCTAGTTTGACTAAGACCAAAATCTAAATTAAGTACCAAAATGGGTTTAGCCAAAAGCAGTGATTAAACTAGATTTGATCTTAGGTGCTCTTTCACTCTTCTCTAAATGCATAAATTGCATTCGACAATCTACATGAGATATATATTTGGGTTTCCATGGAATAACTTTTCATATGCTGATTTCAAGGGTGAAATGCAGTGGCTGCAGTTGAGAATCACTTTTCATATGCTAATTAATAACTTTAGTCTTTAGCTAAGACATCATCTACTAATTATATTCTAAACACAAACAAAGAAAATATTCAGACTTTGTTAATTAAATATTACTTCGCTGTCAATAATTTTTTTTCTTCTAAAAAACGCATGAAGAAATTGTTTTGAGCTCTTCAGGAAATAGAAGATTCATCTGTTTTCAAATCATGTGCAAATTGCACAGTTTGTTTGCCCAAACTCTTCACTATCTTCAGGAAATAGAAGATTCATTTGTTTTCAAATCATGTGCAAATTGCACAGTTTGTTTGCCCAAACTCTTCACTATCTGTCATTTATATACTTAATTTCAAAGTGCAGGCTCTCTCAAGAAGAATTCATTATGGTAAGTTTGTGGCTGAGGCAAAATTTCGACAGTCACCTGATCTCTACGAGCCTGCAATAAGGGCACAAGTATATATTTACTTATCCTCAGGCCTTCATTAACCTAATCAATTATAAGTTCATACTTCATACTTGTACTGACAAATCGCTCTCTCTTCGTGGATTCCAGGACAGAGATCAGTTAATCAATCTTCTGACATATGATACAGTGGAAAATGCAAATTTGCAGAGGGTGGAGGAAAAAGCTAGAATATTTGGGCAAGATTTGACATTCAGTAATCAAAATGGAGCACCTCCTGCGTACAAAATAGATTCTCAATTAGTGGCTGAACTCTATGGAAATTGGATAATGCCATTGACAAAGGAGGTCCAGATAGAGTACCTTCTACGTAGGTTGGATTAATTTTTTTACTCCTGAAAAAGCATTAATTAGATTTTTTTCCATTGTACAAATAAAAGTGTTTCATGGGTAAAGGGGATTTTTGAAAACTAAGTTACTAGGAAAGATGGAAGAAAAATAAAATGCTCTTTATATATGATTTGACTGCAGAATATTGTATTTCGTGTATTAACTTTTTCAATCTTCCAAGCCTTATGGGTTGTAAAGGCTTTTCTGATAGATCCGAGGAGGATAAACTTCATCAAAAGCCTCTTATTTATTTGCCCTATTAATAACATCAATTGCTGATGAACCTATTAATGCTCCAGGTTTGGGAAATGCAGCCCTATTTCTTCTACTATTGGTTTTGGTTTTTTCTATTTGCTTGCAGATAAGGAAGGCAACATTGTTTGCTTTATAAATGGTATCTACTAATGGACAGAGATATGGACAAACTGTCAATTAATGATGCCTTAAGTACAAGGCATGTCTCGATTTCCATCACTTTGGATAAAACTTACATGGCATCTTGGTAGACATTAATCTTGAAAGATTTATCATCGTGTTATCGGGAGGAGTCGGAAAAAAGGTTTCATTTCAAAGAGTTTGTAAGGGTACAGAGTATTACAAAATTACAGTACCTATTGACTTACCATTAAAGAGGAAGTTGTCCCTGTTTAGAGGTTGAAACTAAGAAGCAAAACATAAAAGGGGCGTTTGGTTTTCCAAAAATACAAATACTGCAAAAAAATATTTACATATAAAAGCAAATATCAACAAATAGGATTTGCAACTTATCGTTTGGTTGCCCGCCAGTAGAACTGCAACTTTTATTTGCAGGCATTTAATTGGTTGCAAATGGAAGTTGCAACTGCACTTGCAACTTGAATTATATATCACATGTGAACAAGTGAAGTATAATCGAAGGCAATGAGCTTGAGCTTAGAATTGATCAGAACAAAACGTGATTACTAAAATTAAACATAACATAAGTTTTTGTTCCTTGCATATAACTTTAGATATGCGTACAACATGAGACCACTGGGAAAAAGATAACGACAGAATATAAACATACCATAAAACTGAAACATAACAAGTGTGAGTAGATTTCAGTGCACAAATACCAGGATACATATGACAACTAGCAAAAAAAAAGTATTTCTTTATCCAAATAAAAAAACTAAGTTGGAACTCTTTCTTCTCTACAACTTATTATGCTAAGCTACATGAATAAAAAAGAATCATAAGAAGAAGCTCAAGTTTAAGGTCCTCTATCAGAATAATTTATTGTGAAGCCAAAGCTGATAATATGCTATTAAGCTGATAATATATATGCTAGCTCGTTAATAACTTGACATGATAACTATTATTGTATCAAATTTTTTGCTCAATCTGCTAAAGTTTTGGGCTGGGTACAAATGGAGTGTCGCCTGCAACATGAACAATAAAACAAAAAATAATATAAATTGTTAATGTAAGAAAAATTTAGATAATTGACAAAAGGAGTTTCAAAATGACAAATATAATGTCATGGCAAGAAATAGTTCATTAGGACCATCTTTTCACAAAATAAAAAAGTTCCTATTTGCACCTAGTTAATTTGAAACAAGTTTGCGACAATCCAAATTATCTTCGATAAGGTCAAAAAATATGATATAATTAAATCGATCCTAAAATACCACACATTCACAGACAGAAAGGACATACTCATGCACCAAAATGAAGAGGGTCATTTTAGCAGTGTCAAATGGAGCACTTGGTGCCCGACAAGTCGCTAGTCATGTTTGTGTTTGGTGACTCCTTGATTGATGATGGAAAGAACTTGATGAGCTCCATTGCCCGGGCTAACTACTACCCTTATGGGATTGACTTCTTTCAAGTCCCCACAGGACGGTTCTCCACTGGCAAAACCCTAGTAGATGTCTTGTGTAAGCATTAAATTCTCAAATGATTTCCGACATTGCTACTTGACAAAACTACTTGAAGCATTTTAGAGAGTTTGACAAAAGAAGCACTTCTAGAATATTAGCTATCAACCACGGAGTTCACTAACGACCGCCTAGACCGTCAGAACCATTCATGGCATTCCATCGATGGTCGCATGGACCGTGGCTGATGTAACCCAATCAGTCGCAGCTCGTATACGACCGCCCAATGCCGTCGCTCATAGGTGATGGCGCGCATGAGGTGTGAAATGAAATAACCTAGTAGTGACGGCTTAGCTGGGGCCAAAGGATAGTCTGTGATATAAGTAAGTAATTAGCCACGGCCAAAAGCTGCGGTCGCTTATTAATTGATGGCGCGAATGAGGCGCGAAAATTAAAAACACGTCATTGACAGCTGAGAGAGGGCTATGCGACCGTCGCTGATACTATTATTAGTTGTCCACGGTTTACCGACGGCCTACGGGCCGTCGGTGAAAAACCTTTTTATTTGCGTTCGCGCCCGACCCTTAATTCCTCTTTCCCCGTTCTCTTCTCTCTCCGCCGCTGCTGACCGAGATTGGCCGCCGATCGTCACCGTCTGCCATGACCCTTCTCGCGGTCGAGACGCCGTCCTCGCCCTCGCCACGCCGCCGCCCCCTCTCCCCCTCTTCCTCGCCCTCGCCGCCGATCCCTCTCCCCTCTCTGCCGCCACCAAGTGAGTTCCTCCCCTCTCTGGGCCGGCGCCGGCCAATATTTTTGTTTGTTTTTTTTAAAATTAGATTAATTAATTTTTAATTAGATTTAATTACTGTTAATTATTGTTAATTACTATAATTAGTTAATGCTAATTAGGGTTAATGTAAATTATTGTTAATGTAAATTATTGTTAATTAGTTTTTAATTAGATTTTTGTTAATTACTGTTAATTAGTTTTGTTAATTAGGGTTCATGCTAGATTTAATTAGTTTTGTTAATTAATTAGGGTTATTTGTTAATTAGATTTAATTAGGGTATAATAAATGTTAGAGTTAATTTTAGTTGGGTGTAATTACAATTCTGAAATCATCCACTTTGGACTTGGGCGCGTCGGAATCGTCCACTTTGGACTCGCGGTCAAATCATCCACGATGGACTCGCGCCGAAATCGTCCACTTTGGACTCGTGGCCAAATCATCCACGGTGGACTCACGTCGAAATCGTCCACTTTGGACTCGTGCGGAATTGTCTATTGTGGACTCACACCGGCATCCATAAATTTAGAAAAAAATCAAGACGAGTTGATACGTTTCACGTACGCATCGACGAGTCAAGTTTTAATTTTGCAAAACCTTAGATCCGTTCGGGGGTTGTATGTTCGTGTAAATGAAGTAAATGATCTTTTATACGACGTACAACCCTTGAATTATCCCTAATTGGACAATTTGGGAACATAATTATTTATATTGCACTTAGTTTATTTCTTTTATTCTTATTCATTTTTAAATTTTAGCTTGTATCTTCCTTGTTCTCCGATACGCGCCCAGATGATATGCGTATTCGGAGAACTATAAGGAGATGCTGCCGAAATTTAGAATGAAGTTAATGACTAAAAAAAATTCTAAGTGCAATATAAATAACATGAATCCCGAATGAAATAGGACCATCCCACCTAAAGATATTACCTAAAGATATTGCCACCGAATGGAACTGTAGGGAGCTCAACCATTAGATGATTGTTTAAATATCTTTTGTTACCCCGGTTGTGCTTTGGGTTCTCGTCCGTCTCGATTCTTAAACGACGAAGAGTACCATTTGGCCTACTTGTATGTTTTACTAAACTGTCCAATGATTGAAAAGTTTATTTAAATATTTGACATTGAGATGGTGACAAAATATTCAATTTACAACAATGAAGAATTAGAAAGATTACGGAATCGTGAGTTCCCTAATTGGTTTCAAGCTTACAACACATAACACAGAGGCGAAATAGATAACCAAATCTCAAATCTTTGAGTTTGCTAGTGGACCGGCACAACTTGTACAATGTTATAATAGTTATTTTATTAATGGATATAAATTTCACACACTTGAATATTCATATACAAAAAAGACTATGAATGTCGAGGTCTGCATCAAAGGGACAACGTATGCTGAATATGATGTTGACTTTTACGGACTATTGGAAGAAGTCATTGAATTGTAATTTTTCAAATGTAAATCAATTGCCCATTTTAAATGTCATTGGTTCGATACAAGCGATAGAGGCATGAGAGTTCATCCAAAGTATAAACAGCTGGTCGAGGTCAATTACAAATCAAAATTGGCTTCAAATGTGCCATTTATATTGGCATCTCAAGTTGAACAAGTATATTATATGCAGTATCCGTCTCGAAAGAAAGATATGACAGATTGGCATGTAGTTTGTAAGACTAAAGCTAGAGGAAAAATTGACCCGGTAGTTGGAGAGAATGAGCCAGCAGATGACTTCTATCAAGAAGAGGATCCTTCTGAAGTAGAACGAGTTAGTCCAATAATCGAGGATGATGACACGGAGTTAGTTCAATTGGAAATAGAATACGTTGATGACGACGATAATAAAATTGAGGAAGGACAGAATGATGATGAGGGAGAAGAAGAATATCAAGATTCCGATACAGAAGAACAAGAAGAAGAGTATTATAGGGATGATGATAATGACGATGACGAATAATTGTAAATGTGAAGTATATATTCAATTATTAAATATATCTATTAATCTATTATATATAATCTAATTATATTAATTTTTTACAACTATGGTTCGATATATCAGTTCCCGAGGAGGCATTCCTCGTAGGACTACCCCCTGATGATTACCACCTGCCCTACTTGTATCCACTGACCCTTCGCCTTCCACCACCATCCCCCCACCTCCGGCCACCTTCGGCCACCATCCCCCCACCTCCGGCCACCTCCGGCCACCATCCCCCACCTGATCTATCCACCGTTCCCCCACCTGATCTGGCCACCATCCCCTCACCTCAGGCTACCATCCCTCCACCACCCTTCGCAAATCCAGGACCATCGTCTTCTAGACATAGCCCATGAGAGCCTAACATAATTCTCCATCCGCCACCCGAGGGAGAACTGTGCAAAGCAGTTAGTGCGTGCGAAAGACGGTAAGTATATACATTAATTATTTTTTATAATTTATTTATAATTCAAAATATCATAAAATGAATTTATATTTGGTGCAGATTTGATCAGGAGGACGTCCCCCGCACGATAGCGGGGACGATCCGAAAGTTTATGCACGGGGCGTGGCCTACATGGTCTCATGTGCCCCTTGAGCATATGAATTTATTGTGGCGAGAGTTCTCGGTAAGTACATTTATTAAATTAATATTAGTATTAAATATTGATTGGTAATACTAATTTTTTTTGCAAGCTCATTAATTATACATGGCCAAAGGACCAGACCACTTTTGTTGAGGCTGCATGGGAGAGTGTTGCCCGTGCTCGCTATAACGGGCTGCTTCAGCAGGCCCGTCACACCGTGAGGAGACGACTGAGGGCCACACAAATAGGGCAAACTCGGGGACACGCCCCCTGTTGGCCTAATGTTTTCTACCTTGATCTTAATCTCGGTTTTAATAATAACAAACAAGAAATTAATGTTTCATTGAGAAATATTTTTAGGTTTCATACCAGTTAGCGGTCGATGTCCTCGATCAAAAATATTGGAGAAATAAAAAAATCGGAAGGACATTGGTCGACGCGTTCGGGTTCGTCATGAAGGTTTCTCAAAGTTTGACGTGTGGACCAAAGACGTCTTGGACGAGTCTAACGAACACATGGAAAGCTCTCTAAATTGACGCACGTTGAAGGCCGAAACCTGAAAATGAAGCGCGCAAGAAGATGGCTAAAAAAATCAAGTTCAGCCTAGGTTGACCGAATGTGGTAAAAAATTGGCAGTAGCCAATTCAGTCGAAGGCCGACCGAATGTGGTAAAAAATTGGCAGTAGCCAATTTAGTCGACTAATAGGTCGATCGAAGTGCGCCCAGAAGCGATAGAATGCCGCAGTCACTTGGGTGGTCGATCCATCGGTCGATTGATGATCGACCGGCAAGCGATCGGGCATCGGCAACGAACAAAAATACGCCAGTTGATGAGCCATTTATTTGGGGGTTATAAATACACGCCCCAAACTCTATCCCAAGCTCTTAATGATGCTCATAAACCTAAAAGAGTGATCTTTATAATCCTCTAAGCTTCTCATTGATCAAACCCTTCAAACCTAGTTCTTTATCCCTCATCTCCAAGTGTTCTTCATTGGAGGGCTCATCAAGGGTGCTAGGCTCAAGAAGAAGAGGTGCTTTCATTGTGATAAGTTCTCTTCACCTCCTTCTTGTAATAGATTTGTTTTTGATTTATTTTTACTTTAATTTACTTGAGTTTGTAAGAAGACCAAGTGTGTGGTCTTGTGTGTAAGTGGTTACCTTGGTGTAGAAGGGGTAAAACCACTTGTGTAAACTAAGTTAGGAGTATGTCTTAGGAATTGAGGTGGGAAAGCTCACTCGATAGGAAGGCGGGATACTTTCGGGTGTGGAAGTGCCTTCGAGGTGAGTGTAGGGTCTTTCCGGTGTAAAGTCCTCAATTGTAAGTTGCTCATAATTTAATGGATTTAGTTTGGATCGAAATTCTAAGCGGGTTGCTTAGGTAGTGGAGTAGGCATTGGGGCCGAACCACGATAAATAATTATATTAGCATTGATATATTGTTTTGTGTTATTTGATTCATATTTATTACTTCTGCTTGCTATTAATATCGTGCTTAGCCTAACTAATCAAGAAACGATTAAAATCGGAATTAGGCGATAAGATTAGTTAACACACTATTCACCCCCCTAGTGTGGTCATTTCACCAACAATTGGTACCAGAGCAGGTCATAGATTGAGATTTCACCATCTCCTCTACATCGTCTCTCGATCCGGAAAATGGCACTAGGGAGTTTAGTGTCTTCACCTCCTAGGTTCGATGAGTCTAACTTTGGTTTTTGGAAGAGTAGAATGTATACTTTCCTAAACACTCAAGGTTTAGTTGTATTTGACATGGTAAAGACAAAATATATTGAACCTAAGGAAAATATGGATGCATGAACCCAAGAACAAATTAATATGTTTGAATTAAATGCTAAGGCAACAAATTGCATATATTGTTCTTTGGAAAATAATATATTTGAAAAGATCATGCATTGTACTTTCGCATTCGATGTTTGGTCTTGCTTAAATGTCTTATATGATTATGCTAAAATCGAGGAGTTAGAAACTTTTAATGAAGGTAGTGATGACAATGTTCATCCTTCCAATACTAACATGGTTTTTGAAGCCCAAAGTGTACGTCTCTAGTTATAGGAGCACTAAAAATCGAAAAAGGAAGGTGATTTGTTATGTGTGCAAAGAAAAAGGGAATGTGAAGAAAAATTGTCCTTCCATGAAGAACAAGGCAAAGAAGAGGTCAAACACTTCCACATCATCATCTTATTCAAATGAAGCATCCTCTTGCCATGACTATGCAGTCACTTCAAAATTTGCCTCGTGTATACTAATGATGAGGTACACTCTTCTTCTTCTAGTCATAATAACAAAAATGGTAGTATTAATTCATCTAGTTCTCATGATTTGCTTTATGATGAATATAAAACATGTATGCCTTGCTTGTTAGAAAAGATAAAGAATACAAAAAATTGAAGAAAGAAAACTTAAGTCTTAGCTCTCAATTACATGATGTAAAATTAGAAAATGTGAAGCTGAAAATTAGTGTCTTCAATCCATGTCATGATACCTTAAGTATTGACACTAAAGATTTGAAAAAAAAAATGACATCTTAAAGAATGAAAATAGCATGTTGAAAACTCAAATGCATTCTTTCTATAAATCCATGGCTGACTTGAAAAAGGAGGTTTTAGTATTGAGTAAAAAGGTAAATGAATTTACAAAAGTTTCTATCTTTAAGAATCCAAAAAGGAGAAATAACACTTTTGATAATACTCATGCATCTCATGCTTATCATGTTAGTATTCTACCTCTAGACCTCATGATCATAAGAAGATGAATGGTTCTCTCAAGAATGCTCATGCTTATCTTAGTTCAAATGACAAGTATTCTAATAATAAATCTCATGTCCATAGCAAAAACAAAAAGACATTTAATGGACATTGTTTTTATTGTGGTGTTTACGGGCATGCTATTTATGATTGCGCTTTTAAGATGAATCCAAGTGTGGCAAAGACACTTTGGGTTCCTAAGCCCTCTAACCCCCAATGATCCAAAACTATTTGGGTACCAAAAATCTCATGCTATCACACAAGGATAAAGGAGATTGAAGAATTGAAGTTGACCAATGAGTTGAAGGAATGATCCCTACATGGTTGCAACTTCAAAATCTTCACATAGACTAGATGCCCATGGTAAAGTTGACATCAAATACTTTGGTATCATCTCTTAACTTCAATTGATCAATTAATAGTTAGAGTTCATGATACTTGCTTAGACTGATTATTTTCCCGCTCATGATATGCTTTCAAAAACGTTTTTGATTTTTAATTCCCGGTCTCTTCAGAGACCTATGTAGCCTATAACGGGCTCATGCAACCTTGCAGTTCTAAATCGTAGGCATATTGTAGCTTTTCAATTTTCAACCAATAGGAAGGGTAGGAAATCTTAATTTTTCAAATATTTCATATTTTAAGATCTCTTGATTCGTTTCAGATTAATGATAATATATTTTGAAACGGATTTCAAACTATTTAGCAAAGTGAATCTTGAAAATAATACTTGATTCTTATCTTTGCTATTTAGTTTGGGTTGTTTGCTAGTAGCTTTAGTTTCATTAAATCTATTAATGAAGTCTACTTGTAAGTTGAGACCATGAATGGAAGGCTATGTCAATGAAAAATGAAAAGTTTGGCTAAATTCGCATGGATGAGGTATGTCTTTGGTTATTGCATATTTCTAGTCTAATACCTCAATTTTCATGTTTGACTGATGTCTCTATGCTCATGATCGAAATAACATGAAAAATATATGAAATCTCATGAGTAGGTAAAATTTTGATAACTTAGGCAATTTCATGATATCTTGATTGAATAAAACTTTCCCTAGGTTAGAACTTGTCGTTAGAGACTTCCTTTTAAAGTCCAAACTTATGAAACATATTTAGATATACACATGACATGCTTCTAGGTGTTTAAACTTGAAAAACCATGTGTAAATTGACAAAGTGATAACTAGATTACTTTAGGAGACTAGGAGACTCACTCTTGAAAAGTTTGAACTAAGTCAATAAATTGACTTAGAAATTTTATTTTGAGCCCAAATTTCACAAACATGTTTAGATTTACTCATGTTAGGTGTATATGTGTCCAAGTTTGAAAAACTATGAGTAAATGATCAAATTTGATACTTAACAATTTCATATTAACATGCTTGTTTTTTAATGAAATCATGCTAAGGTAAAATTTTGACCAAATGACATTATTTTCATTTCAAACTTAATAAACATGCTTTAAATGATTAGATCTTGATATCTGAAAAATTTGAATGAAAAATGAAAACTTTTGAAACATAGCTAATATTTATGAAAATGCCACTAGATTTCAGTTATTTTTAGAAAAATGCAAAATATTGATTTTTGGATGATTCTTGAAACTGCATGTTCTCTGAAAAATCTAATTTTTTCAGTAAAAATTTTAAAAATTTTCAGTAAGAATATGATTTGATATAGATTTTTGAAATTGCATTTTAAAACTTTAAAGTCGTTCTTCCCAAATGTTCATTTTTCCGATACTTTGATTTTTGGTCCAATCCTTGAATGAGACTTCAAGTATGAAATTTTGAATTCACTTTTGGTATCGTTCTAATATTTTAGAGAGAAAAATCATTTCTAAAATGATTTTTGACTCCTTGACCGATACTTGCAAATATTGATACTTGAGTTAGTACATGATTCCTAGCTTTGGTTTTTGACTATCGCTTCATGATATCATGTATCACTTAGTCTCTCATTCGATATGTTATTTTCATCCCTTGAGTTGGTTGACTTCGTTTTCATGAAAAATATTTTCTAGTTTCAACCTTGATTTTAATTGAATTTTCTAACCCTTTTTGATTGATATCAAAAGGGGAAGAAAAATATAGGTATAGGGGAAGAAAATATAGGAAAATCATGCACATAGATAGGGGGAGTTCTATTATATAGATATGCATGTTGATAGGGGGAGAAATCCCATGTTTGATATCCTTTGTGCTTGAATGATATATTTTTTTGAGGATGTTTGTCATCATAAAAAAGGGAGAGATTATTGGCCTAAGGTTTTCTACCTTGGTCTTAATCTCGATTTTGATGACAACAAACATGGAACTAATGTTTCATTGAGAAATATTTTTAGGTTCCATATTGGTTAGCGCTCGATGTCCTCGATCGAAAATATCGGAGAAATCAGAAAATCAGAAGGACATTGGTCGACGCATTTGGGTTCATCGTGGAGGTTTCTCAAAGTTCGATGTGTGCACCAAAGATGTCTTGGACGAGTCTAAAGAACACATGGAAAGCTCTCTTAATTGACGCACGTTGAAGGTCGGAACCCGGAAATGAAGCGCGCAAGAAGATGGCTAAAAAAATCAAGTTCAGCTTAGGTTCGATCGACCGTATGTGGTCAAAAATTGGCAGTAGCCAATTCGGTCGACCAGTCGGTTGACCGAAGTGCGCCCAGAAGTGGCAGAATACCGCGGTCGCTTGGGCGATCGATCCATCGGTCGACCGATGATCGATCGACAAGCGACCGGGTGTCAATAATGGGCAAAAATACGCTCGTTGACGAGCCATTTGTTTGGGGGGTTATAAATACCCACCCCAAACTCTCTCCCAAGCTCTTTACGATGCTCATAAACCTAAAAGAGTGATCTTTAACATCCTCTAAGCTTCTCATTGATCAAATCCTTCAAACCTAGCTCTTGATCCCTCATCTTCAAGTGTTGTTCATTGGAGGGCTCATCAAGGGTGCTAGGCTCAAGAAGAAGAGGTGCTTCCATTGTGATAAGTTCTCTTCACCTCCTTCTTGTAATAGATTTGTTTTTTATTTGTTTTTACTTTAATTTACTTGAGTTTGTAAGAAGACCTAGTGTGTGGTCTTGTGTGTAAGTGGTTACCTTGGTGTAGAAGATATAAATCCACTTGTGTAAACTAAGTTAGGAGTAGGTCTTAGGAATTGAGGTGGGAAAGCTCACTCGGTAGGAAGGTAGGATACTTCCGGGTGTGGAAGTGCTTTCGAGATGAGTGTAGGGTATTTCTGGTGTAAAGTTTTCAATTGTAGGCTACTCATAATTTAGTGGATTTGGTTTGGAAATCCTAAGCGGGGTGCTTAGCTAGTGGAGTAGGCATTGGAGACGAACCACTATAAATAATTATGTTAGCATTGATATATTATTTTGTGTTATTTGCTTCATATTTATTGCTTCCGTTTGCTATTAATATCATGCTTAGCCCAACTAATCAAGAAATGATTAAAATATGAATTAGGCGATAAGATTAGTTAATATACTATTCAGCCCCCATATAGTGTGACATTTTCACCAACACCCCTGTGTGGATTCTTCGCCCTGTGTCGTACTAGCTCATTGAGCGGTGGGCCATGCCTGACTGGCATGATGTCTCGCAATGTCCGGGGGGAGGGGGGCGCCACACTGGTGGCTCCGTGTCTTTTGCAGTTCATGAGCGTCGTATGGTATGTATACTATAATTATTTTTTAATTAAATTATATATTATGTATAATAATACTAATGTATTTGTTTTCTAATGTAAGACGCGCATGGCGGAGGACGGCACCGTCCAACACCCGTCGATGTTGGAGGTGTTTGAGCGCACTCACCGTCGTCGACGAGGAGCAAGGGACTACGTTGATAGCAGAGCCTCAATCATAATGGTAAGTATTTATATCTATTTGATTTACACAATTTTTATTTATAGTTTATATATATTTAAAACATAAACACGTGTAGGAAACATACACGAGGCCTGTGATCGAGCGTGGAGGCACACCGGAGGAGTTCGATGCAAGAGCTTGGGTGGAGGCTACAGGTGGCTGGGAGCACGGCCGTGTTTATGGATTTCCAAACAGTGGCCATGCACGTGCCATGCTCGGGCCACTTAGGGCATTGACCCCTCCACTGTGGGTGAGTGGCCATCAATATCCTGGGCGTACGACCAGAGTTGGATAGCGGCCTTGGAGTCGGAGCTCACACAGCAGAGACAGGCGATGGAGGAGTAGAGGCTGACGATGGAAGAGCAGAGACGGACGAATGATGAGTTGAGACAGATGATGCAGAACATGCAGGCACTCCTCACTCAGATTACGTCTCACTCTGGCCTTCTACCGATAATGTTACAACCGTCATCCTCCTTGAACCAGTCGATGCTCCCGACCCAGTCGCTGTCGACTCCACCGTCTCCACTGCCTCCATCGCAGCCGTGAGATTTTGGTTTATTATATTTTATTTATATT
Organism: Canna indica; assembly: GCA_034359265.1. NCBI lineage: Eukaryota > Viridiplantae > Streptophyta > Magnoliopsida > Zingiberales > Cannaceae > Canna > Canna indica. The sequence goes on along the minus strand of CP136894.1, from coordinate 44,877,877 downwards.
TTGATACTTGTTTGTATACTGATAGTTGTTTATATACTTATGGTTGTATATATATGATATTTGATAATTGTTTGCCTCCGATTTGAGGCTTAGGTTGATGATATTTATGTCAAACTTGTATGTTTGGTTTCAAATGCATGTGTATGATGTTTTTTGGTCGTAATATGTGATTAAAAATAGATTGTAATATATAAATATCATTGTATACACACTACTAGAAAAATAGGCATCAGCAACGGCTGATTCCGTTGCTGAGCCGTTGCTGAAGATCATCAGCAACGGCCGGAGCCGTTGCAATGGAGTCGTGACAGAAACCCGCGTTGCTGATAACTTAGCAACGGATCAGCAATGGCCGCTCGGGCCGTTGCTACAAATATTATCAGCAACGGTTTTGCCATGGACCCGGAGCCGTTGCGGATGACATTAATAGCAACGGCCGCTGAGTCCGTAGCAACGCCGTTAGTAAAACCCCGTCGCTAAGCCGTTGCTGTAGGTTATCAGCAACGGCATTCGATACACTTTTAGCAACGGCTTTTCCACGGACGGCCGTGGGAAAGCCGTTGCTGATGATGTGAACCTGGTAACGAAAAATTTTAAAATTTCAAATTTCCATTGATACATTGATACATTCTGATACATAACTCACACACCCATACACACATCCACACATTCATTCACACATCACAAATACACCAAGATATACATCAAAACAATTATATTTATAGTGATAATTATCCACAATAGTATAAAAACTATTCAAATGCAAAATTGAAGTATCAATATCCGAACAAAATAAATTAAACAAGTCCAATATCTCAGTAACAAAGTCAATATAAAAGAATCTCACGATGACGATGGAGGATGGCCTGGATCATATGGCGGGGTCTGGAGTGCTTGAGTGTACACCGGCGTGGACTGACTCGAGGACGATAGATTAGATGATGCCGAAGAGATGCCTGCTTCGGGATGACCTGACATGTTGCGTAGCATAGCATGCATCTCCGCCATCATCTGACTCTGACGCGCGACCGTCTCCTCTAGAGTCCTTATTCTGCTACTATGATTATAATTGGATCTAGAGGTGGACGGCCGCTCACCAGCAACCGGAGGGGTCGGTGCCCCAAGTGGCCCTAGTACGGCTCGCGCATGACCACTATCTGCAAAGCCATATACGCGGCCATGGTCCCAGCCACCTGCGGCCTCGACCCACGTTGCTGCGTCAAAGTCCTCGGGGGTGCCCCCGCGCTGCACCACCGTCTAGCTGTAGGTCTCCTACTCGAGTTTGATTTTTTGTTTAATATTTATCATAAAACTTAAATTATAAATATATAATGAATAATTTAAACAAATATATAGTTACCATAATATATGCGGCGCGGTTGTCGATGTACTCCCCCGTCCCATGTGCTCGACGGTGAGTCCGCTCAAACACCGCCATTGGGGAAGGTCGCTGGACAGTCCCGTCATCCGACATCGTCGTCTACATTTACAAAACAAATACATTAATTAGTACACATAGTAATAAATAAAATATATAATTAAAAGGTATACTTACCATACGGTTCGCGTGCACTGCAAATGCAACAGAGCCGCCGGTGTGACGTGCTGCTCCCCCCGACATGCGATTTCTAGCCGCATTCCGAGAAACCTCCTGCCATCGATCCGTCGACCATATTCCCACGAGCTGGTCCCATATATCCGGAGTAATCCAATCGGGGCCGTATCCCCGAGTCTCCGCGATGTTAGTGGTCCCAGCTCAGACCATCGCCCCTGGAACCGAGCCTGCCCCAGCTGCCCGTTGTACCTTGCCCGGGAAATAGCCTCCCAGGCAGCGTAAATGAAGGGCCTTTGGTCCTCGGCCTATGTATAGCGAACCTGCAAAATAATAATATCAGTACCAATATTAATCATCATGCATGTAAAAAAATAATAATACTTGCCTCAAACTCGCGCCATAACATGTCGATGTGCTCGCTAGGCACGTGAGACCACGTAGGCCATGCCCCGTGCATATATCGTCGAATAGTAGAAGAAATGCTCCTCGACACTTCTTCTTGCTCGAACCTGCACAACAAAAATAAATTTTAATATTATATTATGATATAATGAATTTGTGATGATTCATAATTCATGATATATTACCGCTCCCCAATCACGCTAATAAATCTACGTGACTCTGTGGCTGGTGGAGGCTGCCACCTGTTCGGCCCGCGTGGCCGCATGCGTCTGGATGTACTAGCCTCGGCAGTATCATCGGCATGAGGATCAGCAACAGGAGAATCAGCAGCATGAGTAAGTGCTGGAGTCTCACCGATCGGAGACTCCGAAGCTCTCCTGCGTCGATAACCACGACTAGACATATCTGTCGAACAGACATATAATCAGATTATTGTATAAATAGTAGAGATATATTTAATAAAATATATACTTTACAATTATTCCTCATCATCTGAATAATAGTCTACGAATTCTTCATCTTCTTCCTCTTCTTCCTCTTCATCTTCTTCATCTCCAGCTTCCTCAATTTCATGATCGTCATCATCAGCATATTCAACTTCTAATTGAATTGACATTGTCTGCATCCTCGAGTATTGGAATAATACGATCTACAGCAGGAGGATCATCTTCTTGATAGAAACCATATGTCATATCAGGTATCAACTCATTTTCTCCTACTATCGGATCAATTTTTCCTCTACCTTTTGTCTTACAGACTACACGCCAATCTGCTCTATCTTTATTTCGAGCCGGATACTTCGCGTAATATACTTGTTCGGCTTGTGATGCCAATATAAAAGGCTCATTTGCTGCCAATTTCGATTTATAATTAACCTCAACAAGTTTGTATTTTGGATGAACTTTCATGCCCCTTTCTGTTGTATCGAACCAATGACATCTAAATAGGATCACTGATTTTAAGCCGAAGTAGTGCAACTCTATCACTTCTTCCACCAGTCCATAAAAATCCATATCACATTCAACATAGGTTGTCCCTTTCACGCAGACCCCAGCATTCATCGTCTTCTTTGTAAATGAATATTCAACCGTGTGAAATTTATACCCATTAACAAAATATCCGCTATAGCACGACACAAGTCGCGACGGTCCACTAACAAACTCAAATATTCTTTCATCTATTTCAGATCTGTGATCTTTGCTGTAAGTCTGAATCCAAGTAGGGAAATCACGATTCTGTAATCTCTCCAATTCTTGATCGTTGTGAATAGAGTATTTTTGCACCATCTCAATGTCAAATATTTCAATGAATTGTTCAATCTCTGGACAATTGAGTAATACATACAAGTGTGCCAAATGATACTCTTCCTCGCTTAAGTGTCGAGATGGACGAGAACCAAAAGCACGACCAGAGTGACAAAATATATTTAAACGTCCATCTGAATGTCGAACACCCCGGTCGTCATTACGTGGAAGACGATCAAATCTTGTCTGTACTGTCGATTCAAAGTAAAATGAGCAGAATGTAGAAATTTCTTGGATGATATACGATTCAGATATTGCTCCTTCAACAGCTGCGGTGTTCTTTACTTTTTTCTTCAGACGATTCACGTATCTTTCAAATAAGTACATCCACCGATATTGAACGGGGCCACCAACTCGTGCCTGATATTATCAGGTAGAAGATCTCGAAATGCGATCGGAAGTAATCTCTGCATGAATACATGACAATCATGGCTCTTCATCCCTGATATTTTGCAATCATCGACGTTCACACATCGAGATAAGTTTGAAGCATATCCATCGGGTAATCTGAGTTCTTTTACCCATTGACAAACATCTTTGATCTGTTGTTTATTTAACACATATAGGGCCTTCGGTTTCAGATATCGTCCGTTGACCTCTTGTAACTCCAACTCTGGTCTTTTACAAAGTATTTTCATATCATGTCGGGCTTTGACATTATCTTTAGTTTTTCCGGAAATATCCATCAAAGTGTTGAAAATATTATCAAACACATTTTTTTCAATGTGCATGACATCTAAATTATGTCGAATCAATAATGAACTCCAATAGGGCAATTCCCAAAAGATACTTTTTTTCACCCAGTTATGTGTTTGGCCAAAACCTGACACTCTTTCATTGCGACCAAATACTATATCTGGAAGTGCTGAAACACGTGCTAACATTTGTTCACCAAACAACATCGGTGGTGGCCCATCTCTTTCGACTCTGCCCTTAGAAAATTTATTACGATTCCTTCGATACTGATGATTAACCGGTAGGAATCGACGATGACAATCAAAGAATGAGATTTTTCGTCCGTTCTGAAGACTGATTGATTTAGAGTGTTCCATACAATACGAACAAGAGAGTCGGCCGTGAGTGCTCCAACCCGACAACATGCCGTACGCCGGGAAATCATTGATTGTCCATTAGACCGCGGCCTTTAAATTGAAGTTTTGCTTCCGATGACAATCATAAGTGACAGCTCCCTCAGTCCACAATGTTTTCAATTCATCTATCAAGGGTCTGAGAAATATGTCAATTTCTTTTCGCGGACCCTTAGGACCCGGAATAATCATCGAAAGATAAATAAATTCATCTTTCATGCACATTGACGGTGGCAAATTATAAACTGTTAGCAGCACTGGCCAAACTGAATAAGGAGTTGCAGAATGTCCAAACGGATTAAAACCATCTGTGCACAATCCCAATCTGATATTTCTAGTATCCCTAGCAAATGAAGGATAACATGTATCCAAATGTTTCCATGCTTCACTGTCGGATGGATGAGTCATTACTGTATCATCACGACTTCTTGCATGCCAACTCATGTAGGGGGTTGTCTTTTCCGACATGAATAATCTTTGGAGTCTCGGTGTTAGTGGAAAATAGCGAAGCACCTTAAACGGGATATTTTTCTGTCGGACCGATTTCTTCTCCTTGTAACGAGGATGTTGACATACAGGGCATTTATCCAACTGCACATTTTCTTTATAATATAAAATGCAGTTATTTTGGCACGCGTGTATTTTTTCGTACCCAAGCCCCAATTTTCTCATTAGCTTTTTAGTCATATAAAAAGTTGGCTCAAACTTGTTATCAGTAGGCACCATTCCATTAATCAATCCAGCAATCCGATCATACACAACTCCGCTGATATTACAATCGGCCTTGATGTTTAAGAGCTATGTCATTGCTGAAAACCTAGTGTATTTAGGACAATTCTCATACAAAGGTTCATCGGCAGCTTTCAACATCTCGTAAAATTCTGCAGCTTCTTTATTCGGTAATTCAATCTCTACCGCAATTTGTACTTCTGTGATATCAACCGCTGTAGTATCTGGTTGGACTGATGTCTGAAGAACTGGCCGATCAACATTATCATTCAGGTGGAATTGACCCCCAAGACTATCAAGTATCATAGTTCTATAGGGATTACATTGACTGGATGAAGAAGCACCAGCAGAGGAAGATTCACCATATGTCTGAACGACAGGATTGCTCGACGTCCCGACTTCGCGTGACTCCTCGTGACAAGTCCATAGAAAATATCTTGGTGCAAATCTTTTGGTATATAGATGCAGAGTGACAGTCTCCCGATCCAAAAATCGTCCATTTAAACAAATACGGCACGGACATTGGATTTGATCACCCATGCTAACGAAATTCCGATTCGAATAGGCGAAATTTAGGAAGTACGTTACGCCTAATCGAAACTCATTCGTTAAAGCTCCACGATCAAGACGTCGGTACATCCAACTTCGATCAGCCGACATGATTCTGTCAATCAATGACAATTTCTTTGGTTAATGTCTTTAGGTGAGATTGTCCTATTCCATTCGGGATTTATGTTATTTGAACTGCACTTACGTTTTTATTTTAACTGTTAACTAATTATTCTAAATTTCGGCAGCATCTCCCTATAGTTCTCCGAATACGCATATCATCTGGGCACGTATCGGAGAACAAGAGAGATATTGCCGAACTTTAGAATAATTAGTTAACAGTTAAAATAAAAACGTAAGTGCAGTACAAATAACTATATTCCCAAATTGTCCAATCAGGGACAATTCAAGAATTGTACGTCGTATAAAAGATCATCTACTTCTTTTACACGAACATACAATCCCCGAACGGATCTAAGGTTTTGCTAAATCATATCCGACTCGTCGATGCGTACGTGAAACATATGAACTCGTTGGATGCATGATTATTTTCTAAATGTTTCGAGATAGTTCGAGTCCATATTGGACGATTCCGGTGCGCGTCCGAAGTGGACGATTCCGGCGCGCGTCCGAAGTGGACGGTTTCGGCGCGCGTCCGAAGTGGACGATTCCGACGCGCGTCCGAAGTGGACAATTTCGAAATTAATCTAAACCCTAATAATTAATCTAACAAATTAAATAATTAATCTAAATAATTAATTAACAATTAAAAAACAATAAAAAATTATATATTAAACTACAAATTCCGGCGCCGGAGTCAGGTGGACTCCGGTGCCGGCGTACAGTGGCCGGACACATTGTCCGGCCACTGTACAAGGTCCGGCGGCGGCCATCGGCCGACCGCCGCCGGTCGAAACCCTATTTTTAGGGTTTCGGTCGGATTTCCCACCAGCCGCAACAGGAAGAGACGGCCGGCCGGCGAGGTATACTTGAAAATGTCGGCAGTAGCGGAAGGAGGAAGAGGCGTCGTCGGCGTCGGCAGCGGCGGCGACAGGTGGGAGCAGGAGGCGGCGGCGGCAGCAGCGGGAGGAAGAAGGGTCGGGCGCGACTGCGTGCCCTATATAAACTTATCAGCAACGGCTCACTCGCCCGTTAGAAAGCCGTTGCTAATAAGTTATCATCAGCAACGGCTCACTTGTCCGTTAGAAAGCCGTTGCTGATAATTAATTCATCAGCAACGGCTCGCATGTCCGTTAGAAAGCCGTTGCGGATAATTAAAATAATCTGCAACGGCTCGCGTGTCCGTTAGAACGTCGTTGCAGATACAACATATCTGCAACGGCTCGGGCGGCCGTAAGAATGCCGTTGCTAATAGCAACGGCTTGCGCGGCCATTGCTGATAGCCGTTGCTGAAGACTCAATTTCTAGTAGTGACAGAAATTTACAAAAAAATTATTTTTTTCAGTTACAGGATATACCTTCAGCCACGTCTGACCCATGGTTGATCGTTACTAAGCCGTGGCTGAAAGCTTATCGTAAATGATTGATGACCTGGGCAGCACCAAATATCACGATTTCTAATAGTATCACCGACGCCCCGATACCATGGCTGATGTGTCTGTATCAGTGACAGCCGCCTATAGCCGTCGTTGATGTGTTTAAATCAGCGACAACATTCGTTGCTTCGCTGATGATTACTTGTGACGGTTGGGAGAGGCCGTCACAACTTATCTGAGACACGCACATCAGTGATAGTGTTTTGCCATGGCTAACGCCGTCTGTGATAGGTTTCACCGACGGTTCATCCACAGCTTGAGCCGTCGGTGATGACGACAATTCTAGTAGTGAAGGTAACCTCTTGGGCCTTCCTTACTTGTCAGCATGTTGAAGGTATTAAGCAGGAATTGAGGAGTGAAGCATCGAGTACAAATGTGTGAAATCAGCTAAGTAAACATGAGTCAAATAAAGCAATTTACTTGTACAACATTTACTCACATCATTCATAAGGGCATTCATGTAATTTTTCCTTTTATTGTTTTCAAATAATGCCACGTCAGTATAAAGGTGTGATATATACTTTTCTTTAGTCTAGAGTTTTTGTATTCTCTTTACCTGAAATGAAATAACATCTTTCTTCTTTTGTGAGTCGAGTATCCATTTTCTCTGTGCCCTAGGATTGGTGCCAATTGCTTCATGGTATCAGAGCAGGGTGTTGATCATTGATAGATCACACTGATCCAAGTGCAATCGAAGAGGAATGGCCCAAAATCGGAGATCAAACTCGTCGAGATCCACATCTGGCGAATCGTAAGCCAATCTAGAAAGGGGAACAATGCAATAAGTGCAAGATATCGACTATGATTCATTTGTGCTGTTGAACAGTGATCACCCAGGTATGATGCTTGTGTATATTAAGCTATAGAACAAGGCCGGATTTGTAAATGGATTGATCCAGATACCATAAGAAACTTCTCTCAACTACAGAACCTGGAGGTGTTGTGATGATATGGTGAAATCCTAGCTCCTCCAATCTGTGTCACCTGACTTGAATCCAAGCGTGATGTATGCTAGACAACAATACAAATGTGGTCTGATCTTGAAGCTAGATTTGGCGGAAGCAACAAACCGCGAATTTTTGATATCAAACTACAAGTCAGCTCCACCAGACAAGGGACAATGTCAATGTCAATATCAGCATATTATACCAAGCCGAAAGGACATTGGGATGAACTGGATGCAATGGAGATCAACTCCTACAAATGCCCAGTTGGAAGAGACTACAAAACAAAAGATAGACTAACACAGTTCCTTATGGGGTTAAATGACTCTTATGTCGGAACTCGAGGACAAATACTAATGATGAAACCATTACCTGACAAAAATTAAATTTATGGCATGCTAGAGCAAGAAGAAATGCAGAGAAAGGTGAACTCAAGTCCTACTCTTGTAGCGGAGAGCATAGCCTTAAACAGCTCTGTGCAGGGGCATGGAGGAAACTTCAAATACAATAAGGGCAAAGATCAGTCCTACAACAGAAGATTCTGTGACATCTGTCAAAGAATAGGGCAAAGGACTATTGCTATAAGGTGGTAGGGTATCCACCAGGGCATAAGTTGTATAAATGAAAACAGAAGTACGATGATAAACCAGTGAGTGCAATGCAAGCAAGATTGAGTGAAAGAAATGATGAACCTACATTTGGAAAGGAAGGAAACAATGTGGCTGAAACATCAAAGGGTGGACTGAGTGGAGAGCAGTTCAATGCTTTATTCAATATGCTACATAACAAACTTGCTGAGGCCAAATACATAGAGAACCATGTAGCAAGTATGGCAGGTAATCATCTTCATTCAGCTGCATCTATTCTATCTAAAAACTGGATATTAGATAGCGGTGCCACAGACCATATAGCTTCAAGCCATATAACATTAGATAGGATTTCAAAACCTACATCAGATAGCAAAATTTCCTTGCCAAATGGATCAACTACTGGCATATCTCATATTGGGACAGCATATGTGAATAAACACATCCAATTACCCACTACATTATCAGCTCCAAATTTCAAATTCAATCTCATGCCAGTAAGTAAACTGACAAGAGAAATGAACTGTTCCATTACCTTCAACCCAATCAATTTTGTCATACAAGACCTAGATTCGAGAAAAACTTTGGAAAGTAGTAAAGAGGTGAATGGTTTGTACTTGATACCAAGAGCTCAACCAACTGAAAATCACAACAGGGAAGTTCAAACTTTAGACGTTTCATTAGATAGTGTTTCCATTTGGCATCTATGACTAGAACACATGTCAAATTCTAAAATGAAATTACTTTCTGATGTAATACTTGAGTTGAAGCACAGTTCAAATTTCTTTTGCAATGTTTGTCCATTAGCAAAACAATATAGGTTACCATTTCCCTTGTGCATGAATAAAGCAAAAGGTCCATTTGATGTTCTACATTGTGATGTTTGGGGGACCAGACCTACTAATTAGTTTCATTATGCTTGTAAAAACCCAATTCAATACTTCAGTCGAAGTAATTCACTTTGATAATGGTAGTGAATTCAATAATCATGCCATTCAAACCTTCCTCAAAAACCAAGGAATTGTCCATCAGTTTAGTTGTGTAGAAACCCCACAACAAAATGCTAGAGTGGAACACAAACATAACTTACTTGAAGTGGCAAGAAGCTTGAAATACCAATCCAAAATTCCATTGAAATATTGGGGAGTGTGTATATTGACAACAACATACCTCATCAATAGATTGCCAAGTCCCATTCTCAACAACAAAAGTCCTTCCGAAGAGCTATATCATGATCCACCTAGTCTAAAGCATCTCAAGGCATTTGGTTGCCTATGCTATGCAAACACCATTAAGCAAGGGAGAACGAAATTCGATCCCAGGTCTAGAGAGTGTGTTTTCCTTGGTTATATACATAGAAGGAAAACTTATACAGTGCTTGACTTGAAGACCAATTCTATACTGATATCCAGAGACATTACATTTGTAGAAAATATCTTCCCTTTCAATCCTGAAGCACCACAAAAAACAATCTTTCCCATTCCAATTCCTACTATTGATGTCACTGAAACTTCTCATTCGGATCATTGTCATTCATAGTCCACTTCAATACCAACTGGTAAATCACCTGTTTTGTCAACCACTGAAGTTAACGAGGAAGGTGAAAATATTAGAACAAGTGAGGGTGATGAAGAAGAGGAGGCTGGGTGTAGTGCATCAAGTGGCAATGGCATTCCTGAGTCAATCCAAATCTCAGTTAGGAGAAGTAAATGGATCACTAGGAAATCGACGAAGCTCCTAGATTATCAATACAATAATTCCCCCAAGAAACCAGGACCCAAACCAATTGAAAAAACTACACCCTATCCAATTGAGAAATATATCAACTCAGCCAGATTACCAACCAAACACCAAGTTTTTCTTAGCCTAATTGATATACTCACTGATCCCATTTCCTATGGAGCTGCTTCTAAAATTCCTATTTGGATATAATCAATGTAGCAAGAATTAGATGCTTTAACTGCTAACAATACATGGAAATTGTGTGAGTTGCCACAGGGGAAGAAAACAATAGGCTACAAGTGGGTATATCGCACCAAGTTTAATCCATAAGAAAAAGTTGAAAAATACAAATCCAAATTGGTGGCCAAAGGTTTCACTCAGGTTGAGGGTATTGATTACCATGAAACCTTCGCACTAGTTTCAAGAATGGCCACAATAAGAGCCTTATTAGCTGTAGAAGCAAGGGATGGATGTTGCATTAGTTGGATATCAATAATGCATATTTGCATGGTACTTTAGAAGAGGAAGTATATATGGATAAACCACCTGACTTTGGCAACCCAAGTGATGGAAAGGTTTGTAGACTCTTGAAGTCGATTTATGGTCTCAAGCAAGCAAGAAGGCAATGGTACCATAAATTGACTTCAAGTTTCAGCTTGTTAGGCTATAATCAAAGCATGTCAGACCCTTGTATATTCACCAAGAGGGGAGAAAGAAATGAGATAACTATCATATTGGTGTATGTTGATGACATTATCTTGACAGGGACATGTGAAAATGAAATTTCATGCTTGTAAAGGGAATTGAATGAACAATTCAATATTAAAGATATTGGAAGATTGACATATTTTCTTGACTTAGAAGTCTTCAGAGATGCAAGGGGAATTCATATATGCCAGAGAAAGTATATATTGGATGTCCTAGCTGGGTAAAAATTGAGAGATTGTAAGCCTAGAGAGACTCCAATGCAAATGAAAAGCAAGCTTGACAATGAAGAAATTGAAGAGGATAAATTTCTGACTGATAATGTATCAGAGGTTAATTGGCAATTTATTGTACATAACAATGACTAGACCAGATATTATATTCAGTGTACACTTGTTGAGTCAATTCAGTCAAAATCTAAAACAATCACATTGGCAAGTTGCCATTGGTATCCTGAAATATTTAAAAGGTGAGCCAAGACTAGGCTTAATGTACAAAGCTGAACCAATATCTAAATTGGTTGGATACTGCGATGTAGATTGGGGAGTTTGCAGTTTAACCAGAAGATTTGTATCAGGATATTTGGTAAAAATTGGAGACTCATTGATAAATTGGAAATGCAAGAAACAGCACACAGTGAGCAAATCTAGCACGGGGAGTGAATTAAGGGCAATCTCAAGTTCCACTGCTAAGATGGTTTGGGTAAGCAAACTGTTAACAGATTAGAGTATTTCTTTTAAAAGTTCAATATCAATCTATTATGACAATCAGAGTGCTCTTCATATATCAGCAAACCAGTGTTTCACGAGAGGACAAAACACTTAGACATTGATTGTTATTATGTTTGAGAGAAATTTCAACAAAAAATTATCAAGCCAGTTTACATATCTAGAAAATTTCTGCCAGCGGATGTACTAACCAAAGTACTTCTTGTGCAACTACATTAGAACATGTGTTCCAAGTTGGGACTGGAGAATCTCTTCTCCGGTACCAACTTGAGGGGAGGGTGTTGAAGGTATTAAGCAGGAATTGAGGAGTGAAGCATCGATTACATATGTGTGAAATCAGCTAAGTAAATATTAGTCAAATAAAGTAATTTACTTACTTGTACAACATTTACTCGCATCAATCATAAGGGTATTCATGTAATTTTTCCCTTTACTATTTTTAAATAATGCACGTCAGTAGAAAGGCGCGATATATATTTTTCTTTATAGTAGAGTTTTTGTATTCTCTTTATCTGAAATAAATTAACATCCTCTTCTTCTGTGAGTCAAGTATCCATTTTCTTCGTGCCATGGGATTGATGCCATTTGCTTCACAACACACTCAAGTGCAAGGCTCAGTTTGCTTGGTGGAGTGAACTATGGTTCGGCAAATGTAGGGATTCTGGATGAGACAGGTCAACACCTAGTAAGTTGTAGCTCCTCTTCTTCCCGTATTGTTCATTATCCAATGGGTCAACACCTAGTAAGTATTAGACCCCTAAAGTCCGGGCATGGCCTAAGTGTCACACCTCGGGCACGGGCAAGCCATGGGCATCTCAAACAGAGGCAATTTGGTGGCTTTGCTGAATGAAGACAGCTCATATGCGCAATGGCATGGGTGTCGCTCACGATGCACGACAGGAGGCCGGGTGCGCAAGGGCGTGGGCAAGGCATGGCGGGCAGCAGCCTATGTGCGCGGAGGCATAGGCACAAGCAAGACATGGCATCGCCTGGATGCAGAGCAAAGCAAGTCCCTCACGGGGCGGGGCGCAGTCCCGCACGGGGCGGGGCACGGTGCACTCCCACATGGGGCGGGGCGTGGCGAGAGAAAGTCCCGCCACGGGCGGGGCATTTGAAGATGTTGCGGAGCAACGGAGTCCCGCGTGCGCAATGGCGCGGGGCAGTGCACGGCACATGACCATGGCGGGGCGCGGACGCGACCGTGGCGAGGAAATGTCTCATGCGCAGCTTGGCGCGGGGCGGTGCGCGCAGCACATGCTCATTGGCGGACGCTGCAGAGCGCTCGTGTGGGCGCTGCACGGGCTGCAGGCGCCTAGCTCAGTTGCCTATTGCAAAAGGCAATCAGATGGACTTGACCGGGTTCAAGTCGCGACCAGACTCAGGTTTGCGGACCCAACATCGATTGCGGAAGTTCCCACACGTTGGGACAGTTGCTGGGCGGTTTCCTAGTGGTTGTAACTGTTGTTTGGTTGATGTATTGATCCAAGGGCTGAGATCCCTTGGGGCTGAGATCCCTTGGGGCTGTTTGAGTTGTACCCTTTATATAGGGGCATTGGTTGTATGTTTGAGGATTGGCTGTGTGTTGGCTGGTCCATGTGTGTGAGTTGAGGGCAACTTGTAATCTCTTGCATTTGGTGAGCGAGAGAGCGTCTTGAGCGGAGAGTACAAGCTCGGCTGTTGGGCGAGTCATTGGCTTGAGATGTGAAAGGGTTTTAGTCCATTCTTGTAAGTACTTTTGTAAATACAAGTTAAAAGTTTTTCTTCACTGTGTTGTGCATTCTCTTGTGTTGCTTGAACCTCGAACAAAGATGAAAGTAGGGTGGTTGACAGTGTTCCACACTGCTCAACGCCGCATAGGATGGTTTTGAGTTGGAAAATTATATCCTCAGAATCAATCCTGTGACAGTAAGTAGGTACCTATTTGTAGCTATTTGGGAAGAAAGCTATTTGGGAAGAAGACACAAGTACAGTCATTGACTAATTCACATGAATGGGCCAGTTATTTGAGAAGAAGAGACATCTATTTACAAGAGCAACCTTCATCAACAAGAGTGAGAAAGAAAATTCTTCTTTAGATTCCATTCCCAAGTTAAGAACATAAATCAACCTAGTACGTAGTATCATATTGTAACAATAAAAAGATAAGAAATAGATCTCATGCTTGCTCACTATTTTGACTAAGAAACTACATAAGCCGAAGAAAAATTAAATCAACAAATGGAACTAATTAATGCTTTATTTAACTAAGAAATAAAATGAACCGAGTATATATACATCAGAAAGATATATCTCTAAGTTCTCATTTCAAACTATGCTTCATATGGTTCCCTGTTTTTCATATATTAATACTTAGCTAATGGTAGAATTATACTAAACCAATTTTAAAAAGAGAGAAAATTTAATAATTTTTGGTGTTTGAACAAACTATTATCAATTATCATGGGAACCTATTAGTTTCAAGAAAACCACCAAACAATTAATTAAACCAACCCAACCAAACATGTTTGTCATATATTTCTGCTCAAATCTACCCATACTTGAGAAACTAGCCAAACATTGTTTTCTTACATTATATCCAACAAAATTACTTAATTAGAGATATCAGGAATCATTCCAAGAATACAAAAAATGATCTACAAGAAAAGGTTATGCTCATGTTGAGTATCAAGTTGTCTTACATGACAAGCTTCTTGTTGGTGAAATGGCCACACTAGAGGAGGGTGAATAGTATGTGAACTAAATCTATTTGCCTAAATTCGATTTTAAATTTTTCTTAAATTACTTAGGCAATTCACGATTGAATGACTAAATGCGGAAGCGATAAATGATAAAATAATTAATACAAAATAATATATCAATGCTAACACAATTATTTATTGTGGTTCGGCCCCAATGCCTACTCCACTACCTAAGCACCCCGCTTAAAATTTTTAAACTAGTTTAACTAGATTAATTAACTTCCTTATGATGAGGACTTTACACCGAAAAGTCTTCGCTCTCAAACCAAAGGCACTTCCACACCCGGAAGTATCATACCTTCCTACCGAGAGCACTCTCCCACCTCAACCTTAAGGTTCCGGCCTTCAGCATGCGTCAATTTGGCTAGATTTTCATGTGTTTTTTAGACTCGTCCAAGACATCTTTGGTGTACACGTTGAACTTCTAGATATTTCCACGATAAACCTGAATGCGTCGATCAAGGTCCTTTCGATTTTTCGATTTCTTCGATATTTTCGATCGAGGGCATCAAGTTCTAATCGATATGGAACCTGAAAATATTTCTAAATGAAATATTAGTTCCAAGTTTGTTATCATCAAAACTGAGATTAAGACCAAGGTAGAAAATCTTAGGTCAACAATCTCCTCATTTTTGATAATGACAAACATCCTTAAGAAAATATATATATTAAAGCACAAAGGATATCAACCATGGGATTTCTCCCCCTATCAACATGCATATCTATGGAAATAAACTCCCCCTATCTATATGCATGAGTTTCCTATATTTTCTTCCCTTTTACCTATATTTTTTCCCCTTTTGATATCGATCAAAAAGGATGAGAAAAATCAACTATGGTTAAAGTTAGGACTTGAAAATTAATTTTCATGAAAATGAAGTCAACCAACTCAAGGGATGAAAACAACATATCGAATGAGAAACTAAGTAATACATGATATCATGAAGTGATAGTCAAAAATCAAAACTAGGAATCATGTACTAACTCAAGTATCGATATTTCCAAGTATCGGTCAAGTTAAGGAGTCAAAAATCATTTTAGAAATGATTTTTCTCTCTAAAATATTAGAACGATACCAAAAGTGAATTCAAAATATCATACTTGAGGTCCCAATCGAAGATTGTACCAAAAATTAAAGTATCGGAAAAATGAACGTTTGGGAAGAACGATACTTTAAAGTTTTGAAATACAATTTCAA
Source organism: Canna indica (assembly GCA_034359265.1). Taxonomy (NCBI): domain Eukaryota; kingdom Viridiplantae; phylum Streptophyta; class Magnoliopsida; order Zingiberales; family Cannaceae; genus Canna; species Canna indica. Next base: position 44,862,072 of record CP136894.1, on the reverse strand, counting down.
AAGCCCATATCAAATCATATTCTTACTGATTTTTTTTGAAATTTTTACTAGAGAAACTAGATTTTTAAGAGAAAATGCAGTTTCAAGAATCATCCAAAATTTATTTTTTTGCATTTTTCTAAAAATAACTGAAATCTAGTGGTATTTTCGTAAATATTAACTATTTTTCAAAAGTTTTCAGTTTTCATTCAAACTTTCTAGATATCAAGATATTATTATTTAAAGTATATTTATCAAGTTTGAAATGAAATAATATCATTTGGTCAAAATTTTAGATTAGCATGATTTCATTCAAAAATAAACATGGTATCATGAATTTGCTAACTATCAAGTTTTAACCTTTACTCATGGTTTTTCAAATTTAAACACATGAACACCTAACATGAGTAAATCTAAATATGCTTGTGAAATTTGGACCAAAAATGAAGTGTCCAAGTCGATTTGTTGACTTGGGTTAAACTTCTCCAAGCTTAAGTCCCCTAAAGTGATCTAGTTATCACCTTGTTCATCTACTCATGAATTTTCAAGTTTAAACACCTAGAATCATGTCATGTGTGTATCTAAACATGTTTTCCAACTACTAACTCATAATGAGGTCTCTAATATGAATTTCAACATAGAGCAAATTTCATTCAATCAAGATATCATGAAATTTCCTAAGTTAACAAAATTTTACCTACTCATGAACTTTCAAATATTTATCATGCAAAATTGATCATGAGTATAGAGACATCATTAATGCATGAATATTCAATTATTATACAAAGAATTTTGCAAAATTAAACCCATTCCGCATTCTTAGAAATTTTGCCAAACTTGTCTTTTTACTTTTCAATTTTCTTCGTGATATCATAACCTTCCATTAACATTCACAACTTGCAAGTAGACTTCATTAGTAGATTTAATGAAAATAAAGCTACTAGCAAGCAACCCAAACCAAATAGTAAAGAGAAGAATCAAGTGTCATGTTCAAAATTCACTTTGCTAAATAGTTTGAAATCCGTTTCAAAATGAAATCAAGTGATATCAAAACGAATATAAAGAGATCACAAGTGAAATATAAATGAAAACATGATCTCCAACCCTTCATATTGGTTGAAAACTGAAAAGCCACAATTAGCCTATGATTTATAACTGCAAGGTCGTTTAGGCCCGTTATAGGCCATATAGGTCTCCGAAGAGACCGAAAATCAAAAAAATAAAAAATTATTTAAAATATATTAAGAGCGTCGAAAATCAATCAATTTTAAGCATGTGTCATAAACACCAACTTCAAACATACAAGTAGAGAAAAGCTTATGATACCAAGTGATTCAAATGGCAATTCTTAAACCTAAGGCATCTAGTCTAGGTGAACACTTTGAAGTTGTTACCATGTAAGGATCTTTCCTTGAATTTTTGGTCAACTTCAACTCTTCAATTTCCATTACCATTATGTGGTGGCTTCCCCTACAAAAAAGCATGAAACTTTTGGTACCCAAATGGCTTTGGGTCCTAGGGGGTTAGATGGCCTAGAAATCCAAAGTGTCATAGCTACACTTGATTTTTTCTTGAATGTGCAATCATAAATAGCATGACCATATATGCCACAACAAAAGCAATATCCATAAAGTTTTTTCTTTTTACCATTCATATGAACATGAGGTCTAGTGTTAGAATGCTTGGCATGAGAAGCATGATGAGCATGAGCATTCTTAGATGAAATATTTTTCTTCCTATGAAGCTCCTTCGTTCCCTTCCAAAAACTTGGGAGCCCAAGGTCATTGCAATCATTGAAGCAAAGGATATGGGCACTTTGAAGATCACTGGGCTCATTGGGTCTCTCATGACACATGAGACCCATATGAAGCAATATATGGAGGAAGATGCCCCCGAAGGAAAGACCATTGCCTTAAAAGCATCACACCGAGTGGAAGAATCCTCATCATCCAAGAAAGAGACGGATGACCTTGAGGAAATGGCAATGTTAGCAAGGAGGTTTATGAGATTCATGAGAGGAGGCATGAGAAAGGGTAGAGGAAGCTACACATGCTACCATTGCAACAAAGTCGGGCATGTAAGGAAGGACTGCCCACTTCTCAAAATGGCTTCCACCTCTAACCCTCATAAAAACGACAAACACAAGAAGAAGAAGAAGAAGGCAATGATGGCTTCATGGGATGAAAGCGAGGCTTTATCGAGTGAAGAAGACTCAAAGAGTGAAAAGGCAAACCTTTGCTTGATGGCAAATGATGATGAGGTAAGATTTACTTTTGGTGAGCTTTCTTTTACTCAAGAAGAACTTGAAAATGAATTTGAACAAATGCATGATGAATTTAATGCTATTAGGAGAAAATTTAAAGAGCTTAAAAAGGACAATAAATATTTAGAGCTAGAAAATGATAGCTTATTACTTTCATGCAATGATTTAAGAAAAGAAGTAGATACCCTTAAGGAAGAGAAATGCACCCTAGAGAAAGCAAGGAAGGACATAGAAAATGATAACAAAAAATTAGAAGATGAAAACAAGTATTTAAGTGATCAAATAGAGCACTTGAATGATAGCATGCGAACATTGAAAAAGGAACTTTGCATGCTTAATGAAAAGATGACAACCCTACAAAATGTCATGCCTAAGGTTGTCCATAAAAAGAAATCATCACACTTCCTTGCTCACACACACAATAGAAGGAAATTTATTGGAAATTATTTTTCTTGTGACATATTTGGCCATATGGCCAAGGATTGTGCTTTGAGGAGGAACCCACATGCAAGATTTACATGAGTTCCTAAAATTTAGGTACCTAAATTTGTTTCTTCTCTTTTTGTAGATGGAGAAGCATCCTCAAGCAAGTAGAAGCACTTGGATATTGGATAGTGGTTTCTCAAAGCACATGACGGGTGACATCAACTTATTTGCAACCCTATCAAGCAAAGATGGTGGACATGTCACATTTGGAGACAATGCCAAAGGTAAGATTGTTGACATTCGTGATATAAGTATACTTCCTTACCCAGGCATTAAAAATATTTTACTAGTTGATGGGTTAAAACATAACTTGATTAGCATATCACAATTGTGTGACAATGGATACATAATTATCTTTGAAGCATCTAAATGTATCATTAGGAGTGCACCATCTAATGATATCATGTTTATTGGAAATAGGCAAGAAAATATCTACACATTAAATTTAAATGTCTTGTCTAATCCCCATGTTAGATGCTTAGTTGCCATGGAGAATGACTCTTGGTTGTGGCATAGAAGGCTAGGACATGCTAGCATGAGCCTCATCCAAGAAATATCTAAGAAAGAATTAGTTAAAGGATTACCCGAGATAAAATTTGAAAAAGATAAACTTTGTGATGCATGTCAACTAGGTAAGCAAGTTAAATCTTCATTTCATAGCATTAATAAAGTTAGTACATCTAGAATTCTTGAGCTTGTGCACATGGATTTTTTTGGTCCATGTGATGTAGGTAGTCTAAGTGGAAAGCTATATTGCTGTGTTAGTTGATGACTTTTCTAGATTTACAGGAGTTTTCTTTTTAGCTAAGAAAAATAAAACTTTTGAGTTTTTCAAAAAGTTTACTAAGAAAGTTACCAATGAGAAAGGAGTTTCAATTTTAAAAATTAGAAGTGATAATGGAGGAGAGTTTAAAAATGATTTTTTTTTTGAATTTTATGATGATTTAGGTATTGAACATATCTTTTCTTTCCCTAGGATCCCTCAATAAAATGGGATGGTTGAGAGGAAGAATAGTACCTTACAAGAGATGGCGAGGACCATGCTATGTGAAAATAATTTACCTAAGTATTTTTGGGCCGAAGCCATAAATACCTCTTGTTATGTGCTTAATCGCATTTTATTTAGACCTAAAATTAAGAAAATACCTTTTGAGCTTTGGAATGGTAAAATCCCAAATGTAGAATATTTTCATGTTTTTTGATGCAAATATTTCATATTAATTACTAAGGAGAATTTAGAAAATTTTATTCTAAATCCGATGAAGGGATTTTCCTAGGTTACTCCATTAATTCTAAGGCATATAGAGTATACAATCGTAGAACTATGATTGTTGCAGATCTATGCATGTTACATTTGATGAAACTAATGATTTTTCTAGAAATGTGAAGATTGTAAATAAGAGGTGGAGGATGAAGATAATGAGGAAACTCAACATGAAGATCCACCATCCTCAAATCTACATCAAGTTGAAGAAGAAGAAGAAGCTCTACCGCCTCTCCCTAAAGGATATCGGTTGATAAGGGTTCATCCAATGGATCAAGTCATTGGAGAACCTTCAACGGGAGTGGTAACATGCTCTAAACTCAAGAATATTTGTCAATATGTAGCTTTTATATCTCAAGTAGAGCGTAAGAACATTAAGGAAGCAATAGAATATGAGTTTTTGGTACTAGATGCAAGAAGAACTCCACCAATTTGCTAGAAATAATGTATGAGACTTAGTACCTAGACCTAGCGAACAAACTATAATTGGGACTAAATGGGTATTTAGAAATAAGTTAGATGAATGAGGATTAGTAATTAGAAACAAAGCTAGGTTAGTGGCACAAGGGTACAATCAACAAGAAGGGATAGGTTGTAATGAAACTTATGCTCCCGTAGCTAGATTATAAGCAATTAGAATGCTTTTGGCATATGCTAGCTTTAAAAGTTTGAAACTTTTCCAAATGGATGTTAAAAGTGCATTTTTAAATGGTTTCATTAATGGAGAAGTATATGTTGAACAACCCTCCGGATTTGAAAGTTTTGAGTTTCGAAACCATGTTTTCAAACTTAAAAAAGCATTATATGGTTTAAAACAATCCCCTAGGGCTTGGTATGAAAGGCTTTTAAATTTTTTAATTGAACAAGGTTTTAACGTTGGAAAAGCCGATGTTTCACTTTTTATTAAACATCATGAAAATGATATGTTATTAGTTCAAATTTATGTTGATGACATAATTTTTGGTGCTACTAATGAAATTCTTTGTAAGTGGTTTGCTAAGTGTATACAAGATGAGTTTGAGATGAGCATGATGAGAGAGCTCTCCTTCATGCTTGGTCTCCAAATCAAGCAAACCAACAAATGAATCTTCATCAATCAAGCCAAGTACACAAAGGAGCTCATCAAAAAATTTGGGATGAATGAAGCCAAGATAGCTTCTACACCAATGAGCACATCCATCAAGCTTGACAAAGATGAAGAGGGTGTCAAAGTTGACGAAAAATGATATCGAGGTATGATTTGGTAGTCTTCTTTACTTAACCGCAAGTAGACCTGATATCATGTTTAGCGTTTGTGCATGTGCTAGGTTTCAGTCTTGCCCTAGAATGTCTCATTTAAATGCGGTTAAATGAATATTGAGATATTTAAAGAGCACGGTTGACTTAGGACTATGGTATCCATGTTATACATCTTTTGATTTAATCGGTTTTTCGGACGCGGATTTTGCCGAGTGTAAAGTAAATAGAAAAAGCACTAGTGGGTGTTGTCAATTCTTACGAGCGAGTCTTGTTTCTTGGTTCTCAAAGAAACAAAACTCATTTGCACTTTCAACTACCGAAGCGGAATACATCGCTGCGGCTAGTTATTCTGCACAAGTCCTTTGGATGAAACAAACCCTTTTACCCTTTTAGATTATGGATTTAAGTATTCTTGCGTACCTATTCATTGTGATAATACTAGTGTAATAAATTTAACAAAGAATCCTATTTTACACTCTAGGACTAAGCATATTGATTTAAGGCATCATTTTCTTAGGGGTAATGTGACTAAGGGAAATATATCGGTAGAATTTGTATCCACCGACAAACAACTTGCCGATATATTTACGAAACCCTTGGTTGAGGAAAGCTTTACAAACTTAAGGATACAATTAGGAATTTATGTTTTTCATAGTAGTTAAGATGTTCTTCTTCAAAATATATATGTTTTTCAAAAAATTGCATTCTATAAAGTATCATCACACTTATGTATTGCTCTGTAGTGGGACTTTGCGACTTATTGATGTTTGCCTTCTATAGGCTTACATTAATAGGAAGGACTATAGTGGTAGATGATACTTGGTTTTATGGCTTTCTTGGTTTGCATGATGACACTCATTAATTGTACCTTAATTCTTACCCTTTTTAATGGATGTCAAAAGGGGGAGAAATAGTATGGTCACACTTGTTTTTATGATGCATATAGTTAAGGGGAGTTACAAAAATGATATGCACATTGATAGGGGGAGAATTTGTTGAGTTATATATCTTGTATGCCTTAACTCAAACTCACAAAGAATATGCATATGTTTTCTTAAAATTCCATGTAATGTTTGTCATCATCAAAAAGGGGGAGATTGTTGGCTTAAAGGTTTCTCTTAAGCTTCGATCTTCGTTTTGATGACAACAAACATGTATTTAATCTATGTGTGTAGTTTTGAGTTCAGGTTGAGGTTACGATAAGCATGCAAACTTCGTTCGGAGAAACAAAAGAAAATATCGTCAAGAATCAATAGAAAAAGAACCTCAAAGAAAGGCTCGAGTATAGACTAAGTAGATATCTTGTAATATACCCCTAGGATGATCTTATCCCGAGCCTAATTGTAAGGTTATCCAAGTTAGAACTTGGTAACCAAACCTATGAAAAAGCATGTAACGAATATAAAGAAAAAATTAGCATCAGCTTGAGTTCGGTAGACCAGTCGATCGACCGAACAAGGCAGAAAAATCGGCAGTAGCCTTGTCGGTCGACCGGACGGTCGACCGAATGATGCCACAAAATGGCAGTAGCCACTCGATCGACCTGTTGATCGACCAAAGATGGTGAAAAAGTGGCAGAGGGCTATGTCGGTCGATCGACCGACCAATGCCAAAAATTGGCAGAAGGTGTTTCGATAGACCGATCGATCGACCGATCGAATTGCGGATCATTGAACTCGTGACTCATTCGGTCGACCAGTCGGTTGACCGAACAGCGCTATTAAAGCAGCGGTCGCGGGTGGTCAATCGATCTACATGCGACCGAACAGCGATAACGGCTAGTTTTCCGCCCGTTGAACAGCCTGTTTGGTTGAGGGGTTATAAATACTCCTCACCTAACTTCTTTAAGACTTCTTAGAGATTTAATTGAGCATTTAAAGGAGTGATTTGAGCCTTAAAAAAAAGATTGATTGTTGCGCCCTGTTCTTTCGTCAACATTCTTCTCAAACGCCTAGTTCTGTTCCTCAACTCTACTGCGATTCAAGTTCATCTACTGGCAAGTTGGAGGCTTGAAGGCTTGGGAAAAGAGAATTGGTTCTTCTTTCAATTCTTAGCTATTTTTTATTGTATTTGAAGTTGCTTTAAACTTGTTTTCACCTGTAATAACTTGCTTGGTGTGCTAGAGAAACACTTAGGGTTAGATTTTGTAGATTTGTGTTTTGCCTAGGTGAATAGGTTTGAGGAGTTCTCCAAGAGGTGAGAATTATATCCTCAGCTGTATTCAAAGGGAAACACAAGTTCTATAAAGTAGTTGGTTAGAAATCCTTGGTGATGAGCCAAGGTAGTGGAGAAGGCGGTTGGCCGAACCACTATATTTCATCGTGTTTGCATTGCTTTGAATGTTTGCTCATTATTGTTCTTGATATTTGATAACATACATTGTTAAGTTACATTTGCATTTAATTGAAGTTGAAACTAAGCAAAAAGAAAATTGATAAAATAAAAAAAAGACAGACACTATTCACCCCCCCTTCTAGTGTCGGATTTCATACAATAGGGATGACCATTGTCATCATCACCCTCAACAAATGTATTAAGCTCTTCAGTTTTAACATAATCATATAACATATTTAATGTGGACCAAATATCGAATGCGGAAGAACAATGCATAACCTTTTCAAGTATATCATTTGAAAATGAGCAATATAGAATATGCGTTGTTTTAGCATTTAATTCAAACAATTTAACTTGTTCTTAGGTCCATGCATTCATGTTTTCCTTAGGTTCAATATATTTTATCATTACCATGTCAAAAATATCTAAACCTTGAATCTTTAGGAAAGTATACATTCTACTCTTCCAAAGACCAAAGTTAGACTCATTGAACCTGGAGGTGTAGACACAACCGACTCTAGTGCCATTTTCGGATCGAAACAATAATGTATGAGAGATTGTGAAATCTCAAACTACGATCCGCTCTGACACTACTAGAAAAATGGGCATCAGCAACGGCTGAGGCCGTTGCTGAGCCGTTGCTGAAGAGCATCAGCAACGGCCGAGCCGTTGCAATAGAGCCGTGACAGAAAGTCGCGTTGCTGATGACTTAGCAACGGATCAGCAACGGCCGCTCGGGCCGTCGCTCAAAACATTATCAGCAACGGCCGCTCGGGCCGTTGCTAAAAATATTATCAGCAACGGTTTTACCACGAACCCGGAGCCGTTGCTGATAACATTAATAGCAACGGCCTCGAGTCTGTAGCAACGCCGTTAGTAAAACCCCGTCGCTAAGCCGTTGCTGTAGGTCATCAGCAACGGCTGTCGATACACTTTTAGCAACGGCTTTCCCACGGACAGCCGTGGGAAAGCCGTTGCTGATGACCTATACCTGCAACCAGCAAAATTTCAAATTCCTAATTTCCATTGATACATTGATACATTTATCTGATACATAACTCACACACCCATACCCTCATACACACATTCATTCACACATCACAAACACACCAAGATATACATCAAAACAATTATATTTATATTGATAATTATCCACGATAGTATAAAAACTATTCAAATGCAAAATTGAAGTATCAATATCCAAACAAAATAAGTTAAACAAGTTCAATATCTTAGTAACAAGTTCAATATCCAAACAAAAAATCTCACGATGACGATGGAGGATGGTCTGGATCATATGGCGGGGTCTGGAGTGCTTGAGTGTACACCGGCGTGGACTGACTCGAGGACGATGGATTAGATGATGCCGAAGAGATGCCTGCTGTGGGATGACCTGACATGTTGCGTAGCATAGCATGCATCTCCTCCATCATCTGACTCTGACGCGCGACCGTCTCCTCTAGAGTCCTTATTCTGCTACTATGATCATAACTGGATCTAGAGGTGGACGGCCGCTCACCAGCGACCGGAGGGGTCGGTGCCCCAAGTGGCCCTAGCATGGCTCGCGCATGACCACTATCTGCGAAGCCATATACGCGGCCATGATCCCAGCCACCTGCGGCCTCGACCCACGATGCTGCGTCAAAGTCCTCGGGGGTACCCCCGCGCTGCACCACCCTCTGGCTGTACGTCTCCTACTCGAGTTTGATTTTTTGTTTAATATTTATCATAAAACTTAAATTATAAATATATAATGAATAATTTAAACAAATATATAATTACCACAATGTATGCAGCGCGGTTGTCGATGTACTCCCCCGTCCCATGTGCTCGACGGTGAGTCCGCTCAAACTCCGCCATCGGGGAGGGTCGCTGGACAGTCCCGTCATCCGACACCGTCGTCTACATTTACAAAACAAATACATTAATTAGTACACATAATAACAAATAAAATATATAATTAAACGATATACTTACCATACGGTTTGCGTGCACTGCAAATGCAACAGAGCCGCCGGTGTGACGCGCTGCTCCCCCCGACATGCGATTTCTAGCCGCATTCTGAGAAACCTCCTGCCATCGATCCGTCGACCATATCCCCACGAGCTGGTCCCATATATCCGGAGTAATCCAACTGGGGCCGTATCCCCGAGTCTCCGCGATGTTAGTGGTCCCAGCTCGGGCCATCGCTCGGGACCGAGCCTGCCCCAGCTGCCCGTTGTACCTTGCCCGGGAAATAGACTCCCAGGCAGCGTAAATGAAGGACCTCTGGTCCTCGGCCCATGTATAGCGAGCCTGCAACATAATAATATCAGTACCAATTCTTAATATATCATCATGCATGTAAAAATAATAATAATACGTGCCTCAAACTCGCGCCATAACATGTCGACGTGCTCGCTAGGCACGTGAGACCACGTAGGCCATGCCCCGTGCATGTATCGTCGAATAGTAGAAGAAATGCTCCTCGGCACTTCTTCTTACTCGAACCTGCACAACAAAAATAAATTTTAATATTATATTATGATATAATGAATTTATAATATAAAATACAGTTATTTTGGCACGCGTGTATTTTTTCGTACCCAAGCCCCAATTTTCTCATTAGCTTTTTAGTCTTATAAAAAGTAGGCTCAAACTTGTTATCCGTAGGCAGCATTCCATTAATCAATCCAGCAATCCGATCATACGCAACTCCGCTGATATTACAATCGGCCTTGATGTTTAAGAGCTGTGTCATTGCTGAAAACCTAGTGTATTTTGGACAATTCTCATACAAAGGTTCATCGGCAGCTTTCAACATCTCGTAAAATTCTGCAGCTTCTTTATTCGGTAATTCAATCTCTACCGCAGCCCCTACTTCTGTGATATCAACCGCTGTAGTATCTGGTGGGACTGATGTCTGAAGAACTGGCCGATCAACATTATCATTCAGGCGGAATTGACCCCCAAGACTATCAAGTATCATAGTTCTATAGGGATTACATTGACCGGATGAAGAAGCACCAGCAGAGGAAGATTCACCATATGTCTGAAGGACAGGATTGCTCGACGTCCCGACTTTGCGTGACTCCCCGTGACAAGTCCATAGAAAATATCTTGGTGCAAATCCTTTGGTATATAGATGCAGAGTGACAGTCTCCCGATCCAAAAATCGTCCATTCGAACAAATGCGGCACGGACATCGGATTTGATCACCCATGCTAACGAAATTCCGATTCGAATAGGCGAAATTTAGGAAGTACGTTACGCCTAATCGAAACTCATTCGTTAAAGCTCCACGATCAAGACGTCGGTACATCCAACTTCGATCAGCCGACATGATTCTGTCAATCAATGACAATTTCTTTGGTTAATGTCTTTAGGTGAGATTGTCCTATTCCATTCGGGATTTATGTTATTCGTACTGCACTTATGTTTTTATTTTAACTGTTAACTAATTATTCTAAATTTCGACAGCATCTCCCTACAGTTCTCCGAATACGCATATCATCTGGGCGCGTATCGGAGAACAAGAGAGATGTTGCCGAAATTTAGAATAATTAGTTAACAGTTAAAATAAAAACGTAAGTGCAGTACAAATAACTATATTCCCAAATTGTCCAATCAGGGACAATTCAAGAATTGTACGTCGTATAAAAGATCATCTACTTCTTTTACACGAACATACAATCCCCGAACGGATCTAAGGTTTTGCTAAATCATATCTGATTCGTCGATGCGTACGTGAAACATATCAACTCGTCGGATGGATGATTATTTTCTAAATGTTTCGAGATAGTTCGAGTCGATATTGGACGATTTCGGCGCGCGTCCGAAGTGGACGATTCCGGCGCGAGTCCGAAGTGGACGATTCCGGCGCGAGTCCGAATTGGACGATTCCGGCGCACGTCCGAAGTGGACGATTCCGGCGCGAGTCCGAATTGAACGATTCCAGCGCGCGTCCGAAGTGGACGATTCCGGCGCGCATCCGAATTGGACGATTCCGGCACGAGTCCGAATTGAACGATTCCGGCGCGCGTCCGAAGTGGACGATTCCGGCGCGCGTCCGAATTGGACGATTCCGGCACGCGTCCGAAGTGGACGATTCCGGCGCGCGTCCGAAATTAATCTAAACCCTAATAATTAATCTAACAAATTTAACAATTAATCTAAACAATTAATTAACATTTATAAAATAATTAATTATCAATTTCAAAACAATATATATATATATATATATTCCGGCGCCGGAGTCCACCCTCCGGCGCCGGCGTACAGTGGCCGGACACACTGTCCGGCCACTGTAGAAGGTCCGGCGGCGGCCATAGTCCGACCGCCGCCGGCCGAAACCCTAGAAATAGGGTTTCGGTCGGATTTTAACATCTCCGGCCGAAACGGTATAGGCCGGCCGATCAACATACCGGCAGTAGCGGCAGCGGGGCGTCGGCGAGAGGCGTCGGCGTCGGCAGCAGCGGCGAGCGGTGTCGGCAGGAGCGGCGGCGGCAGCAGCGGGAGAAAGAAGGGTCGGGCGCGGCTGCGTGCCCTATATAAACTTATCAGCAACGGCTCACTCGCCCGTTAGAAAGCCGTTGCTGATAATTTATTATCAGCAACGGCTCACTTATCCGTTAGCAAGCCGTTGCTGAAAATTAAAACATCAGCAACGGCTCGCCTATCCGTATGAACGCCGTTGCTTATAATTAAAATAATCAGCAACGGCTCGGTTTTCCGTTAGAACGCCGTTGCAGATATAGATATCTGCAACGGCTCGGGCGGCCGTAAGAAAGCCGTTGCAAATAGCAACGGCTCGAGCGGCCATTGCTGATAGCCGTTGCTGAAGACCAAGTTTCTAGTAGTGTGATACAAAATGTTGGTGAAATGGCCACACTAGAGGGGGGGTGAATAGTGTATTAACTAAATCTATTTGCCTAAATTCGATTTAAATCTTTTCTTAGATTACATAGGCAATTCACGATTGAATGACTAACTGCGGAAGAGATAAATGATAAAATAATTAATACAAAATAATATATTAATGCTAACACAATTATTTATAGTGGTTCAACTCCAATGCCTACTCCACTACCTAAGTACCCCCGTTTAGGATTTCCAAACTAGTATTACTAGATTAATTAGTTTCCTTACAATGAAGACTTTACACCTGAAAGTCTCCGCTCTGAAACCGAAGGCACTTCCACACCCGGAAGTATCCTGCCTTCCTACCAAGAGCACTCTCCCACCTCAACCTTAAGGATAACTCAACTAATACTAGCAAACTACGTTTACACCGATGGATTTAAACCTCAAACACCAAGGCTACAACCCAATTTTAAGACCTACACTCTAGGTCTAACACAAACTCAAATACAAAGAAATAAATAAGAAAATACAACACTAAATGGAGCAATAAATCAAACAATAAAATATTTAGCTCCAAGACAAACTCTCTAGTCCTCTTGATGCCTCAAGGTGATGAATCGATGAAGCTTTGAAGGCTATATCAAGGAATGAGAGAACAAACTAGGGTTTCTCCAAATAATTGCTCAATGAAAGCTTGGAAATGATCAAGGATGGCTCAATGAAGTGTAGGAGTGATTAAAAATATCAAAGGAAGGTTGGGGCATATATAGGTATTTATAGAGCCATGAAGGAGGCTCGGGTGAGGCACTGCTCAACGGCTCGAAAACTAACTGTTTTCCTCCTTTCAGTCGACCGACCAAAGGCATACTGCCACTTTTTGGCTCACTTCGGTCGACCGTTCGATTGACCGACTTGCCTACTGCCAATTTTTGGCAGCATTCAGTCGACCGTATTGCCTTCTGCCCGATTTTCTCTTCTGTCGGTCGACCAAATCTGGGCAGGGCAATTTTTTTGTGAATTTTTCTTGTGCGCATCTTCGGGTTCCGATCTTCAGCATGCGTCAACTTGATGAGCTTTTCATGTGTTCTTTAGACTCGTCCAAGATATCTTTGGTGCACAAGTTGAACTTCTAGAGATTTCCGCGACGAACCCGAACGGGTCGATCAATGTCCTTCCAATTTTTTGATTTGTTCTATATTTTCGATCGAGAACATCAAGTGCTAATCGATATGGAACCTGAAATATTTCTTAATGAAATATTAGTTCCGTGTTTGTTATCATCAAAACCGAGATTAAGACCAAGGTAGAAAACTTTAGGCCAACACTTCTGCTTAAGGGCAAATAATTATTGCTTGCCCTCTTAAGTTAAGAAATAAGAAATGTTCAGTTCTTGGTATCAACAAAAAAAATAATTATTGTGATTGTTGATAAAGTAATTAATGTGAAATCTTATAGAAGTAATTCTAAACCTATTGGTTAACTTCTTCCCTTCTTCACATGATGTAATGCACATGTTGATAATCTTTGAGTCCTAATTGTATCAGCTCGAGCAGAGAACTGAGGGTGAAAAGAAAAGGTATTTTATTATTCCAAAAACTTACTTCCAAAAGCTCAGTTCTGCACTTATATACCACGCAAAGTAAACAACAAAAAAATTACAATGCTGCCCTCATTAGTTACATGCTTACACATCAATGTCCAATACTATGTTACGTTATTACATCAGAACTAATAAAGCTATAGCTGCTACTTTATTACATATGCTTTATATCCATTACAAATCATCTACTATAGATTACATCATTCTAATACTCCCCTTGCAAGTAGGAACTGGAGAATGGATTCTCCATGCCCAACTTGCTTAGCAGTTGATGATGTTGTTGTGCTGGTAAACTCTTGGTCAGAATATCTGCAAGCTGCATTTTAGTTGGGACATAAACTAGCTTAATTGTTCCTTCTTGATACTTCTCTCTTATGAAATAGCAATCAACCTCCAGATGCTTAGTTCTTTCATGAAAAATAGGGTTAGCTGTGATATGCATTGCACTTTGGTTATCACAATAAAGAGGTACAAGAAATTGACATTTTATACCTATATCAGTTAGGATATTTTTTACCCAAATGATCTCAGTTGATGCACTTGATATGGCCCTTAATTCACTTTCAGCATTTGACCTGCTGACAGTGTTCTATTTTTTGCATTTTCAGGTAATCAAGGAAGCTCCAAGCTTTACAAGATATCCTAATACAGATTTCTTGCTTAAACTGCAGCTGGCCCAGTCTGCATCACAGTATGCAGTGACAACTGAAGTGTTTTCTGCATGGTAAAATAAACCCAGCCCTGGAGCCCTTTTGAGATACTTTAGAATTCTTAAGGCCCCTTTGTAATGTCATTTCCTGGGTTGTTGTGTGTATTGACTTAGATGATGTACACCATAGGCAATGTCTGGTCTTGTAACTGTGATATAGAGCAGCTTACCAATTAAGCTCTTATATCCTGTTACATCTTCAAGATAAGGGTCTGTTTCAGTATTTTCATTTGCTCCTCTGCCATTTTTCATCAAAGGGGTTTCTTTAGGCTTATTGTCTTTTAAGTTCATTTTTGTTAATACATCAATGATGTATTTTCTTTGACTCACATGTAAGCCCTTCTTAGTTCTTTGCACTTCCAAACCAAGGAAGTATGTTAGCTCCCCTAAATCTTTGATCTTGAATTGAATATTGAGCTGATTTTTTAATTCTGAGATACATTCAATATCAGTCCCAGTCAATATGATGTCATCCACATATGAGTACAATTGTTGTCTTGCCTTTATTATTTCTTTTGAACATACAAGAGTCATAAGTACTCTATTCATACTTCATGGATAACAGACTGGAACTAAATTTGGCAAACCATTGCCTACCAGCCTGTTTGAGACCATATATTAACTTCAATAATTTGCAAACTCTGGTATCCCCCTTAATTCCATATCCAGGAGGTTTTAACATGAACACCTCCTCATTCAATTCACCATGTAAATATACATTATTCACATCCAACTGTACTAAAGGCCAATTTTGTGAAGCTGCTACAACCAAGAGTGTGCGCACAGTGGCAAGCTTTGAAACTGGTGCAAAGGTTTCTTGATAATCAACCCCCTCAATTTGGGTGAAACCTTTTGCCACTAGTCTGGATTTGTATTTGTCTATGTTACCATCAGGATTGAATTTAGTACGATAAACCCGTTTGCATCCTATGACTTTCTTACCATGTGGTAATTCACATAGTTTCCCAGTACCATTAGATTCCTGTGCTTCTAGTTCAACATTCATGGATTTTATCCACTTAGGATCTTTGACAGCAGCTTCAAAAGTTACAGGGTCATGTTGGGAATCTATATAGGCTAAAAAGCTTTGGTGTTCAGGTGAAATGTTAGATAGGCTGAGGTATTTGGACAAAGGATAGTGTGTGACCTTGTCATGATGACTTGGTTTTGACATTGAAGTCAATGAGTTGCACTTATAGTCTTTGAACTTCACGGGTTTTTTATGCACTCTCTGATTTTTTCTAGTTGGGTTATTGTTTCTCTCGGGTGAGACAACCTCTAAAGGTACTTCAGTGGATGAGCTTTCAGGTAGGTAGCACAACCTCTAAAGGTACTTCACTAGAAGAGTTTTCAGCTTCTACGATCTAACACTATGCTCACTGTTCCTATTATCTGGTTCATTGACTTCAATAGATGCTTTCTCAGCAAGCTTATTGGTTACATGAGTTGGTGTTTCAAAACAAGTGTCTTGATGAATATTTGATGTGGGTAATGAAAAAATGGTGTTTTGAGAGGTTTTGATGTTGAATGGAAAAATGTGCTCAACAAAAACCACATCTCTAGAAATGAATATTGAGTGAGTCTTTAAATCAAGAATTTTATACCCCTTTTTCCCATGAGGATATCCTAGAAATACACATTCTTATGCTCTAGGGTCCAATTTTGTCTTTCCTTGTTTAATGGTGCTTCTATAGCATAAGCACCCAAAAGCTCTCAGGTGGCTTAAAATAGGTGGACTTTTGTATAGCATCTCATATGGACTTTGGTTAGATAGCAATGGAGTTGGCAACCTATTTATCAAATAAGTCGATGCTAGAATGCATTCCCCCCAAAACTTCAATGGCAATTGGGATTGATACTTTAGGCACTATTTCTAGCAAGTGCCTATGTTTTCTCTCCACTATGGTATTTTGTTGACGGGTTTCTATGTGAGAACTTTGGTGCACTATTCCATTGTCATCAAGGAACGTATTCACTCTTGGATTAAAAAATTCACTTCCATTGTCACTTCTAATGACTTGTTTTAGAGAATTGTATTTGAACAAGCCTGATGAATTTGATAAGAATGTCAGGTACTTAATCTTTTGTGGAGAAAAGGTAGGTCCAGTAAGCTCTAGAGTAGTCATCCACCAATGTCAAAAAATAAGAAAAGTCATCATATGTAGGAACCTTATGTGGCCCCAAACATCACAATGAACCATGTCAAAAATACTATTGGTTTTATTGATACTTTGTGGAAAAGGCAATTTACATTGCTTGGCAAGTGGACACACATTACAAAATAGCCGAGAAACGTTATTTAACTCTGGTATACTACCTGACAATAGCCTCATTCTACTTGTTGACATGTGTCCCAAACGCAAATGCCATAAGGAAGTTGAATCTAAATCAACTGATAATACCTGTGGAAGTACTGGTTTGTGTTTGAGAATTGGTGATGCTCCTCTAATGATGTACAACCCATTTTCCTCACTACCACTCCCAAGTGTTTCCTTCATGACAAGGTCCTGAATGAGGAAGTTTTTTGGATTAAAGGTGATAGAACAATTTAGTTCTTTGGTAATTTTGCTAACAGACATCAAGTTGCAATGGAATGGAGGTACCGATAGTGTGTTTCTAATCTGGATGTCTTTGTTTACATAGGTTGTTCCTATGTTGGAAACTAGGGTAGATGTTCCATCGGGGGATGATACTTTGTTATTGGCTGTGGGTTTAGTGGAGTTTTCAAGAATGATGTGTTTGGATGAAATATAGTATGTGGCACCACTGTCAACTATCCATTTACTAGATAAAAAACATTTAGATGAACTAAAAGATGAATCAAAATGGTTATATGCCATGTTAACCATGTGATTGACTGAAATTTTGCTGCTGATGATGTTCACCAAGTTGTTGAGCTGCTCCTCTGTAAGGCCAGAAGTGTTAGCCATGCTTAAGCTGCTTTCTTTACTCTTTGTTTCAGTTGATGACGGGATGCTATTTGCTTGCTTGTCATAATTCGGTTATTCAACTAGTCTTTGCTTTCCTTTGTAAAGCTTGTGTCCTAGTGGAAAATCATGGATTCTGTAGCATACATCTTTTGTGTGTCCAGGTCTTTGACAGAATTCACAAAACTTTCTTGTGTTGTATTGTGGTTTATTTTTGTTTGGCCTTGCATTGCTTCTACTGTCATATGACATGCTGTTCAGTGCTATTCCTTTAGATCCTGAACTTGTATTTGTGCCAATACCTCTTTGAGTCTCTTCTTGTTCTAGTAATGAGTAAGCCTGATTTATATCAGGCAAGGGCTTCATTAATAGCAATTGGCCCCTAATTCCCACATAGCTTTCATTGAGACCCATCAGAAAAAGCATTAACCTATTTTTGTCCATGTTTTCTTTCCCGACAATACAGTTACAGTAGGAACTAGCATCTATGGCATCAAGTTCATCCCATAATATTTTTAATCTAGTGAAGTAAGCTGCAATTTTCATGCTGCCTTGATGGGTGTTGTAAATCTGGTTCTAGATTTCAAAAACCCTAGGCTGATTGCTCTTGCCAAGCCTAGTTTCTAAATCCCTCCACATCTTTGCAGTTGTTCTTGTGTACATCACGCTTGAACTCAACTCTAGTGAAATAGATTGCAAGATCCAGGATCTCACCATATCGTTGCACCTTTCCCATACACGATACTTAGGTGAGTTTTCTTCTAGAGTCTCAATAGAACCACTCACGAAACCAATTTTGTTCTTTGCAAATACGGCAATCTTCATTGTCTGCTTCCATTGAAGGTAATTTTCTTGACCAATCAAAGGGGCAAACACTAGTGTCATACCTGGGTTGTCGCTGCCCTGAAGTGTGAAGGGATTGTCTTCAATCTCGTTGATCTCTATTTGCGATCCAGTCTCATTGTTGCTCCTGGAATCGCCTGTTGCATATCTCATAGCGAAATTGCGACGATTTTTGGCCATCTCAACGCCGATGTGAAGATCGCCCCGATCTCTATCTTGAAATTAGGTTCGATCCCCTTTTCATTCTTTGATCTGGCGACGAAGACAGCTTATAGAAGAGATGGATTCCCTCAATCGATCAGCTCTGATACCATGATAATCTTTGAGCCCTAATTGTATCAGCTCGAGCAAAAAACAAAGGGTGAAAAAAAAAGGTATTTTATTATTCCAAAAACTTACTTCCAAAATCCTAGTTCTGCACTTATATACAACGCAAAATAAATAATAGAAAAATTACAATGCTGCCCTCATTAGTTACAGGCTTACACATCAATGTCCAATACTATGTTACATTATTACATCAGAACTAATAAAGCTACAGCTGCTACTTTATTACATATGTTTTATATCCATTACAAATCATCTACTGTAGATTACATCATTCTAATACATGTATACCAAATAGCAGGGTCTTTATACAACCATCATATCGTACCTTAGTCTAGGATATGGTAAAAAGTAAATGTTACCAACATCGAGTTCAGTATGAAATTAGAGGTAACCACTAACAATTGGTATTTTATCGGACTAAAAAGTTCAATCATGTCCAATATGGAGATTCATTGATAGTCAAGTATCTATATATATATATATATATATATATATATATATATATATATAAGAAATCACTCTGGCCTTCTTATCATGCCAAGTGTCATGATAAAATTATGCCAAGTGGCAATTTGTACTCTTCATATTTAGCAATACAAAAGCATTAAATAGTGCATTAGTAATAAGCTCATATATTTTCTTAGGTAGAGAAATGATGATATTTAATTAAATCATATTTAATTAGAGGAGAGAGAAAAAAAAGATATTTAATTAAAAGGGAGAAACGTTTTTTTCGAAAGAAATAAAACTAAATTCGAAAAATAGCAGCATATCTGATTAAGAATACATTGATTAAAAATTAAATATCAAAAGAGAGATTAAAATTTAATAAACAACTATAGAGAGCAATTAATAAAGCTGATAATAATATTATTTTATTTTGATATGACTACATATATTAACATTTAGTCTAGTAAATTACATACATATAGTAACTTTTTAATAAATTATGATAAAAGTATTATTTTATCAAAATATGATTACATATAATAACAAATACTTAAAATATATATTAATCATGAAAATAAATTATCAACTACACATATAACAACTAAGCATAAAAAATTGAATTTATTATAAAATTAAATTTATAACATTATTTATGTTGTATTTTTAATAACAAAATTAAATTTGATTTAAGAATATATTATTTTATAAAAATAAAAATGATTTAGTTGCGGAAAACTTATTGATATACATCATCAAGCCTGAATATATTTGAGCTTCTACTTATTCATAATATATCTTATGATCACATGATTACATTATTTTAAAAATATATTATTTTATAAAAAAATATAAATATTTAATCACGTTTCTCTTTATTAGATTTATTAAAATGTGTAATATTTTATTTTATTATTTTTAATGCCTACACAATATATCTTAGAGAATACTGACAAATTATCAAACAAATCTATTTTTTAAAAAAATTATTAAAATATCATAAAAATATTATTTCATCAAAATACATATTGCAAGAAATATGACTATGTCTTTATTAATATATATAATTTTATTATTTTTAATGCCTACACAATAAATCTTAGAAAATACTGATAAATTATCAAACAAATCTATTTAAAAAAATTATTATTAAAATATCATAAAAATACTATTTCATCAAAATATATATTGCAAGAAATACGACTATATCTCTAATAATATATATATATATATATACAAAGATAAAAAGTCACAATAGTGACCATATTAGGGTTTGAATCCTAGATTTGTAGAAAACATACAAGATGATGCTTATATTTATCATAGATAATATATATCTTATGAAAATATTATTAAACTATCATAAAATTATTATTTTATAAACATACAAAATAAATAACTATTTATCTATTTATTGTATTGTTTAATTTGTTTTAAATTTTAGTTAAATATTTGTTAATATATACACAATATATATGTGTAAATGTAGCCGATCAAATTCTAATATCCCATCTTTTTAACTCTATATCTATCTTCATATATCATGTTTCTTTAAATTCCCTCATATAAATTCCAAATAACATTGAAAGTAGAGAAGTAGAATCAAGGGCGGTCCTAGAAGAATCTAGAGAAGAAAAAAAGAAAAACATAAAAACCACCAAAAGGATCAGTGAGTGTCTTTTCGAAATCGATTGATCCTCATTACTATGAATTGGTCATGGATTTAATGATGCATGGCCCGTGTGGTGCTGCAAAAGAAAAATTATCATTGCATGCAAGATGGTAAATGTACGCGACATTTTTCAAATAAGTTTGTAGACAAATATTCTCGAGAATTGATATCCAGTTTATAAAAGATTAGATAATGACTGAACAATTAAAAATGGGAAGATTGATTTGGACAACTGTTTTGTTGTCTTTCATAATGGGAAAAATATGTGTCTCACTGTAAATAACTCCGATAATAATACAGATGATTTGAAAAGTTTTTCGAATTTGATATTGTCAATTAATGACAAAAAGATAGGTGATCTTGGTGATGGTTATGGGATAGCCCGAATTCCGGATGGTAACTTGATTTTGGATTCAAGCATGATTTATATTGCTGCGATTGTTGATGCAATTTATCTTGAACTTATAACAAATACTAATATTTGCAACAAATAGCTATATTAGCTCTCACTCTGAATATGATTGAAACGATTAATAACTACATGTTATCTCTAAATAAAAAATAGTCAACGATATTTTTGAGCTTAAATAGCAGGTGCTTATCATATTCTGGAGAAAGTTTGTTGGATCAGATCCATATACCAGACTTTGATTTGTAATTCAGAAGATCATATTGAAAAAGAAATTATAACTGTTGTATACCAAGAAGTTTTTCGTAATTTCTAAAAAAATTATATTATTTTTTATTTCTACACAATATTATATTTCAAATATTAATAACAAAATTATTAAATCTAATATGAATTAAGATCACCGTGCATCGCACGAGTAATTAAACTAGTTTTGATTAAAATCAACCTATTGATATTCTGTCACAGCTATGGCGTCCACTCCCTTATGTGAAAAGAAAGACAAACCCTTGCATTAGCCATTAGGTAACGGGAACAAGGAATACAAACAAGGATGCACTGTGGTGCATCTATGAGTAGCAATTTTGATTACTTGTCGGTAGACAATGCCCTTCTGATACTATTCATGGCGCTTAAAATATTTTGTAATCAATTTAAAATATTTTGAAAGCATTTTAAATTGCTTTGAAACTAATTTAAAATGCTTTAGAATCAGTTTAAAATGTTTTGAAACTAGTTTAAAATACTTTGGAACCAATTTAAAATGCTTTGAAAAGTTGTGTGGGTGGAGCAAAAATCGTTTCGATGGGAGTTTTCAAAGGGATTAACAGGGCTAATGGGGTTAAGTTTTGCGTTAACCCCGTTAACAGCTGTGAGAGCATCTTGGATATTCGAAAATTTTGATTCGGATTTCGGAAAGAAAGCATTAATGATTCAGGTTTCAAGAAGAAATGATTTCCCTATTCAGTATTAGAGAAATCACTGTATAATATTTTACATATAATAATTAATTATAATATTGTAATTAATAATTAACCGTCTGACTTGTAAATGCAGTAAGGTGATTATGAAAAATAAATCTCTTCTTGGTTCTCTAAACATAATTTTGGCAAAGAATTAAACTAGTAATTACTTTCCGGCTGGTTGCCTTGTACGTGTGGAAATGCCTTTATGTTAATTTACCATTTCCAAAGATACGCTCTTCTAGGGTTGGAGTTTTTAATCCGGATACCAAATGACTTTCTTTAGTGGAAATTTGCATCCATCTTAAATATTTTACAGTAAATTGAATCATTAAATTCTCTTGGCTAAATCAACTATTAATTAAATTTTCGATAGGTTAAACCAAACACAAATATAGTATACAATAATGGTTTTTTTTATTTTTATTTGATTTTTAATCACTCAATCCGTTTTAAAATTCCTAGACTGCGGATGTATTAATGTTTGAAACCCTCTCCCCTTATTCTCACCAACCTCTCTCTCTCTCTCAACAAGCACATGAAGGCCAAGCTCTCCACACTCTTTCTTCTCTCTCCATGCAAACCGTGGCTCTCCGAATACACAAAGCTCAGCCAATTTTGCGGCAACGAAACCTGGCAAAGGATTTGCTCTAGGCCTCTTCTGCCGACATCAACCAAGAAGAAGCCTCGGTCAATTCAAATCCGTGCGTTTTATCCTACTTGGTATGAGAAATTTGGCAGCCTTTCTCTCTTCATATCCTTTTCTTCATATTTAGGTCAAAGCTAGTGTTTCATTGCTTGTCCATTTCTCTTGCTTTATTTTGTCTAGCTAATATTTGAAGTTCCCTCCTTTATTGTCGTTAGGGTAATCTTGTAGCTCTTCAATCTTGCTTCTTTTATAGTTCAAAGTGCAATGATTTTTTCTTCTTACTCTTTTATGTGATTGCTTGGGAACTCATACGGGAGGGAGAGGAAAGTGAGGGGGGGAGAGAGGGTACAAATATTCTCTAGAATAGAGAAAAAAAAATTGGTGTTGCTTGGTTAGCGATTTTTTTTTTGTTTTGATAAAAATGAAAAATTAATTTCAAAAACTTATTGTTGGTTTTCTAATTTTCACTTATCTAGATATATGTTATATTGATGAAAAAGATATTAGTTTTCATTTATTAAAACAAATGAAAACTTATTTAGTTAACGAAAACACTATTAATTTTCTTTAGCCTGTGTAAAATTAATAATGACACATTAGGTAATGGATTATATATAAAAGAGGAAAAACATTTATCTTTTTCTTAAAGAAAATTAAAAAA
Source organism: Canna indica (assembly GCA_034359265.1). Taxonomy (NCBI): domain Eukaryota; kingdom Viridiplantae; phylum Streptophyta; class Magnoliopsida; order Zingiberales; family Cannaceae; genus Canna; species Canna indica. The sequence goes on along the minus strand of CP136894.1, from coordinate 44,838,456 downwards.
ATAAGAATCGAAAAGAAAAAAAACAATATCAAATATATTATAAAAATATTAAAAATTTAGGAAATAATGGCAAGGAGACATGATTAATGCCAACTAACACAATGGGAAAAAACCAATTTTTTTTTATAAAAAAATAACGTGCTATTACTCATAAAGTTATTTTTCTTTTGGTACTTATAAAGTTATCATACTTAATAAAAATTATATTATTTTTAAAAATAAATGGCATTGAAAATATAAAAATACAGATGAACTATATGAAACTTTTAAAGAAAAAAATAATTAGTTCAATGATCAGAAACAGATGTTTTTTATTTTCAAAATTAGTGGCCTCGAAACCAAAACAATAACTTCTTATATTTCATTTTTTTTAGAAAAAACTAGTTATATAGAAACTGATTTTTATTTTGATTTTATTTCAATTTCATTTTGTTTCTCAGGAAAAAGATTTTAGTTCACGAATGTGGGCGTTTTTGGGCCTAATTCGGTCAGGCCCGAAAGTATTAGTCTAGTCCATAGCCCTCAAACTTAGTTGGAGTCTGGAGGACTACGTGCCGAGCTGTAAATAGTACTGACTTTTAACCTCAGTCTGATAGAGAGACGTCAGCTTGATTTTTATCGCGTGCAGGTCACGAGGCCTTTGGCGAGAGCTAAGGCCATTACTGTGTGACTCTTCGTTATTTGGAGTGAATGTGACAGTTGCATGGAAGGGGAAAGCGCCTTTCCACGTGCCTGCCACCTGTTTGATCAATATTGCTAATAGGAAAGTAATTATGGATAAAGATTCAGATAGCAATTTTCGAGGCATTAAGTGACAATTGTAGGTCGACGGGCGTGGCTCCGTTAGTGGGAAGGTGGTATCATACGTTAGGGCGATAGTTTCTTCTTCGGGTCTATAAATAGCCTCATCCATCTTGTTTTTTGCTTGCATTAGTTACCATGGAATGCGAAGTGTCAAAGATTATCGTTCCTTTGAGAGTTGTGAGTGGATCGTGGTTTGTCGGCATGGGTTCTTCACACTGCTGGGCTTAGGATGAAAGGATACAACCAGGTGCAGCAGACATTGCTATATATTTGTGGTTGTCTCTCCTGTAGTTGGACTGAGGTGGGTTTGCATTGTTGGGCTTTCGCACCGGATGTTGTTCTCGCTGGCCTGACCGACCTGCTCCTGGAAATGCCCGACCACCTCGTGCATTATCCCTCTCAATAGTAGGACCTGGTCTGACAGGATCAGGGCTGTTGTTTTTGTTGATGTTTGTCTTATTCTTTGTTGGTTATATTTGGCAAAAAGTATTGCAGCTATTATTCAGTTGTTAGTCAGTTGCAACTGCTCTTGGTGCCGTGGAGATTATGCTGCTATTAGTCAGCTCTTAGTAAGTTACAACTGCTCTTGTTGCTCTGGAACTTGTCAGTCATTAGTCAATTACAACTGTTTTTGCTGCTGCGATGTTGCTGGGGTTATTAATAATATATATATGATATATTTTGATGATATATTGTATATATGTATTTATCTACAAATTAACTTTGTGGGTTTGATAATTTATGGTGACTTTAGGACTTAATTATTTATGGTGATTTTTGGTTTTGATCATTTATGGTGACTTTTGGCCTTGGTCATTTATTTGGTGGAGTCGATGGTCATTTATGTTGGCTTTAGGTTTTCAACATTGGTCTTAATCTCTTAATATCGGTTTTGATGATAATAAACATGGAACTAATATTTTATCGAGAAATCTTTCAGGTTCCATATCGATTAGCGTTCGATGTCCACGATCGGAAAAATCGAAAGAAATCGGAAAATCGGAAGGACATTGATCGTCGCGTTCGGGTTCGTCACGGAAAATTCTCGAAGATTGACGTGTGCACCAAAGTCGCATTGGACGAGTCTAAAGATCAAATGAAAAGCTCTCCAAGTTGATGCTCGTTGAAAGCCGGAACCCGAAAACCAAACACGGAAGAAAAAGACTGAAGAAATCAAATTTAGCCTAGGTTCGATCGACCGAATAGGGTAAGAAATTGGCAGTAGCCAATTCGATCGATCGGTCGGTCGACCGAACACTGCCAAAAACTGGCAGTGGCTACTTCAGTCGACTGGTCGGTCGACCGACAGAGGTCAAATATAGGCAGTACCTCGAGTGGTCGATCGATCATTTGATCGGATTGAGGATCGCGCAATCGCGCCCCTACTTCCCTTGCGACGATCGATCGATCGATGGGTCGACCGGATTGCGGGAATGCAGTCTTGCATCTGGGCGGTCGACCCACTGGTCGACCGCACAGAGAGAAGAGGGAGCGGTCACATTGGCAGTCGAATAGTCGGTCAACCGACCAATCGACCGAGCGGCTGTAACGACTAGATTTTAGCCCGTTGATCTACCGTTTCTTGGTGAGGGTATAAATATATCTTCTTTTAATCTTTGGCCTTCACTCTTACAAATTTAATTGGGGATTTTAGAAGTGATTTAAGCCTTCCAACGATCGATTGCAGCACACTTTGCTATTCCGTCCACTTCTTCAAAGCGCCAACTGCTCCTCAACTCGGGTTTCAATTTGAGCTCTACGACTGGGCGAGTTGGAGATTCTGAAGGATTGAAACGATCATTTAATCTTGGTTTTATTTCTAAGCTCTTTTCATTGTAATTTGTATCTATTATTTGAACTATTTTTTTTAATTTGGGTTTGTACGAAGACCCGGTGTTAGGTCTTCTTGTATGAAAATGGTTACCTTGTTGTGAAGGTGTAAAGCCACTTGTGTAAACTTAATTTTTACTAGGATTAGTTTAGTTGTCCCTTAGGATTGAGGTGGAACAGTGATCTCGGTAAGAAGGCGAAGACTTCCAGGTGTCGAAGTGCCTTATGTCGAGAGTGCGACTCTTCGAGTCAAAGTCCTCTGTGTAAGGGAAACTAATTAATCTAGTAAAACTTAGTTTGAAAATCCTAAGCGGGGTGCTTAGGTAGTGCAGTAGGCATTGGGGCCGAACCACTATAAATCTTGTGTTTGCATTGTTATATTTGGTTGTATTTAATTATTTTATTATTGCTTCCGCATCCAATCGTAAAATTGTAATTCGCCTAATTAGTATAAGAAAATGATTAAAATTGAATTTAGGCTAATTGAATTAGTAAACACACTATTCATCCCCCTCTAGTGTTGTTATTTCACCTATATTTGGTATCAGAACAGGTCGTAGATTATGATTTCACCATCCCTTCTATAATTTGTCTCGATCTTGAAATGGCTCTAGAGTTGGTAGCGTCTTCACCTCTTTCCTAGGTTCGATGATTCAAACTTTGGTCTTTGGAAAGGAAGAATGTATACATTCTTAAAGACTCAAGATTTAGGTATTTTTAATATGGTAAAGTCAAAATACATAGAACCTAAGGAAAAAATGGATGCATAGACCCAAGAACAAATTAGCATATTTGAGTTAAATGTTAAAGCTACAAATTGCTTATTTTGTTCTTTGGAAAATAATGTGTTTGAGAAAATCATGCATTGTACTTCCGCATTCGATATTTGGGCTACTTTAAACATGCTTTATGATTATGCAAAAACATTTGATGAGGGGAGTGATGATAATTGTCATCCACCCAATACTAATATAGTTTTTGAAGCCTATAGTACCTCAAGTCATAGGAGCACAAGAAATCAGAAAAGGAATGTGATTTACCATGTGTGCCAAAAAAGGCATGTAAGGAAGAACTGCCCTACTATGAAAAATAAGGCAAAGAAGAGGTCAAGTGTTTCCACCTCCACATCTTACTCAAGTGAAGCATCCTCTTTTCATGACCATGAAGCCACTTCTAAAGTTTGCCTCATGGATGTTAATGATGAGGTACACTCTTCTCCTTCTAGTCATGCTAATGATAATAATAATGCTAGCTCTACTAGTTCTCTTGACATGTTATATAATGAGTTAGTAGATGAATACAAGAAAATGTATGCATTGCTTGTTAAAATGGATAATGAAAATAAAAGATTGAAGAAAGATAATATAAGGCTTAACTCTCATGTGGATGAATTAAAATTAGAAAATGAGAAAATAAAATCTAATTCTTTTGATTTTTCCCATGATAGATTAAAACTTGAGTTTAAGGACATAAAGCTTAAGAATGAAAGTTTGAAACTTGAGAATTCAAAAATTATAAGTCAAAACAACAATTTCATGCTCTATTGTAGGAGGAGCTACCACACAAGGGTGAGATGAAGTTGTTTGATTGAAGTTGCTTGAGGATTCATAGATTGTACCATTTCAAAGTTGCAACTTCAAGTCATCATGATGCCTATGGTAAAGTTGGCATCAAATACTTTGGTATCATCTCCTATACCTCTTGTTTAAATTAGAGTTGGAGTTTGATATATGCTTAATATTAGTAGATATCCCCGCTCTTAATATATTTCAAATGATTTTTGATTTTTTGATCTTTGGTCTCTTCGGAGACCTATGTAGCCAGTAATGAGCTCATGCGACCTTGCGGTTTTAAATCGTAGACTCATTGTCGCCTTTCAGTTTTCAACCAATAGGAAGGGTTGAAGATTTATGTTTCAAAATTTTATATTTTGAGATCTCTTAATTCATTTCGGATTCACGATAATTTATTTTGAAACGAATTTGAAACTATTTAGCAAAGTAGATTTTGATATCGATAATTCATCTCTCTTTTTGCTACTTAGTTTGATAAAATGGAAGGCTTTAAAAATTAGAATGAAAAAGATTAGTTTGGCTAAAATTTCAAGTATAATGTATAACTTCGATTAATTCAAAATCTTAGTGTTATACCTCAATGTTTAAATTTAAATAATGTCTCAATACTCATGATTAGAATTGCATGTTAAACTCTTGAGTTTTTATGAGTAGGTAAAATCTTAGTACTTAGACAAATTTCATTGAGTGAAATTAACTTGCTCTAGGTTGATACTTACTATTAGAGACATTCCTTTAAGTCCAAATTAGTTAAACATGATTAGGGATCTTATTCCTCAAATGTTTCCCATCTTAAGATCCCTTAGATTCATTTTAATATAATGATAACTCCTTAAAATGAATCTCTACTATCGAGCAAAGGTTAAGGTTTTTAAATAAAACTTTGCATTGAACCCTTGCTATATAGTATGTTAGCTTGCTAGTAGTTCTATTTTCATGAAATCTACTAATGAAGTCTACTTGCAAGTTGTGAATGTTAATGGAAGGCTATGCTATCTAAAAGATAATTGAAAAAAAAATGACAAGTTTGGCAAAATTTCTAAAGACTAAGGTATGAATTTAATTTTGCAAAAATCTTTGTAAAATAATTGAATAGTCATGTATAATGATGTCTCTATACTCATCATTGATGTTGCATGACAAATCCTTGAATTTTCATGAGTAGGAAAAATCTTGATAACTTACTCATTTCATGATATCATGATATCTATGAAATCGAACTAGGTTAAAATTCTTCTTTAGAGACTTCATTTTAAGTTAAAAATTTGATAAACATGTTTAGATACACATAGGGTTGTCCATTCGGTTCGAACCGAACCGAACCGAACCGAACCGAATTTGTCCAAACCGAAATTTTTTTTATACCCGAATTCCAACCCGAACCCGAACCGAACTATACCTAAACCGATTTAACCCGAACCAAAATTATTCGGTTCGGTTCGGTTTTCAACCCGAAAACCGAAATTTTAATTATTTTAATTCAAAATTCAAAATTCAAAATAATTACTTAATATCTATTTAAGTAATTCTGTTAAAAAAGAATTTAAAAATATTTTTTTAATTAATTCGGTTTTCGGTTTGGGTCGGTTCCCGAATTCCGAAAACCGAATCCGAACCGAAATTCAAATTTTGGTTCGGTTCGGGTCAAAGAACCGAACCTACAATGATTGAAACCGAACCGAACCGAAAAATTCGGTCGGTTTTTCGGTTCAGTTCGGTGTGAACCGAACCATGGACAGCCCTAGATACACATATCACATGAGTCTAGATATTTAAAACTTGAAAATTTATGTCTAGATGAACAAATACAATTGGTATCTCACTTTAGGGTACGTAACTTGGAAATATTTGACCCAAGTCAGCAAATCGACTTGGTCACTTCATTTTAAGTCCAAAATTCATAAACATGTTTAGGAATAGGTATGACATGTTTACAAGTACTTAGAGTGAAAAATTCATATAGATATGGATAAAATGACATAGAGGTCAATTCATGCTTACCTCTTTTGAACCAAGCTGACCCAAGTCAACAAGTTGACTTAAAGGTCTCATTTTCAATCCATATTTGGGAACTTGTTTAGATTTACTCATGTTAGGTATCCATAGGTTTAAGTTTGAAAAATCATGAGTAAATGTTAATATTGAAACTTAGCAAGTTTCATAATAACTAGCTTAGTTTTGAATGAAATCATGCTAAGTTGATATCTTGACTTAAGGATATAATCTTCATCTCAAACTTGACATACTCTCTTTACATTATCATCTTACGGTGTCATAAAAGTTTGAATGAAAATTGAACATGTTTTGAAAAAAATTACTAAAAATTGCAAAAACGTCTTTAAAATTTTAATTTTAAAACAATTTAGTAAATGAATTTTAGAAAAATATAGAAAAATTATTTTTAACTGATTTTTAAAACTACACATTCACTGAAAAATCTAGTTGTATCAATAAAAATTTCACCTACATTTGGTATATATATAAAAAACTAATATGTTGTGTAAAAATTTCAAAAAGTTTCATCAAGAATCTGATTTAAAATGAAATTTTGAAGTTGGATTTTGAAAACACAAAGTATCACTTATTTGAAATATCAATCTTTTCGATACTTTGATCTTTCTTCAAAAACTTCAAATGAAAACTCATATATACCATTTGAATTCCATTTCTAATATCATTCACACAATTTGTTGAGTAAAATCATTCCTATGAATGATTTTGATATCTTGGATGATAGTTAGCAATATACATTTGCTTATTAAAACCAATGTAGGATGAAAAATGGACTTTGAAAATTCATTTTGAAACTCAAAATTGATACATGCATTTCAAATGACCATTTATCATTTGGTATCAAAAAAATTTGTTCAACAATCGACATCAAAAAAAATTTGTCCAACAATTGGTTTCAAAAAAAATTCATCAAATATATGATTTTGTACGAATTTAAAAATTTGATTTGTGAAAACTAGAAGTATATACCTTGACCTAAGTCAACAAAGTGACTTAAAAATTTCATCTTAAGCCCAAACTTGATTCATAGACTTACATTCTCTCAAGTTTGATGTCTAGATGCCTAAATATGAGAAAAACATGAGTAGATAGCAAAATTTGAAACTTAACATTTTTATGTTTTCATGCTTAATTCAAATGAAACCATACTAAGTTAAAAGTTTGATTAAATGACATTAGTTTCACTTCAAACTTGATATACATGATTTAAATGACCATATCTTTGTATTTTGAAAGTTTGAATGAAATCAAAAATGTCATGAAAAAGAAACAATATTCATGAAAATATTCATACTTGAGTTCATACATGATTTAGTTTTGGATTCTATCTATCACCCTTTTGCTATCATGTATTATTTAAGTTTCATATTAAATATTTGTTTTCCATCCCATTGGCTGAAATTGTCATGTTTCATATTTGTTTTTCACCCCTTTGACTTGATTGACCTTTCTTGCCCTTTTTGATTGATGTCAAAAGGGGGAGAAATGTATAAGAAAAATGGGGAGAAAAGTATAGGAAAATTGGGGAGAAAATTAAAAGTAAAGGGGAGGAAAATATAGGAAACTCATGCATATAGTTAGGGGGAGTTTATTTTCATAGATATGCATGTTAATAGGGGGAGAAATCCTTAGTTGATATCCTATATGCTTTAATGAAAATATTTTCTTAAGAATGTTTGTCATCATCAGAAAGGGGGAGATTGTTGGTTTTAAGTTTTCAACCTTGGTCTTAATATCTTAATCTTGATTTTGATGATAACAAACATGGAACTAATATTTCGTTGAAAAATTTTTCAGGTTCCATATAGATTAGCGTTCGATATCCTCGATCGAAAAAATAGGAAAAAATCAAAAAATCGGAAGGACATTGATCATCGCGCTCAGATTCGTCGCGGAAAATTCTCGAAGATCGACGTGTGCACCAAACTCGCATTGGACGAGTCCAAAGATCAAATGAAAAGCTCTCCAAGTTGATGCTCGTTGAAAGCAGAAACTCGGAAACCAAGCGCGAAAGGAAAAGGCTGAATAAATCAAATTCAACCTAGGTTCGATCGACGGACGGATGACCGAATAGGGTAAGAAATTGGTAGTAGCCAATTCGGTCCCGTTCGGTCGATCGAACACTGCCAAAAACTGGCAGTGGCTACTTCGGTTGACCGACACAGGCCAGAGGCCAAATATAGGCAGTACCTCGAGTGTTCGACCGATCGGTCGACCGGATTGAGGATCACGCGGTCACGCCCCTGCTTCCCTTGTGTCGGTCAACCGATGGGTCGATCGGATTGAGGGAATGAAGTCTTGCGTATGGGCGGTCGACCGCACAGAGAGAAGAGGGCAGCGGTCCCATTGGCGGTCGATTGGTCGATCGACCGACCAATCATCCGAGCGGCTGTAACGGCTAGATTTTAGCCCGTTGAGCTGTCGTTTCTTGGTGAGGGTATAAATATACCTTATCTATCTTCTTTTAATCTTTGGCCTTCACTCTTACAGATTTAATTGAGGATTTTAAAAGTGATTTAAGCCTTCCAACGATCGATTGCAGCACGCTCTGCTATTCCATCGAGTTCTTCTTCAAAGCGCCAACTACTCCTCAACTCAGGTTTCAATTCGAGCTCTACGACTGGGCGAGTTGGTGGTTCTGAAGGATTGAAAAGATCATTTAATCTTGGTTTTATTTCTAAGCTCTTTTCATTATAATTTTTATCTATTATTTGAACTATTTTTCTTTGATTTGGGTTTGTACGAAGATCGGATGTTAGGTCTTCTTGTGTAAAAGTGGTTACCTTGTTGTGAAGGTGTAAAGAAACTTGTGTAAACTTAGTTTTTACTAGGATTAGTTTAGTTATCCCTTTGGGTTGAGGTGGAAGAGTGATCTCGGTAAGAAGGCGGAGACTTCCGGGTGTGGAAGTGTTTTAGGTCGAGAGTGCGACTCTTCGAGTCAAAGTCCTCTGTGTAAGGGAAACTAATTAATCTAGAAAAACATAGTTTGGAAATCCTGAGCGGGGAGCTTAGGTAGTGGAGTAGGCATTGGGGCCGAACCACTATAAATCTTGTGTTTGTATTGTTATATTTGGTTGTGTGTAATTATTTTATTATTGTTTTCGCATCCAATTGTAAAATTGTAATTCACCTAATTAGTTTAAGAAAATGATTAAAATTGAATTTAGGCTAATTGAATTAGTAAACACACTATTCACCCCCCTCTAGTGTTGCCATTTCGCCTATAATTTATGTTGCTTAGTGGAGTTATGGTCATCATGGACTACTTTACGGCCTTGGTCATTCATTTAGTGGAGTTAATGGTCACCATGCACAACTTTATGACCTTGGTCATTCATTTGGTTGAGTTAATCGTCATCATGGACTGTTTTATGGCTTTGGTCATTCATTTGGTGGATTTAATGGTCATCATAGAGCTAGGAGTTTCATTGAGTTTCTTTAGTGCAATAATAGTTGAGCTTTGCGGTTGAGCTTTCATGGAGTAATGTTTGTGTCTTATGTGTTGCCTACTTTGTTTATAAAAGAAGTGAGAGAATGATTGACTTGGTGATCCACCCTTATGGATCCACTCTTATCCACTCCAATGCGCAGAAACTGAGTTGACAGTTCTATGAGGAGTTGAGACTGTTGAGTGTGTGTTGATGGCAACAATCTATTTCAATCTTCTTCAAATCAAGGTGGAGTTAGGTTGTTGAACTCACTACAACATAGAGACTGTGTGAAGGGCAGAATTCTATGATTGAGTTGTCATAGAGAGGCAAGTTGGTTAGTACTTGTAATAGCAAATAGTTTGTTTGTTATTTCCAATTCACTTTAGTACTGATAGTTGGATTTCGGAGTGTGAAACCATGGAACTAATATTGTACTTTGTTGATAGTGGATTAGGTGAGGGCCCCGTAGATTAAGTGACAAGTTTGTCACTGAACTGCGTAAACAAAACCTTGTGTGTTTCCTTATGATTTTTTTTATTTGTTACTCACTCTGTTCAAAAGCAGTTACCATAGCAATTGCAACTTCCTGTGTAACTGTCCAATAACATAACGTTCCCTTAGAGACTATCCTATCAGTTTTTGTGGTTCATGGACAACGTCGACATCTGCTTATTGTTCGACATCAATGTGGCTTCTTCATAGTTGTTCCGTCGGGATGTTCTTCCTTGAGTCATATCAATATCTTTGTAGGTTTCTCATTTTTCAGTTTGTAAAATGTCCTTTGCGGGTTTGTAAATGTCCTTTGCGGGTTTGTAAATGTAAATCTATCTTTTGTGGGGCTTTATGAATAAAGAGGATAGTTTTCCATTTTCATTCTTGTTGTGTTTGTTGAGTTTAACCGTCTATCTTTCGAGAGCGTAGTGGGCGATGTTATCACTCATGGAATCTGTTCAAAGCTTGTTTACATGTCTAGGCCAAAAAATAAAGTTTAAGGCTAGGGTTACCTGTTCGGTAGTCATTAGTTCCCTTCGAAGATATTTGAATATTGGGAGCGAGGTGTTAAGGCTGATGGCTGCGACGCCGAGGTCGAGGACCAGACTCAGCAAGGAGCGCACATTGGGTCGTTGAGGGAGTAGGAGCCCGAGTCTTTAAGGACTCTAAGGTTGGAAGTAGTGGCGCTGAGGCGGAGGAGCCAAACTGGTGAAAATCAAGTCCTGGTCGTAGTAAGGGCTCTAAGACCGAAAGTAGCGATGTTGAGGTCAATGAGCCAGGCTGGTGAAAACCAAGTCCTAGTCGTTGTAAGGGCTCTAAGTTTAGAAGTAGTGGCCTTGAGGTTGACAAGATAGGCCGGTGAAAATTGTGTCCTAATCATTGAGAGCATGGGAGCCCGAGATAGACACTAAGGTTGGCGAGCCAGACTAGTGAAAATCGAGTTCTGCTCGTTGTGGGAACCCGAGCATGGTGTCGAGGCCGAGCTTGTAAGGCCTCTAATGCCGGAAGTATTGATGCTAAGGCCTGCGAGCCAGACTGGTGAAAACTAAGTCCTAGTAGTTGTAATGGCTCTGAGGTCGGAAGTAATGACACTTAGGCCGGTGAGCTAGGCTGGTGAAAATCGAGTCCTGGTCGTTGAGAGCATGGGAGCCTGAGATATACACTAAGGCCAGCGAGCCGGACTGGTGAAAACCGAGTTCCGATCGTTGTGGGAATTCGATCGTGGCAATGAGGCCGAGGAGGACTGGTGCGTCGCACAGGCACAGAGCGGGAGCTGCCGCGAGACTGTAAAGGTTCCTCCTATGTATGTTCATGAGATGACTGCAAATAATTTGGACACAAAGGAAATGTGCAGAAAAGATAGAGCAATATTATTAATAATAGTTGTAACAATACATTGTGCCCCACCGAGAGTTGAGCTCGGTCTATACATGGTGGTGCCTCGTTAAAATCTTTCAAGGGAGAAAACCTGTTGGGAGAAAACTGCCATGAATGAAAAAGAGTACACCGACCACTTATAGTTTAAGGGAGGAAGCTTTGCTATAGTAGGCCCGTAGAGAGGCCGTGTTCCACGATCGTGAGAGTTCTTGTTCGGAGAGATCAACAATTTTGTAGACACCTTTTATGAGGACCTTTGTGATCCTCTAGGGACCTTCCCAATTAGGGACGAGTTTTCCTTCTCCGACTGGCTTCCTTTGAGGTTCAATCCTTCAGAGGACTAGGTATCCTTCTGCGATGCTCCTCGGCTTGTTGTATTTTCGAGCTATCCTAAGCTTCATAGCCTTTGCTATGATCCTGGCAAGTTCTCACTCTTCCTCGATGAGGTTGAGATTAGCCTAGCAAGTTCTCACTCTTCCTCGAAGGTAGTTCTGTGAAAGTTGGACTCTGCGAACTCGATATGAATCATGGTCTCTGCTCCATAAATAAGCCTACAGGGAGTTTCCAGTGTAGAAGATTGAGTAGTTGTGTTGTAGCTCCAAAGCACTTCGGGTAGTTCTTCGGCCTAGTGCCCCTTGACTTGGTCAAGTTCCTTTCTGAGTTATGCCATGATGACCTTATTGGCTGCCTCGTTTAGGCCATTTGTTAATGGGTGCTTTACTAATGAGAAGAGTTGTCAAATACCAATGTCCAAGCAGAATTCTTGGAACCGTCAATATGTAAAATGTGTTTCATTGTCGTTGACGAGTTCGTGAGGTATGTCGTACCTGCAAATGATGTTCTTCCATGCAAACATCTGGATCTTTTTGGTCACTATTGAGGATAGAGATTCAGCCTCTATCCATTTGGTGAAGTAGTCGATCGCTACTACCAAATACTTGATATGTGCTGGTGCTCGAGGGAATGGGCCAAGGAGGTCGATGCCTCACTTCTGGAATAGCCAACTGACTTCCAGGTTGTGTAGCGGCACGAGATGTTATTGTGAGACCCCGGAGAATCTTTGGCATTTGTCACACCTTTTGACATAAAGGTTGCAATCTGCATTCATGGTTGGCTAGAAATACTCGGCCCGGAGAATCTTGGCAGCTAAGGACCTTCCTCTGATGTGGTTGTCGTAGATGTTCTCATGGACTTCCGCCATTACACTATATGTTTGAGGTCGGCTGATACATTTGATTAGCCACCGAGAATATTCACTTTTGTAGAGTTGATCATCGAGGAGGATGCAATAGTTTTCTATGCTCCTAAATTTGCTTCGATTGGAGGTGTGCTCCAGAACTTCACCTCGCATGAGGTAGGTTACGTATGAGGTCCTCCAATCTGTGCCTTGTTCGATTGTTCGGACCTCGGCAAAGGTGTCAATTGGTGGAATGCTCAGTTGCCCGAGGATTTATGGGATGACCGACAAGCTTGGATAACAGGTCAGCTCGGGTATTTTTCTCTAGAGGTATGTGCCGAATCACACAACCATCAAAGTTAGTGATTAAAGAATGTACTAGTGAGAGATACCTTTCGAGGGAGGAGTCCCTTGCTTGGCAAGTGCGTTAACTTGTCCCACGGCAAGCTATGAGTTGCTTTTCATGATCGCATTTCAGGCTTTAACATCTCGAGTGAACTTTAGCTCGGCGATCAGAGCTTCGTACTCCACCTTATTGTTGTTGGCTTTGAGTTGGAACTGAATTGATTTCTCTGGGGCGATTCCCTAGCCATTCTCCAGAATGATGCATGTTCTACTTCCTGTTTTGTTGGAAGCGTCGTCCACAAACCTTGTCCAAGTTTCGACCTAGTTGGGGATACCTTCATGGTTGGTGAATTCAGCAACGAAGTCTCCCAGTGCCTGGGCCTTGATGGGGCCTCTGGGCTGGTATTCGATGCAAAATTTTGAGAGTTCTACTAATTAATATATCATTCGGCCAGCGAATTCGGGCTTGGCCAGTACCTGCATGATTGTGCGCACCTAGATGTGGTGACTTTGGAAATACGATCTTAACCTTCTGGGCGAGATGACCAGGGTGAAGGCGAGCTTCTCTAGCCTCTGATATATGGTTTCAGGCCCTTGGAGGACCTTGCTCACAAAGTAGATCGGTTTTTGATCTTTTCCCTATTCTCGAACCAAAACCAAGCTGAGAGCGTTCTTTGTGACTGTGAGGTAAAGGAAGAGTGTCTCTCCCGATTGTGGTTTGTCCAAAATTGGTGGGCTAGTGAGGAAGTGTTTGAGCTATTCGAAGGCTTGTTCGCACTTCTCATCCCATTGGAAGTCTTTTTTCTTTCTCAGGATTTTAAAGAAAGGAGCGGCCCTGTCGGCTAACCTAGAGAGGAATCTGGACAAGGCAACCATTCTTCTGATGAGCTGATGTCCCTATTTGATGTTGTGCGGGCTCCACTTCTCTTGGATGGCTCGGCATTTTTTCGGGTTGGCTTTGATCCCTTGGTTCGTGAGCATGAAGTTGAGGAATTTGCCGCCATGGACTCAGAAGGCACACTTCTCCGAATTTAGTCTCATGTTCTAGCGTCTGAGCTGGCTGAAGATCTCGATGAGATCACCACAGTGGTCTCGAACGGACGACATTTTGGCGACCATGTTGTCCACGTAGACCTCCATGTTTCGGCCGATCTGCTTCTCAAAAACTTTGTACATTAGGCGCTGGTACGTAGCTCTTGTATTTTTGAATCCAAAGGGCATCACTTTGTAGCAAAAGTTGGCGTGCTTGATGATGAAACATGTCTTTTTTTCATCCTCCGGGTGCATCTGAATCTGGTTGTAGCCTGAATAGGCATCCCTAAAACTCAGATATTGATACCTCGAGGAGCTGTCAACAAGCTTGTCTATGCTCGACAACGTGTTGGAGTCCTTTGGACATGATTTTTTGAGGTCGGTGAAGTCGACGCACATCCGTCATTGCCCTGAGTGTTTCTTGACCATCACGACATTTGCGAGCCATGTGGTGAATTTGATTTCTCTAATGAATCTCCCTTTTATGTTAGCTTTCCAATTTCTTAGAGGGATGCTCGATGGCGCTCGATTCCAAGTTTTCTTTTCTTCTGGGCCACAGATTTAACCTGAGGATCGATAGCTAATTTGTTGCAAATGACCTGAGGGTCTTTCCCTGGCATGTCGACTGGGGTCCATGCAAAGTCGTTGGCATTGTTTCTGAGCAAAGTGCCAAGTTGATCCTTGAGCTCGGCGGGCACCTATGCTTCCCATGTAGGTTACTTGTTCGGGGCGAGACCCCGACCTGTAGAGGTTCCAGATCGTCAGCGGGCTGGGGCCGATCTTGGACATATCATCTGGGGTCCAATTCTAGAATATGAGGCTGGTATTTTGTGTGAAGAACCAAAACTGCTGACGACGGTAGAGTGTCCAATGTTGCTCGACTGGCTTGAGTTTCAAGCACTCGCTGTAGCACGCACGAGCCTCCTTCTAGTCTGCATGTACCACTCCTACCTCTATCTCAGAGATAGGGAATTCGATGGCGAGATGCGGAGTTGATACGATGACTCGTAGATTGTTCAAGGACGATCGACCCAATATCATGCATTAGGGGCTTGAACATTGGACGATGAGGAATTGTACGTTCACCGACTTTGTTCTCTGTGGGTAGTCGAACGTTGTCGCTAGCCATAAGTAGCCTCTGACATTGGCTCGCTCTCTAAAAAGCCGATGACTTCTCCATCATAAGGATGGAGTGAGTTTTCACTGATGTGGATTTTTTCGAGTGTTGGGTAGAACAAGACGTCAGCTGAGCTCCTATGGTTTACTAGGACTTTTCCTGACAAGGAAATCACCAGCGATTACAGAAATAACAACAGGGTCTATCAAGTTCCTATCAATTCCTTGGAAGTTAGTTTCATAGAAAGATATTACTAGGGTAGGCGTGTATGACCTCTATAGACAAGTTGCACCGTTAATTACCATGATGGCTTAGAGTGATTCAGCTTTGGCTGAGCTTGTCTTGCCTCCTTCGGTGAATCTGCCTACATTGTAATCGATGACTCCACGAATTTTAAAGTTGGGCATCTTAATTCTGCGATCATTATGATCGTGTGTTGTGTTGCTAGGCGACAGTGTCCTGCTCGGACTTCGGGGCTTGTAATCGTGGTTTCGCCGATCTCGGTTACGACTTCGTTTGTGATGGACGTAGTGGTCAAGGCGATCTTCTTTGATCAGGCGCTCGATTTGATCTCGGAGCACCACACACACTTCGGTGGTGTGTCCATAGGTTTGGTGGAACTCACAACTTTAATCTTGTCGGCATTGGACGAGGGATTTGGCCTCTCTAGGCTGCAGGGAGGTCTAAGCAGCTGCAGATGATAGACCTCTGAACAATGATCTCTCATCTAGTTTTAAGGGAAGTGTACTTGTTGAACTAGGGAATAGGCCTGGAGGGCGACCTCCCTCTCCTGTTGTGACTTTGGTCACGACGGTCACTATCTTCTCCCTTTCCGTCGAGCCTCTTGCACTTCTTGTCCTCGATGGCGTCTTTGGCGTTCTGCCTGTCGACCTTTCTGGCCTCTCGAAGTTTTCACATCTCTATGTGATTTCCATCCCTTTCCTAGAACTCATCCATGTCCTTCAGCTTCGCCAGGGTGATTAGGTCCTCAAAGTGTCCAAGCTTCAAATTGTGCTTGATGGAGAATAGCTCGACGCTTGGGTCGAGATTCAGGATCTCCATGGCCGCGATCTGGAATCTCTTTACATAATTTCTCAAGGACTCGTGTTGCCCCTGCTTGATGTAATGGAGGATGTCCTCGATTTTGGAGTAGATCCGGGACGAGGAGAATTTGCTGGTGAAGGCGCGAGAGGGTTTCTCGAATCTATGTATAGACCCTGATGGGAGGGAAGAGAATATAGTAGCGTGTCCTTTTCCAAAAAGGTTGGAAAGGCTCGAGAGAGGATGGGGTCGGTTGCTCCGTTGAGAATCATCATGGGCCTGAGCATCATCATGTGTGTGGTAGGATCGCCCATGCCGTCTTAGGGCTTCAATGTGGTCGGAAAAATGAGTCTGGGCGAAAGGCATACCACCATGAACTACTCGGTGAAGGGTCCCGAGTCGATAGGGAGAGGAGGGGCAGCCTCCGTGACCTTGGTGTCCTTCTCTTCTCTCTGATGAGGTGTGCGAGAGACCTCATCCTAAAGGACGGAAACTGGTCTCCTCCTTTTCGACTTGTTGTCTTCTTCATGCTCTATGCGGTAGCTCTCGTGTTCGATCAGGAGTTGTTCTTGGGACCAATCAGCATCTCAACTTGGGCTATTAACCGTCGGTTCTCTGCCTGAAGGTCGTTTATCAGACGCTAGGATTCTTCTTGTGAGGGGTTGGCTAGTGCCGGAGAGTCACTCCTCATTATTTCAGCGTCACCATATAGCGGGGGAACAACGCCGCCAAGGCATTGTTGATGTGTGGCGGTGATCGTCTAGCTTCGAGTACCAACCATTGCGGGACATGTAAGATTTACTCGACCCCATTGTTAGGAACTTTTTGATTTGCCTAAGCAATGACGGATCATGGCATAATGTTCCCTGCATGTTTGTAAATATATTTTTGTGTCCATGTAATTTTGGCTTTTATTATAGTTCGTACTTGTAAAATCCTTTGTGCGATTCCCAAGTGCCCACGGTATGAGTTAGATGCATTTTAATATCATTCGGCGCTTGGTGCGTGCTCTACGACTAAGCGGAGCAATTTTCCCGTATTCATCATGGTCGTGGCCATAGAAAATCACCATCTCGCATGGCCACGATTTTGTCATGCTCCCTTACACCTTCAATACCATTCGGCCAACATGGTCTTTTGGGGACGCGGATATGGAGCGCGAGGTTGGTACGTGGACCAACGCATGCCCAGCGATGTTAAGTCGGAAAGCTCAATTCGGGATGGATTCAAGATGATAGGCTTATCCCTTGCACTGGATGCAAGGGTGCCGCACAGGTTCTTCCGCAAAAAACAATTGGCCCGTGACACCATGGTGGGCGCCAAATATTCCTGCCTTAAGTCGGAGCGACGCAGTCCAGTCCTGTGTGTCACCTGGTCAGGTGCAACTCCGGCGGGGGGAGGAGGGGGGACTTGCAAAAGACACCCTAATTAACGCTAAAGTCAGAATATGCTCGAGGTGGAGGTACTAAAAATTGGAATCTCATGTACCTGTGGCGTGTCATGTCTGTACATATTATAGGATGAGGGGTGATTGGCGATGATGACGCCCGATAATCTCGTAGGGATGTTGCTCGGAATGGGTCGAGACCAATCTCGGAGATGTTGGGCTCGTAAGGACGAATACTTCGTAATTAATGAGGATGCATATGTCCTTGTAAGGCAGGGTGGAGTATGCGAGCTTAACCGTTTGACTTGACTTCAATTTGGTTCATGAGTATGGATGTTTCTAAGCCTAATCCAGTCATCCCAAAAGTACTAGTCTAGTTCAACAATGTATAATTTTGATTAATTTAATTATACACATTTAGATATAACTTTAAAACAAGATACAAACTCATATAGAAATATATTTTATATAATAAAATATCTTCATAAAACTTAGTTATCCTAATTATTTTATATATAGAATAAACCACGGGTAGGACAAATCTGTGTTACGGAGCATACGTATAAGACTGCAATTTGGAAACAAAATTTATAGGACCAAATCTTTCAACGTATATGAACAACGTTATGTCCACGTGGACAGAGAGTTAATGGATTGTCACGGATATGACCAAATCTGTGCCACAGAGCTAACATATAGGACTGAAAATATCAAAATGAAACTTATAGAACTGAAGTCCAAAAAATTTTAAATTTATAGGACTTTTGTTACACTTCTCCCAAATAACATTTCATATGCTGATTTCAAGAGTGAAATGTTGTGGCTGCACTTAAGAAACTTATTAATTTTCTCAGCTTGTGATCAATGTCTTTCTATCTAATTAAGAACTTTAGTAACTATTCAGGCTTTGCTAATTAACTAGTATATTCTAAACACAAACAAAGAAAATATTAGGCTTTGCTAATTAGCTATTACATCGCTATCTATATTTTTTTCTCTAAAAAAGGCATGAAGAAATCATTTTGCTAGCTCTTCAGGAAATAGAAGATTCATCTGTTTTCAAATCATGTGCAAATTGCATAGTTTGTTTGCCCAAACTCTTCACTATCTGTCATTTATATACTTAATTTCAAAGTGCAGGCTCTCTCAAGAAGAATTCATTATGGTAAGTTTGTGGCTGAGGCAAAATTTCGACAGTCACCTGATCTCTACGAGCCTGCAATAAGGGCACAAGTATATTTACTTATCCTCAGTCCTTCATTAACCTAATCAATTATAAGTTCATACTTCCTGACAAATCGCTCTCTCCGTGGATTCCAAGACAGAGATCAGTTAATCAATCTTCTGACATGACATAGTGGAAAATGCAAATTTGCATAGGGTGGAGGAAAAAGCTAGAATATTTGGGCAAGATCTAACATTCAGTAATCAGAATATAGCACCTTCTGCGTACAAAATAGATTCTCAGTTAGTGGCTAAACTCTATGGCAATTGGATAATGCCATTGACAAAGGAGGTCCACATAGAGTACCTTCTACGTAGGTTGGATTAATTTTTTTTTAACTATGAAAAAGCATACATTAGATTATTCCATTGCACAAATAGAAGTGTTTCATGGGTAAACAAGATTTTTAAAAACTAAGTTACTACGAAATTAAAACCGAATGAAGAAAAATAAAATGCTCTTAGTGTATGATTTGACTGCAGATTGTATTCTGTGTATTAACTTTTTCAATCTTCCAAGCCTTATGGGTTATGAAGGCTTTTTGATAGATCTGAGGAGGAGAACTTCATCAAAAGCCTCTTATTTATTTGCCCTATGAATAACATCAATTGTTGGTGAACCTATTAATGCTCCAGGTTTGAGAAATGTAGTCCTATTTCTTTTGCTATTGGCTTTTGTTTTTTTCTATTTGCTTGCAGATAAGGAAAGGCAACATTGTTTGCTTTTAAATGGTATCTACTGATGGACGAAGATATCGACGAACTGTCAACTAATGATGCCTTGACTACAAGGCATGTCTCAACTTCCATGACTTTGGATAAAACTTACATGGCATCTTGGTAGGCATTAATCTTGAAAGATTTGTCATCATGTTATTAAGCGGAGTCTACCATATTAGAGATCTTGTAGAAAGGCAACATTTTCATTCGAACTATTGTAGAAAGGCAAGAGACATCAATTTAGAGATCTTGTCTACCATATTCACTTTGTTAAGGAGTTTGTCAAAACGTAGTAATCATGAGATGATACAAATATTCAGAGACAACTTTTCGTCTTAGATCTGCTTCTAATTCCCCCCCCCCTATTGGTTGAGTTATTTATTTATTTATATTGGAGCAGATTGAGCTTACTAATTCTGACCTTAATTGGATACAAATTATTAGAGGGTCTTCTTTGAGATCTAGAGAGTGGTTCGAGGTATGAAATTCCAACCATGCCTCACCAATATGGAGGCAGATAATCAAACTCCAAGTTATATTCAGATGTGGTTTGGAGTATCAGGTGGGCGATGGCTCAAACATATCGCTATGGCTTGAACCTTGGTGTGGCAGCTCTTGTTTGGCCGAACAATTCCCTCAGCTATTCACGTTTGTGACCAATAAAAATATTCGCATTCATGATGCCAGCATACTTGATGAGCATGGACATTTTGCCGGCTGGAACATTGCATTCTCTACCTATGTCGATTCAAACCTTACCATGGGCCTCACTGAAGCGCTCGGCAACATTCAGGCTTCCGAGGGTGAAGATCGAATTTTATGGAAATGGTCTCCAGATAATTTATTTTCCACCAAGTCTCTCTACCGCATTATCACCTTGAGTGGGATGGAGGACCCCACGCATCGATGGATCTGGCAACCGTCTCTACCTCCCAAGATCTCTATCTTTGGGTGGATTTGGATTTGGAAACGTCTACTGACTCGGGATAAATTGATTGGTTTGGGCATGAACGTTGACCCCTCTTGTGTACTATGCAGTTCTCAAAATGAATTACCAGCACTTCTCTTCAGCCAGTGCTGGTTTGCTCAGGAGTCATGGAGCCAATGGCTTTCTTTGCTGAGAATTCCCTTCTTCAACCTTCCGTGGCTGTCGGATGACCTTTGCGGGGATCACCTCAGCTGCCAATCACTTCGGAACTTCCGGATTCTCCTATTATGGAGCTGGGCCATTTGGGGGGAACGCAACAGACGATGCTTTCAGGATTCACAGCTAGGACTTAATGAGTTCATCAACTCCTTGTTTTGTCTCTCCAACTCTTACAATGTTCTGTAGAATCCTCTGTTTTGCCTATTCATAGTGTGTTTTATTTGCTTAGCTTTTTATTCTTCCTACCTTCCCCCCCTCCCCCCCTTATTGTATTCAATTCAAACTCTTGAATTAATACAAATGCTTATTTTCAAAAAAAAAGATCGAGCTCACTAATTAATTCTGTTTAGGATGAAGTTTTCATGCAATATCTATCATTAAATCTGTGATGGTAGTATCGGGGTGGACTTGTAGCTCGTGAACGTGAGAAAATTGAGCAGCTAGTGAGTCTTGCCCATTCTATTTTTCCAACTATAGTTTAACTCGTACTTTAGTCTTGATATGATAATGTTCTTGACAAAACTCATACTTAATTACGTCTTTCTTTTCCTGACAAGTAATTGATTTTGACGATATCCTTATGTTAGAATGATACCACTTCCTCATACATCTACCAAGTGGATGCATGGATTGTCATCATGCAATCGCGCGTCTATTTCTTTGACGCTAAAAGTGGTAGGTAATGGTGGTAAGAAAGAGAGTCCTGAGCGCCTCGTTGAGGGAGGCACCCCCAAAGTGTTGAAGCAGCCATGCAAAACCAAAGATGTGGACCAAGTGTATCTTGAAGTAACCATGTTACATCTACGAAGGATAGTACTTCATTTGTTGTTAAAGAGGGGACATTGGAAAAATAGATGGTCCATACACTCTAGTGTTGTGTGGCATAGATAACACGTACATGTTAGGGGTCATTCATGGTATTATAGCCAGACTTATCGTTGATAGTGGACCACCTGCAGAACTTCACGTGTGCTCCATATGTGGATCCTGGGCGTGAGGGATGTTAAAGTCTCACATTAATTGAGGTTATGATCTAGATAGTCTTTAAATAGATTGGACAATTATTCCTCTATGAGCTAACTTTTGGGATGGAGTTAGATCTAAGGCTAATTTTCTAACCATTCAAGTCCCAACCTCAGATGAAGTCAAAGGTGGAGAGCCTCTTCCAAAAAGTCAACTAGCTAGGAGATAAAGGAAAAATCTAGATATGTGACCCTTTAAACCAAATGAGACAGTGCCAAGGAATATCAAAGTCGATCATCAGAGAGAAGTCATTCATAAATGAACTTGAGTGCAAAAATGCTAGTAGGGGAAGTGTTAGGTGTTGACTTAAATTGAATCCGAACATTCAAATTATAATTAATTCAAAAGGAGAAAAAAAGTTCTTATGGGCTTGGCCTGACCCAAGTGGGCCAAGCCAACCTTTATCCAATGGCATGCTCTGCATATGGAGCCAAAATTGAGAACTTTGAAGTATTCGCATGGCAACCAGATTGTTGCACTCAATTTATTTAGTTTTTTTTTTCTTTTGAAGCCTTTGTAGTTGATAAAGCTTGGATTTGAGGTAGCATTAGAAAGAGTCATATATTCGCACGCGGAGGTTTTGTTTTTGACACACAATTCGAGGCACAAACCAATTTGTTCGCTGGCTGCGCTGTCTCTTGCATGCAATAAAATTGCAATTCCAGTCACATTATGTTGTCAAACATCCGAAGTTTTCTCAATCAAAATCATCTCCACAGCCGTATGATTAAATCCAATGCATCAGAGTTCAGTGAAATAAATCGGTTCCTTTTCACTCTAAAAAGAGGCCGAATACAAGGTTCGAAACATCCCATAAGTAAGAGATTTAGAGATTCAAAAAATTAGGATTGTCGCTACCAATATTTTTCAAGAAGTGTCCCTTCTAAGGTTTCGACATATAACAGTAGAAGTTCAATTTTAATGCAGATCTTGCAGAGATAGTGCATCTACTCCATATTGGTTTTAGGTTCTATTTACTTGAGACATATTACTATGTTTTGAAAGGGATTTAGTTTATTGTATTTTTATTGCAAGATTTTTTTTTGAAATTAATAAAGTAATATCTTTTTCTCCCTGGGATGTAGGATCGGCATCCCGTCGAGTCCGAACCACGTTAATCTCATTGCCTCTCTTATTTTTCCGTATTATTTTTATCAAATTTGATTTTCTATTTTTCTCGCCGAATTCGAGTTTTGTCGATTCTACAAAAAAATTCTCTAAATTTCCTAACAAGCCGTCTAGAGATTAGTGTCTAAAAGAATCAAAGACTGAGGTGCCCACACTGTACAGGTGCTACCACATCTCAAAGAGGCAATGATTGTGGCCACCGACATTCCACCCATCCAGCATCCTCATGATTGAAACCATGTCAGAAGCGGAAGTCGGGGATCTGTACATCTGAAGGGCAAATTCTACGCAAGAATATCATCCGGGAGCCAAGACACATGCCATAAAACATAGTACCCTTGCCATCATCAATCTTGTGCCACACGTGAGGTAGTACAAAGAAGTGTAAAATGCTTTTAGCACCCAAGAGAGAATGAAAGGAGTATGCCTAATTCACATGGAGTCCTTCAAATAGACGTTGTATATCCACCACTAAATCAAAGGTGTGCCTATCTTCGAGGCAATAGTCCATACATAAAGCATAGGGGTGAATAAATTTTTTTAATTAATCAAAAAAATTGATTAATTAATCGAATCAAAACCAAATTAACAAAATTAATTTTTTTGATTAATATTAGGTTCAGTTAAAAATTTTAAAATTTTTGGTTTTTGATTTTTTGGTTCAGTAAATTAGTTCGGTCAATTTACCGAATTTTATTTAAGTTAAGAAAAAAAGTTATTAGACATAATGGACTGGACTAGCACTTTGGACCCGATCGGATTAGGCCCAAAAGCGCACGCACACATGAACCAGATTCAAGTCAAGCCAGACGGCTTAGCCTAGGGACTCCTGCCGATCATACAAGGACACTTGTGTCCGCATGAATTACGACGGATTCGTCATTCACAAGCCCGACATCTCCGACATTACTCTTGACCTATTCTGAGTGACATCCCTACGAGATTACTAGGCAGCATCATCGCCAAACACCCCTCATCCTGCACTATATGTAAACACGATGCTCCCAAATACAGCTAGATTCAAATTTCTATTTCCCTTACTTAGAACTCATTCTTACTTGAGCGTCGAAGTGTCTTTTGCAGGTCGCCCCTGCTAGAGTCGCACCTAATCAAAAGATGCGTCAGACCACATCACACCGATTTCAAGCAAGAACATTTGCCGCCCACCATCGGAACGAGTAAATCTTAGCTGTCCCGCAATGGTTGGTACCCGAAGTTAGGCAAACGTCGCCGCACAAAGGCAACACCCTACCGGCGACGTCCCCCAGCTACATGGAGACGCTAAAACAATAAGGAGTGACACTTAGGCACTAACCAATCTCTCACCAAAATAATCCCAACATCAGATCAACGACCTTCAGTCGGATAACCGACAAAGGTCAAGATGCTGACGCGGTCCCGGGAACAACACCCAGCCAAACACGAGTGTCACCGCTCAGAATGTAATGAAGACAACCACTTGAAAAGACCCGGGAGGCTGGCCTCTGCCCTTTAGGATGAGGTCTCCCGCACATATCATCCGAGAGAGGAGGAGGACACCAGGGTCACGTAGGCCACTCCTCCTACAATCGTCGACCCGGGACCCTTCACCGAGTACGTCATGGTAGTCCGACTTCTAGAAAATTTCAAACTGCCAACACTCCAGCCCTACGGTAGCACGGGCGATCTGACCACTCACCTGGCGATGTTAAGGTCCATGATGCTCCTTAACAATACAACTGGCCCCATACTCTGCCAAGCCTTCCCAATTTTTCTAGAGAAGGCTGCACTACACTGGTTCTCCACCCTTCCATCAGGGTTCATACAGACCTTCATACAGGAGATCTCCCGAGCCTTCACCAAATAGTTCTCTTCTTCATAGATTTATTCCAAGACCGAGGACGCCCTCCATTGCATCAAGCAAGGGTAACATGAATCACTACGAAACTACCTGAAGAGATTCCGAGCCACAACCATGAAGATCTCAAACCACGACCCACACGTCAAACTATTTTCCATCAAGCATGGCTTGAAGCCCAAGCACTTTGCAGACCAGGTCGCCCTGGCCAAACCGAAGGACATGGTTGAGCTATGAGAAAAGGCTATGTACCACATAGAGATGATAGAACTCCGAGAGGCCAGGAAGGCCGACAAGCAGAACACCAAAGATACCATTGAAGATAAGAAATCTAAGAAGCCCAACTAAAGAGGCGAAGACGAAAACCATCGTGACCGAGATCACAGCAAGAAAGGAAGATCGACTTCCCGACCAAGCCCTAAATTCGATGAGTACACCCCTCTAAATACCAGGAGGGAGACTATCCTTCAAGAGATCTATCACCTGCAATTGCTCAGACCTCCTAGCAGCACGGGAAGGCTGAGGCACTTGCCCTACGTCGACAAGAGTAAGAGGTGCGATTTCCATCGCACCTACGGGCATACTACCAAGAAGTGTGTAATGCTCCAAGATCAAATTGAGCACCTGAAAGGAGAGGTTCACCTCGACCACTACGTTCGTCGAAGATGAAGCCAAGACCGACAGAACCACGATCGCCAGCGCCAAAGTCTCAATAGGACGCCACCACCGCGCAGCACAACATGCAATTGTGAAGATCGTAGAGCTGATCAACCAAGCACTGAAATCCACAAAGTCATCAACTACGTCGGGGGAGGATTTGCCGGAGGAGGCAGGACGAGCTCGGCACGAAAGAAGTTGATTCAGGCCATCATGAAGGTTGATGACGAGGCCAAAGAGGTTGCCCCTTCGAAACCCAGTAGTATCCTTCAATAAATCTAATTTTCAAGGAATTGATGAAAATCTACACGATCCTGTCATTATCTCTATTATCATGTTGATTTCTTTGTCAAGAAAATTCTGGTAGACTAGGGGAGCTCAGCCGACATCATATTGTAATCAACGTTCAAAAGGATGCACATTGATGAAGTCTCACTCCTTCCTTACCATGTGGTCCTCGTCGGATTCTAAGGAGAGAGAGTCGGCGTCCAAGGCTACCAGTGGCTGACAATGATGTTCGGTTCTCCACCGAAGGTGAGGTCGATTGACGTGTAGTATCTGGTCGTCCAATGCTCCAGTCTGTATCGCATGATCCTAGGCCGAGCATCACTAAATAACTTGGGAGTCGTTGTATCGACTCTGCACCTCACCGTTAAATTCTAAATCTCTGAGATAGAAGTGAGACTGGTTCATGTAGACCGGAAGGAAGCACATGTATGCTACAATGAATGCCTAAAGATAAGGCCAGCTGAGCCATAAGAATTGCTGAGTACCTCGTCTAGCCAGCAGTTTCAAATCTTCATTCAGAACACCAACCCAGAGGCCCCATCAAGGCCCAGGCACTAGCATACTTCATTGCCGAAGTCACAAACCAGGAAGGCATCCCCAAGCAGGTCGAAACTTGAACATTGTTTGTAGACGGTGCCTCCAATGAAAAAGGAAGCAAAGGCGACATCAGTTTGGAAATAGCCAAGGAATCGCCCTAAAGTAGTCCCTCAACTTCCAATTCAAAGCCAGTAACAACTAGGTGGAGTATGGAGCCCTGATCATGGAGCGAAAGCTCGCCCAGGACCTGAAAACCCGAAACATTATCGTGAAAACTGACTCACAGCTTGTCGTAGGACATGTTAATGACAACTATCAAGCAAGCCTCTCTGGAAAGGTACCTCTCACTAGTACATTCTTTAATCACTAACTTTGACAGTTGTGTGATCCATCACATACCTCGGAAGGAAAATACCCAAGTGGACATGTTATCCAAGCTAGCCAGCTCCATGAAACCTCAAAATAACTAGTCGTTAATACAACTCCTCGGCCAGCCGAGCATCCAAGCAGACGACACCCTGATTGATGTCCAAACAGTCAAAGAAGCCATCGACTAGAGTAGCCATCGACTAGAGTAGCCATCGACCGAAGTTATTTCCAGTAGCTTGCTTGAGTAGGAGAATGTCTCAACCTCCAATAGTGGGGTCAAATACGCCTACTTATATTTTTTGGGCAGTTTTGGGTGTCTTATGTGTGACCACCCGAACACCAACCTACAACTGAAATCCCAACTCCCAAGGGTCGGCCATACCTTCACCTTTGACTCTCTAACAATATTTCAGTAACACCATGAAGTTTCATTATCAAATAGATGGGGTTTAAGCATTAACACATGGATGAAATATTTCATCGAACACTTGGTGGGCATGCCCATGCCACACCAAGTCCTACACCATGCACGACTATCATCAAGAGGGGAACTCAATCAACAATTCAATTTCTCCAGCCACCCCTAACTATTATCTATGGGACCTAACCTTAAGGTCAAGAAAAAGGCGATCGTTCCCTCCCTACTAGGGCCGCATTCCCTAAGAGAAAAAATGGAGTCTACCTTCATTAAATTCTCAACTAACCTATACTTCAAGCACCAAGAGAAGAAGAATTCTGCAAATTAACTTACGGGGAACAACCCCACAACCAAAACAGTCTGCAAGCCCTACAATTAGGGTTCCCATATGGTCCTAATTGCACCTAGGGTTGCCCTACTCCATCCGCACCCCAAAATCATCAAATCAAGCAAGATCACCACCTAAATTCTCTTATTTTTCTCAGTCATAATCATACATAGCCCACCATTTGTCCCCCGAAGTCCTATTTAGAGTTAGTGAGAGCTCAGCCTTTACGTCATGTCGTGTCACCCTAAGGGTCGGCCAATTTAACAAAACTCGTCAATTTACACAGAATTTTAGCATGCCCGCCTGGTTGGGGCATTACACCAAACACCTAGCGGGTTGTCCATACCGCACCCAACCAAGGTCAAATGACACCTCCAAGAGGGTAAAATTTTAGGAATTAACCTCCGGGGAGAAATTGGCCACTTTATGGCTTCCAATCAACACATAAAAGAAAGGGAAATAAAATCACTTCACCACCAAGGAAAATTGCAGTCGCACGACTGCACAATTTTGGCAATGGCAGCCCCTGCTATTGGCCGAAAATTTTAGCAAGATCTCGACCGAGAATTGACCCTATGATTAACTTGAGTAAACACAAGATGAACAAAATTAATTCAGCTATGTACACTATCACAAGATCAGTCAGAATAGTCCATCGTTCTATTCAAAAATTTCAGCAAGAGTTTGTCGAGAATTCGACCCACAACCATTCCGATGAATACGAAATAGAATTCATATAAATCAGAACCGATACAACCTCAATCACCTTAGAAAAACCCAGTCACAACAACCCCAAAATAGGTTCGAACATCCCAGCAGAATCACGCAACAATAAGAAGCAACAACAATAGAAATTTCGCACAAAAATGGCTCAAACTAACACTGAAACTAAATGCCAACAATAGGGGCATATCCGGCCCCAAAAAACTCCCTCTTTTCTGCCCTACATGGCCAAAGCCCTAAGAGATAGATCAAACATCAACTGGTCCCAACCTAAGGAGATTCATGCTCCAAAGCCAAAAAATTTCATAGATTTGCAAAAAAAATCAACACGGACAAATCCGGTCATCCCTAAGGATGCAAGACACCAAAGTGCCGCCGACCAACCCACTCACCTCATATCGGAGTCCGACCAACACTTGCGGAGAGGATTTCAGCGATTGTGCCCCACGAACCCTCAATTCCTCGGCACCTCGGCTCTTCCCCCTTGTGTAGGCGTGCGACCCCTTCTTTTCTTGGGCTGTGTGCCTCCACCCTCTTGGGAAGCATGCACAGCTTTCCCCTCAAGTTATTTTTTTAAACGACCAAATGACCAAGTTGCCCCTATACTTGAGTCTATCTCCAAGCTAACCCACAGACTCGATCAACCCACACCCTAGGTAACCTCCAAACTCGACTCAAACCAGAATTTAAAATTCCTATAAGATTATGATCAATTTTTGTACAAAGGAGTCGTACCTCCAATCGCGTTCTCATGCGCAACTCGAGTCTCCAATTGAAACCAAAATTAAAACATGGGTATTATAGTGTTGTATTTGTCCCTTGTTGACATATGGACAGGTTGTTTCCGGATTGTCCTAAGTTGGTGATACTTGAATGGGTTGTTGAAACAGACACGATTTCCATCATAAGGGTCGAGTATCCATGGGGATAATTTTGTTCAAAAATCTTTTCTCTTGGCCAAATTTTGTTAAGCTTATTAGGCGGGTTATTTTTTAAAAGGCATTTTTAGTTTGGATCATATAAAAAAATGCCCCACGAACAAAATATAAAAAAAATACTCGAAATACAATGACAAGTGATGCTCTAAAATTATTTTACATGAATAGAGAAAATATCATTAATAGTTTTTAAAATAATAAATTAAAAATTTCATTGGCATCTGATGTTTGATCTAATCAACGTACTACTAATTCTTAAATTTGTGTTACTGCACATTTGGTTGATGAAAATTTTCTTTTACGAAAGAGAATTATTAGTTTTAAACTTTTAGAATATCCACACAATTTAGTTGTTATTTTTTCTATCATTAGATATGTTCCTGCTTGAGGATCGGAGTAGTTCGGTCTGGCTTGGTGTCTCTCCTGGTATGATGCAACTCTTATGGGGGGCACTTGCAAAGGACATTATGATGCTCAAGTTAGTGGGACTCTAAGGTGGATGTAATATAAAATGTAATACAGGGTACTAGAGGCGTATTGTGTTTGTATTTATTGCAAGTGGAGGTGATGGCGCTGCCCGACAATCTCGCAGGCATATTACCCAGAATGGGTCGAGGTTGATCCCAGAGATGGTGGGCCTGTAATGGCGTATCTCTCGTGATAAGGAAGGACGTGGTTGTCCTTGTTTGGCTGGGTCGAGCCCTCGGGTGGAGTCGTTTGGTCTGGCTCGAGTCATGTTTGAGAATACAGCTAGGTGGAGCCCCTGGGCAGAGTCATCTAGTTTGGCTCAAATTAGGTTATAGGGCGCTGCTGGATCTAATCCGAGCTGACCCAATAGTACTTGTCCAGTTCACAACCCCCGAGCTCGGTCGGAGTTTAGAGGACTGCATGTCGAGCTATTAAGTAGAGTTAACTTTCTGTCTCTGGTTTCGTGTAGTTTTGGGGAACCTATGGAGGTGGGTAGGAGGCCGCGGGAGAGGATAGCGGGACTGGCAGGTGGGTCGTCGGCGGCTTGGATTGGCCGGCCGGCGTGGATTGAGGTGGAGTAGAGGTATTGGTTGCGGAAGCAGGGGAAGAGAGGAAGAAGGGATCGAGGGATTTGGGGTAGATTATGAAGGAGTAAGTAATTATTTAATATGTTAATTATTAGTTAATCAATAATTAGTTATAAGTAAAGTAGGAGTTATAAAATAAATTATTTGGACGACGTAGACTTATCGGATCGAGTTGAGGTGAACATCAAAGTTGTAGATTTTCATGTGTTGAACGTGATGGTGGTATCAGATTTTAGATCAGAGATTATTTGTGGTGACTTTTATATTTTTCAGTAGTTACCATAATTTAAAAATTATTAATTTAATTTGATAAATAATTAAATAATATAAAATAATATTATATTACTTTAAAAGGTGATTTAGAGTACATAAAGTCAGTATGGGATTGAGATGGATTCCCATTGTAGCCGATGAATTATTATTGGGTGAAATGACGGATGTACCATTTCACTCGATTTGCTTGATATTGCTTCTAAATTCTATTGAACCCATGTTGCATATTATTGTTGGACATGCCATGTAGAGAAATGCATGTGTTACATTTTATTATCGTTTATTGATGTTGATATTTGATCACGATAAGTCATGCTAGTTATGGTGTGTTGAATAATTATTTCATGCATAATATTATATTGTTATTTATGGTGTTATCCTTTTGATCATGTCATCATCATTTGGAGTTGTTATATTGTTGATCCCGGTGATGTTATTTTATTATTCATTGATCATGGTGATACACTTTGTTGCATTGTTAGAGTTGAGTTGTCGACTTGGAGGCTACAGCCTTGGAGAGGACTTCGGTCTAGGACCATTCTATTACGGTACCCTCCGGACATGGGTGAGGGTATGGATATTGACTAGTCACACTTTGGGCACCTTCGGGTGTGAGGATGTCGGATACGACATCCATCGAGCTACCTGCTGGATGGGGTAGTCGTGTTACCGTTGGAGCGGATGGTTGATGTCACTCTGTGGGTGGTAGAGTGCGGGATTTTTACCCAACAGTTCATATGCTCGTTGACTTGGTCGACATTGATTAGGAGTAGGTGTGGAGCATTTGTTGTATATATATCATCTTTGACTGCATCTTAGGCCATATTGTTGTTTATCGTTGAGTTGACATTTTATACATAGTTGTTGATCATATTGTGGTATGTACTCCTACTCAGCATTCCGTAGCTTTGATATGGCGACGATTTTTGTATTTTGTCATCTTTACATACTTTGATTTTGATACTGATGATTTTGTAGTTTTGTAAAACATATATTATTAAATACTATGTTTAATATTGTATCTTAATGAATTATATTTTGTCATATGTGTCATCTAACTTTTTGATGTAATTATTTGTTTCATGAGATGCTCGATTATGATTTCTGATACGTATTGGTGATTTTCCTTCCGCTGGGTGCTTTTTGAGTTGCCTATTGTCGTGTTTCGGAACGAGGCCGCCTTAGGGCATGGGGGTGGATCCGAACTGGGGCGTGACAAATCTTGATTGGGAAAGTGTTCCCGCAGACCGTTGCGGTTTTCAAGGAAACTGCCGCTTGGCGGGCCTGATCGGCTAGGATTTGTTTGTGGTATGATCTTCGACCATTCGATGGGGGGTTTATTGTCTTTAAGAAAATTTCTTCCCCATTATTTTCTGAATTTTTCCTCGTGCTTTTGGTGTCCTATTACTTTGAGATTTCCTTCGGTGATAGGTGAGTCTTTTTGGCCCTTAGTTTCTTTTGCTTACCGAGGGGGGTTGAAGTTTTGCTCAAGACGATTGTGAAAAGAAAGGCTGGGACCATGCTGGAGATAAGGCCGCTAAGGAGGGCTCCTGATCCCTACTCTTGGGTTTTTCATAGGATATAAGGAGAGGGCTCGGTGATGACCACCCTAAGCAACATCCAAGACTTCCGAGACAGGATAAAGATTTCTCGTTACGATGATAAGGATTCCTATAATTGTCTCCCTTGTTCCTCCTCAGATAGGAATTTTCATCGTGGGGAGTTTGGATCCGTCTTTATGTATCAGATTCTCTTTCACGAACTTGGAGTGCGTCTGGCCTTAACGGACATTGAGTGTGGGATATTGAATTAGGCAAATGTAGCTCCTTCGAAACTACATCTAAATAGCTGGGCTGCTATTCCTTGCTTTGAGATTTTGATGCAGTGTCTCGGCCTTGAGCCAAGATTTTATGTATTTTTCTCTTTCTTTCAGATAAAAGGTCCTCAGAAGGGA
Organism: Canna indica; assembly: GCA_034359265.1. Lineage (NCBI taxonomy): Eukaryota > Viridiplantae > Streptophyta > Magnoliopsida > Zingiberales > Cannaceae > Canna > Canna indica. The sequence continues at coordinate 44,806,217 of CP136894.1, read as the reverse complement.
GTTCTGGTGTCTCTCAGCAGTGTACCAAGGAAGAAACTCTTCAATTCTTTTCGAAGTTCTCACCAGAACTTCAAAGAGTGCTTCTTCAAGGTAAAGTCGAAGCCATTGCTATGTCCATTTTATTTGGACCCTGACTCCCAAAAGGAGATGTGTCCTTTGTCCTAGACTGAGGAACTTGTGCCTATTGGGAACGTAGAAGAGAGAGTTCTTTCTGCTAAGGAGAGGAGCATCATGGATTTTTTTATCAAGTGTCGCCCTTTTGAGCCTTTTTCTTGTAAGAAAATGTTAAAAGGGGACGTGGAGGGGCCGCCATGTTTCAGCCTACATAGGTAGGTGTTTTTAATGGTGTACATAGTAGATCCTGTTATTCTCCAACATATTTAATGAGGACTTTTCTTTGTTGTAGGGAAGATGTCGTCATCCATGCTGGATGAGATGATTTTTCACGACTGCCTTAGGAGTAAGAGGTGGAGTATCCCTATGACTGGTAGAGGGAAGGACTTGTTGGTGGATGATTCTCCATCTGGGCTGAGCCAACTGTCGCCCCTGTTGACTTTAGAGTTTTTAGTATTAGAGGACTTGGAGGTCCAAGATACAGGAGTACTTAGCCCTCGGTGTGTAGTGGAGTTGTTTAGCCCTTCTAGCTCGACTCATTCTGTTCCACTTTCACTGTTGGAGAAGCGAGCTGGGAGTCCTTGCTTTAGTAGAGGATCATCATTCTGTGAGGGTATGGCTTTTGTAGGGAATAAAGCCTCAGCGTCGGGCGTGGAGACTGCAGGAAGTTTCCCGTCATTGGCACAGCGGCTGGCCATGGTTCTATACATAGGTGGTTCTTTTCGTTCGGGGAACCCGATGGTTTCACCAGAAGAGATAGAGATGTCAACACAATTATCGGCCTTGGTTGGCAAGCTGAGGAGGTTTGGGTTCGAGAAATCTAAGGCTCATGTGCAGGAAGTAGAGCTGTTGAAGCTCAAATTGGCCAAAGTCAGGAGTGTGAAGGACCGCAAGATTGAGCATTTAAATCTTACTGTTGGAGAGTTAGCTGCTCGACTAAAGGACATGGAAGATGAGTCTAACAAGACACTTGAGGCATCTACAACATAGAGTTCTCGCTTGCTGGCTAAGGTGGTGGAGTCGAGGGAAGATGAGCGCTTGAGAGAGCTCTTTTCGAAGCCTTCAATGCCTCCAACTCCACAAGATGGTGAGGTCGAAACGAAGCCGGAGTTGAGGGAAAGATGAGCGCTTGAGAGAAATCATCGATCGGAGAAGCAAGCGCGAGCAAATCAAGCTTAGAAGGCACAAATCTCACTTTGGAAGCTTTTATAAATAGTTAAGAAGAATTAATGAAGGATGGTGAGGGGTATTTATAACCCCTCACTCGGAACGGCACTCCAATGGGCATTTTTTTGCCCGTTGGATGTCGATCGGTCACTTGTCGATCGATCGTCGATCGACCGACTGATCGATGTCGTTCTGCCCTTGGTCAACCGAATTGATCGCGATTAACTCCTCTATTGTCCGGTCGATCGATCGGTTGACCGAATTAGCCATTGCCAGTTTTTGGCCTTGTCCAGTCGATCGACCGATCGACCAAAGTGGCTATTGTCATTTTTCTACCTTGTTCGATCGATCGACCGATCGACCGAACCTGGACTGAGGCTGATTTTACATTTGTTTTGTTACACGCTTTTTCATGGGTTTTGTTACCAAGTTTTGACTTGGATAACTTTACAAATAGGCTTGGGATGAGATCCTAGGGATATATTACACAGAATCTACTTAATCTACATCCAAGCCTTTTTTGACAATTTTTGCGTTTCTCCGAGCGAAGTTCGTGTGCTTATCGCAACCTCAACCTGATCTCAAAACTTCACACATATATTAAATAAATGTTTGTTATCATCAAAATAAATATCAAAGCCTAGGGGGAACCCTTGGGCCAACAATCTCCCCCTTTTTGATGATGACAAACACAAGATGAAATTTTTATATAAAAGAAGACTCTAAGTATCATTTGTGAGTTTGAGTTAAGGCATGCGCAACTTAGTTCGCAACTTATCATATGCTCCCCCTATCAATATGCATATTATGCTTGTAACTCCTCCTATCTATATGCATCAAAAAACAAATGTGACCTTACTTTTTCTCCCCCTTTTGACATCAATAAAAAAGGGCAAGAACTAATGTACTATTAATAAGTTCCACCATTAAAACCAAGAAAACCATAAAATCGAGTATCAACTACCACTATAGTCCTTTATATCAATGTAAGCCTATAGAAGACAATCATCAATAAGTCGCAAAGCCCCACTACAGAGCAATACATAAGTGTGATGATACCTTGTAAAATGCAATTTTTTTAACCAATGTGGGACTTTAACAACACCCACTAGTGCTTTTTCGATCTACTTTACACCTGGCAAAATCGGCATCCGAAAAACTAATTAATTCGAAAGATGCATTACATGGATACCATAATCCTAAGTCAACTATGTCTTTCAAATATCTCAATATGCGTTTGACCGCACTTAAGTGAGACATTTTAGGACAAGATTGAAATTCTAGCACATGCACAAACACTAAACATGATATCGGGTCTACTTGCGGTTAAATAGAGAAGAGTATCAATCATACCTCGATATCGTTTTTCATCTACTTTTTCACCATCTTCATCTTTGTCAAGCTTGATGGATGTGCTCATTGGTGTAGAAGTTACCTTGGCTTCATTCATTCCAAACCTTTTGATGAGCTCCTTTGTGTATTTAGCTTGATTTATGAAGATACCTTTGTTGGTTTGCTTGATTTGGGGACCAAGCATGAAGGAAAATTCTCCCATCATGCTCATCTCAAACTCTTCTTGCATGCACTTTGCAAACCACTCACAAATCAATTCATTAGTAGCACCAAATATTATATCATCAACATAAATTTGCACGAGTAAAATATCATTTTCATTATTTTTTATAAAAAGAGAAACATCATCTTTTCCATTGCTAAAGCCTTGATCTATCAAAAATGTGGAAAGTCTTTCATACCAAGCCCTAGGGGCTTGTTTTAAGCCATATAAAAGTCTTTTTAAGTATAAAAATATGATTTGGAAACTCAAAACTTTCAAATCCGGGGGTTTGTTGAATATAAACTTCTTCATCGATAAAATCATTTAAAAATGCAATTTTAACATCCATTTGAGAAAGTTTAAAGCCTCTAAAACTAGCATAAGCCAAAAGCATGTGAATTGTCTCTAATCTAGCTACGTGAGCATAAGTTTCATTATAGTATATTCCTTCTTCTTGATTGTACCCTTGGGCCACTAACCTAGCTTTGTTTCTAATGACTAAACCTCCATCATCTAACTTGTTTCTAAATACCCATTTAGTCTCAATCACGATTTGTCTGCTAGGTCTAGGTACTAAGTCTCACACTTTATTCCTAACAAATTGATTAAGTTCTTCTTGCATAGATATTACCCAAAATTCATCTTCTATTGCTTCCTTAATATTTTTTGGCTCTACTTGAGATATGAATGCTACATATTGACAAATGTTCTTAAGTTTAGAGTGTGTTACCACTCCCGTTGATGGTTCTCCAATGACTTGATCCATTGGATAGTCTCTAATCAACCGGTACCCTTTGGAAAGAAGTGGTAGAGCTTCCTCTTCTTCTTCTTTATCTTGAGATAGAGTTGAGAATGAGGGTTCTTCTTGTTGAGTTTCCTCATTGTTTTCTTCCTCAACCTCTTTGTCATGAAATGTGAGTTCCTTAAGTTCCTCACCTACATTCACAATCTTAACATTTCTAGAAGAATCATTAGATTCTTCAACAATCATAGTTCTACGATTATAAACTCTATATTCCTTAGAACTATTGGAGTAACCTAGGGAAATACCTTCATCGGATTTAGAATCAAATTTTCCTAGATGCTCCTTAGTGTTTAAGATAAAGCATTTACATCCACAAACACGAAAATATCCCACACTTCGAATTTTATCATTCCAAATCTCCAAATGTGTTTTCTTGATTTTAGGTCTTAATAAAACACGATTAAATACATAACAAGAGGTATTTATGGCTTCGCCCAGAAGTACTTGGGCAAATTAATTTCAGAAAGCATGGTTCTAGCCATCTCTTGTAAGGTTCTATTCTTTCTCTCAACCACCCCATTTTGTTGAGCGATTCTAGGGGAAGAGAAAGTATGCTCAATACCCAATTCGTTATAAAATTCAGAAAACTTTTCATTTTTAAATTCTCCTCCATTATCACTTCTAATTTTCAAAATTGAAGTTTCCTTCTCATTCGTAACTTTCCTAGCAAATTTTTTGAAGAAATCAAAAGTTTCATTTTTCTTAGCTAAGAAGAAAACACATGTAAATCTCGAGAAATCAACCAAAACATAGCAATAAAATTTTCCACCTAGACTAGCTACATCACTGCTATGAAATGAAGACTTAACTTGTTTTCCATGTTGACATACATCACAAAGTTTATCTTTTTCAAATTTTATCTTAGGCATTCCTTTAACTAAGTTCTTTTTTGATATTTCTTGGATGAGGCTCATGCTAGCATGTCCTAGCCTTCTATGCCACAACCAAGAATCATTTTCCATGGCAACCAAGCATCTAAAACTAATGTGTAAATATTTTCCTGCATGTTTCCAATAAATTAACATAATATCATTAGATGATGCACTTCGAATGATGTATTTAGATTCTTCAAAAATGACTACATATCCAATGTCACACAATTGAGATATGCTAATTAAATTATGCTTTAACCTATCAACTAGTAAGACATTATTAATGCATAGGTAGGGGAGTATACCTATATCACCAATACCAACAATCTTACCTTTGGCATTGTCTTCAAATATCACATGTTCACCATCCTTGCTTGATAGGGTTGCAAAAAGATTGATATCACCCGTCATGTGTTTTGAGCAACCGCTATCCAATATCCATGTGATTCTACTTGCTTGAGGATTCTTCTCCATCTACAGAAGGAGAAGAGACAATTTTAGGTACCCAAATCTTCTTGGGTCCTTGAGTGTTAGTTATCTTAGGAACCTAAGTGAATCTAGCATGAGGATTCCTTCTAAGTGCACAATCTCTAACCATATGGTCAAAAATACCACATGAAAAACAACTTCCATTAAGTTTTCCTGGACTACGTGTGTAAGCATGGAAGTGTGCATGAGCGTGATTGTTTGATGACTTTCTTGCATGTACAACCTTAGACATGACATTTTGTAGGGTTGTCATTTTTTCATTTAGCATGCAAAGTTCCTTTTTTAAGTTTAGCATGCTATCATTCAAGTGCTCTACTTTATCACTTAAGAACTTGTTTTCATTTTTCAACTTTTCGTTTTCATTTTCTAAGTTTTTCTTAGCATCATCAAAGCCATGCTTTTCTTCCTTAAGAGTGTCTACTTCTTTACTTAATGCATTGCATGAAAGTAGCAAGTTATCATTTTCAAGCTCTAAAGATTTGTTGTCCTTCTTATGCTCTTTAAACTTTTTAATAATGGTATTAAATTCATCATGCATTTGATCAAACTCATTTTCTAGTTCTTCTTGTGTAAATGAAAGCTCGTCAAAAGTAAATCTTACCTCGTTGTCATTTTCCATGAGGCAAAGAATTGCCTTTTCACTTTTGGAGTCTTCTTCATTTGACGAAGACTCGCTTTCATCCCAAGAAACCATCATTGTCTTTTTCTTCTTCTTATATTTATCTTTCTTGTGAGGGTTGGAGGTGGAATCCATCTTGAGAAGTGGGCAATCCTTCCTTAGATGCTCGATTTTGTTACAATTGAAGCATGTGTAGCCTCCTCTTCCCTTCCTCATGCCTCCTCTCATGAAACTCATGAACCTTCTTGCCAATGTTGTCATTTCTTCAAACTCATCCGTCTCTTCCTCAGATGATGAGGGTTCTTCACCCCGGTGTGATGCTTTTAAGGCAATGGTCTTGCCTTTGGGAGCATCTTCCTCCTTGTATTGCTTCATATGAGTCTCATGTGTCATGAGAGACCCAATGAGCTCGGTGATCTTCAAGGTGCTCATGTCCTTTGTTTCCATGATTGCGATGACCTTGGGCTTCCAAGCTTTTGGAAGGGAACGAATGAGCTTCCTTACCTTCTCCTCTTCCCTTATATCTCAACCAAGGTCAGCTAATCCATTTGTAATATTTTGAAAGCGAGCATACATGGCATCAATAGATTCATGTGATAGCATCTTGAACATTTTATAATCATGCATGAGTAGGTTTATCTTAGATTCTTTAACTTGTGAAGTCCATTCATGTGTAGCCTCTAAGACTTTCCAAAGTTCATATGCAGACTTACACGTAGAAATTCTACTAAACTCATTAATTGATAGGACACAATATAGTGCATTGACGGCCTTTGCATTTACATTAAAGAGTTTAATTTTTTCTTGATCCCACTCATCCATATCCTTAGTTTGTTGCTTATATTCTACTTGAATCATTCTCCATACATCCATGCCTAGTGATTGTAGGAAGTCATTCATGCGTATCTTTCAATAGGCATAGTTATTTCCATCGAACAATGGTGGAGTATGAGTAGAGGACCCTTGAGCTAGTTGGATTTCACTAGTCATTCTAAATTGTAGGGTAGATGGTTAAACTTAATCATACGACCTTGCTCTGATACCAATTATTATTAAGTGAAAATCCAAACTAGAAGGGGGGTTGAATAGTGTTGGGTGACTTTTTACTTCTACTTCAATTTCTTTTAAATCAATTCCAACTTCAATCGAAAATAAGTGCAACTAAATGATGTTTGTTACCAAGTATGAAACACAATTATAAGCAATCACACAAGGTAATGCAAACATAAGAGATTATAGTGGTTCAGCCAACTGCCTACACCACTACCTTGGCTCCACACCAAGGATTTCTAACCAACTCCTTTATAGACTTTGTGTTTCCCTTTGAATACAACCGAGGACTCGGTTCTCAACCCTTTGAGAACTCCTCAAACCTATTCACCTTGGCAAAACATAATTCTACAAAGTAAACCCTAAGTGTTTACACTAGCACACCTAGCAAGCTAATCAATGAAGAACAAGTTTAAGTAACAAATAAAATTATAATGAAAAAAGCTAAAGGGTAAACCACAACTAAGAGCTCTTTTCCAAGCCTTAAATGCCTCTAACTCCACAAGATGTTGAGGTCGAATCGAAGCCAGAGTCGAGGGAAGATGAGCGCTTGAGAGAAATCATCGATCGGAGAAGCAAGCGTGAGCAAATCAAGCTTAGAAGGCACAAATCTCACTTTGGAAGCTTTTATGAATAGTTAAGAAGGATTAATGAAGGATGGTGAGGGGTATTTATAACCCTTCACTCAGAACGGCACTCCAACGGGCATTTTTTTGCCCGTTGGATGCCGATCGGTCGCTTGCCGGTCGATCGTCGGTCGACCGACTGATCGATCGCCCAGCGACCGTTGGCATTCTGCCCTTCTACAACCATGATCGATCGACTGGATGGTCAACCAAATTGATCACGATTAACTCCTCTGTTGTTCGGACAACCAAATTAGCCACTGCTAGTTTTTGGCCATGTTCGGTCGATCAAAGTGGCTACTGCCATTTTTTTGGCTTGTTCGGTCGATCGATCGACCAAACCTGGGCTTGCTGATTTTACATTTATTTTGTTACACGCTTTTTCATGAGTTTTGTTACCAAGTTTTTACTTGGATAACTTTACAAATAGGATTGGGATGAGATCGTAGGGATATATTACATAGAATCTACTTAATCTACACCTGAGCATTTTTTTGACAATTTTTGCGTTTCTCCGAGCGAAGTTCACGTGCTTATCAGAACCTCAACCTGAACTCAAAACTTCACACAAATATTAAATACATGTGCTTATGACCTAGACATTTTCTTGACACAAAAAATGTCGGTAATTGTTCCTTGAGTAAAAACTAGATAACGAGGCATTTTTAAAGAATTTTTGGAAGCCTTTAGCATACCCATATTTGACCCGGAAGATTAGAAAATTTTTATTTTCTGGAAATTTGTACTAAACCCCAAAAACTAGATTTTGATTTTCAGATATTTTTATTGAATCCAAATGGGGGGTAATCCTTAAAGTCAGTAAATATTATATAAGAGAACTTAGCAAAGACCAAACCCAGAAATGAGCAAACGAGTAGAAAAATTAGCAAACTAGGCTGATTTTTCCAGTTTTGGTCGATCGGTCGATCGATCAAATGGCGCCCGAAATGGGCAGAAGCCATTCGGTCACTCGGCGGTCGCTCGGTCGGTCGACCAACGATCGACTGGACCTGCGACCAAACGGTGGAAACGGCTAGTTTCCTAGCCGTTGAGTTGGTTGTTTCATGCCAACTCTCCATAGCTTATAAATAGAAGCCTTAGTAAGCCTTCCACCCTTTATCCAAGCTTCCATTGAGCCATTCTTGATCATCTCAAAGCTTTTCTTGAGCCATCCCTTTGATAACCCTAGTTTCCATGATACATTCTTGATCTTGCCTTCAAGCTTTGAACGATTCATCATTGAGGCATCAAGAGGAACTAGGACTCGTTTTTAGAGCTAAGTATTTGTTGTATTATTTATATGCTCCATTATTTGTGTATTTGTGTGATTTATTTCATTGTATTTGAGCTTGTAAAGACCTAGGTTGTTAGGTTTTAAAATTGGATGGTAATCTTGGTGTTTGAGGTTTAAATCCACCATTGTAAACTTAGTTTACTAGGATTAGTTGAGTCATCTCTTAGGTTGAGGTGGGAGAGTGCTCTCGGTAGGAAGACGGGATACTTCCGGGTGTGGAAGTAGCTTCGGTTTGAGAGCGGAGACTTTCCGCTGTAAAGTCCTCTTTGTAAGGGAAATGATATAATCTAGTAAACCTAGTTTGGAAATTCAAAGCGAGGTGCTTAGGTAGGGGATGTAGGCATTGGGGCCGAACCACTATAAATAATTATGCTAGCATTAATATATTATTTTGTGTTAATTGCTTCATATTTATTGCTTCTGCTTGCTATTAATATCGTGCTTAGCCTAACTAATCAAGAAACGATTAAAATCAAAATTTAGAAGATAAGATTAGTTAACACACTATTCACCCCCCTCCTTTAGTGTGGCCATTTCACCAACAATAGAATCATGTATAATGAAGGTTTCAACAAGGCAATTGAGCAGGCTCAATTTTTTTTCTCTCAAGGCTTACTTCTTCGGAGCTGATTCTCTCAAAGAGATACGAGATGGGGCTTTAGTGGATCCTAAGCCCGAGGAGAAGGTTCCTGATCCCTTCAAGGAGGGGTTGCTAGCTGCTGCTCTTGTGTCGTGCGTTGTTTCTCCAATGGACGAGGATGTCTTGGAGAAGGAAGCTTCTGTAGTGTTGGCCAATGCCACGGTGCCTCCTCCCTTATGAATACTATGATGTTTTAAATTGCCCTCGTGTGGGCCAAGCATTGTCTGTAATGCATTTTCGCCTCTTGAGGGCTGCTAAAGTGTTTGACTATTGCCCCTTGGTGGGCCTATTTATACATGCATGCTTTTATTTTAGCAATGTGTTTTTCTGGTGACTTGGTAGTAGAGTTTTTGATGCTGGTAGTATTTAGTTCCTTTTGAAGGGAGAATCTTTATTTGAGGTTGAACCTCTGGTGACTTAAGCAGTAATGATGAGGCCCAACATCGAGCTAGCTCCATTATAGAATCGAGCGAACTTGTATTATGGTGGTAAAGCTGAAAGTAGTGACTCTAGGGTCGAGGGCCGCACTCGGGGGTTTAAGCCAAGCTCGCCGAGGAGGGTAAGGTAGGACCATGTGCGAGGAGTCGAATAAGGGCTCTAAGGCCAAAAGAAATGACACGGTGAACAATGAGCCAGGCTAGTGAAAATAGAATCCTGGTTGTGTAAGGCCACTAAGGCCAGAAGTAGAGGTTCTAGGACTGAGGACCGCACATGGGGGTTCAAGCCAAGCTCACCGAGGAGCGTAATGAAGGACCACGCGTGATTGCTCGAGTAAGGGCTGTGAGACATGAAGTAGTGACGCGGTGGCCGACGAGCTTGGGTGGTAAATGCACTTGGAGTTTCAAGCCTAGCTCCCTGAGGAGCACAAGATAGGACTGCGCGCGAGGCATTGAGTAAGGGCTCTGAGGCCGAAAGTAGTGGTGCAGTGGCCGATGAGCCAAGCTGGTGAAAACCAAGCCCTGGTTGTGTAAGGGCACTGAGGCCGAAAGTAGCGGCTTCGGGGGGCCGAGGACCGCACTCGAGGGGGGGGGGGTTCAAGTCGAGTAGTGGATCTAAGGCCGAAAGTAGTGGCGCAGTGGCCGAAGAGCTAGGTTGGTGAAAATCGAGCCCTGATCGTGTAAGAGAACTGAGGCCGCAAGAAGCGGCTCCAGGGACGAGGATCGCGCTCGAGGGTTAAAGTCGAGCTCATTGAGGTGCATAAGGTAGGACCGCGCATGATGGGTCAAGTAAGGGCCCTGAGGTCGAAAGTAGTGGCGTGGTGTCCGATGAGCCAGACTATTGAAAATTGAGCCGAGGACCGCGCGTGATGGTTCAAGTAAGGGCATTGATGTCAGAAGTAGTAGCTATGGGAGCCGAGGACCACACTCGGGGGTTCAAGCCGAGCTCGCCGAGGAGCGTAAGGCAGGACCGCGCGCGAGGGGTCAGTAAGAGTTCTTAGGCCGAAATTAGTGGCGTGGTGGCCGACGATCGCACTAAGGTTGGAAGTAATGACTCTAGGGCCGAGGACCGCACTCGAGGGTTTAAGCCATGCTTGCCGAGGAGCGTAGGGCAAGATCGCGTGCGAGGGGTCAAGTAAGTTCTGAATAGTGGAATATTTGTTAAAGTGGCCAGATGGCCGTAGAATTCCTGGGCATACACATAAAAAGATGTGATAAATGCAATTTTATTGAATAAAAAGAGGAAATTGCGCGTACAAGAAAGTATTCTGTCTAAGATTTATTTGTGCCTGTTGAGAAGATTCGAGTAGGATTTGGATTGTCTTTCAAGCATTGGGTTGGGGTCATTTTCGCATATCCTGACCTGGATCTTGCTTGGAAATTCTTATCGGCTGTTCACCTAGGGCTATGGAAGGTGCTTGTGAGCCATTAGCATCTTTCTTTGGCTCGGCTATCCTTTGCTTGAGATACTCAATATAGCACCGTCAAGCTTCTTTTTAGTCGGCGTGGAGCACGTGCGCTTACTTTCATTTTCGGAAAATTTTAATACTAGGTGGGGAGTAGATACAATAGCTCCGAGATTTTTCAAGAAAGTGTTGGCCTAAGATTTTCACCCTTGGTCTTAATCTCGATTTTGATGATAACAAACATGGAACTAATGATTCATTGAGAAATACTTTCAGGTTCCAAGTCGGTTAGCGCACGACGTCCGCGATCGAAAAAATTGAAGAAATCGGCAAGGATGCTCGTCGATGCTCGAGATTCTTCGGAAAGATAGAGTTTAGGTTTATGGTGTCTAGAAAAATTGTAAATCCTCATGATGATGCAAAGAAACCCAAAAACTAAACTCGAATCCCAAAACACAAAAATCCAAAAAATTAGAAAAGGCTCTGAAATTCACTAAAGCCTAGGGAGCTCATTGGAGGGCTATATGACCTAGATATTTTTTTGGCACCAAAAGTACCGGTAATTGTTCCTTAGGTAAAAACTAGATAACGATATATTTTTATAGAATTTTTGAAAGCCTTTAGCCTACCCATATTTGACCTAAAAGATTATAAAATTTCTATTTTTTGGAAATTTGTACTTGACTCCAAATGTTAGATTTTGACTCTTAAGAATTTTGATTTTTTAGATATTTTTATTGAATCCAAATGGGAGGTAATCCTTATATAACATTTATGTTTTAAAGTTATTAACTTGAAGTTAGTAAATGTTATATAAGTAGACTTAGTGAAGAATAGGTCGACTGGTCGACCGGCGGCATTTCGGTCGACCGACTGGTCGACCAAACAATGGCCAGAATGGGCAGAATGCCTTTGGTTTCTTGGCGGTCGCTCGATCGGTCGATCGATGATCGACCGACAAGTGACCGAGCGTCGCCAACGGGAAGAAATCATCCCGTTAGGAGAGCTATTTTGGCTCTCTCTTCTTGGGGCTTATATATACTATCCCTTGAGTACCTTCCTCTATGATCTTGACCTTCATTGAGTCATTCTTGATCATTTCTAAAGATTTCTTTGAGCCATCTTTGCAAGAATCCTAGTTTTGATCTCCACTCCTTGATTTAGCCTTCAAGCTTCACTGATTTTTCATCTTGAGGCATCAAGAGGACTAGGGAATTTTTTTTGGAACTAAGTATTTGTTGTTTGTTTTATTGCTCCATTAGTTGTTGTATTTTGGTGTTTATTTCATTGTATTAAATCTTGTATAAACCTAGGTTGCTAGGTTTGATTGAGTTGGTGATTGCCTTGGTGTTAAGGCTTAAACCCTCCATTGTAAACTCAGTTTACTAGGATTAGTTGAGTTGTCCCTTAGGTTGAGGTGGGAGAGTATTCTCGGTAGGAAGGCAGGATACTTTGCGAGTGTGGAAGTGCCTTCAGTTTGAGAGCGGAGACTTTCCGGTGTAAAGTCCTCTTTGTAAGGGAAACGATATAATCTAGTAAATTTGGTTTATAAATCCTAAGCGGGGTGCTTAGGTAGTGGAGTAGGCATTGGGGCCGAACCACTATAAATAATTATGTTAGCATTGTTTATCTTACATTTCTTATTGCTTATCATTTATATCTTTCTTCCGCTTACTACTCGATTTGTGAATTGCCTAAGTAATTAAGTAAACGATTAAAATCGAAATTAGACGATAAGTTTAGTTAACACACTATTCACCCCCCCTCTAGTGTGGTCATTTCACCAACAGGAGGGTCATCCCACGATCATATGATACAGGCTGAGGATGTTGATGACTAGGTATTGCACATCAATTATTTTTGCCTTCGACTGAGAGTTAAATGACGTCCTTAGCCATATGGCACCATGGTCGTCAACCCTTTCTCCCGAGGAACCTACCAAGTCTCCTTTGCAGGGGGTGAGTGAGATTTCAGCTTGCTACTTTTTCTTGAAAGTGGAGTAGAAAAGAATATCGGCAGAGCTGCCTTGGTTGACTAAGACCTTTTTGACAATAAAGTTTCCTATAATTACAAAGATTACAACTAGGTCATATAGGTTTTGATCAGTTCCTTAGAAATTAAATTCATATAACGATATTACCGAGGGTTTTTGGAGATGGGCTGGTGTGGGCGAGTAGTGCTGTCAACCGCCATGATTGCCCGAAGAGATCTCTTTTTGGCCGAGCTTGATTCGCCACCTCCCATAAATCCACTGGCGATGTAGTAAACTCCTCAGAGTTCATTTTTCGGAGCAATCAGCTTGGTTGCACTCCCTATGACCCGAGTGGGGGTTCGGAGGTGTTCGTCTTTGTCGTCGAGGGTCATGGTTTCTGGTCCAACCTTGTTCTCTTCGGCGATGGATATACCTGTCTAGGTGTCCTGCACGGACCAAATCCTAAAGTTGGTCGCCTAGTGTCATACAGTCCTCGGTGGTCTGTGCATAGGTATCGTGGAAGACACATTTCTTGCTCATATCAGTGTTAGGTGGTACTTTTTTCTTTTCCGCATTAGCGGGGTACTTGATAAGCTTCAGGTTGTAGATGTCACGAAGGATGCTTTCCTTCCTAGTATTGAAAGGAGTATACCTTTCATATCGGGTGTTCAGGCGAGGTGGTGACCTTGACCCTCTGCCATTATTTTGTTCGTGGCAGTTGCGATCTTCACTTTTTTTGTTCGCTCTATTTGATTTTTTGTCTTCGGCAACGACTTTGAGGTTCTGCTTGTCAGCCTTTTTGGCATCTCGGAGTTTTTTCATCTCTATGAAGTTGGCGGCTTTCTCTTGGAACTCAGCCATATCTCTGGACTTTGTCAAGGTGATCTGGTCGGCAAAGTGTTCGGGGTTTAGCTTAGATTTGATGGAGAAGAATTCGACTTGAGGGTCGAGGTTGGGGATTTCAGCCGCTGTAGCCTGAAACCTACTTATGTACTCCCTTATGGGCTCTTGTTCCCCTTGCCTAATATTGTGGAGGGCATCCTCTGTTTTGTAGTAGACCCATGATGTGGAGAATCGATTGAGGAAGGTGTGGGAGAGATCCCCGAATGAGTGAATAGACCTCGGCGTTAGGGAAGCAAACCACAGTAAAGCGATTTTTCCTACGAAAGTCGAAAAAGCTTTGCATAGAGCGGGGTCGATCGCTCCATTGTAGAGAATCATGGTCCTAAACATCATCAAGTGTATTGTAGGTTCACCCGTACCGCCGTAGGCCGTTAGAGTGGTGAGCAACTTGCTCTTAGATGGGAGCTTGTTGTCATGATGTGCTTGGCGGAAGGTCTCGCGTCGATATGGAGTGTAGTCGCAGCCTCCGTGGCGATCTCATGTCGAAGGACGAAAATTGATCTCCTCCTTTCCGAGTGATTGCTTTCTTTCTTTCTTTCTTTTTTGAGCGACGACATTCATGGTCAGGATCGGAGTAGTGTAGTCCCGCTCGGTGTCTCTCTTGGTCAGGTGCAACTCCGGGGGGCTGCAAAAGACACCCTGACGCTCTCATTAGTGGGACTCCAACGTGGAGGTAATAGAAAATTGAACTTAAAGTACCTGAGGCGTGCCGTGTTTGTATTTATTATAGTGGAGGTGATGATGCCGCTTGGCAATCTCGCGGGGATATTGCTCAAATTAGGTTGAGGCTAATCCCGAAGATGGCGGGTCTGTAATGACGTATCCCTCGTGATAAGGAGACGTAGTTGTCCTTGTTTGGCCGGGTGGAACCTTTGAGTTGAGTCGTCTGGTTTGGCTCGAGTCAGGTTTGAGAATACAACCAGGTAGAGCCTCCGACAGAGCCATCTGGTTTGGCTCGAATTAGATTGTAGGGCATTGCTAGATCTAATTCGATCAGACCTAATAGTACTAGTCTAGTGTAGTTAGCATATACATACTTTTATATAAATATATCGATTAAGTTAGTATGTCTTAATGTTTAAAATCTTGTAATTTTATATAAGAGTTCCAAATTTGAATCCCAAGAATTAACAATTTTTAAAACCAATAAAATTATATTAACATTTATCAGGGCTAGCTAGAGCTCGAGCCAAAAGAGGCGAGCCACGTGTCTAGCATAGCCCGGTGGGCAATGGACTTCACCGACCATAGTTAGGTCCATTGCCATCTCTATCCAGGCATGTTTGGCTTGATATTTGGTAGCATTTGATCAACAACAAATGCAGAACGCCCGTTTTGACAGCATTTTGTATTGAAATAAAATGTCATTAAGGAGTTGTTTGAGGAAAAAAAATAGCTTCAATCAACTTCTGGCGATCTCCAAATTCCACAACAGTAAACACAGCGAAGCGAAGCTCATATCGTTTTTAAGAGCAGCCAGCATAAGGAGTTCTTAACAAAATTTATCAATGTTTTGTTAAGTATAATTAATAGCTTTCTTCCCATCTCTCATGCATCTATTTTCCACTGCAATGCTATTTTGATTTATCTACATATATTAAATATATTTTTTTGTTATTTTTTTATAATAAATAAATAAAAACTACAGCTGGATTTCCTACCCGATGTTGAGCTGCTAATTTCTGACTCCAGAAAATCGAGCCGCTAATTGGAGACCAATTTCAGGTAATGTGCTAATTTCTGGCCCGGACATTTGAGACTCTAATTCCCAGCTCCTCATGTCGTAGTACTTTTTGTGGCAACGTTTGATAATAGCCAAATTTAATCTCTTTCTGATTTATGCAAGTAAGCTAGCCACATTTTTTGAATTTTACTATAGTAATATATTTAATTATCTATCAAAGTTATTTTATTTAGTACAACTGTATAATTAACGCACAAACTTCTCTAAAAGAACCATATTTTAGTTCACAAAAGAAATTTTAGGCATATACTAGTTAATCAAACACTATATCTTGTGCTCCCCAAATAAATTGGGCGCATATCTTCTTCATCCCAAATAAGTTCATAATCTTGCTTATCATCGTTTCTTCATCTCGATTTTGATCATTCCATGTTCCCTTCTGATCTCCTTCCACCTCTTCTCGTTTTCGCATCTTCTCCGTCATTTTCTTCTTCAATAGGTAAGCCTGCACAAAGTCTACTGTAATCGCCCCCGACGCCATGAGAGAGAGAGAGACAGAGAGAAGTACTCTTGTAAGGATATATTATCTCATGAGATGTCTCTGAATTTATAGAGCATGTGGATTGCTTGGAGAACAAGGTAAAGCGGCGGATTTTAGAAACGGGCATGATCGAACACCAATTCCGTGATAGCGGAAAGAAGGTAACGTGGTCTTCATGGTGTCATGAATGACGCGTGCTTGAAGGTCACAAGTATTAATTAATTTTTTTTTGGAGTGGCTGAAACATATTTAAGTCTCGGTTCGTACGACTCGGTGTATAAGTTTAATCTATTTGATAGGGCTGTTCATTGGGTCAGGTAATCGGGTCGGGTCAGGTACAATTTGATCAAACTCGATCATAATCGAGTCGGGTCTTGAGTTTTTGAATTTGAAACCCGATGACCCGAGACCCGACCCGATGACCCGATTATTTATATTTTTTAATTATTTTTAAAATATTTTTAATTTTTTTAAAAAAAAATATTATTAAAAACTTATTTTTTACCTAAATTGGTAAACCCGACTACCCGATGCGACCCGACCTGAACTAGGTCGGGTCGGGTTTGAGAGGTGAAAAATTTTCAACACAACTCGACCCGATTACACTTGGTCGGGTCGGATCGATTTTTTCCCTAAACCCGATCTGATTCGATTCATGAACACCCCTACTATTTGAGCACACATCGCCACTTGTTATTAAAAGCAGTTATTAAAAATAATAGACATGGCACCACGAATCAAACCGAACCAAAACTCAATATGAATACACTGAACAAGTTATTAAAAAGAAGTTCAAATAAATAAACAAGAGCCCTAAAATAAAAATAAAATGTGGAAACTACAACCCGAGTCAACATGACTCAACAACTCAAAGAGACACTAAAATGACTCAGGTATCCTCCTCGATCACGACATATCACGAGACCCGCTGCCCTGCCGCCACCAGCCGCGCTACTGCACCCAGGTACCTCTCTAATCTAACTCAGGTGTTGCAAAATAACAGTAATGAGAGGTAAGTCCAACTAGCTAGGACTTAGTGAGTAGATCAGTCCTCAATTCACAAAATTAATCACCATGCATAAAAATACAAATAACAGATATACAACGTAACAATAACGTCATGAGAAATCAGCAATAATATATCCACTGCTCGATGCATGATAACCGCATCCATCAATAAGTATAAGTATATCCACAGCAATAAAATAGGATGAATGCAATACCTCAATCATATGCATGTAATGCAACACCTCAATCATATGCATGCTCCCCGGACCCGTCGGTCCCACATAGCCACATAGCGTAGGTAGACGGGTGGCCACCGCACTACCACCCAGCTCAGTGTCGTCTCTTTGGCGCATGTCCTCCCCTCACCGGCATTGGCTCTTCCGAGCTAGCCTGTTGGGGCAAACGTTCTCCTCACCTGCTCGAGTCTCCGTACTATCTCTTTGGGATATGATCCCCCCTCACCAGTCGGACTTCCGGAATAAGGCCAACGTTGCCTCTTCGGGGCATACCCTCCTCTCACCAGCGAGGCTTTCGGGAAATGCAACAAGCACATCATAACATCACACACATAGGTATATAAGCATAAACAAGATGTGCTATCAACATGTAATAAAGGATGTCAAGTGCATACCTCATCCTCCACCTCCTCCTGCTATACATCACAACCACATACAAATATATATGTAGAAATGGTATTCATAAATCATGAATACTCAGCACAAATAACAATCATGGAATAGAATTATAGCACATCTAATCACTGTAAGAAAGGAAGCACGTGTATCATAAAAATAGTGCAAAAAGGAACTTCAACTATAAATTAATGGACAGGAACAACAAGATAAAATAACTCATAATAGGAATCACTGATCTAAGATAAGATTCACCTCATTAACTACTATATCCATGAATCAACTCAGATTGAAATCATGAAAACATATAAAATATAATTTTTCAACTCGGTACGCAAAACGTGAGGACGTCCGCCTACTATTTTCAAAATTCGAAGGTCTAATAGGGAAACAGACCAATGAATCCAAAGCGTCGATTTGGTCAAAATTCATATATAACATGAATATTTTTGCTAACTTTTAGGTCTCAAAATAATTATTCAGAATAATGAAAGAAATACCATAATTTATTTAATAAATCACTGCTACGAATAAATATAACGGTATTGCAATTCGAATAAATCCACAATGAAATCTCAGCCTTCCATCTAACATGATGCAATCACAGTCTTACATTTAACATGATGCAATCATAGCCTTACATCTATCCTGACGCGATCTCAGTCTTCCATCTATCATGATGCAATCACAGTCTTATATCTATCCTAATGCAATCCTAGCCTTCCATCTATCATGATGCAATCCCAACTTATCAAGATGCAATCACAGCCTTACATCTACCCTGATGCAATCTCAGCCTTCCATCTAACATGTTGAAATCTCGGCCTTCCATCTATTATGATGAAATCTCAGCCTTCCATCTATCCTGATGCAATCTCAGTCTTCCATCTATCATAATGCAATCACAGCCTTACATCTATCCTGATGCAATCCCAGCCTTCCATCTATCATGATGCAATTCCAGCCTTACATCTAACCAGATGCAATCACAGCCTTACATCTATCATAATGCAATCCTAGCCTTCCATCTATAATGATGCAATCTCAGTCTTACATCTAACCAGATGCAATCACAGCCATACATCTAAAAAGATGCAATCTCAGCCTTCCATTTAACATGATGAAATCTCAGCCTTCTATCTATCTGATGCAATCATAGCCTTACATCTATCCTGATGCAATCTCAGAATTACATCTAACCAGATGCAATCACAGCCTTACATCTATCCTGATGTAATACCAGCCTTCCATCTATCATGATGCAATCCCAGCCTTTCATCTATCATGATGCAATCCCAGCCTTATATCTAACCAGATGCAATCATAGCCTTACATCTAAACAGATGCAATCCCAGCCTTCCATCTATCATAATGCAATCCCAGCCTTATATCTAACCAGATGCAATCACAGCCTTACATCTATCCTGATGCAATCTCAGCCTTACATCTCATCAAATGTAATCACAGCCTTACATCTAAATAGATACAATCATAACTCTCCATCTACATGTTGCAATCACAGCCTTACATCTATACTTCAATCCTAGCCCTCCATCAACACAAGATCAAATCCCCGCCCTTCATCTCAACCAATTCAATCCAGCCCTTCATCTCACCCAAATCAATCTCAGCCCTCCATTTCATCTCACAACCTAGGTTACCATCTTCATCTCCTCCTCCCCTAACCAGTCGTGGCCGCCCCTTCCCCAACCGTGGTCGGGCCGTTGGCAACGCTGGCTCCGACGCCGATGCCGCCATCGGCGCACGCCGACGCAGCGCCACCACCACGCGACGGTGGTGACGCCTCGCACGGCCGCCCTGCCGCGCGGCGCGGCTGCCCGCGCGTGGCAATGACGCCAAGCCAGGAGCCACTGCCTCCACAGCACCTCACCGGCGCCACTATCACCGTGGCACCTCGTCGGGCACCGACCGGCAGGCTACACAATAAGGGAAAAAAAGAGAAAAAAAAGAATATTTTATTCGAAAAAGGGTAAACAACATGGTTCAATTAAGAAATGACCAATCTGACTTTCGATCCGATACGAGAAACTGCGTCAAATATCGATGAAAAACCTCGAGACATGAGAACAACGACATGAATCAAGAATTATAGACACCGGTTGATTCCAAATGACCAAAATACTCATACCTCAGCTATCCGACTTAAACAACCTATAACTCACCCGTTCTAACTCCGATTCGAGATCCGATTGCACTGCTAAATTCGCCTCGATACCCTCTATGGTCCTAGAATACTAAATGACAGAGATAAGGAAAATAAAATTTCTCTTGATTTTTCTACATTAAATGATTACTTGTGTCTAACCCCGAAGCTTCCCGCCAATCTGCGCTAAATAGGACCCACGATCCCCCGCTCTAGAATAAAATATTATTATTAAAATTTTGGGTATTACAAATTATGATCCCCATGGAGAGTCTAAAACTAAAATATCTAATTTCTTTTATTTGCGGCGTAGTTGCTTGAAGTCGGAGCGGTGCGGTCTGGTCCGGTGCATCTTCTAATCAGGTGCAACTCTAGCCGACAAAAGACACTCTAACGCTTAAGTCAGAATATATTCGAGGAGAAGGTAATAGAAATTTAAATCTAGAGTATTTGAGACATGTCGTGTCTGTGTATAATGCAGGATGATGATGATTGACGATAATGTCGCTCGATAGTCTCGTAGGAATGTTGCTCAAAATATGTCGAAGCTGATTCCGAAGATGTTGGACTCGTGAATGTCAAATTCCTCGTGATTAATGAGGACATGAGTACCCTTGTATGGCTAGGTGGAGCCCAAGGGCTAAGCCATCTGGCTTGACTTGAGTCTGTTTCATGTGTGTGGGCGCTTTTGGGCCTAATCCGGTCGGGTCCAAAGGTATTAGTGTTGGCTTAAGGTTTTCAACCTTGGTCTTAATCTCGGTGTTGATGATAACAAATATGGAACTAATGATTTCATGAAGAGTTATTTTCAGGTTCCATATCGATTAGCGCACGATGTTTTCGATCGAAAAAATCAGAGAAATTGTCAAGGACGCTCGTCGATGCTCGGGATTATTCGAGAAGTTAGAGTTTAGGTTTAGGATGTCTAGATAAATTGTAAATCCTCATGATGATGCTAAGAAATCCAAAAATCAATCCCGAATCCCAAACATGAAAAGTCGAAACCGCCCTGAAATTCACTAAGCCTAGGGAGCTCCTTGGAGGGCTATATAACTTAGACGTTTACTTGACATAAAAAATAGTGGTAATTATTCTTTGGGTCAAAACTAGATAACGATGTATTTTAAAGGAATTTTTGGAAGCCTTTAGCATATCCATATTTGACCGGGGAGATTAGGAAATTTTTGTTTTCTAAAAATTTGTACTAGACCCCAAAAACTAGATTTTGATTCTTAAGGATTTTAATTTTTAGATATTTTTATTAAATCCAAACGGGGGGTAATCCTTATATAACATTTATGTTTTAAAATTATTAACTTATGTTATATAACTTATGTCATATATGTTTTAACTAATGTCATATTAACTTAAAGTTAATAAATGTTATATAAGTAGACTTAGCGAAGACGGAAACCAAACGAGCAGAAAAATAAAGCAAAGAAAATTGCTCTGCCCAGGTTCGATCGATCGGTCGGTCGATCGAATGGTGTTAAAAAATGGCAGAAGGCTACTTCGGTCGATCGGTCAATCGACCGATCGAGGCCAAAAACAAGCAGTAGCTTCATCGGTCGACCGATCGGTCGCCCGGATTACGGATCTCTGAACTCATGACTCATTGGGTCGACCCGTCGATCGACCGATTAGCGTGTTTAAGGCGCAGAAAGCCAACGGTCAATCGATCGGTCGATCGACGATCGACCGGCAAGCAATCGAACGGCGGAAACGACTAGTTTTCCGACCGTTGAGCTGTTGTTTCATTGAGGGGTTATAAATACTTCTCTCCATCCTTCATTAACCTTTCTTAACAATTGATCCAAGCTTCCATTGAGCCAATTCTTGATCATTCTAAAGCTTTTCTTGAGCCATCCCTTTGCAATCTCTAGTTTCCAGGATAACACCTTGATTTCGCCTTCAAGATTTATCGATTTATCATCTCAAGACATCAAGAGGACTAGGGAGTATCTTTTGGAGCTAAGTACTTATTGTATTATTTATTGCTCCAATTGTTATTGTATTTTCTTGTTTATTTCATTGTATTTGAACGTGTAAGTTGACCTAGTGTTAGGTCTTGTGATTGAGTGGTATCCTTGGTGTATAAGGTGTAAAGTCACTTGTGTAAACGTAGTTTACTAGGATTAGTTGAGTTGTCCCTTTGGTTGAGGTGGAAGAGTGCTCTCGATAAGAAGGTGGAGACTTCCGGATGTGGAAGTGCCTTAGATTGAGAGTGAGACTCTTCGGGTCAAAGTCCTCTTTGTAAGGGAAACGATTTAATCTAGTAAACTAAGTTTGAAAATCCTAAGCGGGGGTGCTTAGGTAGTGGAGTAGGCATTAGGGCCGAAACACTATAAATTCTTGTATTTGCATTGATATCTTTTTTGTATTAATCGCTTCATCATTTATCGCTTCCGCATTTATTCACTCAACTTGTAATTTGCCTAAGCAACCAAAGAAACGATTAAAATCGGATTTAGGCAATAAAAATTAGTAAACACACTATTCACCCTCCCTCTAGTGTGTCATTTCACCCAACAATTGGTATCAGAGCGGGTCGTAGTTTGAGATTTCACCATCTCGTCTACATCTTGCCTCGATCCGAAAAATAGCACTAGAGAGTATAGCATTTGCACCACCTAGGTTTGATGAAAAAAATTTTGGTGTTTGGTAGAGTAGAATGTATACTTTTCTTAAAACACAAAGTTTAGATCTATGGTGCATGCTAAAGAATGAATATGTTGAGCCCACCATTGATATTAATGATTGGTCTCAAGATCAAATTAGATTGTTTGAATTAAATGCTAAAACAACTCATTTTCTATATTGCTCATTCTCAAATGATATACTTGAAAAAGTTATGCATTGTTCATCCGCATTCGATATTTGGGCTTGTTTAAACATGCTTTACGATTATGCAAAAACCGAGGAGCTTATTACTTTCAATGAAGGAGGTGATGACAATTGTCATACCTCTAGTCCGAATGAAGTTTTTGATGCCCAAATCTCATCTAGTCAAAGGAACACCAAAAATCGAAAAAAAAAACTTAGGTGATTCCTTTGCCAAGAGAAGGGACACAAGAAAAAGAATTGTCCACTCTTATAGAAGAAATCCAAAAAGAAGAATTGTGGTTCATCATCCACATCCAAATCAAGTGAAGCATCTTCTAGACATGACGATGAAGCTACATCAAACTTTTGCCTCATGGGTCTTCGAGATAAGGTATATTCTCCATCTTTTAATCATGTTCAAAATATTAATGATAATGATTCTAGTAGCTCAAAATCTCTTGATATGTCGTATGAAAAACTACTAGAAGAATATAAAAAGATGTATGACTTGCTCATGAAAAAGAATAAGGAAAATAGGAAATTAAAAAAGAAATATTTAAGGCTTAGTTCTCATGTGCATGAATTAGAAAATGAAAAATTAAATACTAGCTCTTTTGATTCTTGCCATGATGCTTTAAAACTTGAAATTAAGGACTTGAAACATAGAAATGAAGAATTAAAAATTGAGAATTATGAGTTGTTAATTAAGATTTCAAAAATTAGATATGAAAATAAAAACACAAAAAATAATGTGAATCTCAATGGTAAGGATTGTACAAATGATTTCAAATTTGAGCATGATATTTTGAGAAATGAGAATTGCTTGTTGAAATCTCAAATACAAACTTTACACAAATCCATTAATGATTTTAAAAATGAGGTTGTTTTCTTGAGTAGAAAAATTAGTAATTTATCACATGCTCTATCCTTGAAAAATACTAGGAAGAAGAATGTTTCATCTAAGAATGCTCATGCTCTTCATGTTCCTCATACCAAGCATTCTAACTTTAGACCTCATGCTCAAAAGAATGGTAAAAAGAAAGAATTTCATGGTCATTGCTTTTGTTGTGGCATGTATGGACATGCAATTTATGATTGTGCTTTTAAAGTGAACCCTAGTGTTGTTAAGACACTTTGGGTACCTAAGCCTACTAACCCCCAAGGACCCAAAGCCATTTGGGTACCAAAACTTTCACGCTCTATTGTAGGGGGATCTACCACACAAGGGTAAAGAAAAATGGAATATTGAGATTGACCTTGGATCCAAATGAGAAATCTCCAAGAGGTTGCAACTTCAAATCATCATGATGCCTAAAGTATGGAAATTGGCATCTAGGTATACTTTGTATCATCTCCTTACTTTGATTTCTTTTATTTAAGTTGGAGTTGAGATACATGTTTAATTTGAGTTATTTTCTCCGCTCTTGCTAAAGAGTTCTTTGAAAAATGTTTTTGATTTTTGATTTTTGATTTCCGGTCTCTTCGGAGACCTATGTGGCCTGTAATGGATCTAAGCGACCTTGTGTTTCTAAATCGTAGACTCATTGTGGCCTTTCGATTTTTAACCAATAGGAAGGGTTGGAAATCTTATGTTTCAAAATTTCATATTTTGAGATCTCTCAATTCGTTTTGGTTTTATGATGAATTTACTTGAAACGAATTTTTCACTATCTAGATTAGGTTGAAATTCTCAAATGAAGATTTCTATTTTCACCTTCGCTATTTAGTTTGATCGCTTGCATGTAGCTTTGGTTTCATTTTCTACTAATGAAGTCTACCTGCAAGCTGAAAATATTAATAGAAGGCTATGCTATCATGAAGAAAATTGAAAAGTAAATGACAAGTTTGACAAAATTCTATTAAAAGAGGTATGAGTTTGATTTTGCAAAAATCTTAGTATAATACTTGAATACTTGTGCTATAATGATGTCTCTATACTCATGATTATTTTTGCATGATAAATATATGAAATTTCATGAGTAGGTAAAATTTTGATAACTTAGGCAATTTCATGATATCTTGATTGAATGAAATTTGCTCTAGGTTCAAATTCATATTAGAGACCTCATTTTGAGTTAGTAGTTAGAAAATATGTTTAGATACACACATGACATGATTCTAAGGGTTTAAACTTGAAAATTCATGTGTAGAGGAATAAGGTGATAACTATATCACCTTAGGGGACTTAAGCTTGGAAAAGTTTGACCCAAGTCAACAAATCGACTTGGACACTTCATTTTAAGTCCAAACTTCATAAACATGTTTAGGAATAGGTATGACATATTTCCATGCTCTTAGAATGAGAAATTCATATGGATATGGATAAAATGACATAGAGGTCATTTCATGATAACCTCTTTTGAACCAAGTTGACCCAAGTCAACAACTTGACTTAGAGATCTCATTTTCAATCCATATTTGAGGAACATGTTTAGATTTACTCATGTTAAGTGTTCATAGGTTTAAGTTTGAAAAATCATGAGTAAATGATAAGATTGAAACTTAGCAAGTTTCATGATAACTAAGCTTAGTTTTGAATGAAACCATGATAGGTTGATATCTTGACTTAAGAACATAATTTTTATTTCAAACTTGGCATACACTCTTTACATAACCATTATGTGGTGTCATAAAAGTTTGAATGAAAACTAAACACTTTTTGAAAATAACTGAAAATTACGGAAATGCCATTAAAAATTGAGCATTTTCAGTTATTTCTACAAAAATGTGGAAAAATCATTTTTAACTAATTCTTGAAACTTCACCTTCACTGAAAAATCTAGTTTCTTCAGTAAACATTTCAAAAAGTTTCATCAAGAATCTAATTTATAGTGGAATTTTGAAGTTGGATTTCAAAAATACAAAGTATCGCCTTCTTGAAATATCAATTTTTCTCATACTTTAATTTTTCATCGAAAACTTCCAACGAAACCTTGTGTATACTATTTTGATTTCATTTCTAATATCATTCTCACTATTCTTTGAGTAAAATCATTTCTAAAATTGATTTTGATAACTTGAACGGTATATTGAAAAAATGAGCTTTTGGTTGAAAACAAGATCGATTGAAAAATAGACTTTGAAAATTCATTTTGAGCTAAAACTTGACACACGCATCTTAAATGATCATTCAGCGATGTTTGAAAAGTTTGAAGCAAAATTGACAAGTTTTGAAAAATAATACCTAAAATTTACGAAAATGCCCCCTGAACTTTCAAGAATTTTATGAATTTATAGGAAACTAATTTTTGACTGATTCTTGAACCTGTAGATTTCTTGAAAAATCTAGTTTGTCCAGTTAAAGTTTCAAAAAACTTTGTCAAAAATATGATTTCGTATGGATTTAAAAGTTTGATTTTTTAAAAAACTTAGAGTATACTTTGACCTATGTCAAAAAGTAACTTAAAAACCTCATTTTAAGCCCAAACTTGATCAATATACTTAGACTCACTCATCTTAGATATCTAGGAATCTAAATAAGAGAATACATGAGTAGATAGCAAAATTTGATACTTAGTCATTTTCATGCTTTCATGCCTTCTTTGAATGAAATCGTGTTAAGTTCATATTTTGATCAAATGACATTCTTTTCACTTTAAACTTGATATACATATTTTACGTGACCATATCTTTGTATTTTGAAATTTTGAATGAAATATAAAAATGTCATGAAAAAGAATCAATGTTCACGAAAATATCCATACTTGAGTGCATACATGATTCTTGGTTTTGGATTTCATTTATCATTTCATGATATCATGTATGACTTAGTCTCTTATTCGATGTTTGGCTTTCATCCCTTGAGTTGAGACTTTCGCGGTTTTGAAAAATGTTTTAGAGTTTCAACTTTGAATTTTGATTGACTTTTCTTGCCCTTTTTGATTGATGTCAAAAGGGGGAGAACAATATAGGTAAATGGAAAAAAATATAGGAAAACCATGCATATAGATAGGGAAAGTTCTATTATATAGATATGCATGTTGATAGGGGGAGAAATCCCATGTTTGATATCCTCTATGCTTAATTGTAGATATTTTCTTAAGGATGTTTGTCATCATCAAAAAGGGGGAGATTAATTGTTGGCTTAAGGTTTTCAACCTTGGTCTTAATCTTTGTTTTGATGATAACAAACATGGAACTAACGATTTTATGAAGAGTTATTTTTAGGTTCCATATCAGTTAGCACACGACGTCCCCGATCAAAAAAATCAGAGAAATTGGCAAGGACGCTCGTCGACGCTCGGGATTATTCGAGAAGTTAGAGTTTAGGTTTATGGTGTCTAGATAAATTGTAAATCCTCATGATGATGCTAAGAAACCCAAAAACCAATCCCGAACCCCAAACATGAAAACTCAGAACCGCCCTGAAATTCACTATGCCTAGGGAGCTCCTTGGAGGGCTATATAACCTAGACATTTACTTGACATAAAAAATGACGGTAATTGTTCCTTAGGTCAAAACTAGATAACGATGTATTTTTAAGGAATTTTTGAAAGTCTTTAGCATACCCATATTTGACCCGGGAGATTAGGAAATTTCCATTTTCTAAAAATTTGTACTAGACCCCAAAAACTAGATTTTGATTCTTAAGGATTTTGATTTTTTAGATAATTTTATTGAATCCAAATGGGGGGTAATCCTTATATAACATTTATGTTTTAAAGTTATTAACTTATGTCATATAAGTAGACGGAACCAGAAACGAGCAAACGAGCAAAACAATCAGCAAACTGGACTGATTTTTTCAATTTCGATCGACCGAATAGTGCCAAAAATTTGCAGTAGCCAATTCGATTGACCGAAGTGTGTCAGAAAGCGGCAATTTTCTTTCGGTCAATCGAACGGTCGACCGATGATCGAACGGGGGTAATCCTTATATAACATTTATGTTTTAAAGTTATTAACTTAAAGTTAATAAATATTATATAAGTAGACTTAGCGAAGACAGAAACCAAACGAGCAGAAAAATAAATAAATAAAAAACTGCTCTGCCCAGGTTCAGTCGACCGGTCGATCGACCGAATGGTGTTAAAAAATGGCAGAAGGCTACTTCGGTCGACCGGTCGATCGACCGATCGAGTCTAAAAACTGGCAGTAGCTTCGTCGGTCGACCGATCGGTCGACCGGACTGCGGATCATTGAACTCGCGACTCATTCAATCGACTCGTCGGTCGATAGATCAGTGCATTTAAGGCGCAGAAAGCCAGTGATCACTCGAGCGATCGATCGGTCGGTCGACCGACGACCGATCGGCAAGCGACCGAACGATAAAAATGGCTAGTTTTCCTACCGTTGAGCTGTCGTTTCATTGAGGGGTTATAAATACTCCTCTCCATCCTTCATTAACCTTTCTTAACAATTGATCCAAGCTTCCATTGAGCCAATTCTTGATCATTCTAAAGCTTTTCTTGAGCCATCCCTTTGCAATCTCTAGTTTCCAGGATAACACCTTGATTTCGCCTTCAAGATTTATCGATTTATCATCTCAAGACATCAAGAGGACTAGGGAGTATCTTTTGGAGCTAAGTACTTATTGTATTATTTATTGCTCCAATTGTTATTGTATTTTCTTGTTTATTTCATTGTATTTGAACGTGTAAGTTGACCTAGTGTTAGGTCTTGTGATTGAGTGGTATCCTTGGTGTATAAGGTGTAAAGTCACTTGTGTAAACGTAGTTTACTAGGATTAGTTGAGTTGTCCCTTTGGTTGAGGTGGAAGAGTGCTCTCGATAAGAAGGTGGAGACTTCCGGATGTGGAAGTGCCTTAGATTGAGAGTGAGACTCTTCGGGTCAAAGTCCTCTTTGTAAGGGAAATGATTTAATCTTGTAAACTAAGTTTGGAAATCCTAAGCGGGTTGCTTAGGTAGTGGAGTAGGCATTGGGGCCGAACCACTATAAATTTTTGTGCCATTTCACCCAACAATTAGTTCAGTCCATAGTCCCCAAGCTTGGTTGGAGTTTGAGGACTTCATGCTGAGTTCAAAGTAGTGTCGACTTTTGATCTCGGCTCGATAGGTAGACATCGATTGGATTGGTATACTGATTTAGAAGACCTCGGCGAACATTAGGGTTTCTGAGGTTGATGGGACGGTTGAGCGGGGGAAATAGTGCATTTTCGTGTGCCACCACCTGTATAATCATTAATTCTGACAAGAAGTAATTATTACCAGATATCCAACCAGTTTTTAAGGTTCCTTATATGTCGGTTGTTAACTGACAGACGTGGCCCCGTTAGTGGGTAGGTGGCGAACAACATTTAGGGTGATAGTTCTTCTCGAGCCTATAAATAGCCCCTTGCATTTTGTATCTTGCATGTGTTGGTCTGCAATGGAGTGGAAGGCATCGAAGATTATTGTTCCTCCGAGGGCCAGCCTTGGGCTGGTGGTGAATAGATCATAGATTGTCGTGGGTTCGCATCGCCTAACAAAGAGCACTCTCCTCTTCCACCTAAATATCACATCTAGCTCAGATAACGAAGAGTCGCATAAAAAGCCTCACATCCTCCACGTGACAGCCGAGGTCGCAAGCTGACATTACTTATAGCTCGGCATGCAGTCCTCCAATTAAACTCCGACCAAGCTCGGGGGCTGTGGATTGGACTAGGACTATTGAGCCCAGTCAAATTAGACCCAATAGCGCCCTACAACTCAACTCGAGCCAAACCAGATGGCTCTACCCGGGGGCTCCATCCAGCCATACTCTCAAACCTAACTCGAGCTAGACCAAATGGCTTCGCCCAGGGCCCATTCGGCCATACAAGGACATCCACTTTCTTCCTTATCAAGAGGGATGTACGCCATTACAGGCCTGTTATCTCCAGGATCAGCATCAACCAATTCTGAGCAATATCCCCACAAGATTGCCAAGCAGCTTCATCACCCCCACCTACAATAAATACACACACGACAAGTCTCAGATAATCTAAGTTTCATTTTCTATTATCTCGACCTTAGAGTCCCACTAACTTGAGCGTCAGAATATCTTTTGCAGCCCCCCGTGCGCGTCGGAGTTGCACTTGACCAGGAAAGTCAATGAACCGGACCGGACTACTCCGATCCTTGGGCATGAACAATTTTTAAATTAAATTTAATTTTATAGACTTTGGGCAAAAGTCTCTAATGCATTAGAGACTTTTGCCCAAAGTCTATAATAGTTTCATAACTCAAAAAAATAATTTTAGTTCAAGAAATAAATTTTTGTATAATACAAATGAGGTGTTATGGTCCAAAAAAATATATTTCATCTAAATATTTCCTAGTTTTTAATTTAAGTTTCGTTGTATAGACTTTGTGCAAAAGTCTCTAGTGTATTAGAGAGTTTGAAAATATTTTTTTAGACTCTAACAACTTTTTTTTATCTTTAAAAAATATTTCATAAATTAAAATTATTTTTTATAATAGTTCATGAAATAACTCATTAGTTACTTTCACCGAGGGTAAAAATGAGTATTATGATTATTACATTATAAATTATTTGTATGTTGTGTATTATTCAACTTTTTCACCTTTTGAGTGGAATTAAAATGTGTTGATTTTCATTCTTAGGTGCAGTATCCCTAAGGTTGTCATTTGTCAAGGATTTTAGGTCGATTATTTTATGAAATTTATCTTATAGAATTCTTACTAAAATCTTAGCCAATAAGATTAAGGGTGCTATTTTTTTATTTTGTTTCTCACCAGCTTACATAAAAGGTAAAAGTATATAGGATAATATAATGGTTGCTCGGGATTTAGCTTATTCTATGTATAGTTTTAAAGGGAAAATTCCTTATGTGCTTGTCAAGATAAACTTTGAAAATGCTAATGATAAGTTGTCTTCGAATGTGGTTCTTATTGTTTTGCACGCTTGTAACTTTTCTAGCAAATTGATTGATTAGATTTTCTCGTGCTTATTTACTGCTAGTTTTGTGTGTTTAATAAACAAACAGTTATCTACTTTCTTTTCTTTGCATGTGGTGTAAGACAAGTAATCCTTTATCCCCATATTTATATGTGTTAGTTGCTCGAATCCTTACCAATTTGATCAATTAGGTTGTTCTTGATAAAAATTATCCTCTTTTAAAATTAAAAACTCAGTTAATATTAGTCTATCTTATATATATATGTTCGCTGATGATATTCTCTTTTCTTTTAGAGCCATTGTTAAAAGTTTAAACACTATTAAATCTATTTTCAGCAATATCATTTCTTGATTGGTCAATCGATTAATTTTAGATCAACGGCCTAGCCCTATTAAAGACCACTAATTCAAACTTGATTTTATCAAGCCACATTGTTTGAGTTTATCTTACTCTAGTGGTACTAAAACTATATTATAAGCACCTACTTTTCAATCGTTGGCTTTTTAATATGGTGTGGAGCTTACTCGCTGTTAATTCGGATTTTGATTTCTCTAATAAGGCTATTTGGAGTTTTGGTCGTTGACTTTCTTTACTTGTAACCAACCATGTATTACAAAAGTACTTTAGACTTTAGAGTCATTATTACCACCTCTTGTTGGCTCATTTGGCACAGTAAAAATTATTTGCTGTATAAGATTAGGTAGCCTACTCTCATGATCTTTATGATAAAAATCCTTACTTATACGAGGGAGTATTTCAGTTCTTAGTACGAGGGAAATGATATCATTACTAGGAAAGGTATTAGATGGATTCCTCTAGAACATGACACTTTAAAATTGAACTACGATGCTTAATTTTTTGATTGTGCAGATGGTACCAGTATTATCTCAAGGGATATAAGGATGATTTTGTATGTTGCAATCTTCCTTTTTTATGGAAGGGCATGCCTTACCGTTGGAAGATTTGGCAATTAGAGAGAGACTCAAAGTGGCTCTTGATATGCAACTTCCAACTGTAAGACATCTTCCCAACTGCCTCCATTTGTGATTTAAATTGATTCTCATCTGCTTCTAGATATCTTGAGTTTGCATAAGCAAATTCCTTGAAGTATTGCTTGTATTGTTTCTTATATAAACTCTTTAAAGGCTCTTTGCAATGTAAATAAATTTATTTTTTGTTATAGAAAGACTAATAAAGTTGCCCATTGAGCAAACAATAGAGATAGTTATAGAAAGACTAATAAAATTACCCATTGGGTAGACAACAGAGATAGGGCTCTAAGAGAATTCCATGTTTGGTCTTAGTTCAGACCTCCGTAATTGAAAGACATTTTGTATGAGGACCGCTTTGGTTCATGGACGTTTGTTAATAAATTTAAATTTCTATTTTGGTTAAAAAATATGGATAAAGGGTGTTTTTGCCCCTGAACTTTAGTAACATGTGTGAAAATATTTTTAGAAATTTTTTTGAGCCCAATATGCCTCCAAATCATCAAAATTAGTGTAAAAATATCCTTTTTGGAACGTTAAATTGACATGACAAACGGTGTTAATGGTAACCATTGACCGAGAGCATGACACGTCATCAATGAGTTGTCAAAGAAAAATGGGATAATTAGTGTTTTTGTCTCTGAACTTTAGTAAAATGTGCAAAAATGTTCGTAGAAATTTTTTTGAGCCGAATATGCCCTCAAACCCCCAAAACTAGTTTGAAAATACCCTCTTTGGGACTATAAAATGACATGATAAATGGTGCTAACGACAACCAATGAGAGCACAATATGACACGTTAAAGTCTCCATCCCACAACCGTGATATCTTCTCCTCTGATCTAATACATACTTCGCGTTAGTACCGGTGTCGTATGTCTTAGATCAGAGGAGAAGATATTGCAGTTAGCACCGGTGACGACACGACAAATGACAAACAGTGACGACACTGCAAATGGTGACAACACGACAAACGATGATAACGCGAAGTATGTCTTAGATCAGAGGATAAGTTATTGCAGTTGTGGGATGGAGGCTTGGCGTTAGCACTGTTTCCCGGGTTGTGTCGTGCTCATTTTTTACAGCTCATTGATGACGTATCGTGCTATCATTGGTGGTCGTTAGCACCATTTACCACATCACTTTATCGTCCCAAGCAAGGGCATTTCCACACCAGTTTTGGTGGTTTCAGGGCATATTGGATTTTTAAAAAATTTAGGGATATTTTTGCACATTTTACTAAAGTTTAGGGGCAAAAACACCCCATATCTAATTTTTCTTTGACAACTCATTGATGATGTGTTATGCTCTCAATTGTTACCGTTAGTACCATTGTCACATCATTTTATCGTTCCAAAAAGGGCATTTTCACACTAATTTTGGTAGTTTGGAGGCATATTGGGCTCAAAAGAATTTCTAGGGGTATTTTCACACCTTTTGCTAAAGTTCAAGGGTAAAAAAATTTCTTATCCCTGAAAAATATCAATATAAAAGTATATGTCTAAATTTGGTAAATTCTAAACGTACCATAATTATGAAAAGAGTTAATTAATGTATCTAGCACAAAGTATGATCACTTTCACAAATCTAGTGCGTTCTTTAATTTGTATCAATTATATCCCGAACTATCAAATTGATATCAATTCTAGCCCGATGTCAGATGTCCGTCAATGCCACCGTTTGGTGCTGATGTGGCATCTGACTCAGCATATTAAAAAATAATATTTTATTAATCTCGTTGCCATGTCAGCATTTAATTACCTATTTATTTATTTTTTCAATTACCACTACTAGAAAAATGGTCATCAGCAACGGCTGATGCCGTTGCTGAGCCGTTGCTGAAGAGAATCAGCAACGGCTGAGCCGTTGCAATAGCGCCGTGACAGAAAGTCGCGTTGCTGATGACTTAGCAACGGATCAGCAACGGCCGCTCGGGCCGTCGCTCAAAACATTATCAGCAACGGCCGCTCGGGCCGTCGCTAAAAACATTATCAGCGACGGTTTTGCCACAGACCCGGAGCCGTTGCTGATAACATTAATAGCAACGGCCACGAGTCCGTAGCAAAGCCGTTAGTAAACCCCGTCGCTAAGCCGTTGCTGTAGGTCATCAGCAACGACTTTCGATACACTTTTAGCAACGGCTTTCCCACAGACAGCCGTGGGAAAGCCGTTGCTGATGACTTCCACCTGGGGACAGAAACATTTAAAATTTCTAATTTTCATTGATACATATCAACATTATCTGATACATAACTCACACACCCATACTCTCATACACACATTCATTCACACATCACAAACACACCAAGATATACATCAAAACAATTATATTTATATTGATAATTATCCACGATAGTATAAAACAATTCAAATGCAAAATTGAAGTATCAATATCCAAACAAAATAAGTTAAACAAGTTCAATATCTCATTAACAAGTTCAATATCCAAACAAAAAATCTCACGATCACGATGGAGGATGGTCTGGATCATATGGCGGGGTCTGGAGTGCTTGAGTGTACACCGGCGTGGACTGAGTCGAGGACGATGGATTAGATGATGCCGAAGAGATGCCTGCTGCGGGATGACCTGACATGTTGCGTAGCATAGCATGCATCTCCTCCATCATCTGACTCTGACGCGCGACTGTCTCCTCTAGAGTCCTTATTCTGCTACTATGATCATAACTGGATCTAGAGGTGGACGGCCGCTCACCAGCGACCGGAGGGGTCGGTGCCCCAAGTGGCCCTAGCACGGCTCGCGCATGACCACTATCTGCGAAGCCATATACGCGGCCATGGTCCCAGCCACCTGCGGCCTCGACCCACGATGCTGCGTCAAAGTCCTCGGGGGTACCCCCGCGCTGCACCACCGTCTGGCTGTAGGTCTCCTACTCGAGTTTGATTTTTTGTTTAATATTTATCATAAAACTTAAATTATAAATATATAATGAATAACTTAAACAAATATATAATTACCATAATGTATGCAGCGCGGTTGTGGATGTACTCCCCAGTCCCATGTGCTCGACGGTGAGTCCGCTCAAACACCGCCATCGGGGAGGGTCGCTGGACACTCCCGTCATCCGACACCGTCGTCTACATTTACAAAACAAATACATTAATTAGTACACATAATAACAAATAAAATATATAATTAAAAGATATACTTACCATACGGTTTGCGTGCACTGCAAATGCAACAGAGCCGCCGGTGTGACGCGCTGCTCCCCCCGACATGCGATTTCTAGCCGCATTCCGGGAAACCTCCTGCCATCGATCCGTCGACCATATCCCCACGAGCTGGTCCCATATATCCGGAGTAATCCAACCGGGGTCGTATCCCCGAGTCTCCGCGATGTTAGTGGTCCCAGCTCGGGCCATCGCCTGGGACCGAGCCTGCCCCAGCTGCCCGTTGTACCTTGCCCGGGAAATAGCCTCCCAGGCAGCGTAAATGAAGGGCCTCTGGTCCTCGGCCCATGTATAGCGAGCCTGCAAAATAATAATATCAGTACCAATATTAATATATCATCATGCATGTAAAAAAAATAATAATACGTGCCTCAAACTCGTGCCATAACATGTCGACGTGCTCGCTAGGCACGTGAGACCACGTAGGCCATGCCCCGTGCATGTATCGTCGAATAGTAGAAGAAATGCTCCTCGGCACTTCTTCTTGCTCGAACCTGCACAACAAAAATAAATTTTAATATTATATTATGATATAATGAATTTGTAATGATTCATAATTCATGATATATTACGTACCGCTCCCCAATCACGCTAATCAATCTACGTGACTCTGTGGCTGGTGGAGGCTGCCACCTGTTCGGCCCGCGTGGCCGCCTACGTCTGGATGTACTAGCCTCGACAGTATCATCCTCATGAGGATCAACAACAGGAGGATCAGCAGCATGAGTAAGTGCTGGAGTCTCACCGATCGGAGACTCCGAAACTCTCCTGCGTCGATAACCACGACCAGACATATCTGTCGAACAGACATATAATCAGATTATTGTATAAATAGTAGAGATATATTTAATAAAATATATACTTTACAATTATTCTTCATCATCTGAATAATAGTCTTCGAATTCTTCTTCTTCCTCCTCTTCTTCCTCTTCTTCCTCGTCTTCATCTCCAGCTTCCTCAATTTCATGACCGTCATCATCAGCATATTCAACTTCTAATTGAATTGACGTTGTGTCTGCATCCTCGAGTATTGGAATAATACGATCCACAGCAGGAAGATCATCTTCTTGATAGAAACCAGGAGGATCATTTTCTCCTACTATCGGATCAATTTTTCCTCTACCTTTTGTCTTACAGACTACACGCCAATCTGCTCTATCTTTATTTCGAGCCGGATACTTCGCGTAATATACTTGTTCGGCTTGTGATGCCAATATAAAAGGCTCATTTGCTACCAATTTCGATTTGTAATTAACCTCAACAAGTTTGTATTTTGGATGAACTTTCATGCCCCTTTTTGTTGTATCGAACCAATGACATCTAAATAGGATCACTGATTTCAAGCCGAAGTAGTGCAACTCTATCACTTCTTCCACTAGTCCATAGAAATCCATATCACATTCAACATAGGTTGTCCCTTTCACGCAGACCCCAACATTCATCGTCTTCTTTGCAAATGAATATTCAACTGTGTGAAATTTATACCCGTTAACAAAATATCCGTTATAGCACGACACAAGTCGCGACGGTCCACTAACAAACTCAAATATTTTTTCATCTATTTCAGCTCTGTGATCTTTGCTGTAAGTCTGAATCCAAGAAGGGAAATCATTGATTGTCCACAAGACCGCGGCCTTTAAATTGAAGTTTTGCTTCCGATGACAATCATAA
Organism: Canna indica; assembly: GCA_034359265.1. Taxonomy (NCBI): domain Eukaryota; kingdom Viridiplantae; phylum Streptophyta; class Magnoliopsida; order Zingiberales; family Cannaceae; genus Canna; species Canna indica. Next base: position 44,769,727 of record CP136894.1, on the reverse strand, counting down.
GTGACAGCTCCCTCAGTCCACAATGTTTTCAATTCATCTATCAAGGGTCTGAGAAATATGTCAATTTCTTTTCGCGGACCCTTAGGACCTGGAATAATCATCGAAAGATAAATAAATTCATCTTTCATGCACATTGACGGTGGCAAATTATAAACTGTCAGCAGCACTGGCCAAACTGAATAAGGAATTGCAGAATGTCCAAACGGATTAAAACCATCTGTGCACAATCCCAATCTGATATTTCTAGTATCCATAGCAAATGAAGGATAACATGTATCCAAATGTTTCTATGCTTCACTGTCAGATGGATGAGTCATTACTGTATCATCACGACTTCTTGCATGCCAACTCATGTAGGGGGCTGTCTTTTCCGACATGAATAATCTTTGAAGCCTCGGTGTTAGTGGAAAATACCGAAGCACCTTAAACGGGATATTTTTCTGTCGGACCGATTTCTTCTCCTTGTAACGAGGGTGTTGACATACAGGGCATTTATCCAACTGCACATTTTCTTTATAATATAAAATGCAGTTATTTTGGCACGCGTGTATTTTTTCGTACCCAAGCCCCAATTTTCTCATTAGCTTTAGAGTCTTATAAAAAGTAGGCTCAAACTTGTTATCAGTAGGCAGCATTCCATTAATCAATCCAGCAATCTGATCATACGCAACTCCGCTGATATTACAATCGGCCTTGATGCATAAGAGCTGTGTCATTGCTGAAAACCTAGTGTATTTAGGACAATTCTCATACAAAGGTTCATCGACAGCTTTCAACATCTCGTAAAATTCTGCAGCTTCTTTATTCGGTAATTCAATCTCTACTGCAGCCCCTACTTCTATGATATCAACCGCTGTAGTATCTGGTGGGACTGATGTCTGAAGAACTGGCCGATCAACATTATCATTCAGGCGGAATTGACCCCCAAGACTATCAAGTATCATAGTTCTATAGGGATTACATTGACCGGATGAAGAAGCACCAGCAGAGGAAGATTCACCATATGTCTGAACGACAGGATTGCTCGACGTCCCGACTTCGCGTGACTCCCCGTGACAAGTCCATAGAAAATATCTCGGTGCAAATCCTTTGGTATATAGATGCAGAGTGACAGTCTCCTGATCCAAAAATCGTCCATTTGAACAAATGCGGCACGGACATCGGATTTGATCACCCATGCTAACGAAATTCCGATTCGAATAGGCGAAATTTAGGAAGTATGTTACGCCTAATCGAAACTCATTCGTTAAAGCTCCACGATCAAGACGTCGGTACATCCAACTTCGATCAGCCGACATGATTCTGTCAATCAATGACAATTTCTTTGGTTAATGTCTTTAGGTGAGATTGTCCTATTCCATTCGGGATTTATGTTATTCGTACTGCACTTACGTTTTTATTTTAACTGTTAACTAATTATTCTAAATTTCGACAGCATCTCCCTACAGTTCTCCGAATACGCATATCATCTGGGCGCGTATCGGAGAACAAGAGAGATGTTGCCGAAATTTAGAATAATTAGTTAACAGTTAAAATAAAAACGTAAGTGCAGTACAAATAACTATATTCCCAAATTGTCCAATCAGGGACAATTCAAGAATTGTACGTCGTATAAAAGATCATCTACTTCTTTTACACGAACATACAATTCCCGAACGGATCTAAGGTTTTGCTAAATCATATCCGATCGTCGATGCGTACGTGAAACATATCAACTCGTCGGAGGATGATTATTTTCTAAATGTTTCGAGACAGTTCGAGTCCATATTAGACAATTTCGGCGCGCGTCCGAAGTGGACGATTCCGGCGCGAGTCCGAATTGGACGATTCCGGCGCGCGTCCGAAGTGGACGATTCCGGCGCGAGTCCGAATTGGACGATACCGGCGCGCGTCCGAAGTGGACGATTCCGGCGCGCGTCCGAAATTAATCTAAACCCTAATAATTAATCTAACAAATTAAACAATTAATCTAAACAATTAATTAACAATTATTAAATAATTAATTAACAATTATAAAATAATATAAACTATATATATATATTATAAATTCCGGCGCCGGAGTCCACCCTCCGGCGCCGGCGTACAGTGGCCGGACACACTGTCCGGCCACTGCAGAAGGTCCGGCGGCGGCCATCGGCCGACCGCCGCCGGCCGAAACCCTAGAAATAGGGTTTCGGTCGGGTGATTTCCGCCGGCCGCAGGGAAGAGACTTACCTGAACAAGTCGGCGGCAGCGGTCGGCGTCGTCGGCGTCTGCAGCGGTCGGCGTCGTCGGCGTCGGCAGCAGCGGCAGCGGCGGCGAGTGGCGTCGGCAGGAGCGGCGGCGGCAGCAGCGAGCAGCGGGAGGAAGAAGAGTCGGGCGCGAGAGCGTGCCCTATATAAACTTATCAGCAACGGCTCACTCGCCCGTTAGAACGCCGTTGCTGATAAGTTATCATCAGCAACGGCTCACTTATCCGTTAGCAAGCCGTTGCTGAATATTAAAAAATCAGCAACGGCTCGCCTTTCCGTCCGAACGCCGTTGCTGATAATTAAAATAATCAGCAACGGCTCGGTTTTCCGTTAGTACGCCGTTGCAGATACAGATATCTGCAACGGCTCGAGCGGCCGTAAGAATGCCGTTGCAAATAGCAACGGCTTGAGCGGCCGTCGCTGATAGCCGTTGCTGAAGACGAAGTTTCTAGTAGTGTACCTATGCCACCGCCCAACACTTCGTCGTTGGGTCCCGCCTCCCGCCCGCCGTTGTTTCCTTCGTCTCCGACACTGGCGTTTCTAAGGTCCTCATATCAGGCAGTCCCTCATATTAGGCCTCTGTGGCTCCGCCGACGGGGTGCACGACATACTCAAAGAGTACGGACTCCCGAAGGGCCTCCTCCCGCACTCCAAGCACCACTCGTTCTCCGACGGCAACGGCGAGCTAGTGGTGGAGCTCAAAGCACCCTGCTACGCTCAGTCATCCGATATCATCTACTACGACCGGATCATCACCGGGAAGCTCTCCTATGGCATAATCTCCGACATATCCAGCATCTAGGTCAAGAAGCTCTTCGTCTAGTTCCTCGTCTCCGCCATCGAGGCGCACCCGGACTCCGACACCGTTAAGTTCAAGGTCACCTTCCTCTCCTCCTATTCATCCAAGGAGTTCAACCACACCCAGACTGCATGAAGGGCGCAACTATGCTCACCGATATCGAGGAATTACTTCGCGATATCGAGGTAGGCCTGATTCTTTCTCTTCTATGCTCTCCGTGTTTCATTTTTTGATAGCTTCGTTGGATCAATTTTTTCATAAGAAAAAAAATTAATTTCACTATGAAAATGATTTCTTAAGAATTCAAAATTCAATTAATCCATACAAAAAAAAAGGTCTTTGGAGGAACATAACCGAACTGTATAGAACAAAAAATTTCTTTTCTGCATTATTCTTTTGACGGAGTTTCGGTCATTAAACCCAAAGTTTTATTTCATTATGGAAGTGAAAAGGATTGCAAAACTCTCACGCTTGCTTTAGAAAATAAGAGATCTCTTCTCAAGTTCGATGCAGGGACAGAGGGACTGCCTAATCTTCTCAAGTTCGAGATTAACATTATGTCTTTCTCCATCATCATGAAAACATGCATTTAAATCTCTTCATTCTGTCAAACACAACTCACCATCTCATCAATTCAAACACATCAACTCGACCCCGTGTTATCTATAGACCGAGAAGTCGCCAAAGACCATCGGTTGCACCAGCATATATACCACCACCATCACCACCTCCTTTGACCTGCATTACCACCATCCTTCTGCTTGCGGTCACATCCGCGTGGCACGTGGACCATTTTTTAATGCCGTTGAATGCTAGATTATTATTTTAGATCATTGATAGTTGACTTTATATCCTGTTGCAATTTTTTTAAGCCGAGTAGAGCCCGTAATGAATTCGCTAAATCTTGTTGACGTAGCAAGCATATCAACGAAAGATAACACAAACAAAATTATTTGTTTAGATTTCGAACCTGTCAAACCTTCCTTTCTCAACAAGTCCTAATGATGATGAGGGGTAGGGGAAGAGGGGATTACCGGGAGTCCTCGAGCTTTGGGGTGGACTTCTAGCTTCTCGACTCCGAGGATGATGGTGTCGGTGTCGCGGACGCCGACAGCAGCGTTCCCCTTGCGTACAGCGTCGAGGGCGTACTCGACCTGGAAGAGGTGGCCATCGGGTGAGAAGACGGTGATCGCGCGGTCGTAATGGGCCATTTTGGTTCTATCGTCAGTGGTGCTCTAGCATGTTGCTACTGTTCGATCGTCCACGCTCTCCGATCCCAGAGAAGCGCGCTGAGTAGGAGCGGCAGGTGATGGCCTCCGTCGCCTCCGCTGTAGCAACTGGGCGGCGGCCGTTGCACGCTGCAGCGCCTCGACGAACGTGGGAGACGGACGAGTGCTGGTAGATTTGATCAAGGGTGGACGTAGTAGGGCTCTTTGATCTCCACCACCAGCTCGCCTTCGCCATCGGAGAAAGAGTGGTGCTTGGAGCGTCGAAGGAGGCCCTTCGGGAGTCCGTACTCTTTGCGTATGTTGTGCACCCGTCGGGGGAGGCCTAATACGAGGGACTGCGAGGACCTCAAAAAGCCAACGTCAGAGACGAAGGAAACAACAGCGGGCGGGAGGCGGGACCCAACGACAAAGTGCTGGGCGGTGCCATACGTAATTGAAAAAATAAATAAATAGGTAATTAAATGCTAACATGGATGGCAACGAAATTAATAAAATATTATTTTTTAATATGTTGAGTCAGATATCACGTCAGCACCTAACGATGGCATTGACGGACATCTGACATCGGACTAGAATTGATATCAATTCAATAGTTCGAAATGTAATTGATACAAATTTAAAAAATAGGTTAGATTTATGAAAAGGATAGGTTAGATATATTAATTAACCCTTATGAAAATGATAAAAGTTCGGATCATATGAAAATTTTGACTTTTAAAGTCAACATTAATATTATATTTAAAGTTTCATCCACATCAACGTCAAAATTGTAAAGAGAAAACTAACTTAATAATGACATCGGTCACAATTATTAATTACCTGAAAGTATATATTTAAATTTGATAATTTTTTAAAAGTGAGATCACGTTAGTGAAATTGATGGAAATTTGGAATTTCTAATGTAATTTTTACATCTAATTTCCGTTATTTTGAACCATTTTAAGAATTTTACTCAAAAGTCTTTGAGTCAAAATACAATGTATTGTTATAAATAACATGGCTTTATTTTTAACACTCCATATCAGTATTAATTTTAATATTTTTAAGAGCTAAATATTATTTTAATAGCTAAAATGTATAAACTTTTGAAATAAAAAATTATTTTTAAGTTATTTATGATAAAAAAAATATTTAGATAGCGGACTGGACTAGTACATTTAGGCTCAATCGAATTTGGCTAAAAAATGCTCACACTCTTGAACCAGACTCAAGTCAAGACAGACGACTAGGTCTGGGGTCTCCGTCGACACTTGCGTCCTCATTAATTGCGAGTGATTCGTCATTACAAGCTCGACATCTCCAAGATCAGCCTCGATCCTTTTTTAGCAACATCCCTACGAGATTTATCGGGCGGCATCATCGTCAATCGTCCATCATCCTACAATATATACTGACCAGGAGACACATCGGACCGGGTCGCGTCGCTCCAACTTCAGGCAAGAACATTTTGCGCCCATTTGGGGCCGAGTAAATCTTACATGCTCCGCAATGATTGGTACCCAAAGCCAGGCGAACGGCGCCGCATGCAGGTAGCACCCAAGCGACGAGGTCCCCCCGGTACTTGGAGATACTGAAACAGTGAGGAGTGATACACTGGCACCAGCCAAACTCTCATCAGAAGAATCCCAACGTCTAATAAACAGCCTTAGGAGGAGAACCGACGGTTAGCAACCTAGGGTCGAGATGCAGATGGGTTCCGGGAACAACTCCCAACCGAACACGAGCGCCACCACTCAGAGCATGAAGAAAACAATCACTCAGAAAGGAGGAGATTAGTTTTTGTCCTTCTGGACGAAGTCTCCCCCACGCATCACCAGAGAGAAGAAGAGAACACTAGAGTCACAGAGGCCACCCCTCCTCTCGTCATTGACTCACGACCATTCGCCGAGCTCATCATGGCAGATTGTCTTCCTCCCAGATTCAAACTACCGACCACACTCCAGCCCTACGATGGCATGAGCGACCCAACCACCCACATGATGATGTTCAGGTCCATGATGCTTCTCAACAGATTGACCGATCATATTCTCTGTTGAGCCTTTCCAACTTTTTTGGAGAAGGTCGCACTACTGTGGTTCTCTACCCTTCCTTTAGGGTCTATACACACCTTTAAGAAGCTCTCTCGCACCTTCACCAACCATTTTCTCATCGTCATGAATCAACTCCAAAATCGAGGACGCCCTCCACTACATCAAGCAAGGGCAACACGGGTCGTTAAGAGACTACATAAAGAGATTTCAGGTCATGGCCATGGAGATCCCACATCTTGACTCGCGTGTCAAACTATTTTTCATTCAGCACAGTCTAAAGCTCAAACACTTCATGGACCAGATCGCACTGGCAAAGCCGAAGGACATGGCCGAGTTTGTGGAGAAGGCTGCAGACCATATAGAGATGGAGAAACTCCGAGATGCTAAAAGGCCGAAAGGCAGAACGCAAAAGACGCCACCAAGGATAAGAAGGGCAAGAATCCCAACAGAAAGGGCGAAGATAGAGACCGTCGTGGCTAGGGTCACGGTAGGAGAGGGAGGTCACCCTCAGGCCTAGGTGTGGTCCTTGGCCTCAACACCATTACTTTCGAACTCAGAGCTCTTACTCGACCCCACTGTCGCTACTTTCGACCTCAGCGCGGCTACTTCCAACCTTAAGCCCTTACTATTTTTGGCCTCATACTTGGCCTCATCGTCACTACTTTCGGTCTCAAAGCCCTTATTTAGCCTCAGCGCCGCTACTTTTGGCCTCAAAGCCCTTACTACTTTCGGCCTTAGAGCCCTTACTCAGCCTTAGCACCGCTACTTCCGGCCTCAAAGCCCTTACTCGGCCTCGGCGCCACTATTTTCGGCCTTAGAGCCCTTACTCAGCTTCAGCGCCACTACTTTCGACCTCAAAGCCCTTACTCGGCCTCAATGCCGCTACTTCTTGCCTCAGGGCCCTTATTCGGCCTCAGCACCGCTACTTCCGACCTTAGAGCCCTTACAATGACCAAGACTCAATTTTCACCAATCTGGCTCGTCGGCCTCAGCACATCTACTTCTGGCCTCAAAGCCCTTACAATAATCAAGACTCGATTTTCACCAGCCTAGCTCGTTGGCCTCAGCGCCATTACTTCCGACCTCAGAGCCCTTGAAGTCTCAAGCTCTTACGCCCTCGATGACCCAAAGCGTGCTCGATTTTCACCGAGTCTGGTCCTCATGTTGGGTCATGGAGGACTGGGCAAATAACAATAATTTTGTTTACATGTAGCAGAAATAAGAAAAATGATCCTCTTCCCAATCAGATCCATGTGTCTCAGTTAAATCAATACTATGTTAAGGATTATACCTTTGAAGATCGAATTCCATCTTCCACTCTGCGAATCTAAGATCATGATCTTGCTTCAGATCCAACATGCTACCAAGCGATTAACACCCTCTACGGTGAGCACACGGACGAATATGGCGAACTGGGCAGCTCTCAAGTGCTAGCTCGGCTCTATCGGAACACCTCCCGATCTGGACAAGCGCGGAACATTTTTCGTATTCTCCTCTGTGTGTGTGTGTGTGTGTTTGGTGGAGGTCAGCTACTACAAAGGGAGCTCAGCTTCTTTCAAAAGGAGGTCGGCTTCCTTTTACCAAGAGGTCGACAACCTTTCAGGAGATTATCACCTCCCCATCTCATTCCAACATCAAAGCCCTTATTCAGCCGTAGAGCCCTTACTCGGCCTCAAAGCCGCTACTTCCGGCCTCAGAGCCCTAACAATAACCAAAACTCAGTTTTCACCAGTCTGACTCGTCGGCCTCAGCACCGCTACTTTCGGCCTCAGAGCCCTTACAACGACCAAGACTCTATTTTCACCAGCCTGACTCCTCAGACTCAGAACCGCTACTTTCGGCCTCAAAGCCCTTACAATGACAGGACTCGATTTTCACCAGCCTGACTCGTCGGCCTCAGCACCGTTACTTCCGGCCTTAGAGCCCTTATAATGACCAGGACTCAATTTTCACCAGCCTAGCTCGTCAGCCTCAGCGTCATTACTTCCAACCTCAGAGCCCTTGAAGACTCGGGCTCCTACCTCAGAGCCTCAGCGTCATCGACCCAAAGCGTGTTCAGTTTTCACCGAGTCTGGTCCTCGTGTTGGGTCATGGAGGACCGGGAAAGTAACAATAATTTTGTTTACACGCAGCAGAAATAAGAATAACATCAATACTATCTTGCGTCTCGATTACATCAATACTATGTTAAGGATTATACAGTTGAAGACTGAACTCTATCTTCTGCTCCACGAATCCAAGATCACGATCTTGCTCCGGATTCAAGGTGCTGCCAAGAGAGATGGGCTGGACGAGCGCGGAACACCTTTCGCTCTTTCTCTCTCTCTGTTTGGTGGAGGTCGATTGCTATAAAGGGAGATGGGCTTCCTTCAAAAGGAGGTCGGCTTTCATTTACAAACAGATCGACAGTCTTTCAGGAGATTATTGCATCCTCATCCAAACCAAAGACGAGTATTTATAGACGCGCCAATCATATTAAACGAGTCATCACAATCGTTAATCAATTCAAAGTCATATCTGGAATCTTAAAATGATTTTAATACCCCAAATAAAATCTATCCTTAATAACAATTATCAATGATAAATTTCTTGAATTCAACATGCCGAAAATAATGCATCCTTTAATAACGATTATCAAATATACATTACCTAAATTGCAATCAACATAATTGCAATTTTAAATCACATTTAAAATTCGGAATTATTAATTCCGATTTTGAAAACTCCTTTTCAAATTCAAAATTAATCTTAAAAATTACTAAGAGAGAAGTGCGGGTTATTGGTCATGTGGATTCAATTCGATGAGTCATAACCTTGAGCCCAATATGACATTGATACCCTTATCAATTCATTTGAACACGACCATGCATTTCTTTAGTCGCACTCATCAAGGGCCCAGAGATATCTCTCATATATGAGAGGGATAAATTTCTTCACGATTACAAATATCATTTGCATGATTCATTCCATGTACAACGGTAGTCCTTATTACCACCAAGTTAAAAGTGATATTAGACTAGGTCAAAACACAGAATTCCTCATGTAGGAATCCATGGTGACATCAGGTGGGAGGACTGACGTATCACTACCATTATGAGATACTGATGATATAATCCACGTAGTTCTCTCACAGTGGGTCTGTCCGACACCATGTTCTCCAACATGTGTATGATCTAACTTTGATATCATATATCCATGACTAGTAAAATATGATCATCGTTAGTCTGACTGCATACTAGTCTTCATTCATTATTATCACACCCCAAGAACGGCCAGGGTACACCATGTACCCCGAAGCCTAATCCAACTCAAATACAACATAAAAATAACCTAAACAGACTCATACTTTATCAAAAGAGAATAAATCAACTTACTTACAACCAAACCATACACTCAAAACAAATATAAATTGCTCAAGTTATTTCAAGAAAGATAAATAAATAACCAAGACTCCTAAAAGTAACAAAAATACGGAAACATCGACCCAAGTCTACATGAGTGAATAACTCAAAGAAAAGAGAAAAGACTCAGGTATCCCCCTCGACCACGACATGTCACGAGACCCGCTGCCCTGCCGCCACCAGCCGCGCTACTGCACCCCAGTACCTCTCTGATATAGCTCAGGTGCTGAAAAAACAACCTAAATGAGAGGTAAGTCCAACTAGGATTTAGTGAGAAGATCAGTCCTCGATTTCACCACATCATCATTATCATGCAATAAGAAAACATAATAAAAAGCAGTAAATAGCATCATGATATAATAAAAATATCTACTACTCTATGCATGATATCCACATCTATCAAAAATAAAACAATCATAATCCAATGTCACATCCACATGAATAATGTCCGGACCTGTCGGCCCCTGAAGCCACGTAGGGTAGGTAGACGGTGTGGCCTCCAAACTACCACACAGCTCAATATCGTCTCTTTGGGGTATGCACTCCCCTCACCAGCACTGGCTCTTCCAAACTGTCTCTTTGGGGCATACGCTTCCCTCACCGGTCGGGTCTCTAGACTGTCTCCTTGTGGTATGATCTCCCCTCACCAGTCGAATTTCCGGAATAAGGCCAATGTTGTCTCTTTGGGGCATACCCTCTCCTCACCAGCGAGGTTACCGAGAAATGCACAAGCACATCTCACAAATAGTTATAAAAGTAAATATAAGATGCGCTATCAATAACAACAGGCTAGATTAAGGACATACCTCAACCTCCACCTCCTCAAGTCATAAATCACAACCACACATGTATATATAAAAATATGGCATGAAATGTACAGCTCATAAATAAAGGTACAACACATCCAAAAGAGTAGGGAAAAGAGAACGAAAAACACATATAGAAAGCCCTAAAAATAGGGTATCACCACCTAGCAATCCTATGCAATTTAACCCGCTCTTGGTGACACTAGCCGAATACCCTAGGGTCGGCCTCCCTCCCTCACCGAGTGCCCTAAGGGCAAGGAAGGTTCAGCCCCCTTAGGTGTTCTTAGGGTCGGCTCTTCCGAAAGTTAAATTAGGGTTCTAATGTCACTAGTGTCCCTAGGGTCCTAAATTTCTAATTATATGTTCCTACAATGTTTATACCATCAAGAATAAATTCAACATACCCTAAAGTTTAACTTCTAAGTGTGAAAATATATTTAAAACCATACAAATCCCTCCTTTGGGTGTCCTGCCACCCTAAGGTTCCTAAAGAACCCTAAAGGGGGGGCAGAATTCCCTAGAACTTCCCTCAAACTCCTCCTTTCCTCAAGATTTCAAGCAAGCGCCAAGGTACCTCAACAACCATCAAGAATCCTTAAAGAATCCCTCAAGAAATTGAAGAAAAAGGGGGTGGCACAACAAGGGTTGGGGCGGCCAAATCACCTATAATTCAATCCGATGAAATCACAACGACGATAGGAAAACCCTCGATACGAAACACAAACCAATACGATGAAACCTAATCGAAAATTGACAAAACCCCATGACATAGGGGTGGCGGCAAGGCTGACAAAAAAGCGGGAAAAAGAAGGCTAATCCACTCACTTCTTTGGAAAAATCGAGAAAGAAGAAGATGATAGGGATCCTCCTTCAATCGGCGCCGACAAACTCGCGGAATTTCGATTCCGACTCCTCCTCCTCCTCCTTGATGTCACCTCCTCTCTCGCTCTCTCTCTCTCTCTCTCTCTCTCTTGGGTGGCGTGTGGCTAAACAGCAGCCGTGCGCCCCCATTTGGTAATTTATGGGTCCTAGTTGGCCCAAATTACCAAAACGCCCTCAGTTGTTCACCCGACATCTAAAATCCATAATTAATTCCTTTTAACCCAGATTCGAGTTCCGCTTGAACCTATAGACTCATCTCGGGACCCTCTATCATATTAGCATGCTAAATCACAGAAACAAAATAATGGATTTTTCCTAAATTTTTCTATATTTAAAGCTTACCCGGGTTCAATTCCGCAACTCTATGTCAATCCGCGCTAACATGAGCCCGCGGTTCCCTACTTAAGAAAAAAGTATTATTTTTAGGTTTTTGGGCATTACAATTTCCTCCCCCCTTAAAGAAAATTCGTCCTCAAATTTTGAGATGAAGAAGAGAAGCTCACCTCGGCTTCAAAAAGGTACGAGTACTTCTCTCTCATATCCTGCTCGACCTCCCAAGTAGCCTCCTGCCCTGAGTGGTGCTCCCAATGAACTTTCACCAAGGAGACCTCTTTGGACCTCAACTTCTTCACCTGCTTGTCTAGGATCTCTACAGGCCGCTCCTCATAAGAAATGGCCAGATCGACCTCCACCACAGCAACATCTAGAATATGGACACATCTCGAACATATCGCTTAAGCATGGAAACATGGAAAATACGATGCACCCGATCCATGCTAGGCGGTACTACCGACTCATATGCAATCGCTCCTCTGCGTCGTAAGATAAGGAACGGTCCGATGAATCTAGGGCTCAACTTTCCCTTCCTCCCAAAGCGTAGAACCCCCTTCATAGGGGACACCTTCAGGAAAACCGAATCTCCTTCCTAAAACTCCATGTCACGAGCTTTACCATCAGCATACATTTTCTGACGACTGTGAGCTGCTAGAAGTCACTCCTTCATCAGCTTCACTTTCTCAACGGCATCATGAACCAAGTCTAGCCCTAGCATCTGGGACTCACCAACCTCAAACCAGCCTACCAACGATCTGCACTTGCGCTCGTACAAAGCCTCAAACGGGGTCATACCGATACTACTATGGTGGTTGTTATTATAGGCAAACTCTACCAGGAGTAAATGCCTCTCCTAACTACCCTCTAGGTCCATCACGTAAGCCCTCAGCTTTTCCTCAAGTGTCTAAATGGTCCTCTTTGACTGACCGTTCGTTTGAGGATGAAAATCGGTACTGAAGCGCACCTACATGCCGGGGCGTTAGTAAGCCCAAAGGACATGATCAAAAACTCATAGTGTCCGTACCGCGTCCTGAAAGCAGTCTTCTAGATATCCTAATCCCTGATCCTCAACTGATGATGCCCAGATCTCATATCGATCTTTGAGAACCACTGAGCCCCCTGCAACTGATCAAATAAGTTATCAATCCTAGGAAGCGGGTATCGGTTCTTAATCGTCACCTTATTGAGCTGTTGGTAATCAATGCACATCCGCATGGATTCATCTTTCTTTTTCAAAACAACATCGGTGCCCCCAAAGGTGAGACACTTGGGTGAATGAACCCAATGTCTAATAGCTCATGCAACTGCACTTTAAGCTCCCTCTGGGTGGTACTGCTGTTTGACCTCCTGCAAGGCAGTCCCTCCTAATATGGCATGGCTGGCAAGCTCCTCCATGCTTCCTCCCGTACTGTCCACACTCTGGCACCTCACCTCTCTGGCCTCCAAGTATTGTGGTACTCTGAGTAGCCGTCGGTGGTCCCATCCATGTACGACCTCTGAAATTTCCCTATCCCTGGCTCTACGGGTGCGTCGTCCCGGTGCCAGCACCCTCAGACTGGGTGCACCTATCCTCCTGATGGTGCTACCTGAACCTCTTCCGAGTTGGTCCATCCTGCCAGTTGGTAGGTACCATGGCTTCCTTCCTCATCGCCTCGTCCACCACCTGAACAAAGGTAGTGTCCTCGGTGTAGTGTATTAGTCTGCCAATCTATACCCTCAGACCCTGCAAGAACCGCCTCACCTGGTCAGTCTCAGACATCACTAGGGATGGGTGGTAACGGGACAACAGTGCGAACTCAATCTCATACTTCGACACCGATATTTTGCCGATCTGGCGAAGCTGCTCGAACTCCCTAGCTCGCATTTCGCAGACATTCCTAGCTAGGTAATTTTCAATGATAGCAATCCAAAATTCTCCCCAAGTAGGGGCTGGTGCATGAGTCCCCCTACGCGCCCTCCATGACTGGTGCCACTCTTTCGCTGGGCCCTAAGTTGCAGCCCAACTATATGCGTCATCGCCTCAAAGGAACACTCCAATACCAAGCATAACTCTATACACTCATTTAGGAATGTCGTCACCTCCACTGCCTGATTCGTGCCCGTGAATAGTGGCGACTTCAACTTCACAAAATTCATGTACAACATGTTGCGTACCACTGGCTCTCACCGGTCCTCCTTCCCGTATCCAGACTGAACCGGCTCGATCGGCTCAGTCACTGCGGGTGCCACTAGTGGTACAAGTGAGGTCCGCTGCTGCGCTAGCTCCCACTCCTCACGAAGCTCCTCTCGCTCCCTACGGAACTCCTCCCATTCTCTACGGAATTCATCCCGTTCTCTGTGAAGCTCTTCAGTCAACTTCATTACCTGGGTCTTTGCCTCCTCCTGAGCCACCTGGTTGGTAGCACGGCCTCTGCCTTGACCGCGACTCCGACCTCGGCCTCGTTTGTCAGCGAAGTTAATTTTGCTTCCACTCATCACGGTATCATCATATGCCCCCATTTCTATTAATAAGAAATAAGTACTACACAATGTAACATAAGCATAAAGAACTTAAATCAAAATACGTACCACCGTTGGTGCGCAGATTCAACTGTCGATAGGACATACCATATGTGAACACGCTAGCAATGCCCCCATACAATACCCACTATCCTATTATCATACCCGCTCTGATACCACATTGTCACACCCCAAATCCGGTATGATCGGCTAGGGTACACCACGTACCCCGAAGCCTAACCCAACTCAAACACAATATAGAGATAACTTGAACAAACTTATACTTTATCAAAAGAGAATAAATAAACTTAATTACAACCAAACCATAGACTCAAAACATATATAAAGTGCTCAAGTTATTTTAAGAAAGATTAATAAATAATCAAGACTCCTAAAAGTAATAAAAAAGCGAAAACATCGACCCAAGTCTACATGACTCAATAACTCAAAGAAAAGAGAAAAGACTCAAGTATCACCCTCGACCATGACAAGTCACGAGACCCACTGCCCTACCGCCACCAGCCGCGCTACTGCACCTCGGTACCTCTCTGATCTAGCTCATGTGCTAAAAAATAACAAAAATGAGAGATAAGTCCAACTAGGACTTAGTGAGTAGGTCAGTCCTCGATTTCACCATAGTAAATATCATCATGATATCATAAACATATCTACTACTCTACGCATGATATCCACATCTATCAAAAATAAAACAATCATAATCCAATGTCACATCCACATGAATAATCTCCGGACCCGTCGGCCCCTCAAGCCACGTAGGAAAGGTAGACGGTGTGACCTCTGAACTATCACCCAGCTCAATGCCGTCTCTTTGGGGCATGCACTCCCCTCACCGGCACTGGCTCTTCCGAATCGTCTCTTTGGGGCATACGCTCCCCTCACCAGTCGGATCTCTAGACTGTCTCCTTGGGGTATGATCTCCCCTCACAAGTCGAACTTTCGGAATAAGGCCAACGTTGTCTCTTTGGGGCATACCCTCTCCTCACAAGCAAGGCTACCGGAAAATGCACAAGCACATCACACACACAACTATAAAAGTAAATATAAGATGCGCTATCAACAACAACAGGCTAGATAAAGGACATACCTCAACCTCCACCTCCTCAAGTCATAAATCACAACCACACATGTATATATAAAAATATGGCATGGAATGTACAACTCATAAATAAAGGTACAACACATCCAAAAATGTAGGAAAAAGAGAACGAAAAGCACATATAAAAAGCCCTAAAAATAGGATATCACCACCTAGCAATCCTATGCAATTTAACCCGCTCTTGGTGACACTAGCCGAATACCCTAGGGTCGGCCTCCCTCCCTCACCGAGTGCCCTAAGGGCAAGGAAGGTTCAGCCCCCTTAGGTGTTCTTAGGGTCGGCTCTTTCGAAAGTTAAATTAGGGTCCTAATGTCACTAGTGTCCCTAGGGTCCTAAATTCCTAAGTATATGTTCCTACAATATTTATACCCTTATGAATAAATTCAACATACCCTAAAGTTTAACTTCTAAGTGTGAAAATATATTTAAAACCCTAAAAATCCCTCCTTTGGGTGTCCGTCCACCCTAAGATTCCTAAAGAACCCTAAAGGGGGGCGGCATTCCCTAGAACTTCCCCTAAACTCCTCCTTTCCTCAAGATTTCAAGCAAGCACCAAGAAACCTCAACAACCATCAAGAATCCTCAAAGAATCCATCCAGAAATTGAAGAAAAAGCGGGCGGCACAGCAAGGGTAGGGGCGGCCAAATCACCCAAAATTTGATCTGACGAAATCACAACGACGATAGGAAAACCCTCGATACGAAAACTCAAACTAATACGACGAAATCTAATAAAAAATCGACAAAACCCCATGACATAGGGGTGGCGGCATGGCTGATGAAAAAGAGGGAAAAAGAAGGCTAATCGACTCACCTCTTTGGAGAAAGCGAGAAGGAAGAAGATGATATGGACCCCCCTTCAATCGGCGCCGACAAACTCGCGGAATTCCGACTCCGGCGGCTCCTCCTCCTCCTAGGTGTCGCCTCCTCTCTCTCTCTCTCTCTCTCTCTCTCTCTCTCTCTCTCTCTCTCTCTCTCTCTCTCTCTCGGGTGGTGTGCGGCTAAACAGTAGCTGTGTGCCCCCATTAGGTAATTTATGGGGTCTGATTGGCCCAAATTACCAAAACACCCTCACTTATTCGCCTCGACTTCTAAAATACATAATTAATTCATTCTAACTCCGATTCGAGTTTCGCTTGAATCTATAAACTCATCTCGGGACCCTCCATCATATTACATGCTAAATCACAGAACCAAAATAATGAATATTTCCTAAATTTTTCTATATTTAAAGCTTACCCGGGTTCAATTCCGTAGTCTTACACCAATCCGCGCTAACTTGAGCCCACGATTCCCTGCTTAAGAATAAAATATTATTTTTATAGGCGGAATCAACTATTTAAGAAGTTTATTATCAAGTCAAATATGCTCACAATGAATAATAAGATAAAATAAGTGTTCCATTTATTCAAAAGAAAAACTACAATAATAATATTGTTCCATGGCCTAGGGCACACTACTAAAACCTCAGCCTCGGCGCCATAACTATCGGCCTTAGTGCCCCCTCTCCCCAAGATTTGAACATCTTCGAAGGGAACACACAACTACCGAACAGGTAATCATATTCTTAATTTCATTTTTGGGCAGGAGCATACAATCGACACCAGTCGATAAACACGATGTCAACGTCATTTGACACATTGGCTGGAAAATGGCCACGAAACTCAACAAACATCGAAGAACAAGAAAAGAAAGATAGAAAGACTTTCTCTTATTCACAAAACCCCACAAAAGAGGAGATTTACATTTACAAACCTACAAATGGCGATTCACAAGCAGAAAAATATTCCGGCAAGAGAGCCGTCACTAGGGCGAAGACCCAACGATGAGCCAAGCCACATAAGTAAAAAATTTTAGTCGCCAGATCTACTACCAGGATTTCCTACAAAATACCCGCATACAGATATGCTAGTAGAACTTCCTACATAAAGGTGGTGGAAAGAATATACGAGAAGGTGGGAGAAGGAAGCCCGACGATGTAAACATACCCCAGTCTGATTGGCGAGGAGACTCAGAACCGCGAACGAGGCTTTGGTCAGCAACCGACGATGTAAACATACAGGAGGCGGCACACGAAAAGGCACCCTTTCCCCTGCTCAACCGTCGCATCAACTCTAAAAATCCTAATCCTCGTCTAGGTATCCCAATCAACATAGTGATCCAGGTCGACATCTCTCTATCAGACCGAGGTCGGAGGCTGATGCTACTTAGAGCTCGGCACAAAGTTCTCGGACTCCGACCAAGTTCGGAGGTTGTGGACTCGACTAGTGCATTAATTTGGAACTATACTTAAGTCAAACGAGACAGTTAGGCTCGGGGGCTCCACCCGGTCATATAAGGACACTCGTGTCCTCATTAATTACGAAAAATTCGTCATTACGAGCCCGACATTAATCTCGATCCATTCTGAGAAATATTTTTACGAGATTACTGGGTGACATCATCGTCAATCACCCTTCGTCCTGCACTATATATAATCACGACACACCTCAGGTACCTTAAATTCTCATTTTTATTATACTTATCTTGAACGCATTCTTATTTGAGAGTCAGAGCGTCTTACTTAAATATTTTGGATATTTAAATTTTTAGATTATGTTTTTTAAGTTAAATTTTCCATATTTTTTTGTTATGTCTTTTAAAAATTCACCAAATAATTTTACTGTGGGGATGATCACGAGAGTTAAGACAACAGTACAATCACTACGGCACTGTCAAAAGCCGGTGGATCTACCCACGTGCTCGTCTTCTCTCTCTCTCTCTCTCTCACACACCTGATCTCTATCTCTTTGCTCTGATCTTACTGCAAGAGTAGGACTCGTATGAGCGGCCTGCTCATACAAAGTGTATGAGCAGGCCGCTCATCGTCCGCCACGCCAGCTTAGCACGCATCCCGAACTCATTTTTGAGTTCGGGATGCGTGCCCAGCACACCAGCACAATTCGGGCACGCATCCCGAACTCAAAAATGAGTTCGGGATGCTGGCGTGGCCGATGAGCGGCCCGCTCATACACATTTGTATGAGCAGGCCGCTCATACTAGTTTTTTCCTCACTGCAAGTGAGCGAGAAAGCAAGTGTCTTATCATCTTCCTCCTCTCGTCATCAGCACAACACAACCTTAGCGCTAAGTAATCACGCACACACGCAGAGAATGACGCCCAGCGTGCAGCTGAGAAGGGCAGCAGCGTCCCTCAATTTTCTCCTCTTAATCTTCTTCCTGATCTCGCATCAACTCGCGGCGGCCGACAAGTTCACCGTCGGAGATCAGCAAGGGTGGAACCCCAACGTCAACTACACCGTCTGGGTCGAGAAGCACAAGCCTTTCCATGTCGGCGACTGGCTCAGTACTCATCCTTCTTCTTCCTCTTCTTCTTCTTGTAATTAATGGTGATGGGAATAATAATAGCTATCTATGGTAAATAAATGGCAGTTTTCTACTACCCGACGGGGATGGCGGACGTGATACAGGTGGACGAAGCCGGCTACAACAAGTGCGACGCCTCCAACCCCATCTCCAACTACAGTAAAGGCCGCAGCTACGCCTTCGAGCTCAACCACACCGGCAACTACTACTTCATCTGCAGCCGTGGCTCCTGCTTCGGCGGCATGCGCCTCGCCATCGTTTCCCACCACCTTCCCCCTCCCTCCCCTCCCCCCTCCTCTCACAACCACTCCGTCGCCCCCCGTCTCCTCGTCTCCGACGTCTTCCTCCTCCTCCTCCTCACCGCCGTCACCGCCTCTGCTCTCCTCCGCCTCTGATTCGGATCTCAACATCAACTGAGAGAAGGCTTGTATTTGTGTGTCGTTAATTTGATTCACATTATCAACTCTCAAATTCTTAATAACTTATTATTGTATTAAATCAAGGAGAACTGCCACAACTTATTTGTATTTTTTTGTTGAATTGGTGGAGGTGTCCTGATTTAGTTTGAATCTTCTTTTTTTCCAAAAATTTAATTTGATTTTTGGGTATTTTCAAATTGTATTTCAAATCGATTTGACTTTAGTAATTCCAAACAATTAGAACTGAAAATAATAATTGAAATAGCAATAATGATCAATCTATTTGACTTAAATCTAGCTTAACTGAGTTAAACATATTTATGATTAAATGTTATAAATCTCCTCCAGTTTAATCGAGAATGTATAATATATAGTTAGAAATGAACCCGATCGGACATGGAGCGCTCATAAGAATTAGTTAAATCAATTAAAAACCCAACGAAATTAGGGAAATAATAATTAACAAGTATAGTTGTTTTTTTTCATTTTTTATTTATTGAGTTAATGGGAATAAGACTATAAGCTTGAAGCGTTCGAGAATCGAGACTGCGGCAGTAATTAATAATTAATTGAAAGGGTCTATCTGCAGTTAATTAGTAGATTATCTATATATAAAAGAATATATAAAGGAAAAAGGTAGTGTGGGGGCCACGGTAACTGTGAATGAAGACTACCAATCACGTGGGATTTTGGAGTCTGCGTACTGGCTGACGTGTGATGTGGCTGACTCCAGCCTGGGAAATGAAATGGGAATTGAATTTTTTTAATGATTCAAAACTATTATTATTATTTGTTGGGTAGTGGAATTGGACCGTTGGAGTGCTTTTCGGGAATATTTTAAATAAAATAACAGTAGGATAGATAAGACTATTGTATCCTGCTAAAAGTATGTCTAATACTTTTAACTAAGAGTGATTTCTGCTTCGAATTATTAAAAGTAGAATAAAAATATTTTTAAATTTTTTTTGATTAATTTTTATTTTTAAATAAATGAAAACAGTTAAAAAATATGAATTATTAAAAATAAATAAAAATATTCCTAAACTTAGTTTTTGATAAATTTTTTATCATTAGACAAACGAAAATAGTTGAAAAATAATATTTTTATACATTTCTAAAAAAAAACTCATATTTATCTTTAGACACGGATAAAAATACTAGTATTTTTTAATTATTTTCGTTTGTCTAAGGGTAAAAATTTATCAAAAAAAAGTTTAAGAGTATTTTTACCCATTTCTAATAGTTCGATGACATTTTTCAACTGTTTTCGTTTATTTAAGGGTAAACATCAATCAAATAAGAGTTTATGAGTATTTTTATTCTATTTTCAATAGTTCGATGGCAAAAATCATCTTTAACCCAATAATTTTCCTTATCACTCACAATGACATGAGTTATAATATATTTCATCAATAATCATGAATAATTTATTACGTACATGTGAATATAATTATTAGATATATCAATTAGGAGAATAGCAATTTCCCAAAATCGAATTTTGGGAGAGGAAAATTCTCATATCCGGATGTTGAGAGTTAAAATTCCCAAAATCGAAATCTAGTGCTTTGAATAAACATTTTATCCCTGGGCCTAAGTCTTAGAGACATTGATAAAAAATTTAAGAAAAATAAAAAATATATTTAAAAAACTATATAAAAAAATTATAATAAAAATGAGATATTAAAGTCTAAAAATATATTTTCAAACTATCTAATCCATTAAAGATTTTTGCACAAAGTCTATAAATTTAAATTAAAATTAAAAATTATGAAATATTTTTTTAGATCATATTACCTCTTTTGTATTATTAAAAAAGTATTTCATGAATTCAAATATTTTTTAAAAAAATTATGAAGTTATTATAGACTTTGAACAAAAGTCTATAATTTAATTATAATTATAAAAAAATAAAATTTAATTCACAAAAAATATATATATGATATAAAAGATGTGCTAGAGTCTATCAAAATATTTCACTATTTTAAATTAAAAATTAATTTTATAGGTTTTGGACAAAAGTCTCTAATAAGTTTGCTCAAAGTCTATAATATCTTTATAATAAAAAAAACTAATTTTAATTAATGAAATATATATTTTTTAATACAAAAGATTTGTTGTGGTTCAAAAAAATATTTTTCATCAAAATATTTCCTAATTTTTAATTTTAATTTAATTTTATAATCTTTATGCAAAAGTCTCTAATGAATTAGAGAATTTGAAAATATATTTTTTAAAATCTAACCTCTCATTTTTATTATAAAAAAATATTTTATAAATTAAAATTATTTTTTGATATATATATATATATTTACCTAAAGTCTCTAACTTGGCCATGGGTAAAATGAGTATGCAAAGCTCTAGGTTCCGATTTTGAGAATCTTCACCTTAAAAATCTAGATCTGAGAATTTTTCTCCTCCAAAATTCGGTTTTGGAAACTTCTTGTTAGGAGAATTTAGTACTTTTGGGATAGATAATGTTTTGGCCTTGGTGTAGTCTCCTTTCCGCTGTCTTTTGGGAGTTTATGGAAGTATCAATTTTTTGTTTGATGATGAGAAATACTAATTTTTTTGCGGATGAGAATCACTAGATATTTTGTAATTCATATTTCATAAAATAATAGGAATTAAACAGTAATTTTTTGAAATTGGATTAACTTCGTGGAAATTCCTAAGTTCAAAATATGATTGCTTAAACTTAAATTTCGTAATTATTCATTTTACCATTCATTAAAATCTCTAACATATTAGAAAATTTTGCTCAAAATTTAGAATATCTTTACAACTTTAAAAATATTATTTTTTGTTAATGAAATATATTATTATCATATAAAAAGAAGACTTGAGTCTAGAAAAAATATTTTAGCCCACAATATTTTATTATTTTCATTTAAATTTAATGTCATAGACTTTTGTCAAAAGTCTATAATACTGACCTAATGTTTTCAACTTTTATCTTAATCTCGATTTTAATGATAACAAACATGAAACTAATGTTTGAGTAAAAAATATTTTTAGGTTCCATGTGTAATATCCTAGATATTTAAATTTATTATGTTTTCTCTTATGTGTATTTGCCAGCTTAGCGGACTAGTTCGTGATCAAGCCGAGTCGACTCATGGTCCGGAGAGAGCTTGCGAGCTCAGGTAAGTAGGATATGAATGTATGAATTTATGAATTTTTAGGCTTGGGTAGTGAGATTATTTAATTTGATGTTGTGTGTGCATAATTGCTAATTATGTTCATATGGGTATTTAATTAATTGCTTGTGACTTGTTAGAATAAGTTTAATTAAATTAATTAAGTCTATCGGGTTAGCGGGTTTGGTTTTGATTTAAGGTGGATGCGGGTTTTAGATTAAGGTGTTTAAGGGGTTAGGGTTGAGGTGGAAGTATAAAACTCCCTCATCATGGCTTGGGGCTCCTATTTTGGAGTCACCTAAAGAATTGAGAAAGGGAGCCAGCCGCCAAGCCAAGCCAAGCCGCCAGCCCCCTTTCCCTCTTCCCCTTGGAGTCGCCGCCACCTCTGAGCCAAGTCGGCGCCTGAGCCAGCCCTTCCCCTCATCCTCTCTCTTCTTTCCCTTTGGAGCCAAGCCGAGAGGAGCAAGCCCCTTCTCCTTCTCCTCTCTTTCCCTCTCTCCAAGCCGACGGCTTGGAGTGAGCCACCGCCCCTTGGAGTCTTTCTTGGGTTGAGCCGTCAGCCTTTCGAAACTGGATTTGAGGGTCATCATCCGGGATTTCTTTCTTAGTTCTTCTTCCAAATAAGATGAGTGGTTTATCCTCTCTCTTTGGAATTCTAATCAGATTCTTGAAGCCGTTCTTGACGGCTTAGTATTTATGTCTTGTTCTTGGATTTTCTTCGAGTTCTTGCCATATTTTCTTGAAGTTGTGCTTGAGGAGACCCTAATCTCCCCTCTATGGGGCTCAGCCCTAGGTTAACCCTAGGGGTGCTCGGCCAAGGGGGAAACCCGGGTCGCCCTCAAGGTGTTCGATGAAAAGCCCGAATGAGTTTCTTGATGTGCAAATCTTGATCTTAATGCTTGACTCTTGATTTGACTGTATGAGTTCTTGTTAATCTTGATAAAAAGCATGATTTCTGAGAATCAATTCTTGAGATTTGAATTCTGTCCTAATGATAATTTAGGGGTTTATTTTTGTTAATTTCGGAATTAATTCTATAAGTATGCTGAAATTTCATGTTGCTGGAATTGTATGCTGAGATGATGAATCTGTGCTGATTTTAATTTATTTGTTGTCATGTGTGTATATGTGTGAATATAGTCGTGTAACATATCGTTTCGACCAGAAAATATAGTTTGAAAACATAGGACACACTTTTGAGACTAGATTCGAATTAGACACAGCAGTTCTAGGAAGAACAGTAACCTAAAACAAAATCCTAATTGAGACGATCTAAATTTTAATTATATAATTAAAATTGGATTAAGGATAAGCATAATCTGTTATGAACTAACTTATAAGGTATTCATGAAATAAAACCACATGGGTTCATGACATTACGGGTCTAAGGGATATGGTTCGAGTTGGAGTATTGAGACGCTACATAATGAGGACACACCTAGGACACCGTAGGAGAATCTTGACTTAGGTCTTGATGCACCATATCCTTGAGCATGGCGGAGCGGCTCAATTAGGAGTCGGGTTACGGGCTACGCCTGAGTGGTTGGACGCCAAATTCCCAACCTGCAAAATAAGTTCGGAGGGCCTTTCCCGATTGTTCTGGTTCAGCCTCGTGGGATAAGTTCGGAGGGCCTACCCGATTATCCCTGAGGTGGTGTTAAGGAATAAGTTCAGAGAGTCTTTCCCGATTATTCCTGTGATATCCTTTAGGATTAAGTTCGGAGGGCCTTTCTTGATTACTCCTATGATATCTTAAAGGGGCAAGTTCGGATGGGTGAATCCCGATTGTCCCTACGCGTCTCGTCGAGCAAGTTCGGAGGGTCTTTCTCGATTTCAACCGAGTTTCTGTATACTGGGATAAGTTCGGAGGGCCTTCTCGATTATCCTAGTATGTGTTGTTGCCTTCGGGCATGGTGGGCTTCAACCCGATGCACTTCTTTAGTATGTGTTGTTGCCTTCAAGCATGGTAGGCTTCGGCCTGATAGACTTCTTGGAGGGTTAGATGCCTTGGGCATGGGTGGCCTGTTGGCCTGGTAGCTAGTCATACCTTTGTGACATTGTCTCTTTAGAGATAGATTTTATTCTTGTTATCTCTGTGTTTTTATTTATGAGGGTTGGTAAAACCGCTTGCTGAGTTCTTTGAACTCACCCGTTGTCGTTTGATTTCTTACACATGTCGTCATCGTATTATGCAATTATAGTGGCTGCCTGAGGTTAGGCGACACACTCGAGGAGTGGTCAGGAGTACCCTCTTTTGTAGAGTTGATTATCAAGGAGCGTATAATAGCTTGCCATTCTTTTAAATTTACCTGGGTTGGAAGAGTGTTCCGGGAGTTTGCCTCGTTTGAGGTAATTCATGTAAGGGGATCTCTAGTATGTGCTTTGTTCGACTGTCTGAACTTCGACCGAGGTGTCGGTCGGTTGGATGCTCGGATGTCCGAGGACTTATTGGATGATCGACCTGTTGTTTTGAAGCTTTTTGGTGTTGGCGAGTTTGGATAATAGGTCGGCTTGGGTGTTTTCCTCCCGAGATATGTGCTAAATCACGTAACTATCAAAGTTAGTGATTAAAGAATGTACCAGTGAAAGATACCATTCAAGGGAGGAGTCATTTGCTTGGCAGATGCCATTGACTTGTACTACGACAAGCTGTTAGTCGCTATTTATGACTATGCTTCGGGCCTTCACCTCCTGGGTGAGTTTTAGCCCGACGATCAGAGCTTCATACTTTGCTTGGTTGTTCCTGACTTTGAACTAGAATTAGAAAGACTACTCTAGGGCGATTCCTTGGCCATTTTCCAGAGTGATGCCTGCTTTGTTTCCTTTTTCATTGGAGGCGCCATCCACGAATAACATCCAAGTTCAACCTGTTGGTCTACGGTTTTCAACCTTGGTCTTAATATCGATGTTGATGATAACAAATATGGAACTAATGATTTCATGGAGAATTATTTTCAGGTTTCATATTGATTAGCACACGACGTCCACAATTGGAAATATCAGAGAAATCAAAAAATCGAAAGGACGTTGGTTGACACGCTCGGATTTCGTCGGGAAGATAGAGTTTAGGTTTAGGGTGTCTAGAATGTGTTGTAAATCCTCATGATGATGCAAAAAAACCCAAAAACCAAACCCAAAGCCCAAAACATAAAAACCCGGTAAATCAGAAAATGCCATGAAATTCACTAACCTTAGGGAGCTCCTTGGAGGGCTATATAATCTAGACATTTTCTTGGCACCAAAAGTGCCGATAATTGTTCCTTAGGTAAAAACTAGATAACGAGATATTTTAAAAAAAAATTGAAAGTCTTTAGTCTACCCATATTTGACCCAGGAGATTATAAAAGTTTCGGTTTTCAAAAATTTGTACTAGATCCCAAAAGTCAGATTTTGATTCTTAAAGATTTTAATTTTTTAGATATTTTTATTGAATCCAAATAGGGGGTAATCCTTATATAATAATTATGTTTTAAAGTTATTTAACTTACAAGTTAAGAAATATTATATAAGTAGACTTAGCGGAGATGGAGCCCAGAACTAACAAACAAGCAGAAAAATACATAAGAAATCAGCCCTGCCCAGATTCCGATAGAAGGTGAAGGCATTTCGATCGACTGACCGGTCGACCGAACGATACCAAGAATGGGCAGAATGTCTTCGGTCGCTCGGCAGTCGCTCGGCAGTCGCTCGGTCAGTCGACCAATGATCTACCAGACCTGCGACCGGCGGGCGAAAACGACTCTATTTCGAGCCGTTGAGCAATGTTTCACCTGAGCACACCTCATGGCTCTATAAATACTGATGTCCCAACCTTCCTTTGACACTTTTGATTACTCCTAAACTCCATTGATCCATCATTGATCATTCCCAAGCTTTCATTGAGCCATTACTTGGATAACCCTACCTTTCCAACATGTCTTTCTTGAGTTTGCCTTCAAGCTTGATTTGATTCATCACTAAGGCATCAAGAGGAGCTAGAATTCATTGTTTGGAGCTAAGTATAAGTTGTTTGATTTATTGCTCTATTAAGTTGTGTATTTTCTTTTTTATTTCATTGTATTTGAGCTTGTGAAGACCTAGGTTGTTAGGTCTTGAAATTGGGTGGTAGCCTTGGTGTTTGAGGTTTAAATCCACCGGTGTAAACTCAGTTTACTAGGATTAGTATTGTTGTCCTTTAGGTTTGAGGTGGGAGAGTGCTCTCGGTAGGAAGACGGAATACTTCCGAGTGTGGAAGTGCCTTCAATTTGAGAGCGAAAACTTTCTGGTGTAAAGTCCTCGTTGTAAAGGAAATAATTAATCTAGTAACATTTAGTTTGGAAATCCTAAGCGGGGATCTTAGATAGTGGAGTAGGCATTGGGGCCAAACCACTATAAATAATTGTATTAGCATTATTTTCTTTGTGTATTGCATTAATTAGCTTTATTACTCGCTTTCGCATTTAGTCGTTAAATTGTGAATTGCCTAAGTGATTTAAGAAAATGTTTAAAATCGAATTTAGACTAATTGATTAGTTAACATACTATTCAACCCCCCCTCCCTCTAGTGTGGTCATTTCACCAACACAACTTGTTTGGAAGTGTCCTCTTGGTCGGTAATTCAGCAACGAAGTCGGCCAAAGCCAGGGCTTTGATAGGGCCCCTATGCTGGTATCCGATACCGAATTCTGAGAGTTCTACTGGTCAAGATATAATTCGACTTGTGAGTTCGAGTTTAGCTAGTACATGTTGTAAGCGAAATGGCGACACTAGAGGGGGGTGAATAGTGTGTTTACTAATTCTATTAGCCCAAATCCGATTTTAATCGTTTCTTGATTAGTTTAGGCAATTTACGATTTGATGATTGGATGCGGAAGCTATAAATGATTAAGTAGATAAAATAATCAATAATAACAATGCAAACACAAGATTTATAATGGTTCGGCCCCAATGCCTACTCCACTACCTAAGCACCTCGCTTCGGATTTTCAAACTAGTTTTACTAGATTAATTTTCGTTTCCCTTACACAGAGGACTTTTCACCGAAAAGTCTCCGCTCTCCAACCGAAGGCACTTCCACACCCGGAAGTATCCCGCCTTCCTACCGAGAACACTTTCCTACCTCAACCTAAGGGACAACTAGACTAATCCTAGTAAACACTAAGTTTACACAAGTGGCTTTACTCCTTCTACACCGAGAATACCACTACACACAACAAGACCTAACAACCTAGGTCTTACAAACGCAACTTCAAATAAAACGTTCAAATAACAGGTAAAATTACAATCAAAAGAGCTAAGAATAAAACCAATAGTAAAAGCTCCTTTGCAAGCCTTTGACACCTTCAACTCGTCAAGAGATAGAGCTTGATCAAAACCCGAGTTGAGCCCAGTTTGTGCGCTTGAAGAAGATGTCCGCGGAAGGAAACAGAGCGCACTTCAATCAATCGTTGGAAGGCTTTAATCTCCTTTTAAAGTGCTCAAAAAAATCCGTAGGAGTTAAGGAAGAAGTTTGAAATGAATCATATAAGGGTGTATTTATACCCTGCTGAAGAGACGATAGCTCAATGGATAGTTTTTTATCCGTTGCAGACCACCGGTCGATTGGTCGATCGACCGACCGATCGATCGGTCATTCGACCGCTGCACTTCTATCTGTGGTCGGTCGACCGCACAGACGCTACTGTTCATTCCATCAATTCTGGTCGACCCATCGATCGACCGATGCAGGGAAGCAAAGATCGCGCACCGCGTGATTTTTAATCCGATCGACCGATCGGTCGACCGCTAGGGCTACTGTCCAAAACCAGCCTCTGTCGGTCGACCGAAGTGCCCACTCTTGGTTTTCAGCAGTGTTCGATCGATCGACCGGTCGACCGAAATGGCTGGTGCCATTTTTCTTACCCTATTCGGTCGACCGCCCGGTTGACCGAACTTAGGCTGAGTTGTATTTTTCAACCGATTTCTTCCATGCTTCATTTTCGTGTTTCGGCTTTCAGCGAGCATCATCTTGGAGAGCTTTCCATGTGATCTTTGAGTTCGTTCAATGCATCTTTGTTGCACTCATCAATCTTCAAGAAACTTCCCCGACGAACCCGAGCGCGACGATCAATGTCCTTTCGATTTTCTAATTTCTCCGATTTTTCCGATCGAGGACATTGAACGCAACTGATATGGAACCTAAAGATATTCATCAAAACCGAGATTAAGACTAAGGTTGAAAACCTAAAGCCAACAATCCCCCCTTTTTGATGATGACAAACATTCTTAAAAAAATATATATTCATTAAAGCATATAGGATATCAACCAAGAGATTTCTCCCCCTATCAACATGCATATCTATATAGTTAAACTCCCCCTATCTATATGCATGGATTTCCTATATTTTTCTCCTCTTATTTATAATTTTCTCCCCAATTTTCTTATACATTTCTCCCCCTTTATACCTATACTCTTCTCCCCCTTTTGACATCAATCAAAAAGGGCAAGAAAGATCAATCTAGTCAAAGGGATGAAGATCAAATAATTTTTCATGAAGTTGAGACTCTAAAGATTATTTTTCATAAAACATGAAAATCTCAACCAAAGGGATGGAAAACAATATTTGATATGAAACAAAATTCATACATGATATGTTCAAAGACTTAAGTATTTGAATTCAAAAGTAAATCATGTATGCACAAAATGAATATTGTTTCTTTTTCATGACACATTTAGATTTCATTCAAACTTTCAAAATACCAAGATCTAATCATTTAAAGCATGTTTGAGAAGTTTGAAATGAAAATAATATCATTTGATTCAAATATGAACTTAGCATGTTTTCATTTGAAATAAGCATGAAAGACATGAAAATGCTAAGTCTCAAATTTTGCTATCTACTCATGTTTTCTCATATTTAGACATCTAGACATCAAACATGAGAGAATGTAAGTCTATGAATCAAGTTTGGGCTTAAGATGAAATTTTTAATTCACTTTGTTGACTTAGGTCAACCTATACTTCAAGTTTTGAAAAGAATCAAACTTTTAAATCTATACAACATCATATTTTCGGTGAAAAACTTTGGTACCAATTTTTGGATGAAAAGTTTGATACCAAATATTGAATGGTCATTTGAAATGCATGAACAAGGTTTAAACTCAAAAGAATTCTCAAAGACCGTTTTTTATCCTATATTGATTTTAATAAACAAAAGGATATTTCTAGCTATCATCCAAAATATCAAAATCATTCCTAGAAATGATTTTACTCTAGAAATTGTATGGATGGTAATAGAAATGGAATCCAAATAGTATACATGAGTTTTCATTTGAAGTTTTGAAGAAGAATCAAAGTATCGGAAAGATTAGTGTTTCAAGAATGATGATACTTTGTATTTTGAAATCCAACTTCAAAATTCCATTATAAGTTGTTGACTTGGGTCAACTAGGTTCAAAACATGTTTATGTCATCTTATCATATCATTTTATCCATATCCATATGATTTTTTCATTCTAAGATCTTGGAAACATGTCATACCTATTCCTAAATATGTTTATGAAGTTTGGACTTAAAATAAAGTGACCAAGTCGATTTGTTGACTTGGGTCAAACCTTCTCAAACTTAAGTCCTCTAAAGTGAGATACCAATTGTATTTGTTCATCTAGACATGAATTTTTAAGTTTTAAATATCTAGACTCATGTCATGTGTGTATCTAAACATGTTCATTTCATTTTTACCTTAACATGAAGTCTCTAAAGAAGAATTTTAACATAGTTCAATTTCATAAATATCAAGATATCATGAAATGAGCTAAGTTATCAAGACTTTTTCTACTCATGAAAATTCAAATATTTATCATGCATAATCAATCATGAGTATATAGAGACATCATTGAAGCATACATATTTAAGTATTATATTAAGATTTTTGCAAAACCAAATTCATACATTGTTCTTAAAAATTTGCCCAACTTTTTCATTTGCCTTTTCATTTTCTTTTAGATAGCATAGCTTTCCAATTCTTAACTTGCAAGTGGACTTCATTAGTATCATAATGAAATAATATGACTACTAGCAAGCTAACATACTAAATAGCAAGGTTCAATGCAAATTTTCATTAAAATAACTTAACCTATGCTAGATAGTTACGATTCATTTTTAAGAAAGTTTTCATGATATGCAAATGAATCTAAGGAGATCTTAAGATGAGAAATATTTGAGGAACAAGATCTCTACCCATGTTAAATTAGTTTGGACTTACAAGAAGGTCTCTAATAATAGATATCAACCTAGAGCAAGTTTCATTCAATGAAATTTGCCTAAGTGCTAATATTCTACCTACTCATGAAAATTCAAGGGTTTGACATGCAATTCTAATAATGAGTATAGAGACATAGTTTGAGCTTAAACATTGAGGTATAACACTAAGATTTTGAATTTATCTAAGTTATACCTTATACTTGAAAATTTTGTCAAACTAATCTTTTTCTTCCTAATTAGTCTTCCTAAAATACTTATAACTTGTAAGTAATCTACACTAATGTTTTAGTGAAAATATAGCTACTTAGCAAGCTAACCAAACCAAAAAGCAAAGAGATTCAAATATCATTTTCAAAGTTCACTTTGCTAAATAGTTTGAAATTCGTTTCAAAGTAAGTTATCGTGAATCCGAAACGAATTAAGAGATCTCAAAATATAAAATGTTTGAAAAATAGATCTCCAACCCTTCCTATTGGTTGAAAACCGAAAGCCACAATTAGCCTACGATTTAAAGCCGTAAGGTCGCTTAGGCCCATTACAGGCCACATAGGTCTCCGAGGAGACCGGGAAATCAAAATCAAAAATATTTTCAAAGAACTCTTTTACAAGAGCGGAGAAAACAACTCAAATTAGACATGTATCATAATCTCCAACTAAAATAAAACAAGCTAAGGTAAGGAGATGATACCAAAATATTTGATGCCAATTTTGGCATCTAGTCTAGATGAAGACTTTGAAGTTGCAACCATGTAGGGATCCTTCCTTCAACTCATTGGTCAATTTCAAATCTTCAATCTCCTTTACCCTTGTTTGGTAGCTCCCCCTACAATAGAAGAAACCTTTGGTACCCAAATGCCTTTGGGTCCTAGGGGGTTAGTGGGCTTAGGTACCCAAAGTGTTTTCACAACACTTGGGTTCATTTTAAAGGCATAATCATAGATGACATGCCCATATATACCACAACAAAAGCAATGTTCATGAAATTTTTTCTTTTCATTTTTAACATGGACATGAGATTTATTTTTAGAATGTTTGTCATGTGAAACATGATGAATATGAGCATTCGTAAAAACCTCATTCATCTTCTTATAAATATGAGGTCTAATGGTAGAATGCATGGCATGAGAGGCATGATGAGCATGAGCATTCTTAGATAAATCATTTTTCTTTTGAGCATGAGGTTTAATGGTAGAATGCTTAGCATAGGAATGATGATGAATATTGGCATTATTTACATAAATTTTTTTCATTCTAGTGTTCTTAGGAAATGAGGCATTTTTTAATTCATTTACTTTCTTATTCAAGAAAGTAATCTCACCTTTCATTTCATTCATGGATTTATGTAATGCATGTAATTGAGATTTTAACATGCAATTCTCTTTTTCTAAATTGTTATTCTTGAGCTTCAAGTCCTTAAGCTCAAGTTCTACATTATCATGACATGAATCAAATGACCTAGATTTTAATTTTTCATTTTCTAGTTTGGATTCATGCAAATGAGCTGTAAGCATTACATTTTCCTTTTTTAATATTTTGTTTTCCTTATCTTTCTTCACAAGCAAGACATACATTTTCTTACGCTCATCTACTAACTCATCATATGACATGTTATGAGAACTAGTAGAGCTAGCATCATCGTTTTCATTAGCATGACTAGGTGAAGGAAAGTGTAACTCATCATTAGCGATTTTGAGGCTCACTTTGGAAATGGCTTCATGGTCATGGGTAGAGGATGCTTCAAATGAGTGAGATGTGGAGGTGGAAGCACTTGACCTCTTCCTTGCTTTGATCTTCATGCTTGGGCAATTTTTCTTCACATGCCCCTTTTCTTTGCAAGCATGACGGATTACTTATCTTTTTCGGCTCTTGGTGCTACTTCTTTGACTAGAAGAGCTATGAGCATCAAAACTAAGATTAGTAGTAGGTGAGTGACCATTGTCATCACCACCTTCATCAAAAGTGTCAATTTCTTCAATTTTGGCATGACTTTTTCTAGGATGCCATTTGGTAATGTGCAAAATATATAATTCATGGCATATCCATTATACTTAAACATTTTCTTATCCATTTCACTCTAAGCTTGCATATCAACCTTAGGTTCAATTAATTCCCAATGTGACATGTTAAAGACACCAAAACCTTTAGTCTTCAAAAGTGTACATCCTATGTTTCTAAAGACCAAAGTTTGAGTCATCGAACCTAGGGGGTATAGACGCTACCGACTCTAGAGCCATTTCTAGATCGAGACTAGATGTAGAGGAGATGGTGAAATCTCAATCCACGACCTGCTGTGATACCAAATGTAAGCGAAATGGCGATACTAGAGGGGGGGTGAATAGTGTGTTTACTAATTCTATTTGCCCAAATCCGATTTTAATCGTTTCTTGATTAATTTAGGCAATTTGCGATTTGATGATTGGATGCGGAAGCTATAAAAGATTAAGCAGATAAAACAATCAATAATAACAATGCAAACACAAGATTTATAGTGGTTTGGCCCCAATGCCTACTCCACTACTTAAGCACCCGCTTAGGATTTCCAAACTAGTTTTACTAGATTAATTTTCGTTTCCCTTACACAGAGGACTTTTCACCGAAAAGTCTCCGCTCTCCAACCGAAGGCACTTCCACACCCGGAAGTATCCCGCCTTCCTACCGAGAGCACTTTCCCACCTCAACCTAAGGGACAACTAGACTAATCCTAGTAAACACTAAGTTTACACAAGTGGCTTTACTTCTTCTACAACGAGGATACCACTTCACACAACAAGACCTAACAACCTAGGTCTTACAAACGCAACTTCAAATAAAACGTTCAAATAACACGTAAAAGTACAATCAAAAGATCTAAGAATAAAACCAATAGTAAAAGCTCCTTTGCAAGCCTTTGGCACCTTCAACTCGTCAAGAGATAGAGCTTGATCAAAACTCGAGTTGAGCCCAGCTTGTGCGCTTGAAGAAGATGTCCGCAGAAGGAAACAGAGCGCATTTCAATCAATCGTTGGAAGGCTTTAATCTCCTTTTAAAGTGCTAAAAAAAATCCGTAGGAGTTAAGGAAGAAGTTTGAAATGAATCAAATAAGGGTGTATTTATACCCTGCTGAAGGGATGGCGGCACAATGGATAGTTTTCTATCCGTTGCAGACCGTCGGTCGATTGGTCGGTCGACCGACCGATCGACCGGTCATTCGACCGCTGCACTTCTGTCTGTGGTCGATCGACCGACGGGTCGACCGCCCAAATGTGACTGTTCATTCCTTCAATCCGGTCGACCCATCGGTCGACCGGCGCAGGGAAGCAAAGATCGCACACTGCTCGATTTTTGATCCGGTCGACCGAAGTGCCCACTGCCAATTTTCGGCAGTGTTCGGTCGATCGACCGGTCGACCGCAATGGCTAGTGCCATTTTTCTTACGCTATTTGATCGATAGCCCGGTCGACCGAACTTAGGCTGAGTTGTATTATTTGGCCAATTTCTTTCGCGCTTCGTTTTCGGGTTTCGGCTTTCAGCGAGCATCATCTTGGAGAGCTTTCCATGTGATCTTTGAGTTTTTCCAATGCATCTTTGGTTCACTCGTCAATCTTCAAGAAACTTCCGCGATGAACCCGAGCGCGACGATCAATGTCCTTCCGATTTTCCGATTTCTTTGATTTTTCCAATCGAGGACATCAAACGCTACTGATATGGAACTTGAAGATATTCTCAATGAAATCATTAGTCCCATGTTTGTTATTATCAAAATCGAGATTAAGACTAAGGTTGAAAACCTAAAGCCAACAGACATTCGACAACGAGTAAGAATCTTTTGGGCAGGCTTTATTGAGGCTGGTGAAGTCGACAGACATTCGTTACTTTCCTGAGTGTTTTTTTACAATTACAACATTTGCGAGCCATGTGGTAAATCAGACCTCTCTGATGAATTTTGCCTTTAGTAGCTTCCTGGTTTCTTCATGGGGTTCTTGTTGTCACTTGATTCCGAGCTTTCTTTTCTTTTGGGCTACGGGTTTGACCAAGGGTCGATGGCTAGTCTATGGCAGATGGCGTGGGGATCTATCCTTGGCTTGTGGGCTAGCATCCTTGTGAAGAGGTCGGCGTTGTCTCTAAGTAGAGTGCTCAGTTGAGCTTTAGCTCGTGGGGGAGGTGCACTCCCACATAAGTTACATGTTCGGAAGATGTCCCGATTTGCACAGGTTCTAAGTCGTTGGCGGGCTGGGCCACTCTTGGATGTCTCCCCTATGATCCAGGTCTGAGATTCGTGATTGGGGTTCAATTGGCCTGATCTTCAGGCATTCGTTGTAGCACGCGCGGGCTTCCTTCTGGTCGACATGAATTACTCCTACCTCTATCTCCAAGATAGAGAACTTGATAGCGAGATGAGAGGTCGATACGATGACTGCCAAGTTGTTCAAGGAGGGTCGGCCCAAGATCATGTGGTAGGGACTTACATAATGAATGACGAGGAACTGTATGTCTTAATGTAAGAGGCTTTTCAAGGATATCATCCACCAGACGTGGGAAGAGACATAGGCAATGCAGGTAGTAATAGATATATGCCTATGGATGCGCTCAGGGGATATGGGCCAACCTGGATGCCGACCAACGTATGGGATCGGCTATGCGACATCTAGGCATCAGAGGTGTTGGTGAAATGGCCACACTAGATGGGGGGTGAATAGTGTGTTATCTAAATCTTTTTATCTAATTCAGATTTTATTCGTTTACTTGATTACTTAGGCAATTCACAAATCAAGTAATAAGCGGAAGCAAGATATAAATGATAAGCAATAAGAAACACAAGGTAAACAATGCTAATACAATTATTTATAGTGGTTCGGCCCCAATGCCTACTCCACTACCTAAGCACCCCGCTTAGGATTTCCAAACTAGGTTTACTAGATTATATCGTTTCCCTTACAAAGAGGACTTTACATTGAAAAGTCTCCGCTCACAAACCGAAGACACTTCCACACCCGGAAGTATCCCGCCTTCCTACCGAGAGTACTTTCTCACCTCAACCTAAGGGATAACTCAACTAATCCTAGTTAACTAAGTTTACAATGGTGGATTTAAGCCTCCACTACTGGAATAACAAGTATCAGCAATGGCTCCAACCGTTGCCGAGCCATTGCTGAAAGCCATTAGCAACGGCATGCAATGGCCCGGCCCATTGCAATGCAGCCGTGGTAGAAAATCGCGTTGCTGATAACGTGGCAACAGATAAGCAACGATCGCTCCGACCGTTGCTAATAACATTATCACCAATGGTTCTGCTACGAGCCAGTGCCGTTGTTACTATGCTTATCAACAAGGGCTCTGCAACAACACACAACTGTTGCAGTAGGGCCATTGTAGATATATACATCAGTCTGTGACAAAAAAAGAATGAGATTTTTCGTCCGTTCTGAAGACTGAATAATTTAGAGTGTTCCATACAATACGAACATGAGAGTCGGCCGTGAGTGCTCCAACCAGACAACATATCGTAGGCTAAAAAATCATTGATTGTCCACAAGACCGCAGCCTTCAAATTGAAATTTTGCTTCCGGTGACAATCATATGTGACAGCTCCCTTAGTCTACAATATTTTTAATTCATCTATCAAGGGTCTGAGAAACACGTCAATTTCTTTTCGCGGACACTTAGGACCCAGAATAATCATCGAAAGATAAATAAATTCATCTTTTATTACTATTGACGGCGGCAAATTATAAACTGTTTGCAACACTAGCCAAACTGAATAAGGAGTTGCAGAATGTCCAAACAGATTAAAACCATTCGTGCATAATCCTAATCTCATATTTCTAGTATCCCTAGCAAATTAAGGATAACATCTATGCAAATGTTTCTATGCTTCACTATGGGATGGATGAGTCATTATTGTATCATCACGACTTCTTGCATGCCAACTCATGTAGGGGGCTGTCTTTTACGATAAGAATAATCTTTGAAGCCTCAGTGTCAACGGAAAATATCGAAGCACCTTAAACGGGATATTTTTCTATCAGACCGATTTCTTCTCCTTATAACGAGGATGTTCACATACAGGGCATTTATCCAACTGCGCATTTTATTTATAATATAAAATGCAATTATTTTGGCACGCGTGTATGTTTTCGTACCCAAGCCCTAATTTTCTCATCAACTTTTTAGTCTTATAAAACGTTGGCTCAAACTTGTTATCTGTAGACAACATTCCATTAATCAATCCCGCAATCCGATCAAACGCAACCCCGTTGATATTATAATCGGCCTTGATATTCAGGATTTGCGTCATTACCGAAAACCTAGTGTATTTAGAACAATTCTCATACAAAGGTTCATTGGTTTCTTTCAACAATTCTCATACAAAGGTTTATGCACCAACATTTCTTCCGACATTCGGTCGACCGAATGGCTACAGCGAGACGCGATCGAGCTATCTTTAGGTCGGTCGACCGATTGGTCGACTGCTATCTTTCTGCCAGTTTTTCACCTCTGTCAGTCAACCAGCCGGTCGACCGACGCAGCCCTGCATTTGTTGCCTTCACCAATTTCGGTCGACCGACTGGTCGACCGAATGGCTTCTGCCAAGTTTTTGTGATCTCCGATCGACTGAATAGGCTGCATTACTCTTCTATGCCTTGATCGGTCGACCAACCAGTTGACCGATCCCAAGCTGGTGATGATTAATTCCTTGTATTTTTACATGCCAATTCTAAGGCTTTGGTTACCAAGTTTCATCTTGGATAACCTTACAATTTTGTCTTGAGATAAGCTATCCGAGGGACATATTACATTAAATCTACTTTATTCGATCCCGAGCCATTCTTCACGATTTCTTCTTTCGTTTCTTTGACGATCTTTGCCATCGTCTCATTTGAACGGATTTGGCATGCGTATCACAACCTCAACCTGAACTCAAAACTTCATACTTGGATTAATTACATGTTTGTTATCATCAAAATAAAGATCGAGGCTTAAGAGAGACCCTTAAGCCAACAATCTCCTCCTTTTTGATGATGACAAACATAACATTAGAATTTAAGAAAATATAAGCATTTGTGAGTTTTGAGTTAAGGCATTCAAGAGTTAGGGTATGTAAGATAAATACTTTAGCCTATGCATTCAACTTTCTCACTTAGCATATTCATTCAATTAACCTATGCTCCCCTTATCAATGTGCATATTAAATTATCTATAACCTAACTTATGCTCCACCTACCATTGTGCATGTTATTCTTAACTCCCCCTAACTATATCTCTTCTCCTTAACTATAAAAGTCACACTACCTATATGTATCGTGAAAATCAAGTGTGACCTTTCTTTTTCTCCCTCTTTTGACATCAATCAAAAAGGGTAAGAATCAAGGTACAATCAATGAGATTTCATCATAAAGCCAAAAAACTGAGAAAGCCACAAAAATCAAGTATCATCTACCACTATAGTCCTTCCCATCAATGTAAGCCTATAGAAGGCAAACCTCAATAGGTCACAAAGCCCCACTACAGAGCAATACAAAAGTGTGATGACACTTTTATAGAATGCAAGTTTTAAAATCATGTAAATTTTGAAGAAAATTCTCTTTAAACACAAGGTAAAGCACAAATTCCTAGTTGCATCCTTAAGGTTGTGAAACTTTCTTCAACTAAGGGTTTTGTAAATATATCGACAAGTTATTTATCGGTGGATACAAATTCTACCAATATATTTCCCTTAGCTACATTATCTCTAAGAAAACGATGTCTCAAATCAATATGCTTAGTTCTAGAATGTAAGATAGGATTTTTGGTTAAATTAATTGCACTAGTATTATCACAATGTATAGATATGCAAGAATACCTAAGTCCATAGTCTAAAAGGGTTTGTTTCATCTAAAGGACTTGCACACAACAACTAGCCGCGGCGATGTATTCCACTTCGGTAGTTGAAAGCGCAACCGAATTTTGTTTCTTTAAGAACCAAGAAACAAGACTCGCTCCTAAGAATTGACAACATCCACTAGTGCTTTTCCTATCTACCTTACATCTGGCAAAATCAGCGTCTGAAAAACCGATTAAATCAAATGATGCATGACATGGATACCATAATCCTAAGTCAACCGTACCCTTTAGATATCTCAATATATGTTTTACCACGCTTAAATGAGACATCTTAGGACACGATTGAAACCTAGCACATAAACATACGCTAAACATGATATCGGGTCTACTTGCGATTAAATAAAGGAGACTACCGATCATACATCGATATCATTTTTCGTCCACTTTAATCCCCTCCTCATCTTTGTCAAGCTTGATGGATGAGCTCATAGGTGTTGAAGTTATCTTGGCCTCTTTCATTCCAAATCTTTTGATGAGCTCCTTTGTATACTTAGCTTGATTGATGAAGATCCCTTTGGTGGTTTGCTTGATTTGGAGACCAAGCATGAAGGAGAGTTCTCCCATCATACTCATCTCAAAGTCATCCTTCATGCACTTAGCAAACCACTCACAAAGCATTTCATTAGTGGCATCAAAAATTATATCATCAACATATATTTGAACTAATAATATGTCATTTTCATGGTGCTTAATGAAAAGTGAGACATCCGCTTTTCCTATGTCAAAACCTTGTTCAATTAAGAAAATAGAAATTCTTTCATACCAAGCTCTAGGGGCTTGTTTTAAACCATATAAAGCCTTTTTAAGTTTGAAAACATGATTAGGAAACTCAGAACTTTCAAAACCGGGGGGTTGTTCAACATAAACTTCTTCATTTATAAAACCATTTAAAAATGCACTTTTCACATCCATTTGAAAGAGTTTAAAGCCCTTAAAGCTAGCAAATGCTAAAAGCATCCTAATTGCTTTTAATCTAGCTACGGGAGCATATGTTTCATTATAGTCTATTCCTTCTTGTTGGTTGTACCCTTGTGCCACTAGCCTAGCTTTGTTTCTAATGACTAGTCCTTCTCCATCTAGTTTATTCCTAAATACCCACTTGGTTCCAATTATGGTTTGATCACTAGGTCTAGGCACTAAGTCCCATACATTATTTCTATCAAATTGGTTGAGTTCTTCTTGCATGGCTAATACCCAAAACTCATCTTCTATAGCTTCCTTAACATTGTTAGGCTCTACTTGAGAAACAAAAGCTGCATATTGACATAAATTTTTAAGTTTAGAACGTGTTACCACTCCCGTTGAAGGCTCTCCAATGACTTGGTCCATCGGATGATCTCTTACCAATCGGTATCCCTTGGGGAGAGGTGGTAGAGCTTCTTTTTCTTCATCTTCAACTTGAGGTTGACTTGAGGATGGAGGTTCTTCATGTTGGGTCTCCTCATTATCTTTATCCTTCACTTCCTTATCATGAAGTGTGAGATCCTCAAGCTCCTCACCTACATTAACAATCTTGACATTTCTTGAAGAATCATTAGTTTCATTAAAAGTCACATGCACAGATTCTTCAACTATCATAGTTCTACGATTATAAACTCTCTAAGCCTTAGAATTGGTGGAGTAACCTAGAAAAATTCTTTCATCGGATTTAAAATCAAATTTTTCTAAATTCTCCTTAGTATTTAAAATAAAGAATTTACATCAAAACATATGAAAATATTCCACATTTGAGATTTTACCATTCCAAAGCTCAAAAGGTATTTTCTTGATTTTTGATCTTAATAAAACACGATTAAGAACATAACAAGAAGTATTTATGGCTTTGGCCCAAAAATATTTAAGCAAATTATTTTCGCACAACATGATCTTAGCCATTTCTTGTAGGGTTCTATTCTTTCTCTCAACCACCTCATTTTGTTAAGGGGTCGTAGGGGAAGAAAAGGTATGTTGAATACCTAAATCATCACAAAACTCGAAAAAAATTTCATTTTTAAACTCCCCTCTATTATCACTCCTAATTTTTAAAATGGAAACTCCTTTTTTCATTTGAAACCATTTTTGTAAATTTTTTGAAAAACTCAAATATTTCATTTTTCATTGCCAAAAAAAAACCCCATGTAAATCTCGAAAAATCATCAACCAAAACATAGCAATAAAGTTTTCCACCTAGACTAGCTACATCACATGGACCAAAGAAATCCATGTGTACAAGCTCTAGAATTCTAGATGTACTAACTTGATTAATACTATGGAAGGAAGATTTTACTTGCTTACCTAGTTGACATGCATCACAAAGTTTATCTTTTTCAAACTTTATCTTAGGTAAGCCTTTTACTAAGTCTTTTCTAGTTATCTCTTAGATGAGACTCATGCTAGCATGTCCTAGCCTTCTATGCCACAACCAAGAGTCATTTTCTATGGCTACTAAGCATCTAACATGAGGATTGGGCAAGACATTTAATTCTAGGGTGTATACATTTTCTTGCCTATTTCCTATTAACATGATATCATTTGAATGTGTACTTCTAATAATGCATTTAGATGCTTCAAAAATAATTATGTACCCATTATCACATAGTTGGGATATGACAATCAAATTATGCTTTAAACTATCAACTAATAGAACATTTTTGATACATGGGTAAGGGAGTATACTTATGTCACCAATGCCAACAATCTTACCTTTGGCATTGTCTCCAAATGTGACACTTCCACCATCTTTACTTGATAGGGTTGCGAACAAGTTGATATCTCCCGTCATGTGCTTCGAGCAATCGCTATCCAAGATCTAAGTACTCCTACTTGGTTGAGGATGCTTCTCCACCTACAAAAGGAGAAGACACTTTTTTAGGTACCCAAAATTTCTTGGGTCCTTGAGTGTTAGTCACTTTTGGAATCCATGTGAATCTTGCATGTGGGTTCCTCCTTAATGCACAATCTTTGGCCATATGATCAAAAATATCACAAGAAAAACAATTACCATGAAATTTTCTTTGTGTGTGTGTGAGAGCATTGGAGTGTGATGATTTCTTTTTGTTGACAACTTTTGGCATAATATTTTGAATAGTTGTCATTTTTTCATTGAGCATGCAAAGTTCTTTCTTTAGTGTTAGTATGCTATCATTTAACTGCTCTACTGTGTCACATAGATACTTATTTTCTTTTTCTAATTTTTCATTATCTATTTTTAGGTCCTTCTTAGCCTTTTCTAGGGTGCATTTTTCTTCCTTAAGATTGTCTACCTCTTTCCTAAGATCTTTGAAAGAGAGTAATAATATATCATTTTCAATTTCTAAGGATCTATTGTCCTTTTTGATATCTTTAAATTTTTTCCTAATTGCTATGAACTCATCATGCATTTGCTCAAATTCAATTTGCAATTCCACTTGAGTAAATGAAGTTTCACCAAAATTAAATCTTACCTCATCATCCTTTGCCATCAAGCAAAGGTTTGCTTTCTCACTCCTTGCATCTTCTTCACTTGATGAGACCTCGCTTTCATCCCATGTAGCCATCATTGCCTTCTTCTTCTTTTTGTACTTTTCTTTCTTATGAGGGTTGGAGGTAGTGGCCATCTTTAGAAGCGAGCAATCTTTCCTTAGGTGCCCCGTCTTGTTGCAATTATAACATGTGTAGCCACTTCTTCCTTTTCTCATGCTTCCCTTCA
Source organism: Canna indica (assembly GCA_034359265.1). Classification (NCBI taxonomy): domain Eukaryota; kingdom Viridiplantae; phylum Streptophyta; class Magnoliopsida; order Zingiberales; family Cannaceae; genus Canna; species Canna indica. The sequence goes on along the minus strand of CP136894.1, from coordinate 44,727,732 downwards.
TGAAGCTCATGAACCTCCTTGCAAGCATCGCCATTTCTTCAAGGATATCCATCTCTTCCTCTGATGACGATGTCTCTTCGGCTCTATGCGATGCTTTTAAGGCAATGACCTTGCCTTTAGAAGCATCTTCTTCTTGGTATTGCTTCATGTGGGTCTCATATGTCATGAGAGACCCAATGAGCTCGGTAATCTTTAGCGTACTCAAGTCCTTGGCTTCCAAGATGGCCGTCACCTTGGATTCCCAAGATTTTGGAAGGAAACGAATGAGCTTCCTTACCTTTTTCTCTTCCCTTATCTCCCTGCCAAGGTTAGTTAAGCCATTCGTAATATTTTGAAACCTAGCATGCATGACATCAATGGACTCATGTGAAAGCATTTTAAACATTTCATAGTCATGCATGAGTAAATTGATTTTGAATTCCTTTACTTGCGAAGTCCCTTCATGGGTGGTCTCTAGGATATTCCACACTTCGTATGCGGACTTGTATGTAGAGATCCTATTGAATTCATTAATTGATAGACCGCAATATAGAGCATTGACGACCTTGGCATTTGCATTAAAGAGTCTAACTTCCTCTTGGTCCCATTTATCCATATCATTATCGTTGTTTATATTCTACTAGGATCATCCTCCATACATCCATGCCTAAGGATTGAAGAAAGCCATTCATGCGAATCTTCCAATAGGCATAGTTGTTTCCATCGAATAGTGGTGGAGTGTTAGGAGAGGACCCTTGAGCTAGTTGAATTTCACTAGACATGATGACTTGTAGGAAAGATGGTTAAATCTTAGCCTACTACCTAGCTCTGATACCAATTGTTGGATGGACATTGACACTAGAAGGGGGGGTTGAATAGTGTTAATCCCCTTTATAAATTTCCTTTTAACTTAATTTTGTCTTAACTTAATGCAAATGATCTTTGATGCTTGATATGATCACAATTCAATAACAATAATAAAAGCAAGTAAAGAGCAATGCAAACAACAATATTTATAGTGGTTTGGCCAACCACCTACTCCACTACCTTGGCTCCTTACCAAAGATTTCTAAACACTACTTTATAGAATGTATGTTTCCCTTTGAATACACTTGAGGACACCCTTCTCCCTCACTTGGAGAACACCTCAATCCTATTCACCTAGGCAAAACGCACTTCTACAAAGTTGACCCTAAGTGTTTCCTAGCACACCTAGCAAACTATTCAAACTAGAAAATAAGTTACAATAAACTTAAAATACAGGGAAAGAGCTGAAGAAACAAGAATTGAGCCAAGCCTCTTTCCACCGCCTTCTTGTCTTCAACTTGCAGAGAATGTTAGACTCAAAGCAGCCCAGCACAGTTGAAGCAGAGAGAAGCAGCGCCCGCCTGGAGTTGATGTCAAGACAGGGAGCAGAGAGCGCGCGAGAGATTGATCGAGTGAAGGCTTTTGAGATCACTTTTAATGCTCAAAAAGATTTGCAAAAAATGTTTAATGAAGTTTGGTGAGAGGTATTTATAACCCCTAAACCGAGCGATTGTTCAACGGATAAAAAATCAACCCTTGAAGCCGTTCGGTCGCAAGGCCAGTCGATCAGTCGGTCGACCAACAGATCGACCGCCAGGTCCGACCGCTTGCAGCTGAGAGAGGTCGATCGACCGACGGGTTGACCGCCAACATTTCTTCCAACATTCGGTCGACCCGTCGATTAATCGAATGGCTGCAGCGAGATGCGATTGAGGCTATCTTTAGGTCGATCGACCGATTGGTTGACCGCTATCTTTCTGCCAATTTTTCGCCTCTGTCGGTCGACCAGCTGGTCGACCGACGCAGCCTTGCATTGTTGCCTTCGCCAATTTCGGTCGACCGACTGGTCGACCGAATGGCTTTTGCCAAGTTTTTGCGATCTTCGGTCGACTAGTCGATCGACCAAATAGGCTGCATCGCCCTTTTATGCCTTGATCGGTCGACTGACCGGTCGACCAATCCCAGGCTGAGGATGATTAATTTTTTGTATTTTTACATGCGAATTCTAAGGGTTTGGTTACTAAGTTTCATCTTGGATAATCTTACAATTTTGTCTTGGGATAAGCTATCCTAGGGACATCTTACATTAAATCTACTTGATTCGATCCCGAGCCATTCTTCAACGATTTCTTCTTTCGTTTCTTTGACGATCTTTGCCATCGTCTCGTTTGAACGGATTTGGCATGCGTATCACAACCTCAACCTGAACTCAAAACTTCATACTTGGATTAATTACATGTTTGTTATCATCAAAATAAAGATCGAGGCTTAAGAGAGACCCTTAAGCCAACACCATCGACATCACATGCGTTCAGGACCAATTAACGACTGTCGAGATTGCTCAGACACACCTCAGCACCGACATGGCCGCTATGAGGGATAATCTAACGCAGATGGACCAATATATGGCACAGATTGCTCAATATGTGACACACATAGCTTCTTACATACATGGTGCTCTGGCCCCTCCGCCTCCCCCATCATTCGACGTAACGATATCAGTATCAGATCCATCATCATCGACGTCGACTGATGCACTCCCCACGCAGCCCCTTCCTCGCCGCCTCCGCCTGATCATTGATGTATTATTTTGATACAATGAAAAATATTACATTTTGATATTATTGTGATGATTCATTTTGTTTTGATCCACCATCATCATTATATTATTGTTCTGATGATTCATATTGTTGTTTTGATGGTTCATATTATTGATGTAAATATTAGCTGTAAATAGGAATTTATATTTTTATATTATTTTAAAAAACAAAAACGACATCTGCGATCGAGCTGCTGTTGCAGAAGGTGCATCGACCCGATCGCTTGTAGCGGTCGCAAATGACAATGCGACGGCCTTACGATGGCTGCTAGTGGTAGCAATGCAATATTCTACTACGTTGCGACGGTCGTGTGGCGGTCGTAGAATATATGTTACCACGTAATCTGCGACGAACCTTTGCGATCGTGTTTTGCCGTCACAGTAGATCTATTGTGACGACCCTGCAACCATTAGTACAAAAAAATAGGGTATCACCAACGGATTAATAGTCAAAAATCCGTTGGTAATAGTTAAGAATCCGTTGGTAATATTAATATCAATGGATTTTCATTGGTAAAATTCGTTGGTGATACTCTGCTAAGTATTACCAACGGATATTACAATTATTTGTTGGTATTACCAACAGATAAAGATATATTTGTTGGTAATTTTATTGATAATACCAACAAAGTTTATTTGTTGATAATTATTTGTTGGTAAAAGTCTATTTTCTTATAGTGTGCATTACGGCATCGCAGATGACAATATTTTTGGTAGTGGAGATTTTTTCTTACTTGAGCATCAGAATATCTTTGCACGTCTCCCACTAGAGCCACGTCGGACCACGAGATGCGAAGGCCCGCATCACCCCGATTTTAAGCAATAACATAATCTATATCGAGATGAATGTCAACTATCGAACTTGGCAATAAGCTTTTTTCTTTCTTAGGTATTCCAAAACCCCCCTATCGAACTTGGCAATAAGCTTTTTTTTCTTTCTTAGGTATTCCAAAACCCCATATTACACATTTCCAATTTCAAAATCCTCCAATGAAACGACACGATATATTTTTTGTTTCAAAAATAGAATTATGGTTTTATTTCTCGATTTAGTTTTCAGTGAAGCAAAAAACATATTCATGAAATTATTGGGTCTTTTTTTTGAGACGAACCGTCTCGGCCCACCTCAAATTAAACCAAACCAGAGTCGGTTGTTGGGGCTCTATATACAGTGCACGAGAACGGCACCTGAATGCCATCGCACAAATTTCTCCTTCCCAAAACAAGATCGATGGACAACTCGTGCCAAACCCTAACATGCCTCCCGGCTCCTCTTCTCCTCCTCCTCTTCCTCTTCATCGTCGCAGCGGCGCCGGCTCTCGTCTCCGCGGACAAGTTCGTCGTCGGCGACCAGCAGGTCTGGGCCCCCGGAGTCAACTACACCGCATGGGCTGAGAAGTTCCAGTTCCATGTCGGCGACTGGCTCGGTACTTTCTCCTCCTCCTCCTCTTGATCCAAAAGCAAACCATCACAATTCATATGCCGTGCTAATCAATTGATCTTTCTCTTCTCAATCGGTGTCCGACGCAGTGTTTTACTACCAGAAGGGGTACTACGACGTACTGGAGGTGAACGCGACAGCGTACGAGGTGTGCGCCGCCGATAACCCCATCGTCAACTGGAGCCGCGGCCGCTCCTTCGCCTACCAGCTTAACCGGACCGGCAACTATTACTTCATCTGCAGCCGCGGGTACTGCTACAACGGGATGAAGCTAACCATCGTCGCCAAGCCATTGCCTGCGACGTCCCCGGCGCCGTCTCAGAACGATTCCTCGGCCTCGTCCGGCCACCTTCGCGTCGTCGCTGCATGGATCGCCGCTGTCGCTTCGGTCTTCGTGCTCGGGTTATCCTAAGAAAAGCAAACTGTTTTTTCTTCGTCCTCCGTAGTTTTGTTGCAATTTCGTTTATTTCCGAAAAAAATTAAAAAAATGATTAAATATTAGACTTACTAGTTATACACTTTTAATTTCTCTATATTTAACATTCTCATTACATAGGATGAAAAAGTTTCAATTTTCTTTAATAAAAAGTATTAGATTAAGATCATATATTTCGGCATGTTTATGCAAAATTCTATTAAATAATTATTCTAGGTGCTTAAAAATGAATCATCTTTGACATGATGCTTGACCTGATGCTACCATTCAGATAATTAATTGTATCTTTTATTGGAGTTTGAATAAAGCTTTTATTTTGTTTTTAGGAAATATATATTCGATCGTACCAATTAACAAACCATCTTGCAAAATGACGTGATTTGTGTAAATATGATGAAGTAATTAATTTATATTATTAAAAAATACTGTGCTAAAATAAGGAATAGTATCTTTTTAATTATGCATAAATAGGTAACAACATTGTTGTTATATATACATGTATAACCATATTGAGGAATTTCTCAAATTCTTTCTAAGAATGACTAATTATATATATGTTTGTGCGTACCTCATATTCCTATTTAGTTTGATGCATTCATATATAATTAAGGAAATCCAATTAAGTATGTACAACTCATGCATCATCAATTTAATTAAATGGTAAAATTATCATTAAGATATTTCCATAAAATCTCAATCACTTTGACATCCCATGTTTAAATTAAAGTTTTTTTTTTTGAAAAACAAAGTAAAACTTTATAATCAGCTACAACCTAGGACTTAAAAGGCAAGATAACTACTAAGCTATACGTGAATTGACCTAAAAGGTTTAAATAGCACAAAAACAGGTTTAGGTTTTTTTTGTATCTACTAATCCATTCCATCATTCTGGGCTCTACTAATTATTTCTTGGGCCAAAATTATTCAGTCCAGCAAACCAGTCCAATAGTTTAAAATTTGGCCCAATTGTCGAATTTAAAAACCAAAGGAACAAATTATAAGGAATCAGATTTTAGTAATAAAAAATATTACTAACAAAATATATATTGGAACTATAGATTTGAAATGGTAGGAGGATGCTTTTGGGATAGTCTTTAATTATAAAGGCTATGTTTTAAAATAAATCACTATTCACTTGAGTGGTTGCGAATAATTTTTCTTCAAACTTTAGAATAATTTATTTTTGTTTAACATTTACTTTAAGATATGTGCACGCCACGGTAACAAAATAAACACTAACATATCATCGCTAAGATCAAGTATTATCATTAATCATTTATCATACACGAATTTTACATTAAGATGAATGATACGCCAAAAGAGTAGAAGTCCTTGTGCACTTAAGCGGATAAAACCTTCTCAAACTCACACGTATTATTAGTATTTATATTTACAATTCATAAAGAGACGTTTGGTTGCTCTCAAATACAAATATTGCAACTCTAGTTACAGTATTTAGACAACAAATTTATTTGGTTAGCTGTAAAAATCTTTTGCAGCATTTACTAGTTGCAACTTATATTTCTAATATCATTTGCAGATCGCAAATGAAATTGCAGCCCAAAAAGCCCGTAATACAAGATTACGGGCTACAAATACAATAATTTAAATATTAAAAAAATAATTAATTTTGACGACTTAGAGTCATCAGATGGAGACGGGATAAATATCAAAGTTATATATTTTCGCGCGCTGAACGCGATGATAGTGTCGGATTTTAGATCTGATGTCGTTTGATAGATTTTATTTATATATTTTCAGTACTGTACAAAAATTAAAAATTATTAAGTTATTTGATAAATAATTAAATAATATAAAACATATTTTACCCCAGCCCAGCACGAGGTCGCCGCTTCGGGCTCGGCCGATCTCGGGCTATAAGGCTGGGTCAAACCTACATTCCTTGGCCCGATACGATAATGGGTACCTTAATCATGATTTTTTTGTGCCGAGCTATCAGACTAGGTATGACAAATAGTGTCGGGCCTAAGTTTTTGGCCCGACTCGAAAAAATTTGTGCCCGGCCCAAAAAATTTTATACTTGACCCGGCCGAAAAAATTTGTGCCCGGCCCAGCCAGGCCCGGGTCGCAAAAATTCATGCTCGACTCGGCCCAAAAAAGTTCGTGCTAGACCCGAAAAAATTTGTGCCCGACCCAAAAACATTCGTGTCTGGCCCGGCAAAAGATTCGTGCCCGACTCGACCTGAAAATTTGGTGCTCGGTCCGATCCAAAAAAATTCATGCACGGCCCGGCCCAAGTCCGAATAAATTCGTGCCCGACCCGGCCCAAAATTCACATTTAATCGATTGAGACCACATTTAACCGATTGGGAATTCACTTTGTCCCAATCGGGAATTAGTTTTCCCGATTGGGAAATCTCCCTACTCGATCGCTTTGGCATCTCTCTCTCTCTCTCTCTCTCTCTCTCTCTCTCTCTCTCTCTCTCTCCAACGCATGCCACTCTTCCTTCATCTCCTTCTTCTCCACTATTCCACTCATCCGTCTCCTTCTTCATGGTTTGCTCCACCATCTCATTTGCTCCACCATCTCAGGAATCTCCATAGCCCATCTTACGGCAAAGGTTCATTAGTTCATTCAACTGGGTGCCCGCCTCGTCGGTTTGGGTTCCGTACCATACGGCGGCGACGGAGATAGTGCATCTTCGGCAACATGGGCTTCTCATACATGAACATGGTGTTCATCATCGATGTCGTCGAGAACCGGATCGCGAGGTCGAGAACCGAATTTGGCGGTGCAATCGGATCTTGAATCGGAGTTAGATCGGATGAGTTATGAGTTGTTTAAGTCGGATAGCTTAGGTAGGGGTATTTTGGTCATTTGATCCAACCGGTGTTTGTGCCCGACCCAAAAACATACGTGTCTGGCCCGGCAAAAGATTCGTGCCCGACTCGACTTGAAAAGTTGGTGCTCGGTCCGATCCAAAAAAATTCATGCACGGCCCGGCCCAAGTCTGAATAAATTCGTGCCCGACCCGGCCCAAAATTCACATTAACCGATTGGGAATTCACTTTGTCCCAATCGGGAATTAGTTTTCCCGATTGGGAAATCTCCCTACTCGATCGCTTTGGCATCTCTCTCTCTCTCTCTCTCTCTCTCTCTCTCTCTCTCCAACGCATGCCACTCTTCCTTCATCTCCTTCTTCTCCACTATTCCTCTACTCATCCGTCTCCTTCTTCTTGGTTTGCTCCACCATCTCAGAAATCTCCATAGCCCATCTTACGGCAAAGGTTCATTAGTTCATTCAACTGGGTGCCCGCCTCGTCGGTTTGGGTTCCGTACCATACGGCGGCGACGGAGATAGTGCATCTTCGGCAACATGGGCTTCTCATACATGAACATGGTGTTCATCATCGATGTCGTCGAGAATCGGATCGCAAGGTCGAGAACCGAATTTGGCGGTGCAATCGGATCTTGAATCGGAGTTAGATCGGATGAGTTATGAGTTGTTTAAGTCGGATAGCTTAGGTAGGGGTATTTTGGTCATTTGATCCAACCGATGTTTGTGCCCAACCCAAAAACATTCGTGTCTGGCCCGGCAAAAGATTCGTGCCCGACTCGACTTGAAAAGTTGGTGCTTGGTCCGATCCAAAAAAATTCATGCACGGCCCGGCCCATGTCCGAATAAATTCGTGCCCGACCCGGCCCAAAATTCACATTTAATCGATTGAGACCACGTTTAACAGATTGGGAATTCACTTTGTCCCAATCGGGAATTAGTTTTCCCGATTGGGAAATCTCCCTACTCGATCGCTTTGGCATCTCTCTCTCTCTCTCTCTCTCTCTCTCTCTCTCTCTCTCTCTCTCTCTCTCTCTCTCTCTTTCCAACGCATGCCACTCTTCCTTCATCTCCTTCTTCTCCACTATTCCTCTACTCATCCGTCTCCTTCTTCTTGGTTTGCTCCACCATCTCAGGAATCTCCATAGCCCATCTTACGGCAAAGGTTCATTAGTTCATTCAACTGGGTGCCCGCCTCGTCGGTTTGGGTTCCGTACCATACGGCGGCGACGGAGATAGTGCATCTTCGGCAACATGGGCTTCTCATACATGAACATGGTGTTCATCATCGATGTCGTCGAGAACCGGATCGCAAGGTCGAGAACCGAATTTGGCGGTGCAATCGGATCTTGAATCGGAGTTAGATCGGATGAGTTATGAGTTGTTTAAGTCGGATAGCTTAGGTAGGGGTATTTTGGTCATTTGATCCAACCGGTGTTTGTGCCCAACCCAAAAACATTCGTGTCTGGCCCGACAAAAGATTCGTGCCCGACTCGACCTGAAAATTTGGTGCTCGGTCCGATCCAAAAAAATTCATGCACGGCCCAGCCCAAGTCCGAATAAATTCGTGCCCGACCCGGCCCAAAATTCACATTTAATCGATTGAGACCACGTTTAACCGATTGGGAATTCACTTTGTCCCAATCGGGAATTAGTTTTCCCGATTGGGAAATCTCCCTACTCGATCGCTTTGGCATCTCTCTCTCTCTCTCTCTCTCTCTCTCTCTCTCTCTCTCTCTCTCTCTCTCTCTCTCTCCAACGCATGCCACTCTTCCTTCATCTCCTTCTTCTCCACTATTCCACTCATCCGTCTCCTTCTTCTTGGTTTGCTCCACCATCTCAGGAATCTCCATAGCCCATCTTACGGCAAAGGTTCATTAGTTCATTCAACTGGGTGCCCGCCTCGTCGGTTTGGGTTCCGTACCATACGGCGGCGATGGAGATAGTGCATCTTCGGCAACATGGGCTTCTCATACATGAACATGGTGTTCATCATCGATGTCGTCGAGAACCGGATCGCGAGGTCGAGAACCGAATTTGGCGGTGCAATCGGATCTTGAATCGGAGTTAGATCGGATGAGTTATGAGTTGTTTAAGTCGGATAGCTTAGGTAGGGGTATTTTGGTCATTTGATCCAACCGGTGTTTGTGCCCGACCCAAAAACATACGTGTCTGGCCCGGCAAAAGATTCGTGCCCGACTCGACTTGAAAAGTTGGTGCTCGGTCCGATCCAAAAAAATTCATGCACGGCCCGGCCCAAGTCTGAATAAATTCGTGCCCGACCCGGCCCAAAATTCACATTTAATCGATTGAGACCACGTTTAACCGATTGGGAATTCACTTTGTCCCAATCGGGAATTAGTTTTCCCGATTGGGAAATCTCCCTACTCGATCGCTTTGGCATCTCTCTCTCTCTCTCTCTCCAACGCATGCCACTCTTCCTTCATCTCCTTCTTCTCCACTATTCCTCTACTCATCCGTCTCCTTCTTCTTGGTTTGCTCCACCATCTCAGGAATCTCCATAGCCCATCTTACGGCAAAGGTTCATTAGTTCATTCAATTGGGTGCCCGCCTCGTCGGTTTGGGTTCCGTACCATACGGCGGCGACGGAGATAGTGCATCTTCGGCAACATGGGCTTCTCATACATGAACATGGTGTTCATCATCGATGTCGTCGAGAACCGGATCGCAAGGTCGAGAACCGAATTTGGCGGTGCAATCGGATCTTGAATCGGAGTTAGATCGGATGAGTTATGAGTTGTTTAAGTCGGATAGCTTAGGTAGGGGTATTTTGGTCATTTGATCCAACCGGTGTTTGTGCCCAACCCAAAAACATTCGTGTCTGGCCCGGCAAAAGATTCGTGCCCGACTCGACCTGAAAATTTGGTGCTCGGTCCGATCCAAAAAAATTCATGCACGGCCCGGCCCAAGTCTGAATAAATTCGTGCCCGACCCGGCCCAAAATTCACATTTAATCGATTGAGACCACGTTTAACCGATTGGGAATTCACTTTGTCCCAATCGGGAATTAGTTTTCCCGATTGGGAAATCTCCCTACTTGATCGCTTTGGCATCTCTCTCTCTCTCTCTCTCTCTCTCTCTCCAACGCATGCCACTCTTCCTTCATCTCCTTCTTCTCCACTATTCCACTCATCCGTCTCCTTCTTCTTGGTTTGCTCCACCATCTCATTTGCTCCACCATCTCAGGAATCTCCATAGCCCATCTTACGGCAAAGGTTCATTAGTTCATTCAACTGGGTGCCCGCCTCGTCGGTTTGGGTTCCGTACCATACGGCGGCGACGGAGATAGTGCATCTTCGGCAACATGGGCTTCTCATACATGAACATGGTGTTCATCATCGATGTCGTCGAGAACCGGATCGCGTGGTCGAGAACCGAATTTGGCGGTGCAATCGGATCTTGAATCGGAGTTAGATCGGATGAGTTATGAGTTGTTTAAGTCGGATAGCTTAGGTAGGGGTATTTTGGTCATTTGATCCAACCGGTGTTTGTGTCCGACCCAAAAACATACGTGTCTGGCCCGGCAAAAGATTCGTGCCCGACTCGACTTGAAAAGTTGGTGCTCGGTCCGATCCAAAAAAATTCATGCACGGCCCGGCCCAAGTCTGAATAAATTCGTGCCCGACCCGGCCCAAAATTCACATTTAATCGATTGAGACCACGTTTAACCGATTGGGAATTCACTTTGTCCCAATCGGGAATTAGTTTTCCCGATTGGGAAATCTCCCTACTCGATCGCTTTGGCATCTCTCTCTCTCTCTCTCTCTCTCCAACGCATGCCACTCTTCCTTCATCTCCTTCTTCTCCACTATTCCTCTACTCATCCGTCTCCTTCTTCTTGGTTTGCTCCACCATCTCAGGAATCTCCATAGCCCATCTTACGGCAAAGGTTCATTAGTTCATTCAACTGGGTGCCCGCCTCGTCGGTTTGGGTTCCGTACCATACGGCGGCGACGGAGATAGTGCATCTTCGGCAACATGGGCTTCTCATACATGAACATGGTGTTCATCATCGATGTCGTCGAGAACCGGATCGCAAGGTCGAGAACCGAATTTGGCGGTGCAATCGGATCTTGAATCGGAGTTAGATCGGATGAGTTATGAGTTGTTTAAGTCGGATAGCTTAGGTAGGGGTATTTTGGTCATTTGATCCAACCGGTGTTTGTGCCCAACCCAAAAACATTCGTGTCTGGCCCGGCAAAAGATTCGTGCCCGACTCGACTTGAAAAGTTGGTGCTCGGTCCGATCCAAAAAAATTCATGCACGGCCCGGCCCATGTCCGAATAAATTCGTGCCCGACCCGGCCCAAAATTCACATTTAATCGATTGAGACCACGTTTAACCGATTGGGAATTCACTTTGTCCCAATCGGGAATTAGTTTTCCCGATTGGGAAATCTCCCTACTCGATCGCTTTGGCATCTCTCTCTCTCTCTCTCTCTCTCTCTCTCTCTCTCTCTCTCTCTCTCTCCAACGCATGCCACTCTTCCTTCATCTCCTTCTTCTCCACTATTCCTCTACTCATCCGTCTCCTTCTTCTTGGTTTGCTCCACCATCTCAGGAATCTCCATAGCCCATCTTACGGCAAAGGTTCATTAGTTCATTCAACTGGGTGCCCGCCTCGTCGGTTTGGGTTCCGTACCATACGGCGGCGACGGAGATAGTGCATCTTCGGCAACATGGGCTTCTCATACATGAACATGGTGTTCATCATCGATGTCGTCGAGAACCGGATCGCGAGGTCGAGAACCGAATTTGGCGGTGCAATCGGATCTTGAATCGGAGTTAGATCGGATGAGTTATGAGTTGTTTAAGTCGGATAGCTTAGGTAGGGGTATTTTGGTCATTTGATCCAAGCGGTGTTTATATATTAGACCCTGGGGTGTGCAGCCAGGGGTTTTGAGCTGCACACCACCCGAGGCAAAGGAGAGGAGAGAGAGGGCACCGTCGAGGAGGAGGAGCCATCGGAGCTAGATTTTCGCGAGTTCGTCGGTGTCGATCGGGCGAAGATCCTTCGCGTCCTTTTCTTTCATTTTCTCTCCGTCTGGTGAGTGGATTTAGGCCATCTTTTCTTCAATTCTTGATTCATGTCGCTGTTCTCATGCTTCAGGGTTTTTCATTGATTTTTGACGCGTTTTATCGTATCGGATCGGAAGTCGGATCGGTCGCTTCTTAATTGAAAACATGTTATTTATCTCTTTTGGAATAAAATAATATTTTTCTTTTTTTTCCTTTTCTTTTTCTTTCCTCTATCCTTCCTGTTCACTGAGCCAGCATGCGCTGGCCGCGCCAGGAGGCGACGGGGCGGTGGGGCGTCGACGCTAGCGACTCGGGCGGCTCGGCGGCCGCCGGAGAAGGGACGGCGGCGGTTGGGTTGGGGAGGAGAGGAAGAAGATGACCTAAGGGGTGAGTTAAATGGAGGGTTGAGATTGATTTGGGTAAGATGAAGGGTTGGATTGAATTGGTTGAGATGAAGGGCTGAGATGAGATCTTGTGTATATGTAAGGCTTAGATTGCATCATGTAGATGAAGGGATGAGATTGCATCAGGATAGATGTAAGGCTGTGGATGCATCATGTTAGATGTAAGGTTGAGATTTCATCTGGTTAGATGGAAGGCTGAGACTGCATCAGGTTAGAGGGAGGGCTGTGATTGCATCTGGTTAGATGAAAGACTATGATTGCATCATGTAGATTAAGGGCTGTGATTGCATCATGTAGATGGAGAGCTGTGATTGCATCTGGTTAGATAGAGGGTTGTGATTGCATCTGATTAGATGTAAGGTTATGATTTCATCATGTAGATGTAGGGTGGTGATTGCATCTGGATAGATGTAAGGTCGAGATTGCATCAAGTTAAATAAAGGACTGTGATTGCATCATATTAGAAGGCTGTGATGTGATCCTATTTAGATGCAGGGCTTAGATTTTATTACTGATTTATTGATTGTAACACCGTTATATTTATTTATAGCAGTGATTTATTAAATAAATTAAGATATTATTTCCATTACTCTAAATAATTATTTGGAGGCTTTATAGCTAGCAAAAATATTCATGTCATATATGAATTTTCACCTAATCGACACTCTGGATTCATTGGTGAGGTCTGTTTCGCCATCAGACCTTTGGATTTAGGAAACAACAGGCGGATGTCGCCTCGTTTTGCGTGCCAAGCTAAAAAATCATATTTTATATATTTTTATGATTCGATCTGAGATGATTCATGTATATAGTAGTTAATGAGGTGGATTTTATCGTAGATCAGTGATTTCTATGACGAGTTATTTTATCATGTTCCAATTCATTGATTTATAATTGGAGTTTCTTTTTGGCACTGCTGCCTTGATACACATGCATCTTTTCTTACAGGGTTATAATTCTATTTTATGATTGTTTATTTGTGCTGAGCATTCATGATTTATGAGCACTATTTATACATATGTATCGGTATGTGATTGTGATGTATAACAGGAGGGGGTGGAGGATGAGGTATGCACTTGACATACCTTTTATTACTTGTTGATAGCACATATTGTTCATACTTATATATTTGCGTGTGTGGTGTTGTGATGTGCTTGTTACATTTCTCGGAACCCTCGCTGGTAAGGGGAGGGTATGCCCCAAAGAGACAGCATTGGCCTTTTTCCAGAAGTCCGGCTGGTGAGGAGAGATCATACCCCAAAGAGACAGTCCGGAGACCCGAGCAGGTGAGGGAAACGTATGCCCCAACAGGCTAGCTTGAAAGAGCCAGTGCCAGTGAGGGGAGGGAATGCCCTAAAGAGACGGCACTAAGCTGGGTGGTAGTTCGGCGGCCACCCGTCTAACTACCCTATGTGGCTATGTGGGACCAACGGGTCCGGAGAGCATGCATATGATTGGGGTGATGCATTGTATGCATACGATTGAGGTGTTGCATTCATTCTATTTTATTGTTGTGAATATGTTTATAACTATTGCTGGATGCTTATACTTACTGTTGTGGATATGAGTAGGGTAGCGGATGTGTTATTGATGCTTGTCCATCATTTTTTAAAAGATATTTTATACTTGTTAATGGAGGTTATTGTTACGTTATTTATATCAGCTATATTGTGTTTTTATGCATGATGATTGATTTGGTGAATTGAGGACTGATCTACTCACTAATTCCTAGTTGGACTTACCCCTCATTTATGTTATTTTTCAACACTTGAGTTAGATCAGAGAGGTACCAGGGTGCAGTAGCGCGGCTGGTGGCGGCAGGGCAGCGGGTCTCGTGACATGTCGTGATCGAGGAGGATACCTGAGTCATTTTAGTGTCTCTTTGAGTTGTTGAGTCATGTTGACTCGGGTTGTGGTTTCCGCATTTTATTTTTGTTTAGGGAGTCTTATTTATTTATTTGAACTCCTTTTTAATAAACTTGTTCAGTGTGTTCGTTTGAGTTTTGGTTTGGTTTGGTTCGTGATGTCATGTCTATTCTTTTCAAAAAAAAAAAAAAAAATCACTGTTCAAGTTATTGTTGTTTTATATGAGTTGGGTTAGGCTTCGAGATACGTGATGTTTCCTGGCCGGTCATACCGGGTTTGGGGTGTGACAGTGGAGAGGCAGATCCTTAACTTGCCCATGCTCTAGTCCTTGCTACCATTGGAGGAGCCAACGGAGCTGCTCTCACCGGAGAGCAGCTAGTTGTTGTCGAACACTCCGACGGTGAGCACGATGCGTTCATGCTCGGCCTGGGCGCGCCCAACCTCGCCGGCGGAGAGGAGACGGAGAGAACCCCAGGAAGGTGGAGCTGCAGCAGGCGCTGCAGGGCGTGGAGGCGGCGCTGCGGAGGTTCTTCTTCGCCTACGGGCAGCTGGTGGCATTGGTGATGGGGAGCGTGGAGGCAAGCGGCAATCGACCGTGTATGTCGTATATGTGAATAATAATTTTTTAGTCATGTTATTTAAATAATAATAATTTTTTAATCCACGTGTGCAGCACACGTGAATATCAAAAAGGTTTTAAAATAATAGTAATTTTTTAATACACGTGTGCATGTCACGTCATAAGATTAACGGAGTAGCTGACGGAATGATGCAATTGATACAAATATGATAATTGAGAATGCAATTTGGAGAAGTCAGAGTTCAGTTTGTTCAGGATATATTCAGGTAATTACCTTATATTTTTAGATAAAATTGAAAAAATCCTTACACATACAGGAAGAAGGGCAATTTTATATTTTCAAAATAGTTGTGAGTGGATAACCTACTTCCAATATTTTATTTTATATAATGTAGGATTAATCAGTTGGTGTGTATATATATATATATATATATATATAGAGAGAGAAAGAGAGAAGGTTTAAGGTAATAAATCCGGGTCAAGTATGAGATATTGGCTTTAAATATTCAACTTGAATCAAATTGGTTCAAACTAAATCTATTTTTTGTTTCTTAATTTATTCAAATCAATTTTTGATTAAAAGATGATTATATCTGCTCCGTATCAATTGAATTCTATTAAAATATTAGATCTAACTAAAAAATGTCATAATTAATAAAATAATGTAATTGAGTCCAGGTTTATAAACTTTTGGTTTATGTATATACCAAGAGAGAAAGTAAGGAGATGGTCTAATAACGTTAATGGTGGTAGGTAGTATACACTTATCTGTTGGGATTCAGAGAGAAAACATCGAAAAATAGTGGAAAAAATAGATTTCAAAAATCTTAAAAGCATCCCAAAAATATCGATCTACTCTAGCGACGTAGAGGAATTCAATAGGAGAGCGACGATCAATTTTACACCTTTAGCCGAAAGGGAAGAAGAGCTACCCCGATCCCAACTCAAAAATGCACACGCGCACGTTCTCCAACAATAGTCCACACCAAACACCTCGCAACAAGGGGGCAACGACCACTCGGGTCCGTCGTGACTCAACGGACGGGCTTCTCAATTTCCGGTTTGCACCAAACAGGGGCCAACACTTTCACCAAGAACTAGGCATCGAGCAAAGAGAGCAAGACGATGAGAAACATCGGAATAAAATCACATAAGATGAAAGTACCTTGCTGGAATTTTCAGATTCCTCCAAAGTTCCAACTCGGTAGTGATTTTCGGCGATGAAAACTCCGGCAGAACTTCTCCAAGCTTGCATATATGGAACAAGTGGAAATATATATGAGTGTGCAGCTAGGGTTTTGAGGTGGAGACGACAATAACAAATCACTTGGGGTTCGGCTACATTAGACACCCCATATTTATAACTCATCTCCATGGGTCGGCTCCAACCCTGATATGGAGGAGGCCCGAAAGTCAAATTTTCAACCTCATCCTCCAACAGACTGTCCTATTAACGGGGAGTTGAAGTTTCGGCTCCTTAAGAGTAGGGAGTCAAAACCAACTCCCTACTTCTTAGGGAGTCTTAGGCGCATCCAAAACCGAGTGACTATTCAAAATAGCCACCCAGT
This sequence comes from Canna indica, assembly GCA_034359265.1. Classification (NCBI taxonomy): domain Eukaryota; kingdom Viridiplantae; phylum Streptophyta; class Magnoliopsida; order Zingiberales; family Cannaceae; genus Canna; species Canna indica. The sequence goes on along the minus strand of CP136894.1, from coordinate 44,710,995 downwards.
TTCCTCACCAATGCTCAACCAACCCAACCCTAGCCATAGGGCGATTCAACCCATGAATCGAACAATGGGTTCGGTTCAGTTCGGTTCATCCCATGAATCGGACCAAGGGTTGGTTGAGACATATCGCGTGTCGAACCCTACTAATTAGGGTTCCAAGGAACTCCTTCCTCGGGTACGTTTAATTCGCTTGAATAGGAAACACTTTGTCCATAGACGAGAATCATGTCGCGACATTCCCTGCTAGCAAACATTAAGTGTCGCATTCGAGCTTTATCCCCTAAAGCCCATTACGAGGGAAGTCTGTGTTGGCCTAAGGTTTTCAACCTTGGTCTTAATCTCAGTTTTGATGATAACAAACATGGAACTAATGATTTCATGGAGATTTATTTTCAGGTTCCATATCGATTAGCGCACGACGTCTGCGATCGAAAAGATCGAAGAAATCAAAAAATCGGAAGGACGTTGGTCGACGTGCTTGGATTCTTCGGGAAGTTAAAATTTAGGTTTAGGGTGTCTAGAATGGATATGTAATCCTCTCTTATGATGCAAAGAACCCAAAAACCAAACCTAAATCCCAAAACATGAAAAACTGGAAAATCAGAAAACAACCCTGAAATTCACTAAGCCTAGGGAGCTCCTTGGAGGGCTATATGACCTAGACATTTTCTTGGCACCAAAAGTCCCGGTAATTGTTCCTTAGGTAAAGACTAGATAATGGAATATTTTAAAGGATTTTTTGGAAGCTTTTAGCCTACCCATATTTGATTCGAAAGATTGTAAAATTTTCATTTTTCGGAAATTTTACTAAACCACAAAACTTAGATTTTAATTCTTAAGAATTTTTGATTTTTTAGATATTTTTATTGAATCCAAATGGGGATAATCATTATATAATATTTATATTTTAAAGTTATTAACTCAGAAATGTTATATAATATGACTTAGCGACGACGAAACTCATAAACGAACAAACAAGCAGAAAACTCAACCAAACCAAGCAGTCTTCCCAGGTTCAGTCACACAAGTCGGTCGATCGAACTGTGCCCAAAAGTGGCAAAAGGCATTCGGTCGCTCGGCGGTTGCTCAGTCGATCGATCGACGATCGACCGACAAACGACCGGATGACGAAAACGGCTAATTTTCTAGCCGTTGGGTTGGTTGTTTGATGTCAACTCTTCATGGTCTATAAATACAAGATCATGAGAGCCTTCCTCCCTTGATCTTGACATTCATTGAGCCATCCTTGATCATTTCTAAAGATTTCTTGAGCCATTTCTTTGCAAACCCTAGTTCTCATGATATAACCTTGATTTTGCCTTTAAAACTTTGATTGATTCATCATTGAGGCATCAAGAGGAACTAAGACTCGTGTTTGGAGCTAAGTATTTATTGTATTATTTATTTGCTCCATTGTTTGTGTATTTTGTGATTTATTTTCATTGTATATCATTTGTGTAAACCTAGGTTGCTAGGTTTGATTGAGTTGATGGTTACCTTGGTGTTAAGGCTTAAATCTACCATTGTAAATATAGTTTGCTATGATTAGTTGAGTTGTTCTTAGGTTGAGGTGGGAGAGTGCTCTCGGTAGGAAGGCGAGATACTTTCGGGTGTGGAAGTGCATTCGGTTTGAGAGCGAGGACTTTCTGGTGTAAAGTCCTCATTGTATGAAAACTAATTAATCTAGTTAAACTAGTTTAGAAATCCTAAGTGTGGTGCTTAGGTAGTAGAGTAGGCATTGCGACCGAACTACTATAAATCATTGTGTTAACATTGCTATCTTTGTTTGTGTTTAATTGTTTCATTATTGCTTTCGCATTAGTCGATAAATTATAATTTGCCTAAGTAATTTAAGAAACGATTAAAACTGGAATTAGGCAAAAAGATTTAGTTAATACACTATTCACCTCTCCCTCTAGTGTAGGCCATTTCACCAACAGTCTGTTTGTGTGTGACCCTTGGGCCCCACACTAAGCCAGCAGCGAGTCATGCATAACGGAGAGTCAAATTCGATAGAACACTTTCTATTTGAATTTCCATGAGCCACCATTAAACCCTTTTAGTGTGGTCGTGCGCGACTCCTCTCACAAGTTAAGATTGACGTCCAGTAACATGTCAGGACTACCCAGATAGTTTGAGGTTCAATCTATATGGATCGGATGCCCTTTGGTGATAGTGCAATCAAATCCTTCGATTACACAATGCCCCAAATGTGGATAGGGTACGAAAGTCGTGTCAAACCCTAATATCGATCCATATGTGTTCCACTATCTCAAGTTATCGTCTCAACTATGAATAATCGAAAACTCTTTTCCAACTTTCATGTCTACTCTGGCTAGAGATTCTCGAGTAGACACTTGCTAGAGCACATAGGACATTCTCTCCTCTTACTAAAAGTAATTGATTCCTTGTTGGTTGCTCACCCACCTCCATGAAGACCTCACTATGCCCAGAGTACTCGATACACGACTCTACGAGTCATGTAGGGAATACACCAAAGTAATAGATCGTCAATCACAAGATGACCATGACAACCTCAGGTCCGAGGATTACTTGCACCTATTATCACTTGAAGAACCGCCTATAGACACTCATGTAAGGATTCTATTTGGCGTCCCTCGAGCGGATCCGTTCAGTGAACTCATTCTCCAATGAGCACCTACACTTGTACATTAATGACACCTCATAGGTAACTGTGAGATCAGCTATCTTCTACGATAGGATATGTACTAAGTGCACTAGTCTTGGTGGAGTCATTAATCTCCTACTCGGTGATCCTACGATTCAAAATATTTAGAATTAGGGCCTTTGGATTCTAAGATCGCAAAACCCTAACAAATAGGGGACAAGTGAGTACAAATCAATCAACCTAAGGTCAATCCCGACAACACAAAAACTAAAACAAGGACCAGAAGACTCACTGGAGAATAAACAACGGTGGACAGAGAAAATGTTCAACGAAGGCGTCGTCGACAAAGACCTTTGGAAGACAAACACCGAGCACCAAGAAGTGCGAGAAAAGCTCGAAACGAATGAAGAAAGAGTAGCTTTATTAGCCAAGGGATAGCAGCCTTCCCATTGTACAGCTGATAATCACACTGTGATTGAATCTCAATTGACCAGCTCATCAAGCAACAGTTCACCAGGACCCTCTCAAGACACGAACGAACAACCTCCCTGTCATGATTACTCTTCAAACGAATATTAACACCGAAAGGGTAGACACCAATCAGAAGCCGCCACATAGGGGAAAATCCCCACCACTATGCATCCACCGCACTAAGAGTGGAAATCGAAGGAGCACAAAGAGACACGACAAAGATACATCGACCTGATCTGCCCCAGCTGAATAAAGACAATGGCGGGCGCACACCCTCCATAATTCGCCCAAAGTCAGAGCTTGGCCTTCGTAGCAACTTGACACTCAACCTGGCACCTAGGACAACTCGACAAGAAGCTGATACACTCTCAGAATCCAACCAACGTCTACGAGTCCAACCAAGATTAGTAGCCAATATACTACATAGAGCTCAGTATGAAGTCCTCCAGACTTCGACCAAGCTCTGGGGCTGTGGACTGGACTAGTACTTTTGGGCCCAGGCGGATTAGGCCCAAAAGCACCCATGCTCATGATCCAGATTCAAGTCAGGCCAGGCGGCTAGGCCCGGGGGCTCCATTCGGTCATACAAGAATACATGCGTCCTCATTAAATGCGAGGGATTCGTCATTACGAGCCCGATATCTCTAGGATCAGCCTCGACCCATTTTGAGCAACATCCCTATGAGATTATCGGGCGACATCATCGCTTATCCTCCCCCATCCTGTAATAACTAGTTATTAAAGCTTTATAAGAGAGATTTGTGCCTTCTAAGCTTGATTTCTACGGCTTGCTTCACCGATTGTTCATCCTCCTCAAACGTTCTTCTCGCCTCAACTCCGGCTTTGATTCGAACTCAATGACTTGAAGAGTTAGAGGCATTAAAGGCTTTGCAAGGAGCTCATTTGTGTGGTTTAATCTTTAGCTCCTTTAGTTGTTGTTTACTTGTTATTAAGCTTGATTCTCATTGGAAACTTGCTAGGTGTGCTAGGTTAAACACCTTAGGGTTTCCTTTCTATAATTGTGTTTTGCTTAGGTGAATAGGTTTGAGGCATTCTCAAAGGGTTGAGAAGCGAGTCCTCGGTTATATTCAAAGGAAAACACATTGTCTATAAAGGATTGGTTAGAAATCCTTGGTGTGGATCCATGGTAGTGGAGTAGGCGGTTGGCCAAACCACTATAATCTCTCGTGTTCGCATTGCCTTGTTTGATTGCTTTTCATATTTGCTATCACATATCATTTAGTCGCACTTAATTTGGGTTGAAGTTGGAATTGATTTAAAAGAAATCAAATTGAAGTTAAAATTAACCCAACACTATACACACCCCCCCCCCCGCTTTCTAGTGTAGGTATTTGAACAACATTTGGTATCAGAGCGTAGGTCGTAGGATTAGATTTAACAATTTACCTTACAATTAATTTAGAATGTCTAGCGATATCCAACTAGGTCAAGGGTCCTCTACTCATACTCCACCGTTATTCGACGGAAACAACTATGCCCATTGGAAGATATGCGTGAATACCTTCCTACAATCACTAGGCATGGATGTATGGAAAATGATACAAGTAGAGTATAAGCAACCTACAAAGAACATGGATGAGTGGAGCCCGGATGAAGTTAAACTCTTTAATGCAAATGCTAAGGCCATCAATGCATTATGTTGTGGCCTATTTGTTAATGAGTTTAATAGGATTTTCACTTGTAAGTCGGCATATGAACTTTGGAGTGTCCTAGAGACTACACATGAATGGACTTCACAAGTTAAGGAATCCAAGATAAACCTCCTCGTGCATGACTATGAAATGTTTAAAATATTATCACATGAATCAATTGATACTATGTATGCTAGATTTTAAAATATTACAAATGACTTAGCTAACCTTGGTAGAGATATATAGGAAGGGGAGAAGGTAAGGAAGCTCCTCCGTTCCCTTTCAAAAGCTTGGGAGCCAAAGGTCATTGCAATCATGGAAGTCGAGGATTTGTGCACGTTGAACCTTACCGAATTCATTGGGTCTCTCATGACACATGAGACCCTTATGAAGCAATACAAGGAGGAAGATGCCCCCCAAAGGTAAGACCATTGCCTTAAAAGCATCACACCAGGTTGAAGAACCTCCATCATCCGAGAAAGAAATGGATGATTATGAAGAAATGGCAATGATGACAAGGAGATTCATGAACTTCATGAGGGGCGGCGTGAGAAGAGGCAAAGGAGGCTACATATGCTGTAATTGCAACAAATTTGGGCACCTAAGGAAGGATTGCCCACTCCTCAAGATGGTTTCTACCTCCTACCCCAACAAGAAGGACAAGTATAAGAAGAAGAAGAATAAGGTGATAATGGCTTCTTGGGATGAGAGTGAATCCTCATCAATCGAAGAGGATACCAAAAGTGAAAAGGTGAACCTTTACCTTATGGCAAATGACAATGAGGTAAAATTTATTTTTGGTGAAGTTTCATTTACTCAAGAAGAATTTGAATTTGAATTTGATCAAATGCATGATGAATTCAATGCCATTAGAAAGAAGTTTAAAGAGCTTAAAAAGGATAACAAGTCTTTGAAAATTGAGAATGATAACTTACTACTTTCATGCAATGCCTTAAGAAAAGAAGTAGATACCCTTAAGGAAGAAAAGTATGCCTTAGATGATGCTAAGAAAAACTTAGAAAATAAAAATAAAAAAATAAAAAATGAGAACAAGTTCTTAAGTGATCAAGTAGAACACTTGAATGATAGCATGCTAAACTTAAAATGGGAACTATGCATGCTAAATGAAAAAATGATAACTAAAAATATTTGGTGATATAGGTATACTCCCTACCCATGTATTAAAAATATTTTACTAGTTGATGGGTTAAAACATAATTTAATTAGCATAAAGTGTACTTCAATACCAGTCCCTGTGATGTAGTCGACAAAGTTGAGCCATCTCACCCTTGATGGCTTATTCTGACTTGACTTATTGTGGAAGCTAATAATAGCTTGACAATCTGTTCTTAAAGTCAGCTCCTTTTTATCAAGATAATGTATCTTTAGAGCGTTTAGGGTTTCCATACATGCGTGGATCTCTGCATCTATGGTTGCCTTCACAGTTGGGAATTTCCCGCTTGCATAAGCGCAAATTCGTTCTGACTGTCTTTTGTCGTTCTTCATGGGCTTCCATTTACAAATTCCACCCCAGCCCTCCATACATCCATCTGTTTCTAGAATTATGTATGCGTTAGGGGGGGGGTAACTCCAGGTCAGGCAAATTCTGTACTAACTTCTTGACTTTGGCTGTTAGCTCCCTATCAGAAGGTTTCAATCGCTTATCGCCGTGGGGTCCTGTCTTGGAGTAGAGAGGCCTTGCTCGTGGCCTTCCTCACCACAAATAAAGCATTTGCACTTCTTCATCCGATCTGAGTGCTTTCTCTTAAAAATCCTTACGTGTGTGTCATGAGGCTTGCCTTTGTAATTCTTGGCCTTCCTGAGGCTGTATTTCTTACTTTTATTATAATATCCTGGAAGTGGAATCTTGTTGCAAATTGAGAGGTCTTTCAAACTTCTCTGTATAGCAGCCCTTTTGCATTGGTCTTCTATGTACTGATAAGTGAAGTGTATACGTGGTAACACTCCAATTGTATTGCCCTTATGCTTGAGTTTAACACTATGTTTGGATAAAATTGAGTAAAGGATTTGGAGGAGTTTGGAGGGGGAGGGGTTTGAAGGGGTTTGGAGGAGTTTAGAGGGGGAGGGGTTTGGAGGGGTTTTAAAAATCTTGTTTGGTTAGACTTCATAAGGGATTTGGAGGGGTTTGGAAGGATTTTATAATAAATCGATTTTTGCAATTGGACCATTATGCCCTCATTTATAATAAGCGGTGTGGAGGATTTTTTATTTTTGTTTGAGGGATAAATAAGTAATTTATCATCATTATTACTCAAAACCCTCCAAAACCCCCCAAAACCCTCCAAAATTGGAGGGTTTCGAAATGGGTGTTTGGAGGGGTTTGAAACACCTCCAAATCCCTCCAAAACCTTCCTTCCACCTCCAAAAAAATTATCCAAACAAGGAGTTTTAAACCCCTCCAAAACCCTCCCCCTCCAAATCCCTCCTTAACCTCCCAAACCCCTCAATCCAAACAAGGCCTAAAGGCTTCTTCTATCTCTTTGCCAATTAGCGGTGGCATTTTTCTGAAAATCTTTTCTGATAATTCAGATGAGATGTACATTCTCCCGAATTTAGCAGCTAGTATTCTGTAATCATTCAGATACTCAAATAAATCTTTTACGTTGGCGCACGTTAGCCTTTCTAAATCATCATAGGCTCTGTTCTGTTCATCAGTCGAACCTGTCGTAGGATCTTCCAATAAGACCATTCGTCTAACTTGTGAGAGAATATTTTGTGGGTCATCTGCTATTCCTGTTAACTCATCATATTCAGCTGGGTATGCCATCCATAGCCCATCTCCAAAGGGCTCGGCTTGAGCAAGAAGCTGGAAAGGGTCAATGGATAAACAAAAGAGGCCCAATCAAGAGCAACTGGGCTGAAGACGCATTGGGACCAGTAAACCATCACATCAACAACCTAACAATGTGTCACAAGATGCTCTGCAGCAGCAGGGAAAGCAATATCCACTAACCCGAAGAGATAAGAACGAATCATTAAAGGATGAGTCATATCATACTAGCTGTAAAGTAAGGGAATAGTCATATCATACTGTAAAGGAATCGTTATCCTTCTGTAAAGGAACAATAATGCAACAATAGGGCCCATGAGCACCTATGATGCAATTATTGAACCTCTTATGAACGATTCCCATGTCTATATAAGCGTACTACTGAGGAGTTGCAGAGACACACTGGCAACCCCAGACAATCTCTACTCTCCATCTTAAGTATTTGTGTAAGCTTTATTGTGTGATAATGGATATATAGTTATTTTTGAAGCATCTAAATGCATCATTAAAAGTGCACCATCTAATGATATTGTGTTTATTGGAAATAAGCAAGAAAATATTTACACACTAGTTTTAAATATTTTGTCTAATCCTCATGTTAGATGCTTAGTTGTCATGAAAAATGATTCTTGGTTGTGGCATAGAAAGCTAGGACATGCTAGCATGAGCCTCATCCAAGATATAACTAAAAAGGAAAACAAGAAACTAAAAAGGGGAGATTGTTGGCCCAAGGGTTGCCCCTAGGCTTCGATCTCTATTTTGATGATAACAAATAAGGGTGGCAATCCATGTCGTGTCGTGTTTAAACATGTCACGTGTTGTAAAAGTCTAAACCCGAACCCGACCCGTTTATTAAACGTGTCCGAATATGCAAATCCGAACCCGGCCCATTTATTCCCAGGTTGACACGACACGACACACTTAACCCGTTTAAGTAAACGTGTACATGTGTACACCTACGCGATACAATACGATAAACACAATTTCAATAGTGAACAAAATTAAAGCTACTAAAATTAAAAATTAAGAATAGTATAAAGACTATTAATAACAAGACATACCCAACATTCGTAACTTTTTACTTTTTATTATATATATATCCTTATAAACGGGTAAATGGATTAAATAGGCTCGGTAACACGATTACACATGTTTAGTTAAATGGGTTTAATCATGTTATACCGGTTCAACCCGGATTAACACGATTATTTAATTGTGTTAATCCGGGTTGAACCCGTTTAATAAAAATACAAGTTTAGCCAAACCCGAACCCGCGTAACTCCGTGTCATGTCGTGTCGGGTTATCGTGTCATGTCAGAAATTGCCAGCCCTAATAACAAACATGAAACTAATGCATTTATGAAATGTTGAGTTCGGGTTGAGGTTAAGAAATGCGCGCGAACTTCGCTAGGAGAAATACCAAAAATTGGCAAAAATGTCTCCGAAGATGATCGAGTAGAAAATCTAGAGTTATAATAGATTTCATGTAATATGACTCTAGGAATATATCCAAAGACTAATTGTAATGTTATCCAAGTCCAAACTCGAAAATGAAAACGAAGAACGCAAGAAGAAAAATCGAAGAAACAACCCCAGCCTAGGTTTAGTCGACCGATCGGTCAACCGAATGAAGCCAAAAATTGGTAGAAGGGTATTCAGTTGACCGATTGGTCGATCGAAAGATGCCCAAAAGTGGTAGAACACTTCGGTTGCTTGGGCGGTCGATCGTTCGGTCGACCGACGATTGACCGGCAAGCGACCGAGCATCCCCCAAGGGGCAGAAAAATGCCCGTTGGATGGAACTACCGAGTGAGGGGTTATAAATGTTGGCTTTAGATTTTCAACCTTGGTCTTAATCTCTTAATCTCAGTTTTGATGATAACAAACATGGAACTAATATTTCATCGAGAAATCTTTCAGGTTCCACATCGATTAGCGTTCGATGTCCTCGATCGGAAAAATTGGAAGAAATCAAAAAATCGGAAGGACATTGATCGTCGCGCTTGGGTTCATCGTAGAAAATTATCAAAGATCGACGTGTGCACCAAAGTCGCATTGGACGAGTCCATAGATCAAATTAAAAGCTTTCCAAATTGATGCTCATTGAAAGCCGGAACCCAAAAACGAAGCGCGGAAGAAAAAGGGCTAAAAAATTAATTTCAGCATAGGTTCGATCGACCAGGTGGTCGACCGAATAGGGTTTGTAAAATGGCAGTAGCCATCTCGGTCGATCGAAGGATGCCGCAAAGTGGCAGTAGCTACTTCGGTTGATCGACAGAGGCCAAATAGAGGCAGTACCTTGAGCGTTCGATCGATCGGTCGACCGGATTGAGGATTGCACGATCGCGCGTCTCTGCTTCCCCTGTGTCGATCAATCGATGGGTCAATCGGATTGAGGGAACGCCCATTTGCGTCTGGCAGTCGACCCGTCGGTCGACCACACAGAGAGTAGATGCAGCGGTCGCTATGAGCGATCGATCGGTCAGTCGACCGACCAATCGACCGAGCGTCTGCAATGGATAGTTTTCTATCCGTTGAGCTATCGTTTCCTTGAGAGACTATAAATATCATTCATCTAACCTCTTTAAACTCCTTCTCCCACTCTTACGGACTTGAGTGAGCATTCTAAAGGGAGATTTGAGCCTTCAAAGGATTGATCAACGATGCTCTGTTCTTTCGTGAAGAAAATCTGAAGCGCCTACCTTTCTTCCTCAACTCGGTTTTTGATTCGAGCCCTACTACTCGGCGAGTTGGAGGTTCCAAGGCTTGGAAAAGAGCTTTTACTCTTGGTTTTATTCTTAGCTCTTTTGATTGTAATTGTTATCTGTTGTTTGAACTATTGTCTCTTGGATTTGGGTTTGTACGAAGACCGGGTGTTAGGTCTTCTTGTGTGAAAGTGGTTACCTTGTTATGAAGGTGTAAAACCACTTGTGTAAACTTAGTATTTACTAGGATTAGTTTAGTTGTCCCTTAGAGTTGAGGTGGAAGAGTGCTTTTGGTAAGAAGGTGGAGACTTTCGGGTGTGGACGTACCTTAGGTCGAGAGTGCGACTCTTCAAGTCAAAGTCCTCATTGTAAGGGAAACGAGAATTAATCTAGTAAACCTAGTTTGGAAATCCTAAGCGGGGTGCTTAGGTAGTGGAGTAGGCATTGGGGCCGAACCATTATAAATTCTCGTGTTTGCATTGATTTATTGACTATTTTAATTGCTTTACTATTTATCATTTCCGCATCTAATCATCGAATTATAAATTGCCTAAACGATTTGAGAAACGACTAAAATTGAATTTAGGCTAATTAATTTAGTTAACACACTATTCACCCTCCCTCTAGTGTTGCCATTTCGCCTACATTTGGTATCAGAGCGGGTCGTAGATTGAGATTTCACTGTCTCCTCTACATCTAGCCTCGGTCCAAAAATGACACTAGAGAGTTTAGCGTCTACACCTCCTAGATTTGATGAGTCTAATTTTGGTCTTTGGAAAGAAAAAATGTATACATTCTTAAAGACTCAAGGAATAGGTGTGTTTAATATGGTTAAGTCAAAATACATAGAACCTAAGAAAGACATGAATGCATGGACCCAAGAATAAATTAGCATGTTTGAGTTAAATGCTAAAGCTACAAATTGCTTATTTTGTTCTTTGGAAAATAATGTGTTTGAGAAAATCATGCATTGTACTTCTACATTCGATATTTGGGCTACTTTAAATATGCTTTATAATTATGCAAAAACTGAAGAGCTCAATACATTTGATGAGGGGAGTGATGACAATTGTCATCCACCCAATACTAATATGGTTTTTGAAGCCCATAGTGCCTCTAGTCATAGGAGCACTAAAAGTTAAAAAAGGAAGGTGATTTGTAATGTGTGCAACGAAAAAGGGCATGTGAAGAAGAACTGCCCTACCACGAAAAATAAGGCAAAGAGAAGGTCAAATGTTTCCACATCATCCTACTCAAGTGAAGCATCCTCCTTTCATGACAATGAAGCCATCTCAAAAGAATGCATCATGAATGATAACAATGAGGTACACTCCACTTCTTCTAGTCATGTTAATAATAATGATAATATTAACTCATCTAGTTCTCATGATTTTGATGAATTGATGGATGGGTATAAAATCATGTATGCCTTGCTCTTAAAAAAAGACAAGAAAAACAAAAGGATTAAAAATGAGAATTCTAGACTTAGTTCATATGTGCATGCTCTAGAATTAGAAAATGAGAAATAGAAATCTAGCTCATTTGATCCTTGTCATGATATGTTGAAACTTGAGCTTAAGGACTTAAAGCTTGAAAATGAAAACTTGAAAAATGGTTTCAAAATTGAGAATGAGATTTTGAAAAATGATAACTCAAAAATCAAAAAAGAAAATTATATGTTGAAATCTCAAATGCATGCTTTACATAACTTCATGATTGATTTGAAAAATGAGGTTCTAAACCTAAACAAGAAAATGAATGAAATGAAAAATATTTCCTCATTTAAGAATTTTAGTAGAAATGATTTTTCAAAAAGGAATGTTTAAGCTAATGTTAAATCTCATGTTAAACATTCTACTTTTAAATCTCATGATCATAAGAAGAGGAATGATGTTTCCAAGAATGCTCATACTCATCATGTTTCACATGACAAGCATTCTAATAATAAATCTCATGTCCATAGCAAAAACAAAAAGAAATTTAATGGACATTGTTTTTGTTGTGGTATTTTTGGTCATACTATTTATGATTGTGCATTCAAGAAAAATTCAAGTGTAGTTAAGATACTTTGGATTCCTAGGCCAACTCACCTCCAAGGACCCATAGTCATTTGGGTACCAAAAGTCTCATCTTCTTTTGTAGGGGGAGCTACCATACAAGGATGAATGAGAAATGGTGTATTGAAGTTGACCAAGAAATTGAAGGAATGATCCTTGCATGGTTGCAACTTCAAAGTCTTCACCTAGACTAGATGCCTATGGTAAAGTTGGCATCAAACACTTTGGTATCATCTCCTACACTTACTTGATTAAATTAGAGTTGGAGTTTTGATACATGCTTAATATTAGTAGATTTTTCGCTCATGATATTCTTTTATAAAATGATTTTTGATTTTGATTTCCCGGTCTCTTCGGAGACCTATGTAGTCTGTAATGGGCTCATGCGACCTTGCGGTTTTAAATCGTAGGCTAATTGTGATTTTCGGTTTTCAATCAATAGGAAGGGTTGAAGATCTTATTTTTCAAAATTTCATATTTTGAGATCTCTTGATTCATTTTGTTACCATGAATGATTTATATGAAAATGAATCCATGCTATTTAGTGAAGTTGAATTTGGAAAATGATACTTGGTTTATCACTTTGCTATTTAGTTTGATAACTTGCATGTAGATTTGGTTTCATTTTCTATTAATAAAGTATACTTGCAAGTTACTGTAAATGGAAGGCTTATTAGAATATTAAAAAAATGATTAGTTTGGCTAAATCATCATGAATAAGGTATAACTTTAATAAATTCAAATCTTAATGTTATACCTCAATGCTTAAGCTTAAATGATGTCTCAATACTCATGATGGTAATTACATGTAAAACCCTTGATTTCTCATGAGTAGGTAGAACTTTAGTACTTAGGCAAATTTCATTGAATGAAACTTACTTTAGGTTGATACTTACTATTAGAGACATTTCTTTAAGTCCAAACTAGTTAAACATGTTTAGAGACCTTATCCCTCAAATGTTTCACATCTTAAGATCCATTAGATTTATTTTGATATCATGTTAACCTCCTTAAAATGAATCTTTACTATCTAGCATAGGTTAAGATGTTTAAATGAAAGTTTGCATTGAACCTTTGTTATTTAGTAGTTAGCTTGCTAATTGGCATATAATTTCATTTTGATGCAAATGAAGCCTACTTGCAAGTTAAGAAAGTGGTAAACATTGGAAGGATATGCTATCATGATGAAAATGAAAAGTAAATGACAAGTTTGACAAAATCTATTGAAATATGTATGAATTTTTTTTTAAAATCTTAATATAATTCTTGAATGTTCATGCTTTAATGATGTCTCTATATACTCATGATTGCTTTTGCATGATAAATGTTTGAAGTTTCATGAGTAGGCAAAATTTTGATAACTTAGGTAATTTCATGATATCTTGATTGAATGAAACTTGCTCTAGGTTAAAATTCTTATTAGAGACCTCATTTTGAGTAAACACTTAATGAACATGTTTAGAAACACATATCACATAAGTCTAGGTATTTAAAATTGAAAATTCATGTCTAGATGAACAAATGTGATAACTAGATCATATTAGAGGACTTAAGCTTGAAAAGTTTGACCCAAGTAAATAAATCGACTTGGTCACTTCATTTTAAGTCCAAAACTAATAAACATGTTTAGGAATATGTATGACATGCTTCCATGCACTTAGAATTGAAAATTAATATGGATATGGATAAAATGACAGAGGTCAATTCATGCTTATCTCTTTTGAACCAAGTTGACCCAAGTCAACAAGTTGACTTAAAGGTTTCATTTTCAATTTATATTTGTGAAATATGTTTAGATTTACTCATATTAGGTGCCCATAGGGTTAAGTTTTAAAAATCATGAGTAAATGATAAGATTGACACTTAGCAAGTTTTATGATAACTAGCTTAGTTTTGAATGTAACTATGCTAGAAATCTTGACTTAAAGATATAATTTTCATTTCAAACTTGGCATACACTCTTTACATGATCATTATGTGATGTCATAAAAGTTTGAATGAAAATTGAACACGCTTTGGAAAATAACTGAAAATTACAAAAATAAAATTTCAATCAATAATTAATATGCACTTTCAGTTATTTTTAGAGAAATATAAAAAACTCATTTTTAATTGATTCTTGAAACTGCACCCTCACTGAAAAATCTAGATCCTTCAGTAAATTTTTTTGAAAAGTTTCATCAAGAATCAGATTTAAAATAGAATTTTGAAGTTAGATTTCGAAAACACAAAGTATCATCCTTCTTGAAATATCAATCTTTCTGATACTTTGATTTTTATTCAAAAACTTCAAATGAAAACTCATGTACACCATTTGGATTTCATTTCTAATATCATTCACATAATTTCTTGAGTAAAATCATTTCTAGGAATGATTTTGATATCTTGGATGATAGCTAGAAATATCCATTTGTTTATTAAAATCAATATATGATGAAAAATGAACTATGAAAATTCATTTTGAGCTCAAACTTGATACATGCATTTCAAATGACCATTCAACAATGGGTATCAAAAAAATTTCATCCAACATTTGGTATTTCAAATCCTGAAGTATAGGTTGACCTAAGTCAACAAAATGACTTAGAAATTTCATATTAAGCCCAAACTTAATTCATAGACTTACATTCTCTCATGTTTGACGTGATGCCTAAATATGAGAAAAATATGAGTAGATAACAAAATTTGAAACTTAGCATTATCATGTTTTCATGCTTAATTCAAGTGAAACCATGCTAAGTTAAAAGTTTGATTAAATGACACTAGTTTCACTTCAAACTTGATATACATGATTTAAATGACTATATCTTGATATTTTGAAAGTTTGAATGAAATCTAAAAATGTCATAAAAAATATATGAGTACATTCATACTTGAGTACATACATGATTTAGTTTTGAATTCTATCTTTTTTTTTCTATCATGCATGATTTAAAGTTCATATCAAATATTGTTTTCCATTCCTTTGGTTGAGATTTTCATGTGTCATGAAAAATATTCTTTAGAGTCTCAACTACATAATATATATTATATATATATATATATATATATATTTGTTTTTCATCCCTTTGACTAGATTGTCCTTTTTTGCCCTTTTTGATTGATGTCAAAAGGGGGAGAAAAGTATAGGATAAAGGGGGAGAAAAGTATAGGGTAAATGGGGAGAAAAGTATAAGCAAAGGGGAGAAAAATATAGGAGATCCATGCATATAGATAGGGGGATTTTATTTTCATAGATTTGCATGTTGATAGGGGGAGAAATCCCTTAGTTGATATCCTATATGCTTTAATGAATATATTTTTTTAAGGATGTTTGTCATCATCAAAAAGGGGGATATTGTTGGCTTTAGGTTTTCAACCTTGGTCTTAATATCTTAATTTCGGTTTTGATGATAACAAACATGGAACTAATATTTCATCGAGAAATCATTCAGGTTCCATATCGATTAGTGTTCGATGTCCTCGATCGGAAAAATTGGAAAAAATCAAAAAATCAGAAGGACATTAATTGTCGCGGTCGGGTTTGTCGCGGAAAATTCTCGAAGATCGATGTGTGCACCAAAGTCGCATTGGACGAATCCAAAGATCAAATGAAAAGCTCTCCAAATTGATGCTCGTTGAAAGCCGGAACCCAGAAACGAAGAGCGGAAAAAAAAGGGCTGAAAAATCAATTTCAGCATAGGTTCGGTCGTCCAGGCGGTCGACCGAATAGGGTTTGTAAAATGGCAGTAGCCATCTCGGTCGACTGAAGGATGGTTACTTCGGTCGATCGACAAAGGCCAAATAGAGGCAGTACCTTGAGCGGTCGACCGGATTGAGGATCGCACGATCGCACGTCTCTGCTTCCCCTACGTCGGTCGATCGATGGGTCGACCGAATTGAGGGAACGCCCATTTGCGTCTGGCGGTCGACCCGTCGGTCGACCACACAGAGAGTAGATGCAGCGGTCGTTGTGAGCAATCGATCGGTCGATCGACCGACCAATTGACCGAGCGTCTGCAACGGATAGTTTTCTATTCGTTAAGCTACCGTTTCCTTGAGAGGCTATAAATATCATTCATCTAACCTCTTTAAACTTCTTATCCCACTCTTACAGACTTGATTGAGTATTCTAAAGGGAGATTTGAGCCTCCAAAGGATTGATCAACGACGCTCTGTTCTTTCGTGAAGAAAATCTGAAGCGCCTACCTTTCTTCCTCAACTCGGTTTTTGATTCGAGCCCTACTACTCGGCGAGTTGGAGGTTCCAAGGCTTGGAAAAGAGCTTTTACTCTTGGTTTTATTCTTAGCTCTTTTGATTGTAATTTTTATCTGTTATTTGAACTATTGTCTCTTGGATTTGGGTTTGTACGAAGACTGGGTGTTAGGTATTCTTGTGTGAAAGTGGTTACCTTGTTGTGAAGGTGTAAAGTCACTTGTGTAAACTTAGTGTTTACTAGGATTAGTTTAGTTGTCTCTTAGGGTTGAGGTGGAAGAGTGCTTTCGGTAAGAAGGCGAAGACTTCCGGGTGTGGAAGTGCCTTAGGTCGAGAGTGCGACTCTTTGGGTCAAAGTCCTCATTGTAAGGGAAACGAGAATTAATCTAGTAAATCTAGTTTGGAAATCCTAACCGGGGTGCTTAGGTAGTAGAGTAGGCATTAGGGCCGAACCACTATAAATTCTCGTGTTTGCATTGATTTATTGACTGTTTTAATTATTTTACTATTTATCGCTTCCGCATTAGGGCCGGAGCATTAGCATTGATTCCCCATAACGAATAGGCTAACTCTATCTCTCAATTGCCTATCCTGTGCTCGAGAAGGTCCCCCAGTTCCTCGGCTGCACCTCGAGGTGCATTTAGTTGTATAACTTTATACTCGGGATATTCCCCACTCCATGGCACCTTTCGCTCATCCATTCAGCCCGCCCCGCCCGTCTAGACGCGGCGCCCTTTCGCATTATCATCTACCGCCCTTTCTTTCCTCCCGTCCCTTCACGCATGAAGATCGTCGTATGTATGTTCGACTTCGGTTGCCGGTGCAATAGAATAGGTAGGAGTACATTATGGCAGGATCAGTCACCTGGGCAAACCAACCCTCCTCCAAGAAGAATTGTGCTATGCCCCCCCGATATCCCTATAGAGCGAAAGAGCTGCCTGGTGATCCCTAGGTTGCAGCACGTCCGGTCGTTAACTCCTCGCGCCGCTGCCGCCGTTTCTAGGACCGACCGACGCCTCACCTGCACAGGTACCTACGTAGCTCCGTGTCGGTCGCACATTCAACATAGCGTTCGGACTCATGTGCCTTCCAGAACCAGGGGAGTTCCCTTGCTCCTGCTGCGTACGATTAGCCAGCCTTGCGGCGGCAAAAGGATTAGGACGTCCCCCCATGCTAAGGTTCCCTGCGGTCCGGCCGCATTAGGTTAGGGAGCTGGGCGAGAATAGCTCCTCCGCATCCCAAGCGCGCTGCCCTCCTAGGCGCGCAACACTAAGTAATCCAAGCCAACCCACATTACTGACTAACGGTGGATAATCATCTTTCTTAGAGGTACTAAATACAACTCCATGAATGAGCAAAATGAAGGTTGCGTTAATGATAAAGATCTCTGGGGAAACCGCTAAAAAAAGATTGAACATGTGGGAGGGAGGAGAGATAACGAATTCTGCTTTCATTTCCCCCGTCTTAAAAATCACAGAGTGACTTACGGAATGTCAAATCTTTCTCGACGCCGGCCAGGCCTAACATCAAATTGAAGGGGCCCACCTCCATAAAGCGCGAACCAACATCCGTGATACGAAAACGAAAATCAGAAGTAGGACCAAACCGAGAGTTAACAGCATAGACAAGGATGGATTTCGCGCCACGGAATGAATCGAGGAACTTCGGACATTTCCAATACCGACAGCAGCTCCGGCTGAAGCAATTGTAGCAGCTCCGGCACCTATTCCAATTAATCCTGATCTCGATAGAATTCCCACATTATGTTGTATAAAGAATCCCTATGGGAAGGATTTTGGATATCAAAAAAGACCCCCGTTCCAAAACGTCCTTTGTAGGTCTTTAAGATGATCAATTAAAGCTTCTTGAAATTCCTCGGTTATCAAAAAATTGGATAGCACGTCATCGATTCTTTTTTGTTGAACATTGGCCTTATGGCCAATGTTTAATAGATATGTGAGTTCCTTTCGGATAATCGAAGGAAGGTCCGAACCAGAAGAAGAGGGGGCCGGCTGCTCATTAGAAGGGCCGGCATCATCATTATGCGGAATGGCTGCCCCCTCAGCAGGATAATGGAGTGGTGGGGCTTGCTCCGGAAGATGGGGGTGATCCATTCTCAGAATCTCGGGCCGCCACTCCGCTCCCGAAGCCTGTAGGCTCACTTGAACTTCCAAAAATGAAAATAAGGCCTCGGAAATGCAACAGAATTTCCCACCAAGGTGGATTTTGATGAATAATATCATCAAGTCGTTGTACAAAAAATTGTGGAAGGGCTGCGCACACCGTAACCATCACACGTATGAGCTGCGGGTCCAACATGAGTTTTAGGAATGCTAACATAAAAAACAAGAAATTCCTTTGTTTCCATGCAAGAGTAATGAAATTGATTTGACTGCTCCCGAGGGCCTTGGTTTTTCCAACGAAAGACATTAGGAACGGAATGTACCGGATTTTGAGCACGTAGAACCGAGACCCAGTAGAGTAATGCCATTCTATGGGGAGGACCCCGAACATAATAGAAAGAATATCTCCTATATATATAGGAGAACCACTCTCACTTCTGCACTCTGGTTCCCAAATTCGACTGTCTATCGAGATCCTTCCGCAGATCTTCGAAAGAACAAAAAAACACTTTTTTCTTACTCAACGACTCGAACCGAGTGAATTCCATCCCTTTTAAGTTCAGTCAAGATCGCGTGAAGTTGTTCCAAGTGTTCTTCCCCCGTAGAAGTCCTTGGGTTCTCGAGTGCCCTAGCCCCGTGTTCTAACCAAATCTCCCTGTGGATCAAGCTGGGCCATGTTTTTTAAGATGTCCACTTTGACTTCGAACAAGTCTTGAGCCTGAATAAAGGCCATCTGGTGGGCTTGGCTTGTTCGAAAGGAAGATCAGGCAAGTATTTTAGGAGGAGGCTTGGATAGATAGAACACTGTCCCCGCCTATTATCTCATCCGGGGGATAAGGATAGGGGACGACAGGGGGAGATGGCCCACTCTCCTAGATTTGCGGGAGGCACGGGCCGTGCCACTGGTTGATTTACGACGGATGTGCCTGTGGTTTCTGTCTCCTATTCAACCCCCACCCTTCTAGTGTGAGTATTTGAACAACACATCTCTGCTCCTCTATCATCGCTCTCTATTGTGTTAGCTCAGACTCCAAGGCCGCTATCCGGCTTTGGTCCTGCGTCCGCGGTATCGAGGGTCGCTCACCCTCAGCGGGAGGGGTCGGTGCCCCAAGTGGCCCTAACACGGCACATGCATGGCCACTGTCTACAAAGCCATAAACACGACCGTGCTCCCAGCCACCTACGACCTCGACCCATGCACCCACGTCAAACCCTCCGGCGTGCCTCCGCGCTCGATCACGGTCCTTGTGTAGGTATCCTACACGTGTTTATATTTTAAATGCTACATATATATAAATTATAAATAAAAATTACGTAAATCAAATAGATATAAATACTTACCATGATGATCGAGACCCTGCTATCGACGTAGTCCCCCACTCCTCGTCGTTGACGGTGAGTGCGCTCAAACACCTGCATCAGCGAGGGGCGTTGGACGGTGTCATCCTCCGCAACCTGCATCTTCGATTAGAAAACAAATACATTAGTATCATTATACACAATATATAATATTTTAATTAAAAGTAAGGAAATTATACATACCATACGACGTTCATGCACCGCAAAAGACACGGAGCCACTAGTGCCCCCGTGCTACCCCCCCCGGACATGTGGTTTCTTGACGCTGTCCGGGAGATCTCCTGCCACTCAAGCGTGTCGCACCGCTCAACAAGCTGGTCCCATATAGGTAAATCCACTCGGGGGCGTGTCCCCGAGTCTGCCCAATTTGTGTGGCCCCCAGCTGTCTCATGATGATTTTACGGTCCTACTAAAGCAGCCCGTTGTAGCGAGCGCGGGCAGCGCGCTTCCATGCAGCCTCTACAAATGTGGTCAGGTCCTCCGGCCATGTATAATAAGTCTACAAAAAAAATAAATTTATTATTACTGATCAATATTAAATATTAATATTAATTTAATAAATATACTTACCGAGAACTCTCGCCATAATAAATCTATATGCTCACGGGGCACGTGAGACCATGTAGGTCACGCTCCGTGCATAAACTTTAGGATCGTCTCCGCTATCGTGCGGGGGACGTCCTCTTGCTCAAATCTGCACCAAATATAAATCTATATTATGATATATTTAATTATAAATAAATTATAAGGAACAATTGATGCATCTACTTACCTTCTTCTGCGCACACTAATTGATCTGTGTAACTCTCCCTCGGGTAGCGGAGGGAGAATTCTGTTAAGCCCTCGTGGCCTACATCTCGATGTCGACGGGTCTAGATCGATTGAAGGGATGATGGCCGGAGGTGGGGGATGGTGGCCGAAGGTGGGGGGATGGTGGCCAAAGGCGAAGGGCCGATGGGTATAGGGGTGGCAGGTGGTAATCATTGGGGGTTAGTCCTACGAGGAATGCCTCCTCGGGCACGCACTTCTCGAACCATAGCTGTCAAATATGAATACAATTAGATTGTATATAATAAATTAATAGATATATTTAATAATTGAAGATATACTTCACATTTATAATTATTCGTCATCGTCACTATCATCATCCGTGTAATACTCTTCTTCTTGTTCTTCTGTATCAGAATATTCAAATTCTTCTTCTTTTCCCTCATCATCATTCTGTCCTTCTTCCTCAACTTCATTATCGTCGTCATCAATATATTCTACTTCCAATAGAACTAACTATGTGTCATCATCCTCAAGTATTGGACTAACTCGCTTCACTTTGGAAGGATCCTCTTCTTGATAGAAGTCGTGTGTCGGCTCATTCTCTCCAACTACCGGGTCAATTTTTCCTCTGACTTTTGTCTTACAGACCACACACCAATCTGCCCTATCTTTCTTTCGAGACGGATACTGCATATAGTATACTTGTGCAGCTTGAGATGTCAATATAAATGGCTCATTTGAAGCCAAATATGATTTGTAATTGACCTCGACCAGTTTATACTTTGGATGAACTCTCATGCCCCTATCATTTGTATTGAACCAATGACATTTAAAAAAGGCAACTGATTTCCATCCGAAAAATTACAATTCTATGACTTTTTCCAACCGTCCGTAAAAGTCAACATCACATTCAGCATACATTGTTCATTTGACACAGACCCCGACATTCATAATCTTCTTTGTAGATGAATATTCAAGTGTGTAAAATTTATATCTATTAAAATAACCGTTATAACACTGTACAGATCGTACTAGTCTGCTAGAAAACTTAAAGATTTTGTTATCCATTTCGCCTTTGTGTTCTGTATTGTAAGCTCAAAATCAATTAGGGAACTCACGATTATGTAATCTCTCTAATTCTTCATCGCTGTAAATTTAAAAATGAATAATGTCTAAAAGAAATAAACTAAGTGCAATTAAATAACTATGTTCCCAAATTGTCCAATTAGGGATAATTCAAGGATTGTACGTCGTATAAAAGATCATCTACTTCGTTTACATGAACATACACCCCCCGAACGGATCTAAGATTTTGCAAAATTAAAACTTGACTCGTTGATGCGTACGTGAAACAAATCAACTCATCATTATTATTTTCTAAATTTGTGGATGCCGGTGCGAGTCCACGGTGGACGATTCCGGCGCGAGTCCAAAGTGGACGATTCCGGCACGCGTGAGTCCAAAGTGGACGAACATTAAAACTAACCTAAATTTAATCTAACAGCAAAAAAACTTA
Organism: Canna indica; assembly: GCA_034359265.1. Lineage (NCBI taxonomy): Eukaryota > Viridiplantae > Streptophyta > Magnoliopsida > Zingiberales > Cannaceae > Canna > Canna indica. The sequence goes on along the minus strand of CP136894.1, from coordinate 44,688,730 downwards.
ATTAACAATTAATCTAAAACTAACCTAAAATTAACAATTAATCTACAATTAATATAAAATTAATATAAAGTTAGTCTACAGTTAATCTAAAATTAACAAATAAATCTACAATTAACATATAATAAATAGATAATAAACCTAAAAAAAATTAGGGATTAAACCCTAATCAAAGATTAGGGGTTAAACCCCTAATCAAACAGTAGCCGACAGCTATTGTCGACTATTGTTCCATATGGTTGAGGTCGAGGAATTCGACCCCAATTAAATTCGGTGCTGGCGTCTACACGCCTGCGCCGTTCTCCAGTGTCGGCATCCGGCCTGTAGACGTTGACACTTGCGGTCTGTGGCGTTGACGAGGATAAAAGGGGGAACCAGGCCCGACGAAGATTACCTGGAGGCAGCGGCTAGGCGGCGAGGGCAACGGCGACATGCGGTGGCGGTAGCGGCAACAAAAGCGGGAGAGAAGAAGAAAAGGAGAAGAGGATGGGTCGGGCGCGAACGTAAATAAAAGGTCTATCACTGATGACCCATTAGCTGTTGGTAAACCGTAGACAACTACTAATTACATCACCGACGGTCGCGTAGTCCTCTCTAAGTCATCGGTGACGTGTTTTTTATTTTTGCGTCGCATTCGCGCCATCAATTAATAAGTGGCAGCCGCTTTTAGCCGTGACTAATGACTTATTTATATCACCGATGGTCCCGGGGCCCCTGCTAAGACGTCGCTCCTAAGTTATTTTATTTTGCGCCCTATGCACGTCATCAGCTATGAGCGACGACCTTGGGCGGCCGTATGAGAGCCGTAGCTGATTTGGTTACATCAGTTCGGCCATCGAAAAGCCATGGATAGTTTTGACGACCTGGGCGGCCGTCAGTGAGCCCTGTGGTTGATAGCTAATATTCTAGTAGTACGAGCTGTGCTTCATGGGCCTATCAAACAGACAGAGGAATTAATCTGGTCAGTAGATTATTGGTGTAGCATATGCTATTATTTGATTTAGCGTTAGTATAACATGGTGTTAGTAGATATATGTGTGAGTTAGTAGGCGGGAACACCTTAAAGCTCATTGAACCTCAAAGAGTTTTTGGGCGGGGACACCGGTGATTTATATATATGCTTTGGCGTGAGAGCATTGTGTAAAGTTATCATTGGATAGTTGTTCATTTTACATTAACAGGCTAGATGAACCACTCTTGGGTGCCGAAAGTGCAGGGGAAAATTCATAAAACTATTGTCCACTTCTGCTCTTGGTAGAAAGTGTTAAAAGAGTTTATAAAGTATGATATTTTTCTTGATACATGAATCAAGTTGCAGCAATAGTGTCATGAGTTAGCACCTAAGGTAGTATTTGGAATGCTGGGTGCTTTTTTGCATGAGTTAGTTAATAGATAGAGCTTGAGTTAGTATGCATAATTTATTGTGCATCGTTTATTTTGTGCTTCTCTTAGTGTTTGACATATTGATGTAATTTTACTTAGTCTTTCACTGATTTATTTTGTGTGTTTTGTTTAGATTCTGAAATATGAGTTAATAGTCGAGAGGACTAATTAGATAGAGTAGTGGTAGATGACAAATGATTTATTCACCAATGTTTGATAGTTTCTTTCTTTTAATATTACTCTTTGTATAAAAATATTGTAAAGCAAGTATTTTTTTAATCTATTATTTTTTCTTGTAATAAAAATTAGAGCAATTTCAGGTTAAACTTGAGAAATTCCAAGTGATGTTGTAAACTAATTAAGATAGAAAAATATCTTGTTATAATAATCCAATGAGACCACATTGTACGCGTTTTGTTTAGTTTGTGCTGCGAAAGCTGCTCCATCAAGAAAGTGGAATATGGCATGTCTTCTCGTAATAATTTAAGATCAATTGATAAATTGCCACATGATAAAAATTAATTTCATTCATGAAAACAAATTAGGAAAATATAAAATATTGAGTTAAAATATTTAAAAATTATTTTAATAATATAGACTAAAATAATAATATTTATAAATATTAGAAATAACAATAAAGATAACAAATTTATAAAATTTTCGAAATATATCATTAAATAAATCTACTTTAAGTCAATTCATAATTCACCTAGATTAATAGGATCTTATCCATTTTTAGTCTTCTAAGTAGCTCAACTTAGTTTTGACTTTTATTTTTATTTTTTTCATCCAACTAGTCGAGTTGAGTTAGGTCAGATCTGATAACTATTTGATATGATACCCTCATATGTGATATAATCGGTTTATATATAATTCATGGAGAAGAGATTTGGTGAGTTTTTTTTTTTTTTTGTTGCAATCCACTCTTGTGAATCAAACCTACTTGAACCAATCTTTATTTTTCTTAGAATTTCTTTTTTCTGAAAAAAAAAGTGTACCTTTTTCTTAAAGATGATGCCACAGGCCACCAACTAAAGTGGATCCAAAGTTGGCCAACTGCTCTTTCTGTGCAACCATTATTAGAAAAATACAAGATAACAGCATTATCCAATCCTCTCTAGCCATTTATTTATCAGGGAATCGAAGATTTTATGATGAATGGCAATATTTTGACAATCAACAAGAATTAATTGGATCAATCTAGGAGAATTTTAATTTTATGCAAACAATCAATTTTTTTAATAAATTACAAACACAGTTGAAATGTCTGTATCTCATTTTTTTTTATATTTTATATGACTGTAGCAAGATTCCCTTTTTATCTGATATATCTTATTTGAGCTCACTGTTTAAGAAAACTATTCATAATATGTAATAAATAATGAAGCTTTGCATATAGTTAAAGAGCATTATGATTTAAGTGAAGCAAGTGGAACACACAGTCCTATCTCAGGAAGGTGATGTTAGCTTTAGGGAGAGGCCGGACAGCATTCGACATTTCCATTGAAGCAGTAGCAGAAGATTGCTTATATCTACAGCTACATTAGTCGAATCTGATTCGGGTTGACAGAATCATTTCCAGATCCAACTCTCTAAAGCAATATTTCTGCTGTCGGATTCCTTGGAATACCCACTAAAGGTGAAGATTGCAGCTTTTGGCATAAAGACCTTTTTTTCTCCTTCATGGGAGGATTCCGATCAACATAGAAGCGCAGTCGTAGCAATAATTGGGTTTACTAGTTGGGTACGAGGTCTTTTTCTCTCTTTACCTTCTGTTCGATTTAAGATGCGGTTGAGAAATATTGGATTTTGTTATTGGAGATAGATTGGTTTCTCGGTGCTGCAAGCTCTTCTCTTGTGTTTGAAGCAGTGGAATGCCCTCTTCGTCATTATGCCTATCTTGATGATAGCTTCTTTCTTATGCTTAGACTGAATTTTCTTAGAAACTCGGGCTCTAAAAATGTTAATCCTTTTGGTTGATTATTAGTGATAAAAATTTAGGTTTTGTGATTTCACACTGCAAATTAATTCACTTGGAGAATGCGTTTTTGCAGAGATCGACTTCAATTTCAAGCAACAAAAAACTGAAGCTTTTGATAATCAGTTAGTTCTTGTAACTTTTTTTTAGAGTGAAGTTGTAACTTTAATTTTTTTACGTAAGGCACACTCCATGTATGTTCTTTCTAGTTGTTCTTATCTGTCTTACCACTGAAACAAAGAATCGAAAACGGTCCCTTTCAACACTCTTTTGTGGGAAGAAAACGAAGCTATGAACTTTTATTTTTATTTTTATTTTCCTTTGTTTTCTATGTTTCAAGTAGATGACTTGGTTGTTCTTCCTTGTCTTTGTTCCTTTCAGCTTTTTTAGTTGGAGCTGGAGGAATGAATTTTCAGCTTCTATTGTCTGTCCTCCTATGTCTCATAGCTCGAACTTTATCACAAGAATCACCCGATGTAACAATCACAATCAAGGGATCCCATCTAGCAGCTGAAACCAGTAATACTTTTGTTTGTGCAACTCTTGATTGGTGGCCGCAGGAGAAGTGCAACTACAATCAGTGTCCATGGGGACACTCATCCGTTCTGAACCTGGTAAGTTTCTAATATGGTCCTAGTTTAACAATGTCTTCGCAAATCTGCATTCTACAGGAGATAGTAAGTAATAAGTATTATGGTTCCTCGTTTTTCCCCAGGACCTAACTCATCCATTTCTTGCAAAAGCCATCGGAGGTAACTACTTCTAATATATTTTGGTGTTAGTTTTTCTTCAATTAGAAGTTTATTTTGACATGTAAAGAATCTAAATTCCCACACTTTTGCTATGACAATTATGATGATGATGAATGAAATGTTCAACTTCACATCTCTTGTATGATATTTCCTAAGCATCACAACTATGTGAGTTTGAGAAAGTATGCCGTCTAATTTTGCACCTCATTTAGTCCGCATGTGTGTGTGTTTCAAATTCAGCTTTCAATCCTTTGCGGATAAGAGTTGGAGGCTCTTTGCAAGACCAAATTGTATATGGCATGCCAAATTTGGGACATCCATGCCTTCCTTTCTCCAAGATGAGTGGTGGCTTGTTTGGTTTTTCAAAAGGATGTTTGAGCATGGCACGATGGGATGAGCTAAACCTTCTATTTCAAAAGACAGGGTGAGACTTTTGCTCAAATCTACACATTTATTCATTCTATGTTGAGCTAAATCAGAATTGACATCAATCAAAAATTTTCTCGGGAGATATCCACTTGTCTATTCCATTTTGAGATGCCAAAGCCATTGCATTTGATCTTAATGTCTTTTCTGATTTCAGGGCAATTATCACCTTTGGTCTTAATGCACTACGTGGGAGGCATCACGCACACAATGGTGTATGGGCAGGTGATTGGAACTCCACGAACGCACGTGCCTTAATTGAGTATACTATCTCAAAAGGGTATCCGGTTGATTCATGGGAATTTGGTAAGTGATTCTTTCTGTGCACTGATATCTTTTCAGCACAGAAATCATAGCTTACAGAAACACTAAACTCTAGTGTTATCAATCAGGTAACGAATTGAGTGGACGAGGTGTTGGCGCAAGTGTTGGTTCCGTGCAGTATGCGAAAGATTTGATTCACCTTAAAGCAATGATTAAAGAGTTGTACAAGAATTCACATTCGCAGCCACTGATTGTTGCTCCAGGAGGATTCTTTGATCAGCAATGGTATGCTCAGCTCCTACAAAGTTCGGGTTTGGGCATTATCAATGCCATGACGCATCATATCTACAACCTAGGTGGAGGTGAGTGCAAGAAGTAAACATGTAAAATGTTGAAAATTTAATTTATTATAATTATATTTTTTAAAAAATTATTTTCTATAACAAGAAAGAAGAAAAAGTAATCCTTACAATTTGTCCTATTTGCTGAACTTATTTCTGCATCACCATCCTGATCAATTTCAGTCTAGTTAGGATGCAATGAGTTGGTCTTTTAACCTGATACCTGCATCTAAACCCACCCAACTCACTTGGTTCAAGTACTTGTTAATCTGGTTTGAGTAGAAGATATTGATAGGGAAAATTTCATGGATGCCTGAATAAGTGCCTTAAATACAATGAAATTTTTGCGGGTATCTGTGTCTCATGATATCCATTAATACAAATAGGGCTGCATTTGGATAAGAAAGTGAGAAGCCAAGTTGGTTTTTGTTAGGGATTTAATTGGGTTCATGTTTAGGTGAAAAAGCAAGCAGCCAACTCATTGCCATCCCAATATGGTTAAGAACATTATGATATTGGACTTTTTTTGACTTCAAAACTTTCTGTAAAGGTAATAAATCGCATTAATTAATTAAGATAAATATTTCTCTATTTCTGTAGGTGCTGATCCTCATATTGGAGCAAAGATAACAGATCCCCAATATCTAAGTCGGGTAATTGATACATTCAGAAATCTCCAACTTACTATAGATCAACATGGACCATGGGCTTCTGCTTGGGTTGGTGAAGCTGGTGGTGCATTCAACAGCGGCAGCCGCCTTGTGTCAAATAAATTTCTTAACAGCTTCTGGTAATTTACTCCGTTTCTACGTTTCATCTCTAGTTTCATGTGCAATTACTGACATAGTACTTTTTTTACACAACTCAGGTATTTAGATCAACTTGGAATGGCATCAAAATACAATACAAAGGTTTACTGCAGACAAAGTTTAATTGGGGGAAATTATGGTCTTCTTGATAGGGATACCTTCATACCGAATCCTGATTACTACAGGCAAGATATCCAAAATAATTGCTAAATATTTTTAGTCATATGCTCAAGAACCCTAAACAATACTCATGCGACCTGGTACTGATCCTCCTATGTCTTATTGCCAGTGCATTATTGTGGCATCGCTTGATGGGGAAAGGAGTTCTTCCGATTAGTATCCGTGGCTCATCGTACTTACGAGCCTACGTTCATTGCAGGAAAGGAAAGGTACATATTTCTGTTAGCAAAGCATTATTGTTCTTTCCTACATTGACATGATAAATGATTGATGTTTTTTTTTAAAAAAAATACATTTTTTTTATCAATGACTGCCATTGATTTTTAAAATTACTATCTTAAAGAAATTTCTAAATATATGGTATGGATTGCCTCAGACTCCTTTAGTTGGGCCCGACTTGGCTAACTTTTGGGCCATGCCAAGTACGACCTGAATTTTCTTAGGGTCATCCTAGCACGGCCAACGGTTGTGCTTTCGAGCTCATGCCCTAGCCAACTCAAAATATTTGAATTTTGAAAACTTTAATTTTAAACTACACAAAATTAAAAAATATATAAGAAATTTGATATTAATAAATGAACAAAAAAAAGTCAAGTACAAGAATAAATAAATTGTAATTTTTATATTTACTTTTTTGAAAAGATGCAACATTTAACTTATAAGTGTGAATAATCATTGAGAAAAATTATAACTTTATTAATTTAGACCGCACCCAAAAAAGGCTACCCACAGTCCTACGTACCGAAGGATTGGGTCTACGCAGTTCTTTTACATTTTTGTAAAAATATTTCAAAAAATTTAAATTATTTGCAATTTTGCACTAACTTCCACTTGGACTTGTTTCTCCTACTTGACTTCCTTGTGTTTCTTCCCCCAATGATGAAGATGTATGGTGTCCTCATTGATTTTGTCATCCATCTTCAATATCTTTAATATCTAGCTAGTCTTTAAGGCAAATGCATATCTCTGCATTTTGGGGATGCATTCAACTCCTTTCATCTAAGACCTAGTTTTATGCACTAAAATAAGACACAGAGGCTATTATAGAGATAAGTATATTTAGTAGATCATGTGCCATGATGGAAATCATAAATAAGATTATGCTTGTAATTTGGATCATGATAAAATATCATAATTCTCAATTTTTTCTTTAGTAAATGAATTTGCATGGTGTTGCTCTAATTAAAAATAATTTATGTAAATTACTAGATTTTGGTAAAAAAAATTCTTATTACTAACTCCAATATAAGAGACTACTCTAGATGAGGAAGAAGATGTTTTACTTAAACTACTAAATTTTGAATTGTACAAAGTATCCATATTATAAAATAAATTTGAAACATCAAGATTTTTATCCTCAACTTTTTCTAATTACATACTATCTCTACACTAGGTAATTTCATTCTAGTATTTGTTGAGGGTTAATTTAGTAAAAAGAATTTGGACCTTTATAACCTCACCTATAGAGGGGGTTAAAATGGGGAAAAAAATACATTTGAACCCCCCTCCCCCAAAACTCCCAATGGTTTGGTCTCTAGCGAGGCAATGGTCAAACATCAAATTGTGTCGACACAGGCATGCCTCACTTGGCTCAACTGTGGCCTAACGGAGGTAATCTAGCCTATAATTTTCATGGACTTAGCCCAACCCATTACCACTTGTATGAACTAACATATGTATTGAGTTTGGAGTAGAGGTGTCAATTGGCTATGTTTGAGCCAAGCACGATGAGCCCGACTAGGCATGACCCTCGTGTCCCCTGGCATGGGAGCTTGGGTTTTTCAACCCCTTGGCCCAGCATGACCTATGGCCCACTAGCACAGGCTCATGTCATGCCGAAGTTGGCTTGTGGGGCTGCCTATAATTTTTTTTAAAAAAATTAAAATTTAAAAATTGAAAAATATGACGTAAAAAACACACTTTTTAAATTTAAAGATTAATGGGAAAATGAAAAAATATCAAAGATATGAAAATTACAATATTACAAGATTAAAAATATTTTCAAAAATCTAAAATTAAATATATATATATATATATTTAAAACTAATAGAACTTTAAAGGGTTAAAAACATTTAAAACTTTAAAGGGTTAAAAACATTTAAAAATTTAAAGGAAAATTTTGTGATGTGCCCTGCCAAGCCCATGGGCCGTGAAATCCAAGCCCAACCTACCTTGGGTTGGGTTGGTCGGACACGACATGCTAGCAAATGGGCCAATCAAGCACGGCCTAGATCAAGCCAACTCCATGCCGCTTGTTTGCAACCTAGCCAGTTTGACACCTTTAGTTTGGAGGCAATGCTTCCACCTCTTCATGGCTAGATATCATCATCATCATCATCATCATCATATATATAGCCTGCTTGACTTAGGTTTATGCCTAGGTCACAATCTCAGTTCTAAGACCATGTATTTGTCCTAGTTAATTTTCTTTTGCAAAATAAGATAGAATAATAAAAAAATATTAAAGTTTCTAAAAAATTCAACTGAAATACAATTTTATATCAATTCACTTAGCATGTGGTTAACATAGTTAGCACTTTATCTTTGTCATAACTCATTTGTGTTTTGCTGGCAAAGTTGCAATTATATACGAATGTCCAATATTGAAGGTAATGTGCAAACAGTGGTAACCACAGGAAAGTAAAGTGATAAAATAAAAATTCACGCATTGTTGATCTTCAAAATACGATATTGGTACTTTACCAATTCAAAAATCAGAGGTGCACAAAGTAGGAAGACAATAGTTCCATTACTCTGAGGAGTGGTTAAGTGAAAGAATAGTTCAAAAACCAATGCCTTGTGATTTTTTTCTTTGCCCTTTTCTTTTTATTTTGACATCTCTTAGGAGACCTCTCGGAATCCCCAAGGATTTCATGATTTCTCTACGAACTGAGCTAAAATGGACTATTGAATCTGATTCCAATTCCTTGTTAAAAACTAACTAATTGTCTGATACCCTTCACGATATTCATACAGGGAGGCATTTCTCTTCTTTTGATCAATCTAAGCAAATCCACCACGTTCATCGTGACTGTCCAAAATGATCTCAATGTCATTCTCGCTGGTGAAGGCGACAGTCAAGAGGATGATTCTTTCATCAATACTCTCAAGAGAACATTCTTCTCAGTTGGCAATAATAAAGCTTCAGAGTCATCGCAAAGCAGAGAAGAGTATCATCTAACAGGAAAAGATGGAAACCATTTAAGCCAAACTCTGCTGTTGAATGGTACTCCTTTGCAGCTCACTGAAGAGGGGGACATTCCACCTTTAAATCCTGTAGAAGTTCGGGTTCACTCTCCCATCAATGTGGCTCCCATGTCTATTGCATTTGTTGTCTTCCCCAACTTCAAAGCCCAAGCTTGTAACCGATGAGCATGCACAAGTGTTCGATGTATCTACATTGTAAATGTTACAAAAAAAGAAAAAAAAAAGGTGATCTGGGTGCATAACATCCTGCAAATGTGGGGGCTACGGAGTGTAAATGTACACAGGTTTATCCTGGCATAGCAAAGAGGTTGTTCATGCGACTAGAACCCTAACCTGGTACCCCAACGAGTACTTATTTTTTCTGCAAATTTTATTTTGTATTAACAGTGTGATTGTGAGACCAAATAAGTTCTATTTAAATTTTCATGCAACTCAAATAAGATGCATGATTAAATTTCTAGTATGAAATCTATTTTATGCATCACATTGGTGTAAAAACTGTATTTGTGTTCCTACCCAACTTTAAAGCTCAAGTTTTTATTTAATGTAATTATGTAGCTTATTTTTTGTGGAAAATTTATGTTGCATTAACAGCGTGATTCTGAGATCATCGCTTGCATTTATGCAATCCAAAATCTCTTGTTTATCTCCATCTGACCAATTACTTTATCACCTGATTAAATATACCCTCATGTTAGTTTTGCAAGATAGTTGCTGCTTCCAGTCATGCATTCTTGGTTACTAATATGAATATTAATTCATTGACAAACAATTCATCAAGGGTGTTGATGGTTCCACAGTAATGATTACTACTCTGAGGAAATTAGTTCGTTTCGTCCGCGGTTTCTTCGTCAGGGGTGTTGATGGTTCCACAGTAATATTTCCTATTTTGCTACTTAAGTTCTTGATTCATGGATACTTATCTTTGTCTCACAGACTCACATAAATGCATAACCCAAAAATTGTTAAAGACTTATACAAGATACTTGACCAAGTGAATTCTGAGGAAATTCCAGCTGGCTTGAGATTGCTTGAATCTTTCAGTGAGTTTCTTTCAGACATGAAGAATAGTGTGTATGATGAAAAGACATTTGCTGTAAGGTTAAAGGCGACGGTATGGCATCCACTAATCTTTTCCATCCTTTTTCGGTATATTTCATGCCAAAACAAATTTATGAATATTAACAAATTTCTTATTGCATGATAAATTTAACATTAACCATGCTACTCCAGTCTTTATAAATTGAGATTTGAGATTATCAAGAGTGAAACCTAAATATCTAATCCCTGTTATCTGTTGGTTGTATGCGCTTTGTTCATTTTTGGTTACCTCTTATCAGTCCAAGCACTCTTGTTTATCTCCATCTGACCAATTATTTTATCATCAGATTGAATATACCTCTCATGTTAGTTTCACATGATAGTGGCCACTTCCAGTCATAGGTTCTTGTTTACTAATATGAATATTAGTTCATTGACAAACAATTCATCAAGTGAATCGGTGGAGTTTTCTTATGTTTACTTGTTCGTTCTCTGCAGATGGAAAACATGGATAGAGAGCCAAAAAGATCGCGACTGGTAGAGCAACTGCACAAACATTATGCAGCAACTTCTGTTCCAAAAGGCATACATTGTCTCTCATTACGCTTGACTGATGAGTATTCGTCCAATGCCCAAGCACAAAAACAATTGCCACCACCAGAGTCGCTACCTTTGCTCTCTGATAATTCTTATCATCATTTTGTTCTAGCCACTGATAACATACTTGCTGCCTCTGTTGTAGTCACATCAGTGGTGAGATCTTCATTAAATCCAGACAGGGTTGTCTTCCATGTCATAACTGACAAGAAAACTTATCCGGGGATGCATTCATGGTTTGCCTTGAATCCTATTTCCCCTGCTATAGTTGAGGTGAAAAGTGTTCACCAATTTGACTGGTTAACAAGAGAGAATGTACCTGTTCTTGAAGCTATTGAAAATCACCTTGGTGTTAGAAGTCATTATCATGGGGATCATGTTATGGGAACCAGTTCAAAAGACAATCCAAGGGTTTTTGCTTCTAGACTGCAGGCAAGAAATCCAAAATATATCTCTCTGCTCAACCATCTATGCATATACCTGCCTGAGGTAAATTAATCAGTGCAATAGTTTTGAAATAGGATACCTTTTTGACAGTTAAACAAAAGATCCCATAGAACCATCTGCTCAACCGTATAGATTTGCATTTTCAACTTACATTCTTCTGAATATCAAATGCCATGATTTTTGTATGTAGGTTCAATTATTTTGTTAATGATTTTTATTCTTTTTAGAACTTCTATAATGACCTCGATTGCTCAAAATAACACATGTGTACATAAGAAATCAGCAACATATAGTTGTTTATTGTGTCCTTGATTGTTTTATACAACTTTTATGAGATTATTACTCTGCATGTCCATATCTTGTATGGTGTTCATGTTTATGCTTCACAGATGCTCACGAGAAGAAACCTTAATATTTGAAAATACATTGAATTGTGACCGTCTAGTTCATATGTAGCAATCAATATTTGATGCAAAATAATTATTTTTTCTCTTTGTTTGCAGTAATTGATTTCCTTAAAATGATAATAATGATGACCTTTGTAACATTTTAAACAGCTATTTCCAAACCTCAACAAGGTGGTGTTTTTTGATGATGATGTCGTCGTTCAGCATGACCTGTCACCACTATGGAAGATTGATCTTGCCGGAAAAGTAAATGGTGCTGTAGAAACTTGCAAAGGTGAAGATACGTGGGTGATGGGTAAGCGGTTCAAGACATACTTCAACTTCTCACATCCCCTCATAGCTAACAAATTGGATCCTGATGAGTGTGCATGGGCATATGGGATGAATATCTTTGACTTAATTGCTTGGAGGAAGACCAACATTAGAGAGACATACCACTACTGGGTGAAGGAGGTAATATCTGAATTCATTTTTCATTACTTGCTTGTCTTGTTGTTGCATAAATTTTCGGTCAGCAAAAAACCATAAAGAATTTTCTTTGTTCATCTTTCAGTAAAACTTCACTTCAATTTCTTGGTGAATGAAGTTTGTTATTAGTTTGACTAATAATAGAAAATTTTGTCATCCCATAGAATGTTAACTAAAATTTGTCTATTTTGGTACATATGTTCAGTGCTAATTTTGCTGGAATACATTTCTGGATTTGTGTAGATGAAGTGATCTAATCAGTTTGATAATGTAGAGAGATATTGACTTCTATGTTTTATTTTTTTTTCATCCCATACAATCTGAATTGCTCTAACTACATATCTCTACGTTATTTTTTTCTCATTTTAATAGCAGAATTTGAAGTCAAATCTGACACTCTGGAAGCTTGGAACATTGCCTCCAGCCTTGATAGCATTCAGAGGTTACGTCCATCCTATAGATCCATCGTGGCATCTGTTAGGTTTGGGCTATCAAGAAAAGACAGACCTTAACGCTGTGAGGAAGGCTGCTGTGATCCACTACAATGGGCAATGCAAACCCTGGCTGGAGATCGGGTACAAGCATCTGCAGCCTTTTTGGACAAAGCATGTAAACTATTCCAACGACTTCATAAGGAACTGTCATATATTGGACCCTCAATAATATGACCCGATACCTGGACAACATAGATGTAGAAAGATTAGAGATGCAGTGAGAGCTAATTTCACTCCAGATTCGATCAACAACTGCATTGATCCAGAATTCTATTGCATAGCAATTGCAGTCAAAGTGGGCAGGCTCCTGATAGACCCTTTATTGATTGCAGTTCTGGCAACTTGGAGATATTCTATTCATTCTGTAAGATAGTATTCAGTATTCATCATGTTAAAGGTTGTTCTTTGAAGTATTTTGGTGGGTGTATTGCCCTGTCCTGAACAAAGGATGTAGAGCATCAGACCGCACACACGAGCAGTACATACTGAGTCAGGATGGATTATCTTGGGAGTCATGCAGATTCTACTTTCTTCTTTTAATTTTGAGTTTATTGATTGGTTTGGAAATTGTATGTGTTGTTTCCAGACTTGGCTCAAGTTATTATCTTATGAGCATGTGAGTGAATTATCAGTTTATCATTGTTAATATGTAGCTTTATGCTAGCAGCGTGAAGATCAAATAAATTTTAATGCATACTGGTCCAGGCTACTTTAGATTTAGGGGAGTCTTGTAATTTTCTCCTTTGTCATGTAACCTGTCAAGATAAGCCTCAAGCATTTCAAGCTTTTAGAAATTATTAGTTAATCGTGGGACCTTCTAGTCTCACTACTTTTTATCAAAATAATAATAAATAGTTGTCTTAAACATCTGGTTTGGTGAAAAGAAAGTGAATAATCATAGGGAAAAAAACAATTCTCTGATACTTCTATAAAAGTTTCACGATCAGCTAAATCTACAATCTGTGAATTGAAAACAAATGAATAAAGATTTCTCTCTTCAGCTGCATAATCTAATCAATTCTGGAGGATGTATCAAAGGCATGCAAAAAGGATCAATCGTACAGTGAGAGACAATTGACCAGGGATGAGCTAGAAAGAATGTGAAAAGCAATAGCAAAAGTAAAAGAATTAACTGCACATTTCAATATCTAATGAATTTAAGGTATATCCTAATTTCCCCAATATTCAAAGGGGCTAACAGTCAAAAGTAAATATCCATGACCTCTAAATATAGAGGTGGAATAGCGAACCAGAAAGGGGTTTAAGTAATTTAATCAATAAACTCAAAATTAAAAGAAGAAAATAAAATCTGCATGACTCCCAAGATGATCCATCCTGACTCAGTATGTACTGCTCGTGTGTGCGGTCTGATGCTCTACATCATTTGTTCAGGAACAGGGCAATACACCCACCAAAATACTTCAAAGAACAACCTTTAACATGATGAATACTGAATACTATCTTACAGAATGAATAGAATATCTCCTAGTTGCCAGAACTGCAATCAATAAAGGGTCTATCAGGAGCCTGCCCACTTTGACTGCAATTGCTATGCAATAGAATTCTGGATCTATGCAGTTGTTGATCGAATCTGGAGTGAAATTAGCTCTCACTGCATCTCTAATCTTTCTACATCTATGTTGTCCAGGTATCGGGTCATATTATTGAGGGTCCAATATATGACAGTTCCTTATGAAGTCGTTGGAATAGTTTACATGCTTTGTCCAAAAAGGCTGCAGATGCTTGTACCCGATCTCCAGCCAGGGTTTGCATTGCCCATTGTAGTGGATCACAGCAGCCTTCCTCACAGCGTTAAGGTCTGTCTTTTCTTGATAGCCCAAACCTAACAGATGCCACGATGGATCTATAGGATGGACGTAACCTCTGAATGCTATCAAGGCTGGAGGCAATGTTCCAAGCTTCCAGAGTGTCAGATTTGACTTCAAATTCTGCTATTAAAATGAGAAAAAAATAACGTAGAGATATGTAGTTAGAGCAATTCAGATTGTATGGGATGAAAAAAAAATAAAACATAGAAGTCAATATCTCTCTACATTATCAAACTGATTAGATCACTTCATCTACACAAATCCAGAAATGTATTCCAGCAAAATTAGCACTGAACATATGTACCAAAATAGACAAATTTTAGTTAACATTCTATGGGATGACAAAATTTTCTATTATTAGTCAAACTAATAACAAACTTCATTCACCAAGAAATTGAAGTGAAGTTTTACTGAAAGATGAACAAAGAAAATTCTTTATGGTTTTTTGCTGACCGAAAATTTATGCAACAACAAGACAAGCAAGTAATGAAAAATGAATTCAGATATTACCTCCTTCACCCAGTAGTGGTATGTCTCTCTAATGTTGGTCTTCCTCCAAGCATTTAAGTCAAAGATATTCATCCCATATGCCCATGCACACTCATCAGGATCCAATTTGTTAGCTATGAGGGGATGTGAGAAGTTGAAGTATGTCTTGAACCGCTTACCCATCACCCACGTATCTTCACCTTTGCAAGTTTCTACAGCACCATTTACTTTTCCGGCAAGATCAATCTCCCAGAGTGGTGACAAGTCATGCTGAACGACGACATCATCATCAAAAAACACCACCTTGTTGAGGTTTGGAAATAGCTGTTTAAAATGTTACAAAGGTCATCATTATTATCATTTTAAGGAAATCAATTACTGCAAACAAAGAGAAAAAATAATTATTTTGCATCAAATATTGATTGCTACATATGAACTAGACGGTCACAATTCAATGTATTTTCAAATATTAAGGTTTCTTCTCGTGAGCATCTGTGAAGCATAAATATGAACACCATACAAGATATGGACATGCAGAGTAATAATCTCATAAAAGTTGTATAAAACAATCAAGGACACAATAAACAACTATATGTTGCTGATTTCTTATGTACACATGTGTTATTTTGAGCAATCGTGGTCATTATAGAAGTTCTAAAAAGAATAAAAATCATTAACAAAATAATTGAACCTACATACAAAAATCATGGCATTTGATATTCAGAAGAATGTAAGTTGAAAATGCAAATCTATACGGTTGAGCAGATGGTTCTATGGGATCTTTTGTTTAACTGTCAAAAAGGTATCCTATTTCAAAACTATTGCACTGATTAATTTACCTCAGGCAGGTATATGCGTAGATGGTTGAGCAGAGAGATATATTTTGGATTTCTTGCCTGCAGTTTAGAAGCAAAAACCCTTGGATTGTCTTTTGAACTGGTTCCCATAACATGATCCCCATGATAATGACTTCTAACACCAAGTTGATTTTCAATAGCTTCAAGAACAGGTACATTCTCTCTTGTTAACCAGTCAAATTGGTGAACACTTTTCACCTCAACTATAGCAGGGGAAATAGGATTCAAGGCAAACCATGAATGCATCCCCGGATAAGTTTTCTTGTCAGTTATGACATGGAAGACAACCCTGTCTGGATTTAATGAAAATCTCACAACTGATGTGACCACAACAGAGGCAGCAAGTATGTTATCAGTGGCTAGAACAAAATGATGATAAGAATTATCAGAGAGCAAAGGTAGCAACTCTGGTGGTGGCAATTGTTTTCGTGCTTGGGCATTGGACGAATACTCATCAGTCAAGCGTAATGAGAGACAATGTATGCCTTTTGGAACAGAAGTTGCTGCATAATGTTTGTGCAGTTGCTCTGCCAGTCGTGATCTTTTTACCTCTCTATCCATGTTTTCCATCTGCAGAGAACGAACAAGTAAACATAAGAAAACTCCATGATATTCACTTGATGAATTGTTTGTCAATGAACTAATATTCATATTAGTAAACAAGAACCTATGACTGGAAGTGGCCACTATCATGTGAAACCAACATGAGAGGTATATTCAATCTGATGATAAAATAATTGGTCAGATGGAGATAAACAAGAGTTCTTGGACTGATAAGAGGTAACCAAAAACGAACAAAGCACATAGAACCAACAGATAACAAGGATTAGATATTTAGGTTTCACTCTTGATAATCTCAAATCTCAATTTATAATGACTGGAGTAGCATGGTTAATGTTAAATTTATCATGCAATAAGAAATTTGTTAATATTCATAAATTTGTTTTGGCATGAAATATACCGAAAAAGGACGGAAAAGATTAGTGGATGCCATACCGTCGCCTTTAACCTTACAGCAAATGTCTTTTCATCATACACACTATTCTTCATGTCTGAAAGAAACTCACTGAAAGATTCAGGCAATCTCAAGCCAGCTGGAATTTCCTCAGAATTCACTTGGTCAAGTATCTTGTATAAGTCTTTAACAAGTTTCTGGATATGCATTTATGTGAGTCTGTGAGACAGAGATAAGTATCCATGAATCATGAACTTAAATAGAAAAATATGAAATATTACCGTGGAACCATCAGCACCCCGACCAAGAAACCGTGGGCCTAGTCGTCTCCCCAAACAATCTGAAACAAATATTGCTAGATCTGTAAATTTTGCATTTAAATTGTATCTTCCAGGAAGATATAATGAACAGTACACCTATAAAAATGGTGGTGCTTGAGATATCTTTCAGAAAAAGAAAAACAGGTGAAGAAAAATAGTATAAATGTCCTAACAGCCAGATCAAAGAGAAATTAATAGACCCATGACTACTGGAGTGAAGGAAACAACAACTAATTGCATCAACATAGAAGTACTAGTTTACAGATACTAAGTAATCTGAAAAATATTATGGAAAGAAAACCCAAGATAGTCAATGCAAACAATTCAAGATTTATCTCTAGCAAAGATTGGTACACAAAATAATATTTCAACAAAAAAAAAACACGCAAAGGTTTTTTTTAACCAAGACGCTAGATAGTTGCTTACTATAAAAAGTAATACTTGATAACACAATATTAAATTTACGCCATGTATACAAATTCTAACATATGTGACTTAAAAAGTCATATAAGATCAGAAGATTTGTACATAACTGAGATAAAATGAGTGTAGATGTAACAACCTAAACAATATAGTTGAAAGGTCATGTAATTCCTTTGGTTGTACTTGACACAATCGTTGAAGACAAATGAAATGGCATGAATTAAGTCACAAGATGCAGAAAGCAAAATTAGCAGCAGTTCATAAATTATGTAGATAATGCTGATATCTAAGAGTCCCTTCGACTCTATAAAACAAAAATATAGTTCATAGATGGTACTGATATCAAAAAAGTTAAAGAAAGAACAAGTCTGCATATTCACAACCATTCAACTAGTAGTTCAACTAACTAGAAGCTGGAAAGTAAGAATGGCAATAGTAGAATCTGAGATATGTTTATTCCAAGTAACTAGAATACGTTTATTCAAATTAGATGAAAACGTTCTTGAATTTCATTTAGACAGATCAAGTTCATCAGGAAATTCTAAAATTTTGCAGTATCATAAACCAAAATTTCATCCTTAAAAGTTAAAGCATGAAGCACTGCCAATAGAAAAACTATAGTGAATCCTGGATCAATAATAGCAAAAGGGAAAGATGCGAGAAAAGATCGTCAAAGTAGAACCAGGCAGTCATATTCAAAATCAATCAAATTGAGCCCAAAAAAAATGACAAATTCTCATAACCAGATCATGTAATGCAACAACTTCAAGTTGAGATCCGTGGAAAGAACAAGCTTTAGGAATCTTTCGACATCATAAGCAAAAGACTGAAATCTTGCGATGTCAGATCCATCAGCACCGACATGACCAATCTTTGATATGAAATGGCTATCAATTCAAGATCCAGAAGAGGGGGCTTCCCAATCGTACCGAAGGAAGAGCACTTGTTGACGCCCTCGAGGGTGACGACCGCGGTGAGGATGAAGACAAAGGGCAAGAGGAAGGCGAGGATGAGGATCGTGTGGAAGAGGGTGCGGTAAGAAAAATGACGGGCGGCGACCTTAACCTTCATCAAGTCAAGAAACCCATTGCTGCTCGATATCGTGATGCTTCTCATGCTAGGCGAGAACCTAATCTGCATCGTGGCCGTCGCGCCAGCTTCTTCGCCTCGCCGGCCCTCAAAGCTGCCGCCGTCGCCGTGGCGGCGCCGGCAAGACCAGATTCTGAGCCCCCAATGTCCCTACGGAAAAACACGATCTACCAAATCGCCGGTAAGGCAAGGCAATGCATCACCAAAAGATCGAGAGGCAGAGATCGGGGCACCGACAGCTGCAAGATCGAATTTGAGGAGCTTTTCGCGAACTAGAATTAACTTTCCGATCGGAATCGGCAAGAAAAGATAAATTCTTGTTGTTCTCGATCTCCTACAAGAAGACTATTATGGGCAAATGTTTCGCTCTAAGATCTTTGGCGTCGAGGGAGAGAGCGAGCGAGAGAGAGCGAGAGAGAGGTGAGAAAATTTTGGGTATTTATAATAAATTAACTAATGTACTCGCAAGATCTAAAATTTTGGGTCTTATAAATTATATTAAATAAAAGAGAAAATCATATTTTGATCCTCACAATTTTTTCTAATTTTAATTTTAGTCCTTATAATTTTAAAATTTTGATTTTAGTCTCTAAACTTTACTTCCGTTTAGAATTTGGTCTCCACCGTCAAATAAGATTTAAACGGTACTGACGTGAATAATATGTGCTGATCGGACAATGCTGACGTGGAGCCTACAGGGACCAACTTTATAAATTATAGGGACTAAAACTAAAAT
This sequence comes from Canna indica, assembly GCA_034359265.1. Lineage (NCBI taxonomy): Eukaryota > Viridiplantae > Streptophyta > Magnoliopsida > Zingiberales > Cannaceae > Canna > Canna indica. The sequence continues at coordinate 44,669,241 of CP136894.1, read as the reverse complement.
TATATAAACTATGTGGACTAAAACTAAAATTTTGTAAACTACAAGGACTAAAATCAAAATTTAATTAATTATTTTTCCTAATAAATATAAAAATTACATGATACTTTTTTAATTTATTTATAAATAACTATAATATTTAAAAATATTAAAATTGAACAAACTTTTTACCGATTAAGATGATTTATTTTGGATTATATTTTAAAAAGAGCGATGACATATTTATATATTTAGTAGAGATGAGCACGAGTCGAGACGTCCCGGCCATCCCGGTTCGGCCCGACCCGAAAAGTCGGGACAAATCTCGTCCCGGTTCAAAATCGGGACGTGACCTAGATAAATAGGGACCGGGACGATACAAAAAAATTTGGGATTGTCCTGTCCCGGCTCGATTTATAATATAAGTAATATTAAATATATAATATTATTTTTTTAGAAAAAATATTAATTATTTTAACGGAGATATTATTTTTATTTTATAAAAAACCAATATTAATAAATTCAGGACGTCCTGGTCCGGTCCCGAATTTTTCGAAGCGGGACAAAATCGGGATGCTTCATATTCGGGACAGGAACGGGCTGGGATTTGGTATGTCCCGATCCCGTCCCAATTTTGAGTCGGGACGCAAATAATATATATATATTAAAAATAATATTTAATATTTAATATTACTTATATTATAAATCGGGCTAGGACGGGACAATCCCGATTTTTTTGTGTCATCCCGATTTTTAATCGGGACAGACATATTTGTCCAGGTCTTGTCCCAATTTTGAACCGGGACGGGATTTGTCCCAACTTTTTGGGTCGGGCCGGATCGAAACGACCGGGACGTCCCGACCCGTGTTGATCCCTACTAAATATATAAATATGTCATCGCTCTTAATCGGTAAAAAGTTTGCTCAATTTTAATATTTTTAAATATTATAGTTATTTATAAATAAATTAAAAAATATATCATGTAATTTTTTATATTTATTAGAAAAAATAATTAATTAAAATTTAATTTTAGTTCTATAGTTTACAAAATTGATCCCTATAATTATAGGATAATATCATAATATGGAACGATCTAAGGATAATATCATAATAATTTTAGGTACATAAGTGATTGGATCTTAACCAAGCTTAATAGCTTCTTTTTACCTAGGACAGTGGTATAAGTATCGTAGTTAGTAATTTAATGGAGATCATTGACTTTGATCCTTGGTTTGCATGAACCACTTAAAAAAAATGGCTCTATTTTTAAACATTTTCATCATCATCTAACAATTTAGGGGGTGTACTTGTGTTGCATTTTGGCACAAACCAAGTTGGCCCAATTAAATAAGATTTATCGATTCTTAGGTTGAAATTCTATAAAATCATACACTCCGTTCGTTTTGTATATTTTTGAGGTATAATATTGTCCAATATTAATTTAAGAAAAAATATCATGGGTAGAATATAAATTATGTCCCGGCTAATTTTTTTTACTTCAATTTAGAGTAACAAGACCTTATTACTTTAGTACAATGTTAGAAATTATAACTATACCCTTGATTTTCTCTCGCATATATCTAATTTTTTCACCCAGCACTTTTCCTATTTGTGGCTATGTGTGGTGACAAAAGATGACATTTGTATGTTAATCTCTTATCGCATCGACGATGATGCGCGATCACGGCGTCATTGTTGCGGCCCGAGATCTGCACATCGTTGACCTGTGACCTCCTATGTAATTCGAATGGTCTACACTAGAGACGATAAATAGTGTGTTAACTAAAATTTTAATCTAAATCTAATTTTAATTATTTTCTTGATTAATTAAGTTAATGCTCAATTCAAACTAGATGAATGCAAAAGCAAATAAATAATTCAAGTAAATAAAACACAAAGTAAATAATGCAAACACAATAATTTATAGTGGTTCACCCTCAATACCTACTCCATTACCTAAGCACCCCCGCTTAGGATTTTCAAATTTTTTTTTTCAAAAACAACAGGAATCCAAACTTAGAGAGTTAGGTTATATTCCGGATTTGGTGGAGAAGACATAGGACCACTGGTCGTACACTTCTCGCCAACTACCTGAATACTACCATATTCTTCCCAAGCATGATCAACTTTATTCAACAAAGAAATCATATCTGCATTTTTTGTACTAGGAATGACTTCCTGCACATTACATATATCCTCACCTACAACCATTGCTTTCCTACACCCACCTATATTTTTTTTTTACAATATTAAAACTCAAACCTATAGCAGTTTCAGTTTGCTTCTGCAGTCCATAGTGCTCACCTGAAACATCAGTCACCCTTCTAACCCTCTCCATCTCACAATGCTCAATTAGAGGTGTCTCCTTTCTCATCTCAATTTCATCCTCTCGATCCTCCATAATCAATAGTTCCTCACTACTACTCATTAACACATTAGGTACTATCTCCATTCTACTATCAAGCAACCTCTTTCACCATAACACATATATCCATCAACTTACCAGATCTTTCCTTAGCTAAAGCATGAGCTACAGTGTTGATTCCTCTACTAATATACTGCCAGCTGCAATATAAGAAACTAGCTACAAGTTTCCTGATTCTCCCTACCAGCCATTTGCTTTCCCAATTTTCATCAAAATCACCATTCAAAATCTTCACAACCCTTAAGCAATCAGAACATATTCTCATCTTTCTTAAACCTTTTTTCCTTGCATTATCAAGACCATGCCAAATTGCTTTAAGTTCAGCATGAAGTGGATTAGTAGCTATATCAGAACAGTTTCCAAACATATGCTTCTCCTTGTTCCTTTAAAACACATGGCCACAGCCAATATTTGTACCTTCAAAGCATGCTACATCAACCAATATACAAACTATGTCATCATTTTCTAAATTTCCCTTATCTTCCTTTCTACTATTTGATTTTCCATGATTCCTCCCCATTGTAGATACTTCATCAAACTCACGTAGGTTTCTACAAGCTTGTTCAAACAATCTACTAGTACTCCATCCCTTTCCTTTATGTTTCATTTGATTTCTATTTTTCCATAAAAGCCAAAAAGAAATCGCTAAGAACCCAATTAGTTTTCTAGTAGAGTCAGCTTCAAACCCATCCCCTTCCAGTAACCACTTTGCATTCTTCCATTCCATCCTATGTTTGAATTTGATTTCTATTTTCCTCTCTGCCCATTCCCAGTATTCTTTAGCATATTCACAGTCAAAGAATATATGATTAAGACTATCTTCAGCATTACTACAAACCTTACAATTCTCAATTTCAGCACCAAAAAATATAGCAAAATAACCTGAAGTTGGCAATCTTTTCCATAAGCATTTCCAAACAAATATTTTTACTCTTGGTGGGATGCTACACCATACCTTTCTCGAACTTGAATCCAAGGACCAAGTATTTTCTCCTCTTCTGCTACCTTCACTAATGTTTCATTATCAATCTTTTCTTCAGAATTCTTTACAGCTAGAGGACATCTATCCTCCTTATGTCCAATTCTACCACACCTAAAACAGATCAAAGGAAGATTTTCATATGCTACTGACTAAAAAAATTTGTCATTACCAGTTTCAATCCAGACACCCTGCTCAAGAGGTTTCCCCACATCTAGCTGAACACAGACCCTAGCGAATTTCCCTCTTGCTCTACTCAACGTGTAGTCATCAATCTTGATAGGCCTCCCAATCCTTGCAGCTATTTGTAACAATACATTTTGATGCAAAAACTCAAATGACAAATCAGGAAACTACACCCACATAGGTATAATGGATATTTTTTCCTGTAGGAATTATAGAGAGAGCTTGCCCTCTCAAAAACCATGGGCCACCAGATAAAACAAACCAGTAATCTACTTCATCATGAAATTTAAACATAAAGAAACCTCATGCTAGGTCTATAACATCACATGCCCCTTTTGTTTCCCAAAATTTTGACATCAGATTTTTGACTAAATCAAATTCAGGAATCCTACCAAAATGTTTTTCATAGAGGTTCAACTTACAGTCATTTCTGGCCTCCTCCAGATCAGCTTCTGAGATAATCACCACTCCATTTGTCGAGTTTTGGATTTTGTTAATATTTTCAATGAGTTCCGGATCAGAGTTCCAATCCTCCGCATTGCTCCTCATTCTGAAAAGGCTCACCCAAGAAGAAATTCCAGGATTCCGCCCCTTGTTTAGGTTCTCATTTGTTTTCCTCCTCCAGATCTGATCTCCTTGACCATCTACCTTTATTTTGCCCTTTGCCAAATCGATTGCACTTTTCTTCTCCTTTTGCATCATCAGAGCTTCGCTCTGAGTCCCATATGAACTCGCCATCAAAGCCTCTCCCAGGTCGCCGAGATCAGGTGGCTTTTTTGGTTTGGAAATAGGCGGGCGAAAAGTTGTCGTCACTCTCGCCTCACTCATCGGGTCCTTGTTAGTTGTAGGATTTTCAACTTAATTTTACTATATTATAATTGTTTCCTTACACTTGAGGACTTTTTTCCAAAGATTTTTCGCTCTCACAACAAGGCACATCCACACCATGTAGTTTTCGCCTTCACACCGAGAGCACTCTCCTACCTCAAATCCTAAAGAATAACAAAAACTAATCCTAATAAATTAAGTTTACACCGGTGAATTTAAGCATCTACACCAAAGTACCACCAAACTCACCAACCTAGCACTCTAGGTTACCACAACTTCAAATACATTCAAATAAAACGCAAAATACAATCAAATAAGAGCAATAAAAAAAAAATACAACTTAGCTCTCAACACGACGAATCCTAACATCTCTTGATGCCTTGATGATGAATCAAATGAGACTTGAAGGCTATATCAAGAAATCTAGGCTCAAACTAGGGTTTCACCAAAGAAGTGGCTCAATCAAAACTTATGAGTGTCAAAGGATGTCTCATGAAGTATTAAGATATCATATGAAGGCTTTAGAACCATATTGTATAGGTAGATGAAGCAATGAGGCTCGGGCACAACATGTGGAAACAATTATTTTTTTGTCCGTTACAGCACCGATCGATATGCCGGTCGAAGGTTCTGTCGATCGACCATTTGACCGATGGTCAACCAAATGGTTACTGGACGTTTTTAGCAACCTTCGATCGAAGCCTGGTAGACCCTTCGGTCGATCGAACCATCGGCCAAAACTGCACTGAATGTACTTTTAGCAAGGCTCTTTCTCCCACAAGTCTTAGTTAACATTTCTTAACTTTAAGTTATTAACTTAAGTTATTTTGGCAAGGTTCTTTCTCTCATAAATGTCAAATAAGAATTATCCCCATTTGGATTCAATAAAAATATCTAAAAAATCAAAATTCTTAAGAATCAAAATCAAACTTTTGGGGTCTAGTACAAATTTATAAAAACTAAAAATTTTATAATCTCCCGAGTCAAATATAGATAGGTTAAAGGTTTCTAAAATTTCCTTAAAAATAGGTCTTTAACTTATTTCTAACTAAGGAACAATTATCGGGACTTTTGGTGCTAAGGAGATGTGTAAATCATATAGTCTCCACGGAGCTCCCTAGACTTTGAAGATTTCTAAGTTGTTTTTTTTATTTTTCTTGGTTATCATGTTTTGGGGTTCAGATTTTGGTTTTTGAGTTCCTATGCATCAAATAGATGATATATATAAATCTAGACATTCTAGACTTAGACTCAAACTTCCTGATGAATCCCGAGCGTCGACGAGCATCCTTGTCAATTTCTCTGATTTCTCTAATTTTTTTCTATCGGGGATATTGTGCGCTAACCGACTTGGAACTTGAAAATATTTCTCCATGAAAATATTAGTTCCATATTTGTTATCTTTAAAACCGAGATTAAGACCTGAGTTAAAAACCTTAGACCAATATCCTAGCTGCAACGTCAACGCCCGCGACCAAGGAGGCTACAACAACAATGTTGCTACCGAGGATTTGTATGTCGTCGATGTTGCGGCCTCTTGGTAGCCAGGCGTCGATACCGCAATCTCTTGGTTGTCGATGTTGACGGCTCAATGTCAATGTCGATACTGCGGTCTCTTGGTCGTCGGGTGTCGATGTCGTAGTCTCTTTGTCATCGACGTCGACATTGCGTCTTTCTAATAATACAATTTAAAACTCATATTATTATTCTAAATTTAACCAAAATAATTTTTTATTTAAAATTTTCAATTGAAGTAGAGTTTGAATATAATATATGTGATTCAATAATTCAATAATTCAATAATTCAATAATAATATATGATCTTGACCAATATATTTTGTATGATGAAATAAATAAAAGATAATATAAAGAATATTTTCGTCAAATCATCTTATCACGTGCTGATAATATTATATTTGATATATAATATCATGGAAAATGAACGCGAGATTATTTTTTGCACAGTTGATTAATTTTGTATTGTACTAAATAGTTTGCAAATAAATGGTTCCAAAAACCTATAAATTTGATGAATTTGTGACCAAACAAACTATATATATATATATTTATAATTAGGTGCAAAAATAAATGTCTACTAATTCGATAATGGACTTATTTTGTTGAATGGAAACGAGAGTAAATAAATAATTATAAAACGGGTCAAAAGTGTTTAGTGGTTAGAGCATTTGATGGGTTTAGAATTAGAAAATAATAAAGAAAATATTGGTTTGGTATGGCCAAGGAAAATTCTCCATTCATCCTTCCAAACTTGCATGGACACGCCATGTGCCCTACTATTCTTCTCCTCAACTTTGAGAAATAAAATCTTAACAACCGACACGTGCTTCACTTTCAAGTTGCAACCCAATTTGACTTTTTGCACAAATGCCCGCATGTTTCAAGGAATAGCATTTTAAGGTTTCTTTGAAAATAAATTTGATAAAATTATATTAATATTAAGGAATAGTAGTTACGATCGCATTTAATATTTAAATCATTCCTAGACAAAGATCGACCGCCTACCTTTTTCATATCTCTAACCATTTATCTCCACTTTTAATTGGCAGTGTGCCTGCCTAGCTAGTAGGGGTATGTATCAAATTGATTAAAATAAATTGAGTTTTTTAGATAATTCGGTAGGTTGATAATAGGAGCTCATTTTTTGTTTATTAATCGAATTAATTGAATTATATTGATATAATAAATAAAATAATATACATGAATCTAAACTATATGCATATAATCATTACATTAATATTAATTATACATATGTGTATTATTATAATATTAAGGATGTATTTGATCGAATGAATATTATTCATTATGCAATTTTTGAATAAGATCATAAGTGGATCAAGGAATATATAAATAACAAATATTATTCCTCCTAGATGGAGATTAGTATTTTTTACCTTCAACCAATAAATAATATTCATTATCTTTTTAATTCCTCATCATACTTTTTAATATTATCATTCAATATATTTATAATATTGCATAATAATATTAATCAAATATGCATATCTACTTTTAACGTATACCAATAGTATACTTCTATTATCAAATTGATAATAGTTAGGTCCTATTTAGCATTTTGTATAAGACATGATAACATATGATAATTAAACTTATACAATCAAGCATATGGTTTTGAAATATCACAACACATTGTATAGCTTATAAGAGGTGAGGGTCTCGTACAACTATTGATATATAAATGTCATGCCTCTCGTTAATTAGGTTATTTTCACTAACACGAATTTCGCCTAGGTGAGCGCATGACAAGAATACTAAGTGAAAACTGAAATACCAATAGATTAATCAAACATTTGAAGTGTGCTTGGTCGGATGAAATGATATCATAAAAAATGAGAATAAATAAAAAATATAATGGACAAGAAATATTATTACTTTACTTGCTTAGGATAAGAAATAAATAATGAATTGAGAGGGAAATTACCTTTCTAAAAATATAACAAATTGTATTATAATTCATTCTAATTAATAACAACATAATACAAATATTCATTAATATTAAATAATTTATTAATATTAAAATAATAAAATAATTATTTTTTTTATTTTCATAAAAAATAATCGAATCTATATAAAATAATAATTAAAATGATATTTAATTATTGAAATTATCTATTTAAGATATGTAATTATTAAAATTAATTAATTAATTAATTTATATATTCTTATGCAATATTATAAACATTGAAAGTCAATACTGAAAAATGTCTATGTGAAATAGTATTTCTCATTCATGGGGAATGATATTCCTTAATTATGACACATCTATTTATTATCTACAAGTTGCAACCTAACAAAAAAATAAGTAAACCATAAGGAATAATATTTTATTCCTCATCCATTCCATCGAACCAAACACCACCTAAAGCTCAACATCGATGAACCCAAATCCACATCGACCACTTTAGAAAGGTATTTGGTGAATTAGTTATAGGTCTTTGTAATGTTGGCATTTAATATTCAAGGGGATACTTGAATGCGATTTACCTACATGATAAGTCGTTCGATACATCCTAATCAAGAAATTGAGGTCCTGAACTTTCAAGACAATAATTCAAGTATCCCAAACTCGGTCAATTGATGATAAGCACACGATACTAATCGTGGTGGTGACGATTAGGGAAGGCAATTTTATTCGCATCCACCAACTAAAAATTGTATCTGCATCGTATTCGATTCATATCCTCAAATAAAAATGAATATGAATTTAAAAATTTCTATCTACGCGGGATGTGGTGCAGATACAGATATGGATGCAAATTCGCATCGTATCCACACTACATATCCACATATAAAAAATTACAATTTTACCCATATATAAGTTACTATATATTATATAAGTATGTTTTATGGTAAATTGCATATGAAACCCTAATAAATTACTAATTATTATGAATTTTGATAATATAAGTTATTATTTTTATTAAATAAATTATTTATTATTTTTTTATTAAATACGATGTGGATGCGGATGTGGTGCGAATATCCATATTTGAATGTGGTGCGGATATGAATGTACGATGGAAATACGGATAATATAATATTTGTACCGTATTCACTCTAGTGCCCTCCCTAGTGATGATTGTAAGGAGGACACCAACTTAAGGTTCTTAAACCCAATAGATGCTAGCTTCAAGAAGGTAACACAAACGACTATCTTACTATTCCAAATCTAAAGATAGCACACATCGTCTTTTTCGCTTCCTCAAAAGTCAATGCGTGGAGGATAATTTGATAGGAGTAAAACTAGACTTATCATATAAAAGAAAAAGGTCTATAAAAGCTTAATTGTCAGGATTAGAATTACCTAACATAAGTAATCGAAACCAGATAGAGAGAGAGATAGCTCTAATGTCCCGAATTAATTTGAATGCCAGAAATTAGATCACCAGTCATCGTTGAGAAGATGAGAGCCGAGTAGTTGCAGAAAGAGAGAAAGAAGGAGATAGAGAAGAGAGAAAAGAGAAGTAGAAAAAGAAAATGATATTATTCAAATCAGCCTTAATCTCCGAACCTTCTCCCTTTTATACATCAACTTATCTAATTCTAATTTTATTAGTCTTTCGGTCTGATTTGGTGTATCTCCTTGTATGGTTTAACATCGATGTCAGGGGGGGCTACAAAAGTTAGGGTGGAGGTTTATGTAATTGGAACTTAGGGTTACCTGGGAGCGCCACGTCTATATATATTGCAAGTGGAGGTGATCATGCTGCCTGGTAATCTCGCTAGGATTATTGCCCAGAATGGGTCGAGACCAATCCCAAAGATAATAGGTTCATGATGGTATGTCCCTCGTGATAAGGGAGGACGCATGACTCCATGTTTGGCCAGGTGGGTCTCTTAAATAGAGCCGTTTGACTTGGCTTTGAGTCTGGCTAAAGGGCGTTGCTTAGGCGGAGCCCCCTCGGCAGGGCCGCGTGGTTTGGTTCGATGTGAATGGGCACTGCTGGGTTTAGTCCGACCAGGCCCAATAGTTCTAGTCCAGTCCACAGCCCCTGAGCAAGGTCGGAGTTTGGAAGACTGCACGCCGAGCTCTAAGTGAGGTCGGTCTTCATTACTTCGGTTAATCACGGGATGAGTACACGACTTCTGATGCGTTGCCTTGGTATCCGGACTAGATGTGACACTTGTAGAGATTCTTTTAGGCGTGCACCACCTGTTCAGCAGATATATCTTTTGGCAGAAAAAGCAATCATGAACAAAGATTATGTAATCGATTTCCAAAGCATTAAGCATCAGTTATGTTTAACAGAGAATAATGCCATGTGGATTCGTCCGTTACAATGACGGTTTGTGTTCCGAGTCTATAAGTAGCCCCCTGCTTGATGTGTGTCATATAAATCATGGATTGAGAGGTACAAAAGTTAGGGTGGAGGTTTATGGAATTGGAACTTAGGATTACCTGGGTGCGCCACGTCTATATATATTGCAGGTGGAGGTGATCATGCTGCCTGGTAATCTCGCTAGGATTATTGCCCAGAATGGTCAAGACCAATCCCAAAGATAATATGTTCGTGATGGTATATCGCTCGTGATAAGAGAGGACGCATGACTCCATGTTTGGCCAGGTGGGTCCCTCAGATAGAGCCGTTTGACTTGGCTTTGAGTCTGGCTAAAGGGCGTTGCTTGGGCGGAGCCCTCTCGGCGGGGCTGCGTGGTTATGTTCGATGTGAATGGGCACTGCTGGGTTTAGTCCAACCAGGCTCAATAGTTCTAGTTCAGTCCACAGCCCCCCGAGCATGGTCGGAGTTTGGAAGACTGCATGCCGAGCTCTAAGTGAGGTCGGTCTTCATTACTTTGGTTAATCACGACATGAGTACACGACTTTTGATGCATTGCCTTTGTATCCGGGCTAGATGTGACACTTTTGGAGATTCTTTTAGGCGTGCACCACCTGTTCAGCAGATATATCTTTTCGCGGAAAAAGCAATCATGAACAAAGATTATGTAATCAGTTTCCAAAGCATTAAGCATCAGTTATGTTTAACAAAGAATAATGCCATGTGGATCCGTCCGTTATAATGACGGTTTGTGTTCCGAGTCTATAAGTAGCCCCCTGCTTGATGTGTGTCATATAAATCATGGATTGAGAGGTGTCGAAAATTACCATCCTATTGGAGATTTCTTGTATTTACTCGGCGAGGAGTTCATCGTTTGCCGTGGGTTTGTACCATCGGGCTTGAGGATTTGAGCAGGAGAAGGAGTTTCAGGCGTAGGTCTGTACAATCGGGCTTATGGTGAAGGCGAAACCTATTTCCATGGTTTTTAGGAAATTGCTGGCTTAGAACTCTTATCAACGGTTATTGACTTTGCCCATTGCCACTTTGAATTCATTCTCTGCCTATCCTTCGAACTCCTTGTGTTATATCCGTATATTTCTCCATTTTTATTTAATTTCAAATCTTATAAATAAACATATACCCTTGCATGAATGTCTTTGGAAACAGTGTTTTCAGATCAAGGTGATGCGCCAGAACCGGAGGTGGAGCATGCGGGGTTTGGGGGAGTTGTGTTTTGAGGTATGATTCCTTCCCTTCTATTCGGTCCTTATTGTATGGTAAATAGGAGGATTGAGAGGAGATTTGTGTTATCAAAATTTTGTCGGCGTATTATTTTTATTTTCGCAAATATTTTTCGGTGATCTTGTGTTTTCCCGACGATCTCGCCTATTTTTGAAAAGTCTTACTGAAAAGCTATTTTGGTCGACCAAATACCTTGAATCCGACGACAGTACATGCACGCCGGCACCATGCCACCGAAACACCATCGGATTTGGGTAGGCGGCGCCCCAATCCGGGCAAACGGTGCCCAGATCTAGGCTGGAGACTTAAGCGCCAGCCTGAGCTAGCCCCGCCCGCTTGGGGGTGGGGCAGCGTCTGTTGAGGGACGACACCCTGATTGGAGCCAGCCACGCCATCGGGGGTGGCTGCAATTGGGTTGTGTTGGCCGCATTTCATTCGGGCGGCAATCGTCGCCCGAGGGAGCTGGAGAGGGCAGCGGTGCTCGCCGCTCGGAGTCCCTCTACGGGCGGCGCTGCCACCGGCTCAGTGTTGGGGAAAGGGGAAGCCCTAATTTCCCCTACACATGTGACACCGTTACAAACTTCGTAACGACAATATATTATTGTAAATGTGTTATTTGAGATTCATAATAATGTTTTAAAGATTAGGTGTTATATTTATTATAGCAGTGTTTCTGATTAAGTATGAATGTTGTGTGTTTATAACAGTGTTATAAACCGTTATAGATAGAATATTAGTGTTATAATGAGTTACTTGTAGATGATTTTAAATGAAAATTTAGGAGTTTTCGGAAATTAATTTCATGAGTTTTCTACGTCGGATTTCGACGTACTTTATATAAATCTTTATGTAATCGATGTTCTGAATTCATTGGTGAAGTCAGATTTTCCAAATGAGATCTGTATCATTCGAACAGTGTAGAGTTTTGGAGCTTTGATTTCCGTGCCAAGTATATTTTATACTTTAAAAGTAATATTTTGATATTAGAGCTTGAAATTATCATTTATTGGTAGATTCCTTTGGACCCTACACTTTGTGACATTTTTCTTATTGTGGTATTATTTATTGAGATTTGATTCATTATTATTCCTTGAAATTCCTTGCATAATTATTTGAATCATGATATGTAGCGCTCATCTAGATGGTATATCTATGATCATATTGGTTTTATTATGTTGATTATATTGAACATGTCATATGCTAGAATTGTGCTCATAAGGGTTATTGTCATATGTGTTACATTAACTTATGTTGCATTTTTATGCATTAGGGACATGTGTTATAGTAGTGTTTTAAACATTGGCATGATATTGCTGAATTCATTAGTGCTCTATATATTATGATGATTTATTTGTGGCTCGTTAGCCTCGTGCTTCGGGCGGCGATATTATTACGGCCCAATGGACCTATGGGAGTCTACACCCAAGGAGCACCGGTGTTTAGTAGATGCGTTGTGGCATGGGGGCATTGCGCAGTGTTAGTATTTGACTTTTGTTTGTTGGCTATATTTGGCAAAAGGAGCTTTTGGGTTTTATCAGATTCAACAAGGTAAAAGCTCTACTTAAGCGGCAGCTAGATATAAATGATAAGCAATAAGAAACACAAGGAAAATAATGCTAACACAATGCGATTTATAATGGTTCGGCCCCAATGCCTACTTCATTACCTAAGCACCCCACTTAGGATTTCCAAACTAGCTTTACTAGATTATATCGTTTCCCTTTCAAAGATGACTTTACACCGGAAAGTCTCCGCTCTCAAATCGAAGGCACTTCCACACCCGAAAGTATCCCGCCTTCCTACCGAGAGCACTCTCCCTTCTCAACCTAAGGGACAACTCAATTAATCCTAGTAAACTAAGTCTACAATGATTGATTTAAGCCTTAACATCAAGGCAACCACCAACTCAATCAAACCTAACAACCTAGGTTTACACAAGTTCAAATACAATGAAATAAACACCAATATACAATAATTAATGGGACAATAAATCAAACAACAAATACTTAGCTCTAAAAGAAACTCCCTAGTCTTCTTGATGCCTCAAGATGATGAATTGGTGAAGCTTGAAGGCTAAATCAACAAGTGGAGATCAAAACTAGGGTTCTTGCAAGGATGACTCAATGAAAGCTTGTAGAGATGCTTAGGATCACTCTTTGAGGTTTGGAAGCATCAATAACAGGCTATGAATGAATTTGGGATGGGTACTTATAACCCCCCAAACACCAAGGCTCGTCAACGGGAATTTTTCTGCCCGTTGGCGACGCTCGATCGCTTGCTAGTCGATCGTCGATCGACTGACCGAGCGATCGAAGGCATTTTATCAGTTGACCAGTCGGTCGACCGAATCTGGGTAGGGCTGATTTCTTGTGTATTTTTCTGCTCGTTTGTTCATTTATGGGTTCCGTCTTCACATTTCTTATCTTTAAGTTAATAACTTTAAAATATAAATGTATATAAGGATTACCCCCATTTGGTTTCAATAAAAAAATGTAAAAAAATCAAAATCCTTATGAATCAAAATCTAACTTTTGGGGTTTAGTACAAATTTCCAAAAAATGAAAGTTTTATAATCTCCTGGGTCAAATATAAGTAGGCTAAAGGGTTCTCAAAAATCCTTAAAAATATCTCGTTATCTAGTTTTTACCTAAGGAATAATTATCGGGACTTTTGGGCCAAGAAATGTCTAGGTCATATAGCCATCCAAGGAGCTCTCTAGGCTTAGTGAATTTCAAGGTCTTTTCTAATTTTTTGAGTTTTCGTATTTTGGGGTTCGGATTTGGTTTTTGAGTTTCTTTAAATCATCATGGGGATTTACAACACATTCTAGACAATCTAAACCTAAACTCTATCTTCCCGAAGAGTCTCGAGCGTCGACGAGCGTCCTTGCCGATTTCTTCAATTTCTCCAATTTTTTCGATTGCGAACGTCGTGCGGTAATTGATTTGGAACTTGAAAATAACTCTCAATGAAATCATTAGTTCCATGTTTGTTATCATCAAAATTATGATTAAGACCAAGGTTGAAAACCTTAGGCCAACATGGACTTCTGGTTTAATGATGATTTTGTTAATTGATTATGGACATTTAAATCATTATTATTTTTTATCCCGATCAGTTTAATTTCGAAGAGTTTCTCTTCACTTATTCCTTAGGCATTTCTTATTTATAAAAATGATCTTTTGTAAAAATTCCTAAGTTATGCTGATGGTTTCTATTGAAGACGACAATGATTAAATATGATTGAAGTCAACATTTATTTAGATCTTCCAATAATCTTCTAGTGACACCTATAAATACTAGAGAAGAGATCTACTGTTGACAACTCCATTGCGTGAAAACGCTGTTGCCATATATAGAGGAGTTGAAACTGTTGAGTGCAGAACGGGCAACAACCTTTTATCTTCGAGGAGAAGATTGGTTATCGGGTGGATAACTCACTACAACACAAGGCTGTGTAGAGGACGGAACTCCGTGGTTGTGATGTCATAGAGAGGCAAGTTGGTATTTACTTGTAATAGCAAATAGGTTTTTGTTATTTTTGATTCATTGTAGTAGTGTAGTACTGTTAGTCGGATTTCGAGTGTGAAATCTAGAGGACTTATATTTTACTTATAGAGAGTGAATTGGACATTTGTCCAGTGAGTGCCTCGCAGATCACTACTAGAAATTAGGGCTTCTGCGACGTCCATTTTGCGATCGTAGAGCTGCCGTTGCCGATTGTGATGGTTTTGCGACTGCCGACTTTGGCGATAGCATAAGTGACGATTTGCGACCGTATGGCGACCGCACGGCGTGTTTGTCGCGAAGTTGAAACCTCACCGATGGTACAACGATCGTTTGCGACCTCTTTTTGTGACCACTATTTACAGTCGTAAAACCGTCAGGGTGTAATTTTTATTTCAGCCCACCCTCTCTTTTTCTCTTCCCCCCGCTCATCACCCTCTCGTCACATTCTCTCTCTCTCTCTCTCTCTCTCTCTCTCTCTCTCTCTCTCTCTCTCTCTCTCTCTACCGTCGATCGCCACCCACTGCTCGCTTGCGCCGCTGGTATTCCCCCCCCTCTCTCTCTCGGGTCGTCGAAACCTAGCCACCGCCGAAATCCTATCGAAGACTCAAAGCATATCCCTTGCAGTCGCGACAATCTTCCTCTCTCCACAGTCAAGCATCATGTTGCCGCCTACTCTCGCCTACTCTCCGCAGTAGGCATCAACCCTACTCACGCTGCCCTCTTTCTGCCTCTCGCCAGGTATCTATTGCTATGCTTTCAAATACTTGTGAAGATTAGGGAAAAGGCATGAATGGGTCTTAACCTATGCATGCCTTGCTCAAAAACATTGCAACTAATTCTTAACCTATGCATGGATGCAGGTTACAGGCGTAGACCACGGCCGTGTATATGACATTGGCATTCAATGTTTCTACTTGTGAAGATTAGGGAAAAGGCATGCATAGGTTAAGAGTTAGTTGCAATGTTTTTGAGCAAGGATGAGAAAATGGGTTCTCGAAGGTGTGATTAAAAATTTGTTGCTAACTAGTGGAAGCTATGGCTGTGGTGCAACAGTATAGCACATTATTCATCTAGTTTTAATACCATTTACGAGCTCCCCTCTGATAGCTTGTGCATACTAGTAAGATAAATTTTCCACTGTAATTGTTATGATTGATGTATGTTTCTCTATTTTGAATTGTTCATGATTCATGATAGTACAGGACTAGGTTGTCGAGGTCCAGAGAACTACTAAATGTACATTATTACTTTACCATCCTTGATGGTTGTTGCAAACTACTCTTGTTTTGTATTATAACTATGCTTATTGTGGGATTTGGCATCATGGTTTTCGTTTGACATTAATTATACTGATGGTATGGATGGTTTTTTAGCATTCATTTTCTTGCGTCTAACTCCTGTGGTCCATAACTTAAGTTTGTGAGCTTTTTGTACTGAATTTTTGAAGTAATTTACATTTATGCACTCCTCCAATGTGGTATTGTGGTTCTGTTTGTTTCCTGAGTATTCCTATTGATGTCTTGGCATTTTCGTATCATAATTCCTTCAAATGATGATACGAAAATGTTTTACCTGCTGTATTTTTCATCTACCAAAATGTAGCATTATTAATTGCTTTGATATTCTTCAATGTAATTGATGGTTTTTCCATATAAGATGTAGCCACGAAGAAATGAGAATTTGTGGTTCATCTTATAATTTATTTCAAAGAGACAACAAACTGTGTTTCCCCAAATGGTTGCTTACACTATAGAATCTGCCATGTTCCTTTGTTTCTTGAAAAAGCCAAAGTATTTGATGGTGGTTCATTGTCATGGCACTTCGAGTTCTTGTTTCTTAGGGCATATGGTGGATAGAGATTGAGTGATATCTCTGTTGAGTAAATCTAATAGTTAATGCATGTAGTTTAAAGAGACTGCATCTGTGACTCCAATTATGTTTTCTTTTGCCAATTATGTTTAAAGAGAATGCTTACACTATAGCAGGATGATGTTTCTCGCAGTATCACTGCTATTATCAAGAGTTTCTTTTGGGAGCCATGGCGTTCATGGACCCATGTGCCGGACCAATCTCGATCTTTACTATGGTTTGAGTTCTAGGTACGTAGTTTATTAAACTTTTAGTTAATTGTATTAATATTTAAAATGATTGTATTACATAATTTTTTTTTTTGTAGGCTCGCTATACTTGGGATCCCTCCATTCAGGCACAGGTGAAGGATGCTTGGGAAGGTTACTGCAAGGGGCTTTTCATGGATATCCTCCATCGGGCGCGGGATGAGGCGCGGGCGAGTATAGGCGGTAACAGAGATACGCCTATGGATGCGCTCAATGGGGCATGAGCCAGCCTAGATGCATGTCGACGTATGGGATCAGCTATGCGACATATGGGCGTCGGAGGGATGGCAGGGTTCCTCCCGGACGGCGCACCAAAATAGGATAACGTTGGTCGAGGGATCCGTCGCTCAGTATACTGGTGGGTCCATCTCATTTATCAGCCACGAGCGTCAATTGGTAAGTAATTTAATGATCATTTATTATTATTATAGAAAAACTAATTATATTTATTTTATTGCAGGGGACGCGTGACGAGCATGGGACGCTCATCCCGGCTGACCCTCTAAGGGTCTTCGAGGAGACACATATATATCAGCGTGGCCCTCGACGAGGTGAGTTTATCAGCGGGAGGTCGGAGACGATATTGGCAAGTTAATATTTAATTTTTTTTATCTAGTTCTATTATGTATAATTAATTTAATTAATCCACTTAATTTTCATTAAAGTCTACGTACAGTGAGTTGGTGACCCAGCGAGGAGGTGATCCTATGCAGCACCAGCTTGATGTTGACGCATGGATGCAGGTTACAGGCGTAGACCACGGCCGTGTATATGACATTGACACAACGGCCCACGCACGGGCGTTGTTGCAGCCACATGGTGCGGGGTCGTCTGCCTTCACCTCCTCCTCCGCTGGTCCATCAACATCACATGCGGATCAGGATCGATTAGCGGCCATCGAGGCTGCTCAAGCACGCCTCAACACCGACATGGCCACTGTGAGGGATACTATAACAGATATGATCGAGTACTTGTCGTATATAGCTTCTATCATAGCTGGTGCTCGTGCCCCTCCGCCTCCCCATCATTCGACGCGATGACATCAGTATTAGATCCATCATCGTCGTCGACACCTACTAATGCCCTCCCCACACAGCCCCTGTCCTCGCCGCCGTCTGATGCGCCTCACCTTTGATATGATGTAAATATTGTTTTGATACGGTGTATATAATATTTTGATACAATGTATGTAATATTTTGATATCCATTTGATGTATATAAATTATAAATTGATGTCTCTTGTTTGATTGATATGTATTTTAATTAAATATTGTAAACAAGAATTTATATTTTTCATTTTTAAAAAAAAGTATATACACTTCTGCGACGGTATTGCGATTGAAAATGCCGTCGCAGAAGATTGGTCGCACAACACATTGGTCGTAGTTGCTGTGCGACGAAAGTATTGCGATGACAAATTATCGTCGTAATTATTTTTTATTGCGACCGCTCCTTCTGCGGTCGCACATTATCTGCGACCATGACATCGACAACGGATTTTTGCGATCGCTTATCACCGTCGCCAAAGGGCTTTTGCGACTACTTTGGTGATCGCAGAAGACGTTTTCTTTCATAGTGGATTAAGTGACTGGTTTGTCACTGAACTGTGTAAACAAATATCTTGTGTTTGCATTACCTTTTTTTTTTGTTTTTACTTTGCTACAATAGGCCAGTATTAGAGCAGTTGCAACTTCCTATGCAACTGTCCTTTACAGAAGTTCCCTAAGTGACCTATATATTGTCAGTTGGTATCAGAGCGATTGTACTAACCTTTACCTGCACAAGATCCTTGGTGTCTCTCTTATCTTTCAGGCTCAAGATGGAAGGAATGCCAATGAGAAATTCTGTCAATGTTCCTCCACTTCTTATTGGAACAAACTATGCTTATTGGAAGGCTCGACTGAGAGCATTCATCAAGTCCATAGATGATCGTTATTGGGATACTATAGAAGATGGCTATACTCCTCCTTCACTTGGGACTGAGAAGAAGCCAAAGAACCTATATACTGAAGTAGAAGTTGTTGCTGCCAACTATGATAACAAAGCCCTTAATGCCATTTTCAGTGGTGTGGATCCCTGTCAGTTCAAACTCATCTCTACTTGCACTCTTGCAAAACAAGCTTGGGAGATTCTAGAAACAAATCATGAAGGATCCTTGACTCTTAGTAAGTCAAACGTTGAAATTATCAAAACCAGATTTGACAATATGAAAATGGGCGAAGATGAAAGCATCCAAGACTTTCATGGGTGTATCAAAGACTTGATGAACAATGCTTCCAACCTTGGAGAACCATTTTCTGAAGAAAAAGTGGTAATAAAAGTTTTAAGATCCATGCTTATAAAATTTGATATGAAGACTGCTGCTACAGGAGAAGTTCATGATCCCTCTTTTATTACTCTTGACACCTTGATGGGAAAATTGGAAACTTATGAGTTAGAATTATCTGAGAAGTACTCTCTCAAAGAGAAAAAGAGAAATTTTGCTTTCAATGCTACTGAAGATAAGAACAAGTCTGAAGATTGTTCAAGAGAAGAGATGGATGCAGCATATGCTCTTATGATAAAGAATTTTAGAAGATTTGTAAGAGCCAAGAATAAGCAGAATCAAAATGTGCAGTTCAGACATCAGTTTCAATCGTCCAATTCTACCGGATCGAAAACAAGTTCATCTTTTGGGGAAAATAGAAGAAGTAACTTCTGTTGATAGATCTGATCTTAAGCAAGAGTTCAAAGGCATTCAGTGTTTTGAATGTGAAGAATATGGACATGTGAGGTCTGAATGTCCTAATGTACAAAGAAATCTCAAGAAGTCTTTCATAGCCACCTGGAGTGATGATGATTGTCACGCCCCAACTCAGGGTCACGTGACCGGCCAGGGTATACGTGCCTATACCCCGCAGCCTAAACCATGCACATGCCCACTCAACAATAAAACATAGCGGAAAGAAATAAACAAGTTTTATTTCAAATGGAAAATCATACAGAATTCATTATATGTAAGTTTAGCAAATGTACAAAGTGCGAAAATAATAAATCGAGTCCAATAGACCACCAACAATGAAATCCAAAATAAATTACATAAACGTCCCCAAGGGACTACAACTCCGAAATGCTAAAACATAGTGCATGACAACTACCACACACTCGACTACGACCCCTAACTAGGAATGCTATGAGATCAATGTAGCTCCTCTGTCCTCCAGCCGCGCCAAGTGATCTAGCCCACCTCACCGGTTAGGCTCTGCAAAACAAAAACAAACGACAATGGGTGAATTCAAAGAACTCAGTAAGCGGTTATACGAACCCCCACGAAAAACCAAACATAGCTATGATACATAAAGCAAAACTCTTGACTGAAGCAGGAGAGGACACAATGGAGTGACCAGCTAACAGGCCATCTGGCCACCACCTGCCCGAAGACATCCAACACCCAAACGGTGAAGATCAATGGGCCTAAGCCTACCATGCCCTAAGGCAACAACACATACTAGGATAATCGGGAAGGCCCTCCAAACTTATCATAGTATAAAGAAACTCGGGAGCAATTGGGAAAGACCCTCCGAACTTGCTCCATGAGACGCGTAGGGACAATCGGGATTCGCCCATCCGAACTTGCCCCTTAAGATATCATAGGAGAAATCGGGTAGGCCCTCCGGGCTTACTCCTTAGAACCACCTCGGGGATAATCGGGTAGGACCTCCAAATTGATCCTACGAGGCTAAACCAGAACAATCGTGATTTGCTCATCCAAACTTGTTCCAATAAATAACGTAGGAGTAATCGGGATTCGTCCATCCTAACTTACCCTTTTAAAAGCACCTCGGAAATAATTGGGTAGGCCCTTTGAACTTATTCCACGAGGCCAAACCGAAACAATCGGGAAAGGCCCTTCGAACTTGTTCCGCAGGTTGGGAATTGACCATCCAACCTCCCGGACCTAGCCCGCAATCCGGCTCCTCAACGAGCCTCTCCGCCATTCAGAAAGATATGATGCACCATGACCTAAGTCAAATCTTTCCTATGGTGTCTTATGGGTGTTCCTATTGGAAAGTGTCTCAACACTCCAATACCCAACCCTAACTCTTAGACCCGTAATGTCATAAATCCGTGTGGTTTTATTTCATGAATAAACTTCTCATGTTAGTTCATAACAGATTATGCTGACCATTTTGCCCAATTTTAATTATGCAATTAAAATTTAGTTCACCACAATTAGAGTTTTGTTTTAGCTTACTGTTCTGATCGAAATCGATGTATCTAAACCGAATCTAATCTCCAGAGTGTGTCCTATGTTTCCAAACTATATTTTTTGGTCGAAACGATAGGTTACATGACTATGCTCAGATAAATACACGAACCACAGCAAGCAATTTAAAACACCGAAAACTTCCACTTAAGCATTTCACTGAACACCTGAGGGCACCCTTGATTCACCCTTGGCCAAGCACCCCTAGGGTAAACCTAGGGCTGCCGAGCCACAAAGGGAGGGTCTTGTCCCTCCTCCCACGATTCGACACAAGAAATCGACACTCAAAATCCACGGTTCATCGAGAAAACACAAGAATCAAGAACAAGTAGAAAATGGCTCAAACCAAGAAAGAACCTATAAAAGGAGAGGTAAAACCACTTACCTAGATTAGAAAGAAGAGAGGGTGGCTGGCTGGGTCCTGCGACTGGCGGCTTCCCTCTCTCCTAATGCTTGGGTGGCTCCAAATAGGGAGCCACAAGCCAAGGGGAGGGGGTTTTATACTCCCTCCTCAACACTAACCCCTCCAAACCCTTTATACGACCCTCATCCGCCTCAATCCGAACTCGAACCCGCTAACTTAAATTAACTTAATTAATTCTAATCTCCACATAACCATTCAATACATGCACACAACATAGAAATTAAATAAATTAATCTACATAAGCAAAAATTACATAACCCATATTTTTACTTACCCGAGTTCGCAAACTCACATTGGACCATGAGCCAACTCGGCTCGACCTCGAATTAGTTCGCTAGGCTGATAAACACAATCATAAAGGAAAAGAATATAATTAAAATATCTAGGATATTACAATCCTCCCACCTTAAAGAAAATTCGTCATCGAATTTTAGAAAAAGAAAATTAAGGACTCACCAATCATCAAATAATGAAGGACAATGCTCCCTCGTATCCTGCTCCACCTCCCAGGTGGCCTCCTGTCCGAAATGGTTCTCCCATCTGACCTTAACTAAGGGGATATCCTTGGACCTCAAACCAACCTACAGGCGACCTGCATCTTCGTCCATACAATGCCTCAAATGGGGCCATCCCGATGCTACTGTGTTAGCTGTTATTATAGGCAAAGTCAATCAGAGGTAAGTGCCTCTCCCAACTGCCCTCTAAATCAAGGACACATGCTCTCAGCATATCCTTCAACATCTGAATAGTTTGCTCCGACTGACCATCCATCTGAGGGTGAAATGCAGCATTGAATCAAACCTGAGTGCTCAACGCCTCCTGAAAAGACTGTCAGAATCGAGCTGTAAACAGAGTATCCCGATCTGAGATGATCATAACCGAGACACCATGATAAGCAATAATCCGATCCAAGAACAACCTCGCATACTGCTCAGCTGAAAAGGTCATCCTGACAGGTATAAAATGTGATATCTTGGTTAGGCGATCCACCACTACCCAAATAGAATCATTGCCCTTCCCAGACTTTGGCAACATCGTCACAAAATCCATGGTTATCTTTTCCCATTTCCACTCTAGCACTTCTAGGTTATGGAGAAACCTTGTTGGCTTCGAATGCTCAGCCTTAACCTGCTGACACAACAGGCACTTAGACACGAACTCGGCTACTTTTCTTTTCATGCCTTTCTACCAATAATTCTGCCTTAGGTCACAGTACATCTTCGTGGTTCCCAGATGCATAGTATATGTGGACCGATAAGCCATCTCTAGCACCTACCTGCTAACCTCGGCCATATCTAGCACCACTATCATGTTCTTAAACCTCAGAACGCCCTCCGAGTCAACACTGAAACCATTATCAGCATCACCTCTCCTGCCCAGATCCTTAGTGAGAGCACAGAATGCATCCTCCTCTTGCACTGCCCGCAGCATGACAACCAACGTGGACTGCACCCTCAGGTGAGCCACCAACGCACCAGAAACTGATACTGTCTAGACTGCCCCACCATCCAAATATAAGGCCAAATCCTAAGCCAACGACCTCCTCTTGATTACCAAATGCACCAAACTGCCCATGGACTTCCTGCTCAAAGCATCGGCTAGCACGTTAGCCTTCCCTAGATGGTACATGATTGTGCAGTTATAATCGTTCAATAGCTCAAGCCATCTTCTCTGCCTCAGGTTCAACTCCTTCTGGTTGAGCAAATATTAGAGGCTCTTATGATCAGTGTATATCACACAAGCCTCTCCATAAAGGTAGTGACGCCACAGCTTCAATGCGAACACCACAGCTGCCAACTCAAGATCATGGGTTGGGTAATTCTTCTCGTGAACCTTCAATTGTCTAGAGGCATAAGCTATCACCCTGCCATTCTGCATCAACACACAACCCAAACCGACCCGGGAGGCATCACAGTAAACAACAAATCCTCTCGAGCCCGAGGGTACTACTAGAACTGGTGCCGACGTCAAGCGGTCCTTGAACTTCAGAAAGCTCTCCTCGCACTTATTATCCTATTCGAACTTGACATTCTTCTGAGTCAGGCGGGTCAATGGCGCTGTAATCTGGGAGAAATTCTCCATAAACTTTTTATAATAACCTGCCAACCCCAGGAAACTGCGGATCTCTATGATATTAGTCGGCCTCTTCCAATTCTGAACTGCTTCTATCTTTATGGGGTCCACTTTTACCCCTTCCCTAGACACCACATGGCCAACGAACCCAACACTCTTCAACCAAAACTCGCACTTAGAGAACTTAGTGTACAAGCGGTGCTCCCGGAGAGACTCTAGAACCATTTGCAAGTGTTCAGCATGCTCCTCCCTGCTCCTGGAATATATCAAGATATCATCAATGTATACTATCACAAACTTATCCAGGTATTCTCTGAACACTCGGGTTATCAGGTCCACAAATCCTGCAGGTGCATTAGTCAGCACGAAGGACATCACCAAGAACTCAAAGTGCCCATACCTCGACCTAAAAGCAGTCTTAGGGACGCCACTATCCCGGATCCTCAACGGATGATACCCTGACCGCAGGTCAATCTTAGAAAACCACTGAGCTCCTTGAAGTTGATCAAATAAGTCATCAATGTTGGCTTTAGGTTTTCAACATTGTTCTTAATATCTTAATCTCGATTTTGATGATGACAAACATGAAACTAATATTTCGTCGAGAAATCTTTCAGGGTCCATATCTACTAGCGTTCGATGTCCTCGATCGAAAAAATCGAAAGATCGGAAAATCGGAAGGACATTGATCGTCGTGGAAAATTCTCGAAGATCGACGTGTGCACCAAAGTCGCATTGAATGAGTCCAAAGATCAAATGAAAAGCTCTCCAAATTGATGCTCGTTGAAAGCCGAAACTCAGAAATGAAGAGCGGAAGAAAAAGGGCTGAAAAATTAATTTCAGCCTAGGTTCGATCGATCGGGTGGTCGACCGAATATGGTTTGTAAAATGACAGTAGCCATATCGGTCGACTGATCGGTTGACCGACCTGCGAATCGCTAAAGATGCAACCTGCATCGATCGATCGATCGGTCGACCGGATTGAGGGAACGCAGATTTATGTCTGGGCGGTTGACCCATCGATCGACCGCAGAGAGAGAAGATGCAGCGGTCGCTCTAAGCGATCGATCGATCGACCGACTAATCAACCGAGCGTCTGCAGCAGATAGTTTTCTATCCGTTGAGCTACCATTTCCTTGAGAGTCTATAAATATCATTCATCTATCCTCTCTAAACTTCCTTCCTTGATGATTACAAATTTTATTGAGCAATTAAAAGGAAGATTTGAGCCTTCTAGAGATTGATTAAGTGCGCTCTGCTCTTTTCGCGAATATTTTCTCAAGCGCCAGCTGCTGCCTCAACTCGGGAATTGAATCGAGCTCTACTACTCGGCGAGTTGGAGGTTCCAAGGCTTGGAAAAGAGTTTTTACTCTTGGTTTTATTCTTAGCTCTTTTGATTGTAATTTTTATATGTTATTTGAACTGTTGTCTCTTGGATTTGGGTTTGTACGAAGACCAGGTGTTAGGTCTTCTTGTGTGAAAGTGGTTACTTTGTTGTGAAGGTGTAAAGCCACTTGTGTAAACTTAGTGTTTACTAGGATTAGTTTAGTTGTCCCTTAGGGTTGAGGTGGAAGAGTGCTTTCGGTACGAAGGCGGAGACTTCCGGGTGTGGAAGTGCCTTAGGTCGAGAGTGCGACTCTTCGGGTCAAAGTCCTCATCGTAAGGGAAACGAGAATTAATCTAGTAAACCTAGTTTGGAAATCCTAAGTGGGGTGCTTAGGTAGTGGAGTAGACATTGGGGCCGAACCACTATAAATTCTCGTGTTTGCATTGATAACTTTTGTGTATTAATTGCTTTACTATTTATCACTTCCGCATCTAATCATCGAATTATAAATTGCCCAAACAATCTAAGTAAACGATTAAAATTGAATTTAGGCTAATTGAATTAGTAAACACACTATTCACCCCCCCCTCTAGTGTTGCCATTTCGCCTACATTTGGTATTAGAGCGGGTCGTAGATTGAGATTTCACCATCTCCTCTACATCATCTCTTGATCCGAAAAATGGCACCAGAGTGTGTAGCGTCTTCACCCCCTAGGTTCGATGACTCGAACTTTGGTCTTTGGAAATATAGGATGTACACTTATTTAAAGACTAAAAGTATTGGTGTCTGTAACATGTTTCATTGGGAATTCATTAAACCTAAGGTTGATATGCATGCTTGGAGTGAATTTGACAAGTAAATGTTTAAGTATAATGGAGATGCCATGAATTATATACTTTGCACATTACCAAATGACATCCTAGATAAAGTCATGCATTGCTCTTCGACTCATGATTTATGGGCTAGTTTGAATGTTTTATACGGTTATGCAAAAACTGAAGAAATTGGTACATTTAATGAAGGTAGTGATGACAATGGTCATTCACGTACCCCTAATCTTGGTTTTGATGCCCATAGCTCTTCTAGTCAAAGAAGTAGCTCCAAGAGCCGAAAAAGAAAAGTAATTTATCATGCTTGCAAAGAAAATGGGCATGTGAAGAAAAATTGCCCAAGCATGAAGAACAAAGCAAGGAGGAGGTCAAGTGCTTCCACCTCCACCTCTCACTCATTTGAAGCACCCTCTTGCAATGACTATGAAGCTACTTCAAAAGTTTGCCTCATGAGTACCAATGATGAGGTACACTCTTTTTCTTCTAGTCATAATAATGATAATGTTAGTACTAGCTCTTCTAGTTCATTCAATATGCCATATGAAGAACTAGTTGATGAATGTCAAAAAATGTATGCCTTGCTTGTTAGAAAAGATAAGGGAAATAAGATGTTAAAGAAAGAAAATGTAATGCTTAATTCTCATTTGCATGAATCCAAACTAGAAAATGAAAAATTGAAATCTATGTCATTTGATTCATGTCATGATAATGTAGAACTTGAGCTTAAGGATTTGAAGCTTAAAAATAACAATTTAGAAAATGAGAATTGCATGTTAAAATCTCAATTACATGGATTGCATAAATCCATGAATGAATTGAAAAGTGAGATTACTTTCTTGAATAAGAAAGTAAATAAATTAAAAAATGCTTCATCTCCTAAAAACACTAGAATAAAAAAATGCCTATGTAAGGAATGCCAATGTTCATCATCACTCTCATGTTAGGCATTCCACTTTTAATCCTCATGATTATAAGAAGAGGAATGATATTTCCAAGAATGCTCATACTCATCATGTTTCACATGACAAGCATTCTAATAATAAATCTCATGTCCATAGCAAAAACAAAAAGAAATTTAATGGACATTATTTTTGTTGTGGTATTTTTGGCCATGCTATTTATGATTGTGCATTCAAGAAAAATCCAAGTGTAGTTAAGACACTTTGGATTCCTCGGCTAATTCACCCCCAAGGACCCAAAGCCATTTGGGTACCAAAAGTCTCATCTTCTCTTGTAGGGGGAGCTACCACACAAGGGTAAAGAGAAGTGAAGAATTGAAGTTGACCATGAACTTAAATGAAGTATCATTCTTTGGTTGCAACTTCAATCCATCATGATGCCACAGATATGAAAAATTGGCATCTAAGGTATACTTTGTATCATCTCCTTATTTTGGTTTGTTTTATTTAAGTTGGAGTTATGATACATGTATAATTTGAGTTGTTTTCCCCGCTCTTGTAAAAGAGTTCTTTGGAAATGATTTTTTTTTATTTCCCGGTCTCCTCGGAGACCTATGTAGTCTGTAATGGGCTCATGCGACCTTGCGGTTTTAAATCGTAGGCTAATTGTGGCTTTCGGTTTTCAACCAATAGGAAGGGTTGAAGATCTATTTTTCAAAATTTTATATTTTGAGATCTCTTGATTCATTTTGTTATCATGAATGATTTATATAATGATGAATCCATGCTATTTAGTGAAGTTGAATTTGGAAAATGATACTTGGTTTTTCACTTCGCTATTTAGTTTGATAGCTTGCATGTAGATTTGGTTTCATTTTCTATTAATGAAGTATACTTGCAAGTTATTGTAAATGAAAGGCTTATTAGAATAAAGAAGATTAGTTTGGCTAAATCATCATGAATAAGGTATAACTTTGATAAATTCAAATCTGAATGTTATATCTCAATGCTTAAGCTTAAATAATGTCTCAATACTCATGATTAGAATTGCATGGTAAACCCTTGAATTTTCATGAGTAGGTAGAATCACTTAGGCAAATTTCATTAAATGAAACTTGCTTTAGGTTAATACTTACTATTAGAGACATTCCTTTAAGTCAAAACTAGTTAAATATGTTTAGGGACCTTATCCCTCAATTGTTTCACATCTTAAGATCCCTTAGATTCATTTTGATATCATGTTAACCTCCTTAAAATGAATCTTTACTATCTAGCATATGTTAAAGTGTTTAAATGAAACTTTACATTGAACCTTTGCTATTTAGTATGTTAGCTTGCTAGTTGGTATATAATTTCATTTTGATACTAATGAAACCTACTTGCAAGTTAAGAATGTGATAAAAATTGAAGGCTATGCTATCATGATGAAAATGAAAAGTAAATGACAAGTTTGGCAAATTTCTAAATACTAAGGTAAGGATTTAACTTTGTAAAATTTTTGTATAAAACTTGAATATTCATGCTTTAATGATGTCTCTATATACTCATGATTGATTTTGCATGATAAATGTTTGAATTTTCATGAGTAGGAAAAATTTGGATAACTTAGGCAATTTCATGATATCTTGATTGAATGAAACTTGCTCTATGTTAAAATTCTTATTAGAGACCTCATTTTGAGTAAACACCTAATGAACATGTTTAGATACACATATCACATGAGTCTAGATATTTAAAACTTGAAAAATTATGTCTAGATGATCAAATACAATTGGTATCTCACTTTAGGGGACTTAAGCTTGAAAAGTTGGACTCAAGTCAATAAATCAACTTGGACATTTCATTTTAAGTCCAAAATTCATAAACATGTTTAGGAATAGGTATGACATGTTTCCAAGCACTTAGAGTGAAAAATTCATATGGATATAGATAAAATGACAAAGAGGTCAATTCATGCTTACCTCTTTTGAACCAAGTTGACCCAAGTCAACAAGTTGACTTAAAGGTCTCATTTTCAATCCATATTTGAGGAACATGTTTAGATTTACTCATGTTAGGTATCTATAGGTTTAAGATTTGAAAAATCATGAGTAAATGATAAGATTGAAACTTAGCAAGTTTCATAAAAACTAGTTTAGTTTTGAATGAAACTATGCTAGGTTGATATCTTGACTTAAGGATATAATTTTCATCTCAAACATGACATATACTATTTACATGACCATCATGTGGTGTCATGAAAGTTTGAATGAAAATTGAATAAGTTTTTTAAAAAACTGAAAATTACAAAAATACCATTTCAACCAACAATTAGTATCAATTTCAGTTATTTCTAGAAAAATCTCTTTTAACTAATTCTTAAAACTGCACATTCACTAAAAATCTAATTTTATCAGTAAAATTTTTGCCTACATTTGGTATGAAAAGAATCTAATATGTTGTGTAAAATTTTTGAAAAGTTTCAACAAGAAATATGATTTAAAATAGAATTTTAAAGTTGGATTCGAAAACCCAAAGTATCACTTATTTGAAATATCAATCCTTCTGATACTTCGATCTTTCTTCAAAAACTTCAAATGAAAACTCATGTATAACATTTGGATTCCATTTCTAATATCATTCACACAATTCCTTGAGTAAAATCATTCCTAGAAATGATTTTGATATCTTGGATGATAACTAGAAATATTCATTTGTTTATTAAAATCAATAGGATGAAGAATGAACTTAGAAAATTCATGTTGAGTTCAAATTTGATACATGCATTTCTACTGACCATTCAATAATTGGTATCAAAAATTTTCATCCAACAATTGGTATTTCAAATCTAGAAGTATAGGTTAACCTAAGTCAACAAAGTGACCTAGAAATTTGATATTAAAGCCCATACTTGATTCATAGACTTACATTCTCTCATGTTTGATGTCTAGATGCCTAAGTTTGAGAAAACATGAGTAGATAACAAAAAAAAACATGATACTTAGCATTTTCATGTTTCATGCTTATTTCAAATGAAAATGTGCTAAGTTCATATTTGGATCAAATGACATTAGTTTCACTTCAAACTTGATATACATGATTTAAATGATCATATCTTGATATTTTGAAAGTTTGAGTGAAATTTAAAAATGCCATGAAAAAGATATGAAAACATACATGATTTAATTTTGAATTCAAATATTTATTTTTGAACATATCATGTATGATTTAAGTTTCATATTAAATATTTGTTTTCCATCCCTTTGGTTGAGATTTTTATGTTTCATGAAAAATAAACTTTAGAGTCTCAACTACACAAAAAATATATTTGTTTTTCATCCCTTTGACTAGATTGACCTTTTTTGCCCTTTTTGATTGATGTCAAAAGAGGGAGAAAAGTATAGGATAAAGGGGGAGAAATATATAGGTAAAGGGGAGGAAAATATAGTAGATCCATGCATATAGATAGGGGGAGTTTATTTTCATAGATATGCATATTGATAGGGGGAGAAATCCCTTAGTTGATATCCTCTATGCTTTAATGATATATTTTCTTAGGGATGTTTGTCATCATCAAAAAGGTGGAGATTGTTGGCTTTAGGTTTTCAACCTTGGTCTTAATCTCTTATTCTCGATTTTGATGATAACAAATATGGAACTAATATTTCGTCGAGAAATCTTTCAGGTTCCATATCGATTAGCGTTCGATGTCCTTGATCGGAAAAATCAGAAAATCAGAAGGACATTGATTGTCGCACCTGGGTTCGTTGTGGAAAATTCTTGAAGATCGACGTGTGCACCAAAGTCGCATTGGACGAGTCCAAAGATCAAATGAAAAGCTCTCCAAATTGATGCTCGTTGAAAGCCAAAACCGGAAAATGAAGCGCAGAAGAAAAAGAGCTGAAAAATCAATTTCAGCCTAGGTTCGATCGACCGGGTGGTTGACCGAATAGGGTTTGTAAAATGGCAGTCGCCATCTCAGTCGACCGGGCGGTCGATCGATCGAAGCCCAAAATGGTCAGTAGCTTTGTTGGTTGACCGACCTGCGAATCGCTAAAGACGCAACCTGCGTCGGTCGACTAGATTGAGGGAACGCAAATTTGCATCTGGGCGGTCGACCCGTCGGTCGATCGCACAGAGAGAAGATGCAGTGGTCGCTCAAAGCGGTCGATCGGTCGGTCGACCGACCAATTGACCGAGCGTCTGCAACTGATAGTTTTCTATTCGTTGAGCTACCGTTTCCTTGAGAGGCTATAAATATCATTCTTCTATCCTCTCTAAACTTCCTTCTTTGATGATTACATATTTTATTGAGCAATTAAAAGGAAGATTTGAGCCTTCTAGAGATTGATTAAGTGCGCTTTTCTCTTTCCGCGAACATTTCTCAAGCGCCAGCTGCTGCCTCAACTCGGGAATTGAATCGAGCTCTACTACTCGGCGAGTTGGAGGTTCCAAGGCTTGGAAAAGAGCTTTTACTCTTGGTTTTATTCTTAGCTCTTTTGATTGTAATTTTTATATGTTATTTGAACTGTTGTCTCTTGGATTTGGGTTTGTACGAAGACCGGGTGTTAGGTCTTCTTATGTGAAAGTGGTTACCTTATTGTGAAGGTGTAAAGCCACTTGTGTAAACTTAGTGTTTACTTGGATTAGTTTAGTTGTCCCTTATGGTTGAGGTGGAAGAGTGCTTTTGGTAAGAAGGCGGAGACTTCCGGGTGTGGAAGTGCCTTAGGTCGAGAGTGCGACTCTTCGAGTCAAAGTCCTCATTGTAAGGGAAACAAGAATTAATCTAGTAAACCTAGTTTGGAAATCCTAAGCGGGGTGCTTAGGTAGTGGAGTAGGCATTGGGGCCGAACCACTATAAATTCTTGTGTTTGCATTGGTAACTTGTGTGTATTAATTGCTTTACTATTTATCGCTTCCACATCTAATCATCGATTTTTAAATTACCTAAACAATCTAAGTAAATGATAAAAATTGAATTTAGGCTAATTGAATTAGTAAACATACTATTCACCCCCCCTCTAGTGTTGCCATTTCGCATATAATCAATTTTGGGCAGCGGGTACTGATTCTTCACCGTTACCTTATTAAGCTGCCGGTAATCAATACACGTCCGCATGGACCCATCTTTCTTTTTCAAAAAGAACACTGGAGCACCCTAAGGCGAAACACTTGGGCCAATGAAACTCAACTTAAGCAGCTCCTGCAACTGGGACTTCAACTTCCTCAACTCAGCTGGTGCCTTCTAATATGGTGGAATAGAGATCGGCTTCACTCCTGGCTGCAAGTCAATGCAGAACTCAATCTCTCTTTATGGACGGAATCCTAGCAACTCCTCTGGGAACACATCAAAGAACCCGCATACCATAGCCCCCCCCGATGTCCCTAGCCGCACCTCCGTCCCCATCTGCCACAGACATAAAGGCCAAAAAGACTGACAACCACCCAGAAGTAGCTTTCGAGCACTGAGAAAGAAATGACATCAACACATCGAGGGCTAACATCGGCAAGAGTGTCAATTCGGCCATCAATACATACCCACAAATGACATCCTCGCAGCCCTGAAAGACTGTCTCTGCCATCACAGAAATGCTCGTAGGCGTAGACACCACAAGAGGCAAATCAAGCACATAAGTTTTCCATGACAACTTAACAGAAAGCATAGCAGATACAAAAGAGTGTGTAGCACCCGGATCAAACAAAACATATGCAACTGCAGAACCCACAACAATGTTACACGACACTACTGCCCTGAACGCCTTGGCGCCCTCTTGGTTCATAGCAAACACCCGTGCAGCGGGCCTCTCTGAACCACTAGCTCGCTGGCCTCCACCCTGAGTTTGACCCCTCTAAGCTACGGAACCCACTGACATTGGTGCCTTTCCTCTGGTTTGATCAGGCTGCTGACTGCCCTTGCTAGGACAATCCTTTTTGTAATGCCCAGCCTATCCGCACCCAAAATATGCCTCAGAGCGAAATAGCTCTGGGTCCTGCTCAACTCTGGTCGCACATAATCATGGCCCTTAAGCATAAGGTTGCTCTACACCCGTAATTCATATTTCCTGAAATCTAGGAAAAAGATCCTCCAATCAATCCAAAATTTCAGCAATAGGGGAAATTCACCATCAGCCAACCCTTACAGATCCATAGGGCCACCTTAACCAAACTGCACCATAAATATTTAACTATATGACGAGACCCAATGAATCATTTAAGATACTAAGCAATAATGGCAAGGATCTCTAATCCAGACACCCATACAAACGTAGCCCCCAAAAATGGCGCAATCTCTACCACAGGGCCATTCACGGCCTCATGCTGTGACACCTTGGGACTATCCTAGTTCCTCCTCAACTGGTCCTCTATTTTTACGACCCCGGCCCAGCGTGGAGTTATTGCCATTGTCGCTCTATGCAGTACTAAAAGGCCTCCATCAATCTGGAATCACCAGCAAAGAAACATATCACAATTAGACAATTTTAATTCACCCTAAGTCATTAACTAACTAAACCACAAGTCGCGCTGAGGTGCAGACTTAGCCCATTGATCTCATAATATACCCCTACCATATACTGACATGCTAGCAATGCACTATACGATGACAACTCTAGGTCGTAGTTAGACCGAACCACATGCTCTAATACCACATTGTCACGCCCCAACTCAGGGTCACATGACCAGCTAGGGTATACGTACCTATACCCCACAGTCTAAACTATGCACATGCCCACTCAATAATAAAACATAGCGAAAAAAAATAAATAAGTTTTATTTCAAATGGAAAACCATACATAATTCATTATATGTAAGTATAGCAAAAGAACAAAGTGCGGAAATAATAAATCAAGTCCAATAGACCACCAATAATGAAATCCAAAATAAATGACATAAACGTCCCCAAGGGACTACAACTCCGAAATGCCAAAACACAGTGCATGACAACTACCACAAACTCGACTATGACCCATAACTAGGACTACTATGAGATCAATGTAGCTCATCTACCCTCCATCCGCGCCAAGTGCTCCAGCCCACCTCACCGATCAGGCTCTGCTAAACAAAAACAAATGACAACGGGTGAGTTCAAAGAACTCAGTGAGCGGTTCTACGAATCCCCACGAAAAACCAAACATAGCTATGATGCATAAAGCAAAACTCCTAACTCAAGCAGGAGAAGTCACAATGGAGTGACTAGCTAACAGGCCACCTGGCCACCACCTGCCCGAAGGCATCCAATACCCAAATGGTGAAGATCAACAGGCCTAAGCCTACCATGCCCTAAGGCAACAACACATACTAGGATAATCAGGAAGGCCCTCCGATCTTATCCTAGTATAAAGAAACTCGGAAGCAATCGGGAAAGACCCTCCGAACTTGCTCCACGAGACGCGTAGGGATAATCGGGATTCGACCATCCGAACTTGCCTCTTTAAGATATCATAGGAGTAATCGGGTAGGCCTTCCGAGCTTACTCCTTAAAGATATCATAGAAATAATCGGGAAAGTCCCTCCGAACATATTTCTTAAAACCGCCGGCTTGGAGAGAGGGAGAGAGGAAAAGAGAGGGGATAGCTTGGCTAGCTCCTCTCGGCTCGGCTCCAAAGGGAAGGAAGAGACAAGAAAGAGATGGAAGGGCTAGGCGGCTGGCTGGCTAGCTTGAGGGCGGCTGGCGGCTTACGAGAGAGAGAGAGAAAGGGGGTGGCTGGCTAGCTCCTACGGTTGGTGGCTGCCCTCTCTTCTAATGCTTGGGTGGCTCCAGATAGGGAGCCACAAACCAAGGGGAGGGTGTTTTATACTCCTTCCTCAACCCTAACCCCTCCAAACCCTTTATACGACCCGCATCAGCCTCAAGCCGAATCCGAATCCGCTAACTTAAATTAACTTAATTAATCCTAATCTCCATATAACCATTCAATACATTCACACAACATAGAAATTAAATAAATTAATCTACACAAGCAAAAATTACATAACCCATATTTTTACTTACCCGAGTTCGCAAACTCTCACCGGACCATGAGTCGACTAAGCTTGACCTCGAATTAGTCCGCTAGGATGATAAACACAATTATAAAGGAAAAGAATATAATTAAATATCTAGAATATTACAATCCTTCCTCCTTAAAGAAAATTCGTCATTGAATTTCAGAAAAAGAAAATTCGTCATCGAATTTCAGAAAAAGAAAATTAAGGACTCACCAATCATCAAATAATGAAGGATAAACCTAGGGCTGCCGAGCCATAAAGGGAGGGTCTTGGCCCTCCTCCCACGATTCGGCACAAGAAATTGGCACTCAAAAACCACGGTTCGTCGAGAAAACACAAGAATCAAGAACAACCCCAAAACGGCTCAAACCAAGAAAGAACCTGAAAGAGGAGAGGTAAAACCACTCACCTAGATTGGAAAGATGATTAGAGGAGAACCCCGGACAACCCCGGCCCTCGAATCGGCTTCAAGAAACTCGGCTCGATTCTACGAAAGGAGAAGGGGGGGGGGGGGGTCACTCAAAGTCGTCGGCTTGGAGAGAGGGAGAGAGGAAAATAGAGGGGCTGGCTTGGCTGGCTCCTCTCGGCTTGGCTCCAAAGGGAAGGAAGAGAGGGGAAAGAGATGGAAGGGCTCGGCGGTTGGTTGGCTGGCGGCTTGCGAGAGAGAGGGAGAAAAGAAAGGGGGGGGGGGGGGTAGCTAGCTGGCTCCTGTGGCTGGCGGCTACCCTCTCTCCTAGTGCTTGGGTGGCTCCAAATCGGGAGCCACAAGCCAAGGGGAGGGGGGTTTATACTCCCTCCTCAATCCTAACCCCTCCAAACCCTTTATACGACCCGCATCCACCTCAAGCCGAACCCGAACCCGCTAAGTTAAATTAACTTAATTAATCCTAATCTCCACATAACCATTCAGTACATCCACACAATATAAAAATTAAATAAATTAATCTACACAAGCAAAAATTACATAACCCATATTTTTACTTACCCGAGTTCGCAAACTCGCACCGGACCATGAGTCGACTCGGCTCGACCTCGAATTAGTCCTCTAGGTTGATAAACACAATCATAAAGGAAAAGAATATAATTAAAATATCTAGGATATTACAATGATGAAGATGATGAAGCAGAAGAATTTAAGCAAGAAAACTATAGAGCTTTTGCTACCTGCATAGTCGACATTGTTCAAGCCATTTGTATCCCAGACATTGAGGATGAGGATAACAAGACTTAATGTGTTGATAGTCGTGACAAAGCCTATCAGGAGATGTTTGATAAATGGGTTGAAGTGACAACATTCAACAAGACCCTCCGAAATCAAAATAAAGTTTTGATTGAACAAAAGAAGAAACTGGAGGAGGAAGTCAAAACCTACAAAAGTCAGATTGCTGAGAAATCTGACAAAGAATCCAAGTTGATTTTTGAACTTGAAAATGTAAAGAAAGAAGCTAGAATGATGAATTCCACTAGTAGTCTAAATGAAATTTTGAGTGCAGGAAAATCCAAGTCTAGCCATGCTGGACTTGGATACATAAGTTCGGGACAGTCAAAACTCCAGTCTCAACTGCCCGTAAAGAATGTTTTTAAGGCTTATCTAAACATCAACAGTTCACTACTTGGAAGAGAAGAAAAGTGCCCATATGTTTCTACCGCAAGTTTAGAGGACACATAATTGCAAATTGTTTCAAGCTGACCACAAGATAAAGAGAAAGAAGCATGAAGACTCTTCTAAATAGAAGTTCAAACAAGTTTGGGTAAGAAAAGCTGAACTTAACTATAAAGTTGCTTTTATGTCAAAGACTATTTCTTCTCTTGGATCATGGTATTTTGACAGTGGTTGTTCTCAGCATATGATAGAGAATTTAGAAAATCTAAAAAATATTCAGGAACATGAAGGTGCAACGGTAACCTTTGGGATGGAAGACATGAAAATATCTTAGGAGTTGGAATTCTCAATGTTCTAGGAATTTCCAAGTTAAAAGATGTTATGCTAGTGGATGGTTTCAAAGCAAATCTTGTGAGTATCAATTAATTATGTGACCAGAATCTAGATGTCAAGTTCAATAAAAAACAATTGTAAAGTCTTTGATAAAAATGATGATTGTACTCTTGAAAGAAATACTACTATAAGATTGCTTTCTCATTTATCTGTCTTTCTGTTGTTTCCTCTGATACAAACTTATGGCACAAAAAGTTAGGTCACATAAATTATCAGGACCTAAAAAAGGCTTGTTAATGCTGGAGCTATGAGAGGAATTCCTAAATTCACTAGAGAACCTGAGTTGGTTTGTGGCTCTTGCCAAGAAGGAAAGCAGACAAGACAGTCTTATAAGCAGTTGTAACTCATGACAACTTCAAAACCTCTAGAACTCCTTCACATGGATTTGGTTGGTCCCATGCAAGTTGAAAGCCTGGGAGGTAAAAAAATATGTCCTTGTTTGTGTAGATGATTATTCATGATTCACTTGAACAGATTTACTAAGGGAAAAGTTTGATGCCTTCAGCATCTTCAAATCCTTATGTCTAAGACTTCAGAATGAACAAGAACTTCCTATTCTTAAAGTGATTAGAATAAGAAGTGATCATGGAAGAAAGTATGAAAACGTATGTTTTTTTGAATTCTATGATGATAATGGTATATTCTTTATGAATTCGCTGCTCTAAAGACTCCTCAACAGAATGGTGTTGTTGAAAGGAAAAATTGTACTATCCAAGATATGGCTTGGGTCATGCTAAATTCCAAGAAGATCTTTGAAAGATTTTGGGCTGAAGATATCAATACTGCTTGCTACATTATAAATAGAGCATATCTCAGACCAAAGACTACAAAAACTCCTTATGGATTATGGAAGGGAAGAAAGTCTAACCTTACATATTTTCATGTCTTTGGTATCAGGTGTTATGTGCTAAATGATAGGGAATACCCTGGAAAGATGCAAAGCAAAAGTGATGAAGCAATATTCCTTGGATATTCAACAAATAGCAAAGCCTACAGAGTCTACAACAAGTGCACTCAAACTGTTATAGAGTCACCAAATGTGAAAGTTGATGACTCATAATTCTACCAGAGTCAAACTACTGATGAAGAGGCAGATGTAATTCTTGACAAGACTGCCCAGAGTCTTTCTAAGATAGCAGAACAGAGTGCTAAAACTAACAATATAATAGACTTTGAGACTTACACTAATCAAGAATAGGAAAGTGCTACTGAGAAGTTTGCAAAAACTCTCAAGAATCACCCTTTGAAGAATGTTATTGGTGATGTTCATGAAGGAGTCAAGACTAGAAATTAATCCAAGAAGAGTAATCAAGACATGATCAGATAATCTTGCTATACTTCTACTATTGAACCCAAGAACATCAAGGAAGCTCTAAAAGATGAATTCTGGATCATGGTTATGCAAGAAGAGCTGCAATAATTTGTCAAAAATGATATTTGGGAATTGGTTCCAAGACCTGAAAGTATGAATATAATTGGAACCAAGTGGGTTTTTAAAATAAGATTGATGAAATAGGAACATCACAAGAAACAAGGCCAGACTTGTTGCTCAAGGCTACAATCAAGTTGAAGGTCTGGATTATGGTGAAACATTTGCACCTATTGCAAGATTGGAGTCTATCAAGTTACTTCTTGCCTTATCTTGCTGTTTGAAATTCAAACTTTATCAAATGGATGTTAAGACAACCTTTCTGAATGAGATTCTAAATGAGGAAGTCTATGTTGAACAACCAAAAGGGTTTGAAGATTTTACTCATCCTGACCATGTGTATAGGCTAAAGAAAGCTTTATATGGTCTCAAGCAGACACCTAGAGTTTGGTATGAAAGACTAACTCAATTTCTGCTCATGAAAGGTTATAAAAGAGGAATAGCTAATCAGACTTTATTCATCAAGAAAAGGGAGTCTCAACTGGTAATTGTTCAGATTTATGTTGATGATATTATTTTTGGTTCAACTTCTAAATTCCTTGCTAAACAATTTGTGGATGACATGAAATCTAAATTTGAGATGAGCATGATTGGAGAAATGAACTATTTTCTCAAGTTCACATGTTTGGACTAGACAGTTCTAACGCTATTAGAACTCCTATTTTTACTCATGAGAAACTATGCAAGGATGATGAAAGGAAGAGTGTTGATCCCACCCTCTATAAAAGCATGATTGGCAGCTTATTATATTTGGTTAATTAATGCATGTATCTAGCCCAACCTATGACATTTTTCGCAAATCTAGCTCGATCTTTAATTTATATCAATTACATTCCGAACTATCAGATTGATATCAATTCTAGCCCGACGTCAGATGCTCGTCAATGCAATCGTTAGGTGCTGACGTGGCATCTAACTCAGCAAATAAAAAATATTTTTTTTATTATCACTTGTGCCACGTCAGCATGTAATAAAAAATATTATAATATTATATAAAAATGGGAAATTAGTGTATCTATCCTAAACTTTGGTCATTGTAACAAATCTATCCCAATCTTTAATTTTTCTCCCTAATCTATCCCAAACTTTGAGATTGACAATAATTATAATTCTTAAAGACAAATAATTTTTTAAAATATATCAAAACTCTCACTTTATCCGATAATTCCATATCTAATTTCACCAAATTCTTTTTCCATTAAAAAAATTATACGAAAAACCTTTTAACACCTTGAAGAATCTCATGTCTAATTTTACTAAAATTAATTTATAGTCGTTATATATAAATTTTATTTTAGATTTTGTATTTTTAAAAAATAAAAATTAGTAGTAAAATATAATGGAGAATTATTTTCAGGTTCCATATCGGTTAGCGCACGACGTCCATGTTCAAAAATATCAGAGAAATCAGAAAATCGAAAGGACGTTGGTTGACGCGCTCGGATTCGTCGAAAAGATAGAGTCTTGGTTTAGGATGTCTAGATATTTTGTAAAATCCTCATTATGATGCAAATACCCCTAAAGAACAAAATCTGTAATCTAAAATCCGAATCGAAGAAAGAACCCGACTGAAATTGAATGAGAAAGTATAAGTACAATAGGCAAAGTACCGGTACTTTGCGGCCGGTCAATCGACGATCGACTGCTAGGGGTTCTAAAGCCACAGAAGGCGTTCGGTCGATGATCGATCGCTCGGGCGGTCAACCGGCCATCGACAGGCGATTGCCCCAGCGATCGACCGACGGCATAATGACTCAAAAAATAGTCATTTATACCCGTTGTGCCCGACAACCACTTGGTGTTCTGCCTATTTTAAAAACTTCTAAGCCTTCCTATGACCCTTTAATGCTTCATGAGACATCCTTTGACACCCACAAGCTTTGAATGGGCCATCTTTGTTGAAACCCTAGCTTCCTACCTTATCTTTCTTGAGTTTGCCTTCAACCTTGATTTGATTCATCATCAAGGCATCAAGAGGAGTTAGGATTTATTATTTGGAGTTAAGTATAAGTTGTATTGTTTATTTTCTCCATTACTTGTGTATTTTATTATTTATTTTATTGTATTTCAAAGTGTGAAGACCTAGGTTGTGTCTTGTATGGTTGGTGGTTGCCTTGGTGTTAAGGCTTAAATCCACCAGTATAAGCTTAGTTTACTAGGACTAGTTGTGTTGTCCTTAGGGTTGAGGTGGGAGAATTCTCTCGGTAGGAAGGCGGGATACTTCCGGATGTGGAAGTGCCTTTGGTGTGAGAGCGAAGACTCTCCGGTGAAAGCGTCCTCATTGTAAAGGAAACACTTAATCTAGTAAAGCTAGTTTGGAAATCCTAAGCGGGGTGCTTGGGTAGGCATTGCCTCTACTTGCGTTTACTTAATTATCTTATTTACTTATTTTTCGCTTGCTAATCAATTTGTAATTTGCCTAAGTAATCAAAGAAACGATTAAAATCAAAATTAGGCGAAAAGATTAGCTCATATACTATTCACCCCCCTCTAGTGTAGGCCTTTTCACCAATAGCTTTTCACAAGATTCCGTCGGCTTCCTGACTTGGGCTTTTAACTATCGAATTTCAACTTCCAAGTCATCTATTCGTTGATAGGGATCTTCAAGAGGGGGATGGGCTGGTACAGGAGCATCACTCCTCACTATTTCAGCGTTACCAGGTTGTGGTCGATCATCGTTGTTGGGTCATGGCTGTTGATATGCGATGGCGGTCGCTTGACTCCGGGTTCCAACCATTGTGGGGAAGATAAGCTTTACTTGGCCCCACGGTGGGCGTCAGATGTTCCTACCTGAGAGTTCGGGTCTGATGTATCTCCTTGTCTGGTTCAATGTCGTCGGGGAGGGGGGGGGGGAGGGGAGGGGAGGAGCTGCAAAAGATACTCTAACGCCCAAGTTAGGGTGATTCCACGGTGGAGGTTTATATAATTGGAACTAAGGGTTACTTGGGTGCGCCGCATTTGTATATATTGCATGTGGAGGTGATGATGCCACCCGGTAATCTCGCTAGGATTATTGTCTAGAATGGGTCGAGGCCAATTCTGGAGATGACGGGTTTATGATGTTATGTCCCTTGTGATTATTGGCCTAAGGTTTACAACCTTGGTCTTAATCTCGGTTTTGATGATAAAAAATATGGAACTAATGATTTCATGGAGAGTTATTTTCAGGTTCCATATCGGTTAGCGCACGACATCCCCGATCGAAAAAATCGAAAAAATTAGAGAAATCGACAAAGGCGCTCGTCGTCGCTCGGGATTCTTTGGGAAGTTAGAATTTTGGTTTAGGGTGTCTAGCATGTGTTGTAATCCTCTTTTATGATGCAAAGAACCCAAAAACCAAACCCGAATCCCAAAAGATGAAAACCGAGAAACTGCCCTAAAATTCACTAAGCCTAGGGTGCTCCTTGGAGGGCTATATAATCTAGACATTTTCTTGACACCAAAAATGCTCATAATTGTTCCTTAAGTACAAACTAGAAAATGAGATATTTTTAAGGATTTTTTGGAAGCATTTAGCCTACCCATACTTGACCCGAAAGATTATAAAATT
Source organism: Canna indica (assembly GCA_034359265.1). Classification (NCBI taxonomy): domain Eukaryota; kingdom Viridiplantae; phylum Streptophyta; class Magnoliopsida; order Zingiberales; family Cannaceae; genus Canna; species Canna indica. The sequence continues at coordinate 44,627,421 of CP136894.1, read as the reverse complement.
TCTATTTTTTGAAAATTTGTACTAGACCCCAAAAGTTAGATTTTGATTCTTAAGGATTTTGATTTTTTAGATATTTTTATTGAATTCAAATGGGGGTAATCCTTATATAACATTTATGTTTTAAAGTTATTAACTTATTTGTTATATAAGTAGACTTAGCAAAGACCGAAACCAGAAACAAGCAAATGAGCAGAAAAGTTAGCAAACCTGGGCTATTTTTTGAATTTCGATCGACCGATCGGTCGACCGAATGTTGCCAAAATTTGACAGTAGCCAAGCGATCGCTCGGTTGGTAGATCGACGATCGACCGGACGTGCGATCGGACGGTGGAAACTGCTAATTTCCTAGCCGTTGAGTTGGTTGTTTCATGCCAACTCTCCATGGCTTATAAATAGAGGCCTTAGCAAGCCTTCCACCCTTCATCTAACATCCTAGAGCCAAATTTTGATGATCATTAAGGATCAACCTCATTGAGCCACTCTATGGTGAAACCCTAGTTTGATGTATCATCTCCTTGACATAGCCTTCAAGCTTCATCGATCCATCAATTTGAGGCATCAAGATGACTAGGGAGTTTCTTTTGGAGTTAAGTATTTTGTTGTTTGATTTATTGCTCCATTAAGTTGTGTATTTTATTGGTTATTTCAATGTATTTATCAAGTGTACAAAACCTAGAGTGCTAGGTTGATTGAGTTGGTGGTTGCCTTGGTGTTAACGCTAAAATCCACCATTGTAAACTTAATTTGCTAGAATTTGTTGAGTTGTCCTTAGGTTGAGGTGGGAGAGTGCTTCTTTTAGGAAGGCGGGATACTTTCGGGTGTGGAAGTGCATTCGGTTTGAGAGAGGAGACTTTCTGGTGAAAAGTTCTCATTGTAAGGAAACTAATTAATCTAGTTAAACTAGTTTAGAAATCCTAAGCGGGGTGCTTAGGTAGTGGAGTAGGCATTGGGGCCGAACCACTATAAATAATTGTGTTAGCATTGATATATTGTTTTGTGTTAATTGCTCTATCATTAATCGCTTCCTCATTTAATCATTAAATTGTGAATTGCCTAAGTAGTTTAAGAAAACGTGTAAAATCGAATTTATGTGACAAGTTTAGTTAGCACACTATTCACCCCCCTCACCCTCTAGTGTGGCCATTTCTCTAGCATTTGGTATCAGAGCAGGTCCGTAGCTTGAGATTTCACCGTCTCTTCTACACTTTGCTTCAATTCGGAAAATGACACTAGAGTGTGTAGCGTCTGTACCACCTAGGTTTGATGAGTCAAACTTTGGTATTTAGAAAGGAAGAATGTATACATTCTTAAAGACTCAAGGTATAGGTGTGTTTAATATGGTAAAGTCAAAATACATAGAACCTAAGGAAAATATGGATGTATGGACCCAAGAACAAATTAATAGGTTTGAATTAAATGCTAAGGAAACAAATTGCATATATTGTTATGTGAAAAATAATATTTTTGAAAAAGTGATGCATTGTACTTCGGTTTTTGATATTTGAGCAACTTTAAACATGCTATATGATTATGCCATGACCGAAGAGATTGACACTTCTAATGAAGGTGGTGATGACAATGGTCATTCACTTACCACTAATCTTGGTTTTGATGCCCATAGCTCTTCTAGTCAAATGAGTAGCTGCAAAAGCCAAAAAATGAAGGTAGTGTGTCATGCATTCATGGAAAAGGAGAATGTGAAGAAAAATTGCCCTTCCATAAAGAACAAGACAACGAAGAGGTCAAACGCTTCCACATCATCATCTTATTCGAGTGAAACATCCTTTTACCATGGATACGAGCTAGTTCAAAAGATTGCCTCATGAATGCTAATGATGAAGGTACACTCTTCATCTTCTAGTCATGATACAAAAAGGGTAGTATTAATTCATCTAGTTCTCATGACATGCTTTATGATGAACTAATGGATGAATATAAAATCATATATGCCTTGATGGTTAAAAGGGATAAAGAAAATAAAAAATTAAAGAAGGAAAATTTGACTATTAGCTCTCATTTACATGATGCTAAACTAGAAAATGAGAAGCTAAAAATTAGTATCTCTAATTCATGCCATGATGTTTTAAGTATTGACACTAAGGATTTGAAAAACCAAAATGACATGTTAAATAATGAAAATAACATGTTGAAAACTCAATTGCATTCTTTGCATAAATCTATGAATGATTTGAAAAATGAGATGTTGATTTTGAATAGAAAAGTTAATACTTCTTCTCTTAATTCTAAAAATCAAAATATCTCATTTAGGAAACCTCAAAAGAAAAATATTTTCTTTAAGAATGCTTGTGCTCATCATGTTTTTCATGCTAAGCATTCTAACATTAGACCTCATGTCCATAAGAATAATGAAAAGAAGAGATTTAATGGACATTGCTTTTGTTGTGGTGTTTATGGGCATGCCATTTATGATTGCGCATTTAAGATGAATCCAAGTGTGGCAAAGACACTTTGGGTTCTTAAGCCCTCTAACCCCCAAGCACCCAAAGTCATTTGGGTACCAAAGATCTCATGCTCTTTTGTAAGGGGACCTACCACACAAGGATGAATAGAGAAATAAAATATTGAAGTTGACCTTGGATCTAAATGAGAAATATTCCAAGAGGTTGCAACTTTAAGCTATCATGATACCATAGGTATGGAAATTGGCATCAAAGACTTTGGTATCATCTACTATACCCTCTTGCTTAAATTATAGTTGGGGTTTTGATATATGCTTAATATTAGTAGATTTTCCGCTCTTGATAAGTTTCAAAAATAATTTTTGATTATTGATTTTCGATCTCTTCAGAGACCTATGTAGCCTATAACTTTTGAAAAAAAAAATACCTGAAATTTACAAAAATGTCCCTGCACTTTCAGGAATTTTATGAATTTATAGAAAACTGACTTTTGACCGATTCTTGAACCGGTAGATTCCTTGAAAAATCTAGTTTGTCCAATTAAAGTTTCAAAAAATTCTCGTTAAGAATATGATTTTATAATGATTAAAAAGTTCGATTTTTGTAAACTTGAAGGGTTCTTTGACCTAAGTCAACAAAGTGACTTAGAAACCTCTTTTTAAACGCAAACTTGATTGATATACTTAGATTCACTCATGTTAGATGTCCAAGTGTCTAAGGTAGAGAAAATATGAGTAGATAACAAAATTTGATACTTTGCATTTTCATGTTTTCATGTCTATTTTGAATGAAATCGTGCTAAGTTCATATTTTAATAAAATGATATTCTTTTCACTTCAAACTTGACATACATCTTTTACATGACCATATCTTGGTATTTTGGATGTTTGAATGAAATCTGAAAATGTCATCAAAGATTCACTTATTTACGAAAATGCCATTAAAGTATCATTTTTCTCAAGTTGCTCATTTTTTCGATACTTTAAATTTTCATTAGACTTTCAAATAAGACTTGAAGTATAATATTTTAAATTCACTTATGGTATCGTTCTACTCATTTGATGAGAAAAATCATTTCTAAAGTGATTTTGACTATTTGATCGATTCTTGAAAATATCGATACTTGAGTTTATACATGATTTCCAGATTTGGATTTTAGTTATCACTCCTCGATATCATGTATGATCTAGTCTCTTATTCGATGTTTGGTTTTCATCCCTTGAGTTGAGACTTTCACGGTTTTGAAAAATCTCTTAGAGTTTCAACTTTGACTTTTGATTGACTTTTCTTGCCCTTTTTTATTGATGTCAAAATGAGGAGAAAAATATAGGTAAAAGGAAAAAAAATATAGGAAAACCATGCATATAGATAAGGAGAGTTTATTTTCATAGATATGCATGTTGATAAGGGGAGAAATCCCATTATTAATATCCTTTGTGCTTTAATGAATATATTTTTTTAAGGATATTTGCCATCATCGAAAAGGGAGAGATTGTTGGTCTTAATCTCGGTTTTCATGATAACAAACATGGAACTAACGATTGTTGAGAAAAATGGCACACTAGAGGGGGGTGAATAGTGTGTTTTCTAATATTATTTGCCTAATTGGATCTTAATCGATTCTTGGATTATTTAGGCTATTTATTATTCGACTATTAGATGCAAAAACAATAAATAATTATGCAATTTATAACAAGCACAATATCAATGCGAACACACATATTTATAGTGGTTCAGCCTCAATGCCTACTCCACTACCTAAGCACCCCGCTTAGGATTTCCAAACTAATTTTACTAGATTAATTTGAGTCTCCCTTACAACGAGGATTTTGACTCGAAGAGTCGCACTCTCGACCTAAGACACTTCCACACCCAGAAGTTTCCGCCTTCCTATCGTGAGCACTCTTCCACCTCTACCCTAAGGGATAACTTAACTAATAATCCAAGTAAAACTTACTTTACACAAGTGGTTTTACTCCTTCACAATAAGAAAACCACTTTCCACACATTACCTATCAACCTAGGTCTTCCTACAAATCAAATACAAGAGTTGAACAGCAAATTAAAGAAAACTTGTTACAAGAAGAGGAATGGAGATTATCACGCTTAACCGCCTCTTCTTCTTGCGCCTAATCGGCTTGATCAACCCTTTGAAGTAAAACACCTTTGGCAACAAGGGATCAAGACTTAGCAGACGAACACTTGGCACTTTGAAGATTTGGATGATGCAATTTGATCACACTTTTGAAGCTTTTATCATCAAAAATCTAAGGGAGAAGTTGAAGAGATGAATTAGAAGGGAGTATATATAGATCCGGCTGAGACAGGGCGTCAACGGGATTATTTTTGATCGTTACAGACGCCCGGTCGATGGTCCAATCGAAGCATCGGTCGACCGGCCATTCGACCGCTGGCTCATTGTAACATTTTTCCTCTGATCGGTCGATCGACGGGTCGACCGCTCAACGGAAAAACGTATGCTTCAAAATCGATCGACCGACGGGTCGATCGATTATCGCGAGACTTGGCGCGGTCGATCGACTTAGTGAAGCCCTCGCGCTCTGTCATTCGGTCGACCAATTCGGTTGATTGATGAACTTTCTACCAATTTTTGGCAACATTCGGTCGATCAATCGGTCGACTGAATTGGTTGTTGCCATGCTTTTACTCCATTCGGTCGACCGGTCGGTCGATCGAAATAGAGCTAGAAATTTTTCTAGGTTGGATTTTTTATTTTGCGCTCGACTTCTGGCTTCATTCTTCAACGTGCTTTATCTTTGAAGGATTCTCCATGCTTCCCAACACATTTTTGATGCACGCATTGACCTATTTTGAGGATTGACCGAGATACAATAGACTTGACGAATCTTTCATCGATCCTACAATTTTAATGCTTAAACACTTGTTAAATGGGTTTGTTATCATCAAAATAATCATGACGAAAATAAAGCATGAAGGAAGAACCCTTCAACTAACAATGATTTCATGGAGAGTTATTTTCAAGTTCCATATCGGTTAGCGCGTGACGTCCCCGATCGAAAAAATCAAAGAAATTGAAGAAATCGGCAAGGACGCTCGTCGTCGCTCGGGATTCTTCGGGAAGTTAAAGTTTAGATTTAGGGTGTCTAGCATGTGTTGTAATCCTCTTTTATGATGCAAAGAATCCAAAAACCAAACCCGAACCCCAAAACATGAATACCCAGAAACTGCCCTAAAATTCACTAAGTCTAGGGAGATCATTGGAGGGCTATATAACCTAGACATTTTTTTGACACCAAAAATGCGGTAATTGTTCCTTAGATAAAAACTAGAAAATGAGATATTTTAAAGGATTTTTTGGAAGTCTTTAGCCTACCCATACTTGATCCGAAAGATTATAAAATTTCTATTTTTCAAAAATTTGTACTAGACCCCAAAAGTTAGATTTTGATTCTTAAGGATTTTGATTTTTTTAGATATTTTTATTGAATCCAAATGGGGGATAATCCTTATATAACATTTATGTTTTAAATTTATTAACTTTAAAGTTAATGAATATTATATAAGTAGACTTAGCAAAGACTTAACCAGAAACAAGCAAACGAGCAGAAAAATTAGCAAAATTGGGTTGTTTTTTCAATTTCGATTGACCGATCGATCGATCGAATGCTGCCAAAATTTGATAGTAGCCATGAGATCGCTCGATTGATCGATCGACGATTGACCGAACCTGCGACCGGACGACAGAAATGGCTAGTTTCCTAGTCGTTGAGTTGGCTGTTTCATGCCAACTCTCCATGACTTATAAATAAAAGCCTTAGCTAGCCTTCAACCCTTCATCTAACAATCCTAGAGCCATATTTTGATGATCATTAAGCCTCATTGAGCCACTCTTTGGTGAAACCCTAGTTTGATCTCTCATCCCCTTGACACAGCCTTCAAGCTTCATCGATTAGGGATGGCACTGGGGAGAGTTTGGGATGGAGAAGTCAATCCTATCCCAAACCCATTAATAAAACTCAATCCTAAACCCGTCCCAAACTCGTTAGTATTTTGAAGGGTAATTCCCAAACCCATCCCACTAATTTAATGGGTACCTACCAGGTATCCGCTTTTCGCTTGTTATTCTGTTAACAAATTTTATATATATAAAAATTGGTCCATAATCTACATACTTATCATAACATCTAAGAATAGTTAATAGAATTTATATAAAAAAATTATTCTACATACTTATCATAACATCTAATATTATATGACTAAGATGAATAGTTTAAAATTATAAAAAATGGTTGGAATTAATAGCTGTCGAGCTACTTCTTTGAACCTCTCAACTCTTGATGGTGTATTGTTATATTATATAATGTGTCAGGAAATAGGGTATAGATAATTAAATATGTTATTGTTGTATAATGTATACTTAGCTTTAATTAAAAAAATAAATCATACTGAACTCTAATTAAAAAGACATAATTATCCTATATATAACGATAATATGAGGGGTATTTTAGTAATTTTATACTTAATGGATTTGGGATGGATTTTAGACTAAAATCCTGAACCCGTCCCAAATCCTACAGGGTTTTTACCTCAAAATTCTATATTCGTCCCACGACCCAACGGGCAAAACCCGTTAATGACTTATTTGGGTCTAGGACGGGTAAATATCCGATTCATTAATTTGAGGCATCACGAGGACTAGAGAGTTTCTTTAGGAGCCAAGTATTGGTTGTTTGATTTATTGCTCCATTAAGTTATGTATTTTATTGATTATTTAATTGTATTTATCAAGTGTGTAAACCTAGAGTGCTAGGTTGATTGAGTTGGTGGTTGCCTTGGTGTTAAGGCTTAAATCCACCATTGTAAACTTCGTTTGCTAGGATTAGTTAAGTTGTCCTTAGGTTGAGGTCGGAGAGTGCTCTCGGTAGGAAGACAGGATATTTTTGGGTGTGGAAGTGCATTCGGTTTCAGAGCGAAGACTTTCCGGTCTAAAGTCCTCATTGTAAGAAAGCTAATTAATCTAGTTAAACTAGTTTGGAAATCCTAAGCGGGGTGCTTAGGTAATGGAGTAGGCATTGGGGCTGAATTACTATAAATAATTATGTTAGCATTGATATATTATTTTTTGTCAATTGCTTTATCATTAATCACTTCCGCATTTAGTCGTTAAATTGTGAATTGCTTAAGTAGTTTAAGAAAACGTGTAAAATTAAATTTAGGCGACAAGTTTGGTTAACACACTATTCATGTCATGCCCCAACTCAGGGTCGCGTGACTGGCCAGGGTACGTGTCGGTACCCCAAATCCTACCACATGCACTAAACCACTACACCAAAGAAAACACTACACATCCAAGTATCATGAGCAAAAGACAGCAGCACAAATCTTTATTTTTTTTAAAAAAAATGTCAAAACAGTTTTAGTAATTTTAAATTCGAAGGAAACAACTCAAGTTTCAAAGTCTAAAGCAGATACAAGTTTTTTAAAAACAAACAACTCAGTGCATGTCTACAACCTTATCGACGTGACTACAACTACATGACTGCCTGCTACGAGATCTGCGCCAATGCCTGCCCTCCAGTCGCGCCATGCCACAAAGTCGTACATCACTGGTCGGGCTCTGCAAAAAAAACAAAACAAGAAACCATGAGTTCACAAGAAATCGTGAGTTCACAAGAAATCGTGAGTTCACAAGGAACTCAGTGACCAGTCCTTCCGAACCTCCACTTAAATCCCTGATATGATAACATATAAATATATACACAAGCACATAAATAAAGAGTCTATGCTAGTCATATCATGGTAACCGGCCAATTAGCCAACCTATGCGAATAAGTAATCTGGCCATATTGGTTCCTTCATACTGAGTATCTTTTGGTCACTATGGCCTCATCGTGCATGAATGGTTCGGCTTTGTCCGACCTTCACCACAATACAGTACTCGGCTGCACCGGCCTATACAACATACAAGGAATGTCAATAACAATCACCGGATCCATCGACTAGGATGGTCAACTAGTCTCAGGATCCCACTGGGTTAGGGATAGCTAGTCCCACCCGGCTCGGGTCTATCGTCAGCGTGGCCCACTGACGAAATCTCAAGACCCTCCGCCACTCAGGTCTAACACCTAGCAGGCCCGCTGGTGCAATCTCAAGACCCTAATACCGTTGAGTCGAGTAGTAGCCGTTTCGGCTATCGGTACTCCTCTGTAGACCATCTTAATCACAATACACAATCAGAGTTTCTCAAAGAAAAACTTCCATCTAAATCCCCGGGCATCAACTCGTACCCGACCCCTTCCTCGGGTCGCACTAGTTGAGTACCAATGTCTGCTATCCTTCCCTAGGTGTGAAACCTACTCTATGCATTATATTCCTTAAGTGTAACCATATTTCATAAGCATGAAAATGTCAACTTTCGGGTTCATCACAGTATATATAACATAGGAAATTTGTTCTACAATTATCCACATGAATAATCACATGATTTCCAAAAATAAGGAGATTAAATTCAGCAATAAATTTCTAAATTCCGATAAGGAAACAAGGAATATAACATGGCAAGGATTGGGCCTTTACATTAGAAAATAAATGAAACATTTCCATGATTCACATGCCATTCTAAATCCTATCCATATATGTGCGTTCAAAAACATTTCCTTATAGCATGATAAACTCAATCTACCACTACTAATAGATCATACATCAAGTGAGAAATCTATAGCATAAACGATGAAATAAAACTCTACATGTAAGCATGAACCAAGTCGAGCCCCTTTGCCCTCCTCACACCCACTTGGCCGAACCTAACCTAGGTTACTCATGCTCGGTCGAGATTGATCAGGGTGGAAGAAAAGGGTTTTTGGTCGTGATCAAGAATAATTGAGCCATAAATCATGAAAAGAACCTGATCCAAGAGGTTATGACCACTCTAGGAAATTGGAGAAAAATTTGACATGACCTTTCCCCTTTTCCTTCATGCAATCGACCCCTAAATCCGAGGAAAACTCTGTAAAACTTCTTCGTTAAACAACATATACACAAGAGGATCATATCTCGATAAAAATTTCGACGAGACAATGAAAATATAATGAGAAATTGACAAAATCCCCAATACCGTGGGTCAGCTACCCGCCTACCCTATGGATCTCAGTTAGACCACTCACCTTGATGAGAACGATATCGATTTCTCCGACGACAACACGAGACCGGCACCGTCCACAAGCTCCTCGCCCCTTTCCTCTTCCCTTGGGTTGCGTGCAGCTCCCTCTTGTCTTGAGCCCCACGACATCTTGGGGTGAGAGGGTTTTAATCCCCATTTTTTTTTACAAAGATGCCCTCATGACTTAAGTTCCCTCACTCAACTCAACCCGAGTCCGAATTTAGCCCCGACTCGACCCGCGAACCCGATTTCAACCTGACTTGAATCTATCTAGCACATAAATCATATAAACATAACTCACGAGTCAAACAAATTGAATTTACCTTCTATTCTCGTCGATTTTCATGACTCAACCCTGCTATTCCCCGATCCCGTGCGCTGCACCAAATAAAATTTTTATATTAGGAAACCTCAGGTATTACAACCTTCCCCCCTTAAGGAAAATTCATCCTTGAATTTGGTAGAGTATAGGGACTCACCATATCCTCGAACAAGGAGGGGTAGCGCTCCCTCATGTCTTGCTCAACTTCCCAAGTAGCTTCATGCCCGGTGTGATGCTCCCACCTGACCTTTACCAAGGGAATTTCCTTGGACCTCAGCTTCCTGGTTTGTCGATCAAGCACCTCTACCGGCCTCTCCTCATATGAGACTGTCGTGTCCACCTCAACCGCAGTCGGCTCGATCACGTGGGACTCATCCCTCACATATATCCGGAGCATTAACACATGAAAAATAGTGTGAACTCTGCTCAGGCTAGGGGGCAAAGCCAGCTCGTATGCCACAGCGCCCATCCGCTTGAGAATAGGGAAAGGCCCAATGAACCTAGGGCTAAACTTCCCCTTCCTCCCAAATCGGACTACCCCTTTCATGGGGGAAACCTTCAGGAACACCAAGTCTTCTTGATCGAACTCCAACTCTCTAGCCTTCTTATCAGCATACATTTTTTGGCAGCTTTGAGCCGCCAACAACTTTTCTTTTATTAGCTTCACCTTCTCCACTGCCTCCTCGATCAAGTCAGGACCCACCATGAGAGTCTCTCCTATCTCAAACCAGCCCATTAGTGATCTGCATCTTCGCCCGTACAAGGCCTCGAATGGGGCCATACCAATGCTATTGATAGCTATTATTGTAGGCGAATTCAATCAATGGCAGGTGTTTCTCCCAACCGCCCGCCATGTCGAGGACACACGCCCTCAACATATCCTCCAGGGTCAGGATGGTTCTCACTGACTATTCGTCCATCTGTGGATGGAAAACTGTGTTGAATCGCACTTGAGTATCCAAGGCCTCCTGAAAGGATAGTCAAGATCGGGTTGTGAATTGGGCACCTCAATCTGATATGATCATCACTGGGGTACCATGGTATGCCACAATCATGTCTAAAAATAGTCTAATATACTGCTCAGTAGAAAAGGTCATTTTGACTAGAATGAAGTGTGCGGTATTAGCCAACCGATCCACTACCACCAAAATGGAATCAAACCCTCATCTTAACTTAGGCAGCCCGGTCACTTGGTCCATAGTGATCTTCTCCCACTTCCACTCAAGCACCTCGAGGTTCTGAAGCAGCCCCATGGATTTCAGGTGTTCGGCCTTCACTTACTGGCAGACCAAACACTTAGATACAAACTCTACTACATCTCTTTTCATACCCTTCCACCAGTAGTGCTGCCTTAAGTCTCGGTACATTTTGGTGGCCCCCAGATGCATCGTATAAGTGGAACAGTGGCCCATTTCCAAAAAACTGTCGGCGTACCTATGCCAAACCAGGCACCACGATCCGGTCTTTAAACCATAGGACACCCTATGAGTCGACCCTAAAATCGTCATCTACATCACCTCTCCGGACCAAATACCTTGTCAGGGAACAAAATGCATCCTCCTCGTGCGCGGCACGAACATGTCCACCAAGGTGGACTGCACCCGCAGGTGTACCACCAGGATACCCGAATCTGATATAGATATGACTGCTCCCCCATCCAGGCACAGTGCTAGTTCCCGAGCTAGTGGCCTTCTCCTGATTTCCAAATGGGTCAAGATGCCCATGGACTTTCTGTTTAGATCATCCGCCACTACATTGGCTTTCCCCGGGTGGTACATAATAGTGCAGTCATAGTCCTTTAGGATCTCTAGCCACCTCCTCTGCCTGAGGTTCAACTCCTTTTGGGTAAGCAAGTATTGGAGACTGTTGTGATCAATATAAATCTTATAGGCCTCTCCGTACAAGTAGTGGCGCCAGAGCTTCAGTGAAAAAACCACTACTGCCAGCTCTAGGTCATGCGTCGGGTAGTTCTTCTCATGAACCTTTAGCTGGCGGGATGCATAGACTATGACTCTGCCAAACTGCATCAGGACACAGCCTAGGCCAACCCGAGAGGAATCACAGTAGACCACAAATCCTCCTGAGCCTGAAGGTACTGCCAACACGGGTGCTGATGTCAATCACTCTTCGAGTTTCTGAAAGCTCACCTCGAACTTGTCATCCCATACATATTTGACCTTTTTCTGAGTCAACCAAGTCAAAAGAGCTGCAATCCTAGAGAAGTTTTTCATAAACTTCTGGTAATACCCGGCCAACCCAAGGAAACTACGGATCTCAGTCACGTTGGTCGGCCGCCTCCAGTTCTGCACAGCCTCCACCTTTGCGGGATCCAGTCTTATCCCCTCCTTGGACACTACATGACCCAGGAACCCTACACTCTCCAACCAGAATTTATACATGGAGAATTTGGCGAACAACCGGTGCTCTCTGAGGGTTTCCAGGATCATCCTCAAATGCTCGGAGTGCTCCTCCTTACTCTTGGAGTATACCAAGATGTCGTCAATGAAGATGATCACAAAACTATCCAAGTACTCCTTGAGCACCCAGTTCACTAGATCCATAAAAGCCGCAGGTGCATTGGTCAGACCAAGGGACATCACTAGTAACTCAAAGTGACCATAACTAGTCTTGAAGGCAGTCTTAGGCAAATCGCAGTCCCGGATTCTCAACTGATGGTATCCGAACCTCAAATCAATCTTTGAAAACCATTTTTCCCCCCGCAATTGGTCAAATAAGTCATCTATCCTTAGCAGTGGGTAACAATTCTTGATTATCACCTTGTTAAGCTGCCTATAGTCAATACACATGCACATGGACCCGTCCTTCTTCTTCACAAAGAGCACCAGAGCACCCCACAGTGATACGCTCGGCTGGATGAAGCCCAAGTCCAGTAACTCTTGCAACTGCGCTTTTAACTCCCTGAGTTTGGCCGGCGCCATCCTATAGGGTGGAATGAAGATCGGCTTCACCCCGGGCTGCAATTCAATGTAGAACTCTATCTCCCTTCTTGGCGGCAGACCCGGTAACTCCTTGGAAAAGACGTCAGAGAACTCACAAACCACCGGTGTTCCTTTGACATTCCCCGCCGTGTCTCTATCCTCCTCAGTCACTGATACTAAGGCCAAGAAAGACTGATAGTCGCCCACTAGTAACTTACGAGCCTTCAGGGCTGAAATGACTCTCATAGGCTCACCTCTTCTGTCTCCTTGGAAGATGAACTGCGGCAACTCAGGCTTACTGAAAATAACAGTCTTAGCCCTACAATCCACTGAAGCAAAGTGATTCGCCAGCCAATCCTTGCCGAGTATGACATCTAGTTCAAGCATTGATAGAAATGTCAACTTTGCCCTCAATGCATGCCCGCATATAAGCACCTCGCAATCGCGGAAAATTGTTTCGGCTATTACTGTATCGCCTGTAGGCGTCGACACCACATATGATACATTAAGCAAAGAAGGTGCTACAAGTAACTTAGCAGTAAACTGAGTAGATACAAATGAGTGTGTGGCATCCGGATCAACCAATACATAGGCTGCGGATGAACTAACTAAAATAGTACCAGTCACCACTGCCTTAGATGCCCTTGCTCTGTCACGGGTTCATGGCGCAAACTCGGGCAAACGGTCTGTCAGAGTGACTCGCCTGCGGCCCCCTGCTTTGCATTGGACCCTTTTGAGCTACTGACCCAACTGACATCGGTACTTTTCCTTTCGACTACTCAATTCTCTAGCCACCTCTGTCCGAACAATCTTTCCTAAAGTGTCCAACCTGTCCACATTTGAAACATGCATCCGTGCGGTCATAGCAAGTCCCCCAATGCTTTTTGTTACAGCAACCACACTGTGGCATTTATGACTTCTGAGTGGCATCCTCGGACTCTGTCTGTCGCGCTGCCCCTGACCTTGGGCCTCCAAGGCCCCGGCTACTACTGGTGGTCTGCAGCGGCAACAGTCCCCTTAGAGTGCCAAGGCCGCCACCCTACACCCTGAGGTGGGAACTTCTTCTTTGCTGGTTTGTCAAATTTCTCGAACGGCACCAATGTTTTCTTCCTGAGTGCTTCATCCACTACCCGAGCAAATCTGGTGTCCTCGGTATAATGGATGAGCCTGCTGATCTGGGGTCTCAACCCCCCGACGAACCTCTTGACCCTGGCGGTCTCAGTAGCCACTAGGGTTGGGTGATACTTAGAGAGCCTGGTGAACTCCATCTCGTAGTCTAACATGATCATACCACCCATCTTACGTATCATCTCAAACTCCCTTGCCCGCTTATCGCGAAAACACAGTGGTAAGTACTACTCCACTACGGTCACCCTCAACTCCTCCCATGTAGGGGGTGGTGCATTTGCTGTCCTACAGTCCCTCCACGTGTGTAGCCAGTTCTTTGCCGATCCCTTGAGCTGTAAGCTTACCAAGAGAGCCACTGACTCAGATGAGCACCCAAGCTCCACACACAGTTCGTTGCAATCACCCAAAAAATCAGTGACCTCTACTTGCCTATCTGTCCCGGTAGCCTCAGCTTAATGAAGTTTGCGTAGTTGGGCGCCCCTGGGACTTTGACCACCGGCGCTACTGGCTAAGTCACTTCTGTCACTACGAGCACCACTGGTGCAGGTTGCGACTGCTGCTGCTGCCTCAACTCTTGCTCCCTACGGAGCGCCTCTATCAACTGAGCCACCTGAGTTTGCAGCTGAGCAACTATGGGGTCCTGTACCCCCTCCTCTGACTACTCTTTTCCCCGCCCATGGCCTCGGCCTCAGCCCTAGCATTCGGTGGAACTACTACCGCTGCCGCTCAATGCAACATTGTGAGTCTCCATCACACTAACATAATATATATATATATAACATATGCCTCGTATGGTACCCAATTCCTAGTCGTGGTTTAGTGCATGTGGTAGGCTTTAGGGTACTGACACGTACCCTGGCCGATCACACGATCCTGAGTTGGGGCATGACAAAGTTGGTATCATAGCAGTACCTAGTCCTAGGCATGGTGAGGGAGCCTATGTGAGAAAGGGTTGCCCGGGTGATGGGGTGGAGCCGCTACTTGGCTAGGCCTCACATGCCTCTGACTTGGGTGTGATTCTGGGCTATGTGTTAGACTTGAGTTGGGTCTTGACGAGGACGTCAAGATATAAGTGATGGAGATTGTAATACCTCAGTTTAGTCCCACATGGGAAGTATGTTGAATGTGATGTTGGCTTATAAGGCTTGATGGGTGTGCTGCCATCAACTTCAGCTTAAGCATTTTAATTAGGCCAATAGGTTGGTCTATGAAATTGATGAGTCAGTTATCCCATTAAGCGGGTTGTAACAATTCACCCCCCCCCCCCCCTCTAGTGTGCCCATTTCTCCAATAGTGATAAGGGAGAACGCATGAGTCCATGTTTTGCCGGATGGGTCGCCGGATAGATCCATCTGACTTTGCTTTGAGTCTAGATAAAGGGCATTGCTTGGGCAGAGCCCCCTGGGGGGTGGCATGGTTTGGTTCGAAGTGAATGGCCGCTACTTGGTCTAGTCCGACCGAGCCCAATAGTTCTAGTCCAGTCTAATTACATTTCATAATCTAACAACATGTGTATTATGTTGCCTTTGATCAACCCTTGGAATCTCAATGTCATTAGCGAAGTATACCTTGTCATTGCATTGAAAGAAATTGGGGAATGCTCAAGTGTTTCTGGTTCAATTTGATCAGATTGAAACACTTGCATTTCTTCAATCTCTTCACTGTTTGTTTCCTCATCAAACATGAATAGTTATGGCGTTTTACACTTATTCTGCTTCTATTTTGTTTGGATTTATCTCGAGTCCCTTTGGTAATACAATATGACCAAGGTAGTCGATTGAGGAGCATCCAAAGGAACATTTTGATAGCTTAGCTATAAATCTATTATCTCTCAAAACTTGCAGTACTGTTCGAAGATGCTCATAGTTGTTGTTCTCATTGTGACTGTATACAAGTATATCATCAAAGAAAACTAATTTGAATCACCTTATGTAAGGCCTGAAAATTCCATTTGTCGTTATTGAAATATTGACGGAGCGTTCGTTAATCCAAAGGGCATTACAAGAAATTCGTAATGGCCCTCATCTGATCTAAACATAGTCTCAGGAATATCTTCCTTCTGAACTTGAATTTGATGATATCCGGCCAACAAATCTAGCTTTGAAAATATTTGAGCTCCACCCAATTCATCGAATAACTCATCTGTTGTTTGAATGGGAAATTTATCTTTTGTGGTTACTAAATTAAGAGCTTGGTAATCTACACAGAACCTCCAAGTTTCATTTTTTTTTTACTAATAATACTGGCGAAGAGAAAGGGCTATTATTGCTTTGAATTAATCCTTCTTTCAGCATATGTCCGAACTTGTCGTTCAACCTCTTCTTTTTAGAAATGAGGGTATCTATAAGGCTTAACATTCACTAGCGTTTGATTCTCTGGTAGATGTATCCGATGATCAGTTGGTCAAGTAGGTGGTAGCCCTATGAAGGAGTAAGCACATTTGGAAATTGCCGGAATACTATCAGTAACTTTTCACTAATGCAATTAATTTCACTCTTCTCTATAGGCTACAATTCTAATTGGTACATCTCCATAACAGCTTGCGTCTCACACATTTTCTGCAAGGTGTTACACTGAACTTGTTCTGACTTAAGTGACTTGTCTCCTTTCCATGACTGTCGATGTGTCCTTGCAGTTGGAATTCAAACAATCGATTTGTGAAATCCATAACTACAGGACCTAAAGTTGTCATCCAAGCCACAACCAATACTATATCAGAACCTTTAATTGGTAACACAAAGAAATTAGTGATTATCTCAGTATTTCGAACCTTCACTTTCAAATTCTTAACCGTTCCTTCGCTTTGTATTTTTTCACCACTTCCTACCATTACTCCGAAGGTAGGGGTCGATTCCACATGTAATCCTAAATGCTTGGCCACCCGTGTTTGAATGAAATTGTGAGTATTCCCTCCATCTAACATGTGTATTGTTTTGCCTTTGATCAACCCTTGGAATCTCAATGTCAATGGCGAAGAATACCCCGACATTGCATTGAAAGAAATTGGGGAATGATCAAGTGTTTATGGTCCAGTTTGATCAGATTGAAGCTCTTGCATTTTTTAAATATCTTCACTGTTTGTTTCCTCATCGAACATGAACGGTTGTGGCATTTTACACTTGTGCCCCCAGCTATACTTGTCATCACAATAATAACAAAGACCTTGCTCTCGCCTCTTCTAAACCTCGGTTGACATAATTCTCCTTAGCGAAGGTCGATAATTTGCTGATATTGTTGTTGATGAAGCTCGCACACCTGGAGTTATATTTCCTACTAATGTCCCATTCTAACTGATAGAAACATGCACAAGTATCCCTTTTTATGGTGTAGGTAATAAGGGTGCTCCTCTCGATTTGAAATTGGCCTGAAAACCTTCGTCCAGCTGTTATTTTGGCCTTACATCGTTTCGCCATTGTAACAGCTTCATGCATTGAAGTTGGTTGCATTGCTACGACCTTGGTTTTAATATTTGCTCGAAGCCCAGAAATGAAGCAATTAACCAATAATGAATTTAGTAGGTTGGTGGTTCATAAAGCTAGCTCCTCGAATCGGCCCTCACACTCTTCCACTTTGGTTGTTTGTATTAGCTTCGTCAGTTGGTTTTCTGGAGGTTCAAGATCTGTCGGTTCAAATCTCTTTCGAATTGCCTCCACTAAGTGCTTCCACCCTACAAGCTATTTCCTCCATTACATCCAACGAAATCATTTCCTTGCTATTCATTCCATGCGAAAAGATGTCATAGTTACTTTATGTTGATCCTCGGTTGTATATAAATCAAAAAAATCTTCAGCAGACGCGATCCAATCGTCTACATCCAATCCATTAAAAATGGGTAGTTCGACCCGTGGGGGTTTCGGTGGAAACGAGAAGTCATCTTCCTCCCTACTTCTCCTCTTTGCGTCGATTTCCATCGGCTGTTTTGGGGGTCCAGCCCCCTTGAACTGATCTGCTCCATTTTCATCTTTGTGAATTGAATGATTTGATTGTTCAAAACGCCGATCTGCGACACCACTGTTTGTAATATGTGTTGTGCATCCATTGTTTGATGTTGTGCTTCCAAGCTTGCTTGAAGAGATTCAAGCATCTGATCATGTCGGGAGTTTGCTTCTTGCAATAGTTTTACTGTTTCCGCTATAGTGTGCAATCGAGTCTCCATATATCAAGTCAATCGATTGAAATAAAATGGACTCGATGAAAGCACCAATTTGTCAGGATAAAAATTACCCAACGGAAGTAATCTAAACTAGATAGAGAGATAGCTCCAATTTCCCGGGTCTGAACGCCAAAAATTAGATCACCAATCGTCATTGAGAAGATGAGAGTCGAGTAGTTGCAGAATGAGAGAAAGAATGAGATAAAGAAGAGAGGGAAGAGAATTAGAAAAAAAAATTGATACTATTCAAATCAGCCTTAATCCCCGAACCTTCTTCATTTAATACATCAGCTTATCTAATTCTAATTTTAGTACATTTCATAGTCTTTTTGCCACTGAGGTCTATTTCTGCTGCGCGCACTTTGTCGCGGTTGTCGTGGTTGATTCCCATTTGCTCTTCGATCTACTAACGAGCTCTTCATATCTGAGATTGCGACATCTGCCTCTAACTTCTTGTTTCCATTAGTGACATTAACCATACTAGATTTATTTGGTTGGAGATTTTTTTTTCCACAAAATTGAAAAGTTCCTCATTGAACTTAGGCTTATATTTGCTAGAATTAGAATGAAAGATGGATCCATTTTTTGATGCATTGTTTATGAACCCTCAAATAAAATTATTCGTAGTCCAACAAAGTACTATAGGATCATTACAAATAGAAGTTATTATCTAGATTTAAAAAGTCACTTGTAGTAGATCACCTGTTTGGTCAGTATTATCCTATAATTGGCCAACTCAAAGCAATTGTATCTCAATGAGTTCTGGTCTGCTCGCCAAGAGAGAGATCAAGCACGTTGAGTTCAACCTCAAATTTTCCATCTGTATCATTGAGCTCATACCACACCTTTTGATTTAAAGCAATGAGCCAATTCCCATCTTTTAAAAACATTTTATTTAAAGAATCCATGATAATCCAGAATGATACGGGCGCCGCATTAGGGACTAGGCTGATGCGAAACGGCAAACGATATCTGAGAAATATGGGAACGTACCCTAATGCGTGAGTAAAAGCAAAATGCGAAACGGCAAACGATATATGAGAAATATGGGAAACGTACCCTAATGCGTGAGTAAAAGCAAAATGCGAAACGGAAAACGATATCTGAGAAATTTGGGAAACGCTCCTAATGCGAGAGTAAAGGCAAGGGTTTTCGCAGAGCGGGGGGTTCCATTCGGCGATGATGGCTTCTCCTTCGCGGGCAGAGGTGCTCTCGTTGTTCCGCTCGCTCCTCCGCACGGCGAGCAAGTTCACCGACTACAACATACGAGAGTACTCCAAGAGGCGGACGATTGACGGCTTTCGCGATAGCAGTGCGCTCGCGGATCCGTCCTCCGTCGCCGCGGCCTTCGTCGACGGCAAGTTCCAGCTCGAGGTCATGAAGAGGCAGGTGGTGGTGTACTCTCTCTACGCCCCTGATATAAAGAGCGTGATGGAGGCAACGAGTCCGTGATGTACCCGGCCTAAAGGTATGATATTTACGCGGCGTAATCTAGGGTTCAGTGGGATTGATTGGGATTCAGGAAAGATTCGGCTTTAATGTACTGGTTTTGTGAAGTTAGCGATATTCTATATAAACAACTGCCCCTTTGCATGTTATCATGTTAGAAATGTATCTTAGTATTTTCGAATTCTATCTTGTGCTTAAATGCTATTGGAATTGAATGTCTGAGAGATTCTCGGCGGATCAGGAAGCATTTGTAAAAAAAGAAATTCAATTTATGGCTTCCTCATGGACAATTGATGTGATTCGTCAAGTATTAGACTTATATGCTCATGCTTGATGTTTAAGCTGTCGCTTGAGTCTAGCATAAGCATACCATTTATTTGTTCTGTTCTTTCTGACATCAGAAAGAACTACATCCTAGAGATATTTTATTATGGTTATGGTTCTTGCTCGAAAAAACGAATGTAAATCAACCTAAGCACGCTGTGTAGTTTTCTATATATAACAAAAAAATTAACCTAGTGCTTGAGTAGTTGTGTGAGTTAGTTTAAATATTGTAGTAGTGGGATGAAGGCGAATGACTGAGATGATAATTAGGATTCTTGAAATATGAGTTGCTAAAAGATTTTATAAACAATTTTTTCAACTTTTTTGCATCACCCTTCTTACCCTAGGTGGAGGATAGACATACGTTAGTTTCTCGAATAATTGTTGTAAATGAAGAGAAAGCAATGACACCAAAGCGTGTCTAATCTCTTTTACAATATAATCTCAACACTATGCAACTAAAGAGTTGACCCCAAATCATTTCATGAATGATTAAAACTTCAAAGGATTGGTGCATGGGAGTTCTTGCTAGTTTCTAGTCATGGGAACTCCTGTGAGAAATTGTTTGGGTTCAGAAAGTTTGAAGTTCATAGCTTACTAGTTTAAATGCAAATTGAAATAGATTGACAAATGTGTGGAAATCATGGTAAAGATACTAACAAGCCTCATGCAAATATGGTGGATAAAGTCCTTAATCATTTTTTTCTACGACAAAATTTAAGCCTGTAATGATTACTGAGCTGGTTTTGTTCCTTTGCGAGCAGTTTTATATATGTAGTTGACTTGTGAACTTGATAAAGTAGAATTTCAGATCTTTAATAAAAAGGAGTTGAGACTTTTGCATTTATCAAGCAGAAGAAAATAACCATATGCTAAAATTATCTTTAGTTGTCCTGAAATATATTGGCTGACTGTATCACTTGATTAAAAATATATTATGTTGGAGAAGCTTTGTGTGATTATGCTGCTGAATGAACAGCTTAATTTGCTGTATGACTAATGAGCTTTCTGCATGTACTTTTGACATTGCATCAGCTTTAAAGCAAAAATAATTTGCCTTTGGCAGGTCAATCCATCTTGTTCTTATGACATCTCCAGACATGCTGAAATTCAACACCTTAAGTACATGGAAGCTGCAATGTTGAATCTTGATTGAGAATTCTGAAAAATCCTATCTTCCCGTCAAAGACAAAACCAGTACCTAAAACTGTCACCTGCTATACAGTACACCATTTGAGCTTATGCTGCAGGTTTCCTAAGGATGGCTTGGGTCCTGCTGTTAAACTTACAGAGCCACTTTTACTTTTTTTCGGACCTTATCAGGAGTTCTATTTGATTGGTGCTAATAATTTGATCTTACTACTTATGAGGTAAATTGCAAAGTTTCATAAATCTACACAGTTGGTGTTGGCAATTCAATCCCTGAATGAGAATGCACGGCACAATCTCTCGAGAACATTCCACATGTTAAAGCAGCAGCAGTGTGTTTTAATTGTGAAAAAGAAATTGACTATTACTTCACATCCTCCATTGTGATTTCTTTCACCTTGAGCGAGACAAGAATTCAGCCAATGTATATCCTCAATTAAAAACACAGAAAAGCCAAGGAAAGAAAGAACAATAAAGGATGAAGCGCCTGGTAAGATTACTATACATGTAAGAACTGATGTAGTGGACTAACCCATGAGCTGGTTTTAGCTGACTCTCTTTAGTTGTGGAGTGGGTTTGGCCCTGTGGGAACGAGCCGCTTCTCCACTCCATATCTTGGATCAATCTCTTCTACTGGCGGCAATAGTGGAGATGGATGAAGCTTTCTCGTAGGGGATGAAAGACCTACAACATGATGATGACGGTGGTGGTGGCGGCCACGATAGTGGTGTGAGAATTCAGGTGATGATGCCTTTGAACAACTAACCCATGCCGTTAGGGAGAGAAAGAGGGCAGCAAAGAGAAGAACGCCAAGAGTTACTGAAGATGAGCAACAATACTTCATGGCTCTCAGTGATAAGCCATTCTAAGCAGAGGGAAGAGAGGGGAAGAATGGAGGGAGAGATGTGAGCGTGGTGATGGACTTTAAAATAAAACAAGAGATCCATGAAGAGATGAGCTTTCTAATTAATGCAAGAGTCCAAAAATACATCAACATATGGGGTCTGCGATTTTACAAAAATTCACACGCAAGTATGACACTGAACTCTGTGATGCACTAGGGATGGCACTGGGGCGGGTTTGGGACGGCGAAGTCAATTCTATCACAAACCCATTAAGAAAATTCAATCCTAAACTCGTCCCAAACCCGTTAGTATTTTGAAGGGTGATTCTCAAACCCATCCCACTAATTTAACGGGTACCCACTGGGAACCCGCTTTTCGTCCGTTAACAAATTATATATATATATATATACAATTTACATATCACAACATAATTATCACAACATTTAAACATAAATCATATAAACAGTAAGCTAATTTAAACAATGAAATCAATTATCTGAGCTAGTATCAATGACTATCGAGAGCTAGTAAAGACTATCAATTATCTGATGAAAAAATGACTTCTTTCATGCAAAGAATCAATAGGAGCAGGCGGTAGATAACAATTAGAAAACAAGCAAGAAAAATAGCTTCTTTCATGTAAAAATCAACAGTAAATAATTGCAGGCGGCAGGTAAGAAAAAAGTAAAAAAAACAGAAAAAAAACTTAAGAATCAGATCAAGGGGCGTCCGGCATCTGCGTCGCAGTGTCAGGAGAAGCAAATCGCGGTGTCGGGTCCGTCAGGAGAAGCAATCATCGGAGTAGATCATGACATTGGGTTCGTCGGGAGAAGTAGATCGAGGCGATCGACTGCTGTCGAGAGGCGTCGGGAGAAGCAGTCGTCGGAGCAGATCGCGGCGTCGGGTCCGTCGGGAGAAGTAGATCGAGGCGACCGGTTGCTGTTGAGAGGTGTCGGAAGAAGCAATCGTTGGAGAAGTACATCGATTGGCGGCCGACTCTGTTGAGAGGTGATCGATTGTTGTTGAGAGGTGATCGGCTGTTGTTGAGAGGCATCGAGATTGAGCGGCGGTCACGAGAGAAGCGATCGTGTGATTGAGGAGCGGCGAGAGGGCGATCTAGTGAAAGGAGGGGCAGCGAGGCGGCGAGCGGGCGTGAGGGCAATCGGGCAGATGGCTGAGGCAGTGAGGCATCGGGTGACTGGGTGAATCGGGTGAATTAAAATAATGTATTATTAATTTATTTATATTATATAATGGGTTAGGAATTAGGGTATAAGTAAAAAGATATAATTATCCCTATATAAGTATATATTAGATAATATCAAGGGTATTTAAGTAATTTTACCCTTAACGGGTTTGGGACGGGTTTTAGACTAAAATCCTGGACCCGTCCCAAATCCTACAGGGTTTTTACCTCAAAATCCTATACCCGTCCCACGACCCAACGGGCAAAACCCGCTAGTGACCTATCAGGGTCTGGGACGGGTAAATATCCATTTATACAAACCCATTGCCATCCCTAGATGCACATTAATGAGAGGGTGGAATCACTTTCTGTGGCCCTTGTGTTTGATCAGATGGTTCATGAAGTGTTCGGTGAGCAATGAAACCCTAGGGGACACATATGTCTGGTTTGCGAAGTGGGTCAAGGTGGGGACTGGAGTGAGATTATAGTCTACTTTTGTCGCCTCTCAACGATGAATACGTCGTGGTTGCTTCATTAGTCTTGGTATCATACCAAGTTCGGTAGTCACAAAATCATTTTTTATAATCTCTGGACTCAGTTGTTTTAAGCATACAAAGTTAGCACATTGCTTTTATCGATTATAGTATATTTTTGTCGATTTTTGTCGTCTCTCAACGATGAATACGTCTGGTTGCTTCATTAGTCTTGGTATCATACCAAGTTCTGTAGTCACAAAATCATTTTTTATAATCTCTAGACTCAGTTGTTTTAAGCATACAAAGTTAGCACATTGCTTTTATCATCACCTAGGCATATTTTTGTCTCAAATCACGATGTTCTTTAAAACCATGTAAATTGCAAATAAAGTAAGATCAACTTAACCATGTCCGAATAAAATCATTATTTATTGGTATATTTTCATATTTGATTAAAGGATTGGAATGATGTCGAGTCTGGCCTAACTTGATTTGTCAAATTGAGAAAAATGAGATATGTTCCAAAAGTTGGATTGGGTAGTATTCCGAAGTCATTTAAGAGGAAACTATTCAAATCATTCAACTCTGACCAGTTATCTGTCCAATGCGTTGATCCCATTGGGGATAGACGGTTCATAATATTGGGTTTAGTAATGGACTAGACAGGTCCCACGAGCGTTCCACGTCCTCAACCAGATCTAAATTAAATCAACCGCAATTTAGTTCAGAGGCACCACACATCCAAATAAAAATATTATATATATATTAGACTGGACTAGTACTACTGCGCCCGATTGAATTAGACCCAACAACGCTCTACACTCTTGAACCTAAATCAAGCCAGACTAGACGGCTCCGCCCAAGGGCTCCACCTGGCCATACTCTTGACCTTGACTCGAATAAAACCAAATGGCTCCGCTCGGGGGCTCCACCTGGCTATACTCCTAACCCTGACTCGAATCAGACCAAATGGCTCCACTCGGGACTCCACCTAGCCATACAAGGGACATCCACGTCATTCCTTATCACGATGGATACACCATTAGATGCCCGCTATATTTGGGATTAGCCTCAACCCATTCTGAGCAATATTCTCGCGAGATTGCCAGGCAACGTCATCACCTCCACCTGCAATAAATACAGGCACGACACACCTCAGGTAACCTAAGTTTCAATTTCATTATCTCCACCTTGGAGACCTACTAACTTGAGCGTGTGTCTTTTGCAGGTCCCCCTGTCGGGGTTGCACCTGACCAGAAGAGACACCGAGCCGGACCGGACTACTCCAGTCCTCAAGTAGGAACATTTGGTGCCCACCATGGGGCCGAGTAAAATTTACATCTCCCACAATGGTTAGAACCTAGAGCCAGGTGACCGCCGCCGCACGCCAATGGCAACGCCCCGACGACGATGATCATCCGCAACCTAGTGACGCTAAAACAATAAGGAGAGACGCTCCGACACCAACCCAACTCTCCCCGAAAGCATCCTAGCATCAGATAAACGACCTAGAGGCGGAGAACCAACAGTTAGCAGCCCAGGTCGACATGTTGGCACGGTCCCGGGAACAACTCCCGACCGATCACGAGCGCTGACACTCAGAACATGAAGAAAGCAATCGCTCGGAAAGGAGGAGACCAGTTTTCGTCCTCCGAGACGAGATCTCCAGCGCACCCCGTCAAGAAAGAGAGAAAGATTCCAAGGCCATGGAGGTTGCGACTTCCCTCCCTCTTGACTTGGGACCCTTTGCCGAGCACATCATGACAACGAGCCTTCCACCCAAGTGCAAATTGTCGACTACTCTGATGCCTTACGACGGTATGGGCGACCCTACAATACACTTGATAATGTTTAGGACCATGATGCTCTACAACGGAGCAACCGACCCTGCTCTCTACAGAGTTTTTCCAACTTTCCTAGAGAAAATTGCTTTACTATGGTTCGCTTCCCTCCCACCGAAGTTTATACATCTTTCGCGGATCTCTCTTGCACCTTCCTCAACTGATTTTCCACATCTCGGGTCTACTACAAAACAAAGAATGTCCTCCACTATGTCAGGCAAGGGCAACATGAACCCCTAAGGGAGTATATACGCAGGTTTCAAGCTACAACTGCCAAAATCCTGAATCTCGAACCCCGAGTTGAGCTCTGCTCTATTGAATATGGGCTGAAGCCCGAATACTTCGCCGACCAAATCGCCCTGATAAAGCCTAGAGATATGGTTGAGTTCCAGGAGAAGACTGCAATCCTCATAGAGATGGAAGAGCTCTGTGAGGCCAAAAAGATCGACATGCAGAGTATCAAAGATACTGCCGAAGATAGAAAATCCAGAAGGGTAGACAAAAGAAGTGATGATCACAACCGTTACGAACAGAATAACAACAAAGGGTCGAGGTCACCACCTCACCTGAACACCCGATACGAAAGGTACACTCCTTTTAATACTAGGAAGGAGACCATTCTTCACGGAATCTACAACTTGAAACTCCTCAAGTACCCTGCCAATGCAGGAAAATAGAACTGCCACTTAATGCCGACATGAGCAAGAAATGTGTTTTCCACGACACCTATATGCACACCACCAAGGACTTCATAGTATTCGGAGATCAACTTGAGGACTTGGTCTGTGCAAGACACCTCAACAGATATATCCATTGCCAAAGAGAACGTGGTCGGAGCAGGAGCCAAGACCATCGACGATGGAGCCAAAGTCGGACACCTCCTAACCCCCACTCGGGCCAAAGGGAGAACAACCGAGCTGATCGGTCAGGAAACGAACTCCGAGGAGTCATCGACTACATCACCGATAGGTTCGCATGAGGTGGCGAATCAAGCTCGACCAGAAAGATATCACTCCGGGCAATCATGGCTGTTGACAGCACTACTCGCCCACGCTAGTCCGTCTCTAAAACCCATATCATTTTATGAATTCGATTTCCATGGAATTGATCAAAATTTATATGACCTAGTCGTGAATTCTATGATCGCGGGAAATTTTATTGTCAAAAAGGTCCTAGTAGACCAAGTCAACTCTGCCGACATCATTTTCTATTCCACTTTTGAGAAAATGCAGCTGATCGAAGCTCACTCACCCCTTGCAAAGGAGATTTGGTAGGCTTCTCGGGAGAAAGAGTCGAAGTCCGAGGTGCGAACAACATTTAATTCCCACCTAAAGGCAAAAATGATTGATGTGCAATACCTAGTCATCAGCATCCCCAGTCCATATCATATGATTCTGGAGCGATCCTCCTTAAACAATCTGGGAGCCATACTATCGATCCCCCCCATCTAACACTGGAATTCCTTGTTTCGGAAAAGGAAGTAGACGTGCTCCACGCTGATCAGAAGAAGGCTCAACGATGCTACAATGAATTCCACATACAAAAGATGGCAAAGCCAATGAAAGAACCTAATGACCCATCGAACCAAGAACCTTCCACAACCATAGGCGAACAACTGGCAGGAATCCTTGAACAAGTCCTATGTCAAGACGCGCAAAAATGACGCCGACCCGGTGCTTAAAACCAAATGACAACTCGAGTCGTGTGCAGATTGCCCCAACCGGCACAAATAATGCTTGGACATAGCACTCTCCTGTATGCAAAATTTCTTTTTAGTATTCAATAAAAAATGCATTTCTCGCATTTGTTGTGTGTGTCCAAGAATTCTACAGCCATCTCGCTATTTCGGCAAATATCCAATGGATCGAAACATACATGAACCCTTGTGTGCGGTCATGCCTTGCGCTCATCTACGAGCTCAGCTAGAACCCCCGAGTGCGGTCCTCGACCACCAAAGCCACTACTTCTGACCTCAAAGCTCTTACACGACCAGGACTCGGTTTTCACCAGCCTGGCTCGTTGGCCATCGCGCCACTACTTCCGGCCTCAGAGGCCTTATATGACCCCTCACGCGCGGTCTTGCCTTATGCTCATCAGCGAACTTGGCTTGAACCTTCGAGTGCGATCCTCATCCCCAAAGCCGCTACTTCTGACCTCAAAGCCCTTACAAGAGCAGGACTATGTTTTCACCAACCAGGCTCATTGTCCATCGCGCCACTAATTCCGGCCTCATAGTCCTTACATGACCCCTGGCACGTGGTCTTGCATTACGCTCATCGGCGAGCTTGGCTTGAACCCCCGAGTGCGGTCCTCGGCCTCTAGAGCCACTACTTTCGGCCTTAGAGCCCATACACGACCAGGACTCAGTTTTCACTGACCTGGCTCGTTGGTCATCACACCACTACTTTCAATTATAGAGCCCTTACATGACCCCTCACACGCGGTCCTGGCTAACGCTCCTCGGCGAGCTCGGCTTGAACCCCCGAGTGTGGTCCTCGACTGCTAGAGCCGCTACTTCCGGCCTTAGAGCCCTTACACGACCAGGACTCGGTTTTCACTAGCCTGGCTTGCTCGCCATCGCGCAACTACTTCCGGCCTTAGAGCCCTTACTTGAACCCTTGCACGCGGTCCTACCTTATGAACCTTGGCGAGCTCAACGTGAACCCCCGAGTGTGGTCCTTAGCCCCCAGAGCCGCTACTTCTGGCCTCAGAACCCTTACACAATTATGACTTGGTTTTTGAAGGCGTAATGGCAACACTAGAGGGGGGGGGTGAATAGTGTGTTAACAAAATTAATTAGCCTAAGTCCTAATTTAATCGTTTACTTAAATCGTTTAGGCAATTTGCAATCTTACTATTTGATGCGGAAGCGATATAAACAATTAAGCACAAACAATAATAAATAAGAATGCTAACATGGTAATTTATAGTGGTTCGACCCCAATGCCTACTCCAATATCTAAGCACCCCGCTTAGGATTTCCAAACTAGGTTTACTAGATTATATCAAGTTTCTCTTACAACGAGGACTTTTCACCGAAAAGTCTCCGCTCTCAAACCGAAGACACTTCCACACCCGGAAGTATCCCGCCTTCCTATCGAGAGCACTTTCCCACCTCAACCTAAGGGATAACTAGAACTAATCCTAGTAACAACTAAGTTTACACAAGTGGCTTTACACCTTTTCACCAAGGTAACCACTTCACACAACAAGACCTAACAACCTAGGTCTTACAAACGCACAAATCAAATAAAATGTGTTCAAATAAACAGTTAAAATACAATCAAAAGAGCTAAAAGATTAAACCAAAGGTTAATGCTCTTTCGCAAGCCTTTTGCGCCTTCAACTCGTCAAGAGATAGAGCTTGATCAAAACCCGAGTTGAGCCCAGCTTGTGCGCTTGAAGAAGATGTCCGCGGAAAGAAACAGAGCGCAAGCAGATGATCGTTTGAAAGGCTTAGATCTTCCCTTTGAATGCTCAATCAAATCTATTATGATCTAGGAAAAAGATTAAAAGAAGTTATATGAGGTATATTTATACCCTCATGAAGAAACGGCAACTCAACGGATAGTTTTCTATCTGTTGCAGGCTGTCGATCGATTGGTCGGTCGACCGACCGATCGACCAGTCATTTGACCGCCGCTTTTTCTCTCTGGTCGGTCGATCGACAGGTCGACCGCCCAGACGCAAGATCCTTCGATCCCGCATTCGGTCGACCAGTCGATCGATCGATGTGATCTTACGCTTCAGCAAAAGTAGGTCGATCGACCGGTTGGTCGACCGACAGAGCTACTGCCCATTTTGGGCCTCGATCGGTCGATCGCCCAGTCGACCAAAGTAGCTACTACCTCTTTTAGGCACTGTTCGATCGATCGATCGGTCGACCGAAATGTCTAGTGCCATTTTCCTTACCTTGTTCGGTCGACCGCCTGGTCGGTCGAATTTAGGCTGAATTGAATTTTTAGCACTTTTTTCTTCCGCGCTTCATTTTCGGGTTCCGGCTTTCAACGAGCATCAACATGGAGAGCTTTCATGTGATCTTTAAGCCCATCCAATGCGACTTTGGTGCACTCATCGATCTTTGAGAAACTTCCGTGACGAACCCGAGCGCGATGATCAATGTCCTTTCGATTTTCTAATTTCTTCTGATTTATTTGATCGAGGACATCGAATGATAATCGATATAGAACCTGAAAGATTTCTCGACGAAATATTAGTTCCATGTTTGTTATCATCAAAACTGAGATTAAGAGATTAAGAGATTAAGACCAAGGTTGAAAACCTAAAGCCAACAGTTTTCACCAGCCTGGCTCCTTGGCCATCGTGCCACTACTTCCGACAATAGAGCCCTTACATGACCCATCGCGCGTGGTCATGCCTTGCGCTCCTCGATGAGCTCGGCTTGAACCCCCGGGTACGCTCCTAGGCCCCTATAGGCGTTACTTCCAACCTCAGAGCCTTACACGATCACAACTTGGTTTTAACCAGCCTGGCTCATTAGCCATCGCGCCATTACTTCTGGCCTCAGAGCCAATACATGACCCCTCGCATGCAGCCCTGCCTTTCACTCCTCGGCGAGCTCGACATGAACCCCGGAGTGCGGTCGTCGACCCCAAAGCCGCTTCTTTTGATTTCAAACTCCTTACACGACCAGGACTCGATTTTCATCAGCCTGGCTCGTCGGCCATCGCGCCACTACTTTCGGCCTCAGATCCCTTACATGACGCATCACACGTGGTCCTTCCTTACGATCCTCAGCGAGCTCGGCTTGAACCCTCGAGTGTGGTCCTTGACCTCTAGAGCCATTACTTTCGGCCTTAGATCCCTTACACGACCAAGACTCGATTTTAACCAGCATGGCTCGTTGGCCATCGTGCCACTAATTCTAGCTTCCGAGCCATACATGACCCCCCCCCCCACCCGCACGCGGTCCTACCTTACACTCCTCGGCGAGCTCGGCTTGAACCTCCGAGTGCGGTCCTCGGCCCTTAGAGTCGCTACTTCCGACCTTAGAGCCCTTACACAACCAGGACTCGGTTTTCACCAGCTTGGCTCGTTGGCCATCACACCACTACTTACGGACTCAAAGCCCTTAGATGACCCCTAGTGTGCGGCCCTACCTTACGCTCCTTGGCGAGCTCGACTTGAATCCCCGAGTGCGGTCCTCGGCCCTCAAAGCCGCTTCTTCTGATTTCAGAATTCTTACATGACTAATGACTTGTTTCTAAACTATCATGACTCCTCAAACAACACCTGACATAGATAGCCTTCGATCGACGCTATCGGCATTACTCAAATCTTCGAGATAACCTCAAATGCCACTATATGAGGCCTGACCTCAAGAAGAGAACTTCTTTTCGAAAAGGCTAAACGCTATCGACATGGGAGCCCGAGACCCTATGGTCTTCACATACTTCAACAAACTCTCCACCAAGTGGGTCTTCTCCTTACTGCTTGGGTCACTCCTCTTTATTGCCGCCAGCCGCGTGCGAGCGCCCGAAGCCTTCAACAACGAAGACATTTTTCCTGTGCAAACCAAAAGAAATCAAATGAGTATGTTCCAAGCAAAGGAAGCAACAAATACCTTGCACTACGGACCCACCTATGTACTCCAAAACCGAAGACTCGTCATTACTCCGCTCGAGTATCTCCTGTGGAGTGAGAGGAATAGAAGGACAATTCTGTGACAGAAAGGAAACCATAACCTTTTCCTTATGGGGAACACCTTCATCCTTAAAATCCTGAACGAAATAGGGCTCTGATCTCCAAGAGAAAGGAAACCTCTTTGTGCAGAAATGCTCCTCCAGAAAGAAAGGCCAAAGGCCCTCTTGGGACCTAACCCTAAAATAACGAGTTTTGAAGCCTTTATACAAACTCTTATACAAGGCAAAGAACTTCCTCCCAGGGATAATATTGAAAGACACCCATAGTCCTTTTTGTGCCCCTTTTGCTTGGAAAAGGGAGAAGAACACATTGAGGCTCGGCTTAATACCAAGACACTCCATTATAATTAGGGTAATTACCTGAATACATTCTGAACTTTGGACATTGTCTCATTTGTGACCAAATCCGAAATAATACCAAATTACATCCTAAACTTTGACATTGATCTCAATTATAGTCTCTCGTCATCTCTCCGTCGTCATCTCCGTTAACTACATGACGTGGCATGCCCACGTGGAATAAAATATTATTAATTTTTTTACACATCATTAAAGATAAATAAAAAAATATTTTTTTAAAAAAAAACCCTTCCACGTGGTAAATATATAATTTTTTAAAATAAAGTTTCTTTTTAAAACAAAGTTTTTTTAAAATAATTTTTTTTATTTAAAAAATATATTTTAAATAAATAAATAAAGTTTTTTTAAAAAAAATATTTTTTCTAATTTTTTTAATGATGTGTAAAAAATAATAATATTTTATTCCACGCGGGCATGCCACGTCATGCAGTTAACGAAGATGACGACGGAGAGATGACAGGAGGATATAATTGAGATCAATGTCAAAGTTCAGGATGTAATTTGATATTATTTCGGATTTGGTCACAAATGAGACAATGTCTAAAGTTCAGGATGTATTCAGGTAATTACCCTTATAATTTCAAAACATCGAAAAAATGCCCAACTGTTCGAGTGCAACTGAGTAGGAGCAACATTCACCAAATTTAGGACACTATGCTCAAAATCAGTAAAAGGAAGATGACCCCGTCAAAGAAAGTCTTGTACATAAAGAAGAACTCCGAGTCGGTGCGATGATACACTCGATTTGACAACAAGCACGGAAGACATTCGTAGCTCTCCTCGGCGCCCTTACAGGCACTGAACACACTCTCCCAAAGGGACAAAATGCTATCCAGGTCGGTCATCACCAAACCCTATAACTTTACATCCTCTTGAATCCAGTAGTAGAAATTCGGGTCCTTCCCCGGCGTCCCAAACTCTAATTTTACGATGGCGCTTCTCTTTGCCATCGGTCCAATAAAGATTGCAAAAACCCTAAAACGAGGACGAGTCAGCACAAATCTACTGACCTAAGGCAGGACCTGCGAAAGCTGAAACAATGCGTCAGAAAACTCACCGGAGGAGGAAGGAAGACGACAACAGTCGGACAAGCAGTCCACGAAGTCATCGCCGAAGAGAACCTTCAAAGCACCAATCACCAAAAGCACGAGCAAAAGTTCGAAAATGAAAGGAGGAAATTACTTTACAGGCATACGGGCGACAAACCCCTCATTGAGTCATTGAACCGCGTGCTAACGATCACACCAGGAGCAAATCTGAACCATCCAAACATGCCAAGGCGGCAGGCTCCTAGAAAACAACAAGGCACGTGTGAGCAATTTGTTCTTCGCCATGATCACCTCTTAAAACGAAGAGACAAGGACCAATCAAGAGCCGTCACGAAGGAAGAAAAACCCTAACACTAAGCTGCCATACTAGGCGCAGAAGTCGAAAAGACGTAAAAATAACACAGCAAAGATACACTAATCCAATTCACTCCAATTCAAGACAAGATTGCTACACGCCAACCTAGGGGCCAAGCTCGGTCTCTACAGTCGCTTGACACGGCTCGGCATCTATGATCACTTGACACTTTTCGGCCTCTATGGTCGCTTGACAAAGCTCGGCCCTTACACTCGCTTGACATAGCTCAGCCTCTACGATCACTTGACATAGCTCGGCCTCTTTGGTCTCTTGATACAGCTCACCTATATGGTAGTAGGACGCAGCCCGAAAAAAATATTTCGAGAAATTCTTCAAAGACGTAAGAAAACCGAAGTCGAGAAGCCAAGTCTACTTAGGGCTCGACATGAAGCCCTCCAGACTTCGACCGAGCTCGGGGGTGTGAACTGGACTAGTACTACTGGGCTCGATCAGATTAGACCCAATAGCACCCTACACGCTTGAACCCAAATTGAGCCAGACTAGACGACTTCTCCCGAGGGCTCCACCCAACCATACTCCTGAACCTGACTCGAGCCAGACCAAATGACTCCACCTGAGACTCCACCTGGCAATACAAGGACATCCACGTCCTTCCTTATCACAAGGGATATGCCATTATAGACCCGCTATCTTCGGGATCGGCCTCAACCCATTATGAGCAATATCCTCTCGAGATTGCCGGGCAACGTCATCACCTCCACCTGCAATAAATACAAATACTACACGCTTCAGGTAACCTAAGTTCCAATTTCATTACCTCCACCTTGGAGACTTACTAACTTGAGCGTCATAGTGTCTTTTGCAGGTCCCCCCGCCAGAGTTGCACCTGACTAGGAGAGACACTGAGCCGGATCGAACTACTCCTATCCTCAAGCAACTTGTCTAAATCTACTGGGC
This sequence comes from Canna indica, assembly GCA_034359265.1. Classification (NCBI taxonomy): domain Eukaryota; kingdom Viridiplantae; phylum Streptophyta; class Magnoliopsida; order Zingiberales; family Cannaceae; genus Canna; species Canna indica. The sequence continues at coordinate 44,593,703 of CP136894.1, read as the reverse complement.
CCGATCGGATTAGACCTAGCAGCGCCCTACAACTCAATTCATGCCAAACTAGATGGCTCTACCCAAGGGTTCTACCCAGCTACACCCCTAGACTCGACTCGAGCCAGATTGAACGGCTCTGCCCGGGGGCTCCATCCGGCCATACATGGACATCCACGTCCTTTCTTGTCACAAGGGATACACCATTACGCACCCACTATCTCCGGGATCAACCTCGACCCATTCTGAGCAACATCCTCGCGAGATTAGCGGACGACGTCATCACCTCCACCTGCAATAAATATGGACACAATGTGCCTCAGGTAACCCTAATACCAATTTGCATTACCTCCATCTTGGAGTCCCACTGACTTGAGCGTTGGAGTGTCTTTTGCAGGTCCGCTTCGTCAGCGTCGAACCAGACAAGAATCAAATCAGAAGGTCCCAACTCTCAGGCCAGAACATATGGCGCCCATCGTGGGGCCTCGTAAAGCTTACCTCCCCCACAATGGATGGACCCCGGTGCCAAGCAACCATCGCCGCACATCAACGGCAATGATCCGACGGCAACGATCGATCACGACCTAGTAACACTAAAATAGCGAGGAATGACGCTCTGATACCGGCTAATCTTTCCCTTAACGAGTACCAACAGCGGATAAACGATCTGGAAGCAAAAAACCAATAGCTAACGACCCATGTTGAGATGTTGACATGATCTCGTGGATAGCCCCCGGCTAAACAACATTCACTCGAGAAAAAGGAGACCCGATCCAGTCCCCCACGACGAAGTCTCCAACACCCCCCATCCGAAGAAGGGAGAGGATCCTAAAATCCGGAGAGCTAGGACTGTCATCCCTCTCGACGTGGGACCCTTCACCGATCACATCATGACAACTCGCCTCCCATAGAGGAGCTATTTACCTACCACCATGACACCCTATAGCGGTACAAGTGACCCCGCACTACACCTAACGACGTTTCAGATCATGATGCTCTATCACGGAGCAACCAACATTCCTGGGAAAAACCGCCCTATTGTGGTTTACTTCCCTCCTACCAAGGTCTATCCACTCTTTCGACGACCTCTCCCAAGCTTTCCTCAGCCGATTCACCAGATCGCGAGTGTATCACAAGACAGGAGCTGCCCTACACTATATTAGGCAGGGGCAACATGAGCCCTTAAGAGAAATCCTAAATAGGTTTCAGGCCACAACGATCGAAATCCCCAACCACGACACATAGATCGAGCTCTTCTACATCTAACTCGGGCTAAAACTCGAACTCTTTGCTGACCAGATCACCCTAGCAGAACCCAAAGACATGGCCGAATTTGAGGAGAAGGCCGCTAGCTTCATAAAGATGGAAGACCTCCGAGAAGCCAAAAAGACTGACAAATAAACTGTCAAGGCTATCATCGAAGACAAAAATTCTAGAAAGGGAGACAGAAAAAATGAAGATCGCAGTCACCACGAGTAGAATAGTGGCAGAGGGCCGAGGTCACCACCTCGTTTGAGCGCCCGGTTTGAAAATTATACTCCTTTCAATACTAGGAAGGAAACCATCCTTCGGGACATCTACCACATTAAACTCATCAGATACCTTGCCATGACATGAGCAAGAGGTGCACGTTCCATGACATCTACGGGCACACAACCGAGGAGTGTGTGGTACTTTGTGATCAGTTGGAGGACTTGATCCAAGCAAGATGCCTGGATAAGTATATCCACCACCAGAAAGAAAGAGGTCGGAGCAGAAGTCGCGACCCTAGGCGACGAATCCGAACATCCCCGATTCCCATTCAGGCCATAAGGATGGCAAGCGAGCTGATAACTCGGAAGCCGAACCCCGAGGGGTCATCAACTACTTCGTTGGCGGACTTAGAAGGAACGAGAAATCGAGCTCCGCCAGGAAAAGATCTTCTCAAATAGTAACGATGGTCAATAGCGCCATTCGACCACACCAGCTTCCCTCAAGAACACTGGTAATATCTTTCTATAAATTCGATTATCATGGGACTAATCGAAATGTGCACGACCCAATCGTGATCTTTGCAATTGCAAGAAATTTCATCATTAAAAGGGTCCTAGTCGATCAAGACAGCTCAGCCGACATCCTTTTCCACTCTACCTTCGAGAGGATGCAATTAACAGAAACCTCACTTACCCCAAGCAAAGTGGACCTGGTAGGCTTTTTCAAGGAAAGGGTCGATGTCTGGGAGCCCATGCCACATTTGACTCCCGGCCAAGGACAAAAATAATTGATGTAAAATACCTTGTCATCAACGTGGCCAGCCCATGCCACATGATCCTTGGCGACCGTCTCAACATACGAAAGCAGCCACGACTTAACCGTTGAGAGAACTCAAGGTGTGATCGAAAAGCACTAATAAGACTCGAAACCGGGTACTCCTCCTGTACGCATAATTTCTTTATTTCTCAATAAAATTGCATTCCTAGCTTTTTTTCTCTAAGAATGTTCAAGACACCACTACGATTATCTCGCCGCTTTAACAAGTATTCTATTCGAAACATGCTTGAGTCCTCATGCATGAGCTCGGCCTAAATCCTAGAACACGAACTTTCGCCTTCGCGTCATTGTGGTCTTCGACCCCAAAGCCCAGCACACTACTCAGTGAGTGGAACTCGATTTTCACCAGTCTGGTTCGCCGGCCTTAGTTCCTATTTGGGCTCCCTACGCCCTCATCGACCCCAGTCGCACTTCTTGCAAGCTCGATTTTCATAGAGTTTGGTCGTCGACCCTAAAAGCGACCTCCAGCTCAGCTTGGCGAGCTCTAAAATGAGCAACACGACTCCTCGCGCGTGGTTCCACCTTGCGCACCTTGGCAAGCTCGGCCTGAACCCCCGAGTGCAGTCCTTGGCTACCACGCCACATTACTTCCGGCCTCAGTGCCCTTACACGGCTCCTCACGCGTGATTCCACCTTACGCTCCTTGGCGAGCTCAGCCTGAGCCCCCGAGAGCAGTCCTTGGCTACCACGCCACATTACTTTTGGCCTCAGCGCCCTTACACGACTCCTCGCGTGGGGTTCCTCTTTACGCTCCTTGGCGAGCTCGGCTTGAATCATCGAGTGCAATCCTTGGCTACTGTACCATACTACTTCCAGCCTTAGCACCCTTACACGGCTCCTCACACGCAGTTCCGCCTTAAATTTCTTAGCGAGCTCGGTATGAATCCCCGAGTGTAGCCCTTGGCTACCGTACCATACAGCTTCCAGCCTTAGCACCTTTACATGGCTCCTCACGCGCGGTTCCGCCTTAAATTCCTTGGTGAGCTCGGCTTGAATCCCTGAGTGTAGCCCTTGGCTACCATGCCACATTACTTTTGACCTCAGCGCCCTTACATGACTCCTCGCATGCGGTCCCGCCTTACGCTCCTTGACGAGCTCGGCCTAATCCCCTGAGTGCGGTCTTTGGCTACCACGCCACTAAAATCCTTATCCGACCTACACACTAAGGGACTCAGTAGTCTCTCACCGCCACATGATTTGGAAACACCATCGAAGAATACAAGGCCACCTCGGATGCCCCAACCAAAGGGTCCTTCTAAAATAGGTGTCTTTAAAAGGACAAGCCAAACGATACTGGACAACCAAATCAAGAAAATAAAGTATACAAATTACAAGGTGAGCTCACAAGGAGCTAAGAGTTAAAAGGACCCGAGGGGTAATTATTCGTTACAGGCCAAATAAAGTAACCAGCACACGGGTAATTTAATGAAACTACTTGGCCTTGGTCGATGCAACATGAACCCTCCTCTCCGAAATAGCACTCTCCGACAAATCCTCCTCAGGACGGACAGAAGTTTCCTCCTCGGGTACTGAAACCACAAGAACGCTATGCTTCACTACTTTGGACGGGTCGACCTCTGAAAAATCGATTTTGAGAGCTAGAAGTTGAGGCTGCTCGAGGGCTTTATAAAAACCTATGTCATACACCAGGACATCAACACTGTTGAACTGACACACCTCGGCCTCAAACCTTTTGGCATCAGATTGCCATTTGTCCCCCTCAGCCCGTAGTTGTGCTTCAGCCATCTCAAATTCATCCCGTAATTGCTCTTTAGTCACCTCAAATTCAGCCTGCAACCGCGCTTGAACTACCTTAGTTTCGGCCTCCAAACTGGAATTCTCCGTTACGACCACATCCAAATCTTGTTGAAGCTTAGCTAACTCTACTTGAGTAGTTGTAGCTTGACTTTCTGCCTCTTTTACTCGGGCGTTTAAAAGATCGACCTCACTGGTCTTGGATTCCAGAGCCCTCCTTAGTGGCTCAACCTCATAGGAGCGAATGGCCAATTCCCTGTGCAAAGTCTCTTGTAGTTGCCCGACCAAGCAGGAAAAACCAGATTGAAAATACTCCCATGGGCTTACCCCCGCCAAGGACATCAGCTGAACACCACTGCCACCCCTAGAAGGATTAGTTGACGGAGGAGTTTTCACCATCTCCACGGGCACAATCGTAACCCCACCTACTGGGAAATCCGCTGATTGGGATCTTGGATCCTCGATGGTGCTTCTATTTCTTGAGGAAAAGACATTAAAAACAAAGGCCAAGCAGGTGAATAATTTTCAGATGCAGAAAAGACATTGAACGCGTTACACCACAAAACCTACTTATGTACTCCAAAACTAATAACTCTATTAAAAATCTCTTGAGGAGCAAGAGGAACAGACAGATAATTCTTTTCTAAAAAGTCAATTAAAGCTTCATCCTCAGGAGGGATACTCCCCTCCTCAAAATCCTGAATAGAATAGGGATTCAGCCTCTATGACAAAGGAAACTTCTCCACACAACTCGGAGCCTCCAGCCAGAAGGGCCAAATGCTCTCTCGCAACTTGACCCTCAAAAAGAGGGTCTTAGACAAAGCAAAAAGCTCTCCGTGGGATAGCATTGAAGGATACCCAAATCCTTTCTGAGCACCCGTCACTTGAAAGAAAGAAAAGAAGACGTGGAGGCTTGGCTTGATCCTAAGGTGCTCCATCATAATCTCGAAGCACCAAACGGAAGCCCAACTATTCGGGTGCAATTGTATGGGAGGCACATTAACCAGATTTAGAACGTTGTGCTCAAACTCGATAAAGGGTAAGCAAATTCCTAATTCCTCGAAGAATGTCTGATACATGAAGACAAATTCCGAGTTAGTGTTATAGCACACCCGGTCTGACAGGAGGCTTGGAAGACATTCGTAGTCTTCTTAGTTGCCTTCACGGGCAATGGACACGCTCTCCCAGAAAGATAAAATTCTATTAAGATCGGTTAACACTGAACCACTAACTTCACATCCTCCAGAACCCAGGAGTAGGAATCATGATCCGTCACTAGCGTCGCAACTTCTGATTTTACTACGACACCTTTTCTCACCATCGCAAAAACCCTATAATAGGGATGAGTCAGTTTAAACCTACAGACCTAAGATAGGACCTACAAGAACAACAGAGAACTCACCTAAAGAAGAAACAGAGGTGACGACGATCGAGCAAAATTCGAAGCTGTTGTCGGAGAAAATCCCTAAAAACATCGAGTCAAGGAAAAAGCTAGACTTCGGAGGCAAGAAAAAGGCTTTATAGGCGGCATGATAAGCGAAAAACTTCCACTCACCGGACCATTAGCAATCTTGCTAGATCATAAGACTTTCTAGGGAATAAAGGAGAATGTGTGAAAACAACCTTTTCCGCCATGATCACCTCACTAACTGAGGGAGTGAGGAACCAATTAGAAAGCGCCATAAGGAAAGAGAAAGTCCTATGGCGAAAGGTTGCCATACGAACCATAAAAGCCGAAGAGGCATGAGAACAACACGACAAAAATACACTGATTTAACTAACCTCAGGACAAGACATGAAACTACATTCAGCTTACATGGTCAGTCCTTTCAGCTGGTCCTCTGCGACCGACCAATTGCTCCAATTCGAACTTGGCTTCAGCAGCCACCTGCTCGGCCTTTGTTCCAACCCAGCCTTCATGGTCGATTGCTCTAGCTCGATCTACACGATCACTCCATCTTGGCCTCCTCGGCCATTTCCTTCAGCTCGGCCCCTACAGTTGTCCACCTCGACATGGCCCCCATGGTCACTCGCTCCAATTCGAACTTGGCTTCAGCAGCCACCTACTTAACCTCTATGATCAACCACTTCAAAGCAATATCTAGTTCGGCCTCCTTGGCCACTCAGTGTAGCATCCCAAAGAATTCCTCAAAGATTCCAAAAGACAAAGGCTAACTGTATTTAAGAGCTCGACATGCAGTCCTATAGACTTCGACCGAGCTCGGGGGACTATGGACAAGACTAAAACTATTGGGCTCGGTCAGATTAGACCCAGCGATGCCCTATAACTCAATTCAAGCCGAACCAGACGGCTCTACCGAGGGGTTCCACCGAACTACACCCCTGGACTCGAGTCTAGCTAGATCAAACGGCTCTATCCGGGGGCTCCACCCGGCCATACATGGACATTCACATCCTTCCTTATCATGAGGGATACATCATTACGAGCCCACCATCTCTGGGATCTCCCTCGACCCATTCTGAGCAACATTCCCACGAGATTACCAGGCGACGTCATCACCTCCACCTATAATAAATATGGACATGTCGCGCCTTAGGTAACCCTAATCCCAATTTGCATTACCTCCACCTTGGAGTCCCACTAAATTGAGCGTCGGAGTGTCTTTTGTAGGTCCACCCCGTCGGCGTCGAACCAGACAAGGAGAGACACCGAATTGGACCAGAAGGCCCCAACTCTCAAGCAGGATATATCAAATATATATCCATTACAAATGAATGGTCCCTTGTACATCAACATGATTGGCTTACGGGCACTATTCCTTCCAGAAGTTTGCCCCGAATTGGGAAGGTCCATGAAGAGTCATAAAATATATAGGAAAAGGAGCCTACAAGATCACCGAACTCTCCGAATGAGAACTTCCACTCTCGTGGAACGTGACCTCCTTGCGGGCCTACTATAGCTAAGCAAACCCCCTTTAACTACAAGTGGTTGGTGCACTCTTTTTCCTTTATTGCGGTTTTTTCCCACAGGGTCTTCCCTTCATAGGTTTTAACGATACATAACCATGTGTAGACCAAGTGCCCCGCTTGGTGGGACTTATGTTCTGTCAATTTTTGCTCTTCGAGTCTTCCTTGGACTTAAATGTGGCCTCTAGCTCCAAATGATCGGCTCTTGCCTAGATCTAAACTTTGTGATTTAAGAAATATATATATCCTATTCTTCCAAACACCAAAATTTACCTCATCAAACCTAGGTGGTTCAAACGTTATACTCTCTAGTGTCATTCTAGGATCGAGGCAAGATGTAGAGGAGATGGTGAAATCTCAATCCACGATCCGCTCTAATACCAAATATTGGTGAAATTGTCACACTAGAGGGGGGGTGAATAGTGTGTTAACTAATCAATTAACCTAAATTCGATTTTAAACATTTTCTTAAATTACTTAGGCAATTCACAATTTAACGACCAAATGCGGAAGTGAGTAATAAAGCTAAGCAATGCGATACACAAAGAAAATAATACTAACACAATCATTTATAGTAGTTTGGCCCCAATGACTACTCCACTACCTAAGCACCCCGCTTAGAATTTCCAAACTAGCTTTATTAGATTATATCGTTTCCCTTACAATAAGGATTTTACACCAGAAAGTCTCCGCTCTCAAACCGAAGACACTTCCACACCCGGAAGTATCCTGCCTTCATACCGAGAGCACTCTCCCACCTCAACCTAAGGGACAACTCAACTAATCCTAGTAAACTAAGTTTACAATGATGGATTTAAGCCTTAACACCAAGGCAACCACCAACTCAATCAAACCTAGCAACCTAGGTTTACACACTTGATATACAACGAAAATAAACAACAAAATACAATAACAATTGGAGCAATAAATCAAACAATAAGTACTTAGCTCCAAAAGAAATTCCCTAGTCCTCTTGATGCCTCAAGATGATGAATCGGTGAAGCTTGAAGGCTAAATCAACAAGTGGAGATCAAAACTATGGTTCTTGCAAGGATGACTCAATGAAAGCTTGAAGAGATGCTTAGGATCACTCTTTGAGGCTTGGAAGCATCAATGATAGGCTAGGAATGAGTTTGGGATGAGTATTTATAACTCCCAACACTCAAGGCTCGTCAACGGGCATTTTTCTACCCGTTGCCGACGCCCGGTCGCTTGCCGATCGATCGTCAGTCGACCGAAGGCATTCTACCCATTTTAGGCATCCATCGGTAGACCGAAATGCCTTCTACCCATTTTCACCTTCTATCGGTCGACCAGCCGGTCGATCAAATTTGAGAAGGCTGATTTTTTTGTGTGTTTTTCTTGCGCGCTTCATTTTCGGGTTTCGACCTTCAGTGCGCATCAACTTGGAGGCCTTCTCTAGACTCGTCCAAGACGTCTTTGGTGCACATGTTGAACTTCAAAAAATTTCCACGACGAACCCGAACGCGTCGACCAATGTCCTTCCGATTTTTTGATTTCTTTCGATATTTCCGATCGAGGACATTGAGTGCTAACCGATATGGAACCTAAAAATATTTCTCAATGGAATATTAGTTCTATGTTTGTTATCATCAAAACTGAGATTAAGATCAAGGTAGAAAACCTTAGGCCAACATTCTCATTCGTTGATTGATTCATAGTCATATCCGGAATCTTAAAATGATTATAATATCTGAATAATATATCCTTAATAACAATTACCAAGGATGAATTTTCTAAATTCAAGATGCCAATTATAATGTATCATCTAATAACGATTGTCAAAGATACATTACCTAAATTGTAATCACCATGATTCAAACTCATTTTCAAATTCGAAATTAATTTCCAAAATTACCAAGAGAGATTTAGTCAGTTAATGGTCACGTGGATCCAATCCGATGAGTCATAACCTCAAGCCCAATTTGGTTCACCCTATGTGTGCGACCTTGTAGGTTCACTTAACATTGACAAAAGGTCCAAATCTCATTTGCAACCCACAAGTCATAAGCGACATTTAGCAAGACATTATGTGTAATACCCAAAATCATAATAGTAATATTTTATTCTTGATCGGGGGATTTGGACCCTAGTTAGCATGGATTGGCGGGTAGCTTCGGGATTAGACCCGAGTAAGCATTTAATGTATTAAAATTAAGGGAAATTTTATTTGTCTTATCTCTGTGATTTATCATGCTAGGGTGATAGAGGGTCTCGAGGCAAATTTGGCGGTACAATCGGATCTCGAATCGGAGTTAGATCGGATGAGTTATGGGTTGTTTAAGTTAGATCTCTTAGGTAGGGGTATTTTGGTCATTTGGACCCAACTAGTGTCTATAAATTAGACCCTAGGGTGTGCAGCTAGGGGTTTTAGAGCCGTGCGCCATCCGAGGCAAAGGAGAGGAGAGATAGGGCGCCATCAAGGAGGAGGAGCCATCGGAGCCGAATTTTTCGCGAGTTCGTCGGTGTTGATCGGGGGAAGATGATGCGCGTCTTTTTCTTCCATTTTCTCTCCGTTCGGTGAGTGGATTTAGATCTTCTTTTCCCTAATTTTTTATTCATGTCACTATTTTTCTATTTCGGGGTTTTTCGTCAATTTTTGACGTATTTTCTCATATCAGATTGGAAGTTGGATCGATCATTTCTTAAGTGAATCATGTTGTTTATCCCTTTTGAAATAATATTTTAGTTTATTTTCCTTCTTCTTATTCTTTCTTCCTACCCCCTCTTCCTGTGCATCTTGCCGGTCGCGCAAGGAGGTGGCGCCCGGCGGGGCATTGTGGCGGCAGCGGACGCCGACGGTTGTGGGTGCCGGCGATGCGTCGCGAAGGCAGTGGTGCCCGGCGTGGCGTCGCTGCCACGCGCGGGCAGTCGCTACCACTGTCGCGTGGTGGCGGCTTGGCAGCGAGGCATCGACAAGCGCCGGCGGCGGTGCCGGCGCCAGCGTCTTGGGCGGCCCGGTGGCGGCCGGGGAAAGGAGGCGGCAGCGGCTAGGTTGGGGAGGAGGTGGAGAAGATGAAGAGATTAGGTGAGGAGATGAAATGGAGGGTTGAGATTAATTTGGGTGAGATGAAGGGTTGGATTGAAGTGGTTGAGATGAAGGGCAGGGATTTGATCTTGTGTAGATGGAGAGTTGTGATTGTATCTCGTTAGATGGAGGGTTGTGATTGCATCTGATTAGATGTAAGGTTATGATTTCATCATGTAGATGGAGGGTGGAGATCACATCAGGTTAGATGGAGAGTTGTGATTGCATCTAGTTAAATGGAGAGCTGTGATTGCATCTGGTTATGTGAGGCTGTAATTGCATCATGTAGATGGAGAGCTGTGATTGCATCTGGTTAGATGGAGGGCTATGATTGCATCTGATTTGATGTAAGGTTATGATTTCATCATGTAGATGGAGGATGGTCATTGCATCTGGTTAGATGTAAGGCTGAGATTGCATCATGTTAAATAGAGGGCTGTGATTGCATCATATTAGATGAAAGGCTATGATGTAATCATGTTTAGATGAAGGGCTAAGATTTCATTACTGATTATTGATTGTAACACCGTCATATTTATTTGTAACAGTGATTTATTAAATAAATTAAGGTAGTTACTTCATTATTCTAAATAATTATTTGGAGGCCTTAAAGTTAGCGAAACTATTCAAGTTATATATGAATTTTCACCTAATCGATGTTCCGGATTCATTGGTGAGGTCTGTTTCACCATCAGACCTTTATATTTTGAAAACAGTAGGCAGATGTCGCCTCATTTTGCGTGCCAAGCTGAAAAATCATATTTTATATATTTTTATGATTCGATTTGAGATGATTCATGGATATAGTAGTTAATGAGGTGAACTTTATCCTATATATATATCTGTATGTGATTGTGATGTATGGCAAGAGGAGATGGAGGATGAGGTATGCACTTGACATACTCTTTTATTACTTGTTGATAGCACATATTGTTCATACTTATATACTTGCGTGTGTGGTGTTGTGATGTGCTTGTTGCATTTCCCGGAGGCCTCGTTGGTGAGGGAAGGGTATGCCCCAAAGAGATAGCGTTGGCCTTATTCCAGAAGTCCGGCTGGTGAGGGGAGATCATACTCCAAAGAGACAGTCCGGAGACCCGAGCAGGTGAGGGGAACATATGCCCCAACAGGCCAGCTCGGAAGAGCCAATGCCGGTGAGGGGAGGGCATGCCCCAAAGAGACGACATTGAGCTGGGTGGTAGTTCGGCGGCCACCCGTCTACCTACCCTATGTGGCTATGTGGGACTGACGGGTCCGGAGAGCATGCATATGATTGAGGTGTTGCATTCATCCTTGGTTATGTTTATATTTATTGATGGATGCTTATACTTATTGTTGTGGATATGAGTAGGGTAGCGGATGTGTTACTGATATTTGTTCCGTCATTTTTAAAGATATTTTATACTTATTGACGGATGTTGATTTCATGCATACGGATATATTATTGCTGATTTCTTTTGACATTGTTGTTACATTATTGATATCGGCTTTTGTATTTTTATGCATTATGATTGATTTGGTGAATTGAGGACTGATCTACTCACTAAGTCATAGTTGGAATTACCCCTCATTTTTGTTATTTTTCAGCACCTGAGTTAGATCAAAGAGGTACCGAGGTGTAGTAGCGCAGCTGGTGGTGGCAGGGCAGCGGGTCTCGTGACATGTTGTGATCGAGGAGGATACCTGAGTCATTTTAGTGTGTCTTTGAGTTGTTGAGTCATGTTGACTCGGGTCATGGTTTCTGCATTTTATTTTTATTTGGGGAGTCTTGTTTATTTATTTGAACTCATTTTTAATAAACTTGTTTAGTGTGTTCATATTGAGTTTTGGTTTGGTTTGGTTTGGTTCGTGGTGTCATGTCTATTCTTTTCAAAAAAAAATCTCCCACTGTTCAAGTTATTGTGGTTTTGATGAGTTGGGTTAGGCTTCGGGGTACGTGGCATATCCTGGCTGGTCATATCGGGTTTGGAGTGTGACATTATGACTACCCAAGTCAAGTGAGGTCGGTGACCCGAACAACCTAACTCACAGTATGATACTCTGTCCTTTTGTCATGCAATATCTGGATCGAGCATAAGACATGGATTACATCATCTTTATATTGCTCAATCTAATTTCTTGATTCCTGAGTAGACTAACTCAATAAATGATATTGATACTCCTTACAATTCATTTGAGCACGACCATGCATTTTCTCAGTCACACTCATCAAGGGGCGCAGGTATACGAGAGGGACAAATTCCTTCACGACTACACATATTCCTCTACATGAATCATTCTATGTCCAACTGTAGTATTTTTTCACCATCCGGTTAAAGATGATGTTAGACTAGGTCAAAACACGAAATTTCTCATGTAGGAATCCATGGTGACATCAGGTCGGAGGACTGATGTATCACTACGATTGTGAGATATACTAATAATATTAATCCACGTAGTATTCTCACGGTGGGTCTGTCCAACACCATGTTCTCCAACATGTGTTAATGATCTGACTTTAATATCATATATTCATGACCAGTAAAACATGATCATCGTCAATCAAACTGCATATTAATCTTCATTCATTATCGTTCCAATAATAATGACCGATTAGGGACTGTTTAGAACAGGATTCCAACTGCCTTAGGATTTCACTATCAAGTCTCATACTTGATGACCATTAGGCGGAATCAACTATTCAAGGAGTCTATTATCAAGTTAAATACGCTCACAATAAATATCAAGATAGAGCAAGTGTTCCAATTATTCAAAAGGAAAATAATAATAACAATAACAATATTATCTCATTGTCCTAGGACACACTACTAACAAGACTCATCCTGGTCCCACCTCAGCAGCTCCTTGCAAGAGAAAGGAGCGGAGGGCCCGCACTGGTTTAGAATATTGGATTAGGGAGGACCGGGTAGGCAACAAAAATTATACACACAACGAAAATAAATTCGATCATCTACCCAATTGGATCCATGCATCTCAGTTGAATCAATACTATGTTGAGGATTATAACTTTGAAGATCGAAATCTGTCTTCTGCTCCGCGAATCCAAGATCACGATCTTGCTCTGGATTCAAGATGTTTCCAAGCAACAAATACCCTCTATGGTTAGCACACGGATGAATGAAATAAACGGGATGACTGCCAAGTGCTAGCTCGGCTCTACCGAAACTCCTTTCACTCTCTCTCTCTCTCTCTCTCTCTCTCTCTCTTGGGCGGAGATCGGCTACCACAAAGGGAGCTCGGCTTCTTTTTAAAGGAGGTCGACTTCCTTTCTTGCCGAGGTCGGCACCCACCAGGAGATTATCAACTACCCATCTAAACCATATGCGGATATTTATAGACACGCCAATCATATTAATCGAGTCTTTCCATCCGTTGATTAATTCATAAGGCGTGTATTATATCATCCTTATATTGCCCAATCTAGTTTCTTGATTCTTGAGTAGACTGATTCTACAAATGACATTGATACACCTATCAATTCATTTGAGCACGACCATGCATTTCCTCAATCACACTCATCAAGCGACCCAGAGATATCTCTCTCAAATACGAGAGGAAATTCCTTCATGACACACATATTCCGTTGTATGATTTATTCAATGTCTAACTGTAGTCCTTATAACCATCCAGATAAAGATGATGTTAGACTAGGTCAAAACACACAATTCCTCATGTAGGAATCCATAGTGACATTAGGTCGAAGGACTAACGTATCACTACAGCTAGAGATATACTAATGATATAATCCACGTACTATTCTCACGGTGGGTTTGTCCGACACCATGTTCTCCAACATGTATATGATCTAACTTTGATATCACATATCCATGACCAATAAAACATGATCATTGTCAGTCAGACTAGATACTAGTCTTCATTCATTATCGTTCCAATGATAATGACCGACTAGAGACAGTTTAGAATAGGATTTCAACTGCCTTAGGGTTTTACTATCAAGTCTCGTACTTGATGACCATTAGGCGGAATCAATTATTCAGGGAATCTCTTATCAAATCAAACATGTTCATAATGGATAACAAGATAAAACAAATGTTCCAATTATTCAAAAGAAAAATTATAATGATAATATTGTTCTATTGGCCTAAGGCACGCAACTAACATAGAAACCTTTTTACTAGTCTCTTATTCGGCTGAATGGCCTCCTCCTCTAGTGTCAAAATGGTGGTCGGGTCCACTTCCCGAACAAGCTAGGGAACCTCTCTGTAGGCGACACCTCGTCCAATAAAAATTGTTAGTCGCTCAGCCTAGAACTCACCTTGAAGAACTATTTCTTAAAGTTCTTATAAGAGCTTCGGAATAGGCTGAAGAGCTTCCTCCCCGGGGTGCTGCTGAAAGACACCCACTGGCCCTTTTGTGTCCCTTTGGCTTGAAAGAAATAAAAGAATACACCCACTGGCCCTTCAGCTCGACCCCAAAAAATCCATCAAAATATCAAAACAATGGACAAACACTCAGTTGTTTGGGGGAAGCTATGTCAGGGCGATGTTCAATTGGATCAATACCCTACACTCAAAATATATAAAAGGTAGTTTGATGCCAAGGTCCTTGAACATGGTCTGGTACATATAAATGAACTCAGGGCCCCTCCTAGGGTGGAAGACCCTATCGTTCAAGGAGCAGGGAATTTTGAAGGCAGTCTCATCACTAGAACGAGAGAGCAACTTGCCTTTGCGAAAGGCCACAATGCTTCTCGAGTTAGTCATCGCCGAGCTCTCTCGCCTGATTTTGTCATGGACCCAGGAGTACGGTTCTGCAACCTCGCTCGGTCTATCTACTACATTTTCCCCTCTACTGCCTATTTCTCACCCAGACTAGAATCCTAATAAACGAGGGATGAGTAGGTATAGCCTATCAACCTAAGGCCGAACTTAACAAATCAGAAGCAAAGAGGTAAGGTCAAAAAGGACTCACCAAAAAGGAAAAGAGGCCAATGAGACGATGAACGGAGCGACAATGTCATTGACAAATGTCTCGAAAGGAAGAAAGTTGAAAACAAGCACGAACTCCGAACACGAGAAAACTCGAAATGAAGGAAATGAGGGGTTTTAAAGCCCAGGAAATGGCAACCTCCATATTGAACGATCGACGTTCACATTTTGTTAACAGAATAAATCCTAGCCGATCACCACATCAGCGGCAGATACCCAAACACCTCAAAATGAACGACTAGATCCCTATTCCATGATTACTCATTGTCATAATTAAATGCTAGAAAAGCAGACACTAACCGGAGGCAAACACATGGAAAAGGCTACCTTTCTTCCCGCAGCCACTATACTAAGCACAGAAACAAAAAAGTCACAAAATGACAAAGCCAGGATACGTTGAACTCACCTACCTCGACGATTTGACTTAGGGCAGAACTTGGCATGTGCTCACAATACTGATCCAAGGTCAGAAGCCTGACCGAGATCAGATGTTCGGCACGTACAAAGAGCTCGACAAACAGAAGGAGATCAGCATACTATTAGAGCTTGGCACGAAGTCCTCAGACTCCGACCAAGCTCAGGGGTGGTCGACTGGACTGGCTTCTTGAGCTCGATCGGATTGATCCCAAAAGTGCCCTAACTCCTGAACCAAACCTAGATCAAATCAGCTACAGCTTAGCCTAAGGGCTCTACCAGACCAAACAAGGATATTAACATCCTACATTTATCACCAAGGATTCAACATTAATAAATCCTCAATCTAGGGGATAATAATCAACCTATTCAAGTTGTATTCATATGGAATTCCAAAAGACATCCTTGTTGAATACCCAAACCTGCATCATAAAACAGACATGATGCAGAACATGTATACTCTCTGTTCTAATTGCATATGCACCACCTAGAATTCTCTCTTACTTGAGCGCCAAAGTGTCTTTATTTGCAGGTCACCACCGAAGCCAACATGGAGATACGGAGGCTTGCAGCACCATCAATCTCAAGCAATAACAAGTAAACTTTTATTGAAATCATGAGTGTTATATATAGTTCAATTAGTTCTATTTTGTTACTGTAAGTGCATGTTTGCTTCATACACTACTAGAAAAATGGGCATCAGCAACGGCTGATGCCGTTGCTGAGCCGTTGCTGAAGAGCAGCAGCAACGGCCGCGCCGTTGCAATAGAGTCGTGACAGAAAGTCGCGTTGCTGATAACTTAGCAACGGATCAGCAACGGCCGCTTGGGCCGTCGCTCAAAACATTATCAGCAACGGCCGCTCGGGCCGTCGCTAAAAATATTATCAGCAACGGTTTTGCCACAGACCCGGAGCCGTTGCTGATAACATTAATAGCAACGGCCGCTGAGTCCGTAGCAACGCCGTTAGTAAAAGCTCGTCGCTAAGCCGTTGCTGTAGGTCATCAGCAATGGTTTTCGATACACTTTTAGCAACGGCTTTCCCACGGACGGCCGTGGGAAAGCCGTTGCTGATGATGTGTACCTGGAAACAGAAAATTTGAAAATTGAAAATTTCCATTGATACATTGATACATTATCTGATACATAACTCACACACCCATACCCTGATGCACACATTCATTCACACATCACAAACACACCAAGATATACATCAAAACAATTATATTTATATTGATAATTATACACGATAGTATAAAAACAATTCAAATGCAAAATTGAAGTATCAATATCCAAACAAAATAAGTTAAACAAGTTCAATATCTCAGTAACAAGTTCAATATCCAAACAAAAAATCTCACGATCACGATGGAGGATGGTCTGGATCATATGGCGGGGTCTGGAGTGCTTGAGTGTACACCGGCGTGGACTGACTCGAGGACGATGGATTAGATGATGCCGAAGAGATGCCTGCTTCGAGATGACCTGACATGTTGCGTATCATAGATTGTATATCCACCATCATCTGACTCTGGTGCTCCATCATCTCAGTCTGACGCGCGACCGTGTCCTCTAGAGTCCTTATTCTGCTACTATGATCATAACTGGATCTAGAGGTGGACGGCCGCTCACCAGCGACCGGAGGGGTCGATGCCCCAAGTGGCCCTAGTACGGCTCGCGCATGACCACTATCTACGAAGCCATATACGCGGCCATGGTCCCAGGCACCTGCGGCCTCGACCCACGTTGCTGTGTCAAAGTCCTCGGGGGTACCCCCGCGCTGCACCACCGTCTGGCTGTAGGTCTCCTACTCGAGTTTGATTTTTTGTTTAATATTTATCATAAAACTTAAATTATAAATATATAATGAATAATTTAAACAAATATATAATTACCATCTATTTCAGCTCTGTGATCTTTGCTGTAAGTCTGAATCCAAGTAGGGAAATCACGATTCCGTAATCTCTCCAATTCTTGATCGTTGTGAATAGAGTATTTTTGCACCATCTCAATGTCAAATATTTCAATGAATTGTTCAATCTCTGGACAATTGAGTAATACATACAAGTGTGCCAAATGATACTCTTCATCGCTTAAGTGTCGAGATGGACGAGAACCAAAAGCACGACCAGAGTGACAAAATATATTTAAACGTCCATCTGAATGTCGAACACCCCCGTCGTCGTTACGTGGAAGACGATCAAATCTTGTCTGTACTGTCGATTCAAAGTAAAATGAGCAGAATGTTGAAATTTCTTGGATGATATACGATTCAGATATTGATCCTTCAACAGCTGCGGTGTTCTTTACTTTTTTCTTCAGACGATTCATGTATCTTTCAAATAAGTACATCCACCGATATTGAATGGGGCCACCAACTCGTGCCTCGTATACCAAGTGTATCGGTAGATGCTCCATCGAGTCAAAAAATGCAGGAGGGAAAAACTGCTCCAGCTTGCATATGATTACAATAATATTATTTTCAAGTGTTGACATATCTTCGACTCGAAGGACATTTGCACAGATGCTTCTAAAAAATATACTTAATTCAGTCAACGGACCCCAAATATTATCAGGTAGAAGATCTCGAAATGCGATCGGAAGTAATCTCTGCATGAATACATGACAATCATGGCTCTTCATCCCTGATATTTTGCAATCATCGACGTTCACACATCGAGATAAGTTTGAAGCATATCCATTGGGTAATCTGAGTTCTTTTACCCATTGACAAACATCTTTGATCTGTTGTTTATTTAACACATATAGGGCCTTCGGTTTCAGATATCGTCCGTTGACCTCTTGTAATTCCAACTCTGGTCTTTTACAAAGTATTTTCAGATCATGTCGGGCTTTGACATTATCTTTAGTTTTTCCAGAAATATCCATCAAAGTGTTGAAAATATTATCAAACACATTTTTTTCAATGTGCATGACATCTAAATTATGTCGAATCAATAATGAACTCCAATAGGGCAATTCCCAAAAGATACTTTTTTTCACCCAGTTGTGTGTTTGGCCAAAACCTGACACTCTTTCATTGCGACCAAATACTATATCTGGAAGTGCTGAAACACGTGCTAACATTTGTTCACTAGACAACATCGATGGTGGCCCATCTCTTTCGACTCTGCCCTTAGTAAATTTATTATGATTCCTTCGATACTGATGATTAACCGGTAGGAATCGACGATGACAATCAAAGAATGAGATTTTTCGTCCGTTCTGAAGACTGATTGATTTAGAGTGTTCCATACAATACGGACAAGAGAGTCGGCCGTGAGTGCTCCAACCCGACAACATGCCGTACGCCGGGAAATCATTTATTGTCCACAAGACCGCGGCCTTTAAATTGAAGTTTTGCTTCTGATGACAATCATAAGTGACAGCTCCCTCAGTCCACAATGTTTTCAATTCATCTATCAAGGGTCTGAGAAATATGTCAATTTCTTTTCGCGGACCCTTAGGACCCAGAATAATCATCGAAAGATAAATAAATTCATCTTTCATGCACATTGGCGGTGGCAAATTATAAACTGTCAGCAGCACTGGCCAAACTGAATAAGGAGTTGCAGAATGTCCAAACGGATTAAAACCATCTGTGTACAATCCCAATCTGATATTTCTAGTATCCCTAGCAAATGAAGGATAACATGTATCCAAATGTTTCCATGCTTCACTGTCAGATGGATGAGTCATTACTGTATCATCACGACTTCTTGCATGCCAACTCATGTAGGGGGCTGTCTTTTCCGACATGAATAATCTTTGAAGTCTCGGTGTTAGTGGAAAATACCGAAGCACCTTAAACGGGATATTTTTCTGTCGGACCGATTTCTTCTCCTTGTAACGAGGGTGTTGACATACAAGGCATTTATCCAACTGCACATTTTCTTTATAATATAAAATGCAGTTATTTTGGCACGCGTGTATTTTTTCGTACCCAAGCCCCAATTTTCTCATTAGCTTTTTAGTCTTATAAAAAGTTGGCTCAAACTTGTTATCAGTAGGCAGCATTCCATTAATCAATCCAGCAATCTGATCATACGCAACTCCGCTGATATTACAATCGGCCTTGATGTTTAAGAGCTGTGTCATTGCTGAAAACCTAGTGTATTTAGGACAATTCTCATACAAAGGTTCATCGGCAGCTTTCAACATCTTGTAAAATTCTGCAGCTTCTTTATTCGGTAATTCAATCTCTACCGCAGCCCCTACTTCTGTGATATCAACCGCTGTAGTATCTGGTGGGACTGATGTCTGTAGAACTGGCCGATCAACATTATCATTCAGGTGGAATTGACCCCCAAGACTATCAAGTATCATAGTTCTATAGGGATTACATTGACTGGATGAAGAAGCACCAGCAGAGGAAGATTCACCATATGTCTGAACGACAGGATTGCTCGACGTCCCGACTTCGCGTGACTCCCCGTGACAAGTCCATAGAAAATATCTTGTTGCAAATCCTTTGGTATATAGATGCAGAGTGACAGTCTCCCGATCCAAAAATCGTCCATTTGAACAAATGCGGCACGGACATCGGATTTGATCACCCATGCTAACGAAATTCCGATTCGAATAGGCGAAATTTAGGAAGTACGTTACGCCTAATCGAAACTCATTCGTTAAAGCTCCACGATCAAGACGTCGGTACATCCAACTTCGATCAGCCGACATGATTCTGTCAATCAATGACAATTTCTTTGGTTAATATCTTTAGGTGAGATTGTCCTATTCCATTCAGGATTTATGTTATTTAAACTGCACTTACGTTTTTATTTTAACTGTTAACTAATTATTCTAAATTTCGGCAGCATCTCCCTATAGTTCTCCGAATACGCATATCATCTGGGCACGTATCGGAGAACAAGAGAGATGTTGCCGAACTTTAGAATAATTAGTTAACAGTTAAAATAAAAATGTAAGTTCAGTACAAATAACTATATTCCCAAATTGTCCAATCAGGGACAATTCAAGAATTGTACATCGTATAAAAGATCATCTACTTGTTTTACACCAACATACAATCCCCGAACGGATCTAAGGTTTTGCTAAATCATATCCGACTCGTCGATGCGTACGTGAAACATATGAACTCGTCGAATGGATGATTATTTTCTAAATATTTCGAGACCGTTCGAGTCCATATTGGACGATTCCGGCGCGCGTCCGAAGTGGACGATTCCGGCGCGCGTCCAAAGTGGACGATTCCGGCGCGCGTCCAAAGTGGACGATACCGGCGCGCGTCCGAAGTGGACGATTCCGGCGCGCGTCCAAAGTGGACGATACCGGCGCGCGTCTGAAGTGGACGATTCCGGCGCGCGTCCGAAATTAATCTAAACCCTAATAATTAATCTAACAAATTTAACAATTAATCTAAATAATTAATTAACAATTATAAAACAATTAATTAACAATTATAAAACAATAAAATATTATATATAAATTTATAAATTCTGGCGCCGGAGTCAGGTGGACTCCGGCGCCGGCGTACAGTGGCCGGACACACTGTCCGGCCACTGTACAAGGTTCGGCGGCGGCCACCGGCCGACCGCCTCCGGCCGAAACCCTAGAAATAGGGTTTCGGTCGAATTAATTTGACCCCGCCGGCCGCCACGGGAAGAGACGGTCGGCCGGCGAGGCATACCTGAACAAGTCGGCAGCAGCGGGGGAGGCGAGAGCAGGAGCGGCGGCGGCGTCGGCGTCGGCAGCGGCGGCGAGAGGCGAGAGCAGGAGCGGCGGCGGCGGCGGCAGCAGCGGGGGGAAGAAGGGTCGGGCGTGACTGGTGCCCTATATAAACTTATCAGCAACGGCTCACCCGCCCGTTAGAAAGCCGTTGCTAATAAGTTATCATCAGCAACGGCTCACTTGTCCGTTAGCACGCCGTTGCTGATAATTAAAATATCAGCAACGGCTTGCCTTTCCGTCAGAAAGCCGTTGCTGATAATTAAAATAATTCGCAACGGCTCGCGTATCCGATAGAACGCCGTTGCAGATACAAATACGTACCTGCAACGGCTCGAGCGGCCGTAAGAACGCCGTTGCAAATAACAACGGCTTAAGCGGCCGTTGCTGATAGCCGTTGCTGAAGACCTAATTTCTAGTAGTGATAGGATAATGAATGATATAATAAAGGATGGATTAATATTCATTATTTATTTAATGCATGGATTAGAAAAAATTGAGTACAAAATTGATATTATATCCGATGTATACCGAATTTAAAAAATTTATATCTAATTCATCCTCATTTATTATCCAATCATATTCTATCCTATCCAATGAAGTAAACATACCATAAAAGTTTCGTATAGTAAATAAAAAGAAGAATGACAAGGGGTTGTAATGCATTTAAATCACAAGTTTTGTTAATAATTTGTAATTTTAATATATCTTTAATTTATTAAAACTTTTATCAGTAATTTCCCAAAATTATATTATGGAGAAGGGAAATTCTCAGGTCCTATGATGGCCGAAATACCCAAATTCAAAATCAAATTCTCATAATATCAACTTTACCCCTGCAAAAATGTCTAACTGGTAAAACACTTTGGTAATAGTGCATATTTACGATAGAAAAAATTATATTTAGCATCAAAATTAATTCAATATGATGTGAATTATTTTCTATGGACATTAAACCAATATTTTGAGTGGTATATTTGTGTATTTTGAATTTTTTACATCACATTAAACAATGCTTTGGTAGAACTTCATATTTATGATGGAAAAAAGTATTCTTAGCACTTAAATTGATTCAATATGACGTGAATTAATTTCTAGGAACATTAAACCAATATTTGGAGTGGTATATTTGTGCATTTTAATTTTTTTATTTTGTGTTATATACTTTCTAGGTAAGTGTTTAACCGGTTAGACACTTTGGTAGAGTAATATATTTATAATGTAAAAAAATTATTTTTATCAATTAAATTAATTCAATATGATGTGAATTGATTTAGAGACATTAGATCAATATTTGGAGTGGTATATTTGTGCATTTTAAATTTTTTTACTTCGTGTTATACACTTTCTGCGAAAGTGTGTATCCGATTAGACACTTTAGTATCCTTGCATATTTACGATTAAAAATTTTATTTTTATCACTTAAGTTGATTTAATATGATGTCAATTGGTTTCTACATACATTAAATCAATTTTTGAAATAATATATTTGTGTATTTTGAATTTTTACTTCATGTTATACACTTCCTGTGAAAGTCACAAAATGTCTAAGCAATTAGACAATTTGGTAAAACTGCATATTTACGATGAAAAAAATTATTTGTAACACTTAAATTGATTTAATATGATGTGAATTGATTTCTATGAACGTTAAGCCCATTTTTGGAGTCGTATATTTGTGCATTTTGAATTTTTATTTTGCGTTATACAGTTTTTGTGAGAGTGTCTAGCCAGTTAAATATTTTGATTGAATTGCATATTTATGATGAAATAAATTATTTTTAACACTGAAATTGATTCAATATGACGTCAATTTATTTTTAAGAATATTAAACCAATATTTGGAGTGATATATTCTATGGAGCATCGACACCGACACGGACACGGGACACGGGACACGGACACGTACACGGGGACACACCAATTTTAAAAATTTATAGGACACGAACACGACATATATAGCATATATATAAATTAATTTTTTTTTAAAAAATCACAGCTTATATATATTTCAAGAATTTATAATAATATCATGATATTTTCATTGATATCAAACTTCTAATTTTTAATTTTTCCTAGGCTCCTTTCAAAATACAAGAAGCGTTCTAAATAATTTCTTGTGTCAATACTTATTATTTTTTAGCCCATTCCAAAAGCATGGGGCACAATATCTATTGACATCTCCTAAAATTTTTCTAAGTTAACATGTCTTAGTAGAACTAGTCATGCACAACCACACGTAAACAAAAAGTTAAGTAGAGTCTCACTATCTTCTTTGTTGTTATCTTCTTCACTAAAAAATATTACTCTCTCTAACTTTGGTTCATATATCAAGAGAAAAATTGACAACTTCAAGGATTTCATTATCTTCATCAATTGAAAATTCATCTTTTGTAATATTACTAATATTGTCTCACATTATTGTTTCCCCTTAATTGTATTAGGGAGTTTTCCTTGAAATGAGACGAAGATTACTATGGATAAATACTAATTAAACTCTCCGCACGTTTAGGCTAATCTTGTTCCTTTTAAGGAAATAGATAAAAGAGTAAGTGTTTCAATTTCTTTCACAACAACAAGAAGAAAAAATACTAAATTTCCTTGATTATTTTGTTATTTTTTTTAAAAAAAGATGCATGGTTGGCCGTGCCCGGGCCGTGTCCGAGCCGTGTCTGGGCAAAAAATAACTTTGACTGGTCAAGATACTCTTGGACACGTGGGATACGTGTGTTGGACGAGTGTCTTCGTGTGTCGGCGTCCGTGGCGTATCGAACACGCGGACACGGCAGTCCCACGATGTGTCCGTGCTTCCTAGGATATATTTGTGCATTTTGAATTTTTACATCCCGTTAGATAATTTTTGTAAAAATGTCTAACTGTTTAATTAGATACTTTAGTGAGAGGTAAAATTAGTATTATAAAATTTGATTTAGAATTTAAAATTTTTTGCCACTGTCATCCAAATCTGGAATTATTTGATCTATTTTTTTACTCTAGTTTTGTTAGGAGTTGACTCAAATTAGATTTGAATTGAATTTAATAAATTCGACCAAACTCAAATCGAAATTCATATGATCAAATTATAATTGAAACTATAAAAAAAAAACCCGCTCTACTTCGGGCTCGGCCCGGGCCTGGTGAGCCGAGCCTACCTATTCCCAAGGCGCCATGAGCACAACACATGGGGATGGCTGCCTCAAATTGCTACACGCTATTCGAGGCAGTAAGTAGCATTCAAATTGAATGGAAATTGCAGCTCACATTAAGGCAAAACTAAGACTTGGTCAAAATAGAATTAAAAAGGCAGCTATGCTTCCATGCACGCAAATCAAGGACTCCAATTGATTTGTTCATCTCTCGCACGCAATTTTGAAGCCGTCAGATTTCCTTATTCTTCTGTCAAAATAGATGATGGCCGCTAGATTCAATTTGAATGCCTAAACTTATTTTTTGCTTCAAACTTTAATAGAATAAGTCAATTTTTTTTTACTATAAAAAAAAAGTCGAATACAAAGTTCCATTCATCCCACACTGAGACAAGAAAAAATCATGCGAGAGATTTAGAGATTCAGAAAATTAAAAATGATACTATCATCATTTTTACGAAGTGCTCCTTCTCAGGTTCCGACATAGAATAGTGGAATTCAGTTTCAAGATAGATATTACAGATACAATGTATCTACTTGATACCAATTTTAAATTTTATTTATTTGAGATAATTTCTTGTGTTCTAAAAGGAATTTAGTGTATTGCACTCTTATTATAAATTTTTTTCTGAAATTAATAAAGCAGTCTTTACTTCTCCCTGTGGGCGTAGGATCGACACCTCGCCGAGTTTAAACCATGTTAATCCTCCATGTGTCTCTTGTTATTTTTCACATTATTATTATCGGATTTTTCATTTCTCTCGTCAGATTCAGATTTTGTATATCCTACTTAAAATTCTTCAAAGCAGGTTAAATTCGTGGTTTTTCAAATTGTTTTAAAGGATCTTTTCAATTGGATGGTAAGTTGTGTTTGAAAACACGTGGTCCTATGGGCCATGAAAATTAGCGGGGTTGGCCTACTATGTGAAACACCGCTTTCTTTGTAAAGCCGCTGACCACAAAGCTCAACAGCAATTAGGGCACGGCCCAAAAGAGGAGAGGGAGGAGTGTTAGCAAGCCAAACAACTCGTTTGTAGTTCAAACCTAACTTGCCAAATACTCAATCTTGAACTCAAGCTCAAGTGACCAGTCAACGTTTGGGTTCAAGTATTATAATACTTGGCTTAGCCGGAGCAGCTCACAAGCCTAATTGAGCTTAATCTAATTGCATCAAATATCCTATGTACAAAGTTGAATATTATTTTTTGAACATTTGTAAGTGCACGAGTTTAAAATCAAGCTTGAACTTATGCTTGATTTTCGCTCGAAATAATTGAGTCAAGTAGCTAAAATATTTATACAAGTCAAGCTCGAGCTTAAACATTAAAGCTCAAGTTGCAGCTTTGAGTTCTGGAATTGAGTTTAGAGTACTGCACTATTGGACTCAAAGCAATTCAATTACACCCGTATGGAGGAAAAACAGTTATTACAAGCTAAAAAAAGTAGGAAAAGGTTAGGAGAAATCTTTACTAGAGCAATTCAATTCAATCATATAGTGTTCTAATGGCAAATTTGTTACAGTAAAGCATCAACATGGCCATACTTATTTATCAACTAAGAAATCACAATCCATGAAATTTGCTGAGATTTTACTTTCCAAGTAGTCGGCGTCCTCGAAGGTTTGCCCCTTTAACTCTGAATTGTATCTCTTCCACATCATCCTGCATATGATCCAAAGCCACGTTCTGCCTGCAATTCCCAGAAAGAGAAGGCTACCTGTTAGCAGCAAATTAAGGGAAGAAAGAAAACTATAGAACAAAGAACTCATACATATGACCTCTTTTCTTCTGCTTCAAATTTTTCGTATGTCTAAATAACATTTGTTTATTGGCTTGGTGTGTATATTAGAATTAAAATGCATAATTCTTTAGATATTAGAAGCAGAAAATAGATAGATTTTATCTGGCTGTTGTAAGCAAAACATGTCATGACCAGATGGCTAGCATTTGTCCATTCACTCATATGCCTAACAAGACATCTAATTGACAATTGCTTATATATGTATTTCGGAATATATATATATATATATATATATAATTCGGAAAAAAAAATTGCTTATATATGTATAGTTATGTTCATGGATCAAGCTGACAAATTTAAGAAGGAAACATTATAATGTCTCTATCAGCCACGTGTTACCATTTTAAGGGCCAAATCAGAATTCATCTATAATTGCATTATGCCTTTTTGAACCTATTTTGCTTTCTGCATGAGCTACTCTACCAGGGAAGATGTTTATTAGTAGGGAAAACAGTTCCTTTATGTGGAGGTTAGGATTTTCTAAAATTGATCATAGAAGGTTTACAAATACAAATACAACCTCTCAATTCCATGACAGGGAGTACAAAGGTCCAACTAACCTCTCAATCTCGGAACCCATGTCGAGAGCCATGTTCTTCAGCTCGCCTAACAAGTTGCTCAAATCAGAAAGAGCATCATCTTGCTTTGCCTTCTCAATCTGTTGAAGTAATCAACAAAGTTAACAAATTATGTCACCATCAAATAAAATGTGATGGCTGAGTTAGTATGTACCTCCACTTGCTGAAGAGCAGATTCAGGTTCAGTAGGGAAATGCCGAGGTTCTGACCGGGGAAGGGGAGCTGATAATCCTAACCTTTGCCTATGTTCCATATGGCTACCCCTTTTTATAAAAGAATCATCTACACATTTGTTGGCAAGAATAGGATAAGCATTAATTAAACACACAACTTTTTAGTAATTCTCCTGCAGTTTGTTTGAAGTTACCTCTTGTTAGAAGAGGTCCTTTTATTTCACGTGTTTTCTTTGGTTTCCATGTCTTCGAAAACAAACCCCCAAGACTTCCCAAAAGCTTTTCACCCTGAATGAATGTGCAAGAGAATAAAATCATATTAGTTCCATAATACATTCATGTTGATTGAGTACTTAAACATTATCAATTTAAATTAGTTTTATACTAAAAAATGTAAGTGACCTCAAGATCAGAAAATGGTTTAGATTATCATGTCCAAAGATGCGGATATCCTTCATGGTAAGGAAAATAAAGATATTTTCTTATTTCATAGTGAAATCAGGTACCTAGTTAACTAAAGCCTTATGCTAAGCACTTCACCTAGTTGAACCATCAGACTTGGTTAATTTTGAATTAAGAATGAAAAGCAATAGTTTGGACACAAGATTTTACCTCAAGTGACCTCTCCTTATGGTCCACAATGAGAGTAGTATAATTTCTTCACTAACTCACCCAAAAAATAATAGCTCAAAGGCATGCCAAACACCATCATGATTTTTTTACTGTTAAAATTCCATTTTTCAAAAGCAACTAATTCAATATCACATGAGTTTGGGAGACAAATGCATTAACTATCGCAATGATACAACAAGGAATTGATCACATCATGCTGAGCT
This sequence comes from Canna indica, assembly GCA_034359265.1. NCBI lineage: Eukaryota > Viridiplantae > Streptophyta > Magnoliopsida > Zingiberales > Cannaceae > Canna > Canna indica. The sequence continues at coordinate 44,566,099 of CP136894.1, read as the reverse complement.
TTTGACTGATTATTTTGACTATTTGCATATTTTGGATAAGAAATGACATAAAATTAAAGTCCTACAATGAACAAACAGCTTTATAAAGACCAACTAAAATAAATAGCTGAAAAATAAGCATGAAAATCAGGGAAAGACTCATACATAAAATTTAGCAATAATATGGAAAATAAAACACAGTATGACTAGTATAGTATATTGAAATAACCAACAGAAAATCAACCCTATAGTCTATCTGATCAGTCATCCTTCATAGAACTTCAGAAAATTATCCATCTTTTGCTAGCTACTACCATACTTCATATGAACTGCAAATTTACAATTTGGCATTGCTGAAGACTAATATGACTGCACAAACTGATACTTAATTGTAAGCTTTTGAAAAAAAAACACTTATCTATCAAATACTTGTCAATTGAAAGAGGTTAATACTTGTTAACTCTCTACAAATTGAAAGAGTATAATACTTGTTAACTCTCTACAAATTGAAGGGAGTACATAAAATCCACAAGATCATCTTATATAGCATACAAATTCATGTATACATGACCTATCTATTGGCCTAAGATTTCCAACATAGGTTATAATTTTGATTTTGATGATAACAAACAATGTACTAATCATTCTATTTAAGAATATTTTAGGTTTGTCAACAATAAGTTTGCGAAGTTGGCAATCCAATAAGCATTGCTTGATACTTTCGTATCTATTTAAGAATATTTTAGGTTTGTCGGCGATAAGCTTGCGAAGTTTGCAATCCAACAAGCATTGCTTGATACTTTCGTAGTTTGCTATTATTTTGCACTATCTTGCACCACATTGCCTGTTAAGTATAGCTTGATATATCGTATTTCACTGCATACATTTGTTCATATCACTCTTAGTATTTGTGAAAATTGGAATTAAAGGTAATAACTATTCAGCCCATTTAGCGTTACAGATATATGAGCAACAATTCCTAACTATGGTAGGAATGGGAATCCAAATAAAAGGAAACTTAACATGTAAAAAAAGGCAACAACCAGCTAACCTACAAGTATGGCCCAGGTAATGCTCTTATTGAATAAAAAATCAAGACAAAATAAAGGTGATTGATAACTTTCCTACTTTAAATTGGTGATTGAATCACGACGCTGACATATTTAAATTAATATTTCAACATTGAAACCAAATAGTTCCACAGATAAATCTTACCCTGCTAAGATCATGCTCAATGTCTGTGGCAGTTTGATGAGTCTTAGTAATCTGCTCTCCCTGTTGGTGTAAATTGACAAGAGTCTTTGAAGCATCTTCTCTAATCTCTTCAGCTATTTTAAGACAACCATTTAGTTTACTTGTGGTCTCCTCGGCCTTGTAGACAGCATAGTTTTCCAGTTCCTGAACAGATTGATTCTCAATACCCCCAGAATCACGAAAGTCATTCTTGTATCTGTTTCTTGCAGCTGAAAATCCCAAATGTGAGGATGGGGGAAGAAATGATTCTCTTCCTTCATCTTCGTTATAACTATATTGATCACTTTTAAATTTCGCTTTGCTGACTGCTGAAGCTGATGAAGTTTTAACAGGCTTACTGTTTAGGTCAACTTCTGAGTCAGAAACAGAATCAAAAGGGTCGGAGCTAGAAAACACTGGCTTTGCACGCTGCTTACTGCCAGAGAGAGCAGTCCTTCTATTGCTCATCTTGACGCGGAATTAATTATCAACTGAAGGTGACAAAGGAGATCAGCGGCAGTATTACAAATTTGTCAATGTAACGTAGGACTTGGGAGAAAATACAAGTACAGATAATTATTGTTACTTTATGTAGGCTTATGAACGGAAGCACAAGAAGCAGAAAAGCAAAGGTACAAGGAAGAATATCATCAACCTAATGACAACAAGCAACGGGGGAATCTCCATACTTATACTGAACAAGCCAATATACATAAAGAAGGAATTGAAAACCAGACAGATAAAACAGTAACCAATAAACCTGTTAAAATATGCTGCATCAAGATGGCTAAAAAAACAATGGGAAGAAAACATGGTGAACCAACCAAAAAAAAATACATGATAAAAAAAATAATAGCTCATGTTTTTCTCAATCAAAGCAGATCAATATGCAGAAGGACGTTAAGGGAGGCAACAGAAGGTTAAAAAACAATATTAAACCTAAAACGAACCAGACCTCTGGTAGAAAAGAAACTAATATAAACCAATTCTCAAATCAGGGACACAAAAGAACTAGATCGACCAAATTTTCTTTTCTTTTCAAAAGAACCAAGAGCTAGCTCTCCATAACAATTCGTCAAACAGGAAAAGAACATGCAATGATTTCGAGGTATAGGAACGTAAATCATGAATCAACCCTTACAGTTAGCTCACAAGAAGCACTTTAACACAAAATTCAAAGAATATTCTCAGAAACGCTTAAAGGTATCGACTTGACAAGAAAAAAAAGGGGAAGACACAGTACACGATAAAGAAAAATACCATTTTTGTTGAGGGAGACAGCAAAGAACAAGGTACCAAGTAAGGCGATCATACGAACATCAAATCAAGAAACATACCTTGGAGATCAATTTAGTGTACGATCGCAGGAATCCACGCTACAATAGGTTGAAGGGAAAAAGTGAGAGGAGGAGAAGGCTGAATAAGAAGATTGGGCTACGCGAGTACGATCGCGTCAATAGAAGCGAGCTGGGAAGGCGAAAGTGGTAGGAAGGCGAGCAGGCGGAGTCTCTGAAGAGGTCACGCGGAGACTTAGACTGGATCAAAGGCATGCCACATTGCAATGTTTCTGCGTGTGGAAACCTTTCTGGAAGCAGAATAATAAGAAAACAATAAAAACCCCAAACGGTTCTTTCTTAATATAAATATTCTTTAAATAAAAGAGAATTTTGTCGAAATTATAAACATTTTATTATTCATTATAAAATCATAAATATTTTATAATTTATTAAAAGACATAAATACTTTATGATTTATTTAAAAAATTATAAATATTTTATGATATTTGTTAAAAGAATAACTTTTACTACGATATACCTAAATTGTAGGTAAAGGATAAAAAATTCTATAAATTTTAATCAAATTAGTAAAAAAATCTCATAAACTTTAAAAACATGCAAAAAAAAAAAAAATCCAACGAACTATTAAAAATTAGCAAAAAGCCTTGTGTCTTCATCTCTCCATTAACTTTTTAACAAAATTCACATCAACTCAACGTGCCGACACCTCATTCGTCCACATCTAATTTATTTTTCATATCATATTTAATATATATTAAAAAAACTAAAAATATATAAATACTTCATAAAAATATTTTTTTAAAAATCTATCTCAACTTGTAGTGTTATGCAAAAAATTCTGAACTTTAATTACGATCAAAAAAATTTCTAAATTTGATTGTGATGCAAAAAATTTCTTAACTTTGATTGTGATGCAAAAGACCCCCTAAACTTTAACTGTGATTCAACAAATTTCTTAACTTTGATTGTGATGCCAGTAGATAAAATGCAGGTTCAACAAGACAATATTTTGAGACAATGAAAGAAGATACTTTGTCATTGTCTCTAAACATTTCACGAAAGCTTTAATTTTTTATTCCAAATAATTTTTTTAAATACTTCTTAACTTTAAATAAATAGCAGATAAAACATGAAAAATAGCATGCTAAGATAGAAAATCAAAGGTCTTTCTATCTTAACCAAAATATAACTAGGGGGCTTTACCTTTAGATGAATACATTAGAGTGAACAAGCTCATAAGCAACTACGACATTGTCATGTAAGCCTTTGCCTTTGACAAAAGTCGACTCTTGTGGTTACAATTTATCTAATGTCATACAGGTTTGAAATGTAACAATAAAAGTCAATGAGTTTTTTGCATCACAATTAAAGTTCAGAAGTCTTTTGCATCATAATCAAAGTTCAGAGAGTTTGTTTGTATCACAATCAAAATTCATGAGGATTTTTGCATCACAATTAAAGTTCATAAATTTTTTGCATAGCTCTGTAAGTTGAGGTAGAGATTTTTTAAAAATATATTTTTATGGAATATTTATATATTCATAATTTTTTTAATATATATATATATATATATATATATATATATATATATATATATATATATATATATATATATATATATATATATATATGATGCGAAAAATGAATTGCATGCGGATGAATGAGGTGCTGACACGTGGCATTAGGGTGTTCACGGGTCTGGTCGGGTCGGGTTTAGGGAAAAAATCGATCTGACCCGACCAAGTGTAATCGGGTCATGTCGGGTTGAAAATTTTTCACCTCTCAAACCTGACCCGACCCGAACTAGGTCGAGTTGGGTCGGGTCAGGTAGTCGGGTTTATCCGTTTAGGTAAAAAATGAGTTTCTAACAATATTTTTTAATATAAATACTTTTTAATATAAATATTTTTAAAATAATTAAAAAATTAAATAATCAAGTCATCGGGTCAGGTCTTGAATCATCGGGTTTCAAATTCTAAAACCCGAGACCCGACCTGATTATGATTGGGTTTGGTCAAATTGTACCCGACCCGACCCGACCCAAATAGATCGGGTCAGGTTCTCGGGTTCATTGGGTTGACCCAATGAACAGCCCTACGTGGCATTGATGTGGAATTCTATTAAAAAGTTAATGGAGAGATGACGATATGAAACTTTTTGCTAGTTTTCAATAGTCCGTAGGGATTTTTTTGCATATTTTTATAGTTATTTGATTGTTTTGCTAATTAGGCTAAAGTTTATGAGGCTTTTTTGACCCTAATTAATTAAAATTATATTAGTAGTTACAAATTTTTATTAAAAAAATCGACTACTTCTATATGCATTACAATATAATTTTTTAAAAATTTGATATATCTATCAAGTTAATAAATCTAATAACATAAAGTAAAATATCAATATTGGCAATTAAAAACTTTGTTGAAAAGCTCTTAACTGATTTTATAAACATTTTGCTCATAAAAAATTTATTTTTTTTGGCAATACTATATCGTTTGTATGATTTTGCCAAAATTTTCTTAAATGAGAATATAAAATTTTATTTATTTATATCACGCCTCAACTCAGGATCACGTGACCGGTCAGGATATACATATGTGCCTATACCCTGCAGCCTAACTCATGCACATGCTAACTCATAAAGATGACAAAAGGACAACAGCTTTTATCAATAAAAAGAGCTAAAACATATTTTTATTTCAAAACATCAAAGTGTTTAATAAATCGTTCAGGTGCGAAAATAAATGAACCAAAGAGTAACCATTCTTTTAACGAATAAAATCTGAAATAAAAACATGAATGTCCCCACAGGACTACAACTCAAAAATATCAAATCATAACTGCATGACCAATCTACTACAGACTCGATTACGACCCCTAACTAGGACTGCTATGAGATCAATGTAGCTCCTCTACCCTTCAGCCGCGCCAAGTGCTCTAGCCCACCTCACCGGTCAGGCTCTACAAAATAAAAACAAACGACAACTGATGAGTTCAAAGAACTCAGTGGGCGGTTCTACCAACCCCCACGAAAAACCAATCACAGACATGATGCAGGAACAATCAGGATTTACCCATCCGAACTTATTCCACAAGACACGTTGTTCCACGGGTTGGGAATTAGCCATCCAACCTTCTGAGCCTAGCCCGCAATCCGGCTCCTCAACGAGCCTCTCCGCTATTCATAAAGATATGATGTAATATGATCTAAGTCAAGTCTCTCCTACGGTGTCTTAGGAGTGTCCTTATTGAGAAGCGTCTCAACACTCCAATACCTTACCCCAACTCCTAGACCTGTAATGTCATAACTTGTGAGATTTTATTTCATGCATAACTTTATTTGTTGGTTCTTAACAGATTATGCTGACCCCTTGCTTAATTTTAATTATGAAATTAAAATTTAGATCACCAAGATTAGGATTTTATTTTAGGGTTTTATTTTAGTTTACTTTTATGCCCGAAATGGATGAACCTAACCCGAATCTGATCTCCAGAGTGTGACCTATGTTTTCAAACTATGTTTTCTGGTCAAAATGATAGGTTACGCAACTATGTTCAGTAAATTATGCACATCATAAATAAGATTTCAAAATCAGCTTTGATTCATCAATTCAGCATGAAGTTTTCAGCATAATAAGGAAATAAATCGGAAAATTCACATAATACAACCTCCTAATTACTATCACATCAGATTTATAATCATCAAGATAAATCTCACATAAATCATGCTTAATAAACAAGAATAATAAGCATCACAACGCTCTTTAACCAAGAACCAACCTTTATATTTAAGAAATTTAATCAAGAACCCTCATACCCTCAAGATCAAATCCATCTTTGAAACGCATAATATATTTCCAAAAATCACATATTTGATATCAAAACATGCATTAAGATTATAAGCATCAAAATTTATGATCAAATTGAATCATAGAAAGCAAGATAATCAACACCCCTCACTTAGGCAATTCATCGAACACTTTGAGGACACCCTTTTCTTCCACCTTGGTCGAGCACCCCTAGGGGAAGGTTCAGGGCCTCCTCTAACGCGACACACAAAAAGATTGTTGATAATTTGAGAGATCATCGGAAAACAAATCAAAATCATCGTAGCCTTCAAAAATGACTTCAAGAACACGTAGAAACCTGAGAAGAAGGAGGGTAAAACCACTCACCAAAAATAGGAAAGAAGACTAGAGGAGAAATCCCGATCGACGGCCTCCAGATCCGGCTCCAAGAGGTGGCAGCTCGGCTCCACCAACGGGGAAGAGGGGCGGTGGCTCCTTCTCAAGCCGACGACTTCAAGAAGAAGACAAGGAGGGGCGGTGGCTCTTCCTCAAGCCAACGGCTTGGCAGAGAGAGAGAGAGAGAGAGAGAGAGAGAAGAGGCTCTTCCTCAAGCCAACGGCTCGGCGGCTGCAAGAGAGAGAGAGAGGGATGGGCGGCTGGCGGCTCCTCTCTTTCCCTCAATTGGCTTGTGCGGCTCTAATAGGGAGCCGCAAGCCCTAGGGGGGAGAATTTATAACCCTTCACATCTCTTTTAACCCGCATCCGCCTCAAGCCGGATCCATACCCACTAACTTCTCGACCCGCTAACACACTAAACTTAATTAAACCCAAATTAATCTCATGCTCCACATGAACATCCAACACATGCACACCCACATGCGACATAATTAAACAATCATGCATACCCAATATAAAATTAATTAAATTTATTTACGGAAGTAAAATTTGCATAACTCATATTCCTACTTACTCGAGCTCGTAAGCTCGTACCGAACCATGAGTCAACTCAGCTTGACCTCAGACTAGCCCGCTAGACTGACAAATACAAACATAGATGGAAAACTAAAATTAATATCTAGGATATTACAATCCTCCCTCCTTAAAGAAAATTCATCATCGAATTTCAGAAAAAGAAATTTAAGGACTCACCGGATCATCAAACAACGAAGGATAACACTCCCTCATATCCTGCTCTACCTCCCATGTGGCCTCCTGCCCGGAGTTGTGCTCCCACCTGATCTTAACTAAGGGAATCTCCTTGGACCTTAATTTTCGGATTTGCCGATCTTACACCTCAACTGGCCGCTCCTCATAGGAAATTACTGAATCCACCTCCACTGCGGTAGGCTCAATCACATGGGACTCATCCTTAATGTACTTCTTCAGCATAGACACATCGAACAATGGATGCACTCGGTCCATATTAAGAGGTAAGGCCAACTCATAGACTACAGCTCCCTTGCACCTGAGAATAGGAAACGACCCAATAAACCTAGGGCTTAGCTTTCCTTTGTTACCAAATCTCACCACCCCTTTCACAGGGGATACCTTGAGAAACATCATGTCCCCCTTAGCAAACTCTACCTCCCTGGCCTTTCCATCGGCATACATCTTCTGGCGACTCTGAGCTGCTAATAGCCTCTCTCTGATTAGCTTCACTTTTTCTACTGCATACATCATAAGGGAATTCTCTGCCTCAAACCAGCCTGCGGGTGACCTGCATCTCCGCCCATACAATGCCTCAAATGGGGCCATCCCAATGCTGCTATGGTAGCTATTATTGTAGGCAAACTCAATAAGGGGTAAGTGCCTCTCCCAACTGCCCTCCGAATCTAGGACACATGATCTCAACATATCCTCCAGCGTCTGAATAGTCCGCTCTGACTGACCATCTGTCTGAGGGAGAAATGCAGTACTGAACCAAACCTGAGTGCCCAACGCCTCCTGAAAAGACTGCCAAAATCGAGCTGTGAACTGAGTATCCCGATTTGAGATGATCATAACCGAAACACCGTGATAAACGACGATCCGATCCAAGAATAACCTCGCATACTGCTCGGCTGAAAAGGTCATCCTGACCGGTATAAAATATGACGTCTTGGTTAGGCGATCCACCACTACCCAAATAGAATTGTTGCCCTTCCCAGACTTTGGCAACCCCGTCATAAAATCCATGGTTATCTTCTCTCATTTCCACTCTAGTACTTCTAGGTTCTAGAGCAACCCTGCCGGCTTCAAATGCTCAGCCTTAACCTGGTGACACACCAGGCACTTAGATACGAACTCGGCCACCTCTTGTCACGCCCCAACTCAGGGTCACGTGACCTGCCAGGGTATACGTGCCTATACCCTGCAGCCTAAACCATGCACATGCCAACTCAAAAAATAAATATAGCGGAAAGAAATAACAAGTTTTATTTCAAATGAAAAGCGAACCAAAACAGAGTTTATTTCAAGTAGCTTAAATGAAATGTAAAGTGTGGAAATAACAACTTAAGTTCAACATTTTAAAAGTCCAGCTACAATAAAGTCTAAAATAAATGCCAAAAATGCCCTCAGGGCTGCAACTCCAAATCAAACTAATAAAAGTGCATGACTACTACCAAAAGACTCGACTACGACCCTAACTAGGACTGCTATGAGATCATGCGGCTCCTTTGCCCTCCAGCGGCGCCAAGTGCATCCAACCCACCTCACCAGTCAGGCTCTACAAAATAGAAAATCAAACGATAACGGGTGAGTTCAAAGAAATCAGCGAGCGCTTCTACCAACCCTCACAAATAAATATCACAGAGATAACAAGAATGAAAATCTATCTCTGCAAAAGGTAAAGTCACGAAGGTGTGACTAGCTAACAGGCCAACAGGCCACACGTGCCTCACGGCATCTAATCCTCCAAGAGTGGAGAACATTAGGCCGAATCCTACCATGCCCGAAGGCAACAACACATACTAGGACAATCGGAAAGGCCCTCTGAACTTATCCTAGTATAAGCAAACTCAAGAGCAATAGGGAAAGACCTTCCGAACTTGCTCCGCTAGACTTGATATCACAAGAGTAATCGGGCAGGCCCTCCGAACTTACTCTTTTAAGACATCACAGAAATAATCGGGAAAGGCCCTCCGAACTTATTCCTCTTTAAATATAAATCACCTCGGGGATAATCGGGTAGGCCCTCCGAACTTATCCCACAAGGCCAAACTGGAACAATCGGGAAAGGCCCTCTGAACTTGTTCCACAGGTTGGGAATTTATCGTCCAACCTTTCGGGCTGAGACCACAAGCCGGCTCCTAATCGAGCCGCTCCGCCATTCATAAGGATATGGTGTTGGACGTGATTTATAAATGCATGGTCCACATCATCATCTGGCGTGGACCACATATCTTCACGTGTCTATCCTTATGTGGTCCACATATTTTGTGGTTTTACCATTTTATCCATGTCTATCTAAAATCCGATTTAAGCCTACTTTCCACTTTTGATGGCAAGGTGCGTATATAAATAGGTCGGGATACTCATAGGTCCCCATACTCATTCCTACCCTTCTACACCATCTATTGAGGCCTATTGAGGAAGGTGCATAGGAGCAAAAAAAAAAGGGAACCGGAGCAGTGCATCAATATGGTATCAATGGCAGGAGGTTAGTCTCGATCCTACGCTTTCGCAAGTAAAGATGTTTATAGATTTATGCATGTTCTATTTATGATTTCATTATGTCATCAGTTAGATCATGCTGTGTTTTATCGTGTTCTATAAAATCTAACATGTGGTATCAGAGCATCTTTTCCTCCGCCTTGATTGCATCGTTATCTCGGAGTTTTGGTTTTTTGTCCACTCCATTCTTTCTTCTTTCTCTTCTCGCCGTGTTTTATCGTCTTCCCGTCGATCGATCCACTACATCCATGAAGGCAATGGACTGCGCGGTGCTTGTGGATGCGTTGCATCATCTTGGCCGAAGGGAAGGAACATGACTATGGTTTCCTCACGCTCCTCATCTCTCGTTCACGGCAGATGCATGCATCGGGCGCATACATGGAGCAGCAAAGCCACGGTAGATGGGTGTGAAACCCTATCTCCGGTAGGAGCAGCGTCTGGACTCCCCTTGTCCGCCGACGCATGCAGTGCAAACTCCTCTGATAACCACCCAAATCTGTTCATGCGAGCGACTACATCAACTTTCGAGCTTCTTCCTTGTTGCTCGACGCCGGCAAAATGGACATGCAAATGACGAGAAGCGCTTTGAGATGTGCTCGGCCCTCTTCTCACCTGCGGTCTCCCTAACATCATCTGACGCCGGCGTTGGTCGGCATCTGAAGAAAGCTGTTGTGGGGACATGGAAATGTCTCCAAGCGACGTGATGCAGGTGGCGGGGTGAAGAGGCCGTGTGTTCTGGGCATGATCCTGAGGTGACGACGACGGATGAGATGCATGCAGAAGTCATCCCGGTGAAAGGGCATCGTGCGGCCGCCATCTTCATGTATTCCCGTCGTCCAGTGCTGGCGAGATCATCGCCGACGCATGAATGATGGGCGGCAGCACTTAGGAGATGGTCGATGAAGACAGTGTGGTAGACTGCATGCGGCGGCAGCTAGGGTTCATGTAATGAACCGCTGTAAAAGAACATATGTGAAGAAGAGAAGTGGAAATGTTGGGTTTAAGTCTATTGGGTTTGGATCCAACATAATGGATTCTTGACCTATTAAGACACCCATTCATTTAATTTTAAAAGTTAATTAGTCATATTGGATCTGGTTTTTTTTTTCCCTTGTACCCGTTTTTATTGTTTTAAAGTTAAATGAATATGCAACTTTAAACCCGGATCCATGTGCCTCTTTCACCCGATCCGCATTTTAAGTGATTTCGGTTCAATTGGGTTCATTTCAAAATTCCGGTTCAATTGGAAGGGTTCAACTCAATTTAATATAGTATTGGACCGGGTTTTCAAAATATAGCATTGGTCCGGTTCAAATCAATTGAACCCGGTCCAATTCCTTTGTTTGGGTTGATTTCAATTTCTGGTTTGGTTTATTCTAGTTCATATCTGGTTTAAATAAATCTTCTGGTCCGGTTCAAATAAATTGAAATCAGATCCAATTTGATTTAACTTTTGGTTCATTTGAAATTTCTCATTGGTTTAAAGTTGGTTCAATGTTGGTTGGGACAACTTAAATCTAATTTGGGTTTTAAATTTGATTTCTTTTAAAATTGCATAAACTAACCCAATTTAAAATTTCATGAACTAGAAGAAGTAATATTTCTATGATTGAAACCAATGAGCAATAAATCATTTTATATATTATGTTAAATCATGTTACATGAATATAATTATTTACTGTTTCATTTGTTGCATTGATAAATTATGATATTGCATCTATTTAACATATAGTGCTTGTTACATTAATTAACTATGTTATGTTGTAGTTAATTATAATGTATATTATAATGTCATGTTGTATCATATAATTATCTATGCAACATTATGATGTCATGTGACCCATAGAATTTGACTAATTGAGGAGTAGCCACAACATCCTTAGTTATGTTAAATTATATATTAGGTAATTGGCCACATAATTTTAACTAATTAAGAAGTAGCCACAACATCTTTAGTTATGTTAAAATTATATAATTGGCAATTTTTTAGGTCACATATAAATATATATGACATCAAATTATAATTAGCTATTTGGAGTATGATAAATCTCATCCCACAGGAATTTTTGTCATACTTATATAGTTAATTAGTGTGAAATAATAAATTATTTTTCCTAATTAGCCCACAGGTATTAGGAAAAGATATATAGTTTATTACTTTCACATAAAGTCTAATGTGAGTTCTAAAATAAAAGCTTAGCCCACAGGCAATTTTTATTGTATTAACCCATGTTATTTTTCTTGTTTACATTGGTAAAACTAGAATCTTATATGCCTCTATTTAGATTATGAGCATTAAATTATGATTTAAATATGCAACAACTTAATTTTTTAACTACTCTGACTTTAACACTGATTTTTTGAACTAACTAGGGACAATTATAGAATCTAGAGGAAAAGAATTCTCTTTCATTTAGGGTGCATGAATATAGATTATGCTATAAGAAAAGATGAACCACTACTTCTATAGATGTTAGCACTACGGTTGAGATCGTGCTTTATGAACAATGGGAGCAATCTCATCACCTCAGTGTGATGTATATAAAAATCGTACATTCTTGCTAATATTTATGGTTCTATTTGAGAGCGTAATAATGTAAGGAATCTACTGAATGCTATAAATGAACAGTTTTTAAATCTTCATATAAGGTCCTTGCTAGCACCTTAAGGACTAAATGATCATCATTAAGACTCACTAGAGTTAGAGGTGTGCATGAGTACATCATGCAGATGAGGAATATAACGACCCAACTTAAAACTAGAGATTGATATGTTTGAGTCCATTCAAGTGCATTTCATTTTTTGAACTCCTAATCAGCAATAGAGAGCCTTTAAAATCTCTTAAAACACATATAAAGAGAAATGATCAATTAATAAACTTTTGGTCATATGTGTGCAATAAGATGGAAAACTGCTCGCTGAAATGAGAGAAAGTGCACATTCAATCTCTTTGGTTTGTTATGAATCTAGTATAATTAATATTTGTTATAACACTTGGTGGATTGATTCAGGTTATACAATCCATATTTCTAATACCTCGCAAGGCTGTCAAAACCACATAAAGTCAGTGGGAAGTGAGCATTGCATCTATATAGAAAATAGAGTGTGCTTACATTTGGAAGCCATTGGAACATGCAAGCTTATTTTAAAATTCTGGTTTTATTTTGTATTTAAAAAAAAACTTATTAAGTTGCAAGATAATTCCACTTATAATGCATTGCATGTTCAATAAAGTGCGGATATTAAAAGATGTGTTATAGATGAAAGCTCTTTTAGGTTATAGCACCAAAGGTTAGGACTTACATCTATTAAGAGAATAAAAGAGTTGGTAAATGAAGGAGTACTTAGTGCTTTGGATTTTACTAACTCTGAGACGTGTATAGACTGCATAAAGAGAAAGTAGACTAACATGTCAAACAAAGGTGCTAATAGGAGCTCAAACATATTAGATATTATACATATAGATATTTGTAGTCAAGACATAGACTCATATGGTTAGAAGTATTTCGTCTCCTTCATAGATGATCACTCATGCTACATGTATATCTATTTGCTTCATAGGAGGAACAAAGCACTCGATGCCTTTAAGGTTTTCAAGGCAGAAGTGCGAGAAGCAAATAAAGTTCGTGAGATCAGATAAGGGAGGTGAGTATTATGGATGATAAACTAAGGATGGATAAGCACCTTGGTCCAGTTGTAAAATCCTTTCAAGAGCTTGGGATAATTGCCCAATACACCATGCCGGGATCTCTATATCAAAATGGTGTTGCAGAAAGAAGGGACCAAACATTATAGACATGGTGCGGAGCATGCTTAGCAGCTCCAAGCTTCCTAGATCTTTGTGGTCTGAAGCCCTTAAGACGGTTGTGTATATATATGAAATCGAGTTCCAACCAAGACTGTTCCTAAAATGTCATTCTTGTTATGGAAAGGTTGGAAATCGAGTTTTCAACATATGTGTTTATGAGGTTGTCCGTCTGAAATAAGGGTTTACATCTGCAAGAGAAGAAGCTAAACCCAAGGACTATCTGTAGGTATTTCGTTGGATATACCAAAAAGTCTAGAGGGATATAAATTCTATTGTCCATCTCATACCACTAGGTTTGTGAAGTCAAGAAACGAAATTTTCTTGAAAATAACTTGATTAGTGGGAGCGATTAATTTCTGAATTTAATTTATAAGAAAGATCATTTGGAGGAGTCCACTCCTATCTCAAGTGAAAGATTGGTTGTTATTCTCAGTGCACCTCTTCTTGGTGTTCAACAACCGATCATTGAGCGTCCACAAATAGTTGATAATGACCAAGTAGATCCTGGTACTCAACAATTACCAGACAATGTTGAGTAACCAGTTGTGGAACAGATAGCTTGATGACACAACATTAAGGAAATCTACTAGGATAAGGAAGTTAGCTATTCCTAGTGACTATGCAGTAAATCTACAAGAGTCTAACTACAATCTTGGGCCCAAAATAATCTAAAGACATTTTTCACAAACCATGAGTTGCGGTCAATCTGAGTTATGGCATAATGCTACGAAGAAAGAGATGAGTTCAATGGCATCAAATAGGGTCTAGAATCTTGTCGAGTTGCCTTAAGGTTTAAAGGCCACTGGTTGTAGATGGGTCTTTTAAAAGGTTTCCCTAGGCAACATCGAAAGATATAAGGCTAGACTGGTGGTCAAAGGATTCACTTAGATGGAGAGAATCGACTACACAGAGATCTTTTTCTCCTGTATCTAAGAAAGATTCTTTTCGTGTCATCATAGCATTTGACTTGGAATTGCGTCAAATGGACATGAAAATGACATTCCTCGATGGATACATAGAGGAGAAAGGTTTATATGAAACAATCTAAAGGATTCTCCTCTAATAACAGTGAGCACTTGGTTTGCAAGCTCAAAAGGTCCATATATGAATTGAAACAAGCCTCCCGTCAGTGGTACTTAAAGTTCCATGTGGTGATCTCTTCATTCGATTTTGTCAAGAAACATCATGGATCAGTGTATATATCACTTGATCAGTGGGAGTAAGTTTTGTTTTCTTATCCCATATATGGACAATATTTACTTGCAACCAATGATAAAAGGGTTGCTATATGAGGTGAAATAATTTCCTCTCTAAGAATTTTTGATATGAGTGAGGCGTCTTATGTCATTGACATTAAGATCCATAGGGACAGACCTCGAGGCATTTTAGGTCTATCTTAGAAGATCTATATCAATAAAGTCTAAAAGAGATTCCGGATAAAAGATTGTTAACCGTATGTAGCACCCATTGTGAAAGGTGACAAGTTTAGTCTTAACTAGTGTCCCAAAAATGTTTTGAAAATAGAACAAATGCAAAACATTCCATATGCTTCGGTTGTCGGTAGCCTTATGCATGCTCAGGCTTGTATAAGGTCCGACATAGCATTTGCTATTGGAATGCTAAGCAAATTTCAGAGTAATTCAGGAATAGACCACTGGAATATTGCAAAGGAAGTGATGAAGTACCTTAAAGGTACTAACGATATCATGCTCATGTATAGACTAATTGATAACTTGACCCAGTTCGTACCTTGTTTTGAGGCTACTCACACGGTGTGTAGTTAAGGAGCTTCATTTCAGGTCTTAGAATCATGGATTCCATTTTTAGACCCATGAGGGTATACTATGACAATTCAGTTGCGATTCATTTGGCTAAAAGTAGAAGTCGAATCAAGCACATCGACATAAAGTATTTAGCTATGAGTGAACGTATTAAAGAAAATTAAGTGGTCATTGAACACGTTCATGCTGAATTGATGATCGTCGATCCTTTGACAAATGGCATGCCGCCAAAGGATTTTAATGAACATGTAGACCGAATGAGACTTGGTCTCATCATGTAATTATTGTAAAGACGTTTTTGTCTTTAATAAAGCTCCTATTTAATTTGTTATTTCTCATTTTATGGTGTACACATATAGTTCGAGAATAACAATTTAGTTGGACCTAGAATAAACATGGGGTTTATTCATAAAGTTATTTTGGATTGAAATCCATTGTGATACATAGAAGATAATACTCGCTCAAAGAGCACTTGTCGCTATGATTCGTGTGTTTTATTCCATCTAAAGCAGATATGAGATTTTTGGTATGATAATATATGGACCAAGTGGTAGAATGTTGGACATGATTTATAAATGCATGGTCCACATCATCATCTGATGTGGACCACATATCTTCACGTGTCTATCCTTATGTGGTCCACATATTTTGTGGTTTTACCATTTTATCCATGTCTATCTAAAATCCGGTTCAAGCCTATCTTTCCACCTTTGATGACAAGGTATGTATATAAATAGGTCGGGATACTCATAGGTTCCCATACTCATTCCTACCCTTCTACACCATCTATTGAGGGATCTGAAGAGAGTACTGGAAGGCCTATTGAGGAAGGTGCACAGGAGCAAAAAAAAAAGGGAATCGGAGCAGCGCATCAACACGGTATCAATGGCAGGAGGTTAGTCTCGATCCTACGTTTTCGCAAGTAAAGATGTTTATATATTTATACATGTTCTATTTATGATTTCATTATGTCATCAGTTAGATCATGTTGTGTTTCTATAAAATCTAACATATGGCGCATCATGACTTAAGTCAAGACTCTACTATGGTGTCCTATGGGTGTCCTCATTAGAAAGCATTTCAACACTCCGCACCCGACCCCTATCTCTTAGACCCGTAATATCATGAACTTGTGTGGTTTTATTTCATGCATAATTTATAAGTTGGCTCATAACAGCTTATACTCACCCTTAACCCAATTTTAATTATGCAATTAAAATTTAGAACACCAAGATTAGGGTTTTGTTTTAGCTTACTATTCTGCCCTGTACTAATGTATCTAACTCGAATCTAGTCTCCAAAGTATGTCTATGTTTCCAAACTATGTTTTCTGGTCGAAACGATAGGTTACACGACTATAGTCACAAAAATACACACACACCACAGCAAGCAATCTAAAAATAGGACATATTCATCATGTCAGCATAAAATTCCAGCAACATACAATTTTCAGCATAACATGAAATTAAATCAAAAAATTAACAGAAATTAACTCCTTAATTATCATTAGGACAGAATACTAATCTTGAGATTAATTTTACAGAATTTATGCTTTTAAATCAAGATTAAAAAGAATCTACAACAATTTAATCAAGAAACAATATAAAGATTAAGAATCCCCCTTCTCAAGAATCCCCATGGCATAAATTATAAGATCTTGATCCTAATTATGATTTCTATCCAAAAATCACAGATTTAATCCTAAGCATGTAATACACAAATCAAGAACCCAATTTAGGTAAAGAGATCAAGATTTACACATCAAGGAGACAAGAAGGCTCATTCGGGCTTTTCATCAAACACCTTGAGGGCGACCCTGGTTTCCCCCTTGGCCAAGCACCCCTAGGTTTACCCTAGGGCTGCCGAGCCCTTTAGGGGAGAGGTTAGGGCCTCCTCAAGCACAAACTACAAGAAATCATGGCAAGAACTCGAAAGAACGTCGAAATAATTCAAGAATGAAACAAGAAATGCCAAGCCGCCAAGAACGGCTTCAAGAATTCAAATAAAACCCGAAAGAGAGAGGGTAAACCACTCACTTAATTTGGAAAGAGGATTAGAGAAGAAAATCCAATCGACGGCCTCCGATTTCGACTACGAAATCGGGTGGCTCAACCCCAAAAGAAGAAGGGGCAGGCGACGGCTCCTCCCAAGCCGCCGGCTCTAAGGGGAAGGGAAGAAACAAGAGGGGGGCGGCTCGGCTCAGGGCGGCGACTCCCTCGGCTCGGCTCCACAGGGAAGAGAAGAGGAAGAGGAGAAGGGAAGGCTGGTGGTGGCTCCAAGGGAAAAGAGAGAAGGGGGCCGACTGCTGGCTTGGCTGGTGGTTGGCTCCCTCTCTTCAAAACTTTGGGTGGCTCCAAAAATAGGAGCCACAAGCCAGGGGGAGGGGGTTTTATACTCTCTCCTAAACCCTAACCCCTCTAAACCCTTTATCCAACTCGCACCCTTCTTAAGCCGAACCCGAACCCGCTAACTTAAATTAACTTAATTAAACTTATTCAAATCCTAAAATAGATCATAAGCAATTAAATAGGCACATAAACATAATTAAACAATTGTGCATGCACAACATCAAATTGAATAATTTTAACTACTCACACCTAATAATTTCATATCCTACTTACCCGAGCTCGCAAGCTCGCACCGGACCATGACTCGACTCGGCTCGACCTCGAACTAGTCCGCTAGGCTGGCAACACAAACATAAGAGGGAAAATAAAATTAAAATATCTAGGATATTACACCTCTCTTTTCATGTATTTCCACCAATAATTTTGCCTTAGATCATGGTACATCTTCGTGGCTCCTGGATGCATAGTGTATGTGGATCGGTGAGCCATCTTTAGCACCTGCCTGCGAACCTCGGCTATATCTGGCACCACTATCCTGTTCTTAAATCTTAGAACGCCCTCCGAGTCAATACCAAAACCATTATCAGCATCGTCTCTCTTGGCCAGATCCTTAGTGAGTGCACAGAAAGCATCCTCCTCATGCGCTGCCCACAACATGTCTACCAACGTGGAATGCACCCTCAAGTGAGCCACCAGCGCACCAGAAGCTGATACTGACAAGACTGCTCCGCCATCCAAACACCTAGCCAAATCCTGAGCCAACGGCCTCCTCCTGACTGCCAAATGCGCCAGACTGCCCATAGACTTCCTGCTCAAAGCATCAGCTACCACGTTAGCCTTCTCCGGATGGTACATGATCGTGCAGTCATACTCCTTCAAAATCTCAAGCCATCTTCTCTGCCTCATGTTCAACTCCTTCTGGGTGAGTAAATACTTGAGACTCTTATTATCAGTGTATATCTCACAAGCCTCACCATAAAGGTAGTGACGCCACAACTTCAATGCGAACACCACCACTACTAGCTCAAGGACACGAGTCGGGTAATTCTTCTCGTGAACCTTCAACTGCCGAGAGGCATAAGCTATCATCCTACCATTCTGCATCAACACATAACCCAAGCCGATCCGGGAAGCATCACAATAAATAATAAATTCTCTCAAGCCCGAGGGTACTGCTAGAACTGGTGCAGACGTCAAGTGGTCCTTGAGCTTCAGAAAGCTCTCCTCGCACTTACTGTCTCATTCAAACTTGAACTTCTTCTGAGTCAGGCGGGTCAACGGTCCTACAATCTTGGCAAAATTCTCCATAAACTTGGAGAATTTGGCATATAATCTATGCTCTCTAAGAGTTTCCAGAACTACCCTCAAGTGCTCAGCATGCTCCTCCCTGCTCGTGGAATAAATCAATATGTCATCAATAAACACAATTACAAATTTATCCAAGTATTCCCTGAACACTCTATTCATCAGGTCCATAAATGTTGCAGGTGCATTAGTCAGCCCGAAGGACATCACCAGGAACTCAAAGTGCCCATACCTCAACCTGAAAGCAGTCTTGGGAATGTCACTGTCCCGGATCCTCAACTGATGGTACCCTGACCGCAGGTCAATCTTAGAAAACCATTGAGCTCCCTGAAGCTGATCAAATAAATCATCAATTCTGGATAGTGGGTACCGATTTTTCATCGTTACCTTGTTAAGCTATCGGTAATCAATGCACATCTGCATGGACCATCTTTCTTTTTCATAAAGAGCACTGGAGCACCCCAAGGTGAAACACTTGGGCGAATGAAACCCGACTCAAGCAGCTCCTACAACTAGGACTTCAACGCCCTCAACTTAGCGGGTGCCATCCGATGCGGTGGAATGGAGATCGGCTTCACTCCTAGCTACAAATCAATACAAAATTCGATCTCCCTCTCTGGAGGCAACCCTGGCAACTCCTCTGGGAATATATCAGAGAACCCTCATACCACAGGCGTTCCCCCGATATCCCTAGCCACACCTACGTCTCCCCCTGCCACAGACATAAAGTCCAAGAAGGACTGGCATCCACCCAAAAGTAGCTTCCGAGCCTTGAGAGCTGAAATTACCATCAACGAATCTCCCCTTCCCTCATCTTGGAAGGTAAACTGGGGCAATTCGGACTTACTGAAGGTCACAGTCTTAGCCCTGCAATCCACTGAGGCTAAATGGTCCGCCAACTAGTCCATGCCCAAAATTACATCAAGTTCTAACATCGGCAGAGGTGTCAATTCGACCATCAGCACGTTCCTACAAATGACAATCCCACAGCCCCGGAAGACTGTCTCTGCCATCACAGAAATGCCCATAGGCGTAGACACCACAAGAGGCAAATCAAGCACGGAGGGTTTCCCTGACAACTTAGCAGCAAATATAGTAGATACAGAAGAGTGCGTAGCACCCGGATCAAACAAGACGTATGCAAATAGTAGAACCAACAACAAGGTTACCTGCCTAACCCATGCAAATGCCAACTCATAAAGATAACAGAAGGACAACAACTTTTATCAATAAAAAGAACTAAAATATATTTTTATTTCAAAACATCAAAGTGTTTAATAAATAGTTCATGTGCGAAAATAAATGAACCAAAGAGTAACAATTCTTTTAATGAATAAAATCTGAAATAAAAACATGAATGTCCCCACAGATCTACAACTCTAAACATCAAATCATAAGTGCATGACCAATCTACTACAGACTCGACTACGACCCCTAACTAGGACTGATATGAGATCAATGTAGCTCGTCTTCCCTCCAGCCACGCCAAGTGCTCCAGCCCACCTCACCGGTCAGGCTCTAGAAAACAAAAACAAATGACAACGGGTGAGTTCAAAGAACTCAGTGAGCGGTTCTACCAATCCCCACAAAAAACCAAACACAGATATGATGCATAAAGCAAAACTCTTGACTCAAGCAAGAGAGGTCACAAGGGAGTGACCAGCTAATAGGCCATCAGGCCACCACCTGCCCGAAGGCAGCCAACACCCAAACGGTGAAGATCAACAGTCCTAAGCCTACCATGCCCAAGGGCAACAAAACATTCTAGGATAATCGGGTAGGCCCTCCGAACTTATCCTAATATAAAAAAACTCGCGAGCAATCGAGATTGGCTCATCCGAACTTGTTCCATGAGACGTGTTGGAACAATCGAGAACGCCCATCCGAACTTGCCACTTTAAGATATCATAGGAATAATCAGGATTTGCCCGTCCGAACTTATTCCTTAAAAGCACCTCAAGAATAATCGGGATAGGCCCTCCGAACTTATTCCACGAGACCGAACCGAAACAATAGAGATTTGCCCATCCAAACTTGTTCCAATAAATAACGTAGGAATAATCGGGATTTGCTCATCCGAACTTATTCCTTTAAATATAGAATCTTGAGAACAATTGGGATTTGCCCGTCCGAACTTATTCCACAAGATACGCAGGAACAATCTGGATTTGCCATCCGAACTTGTTCCACAGGTTGGGAATTAACCATCCAACCTTTCGGGCCTAGCCCGAAATCTGGCTCTTCAACGAGCCTCTCAGTCATTCATAAAAATATGGTGCAACATGACCTAAGTCAAGTCTCTCATACGGTGTCTTATTGGTAAACGTCTCAACACTCTAATACCCGACCCCAACTCCTAGACTCGTAATGTTTTAACCCATGAGGTTTTATTTCATGCATAACTATATTTGTTGGTTCTTAACAGATTATGCTAACCCCTCGCTCATTTTTAATTATGAAATTAAAATTTAGATCACCGAGATTAGGGTTTTGTTTTAGGGTTTTATTTTAGCTTACTGTTATGCCCAAAACTGATGTATCTAACCCAATCCTGGTATCCAGAGTGTGACCTATGTTTTCAAACTATATTTTCTGGTCAAAATGATAGGTTACACGACTATGTTCAGTAAACTATGCACATCATAAACAAGATTTCAAATCAGCCCTGATTCATCAATTCAGCATGAAGTTTTCAGCATAACATGAAAATAAATCCAAAAATTCACAGAATATAACTCCCTAATTACCATCACATCAGATTTATAATCATCAAGATAAATCTCACATAAACCATGCTTAATAAATAAGAATAACAAGCATCACAACCCTCTTTAACCAAGAACCAACCTTTATGTTCAAGAAATTTAATCAAGAACCCTCATGCCCTAAGATCAAATCCATCTTTGAAACACATAATATATTTCCAAAAATTACAGATTTAATATCAAAGCATGCATTTAGATTATAAGCATCAAAATTGATGATCAAATTGAATCATGGAAAGCAAGATAATCAACACCCCTCACTTAGGCAATTCATCGAACACTTTGAGGGCACCCTTTTCTTCCACCTTGGCCGAGCACCCGTAGGATCATCCTAGGATTCCCGAGCCCCATAGGGGAAGGTTCAGGGCCTCCTCAAATAAGACACACACAAAAATCAACAATAATTCGAGAGATCATCGAAAAACAAATCAAAATCATCGTAGCCTTCAAGAACGGCTTCAAGAACTCGAAGAAATCTGAGAAAGAGGATAAAACCACTCACCAAAAATAGGAAAGAAGACTAGAGAAGAAATCCCGACTGACAGCCTCCGAATCCGGCTCCAAGAGTTGGCGGCTCGGCTCCACTAAGGGGGAAGAGGGGGCGGCGGCTCCTTCTCAAGCCGACGGATCCAAGAAGAAGACAAAGAGGGGCGACGGCTCTTCCTCAAGCCAACGGCTTGGCTTCCAAGGGAGAGAGAGAGGGAGAGAGAGAGAGAGAGAGAGAGAGAGAGAGAAGAGGCTTGGCTTAGCGGCTGATTGGCTTGGCTCGACGGCTACAAGAGAGAAGAAGGGAGGGGCGGCTGGCGGTTCCTCTCTTTCCCTCAATTGGCTTGTGCAGCTCCAATAGGGAGCCGCAAGCCCTAGGGGAGGGAGAATTTATAACCCTTCCCACCTCTTTTAACCCGCATCCGCCTCAACCCGAATCCATACCCACTAACTTCTCGACCCGCTAACCCACTAAACTTAATTAAACTCAAATTAATATCATGCTCCACATGAACATCCAACACATGCACACCCACATGCGACATAATTAAACTATCATGCATACCCAACATAAAATTAATTAAATTTATTTACACAAGCAAAATTTGCATAACTCATATTCCTACTTACCCGAGCTCGCAAGCTCGCACCGGACCATGAGTCGACTCGGCTCGACCTCGTACTAGCCCGCTAGGTTGACAAATATAAATATAGATGGAAAACTAGAATTAATATATAGGATATTATAATTTATGGTAAATTACACTGACCTCCCCTGAGGTTTAGTGAAATTACACTGACCTCCCCTCTATTTGTCCAAGTGACACTCACCTCCCCTCGTGTAATCTTTGCAGGGGAGATTTGTGTAATCTTTTTTCGTTAGTAGGGAAGGTTTGTGTAATCTTTTACAAAACTCAAGAGGGTTATAAGATAAAATTACAAATAGAAGGGAGGTCAATATAATTTCACAAACCTCAGGGGAGGTTAGTGTAATTTACCCTACAATTTATTTTTGGCCTCAGAGTTTGACAGAAGGAAGATTCTCACCCTACTTGTTTTCTTTTCTTAAAATGGTCTCTTTTTTAATTTTTGTTTTGAGAAATTTGCTATAACCATAGATTGTTAAATTTGCCAAAATCGTAAATTGTTTAGAGTATCTACCAAATCATAACTATTTTTAACAAAACCCTAAAATACCTTCCAAAAATATCAAATCCATTTAAACCCTCATGGCTCATTTCTCCACCATGTTCAACAAATTTTTTAGTTGAACTCTATTTTTTATGAAATTTTCTTGATTGAACCAAAAAAAATTTGGGATTTTTTTTTGTTGAACCAAAAAAAAAAAAATAGTCCTCTAACAACGTGAATCGAAAAATTCTCATGATTAATTTTTCAATTCTGTTCAACAATATTTTTTGTTCAAGAAAATTTCCATCCAACTTTTTATTTATAGCAAACCTTGGTTCATTACCAGCAAAGCAGGTCAAAGGGATTCTTATAGTAAATAGCCCATACCTCTAAAGGCGATTTCCCAGTGGAAGTAAACCGGAGAGATGGGAAACTCTCTCCCAATTTTGGAGATGCTTGTTATTATAGCCTCGAAGAAGATGTACCATCAACTTCTTGTTCACAACTTTTATAGGGATGACACTCGAAAGGATTTGGGATAACGAAGTTTATCCTATACTCATACTCATTAAAAAAACTCACTATAACAAAAGTGACAATTAGAGACAATTAAATTTGTCTCTAAAAGTTAAATATTTGCCTCTATAACTTTTAGAGACAAATAAAATTATTTATTTCTAGAGCTCTCGTCCCTAAAAGTATTAGGGACCTATAATGTATTTGTCTCTACAAATATTAATAGAGACATATATATTTGTCTCTAATATATAAATACTACTAGAGGCACATAATATATTTGTCTCTAAAAATATTAATAGAGGCATATATATTTGCCTCTAAAAATATTAATAAAGGCATATATATATATTTGCCTCTAGAAACATTAGTAGAGACATTTATATTTACCTCTAAAAATATTAATAGAAGAATTTATATTTGTCTTTAATGTGCAAACACGATTAGGAGCTTGTATCATATTTGAATATAAAATATTATTAGAGGCATATATATTTGTCTTTAATATATATAAATATCATTAAGGGCATATACATAATTGCCTCTAAAAATATTAATAGAGGCATATATTTTTCTTTAATAAAAGTAATTTTTATTGACTCTAAATTAAAAATTGGGCTATTTTTTTTTGCATTATATTTAATTAATAGATAATTTAATTGCTTATAAAGATTAAGTAAAGACAATGAATTTTGCTTAGAAAATTTATTAGCATTTAGAATAATATATTTTTAACTAAAAATATTATAATTAATAAAAAAATTGATTACACAATATGTCACTTTCAAGGAAATGCATCTTAAAACACTAAACTACAATTTTCATATTCATCCATCTAGACTGTAGCTGGACAAAATCTTATCACAACTCTCATTCTCAATAACAGAATCAATAGAATAAAGCTTAACATCAGCAATCTTGGAGGAGAGAGAAGATGATGTAGGTATACTTGCAGAGAGCTTTGGAGGATATCTTTCTCTTCTTATTTTTCAAGGTCCAATAGATTGTGTGAGCTTCACCTCATCTGTATGCTTCAAATGAGATGACATGTTCATTATACTTGGCTTATTCAACATTGCATCCTAATAAACAAAACTTAAAAAATTAAAAAAACTAACATAACTGAAAAATAAATTATGTGTAGGTATTACAAAGCTTACATCACTTTCATGCCACACAAATCCAGAAAACTAGAGGATGTGGTCTTTGAAATTTGCTGCCTGTAATTAAAAAAGAACAATCATGTGTTAGATTGCAACTATCCAAAAATTTACAAAGCTTACTATTATATCATAGTCACATGATCTTTAATGATATATTTATCAAACTACATAGTCACAATGTCAAATATCCATTTTGAACGAATTTCAATATCATCCATAGTGCTCAGAAACCTAGATGAGGGGTGAATAGTGTGTATTGCTAATTCTTAAGCTAAGTTCGATTCTAAAATGAATTCTTGATTTCAGTTCAAGTATATGCTTTATAGAGTCAACAACTAGCAATCAACACAAAATGAATCAATGCTAACACACCAAGATTTATAGTGGTTCGACGACACTGCCTACTCTACTGCCTAAGCATATTGCTTAGGATTTTACACACCAATTCACTAAGTTTTTAGTTCTTTACAATCAATGACTTTTCAGTGGAGAGTCTACGCTTTCACTAAAGGCACTTCCACACTTGGAAGTCTCCACCTTCACATCGAGAGCTCTCTCCCACCTCAAACCCTAAAGAACACTCTTAACCTAGCTTACACAAGTGGTTTTACATCTCTACACCAAGACTACCACAGAAATCACCAACCTAGAACTCTAAGTTTACACAAACTAGAATCACAAGTAAATTAACAATAAACACAAGTAAATGAGAGCAAAAATGAAGCAAATACATGTAATATCCTAGATATTTTTATTTATTTTTCCTTTATTGTTTGTGTTTGCCAGCCTAGCGAGCTAGTTCGAGGTCGAGCCGAGTCGACTCATGGTTCGGTGCGAGCTTGCGAGCTCGGGTAAGTTGAATTATAATTTATAATAATATAGTTAATTCATTAGATTATGTTGCATTTGGGTGTGCATGTGTTTGATGTTTGTATTTTAGCATGGGTTAGTTTGGGTTTTATTAGTGGGTTGCAGATTGGGGTTTGAGGAGAGTGCGGATTAGGGTGTGGATAGGTGGTTTTGGGAGGAGATTACAAAATCCCTCCTAGAGCTGGTGGCTCCCTATTGGAGCCGCACTAGCCGAGTGAGAGAGGAGAGGAGCCGCCCTCAAGCAGTAGCCACCCCTCCCCATCTCTCTTCCTTGAAGCTGCCGAGCCAAGCAGCAGCCGCCTGAGCCACCACCCCCTTCTTCCCCCTCTCCCTTCCTTTGGAGCCGAGCAGAGAGGAGCCGCCTGAGCCGAGCCACCCCCTTTCCCCCTTCTTTGAGTCGAGCCGCCACTTTTTGGAGCCGAATTCGAAGGTCGTCGACCGAGAATTCTCCTCCAATCCTTCTTCTTATTCAAGTGAGTGGATCTACCCTCCCTTTTTTCCATGGTTTCTCATGTTTGAGCTTTCTTTGAGCCGATCTTGAATTCGGGTTCTTGTGAACCTTTTTTTCGTCGATCTCTCGAATTCTCGCCGTTCTTTGTGATTACCGTGTGAGAGGAGACCCGAAACCCCTCCCCTATGGGGCTCGGCAGCCTAGGATAATCCTAGGGATGCTCGGCCAAGGTGGAGATTAAGGTGCCCTCTAGGTGTTTGATAAAATGCCTAAGAGAGGATGCTTGTGAAATCTTGAGATCCATGCCATGATATGCTTGTCAATCTAGGTTTCCACATGTTAATGTATGCTTTGTAAATAATCTGTGATTATGAATGAAAATCATGTTTTACAAAAATTGAGGTTTTGATCTTGATGCCATGTATGTTCCTGTGATGGGTTTTTTATCATGAAGCTTGGTTCTTGTTTAAGGAAGATATTGATGCATGTCAGATCTTGATTTAACAAATTATGAAATTGTTTATGTATGATGGATTTGATGATATAAATCTGTGGTGAAGCAAATTTAGGATTTATATTCTGTAAATTTTGAATTTATTTTCATGTTATGCTGGAAACTCAAACTTGCTGGAATTGCATGGTGTTTTGTTGAATCTATGCTGATTTTTGAATTCTATGTTGAGATGAGAATAGCTCTCTGAACATAGTCGTGCAACCTATCATTTTGACCAGAAAATATAGTTTGAAAACTTAGGACACACTATGGAAGTCAGATTCGACTTGGATACATCAGTTTGGGGCTCAACAGTAAACTGAAAATAAAACCCTAAAACAAAACCCTAACCTTGGAGTTGATAATTTTAATTGCTTAATTAAAATTCAAGGGGCAGCATAATCTATTATAAACCAACAAGTAAAGTATATTCATGAAATAAAACCTCATGGGTTATGACATTACGGATCTAGGTGTTGGGTACGGGCATAGAGTGTTGCGGCGTTTCTCAATAAAGACACCCCTAAGACACCGTAGGAGACACTTGACTTAGGTCATGTTGCGCCATATCTTTATAAATGCCGGAGAGGCTCGGTTAGGAGTCGGATTGAGGGCTTGGCCCGGAAGTGTAATATCCTAGATATCTTAATTTTATTTTTCCTCTTATGTTTGTGTTTGCCAACCTAACGGACTAGTGCGAGGTCGAGCCGAGTCGGCTCATGGTCCAGTGCGATCTTGCGAGCTCGGGTAAGTAGGATATGAAATATGTGAATTAGGCTAAGTAGTTAAATTTATTCAATTTGATGTTGTGTATGCCTAATTGTTTAATTATGTTTATGTGCTTATTTAATTGCTTATTATTTATTATGAGATTAGAATTAGTTTAATTTAGTAATTAAGTTAGCGGGTTCGGGTTCGACTTGAGGTGAATGCGGGTTGGATAAAGAGTTTAGAGGGGTTAGGATTGAGGAGGGAATATAAAATCCCCTCCCCTTGGCTTGTGGCTCCTATTTTAGAGCCACCCAAAGTTTTGAAAAAGGGAGCTAGCCGCCCAACCGCCAACCCCCTTTCCTCTTCCCCTTGGAGCCGCCGCCGCCCCTGGAGCCGAGCCGCCCAAGGCTCCATCTCTTCTCCTTCCTCTCCTCTTCCTCCCCTTTGGTGCCAAGCCGAGAGGAGTCAGTCGAAGCCAACCCCTCTCTCTTCCCCTCTCTCCCTCTCCTCAAGCCGGCAGCTTGAGGTGAGCCTCCGCCCCCTCTCCTCCCCTTTTTGAATCGAGCCATCATCTTTTGAAACCGGATTCAATGGCTATCATCCGGGATTTCTCCTTTATTCATCCTTCCTAATTAGGTGAGTGGTTTTACCCTCCTTATTTCGAGTTTCTTCGAGTTCTTGAAGCCAATCTTGAAGGCTATTGAATATTGATTTGTTTTTCGACGATTTCTTGAGTTCTCAATGTTCTTGTAATGTGCCATATTTGAGGAGGCCCTAAACCCTTCCCTACGGGGTTCGGCAGCCCTAGGACGGCCCTAGGGGTGCTCGGCCAAGGGTGGAGCAAGGGTGCCCTCAAGGTGTTCAATGAAATGCCTAAGTTAGGGATCTTGATTATTTTGTAGTTTATATCTTGATTTGTTCATTTAAATGAGTTCTTATATGATCAAGCATGCTTTGTATGTAATATGTGATTTTTGGAAAAATCATATTTTTTAAAAATATGGATCTTGATATTGATGCCAAGAAGGTTCTTGAAAAAAGTTTCTTAATCATTATGCTTGATTCTTGTTTATAGTACTTGTTGATGCTTGTTAGCTTTGTTGTTAAGCATGGGAATTGAGAAACTTGTCTCAAGATTTATATTCTGTTTAAATGATAATTAAGGGCTTAATTTCTGGAAATTTAGGATTTATTTTTAGACTGCTGAAATTTGATGTTGCTGAAATTGCATGCTGAAATGATGAATCTATATTGTTTTTAAATCGCTTGCTGTGACGTGTGTATTTGTCTAAGCATAGTCATGTAACCTATCGTTTCGACCAGAAAATATAGTTTGGAAACATATGATACACTTTGGAGACTTGATTCGGGTTAGATACATCAGTACCGGGCACAACAGTAAGCTAAGACAAAACCCTAAAATAAAATCCTAATCTTGGTGATTTAAATTTTAATTGCATAATTAAAAGGGATAATAGATTAAAAAATTCCAAGGTTTGCAGAAATTTTACGTTCTAGCCATGATTTCAAATTTAGCCTATAAATGCACAACCTTACTTCCATTTATGCCATTTTACCAAATCGTCACACGCCGTCTCAACTTAGCTGACGTGGAGGTAAACGGTGCTTGCGTGTCCTAACGGCGTCATACGTGGTCTGCCACGTACATCTAGGCACATATAATAGATTAAAAAGTAGCTTTTTTACTTAACTTTTTACCTTTTACCCTAAAAATCAAAATGATCGGTGCGGGCGGGCGATTAGGGCTAGAGATTAGGGTTCTTCTCAAGGCCATCTCTGGGCGGGCGAGCATGGTGGCGATCTGTCGGCCATCTCTGGGCGGGCCATTGAAGATTCTGTGGACCATCTCTCGGCGCAGGTGAGTACAGTAGTTCTTTAGTTGTTTATTTT
Organism: Canna indica; assembly: GCA_034359265.1. Lineage (NCBI taxonomy): Eukaryota > Viridiplantae > Streptophyta > Magnoliopsida > Zingiberales > Cannaceae > Canna > Canna indica. The sequence continues at coordinate 44,536,411 of CP136894.1, read as the reverse complement.
ACCGAAAAATTCAATGTGGACCATTAAACCCGTTGACCGATTTTCCCCAAATGAAGAACCATAATTTTTTCGCTAATCTATCCGATCGAAGCTAAGATGTCAAGTATGGAGATCGGTGAAGCTTCCGTTGATTCTACGTTGTCGGGAGGAAAAAAATTTTATAGACATGGAACCAAAGCTAAACTTTTGACCTCATGGAGCCAGAGAAATCCAGGGCGAAAATTTTGGGGCTGCAAATTTTGGAGCGAGAGATTGAATTTTTTGGCAAAATAAATTACTAAAGAACTACTGTACTCACTTGCGTCAAGAGATGGTCCGCAAATCTTCGATGGCCCGCTCAGAGATGGCCGACAGGTCGCCACCATGCTCGCCCACCCAGAGATGGCCTTGAGAAGAACCCTAATCTCCTGCCCTAATCGCTCGCCCGTGCCGATCATTTTGATTTTTAGGGTAAAATGTAAAAAATTAAGTAAAAAAGCTACTTTTTAATCTATTGCCCATGCCTAGATGTACGTGGCAGGCCACGTATGATGCCGTCAGGACACGCAAGCGTTGTTTACCTCCACGTCAGCTAAGTTGAGACGACGCATGACGATTTGGTAGATGACATAAACGGAAGTAAAGGTTGTGCATTTACAGGCTAAATTTGAAATCATTGGTTGAACGTAAAATTTTTGCAAACCTTGTGATTTTTTAGTCTATTATCCCTAATTAAAATTGGGTTAAGGGTCAGCATAATCTGTTATGAACCAACACATAAAATTTGCATGAAACAAAACCACATGGGTTCATGACATTACAGGTCTAGGAGTTGGGGTCGAGTTTTTGAGTGTTGAGACTCTTTCCAATAGGATCACCCCTAAGACATCGTAGGAGAGGCTTGACTTAGGTCATGTTGCGACATATCTTTATGAATGGCGGAGAGGCTCGTAGAGGAGTTGGGTTGCAAGCTAAGCCCGGGAGGTTGGATGACTAATTCCCAACCTGTAGAACAAGTTCGGAGGGCCTTTCCCGATTGTTCTGGTTTGGCCTCGTGGGATAAGTTCGGAAGGCCTACCCGATTATCCCCGTGGTGGTTTGTTAAGGAATAAGTTCGTAGGGCCTACCCGATTATTCCTGAGATATCTTAGAGGAGTAAGTTCGGAGGGCCTACTCGATTACTCCTATGATATCTTAAAGGGGCAAGTTCGGACGGGCGAATCCCAATTGTCCCTACGCGTCTCGTCGAGCAATTTCGGAGGGCCTTTCCCGATTGCTCCCAAGTTAATTTATACTAGGATAAGTTCGGAGGGCCTTTCCGATTATCCTAGTACGTGTTGTTGCCTTGGGTATGGTAGGCTTAGGCATATTGTTCTTCACCATATGGGTGTTGGCTGCCATCGGGCAGGTAATGGCCTGATAGCTAGTCACACTTTCATGACCTCATTCTTGTAGAGTTGGATGTTATGTTATTACTTATCTCTGTGATGTTTTATTGTGGGGGTCAGTAGAATCGCTCACTGAGTTCTTTGAACTCATCCGTTGTCGTTATTTTATTTTGCAGAGCCTGACCAGTGAGGTGGGCTGAAGCACTTGGCACAGCTGGAGGGCAGAGGAGCTACATGATCTCATAACAGTCCTAATTAGGGGTCGTAGTCGAGTCTGTAGTAGATTGTCATGCACTTTTGTTTTGGTATTTGGAGTTGTAGTCCCGTGGGGACATTCATATTTTATTCAATTTTTATTTATTAAAAGATCTGTTGCTCTTCGATTTATTTATTTCTGCACTTGAGATATTTATTTAAAACCTTGCTATTTTAAAATGAAAAACTGTTTGGTTCTTTTTATTTTTAAAAGTTGTTGTTTATTCCATTATATTATGATGTTGGCATGCGCATGAGTTAGGCTGCGGGGTATAGGCACATATACCCTGGCCGGTCACGTGACCCTGTATTTGGGGTGTGACAGGAAGGTTGGATGATAAATTCCCAACCAGTGGAATAAGTTTGGATGGGCAAATCTCAATTGTTCCTGCGTATCTTGTGAAATAAGTTCAGACGGGGAAATCCCGATTGTTCCCAAGATTCTATATTTAAAGGAATAAGTTCGGATGGGCGAATCTCGATTATTCCTACATTATCTTTTTGGAACAAGTTCAGATGGGCAAATCCTAATTGTTCCTGTGTGGCCTCATGGAATAAGTTCGAATGGACAAATCCCGATTATTCCCGAGTTGATTTTAAGGAGTAAGTTCGGACGGGCAAATCCTGATTATTCCTGTGATATTTTAAAGGGGCAAGTTCGGACGAGCGAACCCCGATTGTTCCTTCGGGTCTCGTGGAGCAAGTTCGGACGGGCCAATCCCGATTGCTCCCGAGTTTCTTTATATTAGGATAAGTTCGGATGGGCCAATCCTGATTATCCTAGTATGTATTGTTGTCTTGGGGCATGGTAGGCTTAGGTCTGTTGTTCTTCACCGTTTGGGTGTTGGATGCCTTTTGGCATGTGGTGGCCAGATGGCCTAATAGCTAGTCACACCATCGTGACTTTATTCCTGTTTGAGTCAGGTGTTTGCTTTATGCTTTATTGCTGTGATTGGTTTCTCGTTGGGGTTGGTAGAATCGCTCACTGAGTTCTTTTGAACTCAACCCGGTGAGGTGGGCTAGAGCACTTGGCGCGGCTGGAGGGCAGATGAGCTATATTGATCTCATAGTAGCCCTAGTTAGGGGTCGTAGTCGAGTTTTTTGGTAGTTAGTCATGCACTTGTGTTTTAGTATTTTGGAGTTGCAGACCCTTGGGGACATTCATGTCTTTATGTCAGATTTCATTTGTAAATGAACAGTTGAATTTGATTTATTATTTTCGTACTTTATTATTTTGCTAAACTTACTTATAATAAATTCTGGTTTGATTTTTCATTTGAAATAAAACTTGTTTATTTCTTTCCACTATGTTTTGTTATTGAGTTGGCATGTGCATGTTAGCCTGCGGGGTATAGGCACGTATACCCTGGCCGGTCACGTGACCCTATGTTGGGGCGTGACAATACAACTTAGCTCTCAACAGCGAATCCTAGTCTCTTTCTTGATGTCTTGAAGATGAAACAATAGGAGTTCAAAGGCTATGTCAAGAGTAGTAGCAATAGAGACTAAGGTATGAAGAGAAATGGTTCAATAATGCTCAAGATGGTTTTATGGTGTCTCAAGGTGTTCAACCAACATTGTAGAAGGCTAGGAATCAGACTATATATAGAGAGCATGGTGAAAAAAATTGTGTCCAACAGATTAAAACAACTAGAAATAGGGTTGTTGGACTTTTCGATCGACCCTGGGTTGAACCACGATCACCCGAGAGTCGACTGAAATAACTACTAGAATTTCCAGTAGCTTTTTGGATGATCCAGGGCCAATCCTTGGACGGCTGTGGGTCAGCTGATAATCAGTTATCTGCAATGATAAGTAATTTTTCGATCGACTCGGGGTTCAGATATCAGGTTTTGAGGATTTTAGGCATCATAATAGGGAAAAAACATTATAACTAGACATCCTAAACCTAAATATGATATTTTCGACGACGATCGTTCGTCGGCCACATCCTTTTGATTTCTTTCGATAGGATGTTGACTTTTCCAATCGGGGATGCGTCCGCAAGTTGACTCCAAACCTGAAATAATCATGCTAAAAGACACCGTTAAATATGGTTTGTTATCAACCAAATAGTTTCGGGGAATACTTGAGTACGAGGACAAAACCCCGGCCAACAATTGTTTATTTCATGCTTATGATGCTATTTGTGGACATTAGATTAACATGTGAGTTGGATTGATTACTTGGCTTATTATTATACATGCTCTCTTGTGTGGATACATGATATTATATACATTATGTTTTGCTTAGCGGGGGCTCGGTACGAGTCGCTCAGTGAGTTCCTGTGAACTCATGCCTCTCTTTTATATGTTTACAGGTTTCGATCTGTTGATGTACGTGGGTACATGAGGAGTGTGCAACTAGAGGTGCAAGTTCGCCAAACCATTCCCGTGTCGTAGTCATAGCAGAGTCATGAGTCCTGTAGTAGTAGTGTCATATTATGGATGAACTCTTTGAGAGTTAATTATTTTCATATTGTTATCGGGTTGTTCATATAGTTGACATCTCTATTTTATAAAAAATGCATTCCTTTCATTGGTGATGTGCATGGTGGTTGGTCAGACTTCATGGTGCGGTGTGGTATTCTCGATCGGTCACGTGACATTTTGTTACATATCAAGAATTGAAGAATACTTCATCTCCTAATATATACAGCAAGATCTAACGAATTACTAAGATTTATCAATTTTAGTTATTGACCGTCAAGAGTATTTTTTATTATTATTAATCATCTTTCAAATTATATTAGGGTCACTTCTTTTTGAACTCATATAATTAAATTAGTTTTTTTAAAATGTTCCATAAAGCAAGTTTAAAAACTTCATTCTTATACAAATATTATGAGAATAAATAAGTTTCTTAGTATTATTAATATTAAAAATTAATCAAAAGAACATAAATTTCATACCATCATTCGAATAATAATTTATAATTCTTGAAAGTTCAAATTTCAAAAACTCAAACTCTCAAGAATGATTGACTCAAGTGTTATAATTCTTATCAAACCAACATTGCCTTATTTTATCAACAACCAATTAAGTTTTACATTCACATTGATTCTTTAAGTTTCCAAATTTATTAGTGACTTTTGATCACCATAGAATATATGATAAGATAATAACTGAAAAAAAAATGATTTATTCCATATATTCCAATAATAACATCAACTTTAACTGCTAATTGATAGTATAAAGGCATCTATTTAAGCTGTAAAGAATAATATTATGCGCGAACAAATGTATAAATTCCGACTATAAGTTGAAGTAATTAAATTTTTTTGAATATTCTACAAGCTTATTGTCAAAAGGAAAAAACAAATAGATAGATTTTTCAGCAATTTCCAGAAACTGAAATAATTTTAACTGTAACTTCGAATTTTGAAATATGAGATTAATTTTTTCTCAAACCGGAATCACAATTCATAAAATCCGAAAATATCCTTGTCTTTTCATCGAAACATTGAAAATTGGATGAGCTGGATCTCATTTCTCTCCAAAAAAGCTGCAGATTTTTATTAAAATAATTAAAAATTTATTGTTGATCCCGGGCATCCAAAAACTAATAGTTGTATTAAAAATTTTGGAAATTTATTATTTTTCAAAAGTCAATAACAAAAATTTGATCATAAAAATGCATTCTAAAATTTTTAAAAAATCACAAAATTTAAATTGATGAATGATTTTTTTATGATTTTTGAAGATTTTAGGACGCATGTCACACCCCAACTGAGCGTAGTGTGACCGACCAGGGCCTACATCCTGCCCTGTAGCCTACTGTCTACACTGATTTAAAGAAAATCAGAACGTATCGATAAAAAAAATCTCAACACAAGCTTTATTAAAAGTTTTAAAATTTTAAATTTTGAATTTTCAAACCAAATAAAAAAACCAACATCAGAACAACTGAACGTCTCAAATTTCAAGTTTTACAAACTCTTTTCCAAATACAACTGTCAGTGCAGAAAATAAAAATAACAACTAAACACTGGTCTATGACTCATGGACGCCGCTACGAGATATGAAACCACCTCCCGCCCACCAGCTACACCATGTCGACAGGTCAAAGTCACTGCTCATGCTCTGCAAAAACAAAGAACAAACTGTGAGTTCACTTAGGACTTAGTGAGTGATTCTAGCGAACCTCCACATAATCCTCAGTTATTCATGTATATCATATAAGGCAACATAATGAATATACATGGAGGTAAGCTACTTCTAATGTGACTACTGACCCCATGGGTCATTCTGTATGAACCGAATATGTGAAAACATATCATCTCGGCCTATCAAGCATTTGGCATCCGGCCCTTGGGCCTACTTGTGGAATAAAAATCCCGACTATAGCCGGCCCTACCATACAAGGTAGAATCATACTGACCGTCGGCCACATCATATCAAGATGTAAACAAACAATCCCAGGCCTTTGACTAGGATGGTCCACTAGTCTCCGGACACCGTCTGGGGTAAGGATAGCTAGTCCCACCCAACTGAGGTCTGGCACCTAGCGGGTCCGCTGGCGCACCTCAAGACCCAAACACTGGCCGAGCTAAGCATTGGTCATTTCCGACCTCCACGCTTCTCGGCGGACCATATCAAGCACATCACCCAATCAATGTTCTAAGGTTTCCTTATATAGCTTTCGAGCCATTGTCTGTATCTGGCCCTAATTCGGGCTACAGGGTCAACAAATTAATGCCGCCCTTTTAAAATGTGTACACCTAAGAGTTTTAGGTTTCGAAAATATTTACTAGAAGTCCTAGAAGTTATATCATCTCCTAGCTAAGTTTTCATATATGTTGAGCGTCTCGCAACGTCCTACATGTTATCTAACATTATATACTACCTTGGGTGAGGAATTCCATGTACCGACGACCTTGGAATTCCGCCTCTGAACATTTTAGGACAACAAGTGTAAATTAAAGAAAAGTAAGCAAACTTTATTGTATCTACTATATATAGCCACAATATTCATGCATAACAATTATACACTACCTTGAGAATTAAGCTCAATAAGAAACAATTTATCTAGCATGGCAAGGTAGCAATGAATTCAAAAATGCATGAAATACTAAGCATAGTAAACTACTACATCATTTCAAATTAAAATATTTAATGAGCTAAGGATGGTCATTAAGCTAGCATTCCTACAATCTCATAAATCAATCAATTTACTTATCATGGTTAGTGTTCTTTCTAAGTATCATCATGCCTCTATAGTTTGAACATTTTCTATGGAAATTTCCATCTAAAGCTCAACCTTTTCCCCCTCCCTAGGCTTGGCCGAGCCCTGAGTAAGGGAAACCTTGCTCGGCCATAGCCCTTAGGGTAGGAAAGGAAAGAGGATTTTAGCTCCGACATTAACTCTTCGTCTTCGATATATTTTATTTTCATAAGGACTAATTTACCCCTTCCCTTACCCTTGGCCGAACCCTTCTCAGGAGGCTTAGGGTTCATTCGGCCATACCTAGGAGTCCTAGGGAAGACAAACCTTTTAACACGGGAAATCGACGACGTAGAATGCTCTATTAATAGATTTATGATCATCTAAGGGTTCTACTTCCATCAAGGAAATTGGGAAAAATTTTGGCATGACCTTTCCTCTTTCCCCATGATTCGGCAGCCCTAGGTCTGAGAAAACGAAGAGAAAATAAAACGATCTGACATTGATTGATACAAGAATCATGCACGTACAACTACAGAAACCCGATTCGTCGAAAAATTGCGAGAAAACACGATCCTATCACCACTAAGGGTTCGGCTACCCGCCTCCCCCATTTTTCAAATCCAACCTGCGGAGAACGAAAGATCGGATGACGACAACTTCGAATCTTCCGACGACGGCGCGAATTCCGGATTGACCAAATCCCCCCTTTTCCTTGCTCCTTCTTCTCCTCTCCTAGGCGCTGCCTTGTGCGACTCAATGATGAGTCACACAACACATGGATGAGGTATTTTAATCCCTCATCAAACCTTCCTTAAAGGTCCAAGACTATAACTCATGACTTGACTAAACCCGGGCTCGACTTAGTTTTCGACTCTATTCGCAACACGAGTTGACTTAACTCGATTAAGGATATAAATGCATAAAAGGAAAGAGTCAATTGCCTAATTTCATTGCATACAACATTAGTCGAGTCATACCTTTTCACTCGAGGCGATCCAGAGGCTCGACTCGACTACCCCCGGGTCCGACGCACTGCACTAAAATAGATTTTTATTTTAGGAAATTTTTCTCGGGTCTTACAACGCATTTTCATGGTCAAATTTGAAATTATGTAACCATTTAAAGAGTTCCAAGCAAAACTTTTGAAAGTAGCTATTTGATAATAAAAATGCATTACAAAATTTATAAAAAATTACAAAAAATCTAAATTAATGAATGATTTTTTTTAATAATATTTTTTAAAAATTTTATGATGTATTTTCATTGCCAAACTTGAAACTAGTTAACAATTTAAAGATTTTCAAGTGAAATTCTTGAAAGTGATTATTTAGCCATGAAAAGGTCATCCTAAAATCTAAAAAAATATCACAAAAATTATAAATTAGTTACAGCAATTTCTCAAATTTGTATTTTGGAAAGAAAAAATTCTCGAAACTAGATTTGAAATTTCAAAATTCTCAAAATCGGAATTGAGTGGATCGAGCATCCATTTTACTCCTGATTCAAAGTATTTGGTTTAAAATATAAAAAAAAAATATAAAAAATAATTTTAAAAAATAATTTTAATTTATAAAAAAAGAATTATAATAAAACTAAAGTGTTAAAGTCTAAAAGATATATTTTTAAACTCTTTATTTATTAGAGACTTTTACAAAAGTCTATAAAATTAAATTTAAATAAAAAATTATAAAATATTTTGATGAAAAATATTTTTTTAACCACAACACATCTTTTGTATTTTTTAAAAAGATATTTTATTAATTAAAATTATTATTTTTGAATTATAGAGCTATTATAGACTTTGGGCAAAAGTCTCTAATACATTAGAGACTCACCCAAAGTCTATAAAATTAAATTTAAAATAAAAATATTAAAATATTTTTTGTCCAAAATATTTTCATAGACTCTAGCATATCTTTTATATCACATATATATTTATTGTGAATTAAATTTTATTTTTTATAATTAAAAAATTATTATAAACAAAAATTTCTAACTCATTAGAGACTTATGTGCAAAGTCTATAATAGTTTCATAATTTTTTTAAAAAATATTTGAATTCATAAAATAATTTTTTAATGATATAAAATATCTACTATGATCCAAAAAATATTTTACATCAAAATATTTCATAATTTTTAATTTTAATTTTAATTTATAGACTTCGTGCAAAAATTTTTAATGCATTAGATAGGTTGAAAATATATTTTTTATACTCTAATATCTCATTTTTATCATAGAAATATTTTATAATTTTTTTTATATTTTATATATATATATATTTAATTTTTGAGCTTTAATTTTGTGCCGGTTTGGTTGGGCTGCAAACAAACCTATTTGCAGCAAATGGTTGTTAAGTAGTCATAACTAATATAAAAAACATGGTTCATTTACATGCTTATTTGCCACAAATTCATTTGCAGCATCTCCTAAACCAAACATGTCCTAGACGAAAATCTTTCATGAAGCAAATGACTTGAAAGAGTCTATGGTGAAGGGGAAGGTAAGCGGACCGGCTTTGCGACCACGTTCCTCTTCACAGGCGGTGAAAGTGGGACCGATAGAAACTTTCTCTCCTCAGTCTCTGCTAGAGACCTCGTCGGGGAACACCGACGGGGGCGGACTGGCTTGGCGACCTCGTTCCTCTTCACAGGCGGTGAAACTGGGATCGACCGAAACTTCTTCTCCTTAGACTCTGCTGGATACCTCGTCGAGGATCACCGACGGGGCGGGTGGACCACCGTCTCTCGCCGAAAATCTAGGAAGAATGTTCGTTTTGCTGAGGCCCCTCGGCCTTCTTCCTCGTGTTGGGTTTCCTCACGTTCCTATGTGAAAGCTGTCCGGGCTTCCAAACCGCCTCTTTTGTCGAGCGACGTCTCCACCACTCCAGCCACATCATCATTCTCCTACTCCAAGGATCTCTCAGCCTTCCTCCTTCAGCTCATGCACGATGGGCACTATTTCAACTGTTGCGGCAATGGCCACCGGAGTTTCAACTGCATTGTGGCGACTGTCTCTTTCTTATGCAGATGCAGGGACATCGTGCTTACTCCTGCAAAGCTGCTCCCAAGCTGCCGGAGAAGAAGAATACAATTCCTGATGAACGCTATCTCCCGCATTCGATTGCCACGGAGCCTTTACCGCCCGAGCTTGGTTACACTTAAACCTACGAGGTCCTCTCCCTGTCCGTTGGCTTCTTCCTCGCGGGTGGCTGATTGTTATGATTCAAGTTTAAGACCTGCTTTTGTTGGATTATTTCTCCCTCCTTCGGAGTCTACATTAAATTGAGGGTATCTCGTCGAGCGGTGCTTTGTGGTCTTTGTTTTGGGTCACCTGGCGATTAATGTTGATGTCGCAGATTTCTTGGCCTCTTGTTTCTGTGATGAGCATGTGCATCGTCACTTGTGGAAACAATGCACACTTGCGAACGGCCGACTATTGATCTCCACACTGCCTGAACGTGACTCCTACAAGCGTACTTTTATCAAACATTCGTTGGGGTGATGCATCTCTTCGGATTGAAGAATGGGTTGAGCTGGGGGATTTTGATATTGTCCCCTCCTTCGAACTTTGCATCGGCTTGGAACTCTGCGGGCTGCCCTTAAAGGTTCTAGAATGAAGAGATACTGGTCATTCTGGTATGTTCTTTCGGGGCCTTCGACGCGATGGATGCCAAGTCTCTCCGTTGGTCTGATCTCTCCTGCAAGATACGGATCCGGGTCAAGTCCTTGCGACTGATTCCCCGATCAATCCTTGCAATCTCTGAGGGTTATCGTATCTCTGTTTCAGTCGGAAATATCGTGGTTTCGTTGACACTGATTTCGATTCTTCCATCCCTTCAAAGGACGATGAACTTGACGAGGATCAATGTAACATTGCCCCTCCTTCTGGCGAACCTGGGGACTCAGATGATGTTGGCTCTGTTTCCAATAGGGGGTCTGCGGCGAGGGGGTTTGCGAGGCACCGCCGCATGCTTGCAGCACAACTACGCATGCGACTTCTGATGCTTTCGTGGGTTCTTCTCCGGCTAGGCCTCCGAACTCGACTTCCTCTGATGTCACTCAGTTTGTCCCTGTCGCCCGTATTTTCTCCAATGATGGTCTTCAAAAGCAATGGCTTTGGACGGTCGCCCCTGCAACCAGCGCCTTCGTTGGGCTGAAAGGGAGTACGAACTGCACATTTGGGTCCTACGCTGATGTCCGTGAGAATCATATGGTTGATTCGGCGCTTCTGGCCATCCCTACTACGCTTTTCCTTCACTTGGGGGTACTTCATGTTAGGAAATTTGGGGCAATTTCCTGCAGGATCTACAAAACTCGAACCCGGCGAGAAAAGCGGAAAACCAAATCTGATAATAATAATGCAGGAAAAACAAAAGACACAAGGGAGTTAACGTGGTTCGGACTCGGCGGGGTGCCGATCCTACGTCCATAGGGAGAAGAGGAGATTGCTTTATTAAATCCAGAAAAGAACTTTTACAATAAGAGTGCAATAATCTAAATCCCCTTCGGAATACAACAAACTATCTTAAATTAATTGAACCTGAAATTGGTACGGAGTAGAGGCACTGTCTCTGCAAGATCTGCCTGGAAACTGAACTCCTGCTGCTGCATGTCAGAAACTGAGAAGAGGCACTCCTTAGGAAAAGGGTCGTAGCGGCACTCTTAATTTTATGGATCTCTGAAACTCTCATATGAGGGATTTTCTCTTGATGTGGGATTTCTCTCTTTGTGATAGTTCCACTTAGAACTGTATATTAGGCTCCTATTTATAATAGAGGGGGAGAGCCGATTCATGCCTACTTTAGTGAAGAAAAAATCTCCAAGGAATTTGCTGCTCCGTCTGATTTAATCGGATGGCTGAAATGCTTCTTTTGACCAAAGAAATTTTCAAAATGTTTGGTGGCTTCACGTGATGCCTCCACCTTTTTCTCCCTCTAGTCAAAAGCAATATTTGATTTTCATATTATCGATTTAAAAATTTCTGAAGTTATCATCAATTTGAAAACTTTTACGTGTGCCGCTGCAACATTGAAATGGGTATCTTGAGAAGATGGTGGGCTGGGCTCCCAGGCCCATGATTATAAAATCATAGTTTATTTTGATCGAGTCCGGTTTAACACGGTTCAATCAAATTGGCAAATTGGTTCAAACATATCTTGATCAAATCAACTCCGATTTGGATCTGGTCGAACTCGTTGGATTCGATTCGGACCAATTTGAGTCAATCTCTAACAATTCCTCCTTTGATGAAAATTGGGGCCGATGCAATCCTCAAAAAATTGTCCTCCTCTCCCACAAGGCCCGTACAGGGCCTACGTCGAATCAGTGTTCAAGTGAGCCGAGTCAGCTTCCTGCTTGACCTTAGGAACCCACATAGTCCTCCGAGTCTCCTCCTTCATTGTGTATCTCTGAGAAGGGATTTTCCTGAAAGCAAAATTTATACCTGACCTGGTGTCTGATTTTGCTGTGTTTTGCCTCGGAATCTAAACTGTTTCACGAAAGATGGATCCGTCCACCTTGTACAAATTATTCGACGTTCTTAGAGCCTTCAGTACTACTGTGGCTCCATCCTGTACCTCCAAGACTCCTCCTGCAAAGGATGTCGTATAGCCCCTAGTGTCAAGAACTCCAAGAGACACTAGATTCCTTCCTAGCTTCGGGACATGGCGAACATTTGCTAGGATCTTTGTCGAGCCATCATGCAATTTTAATTTCACTATTCCGAATCCGACAACTTTGCAAGGAACGTTGTTGCCGACACGAACTACTCCACCATTGGTGCGCCGATAATCCACAAAGGCCGTCCGGTGTAGAGTCATGTGATAGGAACACCTAGAATCCAGAAACCACTCATTAATGCTACTGGTGGTTGATTTATTCGCCTGCTGACCTGGATTGCATGTTGCATGATCAGACATATCAGAAGAAGATGAAAAGGAATTTTGACTTGAGGTGTGTTGTCGCCGACGAGATCGTCGTTGCCCACGGCGTGTCTTAGCAGTGCGTGTGCCGTCTATCATGACCAGTACCTCAACTTTCTCAAAATCTGCATAAGAGACCTCCACATGTGCGTCTTGACCCTTATTTTGCTGCTGTAACTTTTTCTTAAGACTGCGACATTCTGACTTGATGTGACCTCGTTTCTTGCAGTAATAACAAGTGACATTTGTTTTGTTACCTCCTCTTGCTTCATTAGAGTAAAGAGCTTCTCTTTTCCCTCCACCAGATGAATTTGCTGTAAGATGTGTGTCCATGGGCTCCTTAGACATAAGAGCAGTGATTACCTGTTCTGGAGTAATAGTAGTCCTTCCAAAAAGCATTGTTTCACGAAATTTTTTAAAAGAAGTAGGAAATGAACATAAAAGGAATAAAACCTTATCTTCCTCTTCAATTTTGACATCCATATTCTCCAGGTCCATGATGATTGTCTGAAAAGTATTGATATGCTCTTTGACTGATGTGCCTTCTGCCATACGTAGGAAATGGAGCTTCTGCTTCAAAGTCATCTTACCAGTGAGAGTTTTGTCCTGATACAAGGATGCGAGTTTGTCCCAAATACCTTTAGCTGTCTTTTGGGATGCAATTTCTCGAAGTGCTTCATTTGACAGTCTTAGGTACAAAACTGCAATTGTCTTTTGCTCCTTATATTCTTTCTCCTCCTCGGTCCCCTGCATCTTATCCTTACCAAGAATAGCATCATGTATTTTCTCCATAGTTAAGATCGCTTTCATCTTCATTGACTAAAGTGCATAGTTGACATTGTGATCTAACTTCTCAATATCAAATTTGGTGCTCGCCATGGTTGGGGAAGTAGGCTCTGATACCACCTGTTAGGAAATTTAGGGTAATTTCCTGTAAGATCTACAAAACCCGAACCCGGCGAGAAAAGCGGAAAACCAAATCCGATAATAATAATGCAGGAAAAATAAAAGACACAAGGGGGTTAACGTGGTTCGGACTCGGCGGGGTGCCGATCCTACGTCCATAGGGAGAAGAGGAGATTGCTTTATTAAATCCAGAAAAGAACTTTTACAATAAGAGTGCAATAATCTAAATCCCCTTCAGAATACAGCAAACTATCTTAAATTAATTGAACCTGAAACTGGTACGGAGTAGAGGCACTGTCTCTGCAAGATCTGCCTGGAAACTGAACTCCTGCTGCTGTATGTCAGAAACTGAGAAGAGGCACTCTTTAGGAAAAGGGTCGTAGCGGCACTCTTAATTTTCTGGATCTCTGAAACTCTCATATGAGGGATTTTCTCTTGATGTGAGATTCCTCTCTTTGTGATAAATCCACTTAGAACTGCATATTAGGCTCTTATTTATAATAGAGGGGGAGAGCCAATTCATGCCTACTTTAGTGGAGAAAAAATCTCCAAGAAATTTGCTGCTCCGTCTGATTTAATCGGATGGCTGAAATGCTTCTTTTGACCAAAGAAACTTTCAAAATGCTTGGTGGCTTCACTTGATGCCTCCACCTTTTTCTCCCTTTGACTAGTCAAAAATAATATTTGATTTTCATATTATCGATTTGAAAACTTTTGAAGTTATCATCAATTTGAAAACTTTTACGTGTGCCGCTGCAACATTGACATGGGTATCTTGAGAAGATGGTGGGCTGGGCTCCCAGGCCCATGATTATAAAATCATAGTTTATTTTGATCGAGTCTGGTTCAACATGGTTCAATCAAATTGGCAAATTGGTTCAAGCATATCTTGATCAAATCAACTCCGATTTGGATCTGGTCGAACTCGTTGAATTCGGTTCGGACCAATTTGAGTCAATCTCTAACACTTCCAACTCGCTTTCGGTGGTCGCTTGTATCCTTTCCCATCTCCTTGCTTGCGCTGCTCGGAGAGATGAGGACATGCGTACCTGGTTGTAGGTTGCGCTTGGAATTCTCTCCTTTTTGGCGTCCTCTCATTGCTCTTTTGCAGACTTGTGGAAGCTTCTCTCGGAGGGGACAGCTGGCGACGTTTAGGCCTCCTATCTCAATTCTCTTTGGGCTTGTGGCCCCCCTCTAATTCATGTCTCTAAGTTGTCTTCTGCTACTGGTGCTTTTTTGGACAGGCTCACTTTCGGATCGGATGGCTCCATTTCCTCTTCCAGCGGGTCGGATCCGGATTTGAACTTATCCTATCTACATTTTCTTACTGCTTCCGATACCCCTCTCCCTTGCCTGTCTCAAACGTTGTGTGATGCATCAAATGCTAGATTCGCCTTCACCTATTAGCGACGTCCGCGATGTGGGTCTGGGATCTTGGTCCGAAGGAGCACTCGCCTGCGATCTTCTCGATGGGGACCGCTAGAAAGGCCCGCCTGAATGGGGACCTCTCTGCCAGGTCCGCTTCTTGTCTCTCATCGGCCTTGTTGTTTTTAGTGCATTCCTCTATTAGCGCTGGCAGCGACGATGCCCAGCATGGCCTCCGGTTCAAGGACGCCGCTGCTTCACTCTCTGTTTTGCCGCTGAAGGAGTAGACACAGGCTTTGGGCTTTATGTACACGGCTCCTGCGATGTGGGTTGAGTCCGCTGGTAGAATTCCAACCCAATAAGGATCTGGTCTGATTTGGTTCTTCAGCATGGTTGAATTCTTATAGCTTTTTTTGGAATGTACATGGGTTGAACAGAGGAACCAAGCGTTTTATGGTTAAGTGTTACATTCGGAACTGAATTGCTCCGTTCTTGGTCTCCAAGAGACTAAACTGCCGCTAATCTCCGACTTCTACGCACAACTTACGGGTTTTCGGCAACCTGGTTATATTACCCTGGATGCAATTGGCCTTTTTGGAGGACATGTCCTTGTTTGGGAGGGTGAAATTTGGAATTCGATCCAGACTTACGTCGGCAGCCATGTCCTTATGGCGAAATTGGAATTGTGGTGCCCCAAAGCTCAATTTACTTTCATGTGTATGGCCCTCCAAGGAGAGCTGGGAGACAAGCCTTCTTCACTGAACTAGATGATCTCTTAAGTGGCACTCCTGAACGATTCGTCGTCGGTGACTTCAACGTAACCCAATTTGATTATGAGTGGAAAAAGGCCACACTGGCGACTCTGTTTTGCTTTCCAACATGATCGTTGATCATGAATTACTTGACCTGCCAATTAAGGGGAGGACATTCACCTGGTCGAAGAACCAGAGCTCTTCGAGTCTTGCACGCCTTGACCAGATCTTGGTTTCCCTTGGTATCTCGATGGTGTTGCCTCTAGCGACTGTTACTGGTGGAGAACGGTGACTTTCTAACCACCACGCTCTCATCTTCAGGTCCGGTCTGAGGATGGAACCTCGAGATGCTCCTTTTCGACTAACTCATGTAGTTACAACCCCATCAACGTCAAATTACAAAACCCACTTAAGAGATAGGATTTGGAGCTTGCCCATACTCTCAATTTTGATATTTCTATTATTCCCTAAAAGACAATACATTAGGAAATCTGAAAATAAGAAAGTACATTTCAATTTAAAAATATATAGATATGATATAATAATACAATATGAACTACACAATATAAAAACATAGTGTTATAATATAATATCGTGATGCATACAGTTTTTATAGTAGTATCTATTATATGTAGTTTATTATTATTATTATCTAAACATTATAGATATCAGTATAGTTATTTAACTTATAGGGCGCGTTTGTTTCACGGGATATGACTGGTGGATAGGATTTGTCAAATCCTATCCGCCGTTTGTTACGAGCATCGGATATCATTTAAGTTGGATATGACCGGATCCAAATCCGGTTCGAATGAGATATAGATATCCTCCCGAGGGGGGTGGGAATTAAAATCCCAGGATTATTTTTTCTCATGTCATTTAAATTGGATATTTGCAATAAGTCAATTTTAATTCAATATTTAAGAATATTTTATAAATTATTATTATCATTATGTTAAAATAATTATTTAAAATTAATTTCATAATTTTAAGATAAAAATTTGTTAAAATCAAATTTTAAGTATTAAATTATTAATATCCGACTCTTTTATCCAGAGTCAACACAAACATAGGATTTCAAAATCTTATCTTTTTTATCTTCTTATCCGAGAATTCAACAAACGCTAGATATGATATAAAATTATCCCACGTGTTTCTTATCCTAGTTAATTCCAAGTGAATTCCTATCCGTCTGAAATCCTATCCTGCCAAACAAACGCGCCAATAGGGTATTATAGTTATTTTTCCCAGAATTTCCTATGCTTTCTGAGTGGATAGTAAACATGACTTGTCAAGAATCAGTTTCCAACAAATAACTTTCTTGAGATTATTTGGACCCGGATACCAAATGAGGCCTTTAAAACAAAATAATATCTTTTTAATAGCACAGGTGACACATTTTTGTGTTGGATAAGATGGTAGATCCAGCAATTTGCACTAAATCTTCTCCAATGTGTGGGTACTGTTATCCCCTTTATCGTCTATCCTAAGTAGCTTAGTTTAGAATATAAGCATTCAGCGTTATAACGTAATTGAAAGTGAAGAAAAATGATTGACCGAAGTAAATAGTACCTTACGAAGCTCTGATACCAAGAGGAAATGAGTGACTGGAATTATATGAGTGACTGGAATTTGACGGCTGCAAGCTCTATTTATAAAGAAACATTGCAAGCTACTGAATCTCTTGGCTCTCCAGCCGAAGGATTTATCAAGCCTGCTTTGATTACATCCAAACAATCTGAAGCTATTATTAAACAACTAAACACTCTGTTGCAAATCACCTTTAAGATTAAGGAACAATTAGAAGAACTATCTGCAGAAGTAAAGGTGCTCAAACTAGCAAAGGAAAAAGCCAGCCAACAGATTTTATCTAGTTCTATTGACGCTCTTACTAGAGATCTTCAGAAACTGAAAATCGGAGACACACCAGCTAGAGCATCTCCAAAACCACCAGGCAAGATCTACGTCTTCAAAAATCCAAAAGAAATTTTTGAAGAGGAGAAGAGCAAATTAAGCAAATGACGTCTACAAACAGAACGGCGACAAGAACAGAAGTCCTTGCTCCAAGACCTTCAATTTCAGGTAACGATAACAGGCAACCAACTATAGACGACCAAATCAGGAGCTATCGTCTAAGTAACCGCCTGAGACACGAGGTCCAAAGGAGAATGGCCTCTACAAACCGACGAACTGGCTTCAGACGGAGCCTCGAATCTCAAATAGATCCAAATGTTGAGCTTACTGTATCTCAGTACCAAAGAGCTCAACAAGTCCCTGCTGAGACTTTATACCAGGCAGGATGGAGCGAAAGGAATCATCGGGTTTATCAACATTACTCCGATGAACGAATTCTGGTGACGGAAGGTTCGCAAATAGAACTTCCTTTTATTACTGACCAGAGTTATTCAATCCTCGTTCAGGAAGGACTTCAACACTTACACATGGGTATGATTATGGTTCGACTCCATACCCTACATCGACGAAGTGCGGGCGTAAACGCCCTGATATTATTACGAGACACCAGATGGTCCGATGACAGGTCAGTGATCAGCTCTATGGAGGTAGACCTGACAACAGGTACACAATTAGCCTATACTGCACCTGATATTACCCTAAGCATCCATGATTTCCGAGAACATATACAGCTAGTAATCCAGACTCATGGATATACGGGATGGCAAGGGGGAGAAAGTAATCTCCTGCTCTCTCGTTCTTTACTCGGACGACTCTCAAATACAAGCCACACCAACTTCCGCTACAATGTTCAGCATGTAGCGGACCATTTAGCAAGCAAAGGGATTCGGGCAATCCCTGGCCAAATACGAACCACAAAAAGTCTGCAAGGTCAACAATGGATTATTAGACCAGCATCAATTCCTGTGATAAGGAATCCGCAGACCTCTAGCATTCGAACTTGGACAGATGGCGCTTTGGCCGTCCAGTTCACAGATTACGCTCTACAACCCTCTACAACCTCTCATGATGACCTCCAAGACGAAGAATTTATCGCTATGCTCTATGATATTTCTGAACCTGACTGGAGCAGCGATTATGAGAATGAAGAAGATCGGGAGGCTTTGCATCAGTTCATGACTGTCACTGATGAAGCCCTCTATACTAATCCCCCTCGTTGGGATACTTCTGAAGACGAACTACTTCCTCGAACAACGATTAAGTGGGACTTAATCTCTCCGGATGGGGAGGAGGTTGAGATTACAGACAGACCAATTTTTGATATTGATTCTGAAGGGGAAGATGAGGAAGATGATTTTGAAGCAAGATTCAGTAAATTTACTGTCCGAACAGATGAAACTGCTTATGTTACTGAATTTGAATATCCGGTATTCCGAAAGTTACAAGACTCTATCAAAACAGAGTCAGTATTTGTTACGGGAGAATCATCCTCTGTCACGCAAATACCAAGGGAACCTATTATGGGTCCGGCCATGTACCCACCGAGTAGTGACCAAAGACCAGTTTACCAAGGCAATTCCAATTTGATGAACTCAAAGATCACCAGCCTCAGAGGAGGATACGCCAAGGCAAATGACGGAAGGTTCACCCTACCATCGGCCCAATCCAATACTGGGGCCATACTTACGTTAGGAGGAAACACAACACAATATGGTGATATTATCTCCAGATGGGAGTCAATCACATTGAATATGATAAACGAAAGGACTTGGACAGATAACAGATCCAAGGTATGTTTCGTAGAAAACCTATTAGGGGAAAATGAGAAAAAGATGTGGATCCAGTGGAGAATGGCATACCCAGCAGAGTATGAAGAGATAGTAGGTATAGCCGACGATCCTCAGAATATTACTTCACAAGTGCGAAGAATGGTTTTGTTAGAAGATCCTACAACAGGCTCAACAGATGAACAGAACAGAGCCTACGATGATTTAGAAAGATTAACCTGCAGTAATGTCAAAGATCTGTTTGACTTTCTAAATGATTACAGGATTCTAGCCTGTAAATCCGGAAGGATGTATATATCCCCTGAATTATCAGAAAAGATTTTTCGAAAACTACCGCCCCTGATTGGCAAGGAATTAGAATCAGCCTTCAAACTAAAGCACCCAGGTAATACTATCGGAGTACTACCTCGTATTCACTTTATTTCTCAATATCTGGAAGATCAATGTAAGAGAGCCGCATTCCAGAGAAGCCTGAAGGATTTATCAATCTGCAGCAAGATCCCTATTCCAGGCTACTATAATCGGACTAAGAAGTACAGTTTGAGGAAGGCTAAAAGCTACAAAGGAAAACCGCATGACACACATGTAAGGGTTTTCAAAAGAAAGCATTCTGATAGAATTAAGAAATGTAAGTGTTTTATCTGTGGAGAAGAAGGACACTTTGCTCGGGATTGCAGGAAGAAGCAAGGCAATATAGCCCGAGCAGCAATAATAGAAAACCTTGACCTACCAGACGACTGGGATATTCTATCAGTAGATTTGGATGAACCAGACAGTGACGCTATTTGCTCACTATCAGAAGGAGAAACAGGAACTGCACACACAATATCCTTGGAAAAATCTGATGTACCATATGAGACTACCCTCATGGTTTTTCTTACAGATATCAATGAGGAATCAGTATTAGTAGTTTCAGCATCTACTACCACAACACCAGAAGGATACAATTGGAGAACTGCAGAGAACAATTGGAGAACGAGTATTACACTTCCCGAAATAATGAATAATTGTGTTCATCGGTGGGAGGATAACTCTCCAGAAATCACAACGGGATGCGAAAGATGCACATACTGCAAAGAATTTACAAACCCTAATATGAGAGCTCATTGTAGGATTTGTCTGCTAACAGTTTGTCCTATGTGTTCCAGATTCAATATAGGGCGAAAACTCACAATAATCAAGTCCAGTTTCCCAGGTTACCAGGACAAAGACGCTCTAATTAGAGAACTTCTGGATTATACAAACTTCCTGCTCTCAGAAATCGATTATGTCAAAGCTGAGCTCAAAGCCGTCAAAGAGGAAAATGAGAAGCTTAGGCAAAAGATAGACATTGAGGACCTTGAGGAAGAGTTCAATAACCTCAGTATAGAAGAAGAGATGAGGAAACGCAAGGGTAAGTCCCTCATCATTAATGAGGAACCTGAAGATTGGATGTTGCACAAATCTGGAGATCTTCAACAGGAATCTATGAATAAACTTTCCACACAGACCTCTGGACTGATACAAGAATATGCAACGGTAGCTGATAAGGTTGATCAGCCACAGGGCAAACGTATCCTGAATAGGTTATATAATATAACCATTATAATGGAAATTCCTCAGGTGAAACCCTTTCGAGTACAAGCTATACTCGACACTGGTGCAACGGTTTGTTGCATAGATCTTCACTCCATACCAGAAGAAGCATTAGAACCTAGTGCTTACCCAATCTTAATCAATGGAGTGAATTCTCAACAGATGGCAAACAAGAAACTGAGATATGGTTCTATTCAAGGAAAACAGATTTGCCATTCCATTTACATATGCCTTTCCAATGAGCAAAAAGGATGGCATACAGATGCTCGTTGGTTGCAATTTCATAAGAGCAATGAAAGGTGGTCTGAGAATTGAGGAGCAATCAATTACTTTCTACAAGAAAGTCACTACAATTACAACCAGGACAGATGCTGAAGTATCTGCATCAGCATCATTAGAAGAATTCAACCTGACAGAAGCAGAGTATTTTGAGGTACTGTCAACAACCACTGAAGAAAGATTTCAAGAATCTGAAAAATTTCAGAAAAGATTCAAACCTTTATTGCAACGATTAAAGGATCAAGGATTCATTGGTGAAAATCCAATCGCTCATTGGGGTAAGAACCAGATTACGTGCAAAATTGATATTATAAATCCTGACTTGACTATCCAGGACAAACCTCTTAAGCACGTAACACCAGCGATGAAGGATCAATTTAGCAAGCATATACAGAGTCTGCTACAAATAGGAGTAATTCGGCCTAGCTCCAGCAGACATCGAACTATGGCTATGATAGTTCACTCCGGTACAAGCATTGATCCAGTGACAAAGAAGGAAGTGAAAGGCAAAGAAAGACTGGTTTTCAACTACAGGACGCTTAATGACAACACATACAAAGACCAGTATAGCCTGCCCGGTATAAATACTATCTTAAAACGCATTGGGAATAGCAAAATCTATTCAAAATTTGATCTCAAGAGTGGATTTCATCAAGTAGCGATGGATCCAGAATCTATTCCCTGGACAGCTTTTATTGTCCCTGGAGGACTTTATGAATGGCTAGTGATGCCATTCGGGTTGAAGAATGCGCCTTCAGTCTTCCAACGAAAGATGGACAAGTGCTTCGAAGGTACAGAAGCATTCATAGCTGTTTATATTGATGATATATTAGTATTTTCAAAAACAGAAGAAGATCATGCTAGACACCTCAAAAGAATGTTGGAGATCTGTGAGCAATGGGGGCTAGTGCTGTCTCCATCCAAGATGAAAATAGCTACAGATGAGATAGAGTTTCTTGGAGCTGTTATTTCCAAAAACAAGATTCGACTCCAACCACATATCATCAAGAAAATAGTTTCATTTGATGAGGAGCAACTAAAAACCAAGACGGGTTTGAGAACATGGTTAGGAATTTTAAATTATGCTCGGAGCTATATTCCTAATCTGGGGACATTATTGGGGCCACTGTATTCCAAAACAGGACCCCATGGAGATAAAAGGATCAAACCTTCTGATCGAGAGCTTGTTACTAAGGTTAAAACCTTTGTACAAAATTTACCAGACCTGGAATTACCACCACCGGACGCATACATAATTCTTGAAACTGATGGGTCTATGGAAGGGTGGGGTAGTATCTGCAAATGGAAGTTGAAGAAGAATGATCGGAGGCAAACAGAACGAGTCTGTGCCTACGCAAGTGGCAAGTTCGCGGTAGTCAAATCAACAATCGATGCAGAGATTCATGCCTGCATGGAAACCTTGAATGCGCTAAAGATACACTACCTAGACAAGAAAGAAATTACGCTAAGAACGGACTGCCAAGCGATTATCAGCTTCCACAACAAATCCAACCAGAATAAGCCTTCAAGGGTTAGGTGGCTTAATTTTGTGGATTTCATTACCGGAACCGGTATCCAGGTACACTTTGAGCACATCGAGGGAAAACTCAATACACTAGCAGACGCTCTCTCTCGACTCGCAACAAAACTCGTGCTCATACAACAAGTTCCCATCAAGATGATAGTTATTATCAAAGAGCTGGAGAAGGCGATTGAAGAAACCCGAGACGCTCCAATTGAGGTAACCCAATCACTAAGAGCCACTATATTCTCCATAAGTGACCTCTTATTACAGGAAGAAGAAGCAAATGCTCTATACGTATGGGATGAAGAAACAGAGGAGATAAATGATGATAATGATGAAGCCATAAGTTTACTTATGGAAGAGATGACCATACAAGACTATGAGTACTATGAATATGATCCTGAGACCAGATCATACATTCCCATAAATTCACCTCTACAATGGGAAGATCTTCCTGACCCAGAAGATTACAGAAGCATGTATCACGCCAGACGAATATCTGACCGAGTACAGGAAGTTAGGAGATGTATAAGGAATATGCGACTTGAAGACGATCTAAGGAATTTTCAAACTGAAAATGACGAGGAAGATGTATGGAATTCAGAAGAAATTCCTACACAACGATTAGGCTATCAAGCTTCCTCACATCAAGATCTACCAGAAAGTTCCCACCAAGCCTCCTCACATCATGACTTATTAGCAAAATTCTATTCCAATGAACCAGAGGCTCAAGAAGGCGAGTATGAAGAATACTGGCAACAAATTCTTGAAAAACATAGATCAATAGAAGCGGCCATGAAACAAATGGATGATGATGCTCAAGACTTCCTTAATGAAGCTGAACGACAACGACAGCTAGACCCCGAAACACTTCGGAAGGGGAAATATCCTGCCAAGGAATAATAGTAAAAGCTGAACTCAATGGGGGAAGCGAAAACCCCCTCAACAAATGTTCGCAGTTTATCCTAATATGTTTATTAATTTTTTTCAGATGATTTTTGATAAGTTAAAGGAGCTCGTGACTCTCAACCACACGGCGCAAGACGCAAGGAGAAATATTTCAAAAGCTCAGCATTGGGCTGTTCTTAGCCGAGCGACTGGATTTGAAGAACTTGAACACCTCACAGGAAAGATATTGTTTAAATACCCAAGGCACCCTGATCAATTGAACAAATGGGTACAGAAGGTTCAAGAACTTCATCAAGATCAGACTACAAAAGCCGCAGATGAAGTAGGAAAACTATTGGCCATAGCCCATCTTCAAAAGGCTAGGCTTGAACAAGAGGCTTCAAAGGGTTCTTGGATCGAAACAAGAGGACCCAACAAAGGATCCAAGACTAACTGGGCTGAAGATGCACTGAAACCTGTTAACCAGCATCTTGACAATCTCACACAATGTCACAGGATGATTCGCAGCAGCAAAGGCAGCAACATCCACTGGATGTGACAAGATAAGAACGAATATTGAAGGACTGCATCACTACTTTAGTCACGTCTACTTTACTTTAGTAAAAGTACTTTACTTTAAGTCACGTCACTATACTTTATGAGCTGTAATCACGTTTCCTTAGCTGTAAAGGAAACAATAGATAAGAAGGAATCTGATCCCACTGTGGATGACAATATATTGCAATGGACGATGGGGCCCCAAGCGCACCCGCGTTGCAATTATTGAACCTCCTACGGGGCTTTCCTTTAGCTTATATAAGTCCATTTCTAGGGAGTTGCAGAGGCACACTGGCAACCCCAGACATCCTCTACTTCTCATAAGAATTTCTTGAGTGTTTGCAAGCTTTTAAGCTTTTCAGAGTTAATTAAAGCCTTCAGATTTCACATATTTCTGTCTTGTTCCCGCGTTTTTAATGACCTGTGAACAACATTGATTCCATTTCAACCGCACGCATCCGCCCCCATTGCTCACAGATCTCCAACATTCTTTTGAGGTGTCTAGCATGATCTTCTTCTGTTTTTGAAAATACTAATATATCATCAATATAAACAGCTATGAATGCTTCTGTACCTTCGAAGCACTTGTCCATCTTTCGTTGGAAGACTGAAGGCGCATTCTTCAACCCGAATGGCATCACTAGCCATTCATAAAGTCCTCCAGGGACAATAAAAGCTGTCCAGGGAATAGATTCTGGATCCATCGTTACTTGATGAAATCCACTCTTGAGATCAAATTTTGAATAGATTTTGCTATTCCCAATGTGTTTTAAGATAGTATTTATACCGGGCAGGCTATATAATTTCTAACCATCAAAAAATGGTCTTTGAAGGTTTTGAACTAAAAAAAACATAGACTCAACTTGCAAGCAGAAACTATTTTACCTGAATGATG
Organism: Canna indica; assembly: GCA_034359265.1. Classification (NCBI taxonomy): domain Eukaryota; kingdom Viridiplantae; phylum Streptophyta; class Magnoliopsida; order Zingiberales; family Cannaceae; genus Canna; species Canna indica. Next base: position 44,511,256 of record CP136894.1, on the reverse strand, counting down.
ATAACCATCTTCCAGTCAGACTGACATGTCGAATCATTGATAAATTATCAAAGTTGACAACACTCAGAATTCCAACCTTGTCATCAATGCTGCAGCAGTGGTTTGTGTTAAATGAAAGATTAGTCACTTACAAGGACATAACAGATATTTTTAACAAGCAAAAAATCCAGTGATATAGTTTAAAGAATATATTTATACTAAAAGCACAAGTAACCATAGCAAGATATAGAAAGAATCTTTAAATTGCCAAAATTCGCTACTCTTCATTGAAGATCTTTTTTGCACTTCTTTAACAAAAAGGAGAGGAAGCCAACCAAAAATTGCATCAGAAGCTAGAAATGTCTCACTAATTATCAATCTTTCAAAACAAAGCAGAATCATTTAACATCTAAGAGGAAAGACAAAAATGGAAGAAGAAAAATATGCAAAATAATCAAGGAAAGTTCCAACTAAAAGAAACTTACCAAGGATAAATAAAATCTGTCCTTAGTACGATTAGAAGTGGTAAAAAAAAAACTATCATGATATATTCTAGACTTGTCACTTTACCTTATGCATATGATTACTGTTATGGTACTATAAAATTGGCAATTGATGGGAAGGGAAGGAATGAGGGATAGATAGGGTTCAATTAAGGAGATAACCTAAGACTTTGTAGAGGCAAACTTTAAGGCCCTATTTGGATAAAACATGTAGGAGGGAAGATTGGAGGGGAAGAAGAGATAAGAATGATAGGTTCTCTTCTCCTGTTCGGATAGGAGAGAAAAAAAAAAACAAACATGGTTTCCCTTGTTTGACTAGAATAAATAAAATAGAGACAATACGAGGGAACATTAATTTAGAATTCAGAAATCAAAGGAGGTCTCTTCTAATTGCACGAGCTATAGTCAAAAGTATGGGGTTGAGGAAGAAATTATAGCTGTACATGGGTGTCTAACTGTCTATGCTTTCTTCCTTAAAAGTTAGTAGTGAAAGTCACGAAAATGTGGAGCAGGTGCATTTGGAATTATAAATGGTTCCTTGTATAAAGTGTGGTTTTACATTGCTGCAAAAAAAAATTGAATTTTGTGCAATACATTAAGTCAATTAAACATTAATTAGTTAGTATTTATGAAATCCTGACAACCATATAAATAATTACAAAAACTTCATCTACCTAACTGATTCATTGTTTTGATTGACCAAAATGAAATGATAAGAATAATGACAGTAGCTTACAGATTATTTTGTTGTAAAAATTAATGATTCCATGTGATATGTTAATTAAGGATGTCCAGCAACATTGCAGGCCACTTAATTCATTTCTATAAATGTATATATGGTCAACAATTATTCAAACATAATCAGAGTCAATCATCATCAATAAGATTAAGGCAGATTAGCAAAAACCTTGTTGTTGCAAGATGGATTCCACCAGGTGAGAAATATGCAGAATGGACAGGCCTTTTATGCTGAACGGTTTTTAAACTTTCTGGTTGGTGTGTTTTCAATTTTCTCAAGTCCCATATGCAAGCTGTTCCATCTGTTGAACTAGTAGCTATCATGTTAATGTTCACTGGATTAAAATCAATTGTATTAATCCTCTGTTCTTGCAAGTACCAAGCACTTGATATTTTTCCTGTCCGTTCATCCCAAAGTTTTAAGTCACCTGCGGCCTCCCCAAAATAAATGGAGCTAACATTATCTGGTGGCTGACAGATTGAATATATAAGATGGTCACTGGAGTAAACCATATTAAAAGTCTCCTTTTGAACATCCATCAAACGGATAAGTCCATCATAGCTGCAAGTGAAAATCTGCTCAAGACAGAATATTAGGGTGTAGGCTAAAAATAAAAATTAAAGATCAATTATACCATAAACATTGAGAAATATCATGCCAAACTCAGGTATAAGATAAAAACCATGGGTTTTCCTACAGAATTATGTACTATTTCATTATTTCATAATGCTTGTTTTCAAATTAAACAGTAAGGAAAATCCAATATCTGGTGCTTTTAGGCTAGTCCAATAACAAAACTAACAGATGGGTCATGAGCATGGGAAAGCAAAGCATCTGTTTTATTCACATTTGTTCCTGTTGTGTGTAGTTGTGATGTCTAAAGCAACATATATTGTAAATATATTTCAGACTGATGAGTTATCATTGTGACCATGAGGATCACAACAATAACAAAAATTATCTCTGTATAACACAGTGATGATGTTAAACTAACATAATGGTTTCAAATTTTACATTGATAAATAAAGTTATGGAAAGAGTAATCTGATGAACCACTAAAAATAAGAACAAAAAATGTTTTTTCTTACTGATATATCTGAAAGAGCAGATTCAAATACAGAAAGAAGCATAGTTAAATACAGAGCAAAAGGAACAATAGAAAGAAATGTAAAAAAAGTGATTAACTATAATGAACTGTCCAATAGCTTCAGTACATATCTGAAAGTAAACAGACATGTTAAATTATAAACTGCAAGAAGTAAAACATGAATAAATAACATAGCTTGCATCATCAGAACCAACCAATAAAGCACATACCCCAGTGATACCAGAATAAAGATAACTAAGGTTACACTTCGAGAACTAATATGAACAGGTTTATATATTGAACCATCAGAAACAACAAAATAGTGGTAAATCATGGTATGAGGAAGACTTAGACATTCTCACCTTTGTAGAAGACAATGAGTGGACCGAGATCCTGGAAACAGGAGCTGAATGTGGATCATAAACATAAACCCCATTTTCATCTCCTTCCTCGGCGTCCACATCCCAAAACCCCACATGCCCTAGCTTATCCCCTGTCACGATCACAATTCGATCAACAAATGGCAAGAACTGGACCGCAGTATTCCCCCCTTTAATACTTTCTTGACGTTCTCCTCCTTCAGCATCAAATCCCTTTTCGGATCAATTGGATCTTCTCCCTTCTCGCCTGTTATATCCGGGTATTAAAAAAAAAAAAAAAAAAAAAAAAAAAGTTGGCCGTGGAAGTGGAGAAGTGCCAGGTGGCGGTGAGGGTGAGGATAAGTGAGGGAGAGGCGCTGTTGAGGGGTTTTAAGTGAGGAGAAGTAGAGAAGAAGAGGAGGAAGAGAGGGTGCCTGCGCGCGTAGGGAGGAGGTCGAGGAGGAGTCGGCGCGTGTCGCTGTTGGAGCTCGTCATCGCCGGAGTCGCGAGATCGAGGTAGGAGATCTCTCCCTTCTCCTTTACCTCCGTATTTATTTTCCGACGACGTCGACGAGGCTAGGATCAGCCGAGCCCGAATGGTGGCGATCGGCCAAGCCGCGAGCGACCAGCCGCGGGCGGCCAGGTCGCGCGCAGGCCGGCGGCCACCATTCAGTGGGAGGCGGCCGGTTGGATCGGTTGCGAAGGTCGAGGAGAGGGCGCGGGTCGTGGAGTCGCCGGTCGGCGACGGGTGGGCGGCTGGCCGAGAGGAGGAGATGGGTCTGCGGGTGATCGGAGGAGAAGAGGGAGATTGGGAGAAGAAGAGGAAGAAGAAGAAGGAGAGAGAGAGAGAGGTGGTGGTTGTCCCGCCGGCGCCGGGAGCTGCCGGAGAGGCCCGGCGAGGCCGGCGAGACCGCCGGGGTGATCGCCGGCGTCCGGGAGGTCGGTCGGCGTGGGTTCGAGCGGAGCAGGGAGCTGGCGTCGGGCGCAGGGGCAAGGGGCAGCGTGAGGGGGAGAGGGAGACGAGTGGGTGGGATAAATAGTATTTTAGATAATAGAGTCGGTATCATGTGAAATTGGATTGATTTATGAATTATTGGGATATTTTTGTAGTTGATCGTAGAGTCGTCGGATCGAGTTGAGGTTAATACCAAAATTATAAATTTTCGCGTGCAGAACGCGATGATGGTGTCGGATTTCAGATTGGAGATCATTTGATGTGATTTTGATATATTTCAGTATTTTATTGTTGTTTATTAAGTTAACGATATAGTTATGTTTGAAATTAATTTATTTGGTGGGCCCAGAGTTGTCGGTTGAAGTTGAGGTGAATATCAATCTTGATCGTTTTCGCGTGCTGAACGCGATGGTGGGGTTAGTTTTCCGAGAAAGCATTGTTAGGTTGTTCTTTCAGTTGGTTAGTGGTTGAGATTATCGAGGTGTTTAAATAATAGTAAATTATTAGTCTGAGAATTTAGTTGATTGATTGGTGTGAAATAATTGTGGTTTGGAGAGTTGGTTAATCATGCGTGTTTGGAGAGTGGGTTGAGCATGAGTTGAGCCTACAAGTCTGTTGTTGATTTATCGTCGGAGATAAATTACAGAAATACATTTGCTTCCATTGTTTGCTTTGCTTCCTAAAACTTATTGAACTTCTGTTGCACATTATTGTTGGACATGCCATGTAGAGAAATTGCATGTGTTGCATTTTATTATTGCTTATTGGTGTTGTTTATTTGTTGAGCATGTCATTATCCTGTTGATCATGTCATAATCATTTGGAGTTGTTGCTATGTTGTTGATCATGGTGATATACCTTGTTGCACTCTTGGAGTCGAGTTGCATGGTTGCTGTCGATCTGGAGGCTACGGCCTCAGAGAGGACTTCGGTTCAGGACCATTTTATTGCGGTACACTCCAGACATGGGTGAGAGTATGGATATTGACTAGTCACTTTGGGCACCTTCGGGTGTGCGGCTGTCGGATACGACGCCCGTCGGGCTACCTGCTTGGTGGGGGTAGTCGCGTCACCATTGGAGCGGACGGTTGATGCCACTCTACGGGTGGTAGAGTGTCGGGTTTTTACCCAATTGTCCACACGCTCGATGATTCAGTTGATGTTGTTTAGGAGTATGTGAGGTGTATTTGTTGTGTTCATCGCCTTTGACTGCATCTTAGGCCATGTTGTTATTCATTGTCGAGTTGACACTTGATACTTGTTGATCATATTATGATTCTCCTACTCAGCATTCGCTGATCTCCGTTGTTTTTGCTTCAGATTTGCAGGGGTGAGCAGTCGATTTGTAGATCGAGGTGTAGATAGGTTTTAGACAGCTAGTAGTCGGTCGTAGATGTGGAGCTCTGATGGCGACTGCTTTTATATTTTGGTTTGTTTTGTCGTCTTATAGCTCGGCTTTGATATTGTTATTTTGGAGCTATAATTTGTAAATCAATTTTATATTTGGTTAAATATTGTATTTGATCGGACTTATGAATTGTAGTTATTGGTTTTTATGTTGTTGTTTTCTTTTATGTTGATTCGTGGCTTTTCATTCTGCTGCGTGGTGTTCAAGTCGCCGTCGCTTCCCGGGCCCGGGGCCGGGGGCGCGACATCGCCTTTCCCAATACTTAAACTTGGTCGATCGGTTGCCTTCAAAATTGCTTCGATCAGATAACGGTCTGATGAATTAGGCCCCTCCACGAACACGTCACAGAGAAGGAGTGGCCCCTGCTTGCTGAGGGGGTCGGGACCATCATAGTGATCGTGAAGGAGCACTTCAGGAGGGAGACCGCGGTAGCGAAGTGAGCGACGGATGACGACGGGGGTTTCGAGACGAGGCTTCTTATTTTTCTTTTCATCTTTCTTGGGCTTCTCCGAGTAGGCCAGAGAACGCTTGAGGGAGGCAGCAAGGTTGGAGGCCTTACGATGGACCATTAGGGAGGTCATCATCTCCTCGTTACGTCGGATGTTCTCCATCCACCGCCGTTCGTATTCCGTCAGCGTTGCGGTCGCCATTGGAGTCGCCAGAGAGAGAGAGAGAGAGGAGGGCAAAACTGAGGCGGCACGGGAAATAATAAATAGGACGGCGGCGGACGAATCAATATCTGAAAGAGAGAGAGAAAGAAAACAAAATTACGACAGCGCGGGAAATAAGCGGCGGGCGAATCAAGTCGGATCGAGGTCGGATCTTACTAAGAACTGGCACTTATATGTTTGTGTGTTTGTCTCAAAGGATAGCACTAATCCGATTATTTATATGTTTTAAAAAGGCTCGTTTGATTAACAAATTATTCATCACAAAACACCGAACAAAAATAAGAACTGGACACCAAATGTCATGCGATAACAACTATATCATGTTTATTTCGTCAAAAACAAGACACGATAATCAATCTCGTTCTACGTTTGTTTCGTTATAACATAATATTATACAAGTCAAAATGACAAAAATATCCTTATATAATTTTAATGACTAAATTAAATTTTATATATTTTTCTTAATATAAAAGTCTTAATACATAAAAAATCTTAAAATTTCTTATTTGTTAGGCTAAATTGAATTTTAACTAATTCGAGTGACGAGCAGTTTGGGAATCAAACGCACCCTAATTATAACTAATCTGAGTCGTTTGATTTAAGATGACATATTATGATCAAATAAAATATCATTTCAATGATAAAATATGCCACATTCTATGCAATTATCCATGTTATATCATGTCTTCCATGTATACTTTTTTTTCATCAAAACAGAAATAAATTTAAAAACACTACCATAAAATTAAAAATTAATCAAGAATATCCTGAGAACTCAAATAATATTATCAATTTTTTAGAACTAGGTCATGTATCATAAAATCATGACTAATGAATAATGTAAAATGTAGTGATATTTGATAGTGACGATTTAGCAGCTTAGTAGCTTATATGGTACCGAGTTGCCACAAACACTTCACCGAAATATCAGTAAGCAAAAATGCTCATGTTAATACAAAAAAACAAAGCTTCAGATGCCTTAATTGTCAACAAAAATTTCAAAACAGTACATAGTCCTGCAACATAATTAAGCAAAATTTTTGCTAAGTAATTATGACGAAAGACTGAAGGCCTAACTTATCCTCTAAGCAAAATTTCTGCTAGATAATTATGACAAAAGATTGAAGGCCTAACTCATCCTCTAAGCAAAATTTTTGCTACGTAATTATGACAACATCTCATCAAACTTGTCAGCGAAGTTGGCCTACAAAAGATTACTCAGAATTAGTATAAGCAAAATTCTACATGTAAAAATCTAATTAAAAATCTAACATTTACCTTAATGGCTTCAAGGATTTTGCTAAATTCCAATTTGTCCTCATTCTTTATTGTAGTCAGGCACAAGACTGATGCTGTTTTCTTATAGACAATCTATTAGTTTACATGAGAAATTAGTTAGTAACACAAATGAAAATATGATGCTTATATTCAAAACTTTACAAACCGCTCCCAGACGTGCTTTTCCTTTGACAATATAGTAGGGGATCTCCATCTTCTTAAACAAGCAGGCAGCTAAACAACAAGCTCAATTGGATCCACATAATGTGCAATAACCACCAGCAGGGTTGCTCCAGAACCTCGAAGTACGAGAGTGGAAATGGGAGAAGATAAACATGAATTTTGTGACGAGGTTACCAAAGTCTGGGAAGGGCAATGATTCTATCTGGGTAGTGGTGGATCGCCTAACGAAGACTTCGCATTTTATATCGATCATGACAACCTTTTCAGCCGAGCAGTATGCGAGGTTGTTCTTGGATCGGATCATCGCTTATCATGGTGTTCCGATTATGATCATCTCAAATCGGGGTACTCAATTTACAGCTCGGTTCTGGCAGTCTTTTCAGAAGGCGTTAGGCACTCAGGTTCGATTCAACACTGTGTTTCACCCTCAAACAGACGGTCAGTCAGAGTGGCCTATTCAGACGGTGGAGGATATGCTGAGGGCATGTGTCCTAGATTTGGAGGGCAGTTGGGAGAGGCACTTACCACTGATTGAGTTTGCCTATAATAACAGCTTCCACAGCAGCATCGGGATGGCCCCATTTGAGGCATTGTATGGGCGGAGATGCAGGTCGCCTGTAGATTGGTTTGAGGCAGGAGATTCCCTTATGATGGTGTAATATCCTAGATATTTTAATTTTATTTTTCCTCTTATGTTTGTATTGCCAGCCTAGCGGACTAGTTCGAGGTCGAGCCTAGTCGACTCATAGTCCGGTGCGAGCTTGCGAGCTCGGGTAAGTAGGATATGAAATTATTAGGCTTGAGTAGTTAAAATTATTCAATTTGATGTTGTGTATGCATAATTGTTTAATTATGTTTATGTGCCTATTTAATTGCTTATGGTTTATTTTAGGATTAGAATAAGTTTAATTAAGTTAATTTAAGTTAGCGGTTTCGGATTCAGGTTCGGCTTAAGGTGGATGCAGGTTGGATAAAAGGTTTAGAGGGGTTAGGGTTGAGGAGGGAGTATAAAATCCCCTCTCCTTGGCTTCTGGCTCCCATTTTTGGAGCCACCCAAAGTTTAGAAGAGAGGGAGCCAGTAGCTGGCCCCCTTCTCTCTTTCCCCTTGGAGCCGCCACCACCCAAAGCTGAGCTGCCGCCAGCCTTCCCTTATCATCTTCCTCTTCTCTTCCCTGTGGAGCTGAGCCAAGGGAGCCACCACCCTGAGCCGAGCTGCCCCCCCCCCCCCCCCCCCTCTTGCTTCTTGCCTTCCCCTTGGAGCTGGCAGCTTGGGAGGAGCCGCCGCCTACCCCTTCTTCTTTGGGGGTTGAGCCGCCGGATTTCGAAGCCGAAATCAGAGGCTATTGATTGGATTTTCTTCTGCAATCCTCTTTCCAAATTATGTGAGTGGTTTACCTTCTCTCTTTCAGGTTTTCTTCGAATTATTGACGTCGTTCTTGACGGCTTGGCGTTTCTTATTTCATTCTTGAATTGTTTCGACGTTCTTTCGAGTTCTTGCCGTGATTTCTTGTAGTTTGTGCTTGAGGAGGCCCTAACCTCTCCCCTAAGGGGCTCGGTTGCCCTAGGGTAAACCTAGGAGTTCTCGGCCAAGGGGGAAACCGGGGTCGCCCTCAAGGTATTCGATGAAAAGCCCGAATGAGTCTTCTTGTCTCCTTGATGTGTAAATCTTGATCTCTTTACCTAATTTGATTCTTGATTTGTGGATTGCGTGCTTAGGATTAAATCTATGATTTTTGGGTAGAAATTATGATTAGGATCAAGATCTTGTAATTTATGTCATGGGAATTCTTGAGAATGGGAGATTCTTAATCTTGATATTGTTTCTTGATTAAAGTGTTGTGGATTCTTTTTTATTCTTGATTAAAAAGCATGAATTCTGTGAAATTAATCTCGAGATTAGTATTATGTCCTAATGACAATTAAGGGGTTAATTTCTGTTAATTTTCGGATTTAATTTCATATTATGCTGAAAATTGTATGTTGCTGAAATTTTATGTTGAGATGATGAATTTGTGCTGTTTTTAGATTGTTTGCTGTGGTGTGAGTATTTTTGTAAATATAGTCGTGTAACCTATTGTTTCGACTAGAAAATATAGTTTGAAAATATAGGACACACTTTGGAGACTAGATTCGGGTTAGATACATCAGTACAGGGCAGAACAGTAAGCTAAAACAAAACCCTAAAATAAAACTCTAAAATAAAACCATAATCTTGGTGATCTAAATTTTAATTGCATAATTAAAATTGGGTTTAGGGTGAGCGTAATATGTTATGAACCAACTTATAAAGTACGTATGAAATAAAACCACACAAGTTCATGACATTACGGGTCTAAGAGATAGGAGTCGTGTGTGGAGTGTTGAAACATTTCCTAATGAGGACACCCCTAGGACACTATAGGAGAGTTGTAAGACCCAAAAAAAAATTCCTAATATAAAAATCTATTTTGGGTGCAGCGCGTTGGACCCGGGGTTAGTCGAGTCGAGCCTCGAAATCATCTCGAGTAGAATGTATGACTCGACTAATGATGTATGGAGTTAAATTGGTTTAATGGCTCTTTCATTTTATTTATTTGTACCTTAATTGAATGAAGATCGACTCGTGTTACGGATAGAGTCGAAACCCAAGTCGAACTCGGACTGAGTCAAGTTAGTATTAAGTTGTAAGGGCAATTAAGGCATGTTAGATGAGGGAATAAAATCCCTCATCGTAGCTGTCGTGCGGCTCTTCTAGGAGCCGCACAAAGCAGCGCTTAGGGAGAGGGGGAGAAGGAGCAAGGAGGAGAGATCTTGGTCGATCCGGAGATCACGTCGTCGCCGGAAGATTCAAGATTGCCAACGTTCGATCCTTCATCTTCCTCAAGCAAAGGTGAGTGGTTAACATGTTTTTGAAGGGAGGCGGGTGGCCGACCCTATGGATCTTGGAATCGGGTTTCTCCACAAGTTGTTTTGCCGATCGACATGTTCTTTCGTATTGGAACTTAATCGATTTGTGTACCTGCGAATTCGTACTTTCAAATCGTGATTTTCTTGCTTCTATATGGGCTGGTCGAGTCGAGGAAAAAGGAGAAAGGTCATGCCAAAATTTTCCCTAATTTCCTCGCTTGTCTTGCAACTTGTAGATCGCTTTATGTTCGTTATATGTTGGATCTTTGTATTGATACTTGTGTTGTTGTCGCAACATGTTCACCTCCCTTAGAGGGCTCGGCCGAGCTGGATGTTACCTTGCTTGAGTCGACCGAGCAATGGAGAGGGGTGGAAAACTCGGGGCTGTCGGATCTATACGTTGGATTTCATGTTACGTCATTTTGAATTCCTACTTACATGCTTAGTGTTAGGTTCAAATTATATTATATGATTGTTGTCCATCTTGAGAATTGATAGCAACTGTAGATCTATATTCTAACAATTATGGAAATGTTCTTGCTAATGCATATATGGACATGATGGTTATGGTACATGTATCAAAGGAAAGGTTTCATTGAATTTCAGATATCATGTTTAATTATTGCTATGTTTATTACATGTTCCTTATTGGTTTAATCCATGAAATGTTTAATTAATTATTTAAATTCTTTATTTTTGAATCATGTGGCTATACATAGTATGTGACGTGAAGTAATTCATCTATAACTTATATGCTGTCCCGTTTTGTTATTGGGTACATTTTTAAGTTTGACATGTATTTCACATTAGCAAGGATAGTATATGATGCTAGATGATTAACATGAAAAATATGAGGTGTGTGCTATTTATAGAAACTCAAAGGTAGACTAGTTAGATTTTACACCTAAGAAATAATTAGTGAGCAATAGTGCACACATGTTTTGACCCGAAAATAAAGGGCTGAACATGGGTGGACGCCCCAGATTTTAAACAAGGAAGCTCTAGGACACTTGCTTGTGTGATGTGTTTGTGATGGTATGCCGAGATGCCTGAGTAGTCGGAATGACGAATGCATGACTCGGCCAGTGATTGGGTCTTGAGATATCACCAGCGGGCCCGCTAGGTGTCAGACCCCAGTTGGGTGGGACTAGCTATCCCTACCCCAGACGGTGTCCGGAGACTAGTAGACCATCCTAGTCGATGGCCCGGGATTTCTTGACTTCATCTTGATATGGTGTGGCCCGAGCGGCCAGTGTGATTCTACCTTGTATGGTAGGGCCCGGTATAGCCGAGATTTCTAGATCATAAGTCGGCCTTAAGGGTCGGATGCCAAGTGGCTTAATTAGGTCGTTATGGCAGGTTTCTCTCACACATGGTCTATACAGAATGACTCACAGAGTCGATAATCATATCAAAAGTAACTTACCTCCCTGTATATATATTATGTTGCTTTATATGTTTATGCATGCATAATCGAGGATTATGTGGATGTTCGGAAGAATCGCTCACTGAGTCCCAAGTGAACTCACGGTTGTTTCTTTTTGTTTTGTAGAGCATGATCAGTGATTTGAGGCTTATCGTCATGGTGCAGCTGGAGGGCAGGCGGTGGTGCCAAATCTCGTAGTGGCGTCCTTTAGTCATAGTCCAGTTGTTGTGTTGTCGTTTTTCCTACACTGACAGTTATTTTTTAAAAAAACTTGTAATAAACTTTGAACTTGAGATGTTCCAGTTTATGACGATGTTAGCTTTTCTTCTTTTATTTGAAAAACATATTTGTGAACTTTGAAAAGTTAAATAAAATTTCATTGTGGCTTCTTTTATCCGATGTGTTCTGGTTTTCTTGATGGTCAGTATAGGTAGTAGGCTACAAGATAGTATGTAGACCCTGGCCAATCACACGACCCTCAGTTGAGGTGTGACAAGAGTCTTTACTTAGGTCATGATGCGTCATATCCTTATGAATGACGGAGTGGCTCGATTAGGATCTGGAATGTGGGCTAATTCCAGAAGGTTAGACGATAAATTCTCAACCTGTGGAACAAGTTCGGAGGGCCTTTTCCGATTGTTCCAGTTTGACCTCGTGGGATAAGTTCAGAGCTACCCGGTTATCCCCGAGGTGATTTATATTTAAAGAGGAATAAGTTCGGAGGGTCTTTCCCGATTACTCCTGTGATGTCTTAAAAGAGTAAGTTCGGAGGGCTTGCCTGATTACTCTTATGATATCACGTCTCGCGGAGCAAGTTCGGAGGGCCTTTCCCGATTGCTCCCGAATTTCCTTATACTAGGATAAGTTCGGAGGGCCTTCCCAATTATCCTGGTATGTGTTGTTGCCTTCGGTAATGGTAGGCTTTGGCCCGATGTTCTCCACTCTTGGAGGGTTAGATGCCTTAAGGCATGTGTGACCTGTTGGCCTGTTAGCTAGTCACACCTTCATGACTTTACCTTCTATAGAGATAGATTTTCATTCTTGTTATCTCTGTGATATTTATTTGTGAGGGTTGGTAGAACCGCTCACTGAGTTCTTTGAACTCACCCGTTGCCGTTTGATTTCCTATTTTGCAGAACCTGATCGGTGAGGTGGGTTGGATGCACTTGGCGCCGCTGGGGGACAGAGGAGCCGCATGATCTGATAGCAGTCCTAGTTAGGGTTGTACTCGAGTCTTTTGGTAGTAGTCATGCACTTTTATTAGTTTGATTTGGAGTTGTAGCCCTGAGGGCATTTATGACATTTATTTCATACTTTATTGTAGCTGGACTTTTAAAATGTTGAACTTAAGTTGTTATTCTGCACTTTACGTTTCTTTTAAGCTACTTGAAATAAACTATGTTTTGGTTTACTTTTCGTTTGAAATAAAACTTGTTATTTTTTCCGCTGTATTTATTTGTTGAGTTGGCATGTACATGGTTTAGGCTGCGGGGTATAGGCACGTATTCTCTAGCCGGTCACGTGATCCTGAGTTGGGTTGTGACGATGTGGTATCAAAGCATGTGGTTCGGTCTGACTACGACCTAGAGTTATCACCGTATAGGGCATTGATAGCGTGTCAGTATACGGTAGGGGTATGCTATGAGATCAATGGGCTAAGTCTGCACCTCAGCACGACTTGTGGTTAAGTTTGCAAAATATTGGGTGAATTCAATTGCTTAATTATGAATTGTTTCTTTTCTGGTGTTTCTAGATCGATGGAGGCCCTTGATGCCGCAAGGAGCGATAGTGATAACAACTCCACTGAGCATCGAGGCCGAGGCGGGGGTCGTGGGAGACCACCGTAGGCTCAGGAGGAGGTGGGACAGGATCCCATGGTTGTGCAGTTGTAGGCCGCAGTGGCTGAGCTGACAGAGGCAATTCGTAGAGAGCAGGAGTTGAGGCAGCAGCCACCGCGAGTACCAGCAACACCCATAGTACCAAAGGAGGTTCAGCTAGTGGCACCAGTGGTCAGAGCCCCCAGAGCATCTTCTTATGCAGATTTTGTTGCATTCAGGCCACCGGAGTATACAGGGACAAATCAGCGAGTGGAGGTCACCAATTTCCTGAGAGATTGCTATGAGCTGTGCAGGGAGCTTGGTTGTTCTTCTAAGATAATTGCTCGACTGATCAGGTTACAGCTGAGAGGACCAACTAAGGATTGGCTCCATACCTGGAGGGACCGCCGAGCAGCAGATGCACCGCCCCCTACTTGGGAGGAGTTTAGAGCTACCATGATAGAGAAGTACTAGCCGATGAGCATCCGGGACAGGCGGGCGAAGGAGTTTGAGCTACTGCGTTAGACGGGTAGCATGTCAGTGACAGATTATGAGATAGAGTTCACACGACTCGCGAAGTACCATCCCACCTTGATAGCCACAAAGACCGCCAAGGTCAAGAGGTTTCTTGAGGGGCTAAGGTTGCAGATTACCAGACTAATCCATTACACGGGGGAGACTTCATTTGCCCTGGTCGTTGACAAGGCACTCCGGAAGGAGGCACTGGTACCGACAGACAGGCATGATGGACCATAGAAGAAGAAGTTTCAGCACCAGCATTCATGGAGTCGGTCAGCTCATTCTGAGGGTACTCCCAGGGCAACGGATTAGCCGCAGGACGGAGGTCATAATAGTTCTAGGGGTCCAGGACCAGGAGCGTCATTTGGAGGTCCGCAGCGGAGATCTGGGCCACAACACTTTAACCGATGTCACAGGAAGCACTAGGGGGCTTGCTGGGGACGATCGGAGGTGTGTTTCAGTTGTGGGCAGGCCGGGCACTACAAAAAGGATTGCCCTAGCAAGGGAAGTCAATAGCCTGATTAGACCAGAGGAAAAGTACTGATGTCTGTGGGTTCCGTAGCTCAAAGGGGTCAGACTTAGGGAGGAGGCCAACGAGCTAGTGATTCAGAGAGGCCCGCTGCACGGGTGTTTGCTACGAACTAGGAGGGCGCCGAGGCGTCCACGATAGTAGTGTCAGGTAACCTTGTTGTTGGTTCAGCTATTGCTTATGTCTTGTTTGATCCGGGTGCTACGCACTCCTTTGTGTCTACTTCGTTTGCTGCTAAGTTGGTAGGGGTACCTTCCGTGCTTGATTTGCCCCTTGTGGTGTCTACACCTACGGGTGTTTCTATGATGGAAGAGACAGTTTTTCGAGATTGCGAGGTTGTCATTTGTAGGCATATGTTGATGGTCGATTTGACACTCCTGCCGATGTTGGAGCTTGAAGTGATCTTGGGCATGGACTAGTTGGCGGACCATTTCGCCTCAGTAGATTGCAGAGCTAAGACTATGACCTTCAGTAAGCCAGGATTGCCCTAATTTACCTTCCAGGGTGAGGGAAGGGGTGAGCTGTTGATGGCAATCTCAGCTCTTACGGCCCGAAAGTTACTTTTTGGCGAATGTCAATCCTTTTTGGTCTTTGTGTCAGTGGCAGAGGAAGGCGGAGGTGGGACATCAGGGGGGATGCTCGTGGTATGCGGATTTTCTGATGTGTTTCCAAAGGAGTTGCTAGGGTTACCTATAGAGAGGAAGATCAAATTCTGTATTGATTTGTAGCCAGGGGTGAAGCCGATCTCCATTCCACCATATCGGATGACACCAGTTGAGTTGAGGGAGTTGAAGTCCCAATTGCAGGAGCTGCTTGACTTGGGTTTCATTCACCCCAGTGTTTCGCCTTGGGGTTCTTCAGTGCTCTTTGTAAAGAAGAAGGATGGGCCCATGCATATGTGCATTGATTATCGGCAGCTTAATAAGATAACAGTGAAGAACCGGTACCCGTTGCTCAGGATTGATGACTTGTTTGATCAACTTCAGGGAACTCAATGGTTTTCTAAGATTGACCTGCGGTCAAGGTATCATCAGTTGAGGATCCGGGATAGTGAAGTCCCTAAGACTATTTTCAGGTTGAGGTATGGGCAGTTTGAGTTCCTGGTGATGTCCTTCGGGCTGACTAATGCACATGCAACATTTATAGACCTGATGAACCAAGTGTTTAAGGAATACCTGGATAAGTTTGTAATTGTATTCATTGATGATATTTTGATTTATTCAAGTAGTAGGGAGGAGCATGCTGAGCACTTGAGGGTAGTTCTGAAAACTCTCAGGGAGCACAGATTGTATGTCAAATTCTCCAAGTGCGAGTTCTGGCTGGAGAGTATGGGATTTCTTGCCCATGTGGTGTCTAAGGAAGGAATAAAAGTGGACCCTGCAAAGATAGAAGCAGTTCAGAATTGGAAGAGGCCGACTAATGTCTCAGAGATTCGAAGTTTTCTGGGGTTGGCAGGTTATTACAGGAAGTTTGTGGAGAATTGTTCCAGGGTTGCAGCGCTATTGAACCGCTTGACTTAGAAGAAGGTCAAGTTCGAATGGGATAGTAAATGCGAGGAGAGCTTTATGAAGCTCAAGGACCGCTTGACATCGTACCCAGTTCTAGCAGTACCCTTAGGTTCAGGAGGTTTTATTGCTTATTATGATACCTCCGGAGTCGGCTTGGGTTGTGTGCTGAAGCAAAATGGCAGAATGATAGCTTATGCCTCTCGACAGTTGAAGGTTCACGAGAAGAATTACCTGACTCGTGATCTGGAGCTGGCAGTAGTGGTGTTCGCCTTGAAGCTGTAGCGTCACTACCTTTATGGCGAGGCTTGTGAGATATACACTTATCACAAGAGCCTCCAGTATTTGCTCACCCAGAAAGAGTCGAACTTGAGGCAGAGAAGATAGCTTGAGCTTTTGAAGGATTATAACTGCATGATGATGTACCATCCTAGGAAGGCCAACGTGGTAGCCGATGCTCTGAGCAGGAAGTCCATGGACAATCTGGTGCATTTGGTAGTCAGGAGGAGGCTGTTGGCTCAGGATTTGGCCCTATGTTTGGATGGCAGAGCAGTCTTGTCAGTATCAGATTCTGGTGCACTAGTGGCTTACTTGAGAGTGCAGTCCACATTGGTTGACATGCTGTGGGCAGCGCAGGAGGAGGATGCCTTTTGTGCACTCACTAAGGATCTAGCTAGGAGTAGAGATGCGGATAATGGGTTCAGTACGGACTCAGACGGCATTCTGAGGTTTAAGAACTGGATAGTGGTACCCGATATGGCTGAGGTTCGCAGGCAAGTGCTGGAGACGGCTCATCGATCTACCTACACTATGCATCCGGGAGCCACGAAAATGTACCAAGATCTCAAGCAGAACTATTGGAGGAAAGGCATGAAAAGAGAGGTGACCGAGTTCATGTCTAAGTGCATGGTGTGTCAGCAGGTGAAGGCTGAGCATTTGAAGCCGGCAGGGTTGCTCCAGAACTTAAGGGCACCGTAGTGGAAATGGGAGAAGATAACCATGGATTTTGTGACATGGTAGCCAAAGTCTGGAAAAGACAATGATTCTATTTGGGCAGTGGTGGATCGCCTAACCAAGACGTCGCATTTCATACCAATCAGGACGACCTTTTCAGCCGAGCAGTATGGGAGGTTATTCTTGGATCGGATTGTCGCTTACCATGGTGTCCCTGTTATGATCATCTCAGATCGATGTATCCAGTTCATGGCTCAATTTTGGCAATCCTTCCATGAGGCGTTGGGCACTCAGGTTCGGTTCAGCACCGCATTTCACCCCCAGACAGATGGTCAGTCAAAGCGAACTATTCAGACGCTGGAGGATATGCTGAGGGTATGTGTCCTAGACCTAGAGGGAAGTTGGGAGAGGCACTCACCTCTGATTGAGTTTGCCTATAATAACAGCTACCACAGCAGCATTAGGATGACCTCATTTGAGGCATTGTATGGGCGGAGATGCAGGTTGCCTTTAGGTTGGTTTGAGGCAGGGAATTCCCTTATGAAGGGACCTGATCTGGTGGAGGGGGCTATGGAAAAAGTGAAGCAAATCAGAGAGAGGCTGTTAGCAGCTCAGAGTCGCCAGAAGATACATGCTGATGAAAAGGCCAGGGAGGTAGAGTTCGCTGAGGGGGACATGGTGTTCCTCAAGGTGTCCCCTATGAAATGAGTTGTGAGGTTTGGTAAGAAAGGAAAGCTAAGCCCTAAGTTCATTGGGTCGTTTTCTATTCTCATGCACAGGGGAGCTGTGACCTATGAGTTGGCCTTACCTCCTAGTATGGACTAGGTACATCCAGTCTTCCATGTGTCTATGCTAAAGAAGTACATTCGGGATGTGTCCCATGTGATCGAGCCTACCACAGTGGAGGTGGATTCAGCAGTCTCTTATGAGGAGCGGCTAGTTAAGGTGCTAGACCGACAGATCCGGAAGTTGAGCTCCGAGGAGATCCCCTTGGTTAAGGTCAAATGGGAGCACCATTCCGGCCAGGAGGCCACTTGGGAGGTGGAGTAGGATATGAGGGAGCGTTATCCTTCATTGTTTAATAATTTGGTGAGTCCTTAATTTCCTCTTTCGAAATTCGATGATGAATTTTCTTCAAGGAGGGAGGATTGTAATATCGTAGATATTTCAATTTTATTTTTCCTCTTATGTTTGTGTTGCCAGCCTAGCGGACTAGTTCGAGGTCGGGTAAGTAGAATATGAAATTATTAGGCTTGAGTAGTTAAAATTATTCAATTTGATATTGTGTATTCATAATTGTTTAATTATGTTTATGTGCCTATTTAATTTCTTATGATTTATTTTATGATTAGAATAAGTTTAATTAATTTAATTTAAGTTAGCGGGTTCGGGTTCGGCTAAAGGTGGATGCGGGTTGGATAAAGGGTTTAGAGGGGTTACGGTTGAGGAGGGAGTATAACCCCCCCTGGCTTGTGGTTCCTATTTTTAGAGCCTCCCAAAGTTTTGAAGAGAGGGAGCCAGCCGCCAGCCGCCAACCAAGCCAGCAGTCAGCCCCTTTCTCTCTTTCCCCTTGGAGCCGCGCCACCCAAAGCCGAGCCGCTCATTCTCCTCTTCCTCTTCTCTTTCCTGTGGAGTCGAGTCGAGGGAGCTGCCGCCATGAGCCGAGGGAGCTGCCACCCTGAGCCGAGCCCCCCCCCTCTTGCTTCTTCCCTTCCCCTTGGAGCCGGTGGCTTGGGAGGAGCCGCCGCCTGCCCCTTCTTCTTTGGAGGTCGAGCCGCCAGATTTCGGAGCCGAAATCGGTGGCCGTCGATTGGATTTTATTCTCCAATTCTCTTTCCAAATTATGTAAGTGGTTTACCCTCTCTCTTCCGGGTTTTCTTCAAATTCTTGAAGTTGTTCTTGGCGGCTTGGCGTTTCTTGTTTCATTTTTGAATTGTTTCGATGTTGTTTCGAGTTCTTGCCATGATTTCTTGTAGTTTGTGCTTGAGGAGACCCTAACCTCTCCCCTAAGGGGCTCGTCAGCCCTAGGGTAAACCTAGGGGTGCTCGGCCAAGGGGGAAACCAGAGTCGCCCTCAAGGTATTCGATGAAAAGCCCGAATGAGCCTTCTTGTCTCCTTGATGTGTAAATCTTGATCTCTTTACCTAATTTGGGTTCTTGATTTGTGGATTGCATGCTTAGGATTAAATTTTTGATTTTTGGGCAGAAATCATGATTAGGATCAAGATCTTGTAATTTATGCCATGAGGATTCTTGAGAAGGGGAGATTCTTAATCTTGATATTGTTTCTTGTTTAAAGTGTTGTAGATTCTTTTTTAATCTTGATTAAAAAGCATGAATTTTGTGAAATTAATCTCAAGATTAGTATTTTGTCCTAATGACAATTAAGGAGTTAATTTCTGTTAATTTTCGGATTTAATTTCCTATTATGCTGAAAATTGTATGTTGCTAGAATTTTCTGTTGAGATGATGAATATGTGCTATTTTTAGATTACTTGTTGTGGTCTGAGTATTTCTGTGAATATAGTCGTATAACCTATTGTTTCGATCAGAAAATATTGTTTGGAAATATATGACACACTTTGGAGACTAAATTCGGGTTAGATACATCAGTACAGGGCAGAATAGTAAGCTAAAACAAAATCCTAATCTTGATCTAAATTTTAATTGCATAATTAAAATTGGGTTAATGGTGAGCATAATCTGTTATGAACCAGCTTCTAAAGTATGCATGAAATAAAACCACATAGGTTCATGACATTACGAGTCTAAGAGATACGGGTCGGGTGTGGAGTGTTGAAACGCTTCCTAATGAGGACACCTCTAGGACACCGTAGGAGAGTCTTGACTTAGGTCATGATGTGCCATATCCTTACGAATGGAGGAGCGGCTCGATTAGGAGCCGGATTGCGGGCTAAGCCCGGAATGTTGGACGATAAATTCCCAACCCGTGGAATAAGTTTGGAGGGCCTTTCCCGATTGTTCCTATTTGGCCTCGTGCGTGGGATAAGTTCGGAGGGCCTACCCGATTATCCCCGAGGTGATTTATATTTAAAGATGAATAATTTCGGAGGGCCTTTCCCGATTATTCCTGTGATGTCTTAAAAGAGTAAGTTCGGAGGGCCTGCCCAATTACTCTTGTGATATCATGTTTCGCGGAGCAAGTTCGAAAGGCCTTTCTCGATTGCTCCCGAGTTTCCTTATACTAGGATAAGTTCGGAGAGCCTTCCCGATTATCCTAGTATATGTTGTTGCCTTCGGGCATGGAGGAAAGGCCTTACCTCCTTGTATGCACCGAGTACATCCAGTGTTCCATGTGTCTATGCTGAAGAAGTACATTCGGTATGAGTCCTATGTGATTGAGCCTACCGCAGTGGAGGTGGATTCCGTAGTCTCCTTTGAGGAGCAGCCAGTTGAGGTGCTAGACCGTCAGATTAGAAAATTGAGGTCCATGGAGATCCCCTTGGTTAAGGTCAGGTGGGAGCACCGCTCCGGGCAGGAGGCCACCTAGGAGGTGTAGCAGGATATGAGGGAGCGTTATCCTTCGTTGTTTGATGATTTGGTGAGTCCTTAATTTTTTATTTTCTGAAATTCGAGGACGAGTTTTCTTTAAGTAGGGTGGATTGTAATATCCTACATATTTTAATTATATTTTTCCTTTTATGGTTTGTGTTTGTCAGCCAGCGGACTAGTCCGAGGTCGAGCCGAGTCGACTCATGGTTCGGTGCGAGTTTGCGAACTCGTGTAAGTAAGAATATGAGTTGTGTAATTTTTGCTTGTGGAGATTAATTTATTTAATTTCTATGTTGTGTATGCATGATGGGTGTGCATGTATTGGATGGTTATGTGGAGAATATGATTGATTAAATTAATTTAAGTTAGCGGGTTAGAGTTCAGCTTGAGGCAGATGCGGGTTGGATAAAGTGTTTAGAGGGGTTAGGGTTGAGGAGGGAGTATAAAACCCCCTCCCCTTGGCTTGTGGCTCCTTATTTGGAGCCATACAAGCTTTTGAGAAGAGGAGCCAACCGCCAACCTCCAGCCTGCCCCTCTCCTCTCTCCCCTTGGAGCCGCCGCCATCAAGAGTCGAGCAGCCAAAGCTTCTTCCCTCTCCCTTCCTCTTCATTTCCTTTGGAGCCGAGCCAGGAGGAGCCGACTTGAAGCCGCCAACCCCTCTCTCTTCCTCTCTCCCTCTCTCCCTCTCTCCAAGTCGGCGGCTTGGAGTGAGCCCCCCCCCTTCTCCTTTCTTTGAATCGAGCCGTCGATTCTTGAAGTCGATTCGAGGGCCGTTGTCCGGGGTTCTCCTCTAATCATCTTTCCTATTTAGGTGAGTAGTTTTACCCTCCTTCTTTCGGGATTTCTTCGAGTTTCTTAAAGCCGTTCTTGGAGGCTTGATGTTTGTGATTTGTTTTGATGATCTTTCGGATTCTTGCCATTCTTTTTGTGTGCCGTGTTTCAGGAGACCCTAAACCCTTCCCTATGGGCTTCGGCAACCCTAGGACGGCCCTAGGGGTGCTCGGTCAAGGGTGGAACAAGGGTGCCCTCAAGGTGTTCGATGAAATGTCCAAGTGAAAGGTTTTAGATTATCTTGTAGTTTATGTCTTGAATTGGTTGTTAAAATGAGTTCTTATATGTGATTTTTGGAGAAATCATGTTTTGTGAAAAGTGGGATCTTGAGGTGGATGCCATGAAAGTTCTTGCAAGATGGGTTCTTGATTACAGATGATGGTAGTGCTTGATAATCTTATTTAAAAATATAGTTTTTATGGGATTTATCTTAATATTATAATTCTGATGTGTTGGTAAATTAAGGATTTAATTTTTGTAAATTTTTGGATTTATTTACATGATATACTGAAAATTCAATGTTGCTGGAATTTCATGCTGAGATGATGAATCTGTACTATTTTTGTAATGCTTGCTGTGGTGTTTGTATTTCTCTAAGCATAGTCATATAACCTATCGTTTTGACCAGAAAATATAGTTTGGAAACACAGGACACACTATGGGGACCAGATTCAGATTAGGTACATCAGTTTCTGGCAAAATAGTAAGATGAAACAAAACCCTAAAACAAAACCCTAATTTTGGCGAACTAAATTTTAAATGGCATAATTAAAATTGGGTAAAGGGATAGCATAATTTGTTATGAACCAACAAGTGAAGTTTATACATGAAATAAAATCACACGGGTTTATGACATTACGGGTCTAGGAGTTGGGGTCGGGTATTGGAGTATTGAGACGCTTCCCAATTTGAAACCCCCTAAGACACTGTAGGAAAGACTTGACTTAGGTCATGGTGCGCCATATCATTATGAATGGCGGAGAGGCTCGTTGAGGAGCCGAATTGCGGGCTAGGCCCAAGAGGTTGGATGACTAATTCCCAACCTGTGGAACAAGTTCAGAGGGCCTTTCCCGATTGTTTTGATTTGGCCTCGTGGGATAAGTTCGGAGGGCCTACCCGATTATTCCTGTGATATTTTAGAGGAGTAAGTTCAGAGGGTCTACCCGATTACTCCTGTGATATCTTAAAGGGGCAAGTTCGGATTGGCGAATCCCGATTGTCCCTACGCGTCTCGTGGAGCAAGTTTGGAGGGCCTTCCCGATTGCTCCCGAATTTCTTTATACTAGGATAAGTTCGGAGGGCCTTCCCGATTATCCTAGTATGTGTCATTGCCTTAGGGCATGGTAGGCTTAGGTCTGTTGTTCTTCATCGTCTAGGTGTTGGCTGCCTTCGGGCAAGTGATGGCCGGATGGCCTGTTAGCTGGTCACTCCATTGTGACATTTTCCTGCTTGAGTCATGACTTTTACCTTATGAATCTTATTTGTGATGTTTTTTTTTGTGAGGGTTGGTAGAATCGCTCACTGAGTTCTTTGAACTCACCTGTTGTCGTTCTTTTATTTTGTAGAGCCTGGCCGATGAGGTGGGCTGGAGCACTTGGCGCAGCTGGAGGGCAGAGGAGCCACATGATCTCATAGCAGTCCTAGTTAGGGTCGTAGTCGAGTCTTTTGGTAGTGTGTCATGCACTTTTGTTGGTTTTTGGAGTTGTAGACCTTGAGGGCATTTATGTCATTTTGATCAGACTTTATTCGTTTGCTAAAACATGTTTATTTCCGCATTTTATTCGTTTGCTAAAACATGTTTATGATGAACTCTGTTTTGATTTATAGTTGAAATAAAAACTTGTTTATTTCTTTACGCTATTGTTTATTCTCTTGAGTTGGCATATGCATGGTTTAGGCTACGGAGTATAGGCACGTATACCCTGGCCGGTCACGTGACCCTAAGTTGGGGCGTGACAATGTGGTATCAGAGCATGTGGTTCGGTCTGACTATGACCTAGAGTTGTCACCGTATAGGGCATTGCTAACATGTCAGTATACGGTAGGGGTATGCTATGAGATCAGTGGACTAAGTCTGCACATCAGCGCGACTTGTGGTTTATTTACTTAACGACTTATGGTGAATTGAATTGAATTGTTTAAAATTTATTATTTTCTTTCTGGTGATTCCAGATCGATGGAGGCTTTTGATGCCGCGGGAGCGGTAGTGACAACAACTCTACTAAGCGCCGAGGTTGAGGCCGAGGCCAGGGCTGGGGTCGTGGGAGACCACCGCAGGCCCGAGAGGATGTGGGACAGGATCCCATGGTTGTTCAGTTGCAGGCCCGAGTGGCTGAGCTGACTGATGCGCTCCGTTGGGAGCAGGAGCTGAGGCAGTAGCCACAACTAGTACCGATAGCACCCGCAGCACCAGAGGTGGTCTAGCTAGTAGCACGGTGGTCAGAGCCCCCAGAGCACCTTCATATGTAGTTTTTGTTGCATTTAGGCCACCGGAGTATACAAGGATAGATTAGCGGGTGAAGGTCACCAATTTCCTGGGAGATTGCTATAGTTGTGCAGGGAGCTTGGTTGGTCTTCTAAGATGATCGCTTGACTGATTGAATTATAGCTGAGAGGTCTAGCCAAGGATTGGCTTCACACTTGGAGGGACCGCAGAGCAGCAAATGCACCACCCCCTATCTAGGAGGAGTTTAGAGCTGCTATGGTGAAGAAGTACCTGTCGATGAGCGTCCGTGACTAGCGGGCGAAAGAGTTCGAGCTATTACGTCAGACGGGCAGTATATCAGTGACAGATTATGAGATGGAGTTCACTCGACTCTCGAAGTAGCATTCCACCCTGATAGGCACAGAGATCGCCAGGGTCAAGAGGTTTGTTCAGGGGTTGAGACCGCAGATCGTCAGATTGATCTATTACACCGAGGACACTTCCTTTGCTCGGGTTGTAGATGAGGCGCTCCAAAAGGAGGCACTAGTACCAACAGATAGACATGATGGTCACCAAAAGAAAAAGTTTCGGCCCCAGCCTTCGGGAGGTCAGCCAGCTCACTCAGAGGGGACTTTCAGGATAGCAGATCCACCGCAGGGCGGAGGTCATAATAGTTCCAAAGGCCACATGGGTTCAGGACCAGCGGCGTCATCTGGAGGTTTGGAGTGGAGATCTAGGCGCAGCAGTGTAATCGATGTCACAGGAAGCACTAGGGGGCTTGCTGGGGACGTTCGAAGGTATGTTTCAGCTATGGGCAGACTGGGCATTACAAAAAGGATTGTCCTAGCAAGGAAGTCAGTAGCCTGATCAGGCCAAAGGAAAGACATCGATGTTAGTGGGTTCCGTAGCTCAAAGGGGCCAGACTCAGGGAGGAGGTCAGCGAGCTGGTGGTTCAGAGAGGCCCGCTGCATGGGTGTTTGCTATGAACCAAGAGGGTGCTGAGGCATCCAGGGCAGTAGTGTCAAGTAACCTTGTTATAGGTTCTGCTATTGCATATGTCTTGTTCGATCCGGGTGCTACGCATTCTTTTATATCTGCTTTGTTTGCTGCTAAGTTGGTAGGGGAATCTTCTGTGCTTGATTTACCCCTTGTGGTGTCTATGCCTACCGGTGTTTTTGTGATGGCAGAGACGGTCTTTCAAAGTTGCGATGTTGTCATTTATGGGTATGTGTTGACACTCCTGCCGATTCTGGAGCTTGATGTAATTTTGGGCATGGAATGGTTGGTGGACCATTTCGCCTCAGTAGATTACAGGGCTAAGACTGTGACCTTCAGTAAGTCCGAGTTGCCCCAGTTTACCTTCTAGGGTGAGGGAAGGGGAGAGCCGTTGATGGCAATTTCAACTCTCAGGGCTCGGAAGGTACTTCTAAGTGGGTGCCAATCTTTCTTGGCCTTTATGTCTGTGGCAGAGGGGGATGGAGGTGCAGCTAGGGACATCAGTGGTACGCCTGTGGTATGCGGGTTTTCTGATGTGTTCCTAGAGGAGTTGCCAGGGTTGCCTCCAAAAAGAGAGATTGAGTTCTGCATTGACTTGCAGCCAGGGGTGAAGCCAATCTCCATTCCATCGTATCGCATGACACCAGCTGAGTTGAGGGAGTTGAAGTCCTAGTTGCAGGAGCTACTCGAGTTGGGTTTCATTCGCCTAAGTGTTTTTCCTTGGGTGCTCCAGTGCTCTTTTTGAAAAAGAAAGATGAGTCTATGTGGATGTGCATTGATTATCGACAGATTAATAAGGTAACGGTGAAGAATTGATTCCCATTGCCCATGATTGATGACTTATTTGATCAGCTTCAAGAGGCTCAGTGGTTTTCTAACATTGACATGCGGTCAGGGTATCATCAGTTGAGGATCTGGGATAGTGACGTCTCTAAGACTGCTTTCAGGTCGAGGTATGGGCACTTTATGTTCCTGGTGATGTCCTTCAGGCTGACTAATGCACCTGTAGCATTTATGGATCTGATGAACCGAGTGTTCAGGGAATTCTTGAATAAATTTGTAATTATGTTTATTGATGACATCTTGATTTATTCCAGGAGCAGGGAGGAGCATGCTGAGCACTTGAGGGTAGTTATGGAAACGCTCAGGGAGCACAAATTGTATGCCAAATTCTCCAAGTGCGAGTTCTGGTTGGAGAGTGTTGGGTTCCTTGGCCTTGTGGTGTCCAGAGAAGGGGTAAAGGTGTACCCCGCAAAGATAGAACCAGTTCAGAATTGGAAGAGGCTGACTAATGTCACTGAGATTCGCAATTTCCTGGGGTTGGTAGGTTATTATAGAAATTTATGGAGAATTTCTCTAGGATTGCAGCGCTGTTGACCCGCCTGAATCACAAGAACATCAAGTTCAAGGACAGTAAGTGCGAGGAGAGCTTTCTGAAGCTCAAGGACCGCTTGACGTCGGCACCAGTCCTAGCAGTACCCTCGGGCTCGGGAGGATTTATTGTCTATTGTGCTGCCTCCCAAGTCGGCTTGGGGTGTGTGTTGATGCAGAATGACAGGGTAATAGTTTATGCCTCTCGGCAGTTGAAAGTCCACGAGAAGAATTACCCAACTCATAATCTTGAGCTAGCAGCAGTGGTGTTCGCATTGAAGCTGTGGCGTCATTACTTTTATGGCGAGGCTTGTGAGATATAAACTGATCATAAGAGCCTCCAGTATTTGCTCACCTAGAAGGATATGTACCTGAGCTAGAGAAGATGGCTTGAGCTGCTGAAGGATTATGACTGGACGATCCTGTACCATCCGAGGAAGGCTAACGTGGTAGCCAATGCTTTGAGCAGGAAGTCCATGGGTAGTCTGGCGCATTTGGCAGTCAGAAGGAGGCCGTTGGCTCAGGATTTGGCTCTATGTTTTGATGTCGGGGGCAGTCTTGTTAGTATAAGCTCCTTGTGCGTTGGTGGCTCACTTGAGAGTGCAGTCCATGTTGGTTGACATGCTGCGGGTAGCTCAGGAGGAGGATGCTTTCTGTGCACTCACTAAGGATCTGGTCATGAGGGAAGATGCAGATAATGGGTTTAGTGTTGACTCGGAGGGCATCTTGAGGTTTAAGAATCGAATAGTGGTGCTTGATATGACTGAGGTTCGCAGGCAGGTACTGGAGATGGCTCATCAATCTACTTACACCATACATCTAGGAGCCACGAAAACGTTCCGAGACCTAAGGCAGAATTATTGGTGGAAAGGCATGAAAGGAGAAGTGGTCGAGTTCACATCTAAGTGTCTAGTGTGTCAGCAGGTGAAGGCTGAGCATTTGTAGCAAGCAGGGTTGCTCCAGAACCTTGAATTACCAGAGTAGAAATGAGAGAAGATAACCATGGATTTTATGACGGGGTTGCCAAAGTCTGGGAAGGACAATGATTCTATCTGGGTAGTGGTGGATCGCCTAACCAAGACTTCGCATTTTATACCAGTCAAGATGACCATTTCAGCCGTATGCGAGGTTGTTCTTGGATCAGATCGTCGTTTATCATGGTGTTCCAGTTATGATCATCTCAGGTCGCGGTACTCAGTTTACAGCTTGGTTTTGGCAGTCTTTTTAGGAGGCGTTGGGCACTCAGGTTCGATTCAGCATTGCGTTTCACCCTCAGACAGACGGTCAGTCATAGCAGACTATTCAGACACTGGAGGATATGCTGAGGGCATGTGTCCTAGATTTGGAGGGCAATTGGGAGAGGAACTTACCTGTAATTGAGTTTGCATACAATAACAGCTTCCACAGCAGCATCGGGATGGCCCCATTCGAGGCATTGTATGGGCGGAGATGCGGGTCGCTTGTAGGTTGGTTTGAGGCAGGAGATTCCCTTATGATGGGCCCTAACCTAGTGGATGAGGCAGTAGAAAAGGTGAAGCTAATCAGAGAGAGGTTGTTAGCAGTTCAGAGTTGTCAGAACCCTATGGAACAAGTTCAGAGGACCTTTCCCGATTGTTTTGATTTGGCCTCGTGGGATAAGTTCGGAGGGCCTACCCGATTATCCCCGAGATGGCTTTTAGGGCTCGTTTGGTACGATACTAGTCTGTATTGACTAACCTGTATAGTACTAGTCGGTATTATATTATTATTATACAGTGTTTGGTACACACATGTACTAGCCTTCTAGTACTAATATGTATTGACTAACGTGTATAATATAATATAATATAATATAATATAATATAATATAATATAGTATAATATAATATAATATAATATAATATAATATAATGTAATGTAATGTAATATAATATAATATAATATAATATAATATAATATAATATAATATAATATAATATAATATAATATAATATAATATAATATAATATAATATAATGTAATGTAATGTAATGTAATATAATATAATGTAATGTAATGTAATGTAATGTAATGTAATGTAATGTAATGTAATGTAATGTAATGTAATGTAATGTAATGTAATGTAATGTAATGTAATGTAATATAATATAACATAACATAACATAACATAACATAACATAACATAACATAACATAATATAATGTAATATAATATATAATGTAATATAACATAACATAATATAATGTAATATAATATATAATGTAATATAACATAACATAATATAATGTAATGTAATATAATGTAATATAATATAATATAATATAATATAATATAATATAATATATATAATATAATATAATATAATATAATATAGTATATAATGTAACATAATATAATATAATATAATATAATATAATATAATATAATATAATATAATATAAGAAATTATATTATATATTTTATCATTAAAAATATTTCATAAATTAAAATTATTATTTATTATTTATTATATATTTTTTATTTTTGACCGGAGGTAAAATGAGTATCAAAAATATTGAAAATTCTAGTGCATGCTAATTAAGAGCTTTGAGGTGTATTATTAACACACCTTATGATAACTTATGGGGTACTATTTTTAGTTCATGTATTAGTTAATACCTTTTTCAAACACTGTATAGTATTAGGATAATACTATACATAAGGCTTATATAGGGTACCAAACGGGCCCTTAAGGAATAAGTTCGGAGGGCCTACCCGATTATTCTTGTGATATCTTAGAGGAGTAAGTTCGGAGGGTCTACCCGATTACTCCTGTGATATCTTAAAGAGGCAAGTTCGGATGGGCGAATCCCGATTGTCCCTACGCGTCTAGTGGAGCAAGTTCGGAGGGCCTTCCCGATTGCTCCCGAGTTTCTTTATACTAGGATAAGTTTTGAGGGCCTTCCCAATTATTCTTGTATGTGTCATTGCCTTAAGGCATGGTAGGCTTAGGCCTGTTGTTCTTCATCGTCTGGGCATTGGCTGCCTTCGGGCAAGTGGTGGCCGGATGGTCTGTTAACTGGTCACTCCCTTGTGACCTTTTCTTGCTTGAGTTAGGAGTTTTACCTTATGCATCTTATCTGTGATGTTTTTTTTGTGAGGGTTAGTAGAAACCGCTCACTAAGTTCTTTGAACTCACCCGTTGTCGTTATTTTGTTTTGCAGAGCCTGACCGATGAGGTGGGCTGGAGCACTTGGCGCAGCTGGAGGGCAGAGGAGCCACATGATCTCATAGCAGTCCTAGTTAGGGTCGTAGTCGAGTCTTTTGGTAGTGTGTCATGCACTTTTGTTGGTTTTTCGAATTGTAGCCCTTGAGGGCATTTATGTTATTTTATTTAGACTTTATTGTATTTGGTCTGTTGGACTTGATGTATTATTTCCACATTTTATTCGTTTGCTAAAACTTGTTTATGATGAACTCTGTTTTGATTTCTAGTTGAAAAAAAACTTGTTTATTTCTTTACGCTATTGTTTATTCTCTTGATTTGGCATATGCATTGTTTAGGCTGCGGGGTATAGGCACGTATACCCTGGTCGGTCACGTGACCCTGAGTTGGGGCGTGACATTAATATTAGCAACATTGTCAAATAGTCATCTCCGTTGATAAATTACATTAAAATAAGAACTAATAGCAGAATATGCAAGAATAAATACACAATGAAGAGAAAAAGACAAACCTGCTCAATCAGGTAAGTGACATGATTGAGCCTATACTTGACAGCAATGGGCTTCTTCACTTCAGCTGTCTTCCCGTCAACCTCTCCTTGCGCCCTCTTCAAAATCCTTTCCTTCTTTGCAGCACGATCTTAGGCCTGTACTTCAGAAGCATCTTGAAATGGTTTGTTATATTAAGAAAAAGTTTGGCTAAATTGAATTTTACAAAAAGAGCTTTTCTCCTACCTTATCTTCTCAATACAAGAACAACAACCCAGACAATGAAACAGGGGCGAGAAATGGGTAAAGAAGCAAAAGGCTCGGAAGAGACCACAATCACAACGACTGCCACGATCAAATAGCTCATACACAGTAATATGCAGTCAAAATCAGAAAACATCTGCAAGGAATGCAAAATTGAGACCGAACCTATAGTCCATCCATCTCCCCCATCAAATGCGCCTAAATTGCAACGACCTTTAGATCGAGATTCCACGAGGCAACAAAAACAAACAACTCGCCCTTCCGCAACAAGCCAAAAATCGAGACGAAGAAATATTCGACTTCGATCCGAATCAACCAAACAAGCTGATGAAAACAAAGGCGAGAAGGATTGAAGAAGCAAAATACTCGTCAATTACGGGAACAAAGGAAGGGGATTTCACCCGCGGGGGAAGAAGCCACAATGCCTGTGAAGGGATGGCGGGTCGACGACGCTGCGATAAACAACCGTAGATGCGAGATACCCCCCCCCTCCGTAGCGAGACTTCTTCCATAGATGCGAGAGACACGATAGGGCGAGAGTCTCTGCACATGAGAAAGAGAGGAGAGAGATCAGAGAGAGGAGGGCGAGAGACGCGAGGGGGCTAGCGTCTCTGCACATGAGACAGAGAGAGAGGAGAGAGATCAAAGAGTTTACCTAGACGGATGCGAGAGATGCATGCGAGACGCAGACGAGGGGGCGAGAGACGCGACTATGGCAATGGGGTTTTTTCTCGTCCAAGTCCTCCGCCTTGAATTCGTGTACCGAGAATTTTCTTGGTACACGAAAAAGGGTCGAAATCCTGTCCATAATAGGATCTGAAATCCAGTCCCTCCTCTTTTTTGCAAAACAAACGAGGGACAAGGCCCAAAATCTAGTCTAGTCCCTTGTTTTTTAACGAAACAAACGAGCCCAAAAGGTTAATTATTAAATATATTTGGATTTTTATTTTTTTTCTCAAATATATGGTAATATTTTATTTATAGTAATATGGTACTTTAATTTCTAATTTATTTAAATTATATTTCACATAGGCGTTAATTTCACTATTTGAATGCTAACGTGGTGCGTGGATCAAAGTCTACTTAGCATTTCTAAATGTAAGTAAAATTAAAAAATATCATATCATCAATTTTTCAAAAAAGTTTTAAAATGTTAACTACGTAATATCTGATTTTTTTTTTTCCAAATATATCTCAATCCTTTATTTACAATCAACGATGATTTCGTACTTTCAATTTATTTCAATTGTATTATACTATCAAACTATTATCAATTTGATCAATAGGATGTTGAGTGGTACTGCTAGCGTTAATTAGAAGTCTAGTCAACATTCCTAAATAAATTTAAAAATAAGAAATGTCATGTCACTAAACCTTTTAAAAAATCATATTATAATTTTCTTTTTCTTAATCTGCATCAACTAGGGGTGAGCAAAAAAAAAAAAAAAAATCGGTAAATGAAAATCAGTCCGAAAGCAAACCAAAATTTTCAGTTAACTGATCCGACGATTTTGATTTCAATTTTTGGGTCCTGGTTAACGGTTAGTCCACGGTTAACCGGTTCATATAAATAACATTTTAATTTTTACACCCGCGAAATTTTTCTTTTTAGATTTTCCTCTCTAGAACTTATATAAAGTAATACAGTGAAATATTATTTAAATTATATCTCATTCTCCAAAACTTGACCAATTACATAGATATATATTATTTAAATATGAATAAATATTATGAAACTCTAGCTCCAAAATATTATAATATGTATTTATTACTAAACAAAGATTTGAATATTTTTTCTGGTTTCAATCATATATTTATTGTTGTGTGTCTGATTGATACATTATTGGTAATTTCATGTTGAACATATTCAATTCTTGTAATTATTTATAAGGATGTTATCATTCTTTTGATTTTTTATTTATGAGTATTATGTTTGGTTTATACTTTTTATTTTGAAGTACTTTCAACAATTGAAATAGACTTTACAATATGTATAATTTTATTATTTTTATATATTAATTTTTTTATTGATTAACCAAATCACAAAAATCAAAATCTAAGTACCGATTAACCGAAATTAACGGGGTAGTTTATAGTTAACGATTTTAAAAAGCTGATTTTAATGGATCAGTTGAAAAATTAATGGATCGATCAACAAGTCCATGCTCACCCCACTTCTCAACACTTGCCCCCACCTATCTATGTCATTGTCGAATGGATCTATAATGGTCATCACTCGCATTGACGATCAACTACATCGTTCTTGGTTGCATCTTTGTGATAAAAATTGCAAAAATATTTTAGCATAAATAATTATAGGCTTGAGGTATTAAATCCTTGGGATCCAAAAATGATGTAGTTGAGATCTAAACAATGATGCAAGTAAAAACAATGTAGTGGATCATTAGTGTGTGACGATGATTATGAGTCTAAACGATAATGACACAGATAAGTTGTCAAGCCCCAAACTCAGGGTCACATGACCGGCCGAGAATACACACCGTACCCCGAAGCCTACCACATCTCATGCACATGCACAATAAAAATGACTCAAGCTGCATAATAGTAACATGACAATAACAAAATGTGACACTGCAAATCTAAGAGAGTTCAAGTACAATATGCTAATACAACGACTGACTCTCTCCTACGACTACGACATGGGATACCTTGGTGAGCTTGCATCTCTAGCTGCAACATCCAGGTACTAACGTACCTCTACTAGTCAGAGCCTGCAATAAACAAAAATAAAATGGTGAGTTCACGAGAATTCAATGAGTGGCTCAGGCTGAGCCCCCGCTAAGACGAAGCATGCAATAAATAAGCATAAGAGAGAATAAACATGAGTATGCTAATAACCATGTAAATGATTCTTGCGCACATGCCAGCCAGTGACAACAATAATGTAGTGAGAAAAAAGTAAACAATCATACGGGTCCTCTACCGAGCTTCCCGCCCTAGGCCTTCCGAGCTAGGATGGCCGACTAGCCTCAGTGCCCCCTCTAGTTGGGAATGTCCCTCCAACCAATGCCACTCCGGGTCGATTATCGGTGTGGCTCTCTGATGAGCTTCCCGGCCCATAAATCATACTCACTGAGTTGGGAATTGCTTAGCATGCGAACACGCTCCTCTGCCCGGCCATCCATCAATCACAAGCACAATCATAGCAAAGCATAAATGTAATACCCACTAAAAATTAAAAACAATCAGTGGGTTGTGCGTGACGCGAGATGGTGCGCGCGGGATTGAGCATTAGCGTCTAGCTTGAGGTGAGACCCGGATACTATAGAAATTTGCTAATTTTAAGTTATGGTTGTGTAAATTCTTTTGTGTCGTGGGTTTAAAGAGGGCTTCGAGTGGAGTTCGGCGGTTCAATTGGATCCGGATTCGGACTTGAATCGAGTAAGTTAGAGGCGGTTCAATGAATAACTTAAGTTGGGGGCAGTTTAGTCTTTTTGCAACTAAATAAAATAAAATAAAAATACATAAGTATTGGGGGTGCCGTACGGCTGCTACAGACGCACAGAACCCGAGAGATAGAAGGGCGAGCGTGAGGCTTGAGGCGAGAAGGAAATTGCTACAACATAAGAATTGTGAATTTTGCTTGCATAGATTAATTTATTTAATATTGTGTATGCATGTATTGGATGGTTATGTGGAGAATAGGATTAATTAAGTTAATTTAAGTTAGCGGATTCGGATTCGGCTTGAGGCAGATGCGGGTTGGATAAAGGGTTTAGAGGAGTTAGGGTTGATGAGAGAGTATAAAACCCTCTCCCCTTGGCTTGCGGCTCCCTATTGGAGCTGCACAAGCTATTGAGAAGACGAGCCAGCCAGCCCCTCTCCTCTCTCCCCTTGGAGCCGCCGCCATCAAGAGCCGAGCCTCCGAGCTTCTTCCCTTCTCCTTCCTCTCCTCCTTCCTTCCCTTTGGAGCCGAGCCGAGAGGAGCCAAGCCAAGCCAACCCCTCTCTCTTCCTCTTTCCTTCTCTTCAAGTCGGCGGCTTGAAGTGAGCCCCCCCCCTCTTCCCCCTTCTTTGAGTCGAGCCACCATCTCTTGAAGCCGGATTTGAGGGCCGTCATCCAGGATTTCTCCTCTAATCATCTGTCCTAATTAGGTGAGTTGTTTTACCTCTCCTTTCTCATGTTCTTTCTTGGTTTTGAACCGATTTGTGTGTTTCTTGATTCTTGTGTTTTCTCGCCGAATCGTGGGTTTTGATTGTTGTATTCTTGTTCCGATTCATGGGAGGAGGGCCAAGACTCTCCCTTTGTGGCTCAGCAGCCCTAGGTTTACCCTAGGGGTGCTCGGCCAAGGGTGAATCAAGGGTGCCCTCAAGGTGTTCGACGGAATGCCCAAGTGAGAGTTCTTATTTTTCTTGAAGTCTACATTTTGGGTGGCTTGCCTATTTAGATTCTTGAGTTGTTTTGTATGCTTTAGATTTAAATCTATGATTTTTGAAAATATATCATGTGTTCAAATAATAATAATATTTGATCTTGAAGCAATGGGTGTTCTTGATATATGATTCTTGATCATGTAATTTAATTCTTGTTTGAATGTTGTTTTGCTTCATGCAATCATGACTTGGTTCTTGGAAAGTTTTGTCTCAATGATATAATTCTGTTGTGTTGTTAATTAAGGAATTTAATTATGTAATTTTCGGATTTAATTATCTCTATTGTGCTGAAACTCAATTAGGCTGAAAACTGCATGCTGAATTGTTTGTTTTAGGGCTGATTTTGAAATTCTATTTGTAATGTGCATGGTTTCCTGAACATAGTCATGTAACCTATCGTTTCGACCAGAAAATATAGTTTGGAAATATATGACACACTCTAGAGACCAGATTCGGGTTAGATACATCAGTTTTGTGCACAACAGTAAGCTAAAATAAAACCATAAAACAAAACCCTAATTTTGGTGAAGTAAAATTTAAATGGCATAATTAAAATTGGGCAAAGGGTCAGCATAATACTATGGGAACACAAACAAAACCGTTCCTTTTAAAAAACCTCAAAACCATTCCCATATGTCACAAACAGAACAATAAAAAAAAACCAATTCCTAAATATAATACTTAAAATCATTTCAAAATTCATGTTAAACCCTTTTCTTTTTTTAAGCAGTTGATAAGAATCGCGCTTCTTTTTTCCCTCTGCCCGTGCGACAAAAACCCTCAAGGGACAATACCCTTGTGTCCCATAGTCCTCGCCGCCCTCTTCCTCCTTCGCGCTCTCCCATCTCCACCTCGAACTTTATTCCCCTTTCTCCACCTCCCCTCAAACCCTCGACCGTCCTCCTTCACGGCGATCCCTCGCCTCTGCGACGCCGAACATCACGACACCGCCATCCGCCTCGAAGAAGATCGTTCAGAGGCGACGCCGAACGACACTACACCACCATCCGCCTAGAATTCGTCCGCCTCGAAGAAGAGTTCAGAGGCGACGCCGAACGGCACGACACCACCGTCCGCCTCGAATTCGTCCACCTCAAAGAAGAGTTCATTTCTCAGGTGTGCTGAATTTTCTGAAGAATACAAGGTTTGATTTACTCTTTGCTGTCCATGTCTAGAAGTTTTCTGACTCTTGGCATGTAGAAGTTCCTTTTGCCTATAGAAGCATACAAGGAATTCCTTTCGTGCTTGTAGAAGGTTTCTGAATTTTCTGCCTTGGAACGGGGCATGGAACGAGGATTTTGCCTGTATATGGAATTCAAGTTTTCTGAATTTTGCCTGTAGCTGACTCTTGCTATGTGTTTTCTAAATTTTTTGTTTCTAAATTTTGTGTTTCCATGTCTGAATGTTCTGCATATTTTCATGCCTGTAGATGGAGATTAGGATTCATGTTCTTTTTACCTTGCAATTTATGTTTATTTACGATAAATAGAATGAAATGCTGTTGATTAGTTTCCAAGTAAGGATAGGATTTGTGCATTAACCGTCGATGAGGATTTTAGTTGTCATATAAATACATGTATCCTCTATCAGATATTGAATAATACTTTTGGGCATTGACTTCTTTTTTCTATCATTACTGATTTACTAATTTAATCTAATGAGGGGTCAACGTACAACTGGTTGTACTATTACGAAATTGAAGAATCAATTTTCTTTATCTTTTTTGCAAAAATGAAGATCCAAAATGTCCAAAAGTACTAAACTTGAATCCTAAATAGCAGGGCACATTTACATCAAGCCTAAATAGCTTATTAGTATAAGCTCCGGGAGACATGGAAAAGATATGAGAACTAGAAGATTTGGCAAGCTAAAATGTACCAACCAATCATCAAATTGACATAGACTAATTGTAGTTGGAGTAAAAAAGCATGTATGCACCTTCAGACATCACTTGACTCGGTGGTACTGCTTGCACCTAATGGAAAATTTACTGTATTGCATGTATGACGTGGAAAAGATTGAAGTTTTACCGTTATTGCATGCCCTTTGCAATAATTCATAGTTCTTCACATCTGTACATTAGCTTCAACCTTTGCAATAATTGCATGTTCTATGTTAACCTTAGCTTGAACCTTGTTGTCAATAAGCAGTTAGTCTGCTTTTGTTTGAAGGTCTCAACTAACTCATTAGTTAGGGCTTTTGTGTTGGTAGCAAAGTTTTTTGGATCAAGTTACTCCTTCACCACTTACCCTTAGCAAAAAAACAGAAAAGAGAACTTAAGGGCACGTTTACTTGGATCAACCCAAACAGAGATAATTTCAGTATGACAAATCTTCAACTTGCTTCTAGAAAGATGGTTCAGTGTCTATAGGTTGAAATGCATGGGAAATTACTATCCTGTTTTGGGTTGACCAGCTTAGGCTTGGTCAAATAAAGGTGTTTTCTTGGATTGACCAACTTAGGCTTTATTATAGGGAATCCACCCAACTTGTGGCTTTTTATGAGCAAGTTTTGCCCAAGGTTCACTGCCATGCATTTCGGTTCTCATTTTCCATGATTACATCATCACTATGTATTATGGAAAATTGACAACATGGGTATATACCTGAAGAGAACTTGTGAAGTTGAATGGTCTTACCATTAGTTTGAACAATAACAACAAATTGTTTGAACAGGAAACAATTTCTTCATAACTCAATCATTTAATGGTCTTACCATTAGTTGAATGTTGTTTTCTCTTATTTCTCTTTTGTTTGCCCCTTGAAACTTTAGAAACAGTAATCAAGATTTAAGCATTATTATCATTCAATAGATCTTTGGCTTTTTTTTCACGTCATTTCCCTTTTTTCAAGTGATGCAGACAAATGAGTGCTGAACTAATTATCTACATATCAGATCCAAATCCAACATTCTTATTGGTGATGATTTCTAATATCTTGTTTGATATAGACATTACATTATTGTGTTTCACATGATCATAAACCAGTCAAGTCTCTCCTTACATTACTATTCAAAAAAGAAAAAAAAAGCAATATGATCTTTACCTAATGTGATCCAACTTGATATCAATAGTTGTTCATCATCACTCCCTTGCTTGCAACTGCTGTTTCATCTCTGTAATCACTGTGTTGTCACCATCGTAACATGGTATTCAAGAGTAACTTTGTTGCTATTGTAAGCTTCCAACATAGGACAATCACATTTACTTTGGTTTTTCTCATACTTTGTTCTATGTGTTTGGAAATGAGCACTTTGTTTTATGCATTTTTCTCATAATTACTGTTAAATTTAATTAATGTTGAGTTCAAGATGATCACTTACTTTAAAGATGATCATATTTGCTGCACTGTTTTGGAGTTGCATATATAACTCATCAAGTTGGTGTTCTCGTTTCTTAACCTTTAATTTTTTTTATTTTCATAGTTAAGTGAAATCAATGGATAAGGAATGGGTTCAAATGCCGATATATAGTGTGGAGTATATCAATGGTGTCCAATGTTTACTAGATTTTATTTATAATAAAGGAAGGCCTCAGGGAGGGGAGATTCTATGCCCTTGTGCGAAATGTGGTAATGGTCGTTGGTTGACAAAAGATGTAGTCTTTGAACATTTAATAGACTATGGATTTCTAAAAGGCTACACTGATTGGGTAAACCATGGTGAAGAGTTAACAATGCCCACAGAGGAGGAGAATGATATCGATGATGGAAAGAATTGCATGGATGATATGGATGGGTTGCATGATAGATTTAGAGAAGTGGCAGAAGAAGATGAAGTTACAGAGGGTCCGAATGAAGATGCCAAAATGTTTTATAATTTATTAGAGGAGGCAAACAAGGAATTGTACCCCAGTTGTAAAAATTTCTCTACCTTGTCCTTCACCATTCGATTATATTTGATGAAGTGTCTCTTTGGCTGGACTAATGTGTCATTTAATGCACTCTTAGAGCTACTAAAAGAAGCTATGCCAGATTTGAACATCCCCTAATCTTTTAATAAAACAAGAGCCATGATAAGCGACTTGGGCCTTGATTATAAAAAGATTGATTGCTACGCCCCGCCTAAGTTTATCCCTAAAATAGGGACCTCACCTAGGAAGAGTGCAACCTACAACTAAACCACAAAAATACACCAGAATATCTCAACAGGAACAATTGAAATCATCATTTCAACTAAGAGTTCTCTACATAATGTTCCACATCAATCTAAAAACACTAAGAAAATATCTAAGCAGCGGATGACGCCTCCTCCTCCAGGACTCTAGCTACCCAACTTCGACTACCGACATACCTGCAAATCTGAGGCAACAACAAACAACATCAGTGGAAAGCTGAGTAGGAGAATCAATATGCCAACAATAAAGACAACAATCATGATGCGATGATACTGTCAAATGCAACAATAAATGACTCTGCAATAAAATGCAACATGTCAACAACAACAAGACACCTGTTCACCTATTAACTATTGCAACTCATACCAATCAAGAGCGTAGTGGATAATTGGGTTTCCCCGCACTCTTGCACCTCGAGAGTGGCACCTCAAGCCCGCTCCAGCTAGAGATGCGACTATCTAAAAGATAACCCGCCGACGTCTAACACCTCGACGTCGCACACGAGCCCGCCAACGTCTAACAGCGCGACGCCGCACCTCATGTGAAAATTTCATGATCACCGATGTCACCGCCCATACACCTCGGGCAATAAATCAATAATGTCCGGGCTTGCGCCCACAACGGTTATAATGCAGTATGTCATCAACAACTGACCTACGATACTAGCAACAATAACTAACACAACAATAAGCAGCATGATAGCTAGATCTCACCACATGACACATCACAACTGATCTACAATGCTAACAACAACAAATGCTACAACAACTATCAACTGAAGATGAAACCAAAATATTCATGTTAGCAAATACAACTTATGACAACGCTAACAACGTGCACAATGCCTAGCATAATATCATGCTTAATAATCATCAATGCATAACAGCTAATCAGACTCATGCAATTATCAACATGGCATGCTCAACAACATAATGCAACAGGAGATCAACGGATTTCAGAAGCAAATCAAGCAAATAGAAGCAAGGGGTAAAATAGTCAATTTACCAATTCAATATTCATCGGCTACAACAGAAATCAACTCGCATCCACCACAACAATCTATACTCTAAATCACCACCTAACATAGAATACCACTATCCTATATTATTTAATTATATATCAACTGAATTAATAAGTCTCATCTACCAAATAACACCAAAACATAGAA
Source organism: Canna indica (assembly GCA_034359265.1). Lineage (NCBI taxonomy): Eukaryota > Viridiplantae > Streptophyta > Magnoliopsida > Zingiberales > Cannaceae > Canna > Canna indica. The sequence continues at coordinate 44,471,712 of CP136894.1, read as the reverse complement.
AAGACCTACCAGACAACCTCTGATCAGAAACCCGACACCACCATCGCGTTTAGAACACAAAAACCTACAACTTTGATATTCACCTCGACTCGATCCAACGATCCTACGATCAAATCTAAAAATACCCTAGTATTATACAAATTAGCCTTATTTCATCCAATACAACTCTCTTCTTTAAACACATGTTTATTAAGTAAAATAAAACTCTCCCTCCCTCACTCGTCTCCTACCCGACGCCCGCCCGAGCGCTCCCTCCCTTGCTTCGCACGGATCCACATCGGCCGCCCTCTCCGCCGACGGCAACCACCCCATCGGCCTCGACGGCCTCTTCTCTGATGCCGGCGGGTACCGGCTCACGATTGGGAGGCCACGACGGCCTCCCCTCCCCGACACCGCCTCCTCTCCACTCGGGGCCACACCGGGCAGCCCTCCCAGCCACCTGCGACCACCCGCCGCCTCCCCTCCGGCCTCCCCGCGGCCTCTGGTGCCGGTGGGGCACTGGCTCCACGCTGGGAAACCGCGGCGGCCTCCCTGCAGCTGCTACCATGGCGGGCGGACAGCAGCGCGGCTGCCCCGCCGGGTCCGACATCGCGACAGTGGTACAGTTGCCTCCAACCGCCCACGATCGCCTCCGATCCTCTCCACCCCATCCGACATCCGTCGGTTCTACCTCTCCCAACACCTCCGCTCCCCTCCACTGCCGCCGATGAACGCAGAATCGGAAAACGACGGCAACAAGAAAACGACGGAAACAAGAGGAGAGATAAAAAGAATCCTACCTCAAAACTTCTCCAAACTCCGATCTTCTCCGGAGTCTTCTCACTGCAGACGCCTCACTACTGCCGCTGCAATTCCCGATCCGCCGCCGCTCCTACAGTAATCGAGAGAGAGGAGAGATGGATTAAAGAGAGATTAGGGCTAAATATAAGATTAGGCTCTTTTGCAAAAAGGTCCACCTCCAAAAAGATATTTACAAAAATATCCTCAATTTTCTAGTTCATAACATTCTCCCCACCTAAAGAAATTTGGTCCCCCAATTTTGAATACCTGTCTCCGGAAGATCATGTTGGTCAACACGAACATTTCCCTGGGTCTGCTCCTGGGATAGAGCGAACACTCTGGCAGACTGCTGGGTACTACGCTGCGGGCCCCTCTGCTGCTGCTGAGAGCCCCTCTGCTGTTGCTGAGAGCTCTGACCTTCTGTCTGTTGTCTGATCGAACACTCTCTGCTAATATGACCGAGTTGCCTGCATTTAAAGCAGATACGATGAGGCAGTGGGCAATCTCTAGCTCCATGGGAAGCATCTCCACTTTTAAAACAATGAAACTGATATCTACTCGACTGGTCCCCCTGCATAGAAGATCCCTGCGGCTGAGTCGACATCATCCTCTCTCTCTTCTATTGAGGCTGAGAAATCTGGATATCATCCCCGCTGCCACCCTCGTCGTATAGTGGGTAGGACTGCTCTACCTGCTTTGCCGACTTGTCATAGCCTCCACTCATATGCTCCTGAGTCTAACCTGGTCGGATGGCCTCTACCTGCTGACAGACAGGAAACATCTCAGCGTGAGTCGCCTCCGCCCATAGCGCCCGTCTCAAAACTCTGTCATAGTTATCTAGCTCCTCACTAGCCATCAACCCCTTAATGGAGTTGTTCAGTCCATTGAAAAAGAACTCTGCCCGTCTGCTACTGGTGGAAACCAAATCTGGGATGAACATCGCGAGTGCATCAAATTTATCAGCATACTCCGCCATCCGCCTCATCCCCTGACGCAACTGAATGAACTCCTGTAACTTCTGCCTCGCATAGGTAGCTGGATAATACTTCTTGAAGAATATCTTCAAGAATATCTTCCAAGTGACAGTCTTCCCTCTCAATAGCCTCTGCTGCATCTCCCACCAAACCAAGGCCTCCCCAGTAAAATAATAAGTTGCCAAACCGACCTGCTCCTCCTCGGGATAGCCCAATACACCAAAGGCCCGCTCCACCTCACGGACCCACGATTGAGCCACCGCAGGGTCAGTGGTCCCAGAGAAATTATCGAATTTGCCTCTCCCCAGGCGCAGAAACTGATTCAGTCGGTTCAACTTCTGCCTCTCGAGGGACTCGGTCTGAACTGGAATATACCGAGATACTGGCTGTGGCTGCACCGGTGAATCCTCTGAAGGCTCTCCAGCAGACATCTCACCGGTGAATCCTCTGAAGGCTCTCCATATTGCGTGCTGGGTCAGCGTCAGAATCAAACTCGGAATCGAACTCAGGCTGAGGCTCCATCGGCTCTGTTCGCTCAGCCTGTCCTCCCACTCGGCCACCCCGAGTGCCACTCTGACTAGGCCTATGGCTCTAGCATGCCCGACGCTAAAATTGAGCTAAAGGAACATCATCTGCTAAGTCTGACTCGACTCGGGTCAGAACTGGATCGACTCGCTCAGTCTGCGTAGACTGCCTACCGCCTCGATCTCAGCCTCGACGTCCACCTTTGAAGGCAGTCCGGACACCCGCGCTACCTCTAGCTTTCATACTTCATAAAAGGAAAAATGACTCAGGTTTCAAATTCAATCAACATCCAAACAATTTAAAAATCAACTTATCAACTTAAAATAAGGTTGAATCTCATCCCTAGACCTAAACACCCAACAATCCTATGAAGGAAGATGATCCTAAGCTCTGATACCAATTGTTACAACCCGCTTGATGGGATAGCTAACTCATCAACTTCATAGACCAACCCATTGGCCTAATTAAAATGCTTAAGCTAAAGTTGATGGTAGCACACCCATCTAGCCTTATAAGCCAACACCACATCCAACATACTTTCGATGTGGGACATAACCGGGGTATTACATTCTCCCCCGCTTATGTCTTGACGTCCTCGTCAAGATCCAACTCAAGTCTAACACATAGCCCAGAATCACACCCAAGTCGGCGGCATGTGAGGCCTAGCCTAGTAGCGGCTCCACCCCATCACATGGGCAGCCCTTTCTCACATAGACTCCCTCACCATGCCTAGGACTATGTCTTGCTCTGATACCATTTGTTACAACCCGCTTGATGGGATAGCTAACTCATCAACTTTATATACCAACCCATTGGCCTAATTAAAATGCTCAAGCTGAAGTTGATAGTTGCACACCCATCAAGCCTTATAAGTCAACATCATATCCAACATACTCCAGGTGTGGAACTAAATCGGGGTATTATAATCTCCCCCACTTATGTCTTGACGTCCTCGTCAAAACTCAACTCGAGTCTAACACATAGCCCAGAATCACACCCAAGTCGGCGACATGTGAGGCCTAGCCTAGTAGCAGCTCCACCCCATCACCAGGGCATCCCTTTCTCATATAGGCTCCCTCACCATGCCTAGGACTAGGTCCTACTCTGAACCTTTTGTTACAACCCGCTTGATGGGATAGAGTAGGACCTAGTCCTAGGCATGGTGAGGGAGCCTCTGTGAGAAAGGGCTGCCCAGGTGATGGGGTGGAGCCGCTACTAGGCTAGGCCTCACATGTCGCCAATTTGGGTGTGATTCTGGGCTATGTGTTAGACTCGAGTTAAGTTTTGACGAGGACGTCAAGACATAATTGGGGGAGATTATAATACCCCGATTTAGTCCCACACCGGGAGTATATTGGATGTGGTGTTGATTTATAAGGCTTGATGGGTGTGCAACTATCAACTTCAGCTTGAGCATTTTAATTAGGCCAATGGGTTGGTCTATGAAGTTGATGAGTTAGCTATCCCATCAAGCGGGTTGTAACATTGATGTTTGTCCCAATAATTGTATGTTTTATTGGAAAGAGCATGAGAAAGACAAATCTTGTCATGTTTGCGGTGCTTCACGGTGGGTTGAGAATTCTCAGGCAGAGAATGTGCAAGAAAATCTCAACCAAGGCCACAAAGTGCCAATAATTTTATGCACCCTGTTACAAAGCATAATTTTTATCCTTGAGCTGGGCATAGTGCCAATAAATAAGAGGTCAAATCTATATGCTTTTATTCAGTGAATATATTATTTGTTATTATATTTTTTTTGTCCTTTTTTTGCTTGATAGTTGCACAGGTAACAGATAAGACATAAATAACAAAAGCAGGATATATTCATTGTGCTTTTGCAAAAGGTCATGTAGAAATTGCACATGCTTATAAGCTTATTTAACCTCTGCACAGGCTTAAGTGTGCTTATAAGCTTATAAGTTTTCTATCTCAGATGACCTTGTTGCTAATTCAAAAATTTAACCACCAATAAGAAAAGCAAGTGCTAAAATAACTGGTCCTACATATTCTCTAGGAAAATAATCAGTAGACCCTTTCAACAAACAAGGTAGATAAATTTAGTCTTGAGTGAGGTGGAATAACGTAAGGAGTCATTTTCTTAATCTAATATCATATATTGAATTGGTCATTGGCCAGATTGATCGATCGATTAGATTCATCAACCAGTTAGATTCAAATTTAACTTTTAATTGGCAATAATTTAACTGAATCTGGTACCAATATTTCTTGGCTGATTTGGCTGCTTTGATCTAATTTCTAAAACATTGGTTAATTTCAGCAATCGCCGGGTACAAGAATATATGCTTGGTTAAGAGACAATGCTTTGCCAAATTAGGATAATTAACTTTCTTTCACAAATAACATCAAACGATACTAGAGAAACTTGCAATAAAACTCATATACTACTAACCAAGCTGCAAAAATACAACAATAGAGGAAAAGTTTACGATATTATTACAACAATAGATCGCCTGAAAAATACAAGATGCTTAAATGAATACAAGATGCTTCTTATTCAAAAAAGAAAAATTAAACAATATATAGCCTGTGAAAATAGCTAGGAACCATAGATATATATGGCTGCAGACTTCATCTCTCAAGCTGCATATGGAATTACCTAAGAATATGATAAGCATATATTTACATGCAAATATCAGTTTATGATAAGCATATATTTACATGCATATCTCATATGATAACCATAGATATCTCATTTTAGCTGCAATGTTCCAATAGAATTGTTTATGCAGTAATTTTCAGAAACAAATTAAGCTCATAAACTGATGGATATATACAAATCTTTTCGTGATCGCATGATGAGAAAATTTATGTGAAATTGCTCGTGCTTAATTACTTGTTCTTTGCTTATATACACTGCTATATATATAAGCAAAATATCCATATATAGGGGTTTAATTAATTATATAAATATATAGAGAGATGAAATATATAGAACTCCTCAAGTCCCATCAAGATATGAATTTCTCAAGGATCTGACACACCTGAACTCTAGAGAATCTCACCAGAGAGAATGAAGAATGCAATCCCTATATATATATAAAATAATCAACATCCATTTAGAAAACGAGAAAGAACCAAAGATGCATGAAATATATGACCAGCTAAACAGCTAAATATTACCTTTTTCCAATTGTGACACTCACTATTTACTAATATATAAAATTAAGATATGCTTGGAAGGACTTTTAAATTAACTCTTTTCATACTAAACAGATGTTAATCTGTCACATTCTCTGATTAGGAATATATATATATATATATATATATATATATATATATATATATATATTGTCACACCCCAACTGAGGGTAGCATATATATATATTATCACACTCCAACTAAGGATAGTGTGATCGGGCAGGGCCTACATCCTACCCTGTAGCCTACTGTCTACATTGACACCCAGAAAACCAAGACACATCGAGTAAAAGAAATCTCAACATACTTTATAAAAAATTTTCGAAGTCACAATCTATATATTTTCCAAAACAAGTAGAAACATCAACATCAAAATAACCGAATGTTCAAGTAACAAGTTTTATAATTCTTTTTCAATTGCAACTGTTAGTGCAGAAACAAAACCAAACACTACTAAGCACTAGTCTAAGACTCATGGACGCCGCTACGAGATATGACACTGCCTCCCACCCACCAGCTGCACCATGTCGACATGCCAAGTCATTGCTCATGCTCTGCAAAAATAAGAATAAACTGTGAGTCCACTTGGGACTCAGTGACTGGCTCAAATGAACCTCCACATAAGCCTCACTCATGCATATGTATCATATAAGGCAACAAAGGAAATGTACAAGGAGGTAAGGTTTATTTCTAATGCGATTACCGACCCCCAAGGGGTCCATCTGCACCAACTGAATATGATAACCTGCCATCTCGGCTTATCAAGCCTTCGGCATCCACTACTAGAATTGTGGTCATCAACGACGACTGATACCGTGGCTGAACCGTCGGTGAGGAATATCACGAACAGCTTAAACCGTGGCAAACGACCGTCGCTGATGTGTTCGTCTCAGATGTGTTGTGACGGCCACGCACGGCCGTCACACGTAATTATCAGCGACAGCCTCGTGGACTGTCGCTGATTTAAAATCATCAGTGACGGCTATTTGAGCTGTCACTGATACCAACACATCAGCCTCGTCTTCGAGCCGTCGGTGATACTATTAGCAACCATGATATTTGGTCCTGCCAAGGGCATCAGCCATTTACGATAAGCTTTCAGCCACGGCTTAGTGACGGTGGACCGTGGGTAAGCCGTGGCTAAAGGTGTATCTTGTAACTGAAAAAACTAAAATTTTTGTAAATTCCTATATACAACGATATATCGACTACAAATAATTTTCAATCACATATTACAATCAGAAAACATCATACACATGCATTAGAAACCAAACTTTCAAGTTTTACATAAATATCATCAATATTAGCCTCAAACCAGAGTCAAATAATTATCAAAATATCAACTCGTGCATCTAAGTTTCAAAATATATCTAAGTATCAAAATATCATCTATATCAAGTATCAAAATATAAACAAAATACAATTAATCAAAATCTCACGATGGCGGCGGCAGCGGTGGAGGTGGTGGAGTCGACAACGATTGGGTCGGGAGCGTCAATTAGGTCGAGGAGGACGACGGCTGCGACATCATAGGTAGATGCCGGACTGAGACACAATCTGAGTGATAAGTGTCTGCATGTTCTGGATCGTCTGTCTTAACTTGTCATTCGATCGTCTCTTCTCCTGCATCTGCTCCTCCATCGTCAGCCTCTGCTCCTGCATCCTCTCCTCCATCGTGTGCCTTTGCTCCTCCATCGTCTGTCTCTGTTGGGTGAGCTCCAACTCCATGGTCGTTATCTAGCTCTGGTCCTACGCTCGGGATGACGAGGGCCGCTCACTCGCAGTTAGAGGGGTCGGTGCCCCAAGTGGCCCGAGCACGGCGTGTGCATGACCATTGTCTACAAAGCCATAAATACGGTCATGCTCCCAGCCACCAGCGGCCTCCACCCAAGCTCCTGCGTCGAACTCCTCCGGTGTCCCTCCATGCTCGATCACAGTCCTCGAATAAGTTTCCTACACGTGTTTATATTTTAAATATATATAAACTATAAATAAAAATTGTGTAAATCAAATAGACATATATAAATACTTACCATTATGATCGAGGCTCTGCTATCAACGTAGTCCCCCGTTCCTCGTCGATGACGATGGGTGCGCTCAAACACCTCCATCATCGACGGGCGATGGACGGTGTCGTCCTCCGTCATACGCGTCTTACATTAGAAAATAAATACATTAGTATCATTATACACAATATATAATTTAATTAAAAGTAAGGAAATTATACATACCATACGACGCTCATGCACCATAAAAGACACTGAGCCACCAGTGTGGTGCGCCCCCGTGCCATCCCTCCCGGACATGCGATTTCTCGACGTAGTCCGGGAGACCTCCTGCCACTCTGGAGTGTCCCACCGCTCAACAAGTTGGTCCCAAACGGGGCCAGGAATCCACTCGGGGGCGTGTCCCCGAGTCTGCCCTATCTGTGTGGCCCCCAACCGTCTAATCACAGTCTGATGGGCCTATTGAAGCAGCCCGTTATAGCGATCGCGAGGCACCCAGCCTGTCTAAACACGCTCCCATGTAGCCTCCACAAAAGTGGTCTAGTCCTCCGGCCTTGTATAATGACCCTGCAAAAAAAAATTATTATTACCGATGAATATTTAATATTAACATTAATTTAATAAATATACTTACTATAAACTCTCGCCACAATAAATCCATATGCTCACGGGGCACATGAGACCATGTAGGCCACGCCCCGTGCATAAACTTCTGGATCGTCCCCGCTATCGTGCGGGGGACGTCCTCCTGCACAAATCTGCACCAAATATAAATCCATATTATGATATTTTGAATTATAAATAAATTATAAGAAATAATTAATGCATATACTTACCTTCTTCCGTGCACAGTAACTGCTCTACGCAGTTGTCCCTCGGGTGGCGGAGGGAGAATTCCATTAGGCCCTCGTGGCCTACGTCTTGATGTCAACGGGCGTGGATCGACTGAAGGGATGGTGGCTGGAGGTGGGGGAATGTTGACCATATCAGCTGGGGGAATGGTGGATGGAACAGGTGGGGGAATGGTGGCCGAAGGTGGGGGGATGGTGGTGGAAGACGAAGGGTCAGTGGGTACAGGTGGGGCTGGTGGTAATCGTCGAGGGGTCCTACGAGGAATGCCTCCTTGAGAACTGATATCTCGAACCATAGCTGTAAAAATTTAATATAATTAGATTATATATAATATATTAATAGATATATTTAATAATTGAATATATACTTCACATTTACAATTATTCATCATCGTCATTATCATCATCCGTGTAATACTCTTCTTCTTGTTCTTCTGTATCTGAATCTTGAAATTCTTCTTCGTCTCCCTCATCTTCATTATGTCCTTCCTCAACTTCATTATCGTCCTCATCAACATATTCTATTTCCAATTGAACTAACTCTGTGTCATCATCGTCGAGTATTAGACTAACTCGTTCCACTTCGGAAGGATCTTCTTTTTGATAGAAGTCATATGCTGGCTCATTATCTCCAACTATCGGGTCAATTTTTTCTCTGGCTTTAGTCTTACAGACTACACGCCAATCTGCCCTATCTTTCTTTCGAGACGAATATTGCATATAATATACTTGTTCAGCTTGAGATGCCAATATAAATGGCTCATTTGAAGCCAATTTTGATTTATATTTGACCTCGACCAGCTGTTTATACTTAGATGAACTCTCATGCCCCTGTCGCTTGTATCGAACCCCGATGCAGACCAAAAATTGTAATTTATATCCGTAATTCAATGACAAAATTTAGAAAGGGCAACTGATTTACATCCAAAAAATTGTAATTCAATGACTTCTTCAAATAGTCCGTAAAAGTCAACATCACATTCAGCATACGTTGTCCCTTTGATGTAGACCCCGACATTCATAGTCTTTTTTGTAGATGAATATTCAAGTGTGTGAAATTTATATCCATTGACAAAATAACCATTATAACACTGTACAAGTCATGACGATCCGCTAGCAAACTCAAAGATTTGGTTATCTATTTCGCCTCTGTGTTCTGTGCTGTAAGCTTGAAAACAATTAGGGAACTCATGATTCCGTAATTTTTCTAATTCCTCATCGCTGTAAATTGAGTATCTTGTCATCATCTCAATATCAAATATTTTAATGAACTTCTCAATCTCTGGACAGTTTAGTAAAACGTACAAGTAGGCCAAATGGTACTCTTCATCGTTTAAGAATCGAGACGAACGAGAACCCAAAGCATGACCAGGGTAACAAAAGATATTTAAACAACCATCTGATGGTCCAGCTCGCCTGTCTGATGGTCGAGCTCCCTCGTCGTCATTCCGTGGAAGACGATTAAGTCTTGTCTTGATGGTTGATTCAAAATAAAATGAGTTGAAAGTTGAAATTTCTTGAATTATATATGCTTCTGATATGGAACCTTCAACTGTGGCGGTGTTCTTTACTTTTTTCTTGAGACGATTCAAGTATCTTTCAAATAAGTACATCCAACGGTATTGAACGGGGCCACCAACTCGTGCCTCGTATGCCAAATGTATCGGTAGATGATCCATCGAGTCAAAAAATGCAGGAGAAAAAAATTGCTCCAGCTTACATATGATTTCAACAATATTATTTTCAAGTGATGTCATATCTTCGACTCGAAGTACATTTGCACAAATGTTTCTGAAAAACATACTTAACTCTGTCAACGGACCCCAAATCTTATCATGTAGATGATCTCGAAACGCAACCGGAAGCAATCTCTGCATGAATACATGACATGGCTCTTCATCCCCAATATTTTGCATTCATTGACGTTTACACATCGAGATAAGTTTGAGGCATATCCATCGGGTAATTTGAGTTCTTTGATCCATTGATACATATCTTTCATCTGTTGTTTATTTAACACATACGGCGCCCTTGGCTTATGAAATCGTCCATTGACCTCTTGCAACTCTAACTCAGGCCTCTCACAAAGTATTTTTACATCATGTCGGGCCTTCACATTATCTTTAGTTTTGTCGAAAATATCCATCACCGTGTTAAAAATATTATCAAACACATTTTTTTCAATGTGCATGACGTCCAAATTGTGCCGAATCAGTTGAACTCCAATACGACAATTCCCAAAAGATACTTTTCTTCACCCAGTTATGTGTTTGACCAAAGCTTGAGATTCTTACATTCCGACCAAAAGTAATATCTGGAAGCAATTGAACACGTGCTAACATCTGTTCACCAAACAACATCGGTGGTGGCTCATCTCTTTCGACTCTACCTTTGATAAATTTGTCATGATTCCTTCAATATTGATGGTTAGACGGTAGGAACCGGCGATGACAATCAAAGAAGGAAATTTTTCGACCATTCTCAAGACTGAAGGATTTTGAGTGTTCCATGCAATACGGGCAAGAGAGTCGACCATGCATGCTCGAACCAGACAACATGCCATAGGCCGAGAAATCATTGATTGTCCACAATATAGCAGCTCGTAAAGTGAAGTTTTGCTTTCGGTAACAATCATAAGTGACAACTCCCTCAGCCCACAATATTTTGAGTTCATCAATTAGGGGACGAAGAAATATGTCAATTTCTTTGCGAGGACCCCTAGGACCCGAAATAATCATTGAAAGATAGATAAATTCATCTTTCATACACATTGAGGTCGGCAAATTATAAACAGTTAACAGCACTGGCCATACTGAATACCGAGTTGCCGAATTACCAAACGGATTAAAACCATCTGTGCACAATCCCAACCTGATATTTCTAGTCTCCCCAGCAAATGATGGATAACACCTATCCAAATGTTTCCATGCTTCATTGTCGGATGGATGAGTCATTACTGTATCATCACGACTTCTTGTATGCCAACTCATATAGGGGGCAGTCTTTTCCGACATGAATAACCTTTGAAGCTTCGGTGTCAGTGGAAAATATCGAAACACCTTAAAGGGAATATTTTTTTGTCGGACCGATTTCTTCTCCTTGTAACGAGGATGTTCACATACCGAGCATTGTTCTAATTGTGCATTTTCTTTATAATATAAAATGCAGTTATTTGGGCACGCGTGTATCTTTTCATACCCAAGCCCTAATTTCCTCATCACCTTTTTTGTCTTATAAAAGATTGGCTCAAACTTGTTATTTGGAGGTAGCATACCACTGATAAAGCATGCAATCCGATCAAACGCAACCCCGCTGATATTACAATCGGACTTGATGTTCAGGAGTTGTGTCATTGCCGAAAATCTTGTATAATTAGGACAATTCTCATACAAAGGTTCATCGGCAGCTTTCAACATCTCGTAAAATTATGCAGCCTCCTTATTCGGCAATTCAATCTGTATCTCAGGTTGTTCTTCAGTGACTTCAATTGTCATAGTATCTGGTAGCACTACCGTCTCAGTAACTGACTCAATATTATCATTTAAATGGAGTTGTCCTCCAAAACTATCCAGAATCATTGTTCTATAAGGATTAGGTGGATTGGAAGAAGAAACATCAGCATAAGAAGATTCACCATGAGTTTGGACAACAGGATTGCTCGACGTCCCGACTTGACGTGACTCCCCGTGATAATTCCATACAAAATATCTTGGTGTGAATCCTTTTCTATACAGATGCTGTGTGACAGTTTCTCAATCCAAAAATCTTATGTTCGAATATTTCCGGCACGGACATCGGATTTTATCACCACTAAGGAATTTTTCATTCGAGTAGGCGAAATTTAAGAAGTAAGTTACGCATACTCGAAATTCGTCTGTTATAGCTCCACGATGAATTCGTCGGTACATCCAACTTCGATTGCCCGACATGTCCTGTCAAAAAGTTTGCAATATATTTAGGTAATGTCTTTAGGTGGGATGGTCCTATTCCATTCGGGATTCATGTTATTCATATTGAACTTAATATTTTTTTTAGTCATTAACTTCATTCTAAATTTCGGCAGCATCTCCCTATAGTTCTCTGAATACGCATATCATCTGGGCGCGTATCGGAGAACAAGGGATATACAAGCCAAAATTTAAAAATGAAGTTAATGACTAAAAAAACAAACTAAGTGCAATATAAATAACTATGCTCCCAAATTGTCCAATTAGGGGCAGTTCAAGGGTTGTACGTTGTATAAAAAATCATTAACTTCGTTTACACGAACATACAACCCCTGAATGGATCTAAGGTTTTGCAAAATTAAAACTTGACTCATTGACCGTACATGAAACATATCAATTCGTCTTGATTCTGGCGCGAGTCCACCATGGACGATTTGGCCGCGAATCTAAAGTGGACGATTCCGGCGCGCACGAGTCCATCCTTTATTGACGATTTCGGCACGAGTCCAAAGTGGGCGATTTCGGAGCGCGCGAGTCCAAAGTGGATGATTTCATAATTATAATTACACCCAACTAAAATTAATCCTAACATTTATTCTACCCTAATTAAATCTAATTAACAACAAATTAACAATAATTAAATCTAATTGAAAACTAATTAATCTAATTTTTTAAAAAATTAACACTAATTTACTAATTAAATCTAAAATTAATCCTAATTAATCTCTAATAACAGTAATTAATAGTAAATAAATATAATTAACCACTAATAATAGTAATTAACACTAATTAATTAATTAAATATATATATAATATTGGTCGGTGCCGGCCGAAACCCTAGGGTTTCGACCGGTGCCAGATCGGAGAGGGGAGGGAGATGAACTCACTTGGTGGTTGCGTAGAGGGGAGAGGGATCGGCGGCGAGGGCGAGGGAGCAGGTCGGCGGTGGCGCACGTGGGCGACGGAGATCGAGGGGGTCGGGCGAGGGGTGGCGGTCTGGGCGAGAGAGAGGGGGAGAGGGCCGGGGAGGTGACGCGGTGAGGGCGAGGGAGCAAGCGGCACAGTGAGGGTGCATCGCGGTGATGATCGACGGTGACAAATCATCGGCAACGGCGGAGAGAGAAGAGAGCGGGGGAAAGAGGAAGGGTCGGGCGTGAATGCAAATAAAAACTATTTTCACCCACGGCTCGCCAGCCGTCGGAAAATCGTGGATTCATAATTTTAATATCTCCGATGATTGACCCTCTCTAAGTTGTTGGTTCATAGTGTTTTAGTTTTCGTGCTGTGTTTGCACCATTAATTAATAAGCGACGGCCGCTTCTAGCCGTGGCTAATGACTTATCCATATCACCAACGGCTCTCGCGCCCTCGCTAAGCCGTGGTTAATAACTTATTTTATTTCACGCCCCGTGCGCGCCATCAACTATGAGCGACGACTGTAAGCGGCCGTATGTGAGCCGCGGCTGATTTGGTTACATCAGCCACGATCGCTACGACCGTCGAAAAGCCGTGACTGATTCTGACGGCCGAGACGGCCGTCGGTGATGCCCGTGGCTGATGTGGTATATTCTAGTAGTGATATGGCCCTTGGGCCTACTCATAGAATAATATTTCGGCTACAACTGTCCCTACCATATCAAGTAGTATCATACTGGCCATTGGCCACATCATCTCAAGATGTAATCAAACAATCCCGGGCCGTCGACTAGGATGGTCCACTAGTCTTCGGACACCGTCTGGGGTAAGGATAGCTAGTCCCACCCAACTGGAGTCTGGCACCTAGCGGGCCCGCTGGCGCACCTCAAGACCCAATACTGGCTGAGCTGAGCATTGGCCATTTCTAACCTCCACGCTCCTCGGCGGACCATCTCAAACACATCACACAATCAATATCCTAGGGTTTCCATATATACACTTTGGGCCTTTGCCCGTATCTGGGCTTAATCTGGCTATAGGGTCAACAATTTATGCCACCCTTTCAAGATGTGAACACCTACGAGTTCTAAGTTTCCAAAAATATACAATAAGTCACAGAAGTGTTATCGTCTCCTAACTAAGTTTCCATATAAGTGCTATGAATGTATGGCGACGCCTTACATGTTATCTATCATTCTACACTGCCTTGGGTGAGGAATTCCTTGTGTCGACCGTGAAATCCGGCCCATGACCATTTTAGGGCAGCATGTATAATTCAAAGGAAAATATTCAAATATTTCAGCATCTATTATATATGACCACAATATATATACATAACAACTTTACACCACCTTAGGAATTTTAGCACAATAAGGAACAACTATCTAGCATGGCAAGGTAGTATTGAATACAAAAAAATGTAAGACATACTAAACATGGTAACAATTTCAACATTTCAAAGTTTAAAGATCTAATGCTAAGGATGGTTATAAGACTAGCATTCCTATAATTCGAAATCAATCAAGCTACTTACTATGTTTGGTGTTCTTCCTACGTATTGTCATATCTCTATGTATGATCCTTATACTCATGTAATTTCCATCTAAAGTTACTCTCTTCTCCCCTCCCTAGCCTTGGCCGAACCATGAGCAAGGAAGACTTTGCTCGGCCATGGCCCTTAAGGTAGGAAAGGGGAAGGAGACTCTAGCTATACCTCTAATTCTTCAATTCTGAAAATAGCTTAAATGTCAAAGGACTGATTTACCCTTCCCTCACCCTTGGCCGAACCCTCTTCATGAGTTGTAGGGTTCATTCGGCCACTTCAAGGAATTCCTAGGGAAGGCATGCTTCATAATGTGTGATATTTACGAGTGGAACTACATCGAACATTGACATGAGATCATCTAAGGGCTTCCTTGCCGTCAAGGGAATCGGGGAAAATTTTGGCATGACCTTTCCCCTTTTCCCATGACTCGGTTGACGATGACTTGAAATTTCCTGGCGACGACGCAAAATCCAGGATCGATCCAAGCCCCCCAAGCTTTCACCTTGCTCCTCTTCCTCTCTCCCCTTAGGCAGCCTTGTGCGGCTCAAGGGATGAGTCGCACGGCTGCAAGATGAGGGTTTTAATCCTTCATCTAGCTTTCCAAATAAAGCTCCTTGACTCACTTAACTCGCACTCAATCCTCGACTAAATCAGAACTCAACTTGGGTTCCGACTCAACCCATAATATGAATTGAGTTAACTTAATTTAAGGTATGATTTCATAAAAGGAAAGTTAATCACCCAAATAGATTCCATGAATCATTAGTCGAGTCATACCTTTTTACTCGAGGCGATCCTGAGGCTCGACTCGACTACCCCTGTGTCTGGTACGCTGCACCAAAATAGATTTTTATATTAGGAAATTTTTTCGGGTCTTATATATATATATATTAGTGCTAAATGACCAATTCAAGATTTGATATCCTGGTACTGATATGATACTGATATCAAGATACTGATATTAATATCCTGATATCTGATATCAAGATCCTGTTGATGCTATGTTCATATACTGTCGAATCAGTGTTGATTGGCTTGGTGGATACTGCATGAGTGTTTTCTTTGATTGAAGGCATTAATCTTTTTGTCAAATAATACTATACTATTTGCTACAGTTATGGTGTTAGGGTTTCAAATAAAATTGTAGTATAAACAATATTATCTTTTTTATTAGTTTCTTATTGTTTGCACATCTTTTGCTGTTGAAATGAAGCCCGCGTTTCATATGGTTATTGATGAAGCAAACTATTTTTTTAATATGGTTATGCAGTAATACTTGTAAATTTTTTCTGGTTGCATATATTTAGTCTATTTGTTATTGATGTAGGATATGTGCCAACAAAATAGATTGAACAGATCACAACAAAAATGGAGGCATCGGATGGGCAATAAAAGATTTTCTGTAATAAAAGATAAATTGGTAACATTCATTTGCATAAACATATTCATATTTTTAATTTTAAAGTAATGTTGATATTATGTTTTAACTCATTCTTGTGATTTATATAAAGCATGCTCAGAAGAATGAAGAACCCAGTCAAGTTGAGATGTTTGTTGAAACTCGAACTAAGGACGGAAAAGCCCTGGATGCTGAAATCGAAGAGGCAATTGTGAGTTCTTCTTCTAGTTATTATTTTACTTAATTATTTATTATTATCACTAACATTATTAAATGTACGTTTTAGGAAAAACTTAAAACCATGATTGAGCATGATGGGAAACCTACTGTTGACGCCTTTCAATTTATGTTTGGGAAAGAGAAGCCAGGAAGGGTGCGTTGCTATGGAGGAACAATTACACATATAATCTTTAAAAAAAATGAAGAAATGGCAGCAATGTAGGAAAAACATGATCATGAGGTGAAGTCTTTGAAGGAGCAACATGCAATAATGGAAGAGAGACATGCAATAATGGTAGAGAAACAGAACCAGATGCAACACCAAATGCAACACCAAATGCAAGAAATGCAATCTCTTATGAAGACATTTATTGCATAGGCGAACCCAAATCTGGACATGGAGGCTATAACAGCTTTGTTGGCACCACTAACTACTCCAAGGGATGACAATAGCATCTTTGGTTCTTCCACTTCCACACATTATCCTAAAAATCAGGTAATTTTAGTTTAATATATGATTATGAAGTCTTTTGATCATTTTTAATTATTAATTGATTTATGTAGGAAAATGATGAATTGGGAGATGAAAGATGAATTTTACGGAGGAGATGATCATCAAGTGGACTTGGCTAATTTGGAAGGGGAATGCTAGACTTGATAGATTTATTTCACATGTTATTTGTGAACTTTATTAGACTTGATAGTAGTACTTTAATTGTGAACTTTGTTATTTTGAGCCAACAATTAAATATATTTTACATTTATGAATGAAATTTATGTTTTGGAATCTACGCTTATGAATGGAATTTATGTTTAAACATTTGTGAAATTTTATGGCTATCTATTATAGGAATACTGCCTATAGGAACACATACTGTTCTATAGGCACAATTTTCAAATTGTTCCTATAGTCTTGGCCTATAGGAACGGTTGTCATACTGTTCCTATAGTTTTGGCCTATAGGAACGGTTCCTAGATCGTGCCTATAGTTTCGGCCTATAGGAATGGTTCGATAACCATTCCCATAGTTTTTCCTATAGGAACAGTTTGATAACCGTTCCTATATGTTTGGCTCGTAGGAACAATTTAGTAATAATTCACATAGTTTTGCCTATAGGAATGGTTAGCAAACCGTTCATGTAGGTTTATAGGAACAGTTTTCCAACCGTTCCTATAGGCGTGAGCTACAAGAACAGATTTTGCAACCGTTACCATAAGATTGGCCTATGGGAACGGTTTTTTTGGCAACGTGGCCATAGGTACGAAAACCGTTCCTATAGCCTAGCAAAACGGCTGATTTGAGTACACATGGGTAAACCGTTCCCATATGTCTACGAGAACAGTTTTGTATGTTTTGGGAACACTTTTCAGCTGTTATTATAGGTTAAAAATGTTGTAATGTAAGCAGGGGACCGTAGGCTCGAGTTAGCGTGGATTGGCGTACACTAGAAGGGGGGGGGGGGTGAATAGTGTGTTAACTAACTCTTTTTACTTAATTCCAGTTTTAGTATTTTCTTAAACTACTTAGGCAATTCACAAATCGAGTAGCAAGTAAAAGTAATATATAAATGATAAACAATGCGATACACAAATAAAACAATACTAACACAATTATGTATTGTCCAAAATTCTAATATTAATATTTTATCCTTAAGTAGGGGACCGTAGGCTCGAGTTAGCACGGATTGGTGTAAAGCTTCGGGATTAAATCCGGGTAAGCATTTAATGTAGAAAAATTTAGGATTTTTTTTATATTTACCTTACTTATATGATTTAGCATGCTAGGATGATAGAGGGTCTCGAGACGAGTCTATCGGTTCTATTAGAAGTCGAATCATAATTATAACAGGTTAGATACAGACTTTTTAAGTCGAATAACTTAATGAGGGGTAAAAACGGCCATTCGGGACCCAATTAGGCCCCATAAAAAGAGACATGGGACGTGCGGCCAGGGGTTTAGCCGCACACCACTCGAGGCCTTGAGAGAGAGGGAGAGGCGACACCAAGGAGAGAGAAGGAGTCGTCGGAGCTAGAATTTTGCGAGTTCATCGGCGTTGATTGAAGGAAGATCCTTAGCGCCTTCTTCCTTTCGTCTTCTCCAAAGAGGTGAGTCGATTTAGCCCTTCCTTTTCCCATTTCTTCATCCATGCTGCCGCCCCTATACCGTGGGGCTTTAGTCGATTTTTGGTTCATTTTTGTCGTATCGGGTTGAGGGTTTTCTCGTCATCATTATGATTTTTGGGTGATTTGGCTGGCCCTACCCTTGACTTTTCTTCCTTGAATTCTTGATGAATTCTTTGGTTTTCTTGTTGGTTGTTAGGGGTTCTTGATGCTTGTTTGGTATCTGTTGGACTAAGGTTTTTAACCTTGGTCTTAATCTCGGTTTTGATGATAAAAAATATGGAACTAATGATTTCATGGAGAGTACTTTCAGGTTCCATATCGGTTAGCGCACTACGTTCCCAATCGAAAAAATCGAAGAAATCGGCAAGGACGCTCGTCGACGTTCGGGATTCTTCGGGAAGTTGAAGTTTAGGTCTAGGGTATCTGACATGTGTTGTAAATCCTTATGATGATGCATAAGAATCCAAAAACCAAACCCGCACCTCAAAACACGAAAACCGAGAAAAGTAGAAAAGGCCCTAAAATTCACTAAGCTTAGGGAGCTCCTTGGAGAGCTATATAACCTAGACATTTTCTTGGCACCAAAAATGCTGGTAATTGTTCCTTGGGTAAAAACTAGATAACGAGGTATTTTAAAGGAATTTTTGGAAACCTTTAGCATACCCATATTTGACCCAGGAGATCAGAAAATTTTTGTTTTCCGAAAATTTGTACTACGCTCCAAAAATTAGATTTTGATTCTTAAGGATTTTGTTTTTTTAGATATTTTTATTTAATCCAAATGGGGGTAATCCTTATATAACACTTATGTTTTAAAGTAATTTACTTAAAGTTAATAAATATTATATAAATAGACTTAGTGAAGACGGAACCCAGAAACTAGCCAAACCAAGCAGTCTGCCCAATTTCGGTCGATCGAATGCTGCCAAAAACTGGCAGTAGGCAAGTCGGTCGACCGAACGATCTATCGAAGTGTGTCAAAAAGTGGTAGTATGCCTTTGAGCGCTTGATCGACGATCGACCGGACCTGCGACCGGACGGCGGAAACGACTAGTTTCCTAGCCGTTGAGTTGGGTGTTTCATGCCAACTCTCCATGGCTTATAAATAGAAGCTTTAGCAAGCCTTCCACCCCTCATCTAACATACCTTGAGCCATATTTTGGTGATCCTTGAGCTTGATTGAGCCACCATTCTTGAAAACCCTAACTTTGATCTCTCAACTCCTTGAGTAAGCCTTGACTTCATTGATTCACCATCAAAGGCATCAATAGAAAGCTAGGAAACTTTGTTTGGAGCTAAGTATAAGTTGTTTGATTTATTGCTCCATTAAGTTGTGTATTTTCTTGTTTATTTCATTGTATTTGAGTTTGTAAGAAGACCTAGTGTGTGATCTTGTGTGTAAGTGGTTATCTTGGTGTAGAAGGTGTAAAGCCACTTGTGTAAACTAAGTTAGAAGTAGGTCTTAGAAATTGAGGTGGGAAAGTTCACTCGGTAGGAAGGCGGGATACTTCCGGGTGTGGAAGTGCCTTCGAGGTAAGTGTAGGGTCTTTCTAGTGTAAAGTCCTCAATTGTAAGCTACTCATAATTTAGTGAATTTGGGTGTGAAATCCTAAGCACGGTGCTTAGGTAGTAGAGTAGGCATTGGGGCCGAAGCACTATAAATCTTTGTATTAGCATTGATATTTTGTTTGTATTAATTGCTTTATTATTTATCGCTTTCGCATTTAGTCATTCAATCGTAAATTGCCAAAGTAGTTTAAGAAAAGATTAAAATTTAATTTAGGCAAATAGATTTAGTTGATACATTCACCCCCCCTCTAGTGTGACCATTTCACCAATAATATCATGATGAAAGGAAGGAGTTTTGATGTTTTAGGGTATGCCCCCCCTTTAGGGTTCTTTAGGAACCCTAGGGTGGCCGACCACATTAGCATTGAAATTTAGGGTCCTAGAGATATTTTCACACCTAGGGAATACACTTTAGGGTATGTTGGATTATTTCTAATAATTATAAAAATTATAGAGATACAATTAGAAAATTAAGGACCCTAGGGACACCTAGAGACTTTGGAACCCTAGATTGACATTCAGATGGGCCGACCCTAAGGAAACCCAAGAGGGCCGAACCCTCCTTTCCCTTAGGGCACTCGGGTGAGGGAGGTAGGCCAGCCCTAGCGTACACGACTAGGGTCACCAAGGCGGGTTTAAATTGTGTAGGGTTGCTAAGTGGTGTTATCTTGTTTTAGGGTTACATACGATTTCCATTTTCCTTTGCTATGTTGTTAGATATGTTATATATCTTTATTATGATTTGTGAGCTTCATGTGATATATATACATATATGTGGTTTTGATATATGGCATGAGGATGTGGAGGTTGAGGTATGTCCTTAACTCATCTTTGTTATTTATTGTGTAGCGCATCTTATATTATATATATATATATGCGTGTGTGATGTGTCTGTTGTATTTCCCAATAGCCTCGCTGGTGAGAAGAGATCATACCCCAAAGAAACAGTCCGGAGACCCGAGCGATGAGGGGAATGTATGCCCCCAAGAGATGGATCGGGAGAGCTAGTGTCAGTGAGGGGAGTGCATGCCCTAAAGAGACGACACTGAGCTGGGTGATACTTAGGTGGCCACACTGTCTACCTACCCTACGTGGCTATGAGAGATCGACGGGTCCGGTTATCATTCATGTGGTTGTGTTATTGCACTATGAGATTATTTATCCATTGGTGGATGTTGTTATCATGTGCAGGGTAGTGGATAAGCTTTTGATATTATTCTTGTCATTACTGCTTATATTTTATGCTTGCTTGTATTTGATTATGCATGATGTTGATATGGTGGAATGAGGACTGATCTACTCACTAAGTCCTATATATCTTTTGGCAGAAAAAGCAATCATGAACAACAATTATTTAACCAATTTCCAAAGCATTAAGCATCAGTTATGTTTGATAGATAATAATGCCTCATGGTTGCTTGTATTTGCTCGGCGAGAAGTTCGCCATTTGTCGTGGGTTTGTACCATCGGGCTTGAGGATTTGAGCAGAAGAAGGAGTTCCAGGCGTAGGTCTGTACAATCGAGCTTACGATGAAGGCTGAGCATGTTTCCATGATTTTCACGAAACATCGTGCTGGCTTAGAACTCTTGTCAGCAGTTATTGGCTTTGATTGTTGCCACTTTGAAATCCTTCTCTACCGATCCTTCCAACTCCTAGGCTGTAGGAGCTTACTTGACCTAGTTTGCGCATACCTGCTGAATCCTGGTAGTAGGACGCTAAGCTAGAACTTCATTTCTTGCTCAGCTTGGTCAACGACCATGTTCCCGATGTGCTCTCCAAGTGGATGCTTTGTTTGAAAGTGTTCCTTTCTTTGAATAGCCCCATGTGGGTTTGTAAGTGTTTCTATTCTCTTTGTAGGCTTCGAAATAAAAGATATGTCTTCCTTTTTGCTTGAAATGCTACTTCTTGCATGCTTGATTTGTGATTTTACCTTTTATGAAGGCACTTTAGAATTGGGCTGCTTGCTTGAGAGTACGTCGGGCTGAGTCGAAGGCCATGTGTAGGGCCGAGAACCAGACTCAGTGAAAACCGAGCTTGCTATAGGTGCGCTTGGGGTCGTGTTGCTCGCTGGGAGCGTGCTGGGCTGAGCCGAAGGCCGTGTGTTGGGCTGAGGACCATACTCGGTGAAAACCGAGCTCGCGATAGGCGTGCTTGGGGTCATGTTGCTTGCTAGGAGCTTGCCGGGCTGAGCTAGAGGCCATGTGTAGGGCTGAAGACCAGACTCGATAAAAATCGAGCTCGCGATAGGCGCACTTGGGGTCATTGAGGTTGTAGAGGCCCAGAATAGGCACAAAGGCTGATAAGTCAGATTGGCGAGAGCCTAAGTCCTGGTCGTTGTGTTGAATTTGAGTTGGTGGGAATGAGGTTTCATTTGCTTGTGCGCTTGACAGTGCCAAGGGAAAATTCCAATCGAGGAGGGACGGTGAGTCACGTGGGTCAAGGGCCGCTTGTGAGACCATGCTAATTTCTCCTACAAGATATGTGATGGCTGTAAGGGAGGTTAGACACAAAAGATGTATGCATAACAGAGAAAGCAATTTTGCTATGAAATAAAGATACATCATACCCTACCGAGATCTAAACTCGGCTTACACTTGGCAGGGCCTCATTAAAAACCTTCAATGGGAAAAACCCAGTGGGAAAAAACCACCAAGCAAGGAAAAGAGTACCCTAACCTTGTCGTAATTTTCAGGGGAATTCTTAGCTGTAATAGGCTCGTAGGAAGGCCGCATTCCAAGATCGTGGAATTTCTCGCACGGAGAGCTCTGCTATTCTGTAGGACCTCTATGATCCGGTAGGGGCCTTCCTAGTTTAGAGCGAGCTTGCCTTCTCCGACTAGTTTTCTCTTTGGTTCAATTTTTTGGAGGACAAGATCTCCTTCCGTAAAGTTCGTTGGCCCGACACTTTTGTCGTACTTTTGGGCGATTTTGAGCTTCATCGCCTCTTCTCTGATTTTGGCGTGTTCTCGCTCTTCTTAAATGAGGTCGAGTTCAACGACTCAGGCTTCTGTGTTACCTTGTTCCTTGAAAGCAATTCTACGGAGGGTAGGTTCTGTGATCTGTATGGGGATCATGCATCTACTCCGTAGATGAGGCGGTAAGGGGTTTTCGAGTTTGAAGACTAAGTTGTTGTGTTGTAACTTCAAAGTACCTCAGGTAGTTCATCGACCTAGTAGGACTTGAGTCGGTTGAACTTTTTCTTCAAACCGATTAGGATTACTTTGTTGGCTGCTATGACTAGGCCATTCGTTTGCGGGTGCTGAACAGATGAGACTAGTTGTTTGATGCCAAGGTCCGAGCAGAACTCTTGAAATCGCTGATCCGTGAATTGAGTCCCGTTGTCGCTAACGAGTTCTCGTGGTATTTCAAATTTACAGATGATATTCTTCCAGATGAGCTTCTAGACTTTATCTGTTACAATTATTGTTAAGGGTTCAATAATATCATTTGGAATTGGTGAAGTAGTCGATTGCTACAATCAAGAATTGGAATTGCCTAGGTGCCAGGGGAAAAGGACCAAGGAGGTCTATACTCCATTTGTGGAATGGCCAGTTGATGTCTGAACTGTGCAAGGGTTCGGGGTGTAGTTGAGAAACTTCCGAGAACCTTTGGCATTTGTTGCATTTTTTGATGTAAAGGCTGTAATCTATTTTCATACTCGGCCAGAAATAGCCAGCTCAGAGGATTTTGGCTATCGACGACCTTCCTCTGATGTGGTTACCACAAATGCCATCGTGGACCTTTGCCTTTATAGTGGTTGTTCGAGGTTGGGCGACACACTTGAGGAATGGTCGGGAGAGCCCTCTTTTGTAGAGCTGGTTATCAAGAAGTGTGTAGTAGCTTGCCACTCTTTTGAATCTATCCGAGTTGGGGATGCTTTTTGGGATTTTGACTTGTTTGAGGTAATTGATGTAGGGAGTTCTTCAATCCGTGCCTTATTCAATTATTTGGACTTTGGATGTGGTGTCAACCGGCTGAATGACTGACGTATTGTTCAGGGTTTTTTTGGTGCTAACAAGTTTGGATAGAAAATTGGCCCGAGTGTTTTCTTCCCGAGGTATGTGCTGGATTACACATCTATCACTACAACACAAATGATATATTATGACTGTGTTATATGCATCTGTAAGTCAATTATTTGTCCCTAAAAGCTTTAGAGTCATATCAATTTAGTGATTCTGTTGGTGTTGTTTCATAGACATTTAGAGACTAATTTGGAACAAATTTTTGTTTGACTCTAAAATATATAAATAGAGACAAATGATATTGACTCTAAAATAACCAAAAGTATCTAATCTAATTGTCTCTATATACTATTTAGAAGCATATACAAAGAATTCCCGATGTTATAAGTGAAACATTCTTATTAGTCTCTATTTACGTTTTAGAAACAGATTTAATTAACCAAAAGTGTCTAATCTAATGGTCTCTATATACTTTTTAGAAGCAAATACAAACAATTGCATATGTTAAAAATGGAGCATTCTTATCCGTCTGTAATTATTCTTTAGAAACAAATTTAGTTGCCTTAGTTTTCAATGTATTAGTCTCTATAATGTGTAATTAGAGGCGCATTTATAATTCATTTAAATATATTATATTATATATTTAAATATATTATAAATTAATTAATATTAATTATATGAATATAATTCATTTAAATATATCATATAAATAATTAAACAATACTAGAATTAGAACACATAATTAAACTACATATTGCTTGGTTGAGAATGAAACCAAAAGTAATTCCGGGAATCAACTTTTGTACAATTCAGATATCTCATAACGCAACATTCCAAAGATTTCAAACTTACATTCCAAATGTTTCAAATAATCCACACTAGACAATTAAATTGATTAAAATAGAAATCAACAATATAATATATAAGTTGACATGATAGTTAAATACATAAAGGCACTTTAATTCAATGTACATGTGAAAAAATGTCTAATTTCAAAATTATTGAATGCAGTTATCACAAAGCAATCATATACATCTATTACTTCATGAAGAAGCTCAAATGCATCTTCAACGTCTTCAACATCTTCAACGTCTTGCTCATCTCCTGAATTTCCACTTTCTAGGTAAGTAACATATGAGCATGCAAATATTAGTTTTACGAGCTTGTTTCTAGCAAAATTAAAGCAGTAACAGAAAGAGTATTGACTCTAACAATACTAATTAAAGTAGCAACCATTGGATATTTGCAAATGTAAAATTGAAAAAATATTAGGTATTATAGGAATTTGTAATTGTGAAATGAACAATAATTCTCATAAGCCAAAGTATAAATGTTAAAAGACAATTCAACTAGTTCAACTAGTTCAAATTTTTTAGAAACTAAACCATTTGGGTTGCTGCAAGATAAAAAATATAAGTCGATTAGGCTTGGGTTCCTTAAACTAGAACAATATAAATGCATGGTTTACATTAGTTACCACAATGTTTGCATAGCAAGAACATGATAACAAATATGCACTGTAGGAGAACATAACACTATTGTATTAGTTAGTGCATTAGTTAAAAATATTTGAACTACTATACACACTATTGATCTAGATAAAAATATATTAGTTAAAAATGTATATTTAAACTACTGGACATTAGTTTTTGAGTTTATTAGTTTAAGGATAGATGTTACCTACTTTAATAATGTGAACAAATTAAATGCATAATATACACCTCCCTTCCGGTGGAACCACTCTCATTGATTTCAAAAGGTTGGGAAGGAGAAAGAAGAAGAAAGAGGTTCATTTTTTGGTATTTTTTTTCTCTCTAGAGGTGAAGAATTTTATGATACATTTATATTATAAAAAAATATGGAATACTCTTTATTTTATAATATAAAATATTATATTGTAAAATATTATAAAACACTTCCTGTGTGTAAGACCCGGGGTTTCCTAATATAAAATTTCCTTGGTGCAGCCCATCGGATCGGGAACTAGCCGGGCCGAGTCGCGAAATTGCCGCGAGTAAGAGTTATAATTTAAACTTTAGTCCTTTGGTTAATGCGTTTTTGGAATGTGTGTTGTTTGACTCAAGTTGGATTGAAATCGGGTTCGCGGATTGGATCCGGGTTAAATCCGGGATTAGGTGAGTCGAGTGAGAGGGTTTAAGTAAAGAGGGGTATTTTTGACAAAAAAAAGAAATAAATCCCTCACCCCAAGTCGTCGTGCAGCTCAAAGAAAGTCGAGCCGCACGCAGCCCGAGGAGAGGAGGAGCGGAGAAGAAGATCTTTGGTCGGCGCTGGATCGGTGCCGTTGTTGGAGAGATCGGGATCGTCGTCATCTCATCCATCTTCTTCCCTAGTCAAGGTGAGTTGATCGAACATGGTTATGTAGGGTAGGCGGGTAGCCGACCGAAGGTTTTAGGGGTTTTCCAATTTCTCGAGTAATTTCGTTGATTCACCGATGTTTTTTCCGAGATTCGATTCTAATATATATGTATGTTGTTCGTATGAAGTTTCCTCGTCATTTTCTTGATAATTAGGGCTGGCCACATGAAGAAAAAGGGGAAAGGTCATGCCAAATTTCCCCCCAATTTCCTAGAGTGGTTGAAAGCCCTCGGATTGAGTTTCTTTCGTGATTGATGGCTTGATTCCTCTAGATCATGGCTGAGAATCTTTTCTTCCTACCCTGGTTAATCTTGGCCGAGCATGAGTAACCTAGGGTAGGCTCGGCCAAGTAAGTGTGAGGAGGGGAAAAGGGCTCGAGTTGGTTCACATTTACATGTAGGGTGTTAAATCCTTGATTGCATATGGATCACTCACTCAATATATGAATTGTTAGTAGTGGTAGATTGAGATTATCATGCTATAAGGAAATGTTCTTGATAGTACATACATGGTTAGGATTTATGATGGCATGTGAATCATGGTAATGTTTCAATTATTTTCTATGTTAGTGTCCATTCTTTGCCTTGTTATACTACTTGTTTCCTTATTGAAATTTAGAATTTAATTGCTGAATTAACCTCCTTAATTCGGCATTCACATGATATCATAGTTTATAATTATTGTTGGTAGTTATTGTTGGTAGTGGTAGATCACATTTTCTTTTCTATGTATCATTTGCTCAAATAAATCAAGAAGTAAGAGTTTCTGTACCTACGAATGGTAATTACCCTAGAGGAACAAAGTGCATAAGCTAGGTTTTACAACTAGGGATAGATAACGGACAGTAGTGTTTGAATAGTGCGACCCAGGGAAAGAGTCGGATATGGGCAATGCTCGAAAAACTTATATGGTATTGATATAGACACTTTGATTGTGTATTGTGTTTGAGATGGTCTACTGAGGAGTGTTATTAGCCGAACGGCTACCACACGACCAGCGGTGATTAGGGTCTTGAGATTGCACTAGTGGGCCTGCTAGGTGTTAGACCCGGGTGACGGAGGGTCTTGAGATTTCGTTAGTTGGCCACGCTGACGGTAGACCCGAGTTGGGTGGGACTAGCTATCCCTATCCCGGAGTGTTCCTGAGACTGGTGGCCATCCTAGTCGACGGACCCGTGATTTGATTGTTATACATATTGTATGTCTCGTGGGCCTGGTTCAAGGAGGTCAGTCTGACCTAGTTCGTAGAGAGGGAAGCCCGGTGTGGCCGAACCCCTCTTGCATGTTCTTAGACCTATAATGGCCGAATGACATAGAGTTTGGTAAGGGCCAAGGGGGCCGGTTTAATTACTCAATGACTTAGCAAATTGGTTAGCTTAAATTCCTCACTGTATCATACTGTCATATGTGTTACCTTACCTTTAGGGCTGAGATGACCCCTATCGGCTTGCTACCTTCCCCCCTTGGAAGGTGAACTGCGGCAACCCAAGCTTATTAAGCATCACTGCTTTGGCTCTGCAGTCCAACATTGCAAAGTGCTCTTCCAGCCAGTCCATGCCAAGAATGACATCAAGCTAAAGAGTGGGTAGGAGTGTCAAATCCGCACTCTGCACATGGCCGCAGATGAGTACTTCACAACCTTGATAAATTGAGTTTGCTAAGATTGCATCGCCCGTCGAGCATAGAGGGTGCCATTGGCAACTTTGTAGCAAACATGGCAGACACAAATGAGTGCGTCGCACCCGGATCAAATAAAACATATGCAGCAGACGAACATACTAAAATAGTACCTGTCACCACTGCTTTGGATGCCTCTGCCCCATCACGGTTCATACCATATACCCACGCAGGCGGCCTCTCTGAATGACTGGTCTGCGGCCCCTTATTCTGTGGCTGCCCTCTCTGAGCTACTGACCCTATTGACATAGGTGCCTTCCCCCTAGACTGCTCAGGCTTTTGACCAATTCCCTCAGGACAGTCCTTCTTGAAGTGTCCGACTCGACCGCACTTGAAGCAAGCATTAGTGTGGCTAAGATAGGACCCCCAGTGCCTCCGACTGCAGCTGCTACACTGCGGTGCCTCAAATCTCTGAGAACCACCTCCTGACACTACTGGCCTCACTGACCCGGTCCCTGGGCCCCCAAGGCCCCGGTTGCCATTCTGCCCCCAACTTTGCTACTGATTTGCTGTAGTCATTGCCCCCACAGAGTGCCAAGGCCGACTACCAGAACCCTGCGACCGAAACTTCTTCTTAGCTGGCCCGTCATTTCTCTCAAACGGCATCAAAGCTTCTTTCCGCAGGGCTTCATCCACTACCCGAGCCAGAGTAGAATCCTCAGTGTAGTGGATAAGCTTGCCAATCTGCGGCCTCAATCCTGCCACGAACCTTTAAACCCTTGTGGTCTCAGACGCCACTAGGGTTGGATGGTACTTGGAGAGACGGTTGAACTCCATCTCATACTTTGATACAGTCATGCCTCCAGCCTGGCGCAACATCTCAAAATCACGGGCACGCTTGTCACATACACTCATGGGTAGGTACTGCTCTTCCACAGCCGCCCGGAATTCCTCCCACGTGGGAGGTGGTGTGCCAGCTACCCTGCGGGCCTTCCAAGTTTGCAGCCAGACCTTTGCTAGTCCCCTCATCTGAAGACCAACCATACGAGCAGCTACCTCTGAAGAACACCCCAGCTCCATACATAGCTCATAGCAATCCTCCAATTTTGTCACTTCCACCTAACGATCTATTCCGGTGAACTCCGGTGGCTTTAGTGTGATAAAATTTGCATAAGTTGGGGCCCCGGGGGTTCTGACCATCGGCGCTATCACCTCTACAACTTCTGGTGCCACTGAAACCACGAGCATGGGTTGTGGCAGTGGCTACTAAGACTGCTACTACTGCTACATTTGCTGTCTCAGTTCCTGCTCCTTACGGAGCACCTCAGTCAATTGGTTCACCTGAGCTTGTAGTAGAACAACCGTTGACTCTTTCCCCTGTCCCTCAGACGGCTCTCTATCCCAGCCCCAGGCCTGGCCTCGACCTCGACCTTGGCCTCACCCCCGGCCATGACGTTCCGTCGAGTTACTGCAACTACCGCTCAAAGCAGCATTTTGAGCATCCATTTCACTAGCACAGGAAAGAAAAGAAGTTGCATGTCATATAAGAAATTCTTAACACAAAGCTCTTTAAACTTACTAACCACATGGTGCGCTGAGTGCAGGAGTGGTCGCCCAATCTCGTAGCATAACTATACCGTACGTCGGCACGATAGCATATGCCTCATACGGTACCCAACACTGAGTCATAGACAAGACCTAACCTAGTGCTCTGATACCAACTTTGTCACACCCGAACTGAGGGTAGTGTGACCGACCAGGAAAACCAAGACATATCGAATGAAAGAAATCTCAGCATACCTTATAAAAAGTTTTCAAAGTCACAATCTATAAGTTTTCCAAAACAAGTAGAAAAATCAACATCAAATAATTGAATGTTCAAGTAACAAGTTTTACAATTCTTTTTCAATTACGATTGTCAGTGCAGAAACAAAACCAACATAACTAAGCACTAGTCTAAGACTCATGGACGCTGCTACGAGATATGGCACCGCCTCCCGCCCACCAGCTGCACCATGTCGGCATGCCAAGCTACTGCTCATGCTCTGCAAAATAAGAATAAACTATGAGTCCACTTGGGACTCAGTGAGTGGCTCAAATGAACCTCCACATAAGCCTCAGTCATGCATATATATCATACAAGGCAATAAAGGAAATGTACAAGGAGGTAGAATTTATTTCTAATGCGATTACTGACCCCCAACGGGTCCATCTGTATCAACTAAACATGATAACCTGCCATCTCGGCTTATCAAGCCTTCGGCATCTGGCAGTTGGGCCTACTCATAGAATCATATCCCAGCTACAGTCGTCCCTACCATAATAGATAGTATCAAACTGGCCATCGGCCACATCATCTCAAGATGTAAGCAAACAATCCTGGGCCGTCGACTAGGATGGTCCACTAGTCTTCGGACACTGTCTGGGGTAAGGATAGCTAGTCCCACCCAACTGGGGTCTGGCGCCTAGCGGGTCCGCTAGCGTACCTCTAGACACAATACTGGCCGAGCTGAGCATCGGTCATTTTTGACCTCCACGTTCCTCGGCGGACCATCTCAAACACATCACACAGTCAATATCCTTGGTTTACCATATATACACTTTGGGCCTTGTGTCCGAACCTGGCCTTAATCCGGCTATAGGGTCGACAATTTATACCGCCCTTTCAAGATATGAACACCTACGAGTTCTAAGTTTCCAAAAGTATACAAGAAGACATAGAAGTGTTATCGTCTCCTAACTAAGTTTCCATATAGGTGCGATGAACGTCTAGTGACGCCTTACATGTTACCTAACCTCCTACACTACCTTGGGTGAGGAATTCCGTGTGTCGACCTTGGAATCCCGTCCAAGAACATTTAGGGCAGCATGTATAATCCAAGGAAAAATATTCAAATATTGCAACATTCATTATATATGACCACAATGTATACACATAACAACTTTACACTACCTTAGGAATTTTTAGCACAATAAGGAACAACTATCTAGCATGGCAAGGTAGTAAATAACATGTAGGAAATACAAAATATGGTAACAATCTCAACATACAAAATTTAAAGATCTAATGCAAAGGATGGTTATAATACTAGCATTCCTACAATTCAAAATCAATCAAGTTACTTGCTATGTTTGATGTTCTTCCTAAGTATTGCCATATTTCTATGTGTGATCCTTATAATCATGTAATTTCCATGTAAAGCTACTCTCTTCTCCCCTCCCTAGCCTTGGCCAAACCATGAGCAAGGAAGACCTTGCTCGGCCATGGCCCTTAAGGTAGGAAAGGGGGAGGAGACTCTAGCTATACCTCTACTTCTTCAATTCCAAATATAGCTTACATATCAATGGACTAATCTACCCTTCCCTCACCCTTGGCCGAACCCTCTTCATGAGTTGTAGAGTTCATTCGGCCACTTCAAGGTATTCCTAGGGAAGGCATGCTTCATAATGCGTGAGATATACAAGTGGAACTACATCGAACATTGATATAAGGTCATCCAAGGGCTTTCTTGCCGTCAAGGGAATCGGAGAAAATTTTGGCATGACCTTTCCCCTTTTCCCATGACTCGACAGCCCTAAAAACTTGCAAAACAATAAAGAAATAACGAGTTTTGACAAGGAATTCCATAAAACAGTGAACATACATCGTTGAAATCAAGATTCGTCGGAAAGATCGCGAGAAACTCGACCTATCTCATCTAGGGTTCGGCCACCCGCCTCCCCCAAGCTTCAAAACTTAACCACTCAACTAGATTGTAGAGAAACAAGGATCGGGTGACGACGACTTGAAATTTTTCCGGCGACGACGCGAATCCCGGATCGATCCAAGCCCCAAGCTTCCTCCTTGCTACAAGCTCAGGTAGCTTAGTTGACAGAGACGCTCCGCAGGGAGCAGGAGTTAAGGCAGCAGATGCAGCAACAACAGCAGCAACAATAACAGCCACAGCCGATACTGGTGATACTTGTGGTACCAGAGGTGATTGAGCCAAAAATGCCGACTGTTAGGGTTCCAGGGGCCCCACCTATGCAGAATTTGTTAAACTGAGGCCGCCGATGTTCACCGGGATAGATAAGCAAGTAGAGGTCACCGATTTTCTCGAGACTGCTACAAGTTGTGTGTGGAGCTTGGATGTTTGTCCGAGGTAGCGGCTCGTATAGTAAGCCTATAGCTCAGGGGACCAACCAAGAACTGGCTACACACGTGGAGGGACCGCAGGGCAACAGATGCACCACCCCCTATGTGGGAAGAGTTCAGGGCGACCGTAGTGGAGTAGTACTTACCACTGAGTGTCCACGATAAGCACTCAAGGGACTTTGAGATGCGACGTCAGATGGGTGGTATGACCATGTCAGACTTGATGGAGTTTACTAGACTTTCTAAGTACCACCCAACCCTAGTGGCCACTGAGACCACCAGGGTTAAGAGGTTCGTTGGGGGGTGGAGACCATAGATCAGCAGGCTCATCCATTATACCGAGGACACCACATTTGTTCGGGTAGTGGATGAAGCACTCAGGAAGGAAGCATTGATGCCGTTCGAGAAATTTGATGGACCCGCAAAGAAGAAGTTCCACCCTCAAGGATTTGGAGGTCGGCCGTGGCATTCAGAGGGGACTATAACCGCTGTAGGGTACCAGCAGAGTCGCGGGCACAGCAGTAATCGGGGCCGTGGAGGCCCAAGGTCAGGGGCGGTGAGGTCGGCAGAGACAGGGGGCGCCACTCAGAAGACAAACATGCCGCAGTGTGGTCGCTGTAACAGGAAACACTGGGGGCTTGCTTTGTCTGCACAGATGCATGCTTCAGATTTGGGCAAGTTGGACACTTTAGGAAAGATTGTCCTGACAAAGGTGGCCAGAGATCTGAGCCATCGAAAGGAAAAACGCTGATGTTAATGGGGTCAGTGGCACAGAAAGGTTAGATGCAAAGTAGGGGATCGCAGGGTAGCCATTCTGAGAGATCATCTGCTAGAGTCTACGCCATGAACCGTGATGGGGCAGAGGCATCTAAGGCAGTGGTAACAGGTACTATATTAGTCAGTTCATCTGCTGCTTATGTTCTGTTTGATCCGGGTGCCACGCACTCGTTTGTATCTACCAAATTTGCCCTTGGATTAAATATGGTTCCTTCCTTGCTTGACATGTCGTCCGTGGTATCAATGCCTACGGGCGATGCAATAATAGCTAAATCAATTTTCCGGGACTGCGATGTGCTCATCTGTGGCCGTGCATTGAGGGAAAAATTGACACTCATACCAATTCTTGAACTCGATGTCATACTCAGCATGGATTGGTTGGTGAAGCACTTTACGTCAATGGATTGCAGGGCTAAGTCGATCAGAATCAGCAAGCCCGGGTTGCCACAGTTCACCTTCCAAGGAGAAGGAAGGGGTGAGCCGATGGGAGTCATCTCAGCCCTTAAGGCTCGTAAATTGCTTTTGGGCGACTGCTAGTCTTTCCTGGCCTTCGTATATGTGGCCGAGGGACTCAGGAAGTCTACGACTTCCCTGATGTATTTCCAGAGGAGTTGCCGGGATTGCCACCTAGGAGAGAGATTGAATTTTGCATCGAGTTGCAACATGGAGTGAAGCCAATCTCCATCCCACCCTATCGGATGGCGCTGGCCAAATTTAGGGAATTAAAAGTGTAGTTGCAGGAGTTGCTATACTTGGGTTTCATTCGCCCAATGTGTCTTCGTGGGGTGCTCCGGTTCTATTTGTGAAGAAAAAGGACTGGTCCAAGCGCTTGTGCATTGACTATAGGCAGCTTAACATGGCGACAATCAAGAATCGTTACCCGCTACCAAGAATTGACAACTTGTTTGACAAATTACAGGGGGCAAAATGGTTTTCAAAAATCGATTTGAGGTCTAGGTACCATCAGCTAAGAATCCGAGACTGTGATGTGCCCAAGAGTTCCTTCATGACTCGCTATGGCCACTATGAGTTCCTAGTAATGTCGTTTGGGTTGACAAATGCACCTGCGGCTTTTATGGATCTGATGAACAAGATATTCAAGGAATACCTGGACAGATTCATGATCATCTTTATTGACAACATCCTAGTGTACTCCAAGAGCAAGGAAGAGCACTCCGAGCATTTGAGGATGGTCCTGGGAACCCTCAGAAAACATCAGTTGTTTGCCAAATTTACCAAATGTGAGTTTTGATTAGAATATGATGAATTTGTCTAGAAAGTCATTGAACACCCAGTTCATCACCTCTATGAAGGTTGCTAGGGCATTAGTAAGCCCAAAGGACATAACTAGGAGCTCATAGTGTCCATACCACGTCCTGAAAGCCGTCTTCTAGATTTCCTGATCCCTGATCATCAACTGATGATACCCTGACCTCAGATCGATCTTTGAGAACCATTGAGCCCCTTGCAACTCATCAAATAAGTCATCAATCATGGGAAGCTAGTATCTGTTCTTGATCGTCACCTTATTGAGCTAACTAGAGTCGACACACATCCACATAGACTCATCTTGCTTTTTCACGAACAACACCGGCGCCCCCCAAGGCGAGACACTTGGGCGAATAAACTCAATGTCTAACAGCTCTTGCAACTGCACTTTAAGCTCCCTCAGCTCAGCGGGTGCCATTCGGTATGGGGGGATCGATATAGGCTTCACCCTCGGCTAAAGATCAATACAGAACTTGATCTCCCACACTAGTGGCAGTCCCGGCAACTCCTTAGGAAACACATCTGGAAAGTCCATAACAACTGGAGTACTCTCAATGATGTTGGCTGAGCTCTCGTCGGTAACATCTGCAGAGACAAAAGCCAAGAAGGACTAACAGCCACCCACCATCATCTTGTGGGCCTGGAGAGCAGAGATCACCCTGATAGAGTCCCCTCGCCCATCGCCCTGAAAGGTAAAGGGTGGTATTCTCGGCTTTCAAAATGTAATCACCTTTATCCTGCAATTGACTGATGCATAATGGGTTGATAACCAGTCCATGTCCAGAATTACATCCAACTCTAAGGTCGATAATAGCATCAGCTCCGCTTTCATATCGTGCCCACCTATAGAAATGTCGCAGTCCCTCAAGACCGTCCTCACAACAACAGTACTGCCCGTAGGTGTAGACATTGCTAATGGTTCAGCTAACCAACTTTTATCTTTCCCAACCTAAATGCCAACAACTCAGATAAGAATGAATGAGTAGCACCTAGATCAAACAGTGAATAAGCAAGTAACGAACTAATTGAAATGATACCTGTCACCACTTCATTGGACACCTTTGAGCCCTTAGACGTCAATGAAAAGACATGAGCAGGTGGCCTTCCTAGGCTTGCCGTGCGTTGCTGTCCGGTCCCCTGAGTTTGAGTCCGCTACGCCACTAAAGCTGTCGACATAGGAGCTCTCCCTTTGGGTGGTAAAGCTACTTGACTGCCTGCAGGGCAGTCCTTCCTAATATGGCCTGGCTGGCCACACCCAAAATAGGTACTCGGACCATAGCAAGCTTCTCTGTGCCTTCTCCCGCATTGTCCGCACTCTGGCACCTTTCCTGCCTCCTCTACCCGCACAAAGGCAGTGTCCTCGATGTAGTGTATTAGTTTGCCAATCTGTACCCTCAGACCCTCCACGAACCACCTCACCTGATCTGTCTCAGTCACCACTAGGGATGGGTGGTAACGGGATAACCATGTGATTTCGATCTCGTACTCCGACACCATCATAGTGCCGGTCTGGCGAAGCTGTTCGAACTCCCTAGCCCGCATCTCGTGGACATTCCTGGGTAGGTACTTCTAAATGATAGTATTACGGAATTCTCCCCACGTAGGGGCTGGTGCATGAGTCCCCCTATGCGCCCTCCATGGCTGGTGCCACTCTTTCACTAGGCCTCTAAGCTGCAGCCCAACTATATGCGCCATCGCCTCAGAGGAACACTCCAAGACCGAGCATAACTCTATGCACTCATTTAGGAATGCCCTCACCTCCACTGTCTGATCTGTGCCTGTGAATAGTGGCGGCTTCAGCTTTACAAAATCCATGTACAATGAGCTGCATACCACCGGCTCTCATCGGTCCTCCTCCCCATATTCAGACTGAATTGGCTGGATCGGCTCGATCACTACGGGTGCCATTGGTGGGGTCCACTATTGCGCTAGCTCCCACTCCTTGCGAAGTTCCTCTCGCTCTTTATGGAACTCCTACCGTTCTCGACGGAATTCGTCTCATTCTCTACGAAGCTCCTCGGTCAGCTCTGTCACCTGGGTCTCTAGCTGTACAATTCTGCGCTGCCTCCTCCTAAGCCACTTGGCTGGTAGCACGGCCTCTGCCTCGACCGCGACGACGACCTCGGCCTCATCTGCCAGCGGAGTTACTTTCGCTTCTGCTCATCATAGCATCCTCATATGCCTCCATTTCTATTAACAAGAAAGCAAGTACTGCACAATTTCAATATATGTACAACAACTTAAGTCAAAAATACGTACTGCCGGTGGTGCGTAGGTTCAGTTGTCGATCTCGTGACTAGGACATACCACATGTGAACACGCTAGCAATGCCCCCATATGATACCAACTATCCTAGTGTCGTATCCACTCCAATACCACATTGTCACACCCTAAATCCGGTATGACTAGCTAGGGTATGCCACGTACCCAGAGCCTAACCCAAACTAAACCACATATGTAACAAAATTAGACCTGAACATTTGATAACATCACAAGGATTTTTAAAAGACATTTATTTTTAAGAAAAATCCCAAAACACCAACTCAATAAATAACTAAATGTTTAAATCAATTTCAAAGCTTAATTAATAACAAAGACACGTCAAAGTAATAGAAGTGCAGAAACATAAATAACAGAGTTGACATGACTCAACAACGCAAGAAAGAGCAAAAAATGACTCGGTATCCCCCTCGACCACGACATGTCACGAGACCTACTGCCTTGCCGCCACCAGCTGCGCTATTGCACCCCGTTACCTCTCTAATATAACTCAGGTGCTGCAAAACAACAGAATGAGGGGTAAGTCCAACTAGGACTTAGTGAGTAGATCAGTCCTAAATTTCACCACATATCATCATCATGCAAATCAAATATCATATGATTAATCATAAGAAATATGAAGCATAGTTTTTGGAGCATTTTTTTTTAGCAGAGCAATCATCCACGTCATCATGCAGCAACCTGCAAGAATTATGCCACAACATATAAATATGCTCAATGCAACAATCCACATGCTTAACCGCCACATAGGGTAGGTAGTCAACGTGGACCCCGATCCACCACCCAGCCAGTGTCGTCTCTTTGGGTTATGTTCTCCCCTCACCGACACAGATCTTTCGATCTATCTCGTTGGGGCATACGTTTTCCACACCGGTCGGGTCTCGGAACTGTCTCTTTGGGGTATGATCTCCCCTCACAAGCCGGACTTTCGGAATATGGCCAACGCTACCTCTTTGGGGCATACCCTCCCCCCATCAGCGAGGCTTCCGGGAAATGCAACAAGTACATCACAGCATCACACACGCAGGTATATAATATAGAATAAATGTGCTATCAACAGGTAGGTAAAAGGGTATGTCAAGGGCATACCTCAACCTCCACATCCTCTCGTCATCCATCACAACCACACACAAATATATATATATGGAATAATGCTAAAAATAATGATTTCACAGCATATACCACAATCATGAAAAATAAGATATAGCACGTCCAATCATCGTAACAAAAAACAAGCAAGTATAGCAGAAAAACAATACAACACCGCTTAGTTACCCTACGCAGTTTAAACCCGACATAGCCCTCCCCCAGCTATGTACCCTAAGGCTGACCTACCTCCTCTACCCAAGTGCTCTAGGGGCATAAAAGGTTCGGCCCTCTTGGGTTCCCTAGGGGCCAGCCCTCCCGGGTGTCGTCCTAGGGTTTTGGCGCCTCAAGGTGTCCCTAGTTCTCTATTTGAATGTCTCTACAAACCCCTAATGTGTAGAATTAGATCAATGTACCCTAAAGTATGTTTCTTGTCACACCCCAACTGAGGGTAGTGTGACCGGCTAGGGCCTATTTCCTACCCTGAAGCCTACTGTCTACAATGACATATAAAAAACCAGAAGATATCAATGAAAAGAAACCTCAACACAATCTTTATTTAAAGTTTTCCAAAGTTCACAATATATGTTTTCAAACCAAAGAGAAAATCACCTTATAGGATGGTAGGGGGGGACAATTTCCATTCCACCTTGATTGGATCCCGAGGAAGCCTCGATGAAGACGAGCTCCGATCTCCTCGAGAGTCGATGTGGACTCGGCGCCGACAAGATCTCCCCTCTGTCCCTTTTCCCCCTTGCTCGGGCTGTGTGAGGCTCCAAGATGAGCCACACGGCTCATGATGAGGGATTATTCCCTCATCCACAAATGACTCAAATGCCCCTCATATGACTTAACCTCTACTCGATTCTATCCGAGTCCGATTCACACTCAAAAGTCAAAATCGACTTTAATAAACATCTTATGCATAAAAGATAATAACCATTGAGCTAATTTAAACTTCATATTCTCATGAGTCGAATTATATCTTCTACTCGAGGCGATTCTACGGCTCGACCCGACTAACCCCCGATTCGGTGCACTGCCTCAAAATAGATTTTTGTATTAGAAAAATTTCGGGTCTTACATTTCTTAGGTGGGAAAATCCTATTTTTATTTCCCTAAATCTGTCCCTAATTGGCCGGCCACCCTAGGGCTCCTAAAAGGGGCCCTAAAGGTGCGGCATACCCTAGTTCTTCTCTAGAACCCCTCCTTTCCTCAAGATCTCAAGCAAGTATCAAGAGACCTTAACAACCATCAAGAAATCCTCAAGAAACCATAAAGAATTAGAAGAGGTAGGGTGAGGTACAGCAAGGGAAGGGGTAGCCAAGTCATCCAAAACACGATCTGACGGAATCACAACGACGATAGGAAAACCCTCAATACGAAAGTTCAACAAATACGACGAAATTGAATTAAAAATTGACAAAACCCCGTGAGATAGGGGTGGTGGCATGGCTGATGAAATGAAGGAAATAGGAAGGCTAATCCACTCACCTTTTTGGAGAAACCGGGAAGGAAGAAGCGGGGGATCTTCCTACATTGAACGACGATGAACTCGCAAAATCCTAGCTTCGACGGCTCCTCCTCCTCTTGGTGTCAGGTCCTCTCCCTCTCTCTTGGGTGGCGTGCGGCGAAAGCAGCAGCCGTGCGCCCCCCTTTGGTAATTTATGGGCCATGGCTGGCCTAAATTATCAAAACGCCCTCACTTATTCACCCGACATCTAAAATCCATAACTAATTCAGTCTAACTCTGATTCGAGTTCTGATTGAACCGCTAAATTTGTATTGAGACCCTCTATCATCCTAGAATGAGAATTCATAGAAATAAAATAAATATATTTTCCCTAATTTTTTTTCCATATATAAAGCTTACCGGAAATAAATTCCACGGCTCTCGGCCAATCTGCGCTAACTCGGGCCCATAGTCCCCTGCTAATTGATAAAATATTATTTTAGGATTTTTGGGCATAACATCAACTTAATTTTCTTTAAAGGCAACATATAGTTGAGTTGGTGACCTAGTGGGGAGGTGATCCTGCGTAGCATGAGCTTGATTCCAACACATGGATGCATCTGACAAACATCGACCATGGCCATGTATATGGGATTCGCAAAACATCCCACGCACGGACGTTGTTGCAGCAACATGGTGCAGGGTCATCTGCCTTCACCTTTTATGCCGCTGGTCCATCAATATCATGTGCGGGTCAGGATCAATTTGCAGCCTTAGAGTCTTCTCACGTAGCCTTAGAGTCTTCTCACGCAGCCTTAGAGGCTTCTCATGCACCCCCTCACTGAGGTGGCCGCTATGAGGGAGTATATGGCGCAGATGACTAAGTATTTGGCACACATAGCTTCTTCCATACCTGGTGCTCCGGCCCCTCCTCCTCCTCCATCATTCGGCGTAACGACATTAGCATCAGATCCATCATTATCGTCGACACCAGCTTTTGCCCTCCCCATGCAGGCCCTCTCCCCACTGCGTCCCCCATTGCCGCCGTCGCCGCCTGATGTAAATATGTTTTGATACGATCTAAATATGTTTTTATATGATGTAAACATGTTTTGATACGATGATACATTATGTTTTGATATAAATTTGATGATTTATATTATAATTTGATGACTCATTTGATATGTTATTATATGCATTTTAATCAAATATTGTAAACATGAAATTATATTTTTTAATTATTTTTTAAAAAACAAAATATACCTCTGCGACGACTTTTCAACCGCGCGAGAGTCGAATAAGGTATATCGAACTGGTCGCCAATTACGGTCGTAATTGAAGATTCTACGGTATTGCGACGGTGGTGGCGATCGTAATATTTCATTTAGTATATCAAACTCTGTAATTTCCATTTAGTCCTTGATCATGGATCAAAGAATTATAAGAAACAATATTTCATTTGTGCATGTATCGAAATTCTTGACAACTTTCCTTGTCCTTGACCATTTATTGCTCTTGCTTCAATTGTTGAGAACCTGGATAATTATAATTGAATGAAGAATTCCTCCATTAATATTGAGTTCCAATGGATAAGCTATTTAGAATACCGGTCATGCCTTCCATCGTTATGGGGCGTAGAGTGATGATGATGAAGAAATTGACTCAGAAGAGTCTGAACAAGGCAACTTTAGAGCTTTCACAGCTAGTATTGATGACACAGTTAAAACTCCTTACAACTCAGATGCAGATGATGATCACTACAAAGTTCAATGTGTTGACAGTCTTGTTGAAGCCTACCAGGAGACGTTTGATAAATGGGTTGAAGTGACAAAACTTAATAAGTCTCTCAGTAATCAAAACAAGCTCTTGACTGAAGAAAAGAAGAAACTTGGGGAGAAAGTTCAAACTCTTCAAAATAGATTACTGAATAGGAAGACAAAGAATCCAAGTTGATTGTTGAACTTGACAAGGTAAAGAAGGAAGTTAGAATGATTAATTCTAGTGGTATTCTTAACAAAATTTTGAGTGCAGGAAAATTTCATTCTAATCACAATGAACTAGGATGCACTAGTTCATGCTAGTTGAAACCCAAGTCTCAACTGCCTACTTAATAGAGGAACTTTCATAGAGGGGATAGGGTACCCATGTGCTACTTTTGCAACTGCAAAGGACACATTATAGCAAATTGCTTCAAACTCTCTAACAAACTAAGGAGAAAGAATCATGTAAAAACCCCAAGGCAAAAAGTGAAGCAAATCTAGGTAAGGAAGAATGATATTAATTGTCATGTTGCTTTTATGACAAAGACTATTTCTTCTCTTGGCTCTTTGTATTTCCACAGTGGATGTTCTCAGCATATGACAACAAGTCCGGACAATCTGAAAGATATTCAAAAACATGGAGGTGTAACTATTACTTTTGGAGACAAAGGACATGGGAATGTTGTAGGAGTTGGAACTCTCATTGTTCCAAGAATTCTTAATCTGGAAAATATCCTACTTGTAGAAGGTCTCAAGGTTAATCTTGTGAGTATAAGATAACTGTGTGATCAAAATTTAAATGTTCAATTTACCAGAAATAGTTGTAAGGTTTATGATAAGGATGACGACTGTATCCTTGAAGGATACAGATCAAGAGACAACTGTTACAAAATTGCCTACTCTTTTGTTTGTCTTTCAGTTGTTTCTTTTGACATTAATATGTTGCATCGTCAGTTAGGCCATGTTAATTACAGAGATCTCAAGAAACTTATAAATGGTGGAGCAGTCATAGGAATTCTTAAACTTTCTAGAGAACCTAAACCTGTATGCGGCCCTTGTCAAGAAGGAAAACAGACAAGGCACTCTCATTAGCAGTTACAAATGGTTGCTACGTCAAAACCTCTGGAGCTTCTTCACCTGGACTTGGTTGGTCCCATGTAGGTTGAAAGTATTGGAAGTAAAAAGTATATTTTTTGTATGTGTTCATGATTTCTCTTGCGTTACCTGGACATAATTCCTAAGAGAGAAGTCCAATGCCTTTAGCAATTCTAAATCTCTGTGCTTGAGACTTTAGAATGAACACGAACTTCCTATCATGAAGGTGATCAGAATAAGGAGTGATCACGGAAGAGAATTTGAGAATATTTCTTTCTCTAAGTCCTGTGATGAAAAAGGTTACACGACTATATTCACAGAAATCAACACACCACATCAAACAATCTAAAATCAGCACAGATTCATCATCTCAGCATACAATTCCAGTAACATATAATTTTTAGCATACTATGAAATTAAATCCAAAAATTAATGAGAAATTAACTCTTAAATTATTATTAGGACATAATACTAATCTCAATATTTAATTCATAGAATCCATGCTTTTTAATCAAGAAACAAATCAAGATTTAAAAATCCCCCTTCTCAAGAATCCCCATGGTATAAATTACAAGCTCTTGATCCTAATCATTATTTCTATCCAAAAATCACAAATTTAGTCCTAAGCATGCAATCCACATATCAAGAACTCAAATTAGGTGAAAGACCAAGAATTTCATGTCAAGAAAATAAGAAGGCTCATTCGAGATTTTTATCGAACACCTTGAGGGCGACCCTGGTTACCCCCTTGGCAGGGCACCCCTAGGTTTATCCTCAAGCACAACTACAAGAATTACGACAAGAACTCGACTAGAAATCTTAAAATAATCAGTGTAAACTCATGCACATGCCAACTCATAAAATAAACAATAGCGTAAAGAAATAAATAAGTTTTTATTTCAACTAGAAATCAAAACAGAGTTCATCATAAACAAATTTTAGCAAACAAATAAAATGCACAAATAATACATCAAGTCCATCAGACCAAATACAATAAAGTCTAAATAAAATGACACAAATGCCCTCAAGGGCTACAACTCAAAAAAACCAAAACAAAAGTGCAGGACAACCTACTACGGACTCGACTACGACCCCTAACTAGGACTGCTATGAGATCATGCGGCTCCTCTACCCTCCAGCTACTCCAAGTGCTCCGGCCCACCTCATCGATCAGGCTCTGCATAACAAAACAACGATAGCGGGTGAGTTCAAAAAACTCAGTGAGCGGTCCTATCGACCCCCACAAAAAACATCACAGAGACATACAATAGCATAATATCCAACTCTACAGGAAAGATCATGAAAGTGTGACTAGCTAACAGGCCAACTGGCCACTCATGCCTCAAGGCATCCAACCCTCTAAGAGTGGAGAACATCAGGCTAAAGCCTACCATGCTCGAAGGCAACAACACATACTAAGATAATCGGGAAGGCCCTCCGAACTTATCCTAGTACAAGAAACTCGGGAGCAATCGGGAAAGGCCCTCCGAACTTGCTCGACGAGACGTGTAGCGACAATCGGGATTCGCCCATCCGAACTTGCACATTTAAGATATCATAGGAGTAATCGGAAAAGGCCCTCCGAACTTACTCCTAAAGGATATCATAGGAATAATTGGGAAAGGCCCTCTGAACTTATTCCTTAACACCACATCGGGGATAATAGGGTAGGCCCTCCGAACTTATCCCACGAGGCTAAACAAGAACAATCGGGAAAGGCCCTTCGAACTTGTTCTGCAGGTTGGGAATTATCCATCCAACCTCCCAGGCTTAGCCCGCAATCCGGCTCCTCTACGAGCCTCTCCGCCACCCATAAAGATATGGCGCACCATGACCTAAGTCATGACTCTCCTACGGTGTCCTAGGGGTGATCCTAATGAAAGTGTCTCAATATTGCAAAACCCGACCCCAACTCCTAGACCTGTAATGTCTTGAACCCGTGTGGTTTTATTTCATGCATACTTTATAAGTTGGTTCATAACAGATTATCTCACTGGTGATCTAAATTTTAATTATGTAATTAAAATTTAGATCACCAAGATTAGGGTTTTGTTTTAGCTTACTGTTCTGCTATGTACTGATGTATCTAATCCGAATCTAGTCTCTAAGGTGTGTCCTATATTTTCAAACTATGTTTTCTAGTCGAAATGATAGGTTACATGACTATATTCACAGAAATACACATACCACATCAAACAATCTAAAATCAGCACAGATTCATCATCTCAGCATACAATTTCAACAACATCTAATTTTCATCATACTATGAAACTAAATCCTAAAATTAATCAGAAATAAACTCCTAAATTATCATTAGGATAGAATACTAATCCAAGATTTAATTCACAGAATCCATGCTTTTTAATCAAGATTAAAAGAATCTACCATGCTTTAATCAAGAAACAAATCAAGATTTAAATCCCCCTTCTCAAGAATCCCCATTGTATAAATTAAAAGCTCTTGATCCTAATCATTATTTCTACCCAAAAATCGCAGATTTAATCCTAAGCATGCAATCCACATATCAAGAACTCAAATTAGGTGAAAGACCAAGAATTTCATGTCAAGAAAATTAGAAGGCTCATTCGGGATTTTTATCGAACACCTTGAGGGCGACCCCGGTTACCCCTTGGCGGGGCACCCCCTAGGTTTATCCTAGGGCTGCCGAGTCCCTTAGGGAAGAGGGTAGGGCCTCCTCAAGCACAACTACAAGAATCACAGCAACAACTCAAAAGAAATTCAAAATATTTCGAGAACAAAACAAGAACACCGAGCCACCAAGAATGGCTTCAAGAATTCGAAGAAAACCCGAAAGAGAGTGTAAAA
Organism: Canna indica; assembly: GCA_034359265.1. Taxonomy (NCBI): domain Eukaryota; kingdom Viridiplantae; phylum Streptophyta; class Magnoliopsida; order Zingiberales; family Cannaceae; genus Canna; species Canna indica. The sequence continues at coordinate 44,427,060 of CP136894.1, read as the reverse complement.
ACACTCACCTAATTGGAAAGATGATTGGAGAAGAAAATTCAATCGACAGCCTCGGATTTTGGCTCTGAAATTCGGTGGCTCAACCTCAAGAAAGGAAGAAGCAGGCGGCGGCTCACCTCAAGCCGCCGGCTTGAGGAGAGAGGGAGAGGGGAAAAGAGAGGGGATGGCTTCGACTGGCTCCTCTCGGCTCGGCTCCAAAGGGGAGGAAGAGGAAGAAAAGGAAGGCTTGGCTAGCGACGGCTCGGCTCTGGGTGACAGCGACTCCAAAGGGAAAGAGAGGGGCCAGCTGCTGGCTTGGCTGGCGACTGGTGGTTGGCTCCCTTTCTCAAAGCTTTGGGTGGCTCCACAAAAGGAGCCACAAGCCAAGGGAAGGGGTTTTATACTCCCTCCTGAACCCTAACCCCTCTAACCCTTTATCCAACTCGCATCCACCTTAAACCGAACCCGAACCCGCTAACTTAAATTAACTTATTCTAAAATAAATCATGAGCAATTAATTAAATACACCCACATGAACATAATTAACAATTATGCACACACAACATCAAATTAAATAATTTTAACTACTCAAGCCTAAATTCATAATTTCATATCCTACTTACTCGAGCTCGCAAGCTCGCAATGGACCATGAGTGGACTCGGCTCGACCATGAACTAGTCCGCTAGGTTGGCAAACACAAACATAAGAGGAAAATAATAAAATTAAATATCTAGGATATTACAAGGGTAGAAAACCTAACCTTACATACTTTCATGTTTTTGGTAGCAGGTGCTATGTTCTAAATGATAGGGAATATCTTGGCAAAAAGCAAAGCAAAAGCGACGAAGTCATATTCCTTGGCTATTCTACAAATAGCAAAGCCTACCGAGTCTACAACAAATGCACTCAAACTGTGATGGAGTCACCAAATGTGAAGGTTAATGACTCTCAAATCTGCTAGATTCTGACTGCTGATGAGAAGGCAGTTTCAACTGTTGATAAGACTGCCCAAAATTCCTCCAGGGCTACTAAACACTCAATTGAAATTGCTAATCCAACTGACATTGAGACTGACACTGAACAGGAAGATGAAAGTGATGACTCAAGAGCTGAAAAATTAGTAAGAACTCTCAAGAATCATCCTCTGCAAAATGTGATTGGAGATGTATATGATGGAGTTAAGACCAGGTATCAATCCAAGAAAAATCATGAGGATATGATCAGGTACTCTTGCTACATTTCCACAGATGAACACAAAAATATCAAGGAAGCTTTGAAAGATAAATTTTGGATATCTGCTATGCAAGAGGAGTTACAACAGTTCACCAGAAAAGATGTATGGGAACTTGTTCCAAGACCTGAAGGTATGAATGTAGTTGGAACAAAATGGGTATTCAAGAACAAGACTGATGAAGCAGGGAACACCACAAGAAATAAGGCCAGACTTGTTGCTCAAGGTTTAATCAAATTGAAGTACTGGATTATGATGAAACCTTTGCACCAGTTGCAAGACTCGAAACCATCAGATTGTTTCTAGCCTTATCCTGCTGTATGAGGTTTAAACTATTCCAAGTGGATGTTAAGACTACCTTCCTAAATGGGTTTCTCAATGAAGAAGTCAATGTTGAACAGTCAAAAGGCTTTGAAGATCCTGCTCATTCTGACCATGTATACAGATTGAAGAAAGCTCTATATGGACTTAAGCAAGCTCCTAGAGCTTGGTATGAGAGACTCACTCAGTTCCTAGTTTTGAAAGATTATAAAAGAGGAAGTGCAGACCAGACCCTGTTAATCAAAAGGAAGGAGTCTCAACTAGTAATTGCTCCAATTTATGTTGATGATATTGTTTTTGGTTCAACCTCTAAAATTTATGTTAAACAATTAGTAGAAGACATGAAATCTGAGTTTGAGATGAGCATAGTTGGGGAAATGAATTATTTTCTCAGTCTACAAGTAAAGCAATCTAAAGAAGAGATATTCATCTCTCAGAGTAAGTATGCTAGGAATCTAATTCACATGTTTGGACAAGACAGTTCTAAGGCAATTAGAACTCCTATCTCAACGCATAAAAAATTGAGCAAAGATGAAGAAGGCAAGAATGTTGATCCTTGTCTCTACAGAAGTATGATTGACAGTCTTTTGTATTTAATTGCTAGCAAACCTGACCTATGCTTCAGTGTTGGATTGTGTGCCAGATATCAAACTAATCCAATGAAGTCTCATTTTCAGACAGTTAAAAGGATTATAAAATATGTTAGATTCTAAAATATGTTAAAGGTACTATGGATTTTGGTCTTTGGTATTCTATTGAATCTAATCTCTGTCTAGTAGGGTTTACTCTGTCTAGTAGGTCTTTGGTTCTATATTGTGATAATACCAGTCCTATAAATATATCAAAGAATCCAGTTATGCATTCTCGCACTAAACACATTGATATTTGATTTCATTACATCATGGAGTTAGTTGAAAGAAAGGAGTTGCAACTGGAATACATTTCTACAGATTGACAAGTTGCAGATATTTTCACAAAAGCATTTAATGGATAGAGGTTTGAGCAGTTGAGATTTGCTCTAGGACTTTGTGTCATATGAAACAATTTTTTTTATAGAAAAAAAGGTGGAAAATTGAAAGGTTTTTAGTTTTTTATTTATTTCTCCACTTAATTTGTTCATTGAAGGCTGATAAAGATTCGCTGAAATTTCAGTGGGAGGATCAAACTTTATTGCATTACTTTTAAGAAGACCCGTACATGTGGCATCATTTTTTGGAATCCCTAGAATTCTGCCCCTAATTAAACGTGTGGCATCATTTATTGGAATCCCCAGAATTCCGCCCGTAATTAAATCTCTTAGCGCTGCAGCCTTGTTCATCTCCTGAAATTATAACTGATGAATTCCTCTCCTCTCTCGACCTCTCGACTGCCTCTCATCTCTTCAATAGAGGTTCCGAAGATGACTGGTGAAAAGAGGAAGAAGAGTTTCGTAAGGAAAGTGTATGCATCTTCAGCTAAGCAAATGTCTTCGTCCAAATCGGCTGAAAAGATTGAATCGCCTCCTCCTGCATCCCCTCCTGGAGAAGTTTCACCACCTCCAACTTCTCAAGGACATAAGCTAAGAAGGAAATCCGGTCGAAGACCAGCAGACCAACCACTGCGAAGGAGTGGTAGAGGTATGACATCTAAACCCCCTAAATCCCCACCTTGGGTTTCAGTTCTTGAGGGTAAGAAATTATCAACTAAGGGGGAGTGTAGAGTTGATGTCAAGAAATTATCAACTAAGGGGTAGTGTAGAGTTGAGGGGAAGAAATTCCTAAGGGGGAGCTAGGAATTGAAAGAAGAACCAATGCTCTTTTCCCAAGACTTCAAGCCTTCTATCCAGAGCAGATGAACTTTGAATTACAGCAGAGTTGAGAAATAGAACTGGGCGCTTGAGAAGGATATTGACGGAAGAACAGGGCGCAGTAATTAATCTTTTTGAAGGCTCAAATCACTTCTTAAAATGCTCAATAAAATCTCTAAGAAGACTTATAGGAGTTAGGTGAGGGTTATTTATGACTCTCAACTAAATGAGCTGTCCAACGAGCGGAAAACTAGCCATTACAGCCATTCGATCGCTTTGCCGATCGATCGTCGGTCGACCGCCCATAATCACTGCTTTAATAGCGTTGTTCGGTCGACCGACGGGTCGACCGATGGAGTCGTGAGCTCAGCAATTTGCAATCCAATCGATCGACGTAGCCCTCTACCACTTTTTCAACATCTTCGATCGACCAACAGGTCAATCGAGTGGCTACTGCCGTTTTGTGGCATTATTCGGTCGACCGACAAGGCTACTGCCAGTATTCTACCTTGTTCGACCGATCGACCGAACTGAGACTGAGGCTGATTTTTTTTTTATATTTGTTACATGCTTTTCCATAGGTTTAGTTACCAAGTTCTAACTTGGATAACCTTATAATTAGGCTTGGGATAAGATCGTCCTAGGGGTATATTACAATATATCTACTTAGTCTATGCCCGAGCCTTTCTTTGACGTTCTTTTTCTTATCGATTTGTTTCATTTCTCCGAACGAAGTTTGCATGCTTATCGCAACCTCAACCTGAACTCAAAACTTCACACATAGATTAAATACTTATTTGTTATAATCAAAATGAAGATCTAGGCTTAAGAGAAACCCTTAAGCCAACAATCTCCCCTTTTTTGACGATGACAAACATAACATGGAATTTTAAGAAAGCATATGCATATTTTTTGTGAGTTTGAGTTAAGGCATACAAGATTTAAGACTCAACAAATACAAAAAGATGTATAACTCAACATATGCTCCCCCTATCAATGTGCATATCATTTTTGTTGTAACTCCCCCTAACTATATGCATCACAAAAACAAGTGTGACCTTTCTTTTTCTCCCCCTTTTGACATCCATCAAAAAGGGTAAGAATTAAGGTACAATTAATGAGTGTCATCATGAAAACCAAGAAAGCCATAAAACCAAGTATCATCTACCACTATAGTCCTTCCTATTAATGTAAGGCTATAGAAGGCAAACATCAATAAGTTGCAAAGCCCCACTACAGAGCAATACATAAGTGTGATGACACTTTATATGATGCAAATTTTTGAAACCATATATGTTTCGAAAAAGAACATCTTAACCACTAGGAAAAGCACAAATCCCTAATTCCATCCTTAAGTTTGTAAAGCTTTTTTCAACCAAGGGTTTTGTAAATATATCGGCAAGTTGTTTGTCGGTGGATACAAATTCTACCGATATATTTCCCTTTATTCACATTATCACTAAGAAAATGGTGCCTTAGATCAATATTCTTAGTCCTAGATTTTAAAATAGGATTCTTTGTTAAATTTATTGCACTAGTGTTATCACAATGAATATGCAAGAATACTTAAGTCCATAATCTAAAAGGGTTTGTTTCATCCAAAGGACTTGTGCTCAACAACTAGCCGCAGCAATGTATTCCACTTCGGTAGTTGAAAGTGCAACTAATTTTTGTTTTCTTTGAGAACCAAGAAACAAGACTTGCTCCTAAGAATTGACAACACCCACTAGTGCTTTTTCTATCTACTTTATACCCGCCAAAATTTGCGTCCGAAAAACCGATTAAATCAAAAGATGTATGAAATGAATACCATAGTCCTAAGTTAACTGTGCCCTTTAAATATCTCAATATATGTTTGACCGCACTTAAATGAGATATTCTAGGGCAAGATTGAAACCTAGCACATGCACAAACGCTAAACATGATATCGGGTCTACTTTCGGTTAAATAAAGAAGACTACCAATCATACCCCGATATCATTTTTTGTCGACCTCGACACCCTCTTTATCTTTGTCAAGCTTGATGGATGTGCTCATTTGTTAGAAGCTATCTTGGCTTCATTCATCCCAAACCTTTTGATGAGCTCCTTTGTGTACTTGGCTTGATTGATGAAGATTCCTTTCTTGGTTTGCTTGATTTGGATACCAAGCATGAAGGAGAGCTCTCCCATCATGCTCATATTCCAAACACTTAGCAAACCACTTACAAAGAGTTTCATTAGTAGCAGCAAAAATTATGTCATCAACGTAAATTTGAATTAATAACATATCATTTTCATGATGTTTACTAAAAAGTGAAACATCGGCATTTCCAACGTTAAAACCTTGTTCAATTAAAAAATTTGAAAGCCTTTCATACCAAGCCCTAGGGGCTTGTTTTAAACCATATAAAGCCTTTTTAAGTTTGAAAACATGGTTTGGAAACTCAAAACTTTCAAATCCGGGGGTTGTTCAACATAGACTTCTTCATTAATGAAACCTTTTAAAAATGCACTTTTAACATCCATTTGGAAAAGCTTATAACCTTTAAAGCTAGCATATGCCAAAAGCATTCTAATTGCTTCTAATCTAGCTACGGGAGCATAAGTTTCATTATAATCTATCCATTCTTGTTGATTGTACCCTTGTGCCACTAACCTAGCTTTGTTTCTAATGACTAATCCTCCTTCATCTAACTTATTTTTGAATACCCATTTAGTCCCAATTATGGTTTGTTCGCTAGGTCTAGGTACTAACTCCCCTACATCATTTCTAGCAAATTGGTTGAGTTCTTCTTGCATTGCTAGTACCCAAAACACATCTTATATTGCTTCCTTAATATTCTTAGGCTCTACTTGAGATATAAAGGCTACATATTGACAAATATCCTTGAGTTTAGAGAGCGTTACCACTCCCGTTGATGGTTCTCCAATGATTTGATCCATTGGATGATCCCTTATAAATCGATATCCTTTAGGGAGAGGTGGTAGAGCTTCTTCTTCCTCGTCTTCAACATGAGGTAGAGATGTGGATGATGGTTCTTCATGTTGTATTTCCTCATTATCTTCATCCCCCACCCCTTTGTCATGAAGTGTGAGGTCCTCAAGTTCCTCACCTACATTTACAATCTTTACAATTCTAGAAGAATCATTAGTTTCATTAAACGTGACATGCATCGATTCTTCGACAATCATAGTTCTACGATTGTATACTCTATATGCCTTAGAACTAATGGAGTAACCTAGGAAAATCCCTTCATCGGATTTAGAATCAAATTTTCCTAAATGCTTCTTAGTGTTTAAGATGAAAACATTTGCATCCAAAAATATGAAAATATCCCACATTTGGGATTTTACCTTTCCAAAGCTCAAACGGTGTTTTTATAATTTTAGGTCTTAATAAAACGCGATTAAGCACATAACAAGAGGTATTTATGGCTTCGGCCCAAAAATACTTTGGCAAATTGTTTTCACATAGCATTGTCCTAGCCATCTCTTGTAAGGTTCTATTCTTCCTCTCAACCACCCCATTTTGTTGAGGGGTCCTAGGAGAAGAAAAGGTATGTTCAATACCTAAATCATCATAAAATTAGGAAATTTTTTTATTTTTAAACTCTCCTCCATTATCACTCAAAATTTTTAAAATTGAGACCCCTTTCTCATTTGTGACTTTCTTAGTAAACTTTTTGAAAAACTCAAAAGTTTCATTTTTCTTAGCTAAAAAGAAAACCCATGTAAATCTAGAGAAGTCATCAACTAATACATAACAATATAGCTTTCCACCTATACTAGCTACATCACATGGACCAAAACGATCCATGTGCACAAGCTCAAGAATTCTAGATGTACTCACTTGATTAATGCTATGAAATGAAGATTTAACTTGCTTACTTAGTTGACATGCATCACAAAGTTTGTCTATTTCAAATTTTATCTTGGGTAATCCTTTAACTAATTCTTTCTTAGATATTTCTTGGATGAGGCTCATGCTAGCATGTCCTAGCCTTCTATGCCACAACCAAGAATCATTTTCCATGGCAACCAAACATCTAACATGGGGATTAGGCAAGAAATTTAAATCTAATGTGTAGACATTTTCTTGCCTATTTCCAATAAACATGATATCATTACATGGTGCACTCCTAATGATACATTTAGATGCTTAAAAAATAATCATGTATCCATTGTCACATAATTGTGATATGCTAATCAAGTTATGTTTTAACCCGTCAACTAGTAAAACATTCTTAATACATGGGTAAGGGAGTATACCTTTATCACCAATGCCAACAATCTTACCTTTGGCATTGTCTCCAAATGTGACATGTCCACTATCTTTGCTTGATAGGGTTGCAAATAAGTTGATATCACCCGTCATGTGCTTTGAGCAACCACTATCCAATATCCATGTGCTTCTACTTGCTTGAGGATGCTTCTCCATCTACAAAAGGAGAAGAAACTATTTTAGGTACCCAAATTTTCTTGGGCCCTTGAGTGTTAGTTGTTTTAGGAACCCTTGTAAATCTTGCATGTGGGTTCCTCCTCAAAGCACAATCCTTAGCCATATGGCCAAATATGCCACAAGAGAAACAATTTCCATTAAATTTCCTTCTATTGTGTGTGTGAGCATGGAAGTGTGATGATTTCTTTTTATGGACCACCTTAGGCATGACATTTTGTATGGTTGTCATCTTTTCATTAAGCACACAAAGTTCCTTTTTCATTGTTAGCATGCTATTATTCAAGTGCTCTACTTGATCACTTAAATACATGTTTTCATCATCTAATTTTTTGTTGTCATTTTCTAAGTCCTTCTTAGCTATTTCTATGGTGTGTGTCTCTTCCTTAAGGGTGTCTACTTCTTTCCTTAAGGCATTGCATGAGAGTAATAAACTATCACTCTCAAGCTCTAAAGATTTATTGTCCTTTTTAAGATCTTTAAATTTTCTCCTAATAGCATTAAACTCATCATGCATTTGTTCAAATTCATTTTCTAGCTCTTCTTGAGTAAAAGAAAGTTCACCAAAAGTAAATCTTACCTCATCATCATTTGCCATCAATCAAAGATTTGCCTTTTCACTCTTTGTGTCTTCTTCACTCGATGAAGCCTCGCTTTCATCCTAAGAAGCCATTATTGCCTTCTTCTTGTGAGGGTTGGAGGTGGAAACCATCTTGAGAAGTGGGTAATCCTTTCTTAGATGCTCGGCCTTGTTGCAATGATAGCATGTATAGCTTCCTCTTCCCTTTCTCATGCCTCCCTTCATGAAACTGATGAATCTTCTTGCTAGCATCGCCATTTCTTCAAAGTCGTCTGTCTCGTCCTCGGATGATGACGAATCTTCTGCTCGATGTGATGCTTTTAAGGCAATGGTCTTGCCTTTGGGGGCATCTTCCTCCTTGTATTGCTTCATATGGGTCTCATGTGTCATGAGAGACCCAATAAGCTCGGTGTTCTTCAAGGTGCACATGTCTTTTGCTTCCATGATAGTTATGACCTTGGGCTCCCAAGCTTTTGGAAGGGAACGAAGGAGCCTCCTTACCTTCTCCTCTTCCTTTATCTCTTTGGCAAGGTTAGCTAATCCATTTGTAATATTTTGAAATCTAGCATACATGGCATCAATGGATTCATGCGATAACATTTTAAACATTTCATAGTCATGCATGAGTAAGTTTATTTTAGATTCCTTAACTTGAGAAGTCCCTTCATGTGTGGTATCTACAACTTTCCAAAGTTCATATGCGGACTTACAAGTAGAGATCCTATTAAACTCATTAATTGATATGCCACAATATAATGCATTCACAGCCTTTGCATTCGCATTAAAGCGTTTAGTTTCCTCTTGGTCCCACTCATCCATGTTCTTATTGGGTTGCTTATACTCTACTTGAATCATCCTCTATACATCCATGCCTAGAGATTGTAGGAAGCCATTCATACGAATCTTCCAGTAGGCATAGTTGTTTCCATCGAATAGTGGTGGAGTATGAGTAGAGGACCATTGAGCTAGTTGGATTTCACTAGACATCCTTTTAAGGCAATGGTCTTGCCTTTGGGGGCATCTTCCTCCTTGTATTGCTTCATATGGGTCTCATGTGTCATGAGAGACCCAATAAGCTCGGTGTTCTTCAAGGTGCACATGTCTTTTGCTTCCATGATAGTTATGACCTTGGGCTCCCAAGCTTTTGGAAGGGAACGAAGGAGCCTCCTTACCTTCTCCTCTTCCTTTATCTCTTTGGCAAGGTTAGCTAATCCATTTGTAATATTTTGAAATCTAGCATACATGGCATCAATGGATTCATGCGATAACATTTTAAACATTTCATAGTCATGCATGAGTAAGTTTATTTTAGATTCCTTAACTTGAGAAGTCCCTTCATGTGTGGTATCTACAACTTTCCAAAGTTCATATGCGGACTTACAAGTAGAGATCCTATTAAACTCATTAATTGATAGGCCACAATATAATGCATTCACAGCCTTTGCATTCACATTAAAGCGTTTAGTTTCCTCTTGGTCCCACTCATCCATGATCTTATTGGGTTGCTTATACTCTACTTGAATCATCCTCTATACATCCATGCCTAGAGATTGTAGGAAGCCATTCATACGAATCTTCCAGTAGGCATAGTTGTTTCCATCGAATAGTGGTGGAGTATGAGTAGAGGACCATTGAGCTAGTTGGATTTCACTAGACATCTTAATTTGTAGGGAAGATGGTTAAATCTTATCCTACGACCTTCCTTTGATACTAATTGTTGTATGAAATCCGACACTATAAGGGGGGTTTGAATAGTGTCTGTCCTTTTTTGTTATTTTATCAATTTTATTTTTGCTTAGTTTCAACTTCAATCAAATGCAAGTGTATCTTAACAATGTATATTATCAAATATCAAGAACAATAATGAGCAAATATTGAAAGCAATACAAACACGATAGATTATAGTGGTTCGGCCAACCGCCTACTCCACTACCTTGGCTCCTCACCAAGGATTTCTAACCAACTACTTTATAGAACTTGTGTTTCCCTTTGAGTACAACTGAGGACACAATTCTCACCTCTTTGAGAACTCCTCAAACCTATTCACCTAGGCAAAACACAAATATACAAAGTCTACCCTAAGTGTTTCTCTAGCACACCTAGCAAGCTATTACAGGTGAAAACAAGTTTAAAACAACTTCAGATACAATGGAGCTAGGAATTGAAAGAAGAACCAATGCTCTTTTCCCATGCCTTCAAGCCTTCAACTCGTCCAGTAGATAATCTTTGAATCACAGCAGAGTTGAGAAACAGAACTGGGCACTTGAGAAGAATGTTGATGGAAGAATAGGGTGCAGCAATTAATCTATTTGAAGGCTCAAATCACTTCTTAAAATGCTCAATAAAATCTCTAAGAAGACTTAAAGTAGTTAGGTGAGGTTTATTTATAACCCTCAACTGAACGGGCTATTCAACGGGCGGCAAACTAGCCGTTACAGCTGTTCGATCGCTTGTCGGTAGATCATCGGTCGACCGATCGATTGACTGCCCGCGATCGTTGCTTTAATAGTGTTGTTCGGCCGACTGACGGGTCAACCGATGGAGTCGTGAGCTCAGTGATCTACAATCCAGTCGATTGATCGACACACGTTCTGCCAATTTTTGGCATTGGTCGGTTGACCGACATAGCACTCTCCCACTTTTTCAACATCTTCGATCGACCGATAGGTCAACTGAGTGGCTACTACCATTTTGTGGCATCATTCCTTCGACCGACCGGTCGATCGACAAGGCTACTGCCAATATTTTGCCTTGTTCGGTCGATCGATCGGTCGACCGAACTCAGACTGAGGCTGATTTTTTTCTTTATATTTGTAACATGCTTTTCCATAGGTTTAGTTACGAAGTTTTAACTTGGATAACCTTACAATTGGGCTTGGGATAAGATCGTCCTAGGGGTATATTACAAGATATCTACTTAGTCTATGCCCGAGCCTTTCTTTGACGTTCTTTTTCTTATCGATTTGTTTCGTTTCTCTGAATGAAGTTTGCATGCTTATCGCTACCCCAACCTGAACTCAAAACTTCACACATAGATTAAATACTTGTTTGTTATCATCAAAATGAAGATCTAGGCTTAAGAGAAACCCTTAAGCCAACAGAATCTAGTCCAATTCTTGTGTTTGAGAAAGTTCCAGTTGAGACTCTATGTCGGTGAAATGGCCTACACTTGAGGGGGGTGAATGCTATGTTTACTAATCTTTTCCCCTAATTCTGGTTTTAAAAGTTTCTTACAACACTTAGGCAAGTTATCAATTTAACGGATAAATGCAGAAGCGATTAATAAAGCAATTAACACAAAGAAAGATAAGCAATGCTAACACAATGATTTATAGTGGTTCGGCTTCGATGCCTACTCCACTACCTAAGCAACCCACTTAGGATTTCCAAACTAATTTTACAATATTATCTTGTTTCCTTTACAACGAGGGTGTTTTCACCGGAGAGTCTCCGCTCTCACACCGAAGACACTTCCACACCCGGAAGTCTTCGCCTTCCTACCGAGAGGACAAGACCTAACAACCTTAACTTAGCTCTTAACGCCAAGGCAACCACCAACCATACAAGACGTAACAACTAGGTCTCCACAAGCTCAAATACAATGAAATAAACAAGAAAATACACAACTTAATAGAGCAATAAATCAAACAACTTATACTTAGCTCCAAACAATGAATCCTAGCTCCTGTTGATGCCTTGGTGATGAATCAAATCAAGCTTGAAGGAAAACTCAGGAAAGACAAGGTAGAAAGTGTTGTTGAAATGACGACACTAGAGGGGGGGGGGGAGGGTCAATAGTGTGTTAACTAAATTTTATCGCCTAAATTTGATTTTAAACATTTCTTAGATTACTTAGGCAATTCATGATTGAATGACTAAATGCGGAAGCGATAAATGATAAAGCAATTAATACAAACAAAATATCAATGCTAACACAAAGATTTATAGTGGTTCGGCCCCAATGCCTACTCCACTACCTAAACACCCCACTTAGGATTTCCAAACTAAACTTTACTAGATTAATCTTGTTTCCCTTACAACGAGGACTTTGACCCGACGAGTCTTGCTCTCAACCTAAAGCACTTCCACACCGGAAGTCTCCGCCTTCTTACCGAGAGCACTCTTCCACCTCAACCTAAGGGACAACTCAACTAATCCTAGTAAACTAAGTTTACACCGGTGGAATTAAGCCTTGAACACAAAGGCAACCACCCAATTTCAAGACCTAACAACCTAGGTCTTCACAAGCTCAAATCCAATGAAATAAACAAGAAAGTATACAAGCAATGGAGCAAAAATACAACAACACAAATACTTAGCTCCAACACAATGAATCCTAGCTCCTCTTGATGCCTTGATGATGAATCAAATCAAGCTTGAAGGCAAACTCAAGGAATGAAAGATCAAACTAGGATTTCTCCAAGTAATGGCCCAATGAAAGCTTGGGAATGATCAAAGATGGCTCAATGAAGTGTAGGAGTGATCAAAAAGTGTCAAAGGAAGGCTTAGGCATAGGTATTTATAGAGCCATGAAGAAGGATCGGGTGAAGCACCGCTCAACGGCACGAAAACTTGCCGTTTTCCGCCTTCTGATTGATTGTTGATCGATCGTCGGTCGACCGACCAAGCGACCGCCGAGCGATCGAAGGCAATCTACCGCTTTTGGGCAACATTCAATCGACCGAAATGCCTTCTCCTTCGGTCGGTCGACCGAACCTGGGCAAGACAGATTTCTTTCCTTTGTTTGTTCATTTTCAAGTTTTGTCTTCGCTAAGTCTACTTATATAACATTTCTTAATAACTTTAAAACATAAATGTTATATAAGGATTACCCCCATTTGGATTCAATAACAATATCAAAAAAATCAAAATCCTTAAGAATCAAAATTTAGTTTTTGGGGTCTAGTACAAATTTCCAGAAAACGAAAATTTTCTAATCTCCCGGGTCAAATATGGGTATGCTAAAGGCTTCCAAAAATTCCTTAAAAATACCTCGTTATCTAGTTTTTACCCAAGAAACAATTACCGCCATTTTTTGTGTCAAGAAAATGTCTAGGTCATATAGCCCTCCAAGGAACTCCCTAGGCTTAGTGAATTTCAGGGCAGTTTTTGGGGTTTTCGTGTTTTGGGATTCAGGTTTAGTTTTTGGGTTCTGATGCATCATCATGTGAATTTACAATATAAACTAGACACCCTAAATCTAGACTCTATCTTCCCAAAGAATCTCGAGCGTCGACGAGCGTCCTTGCCGATTTCTCCAATTTCTTTAATTTTTTCGATCGGGGACGTCGAGCGCTAACCGACTTGGAATCTAAAAGATTTCTCCATGAGACATTAGTTCCATGTTTGTTATCATCAAAACCGAGATTAAGACCAAGGTTGAAAACCTTAGGCCAACAGAAAGCTAGGGTTTCAACAAAGATGGCCCAATCAAAGCTTGTAGGTGTAAAAGGATGTCTCGTGAAGCATTAAGAGGTCATAGGAAGGATTAGAACACCTTTAAATAGGCAAAACACCAAGTGGTGGTCGGGCACAACGAGTAGAAATGACTGCCCGAGCGACCGACCACCGACCGTGAGGCCGCTGCTAGTTTTGGACCTCAAGCTGTCAATTGGCGATCAGTAGCCGGTCGACCGGCCCACCGACGGGCTTCGATTGATGCTCAATTTCTAGGTTGATTTTTGTTGTTGATCGAATTTTGGCTTTCGGGTTTGGTTCTTTAGGGTTCTTGGCATCATAGTGAGGATTTTACAATTTATCTAGACACCCTAAACCTAGACTTTAACTTCCCGACGAATTCCGAGCACGTCGACCAATGTCCATCTAATTTTCCAATGTTTCCAATATTTTCGATCATGGACGTTGAGCGCTAACCGACTTGGAACCTGAAAGTATTTATCCATGAAACATTAGTTCCATATTTGTTATCATCAAAATCGAGATTAAGACCAAGGTTAAAAACCTTAGGCCAACACTGTACCTGAAGCAGTTAAAACTGCTACTACTGTCCCTAAAGCAGTAGAAATTGCTTTACCAAGTCTTAAAGCAGTTGAAGCCGTTGCTATAGTTCCAACTACTGTTGAAACTACCACACCTATACCTGAAGCAGATTCTGTCTCTATTCTAGAGACAGTGGACAAATATCAGGCTCCATCACTCACTTTACCTGTTGAGGAAACAATATAGTTGACTTCAGACGATCCTGCTGCACTAAGGAAGAAATTCATTTCAACTGATGTCGAGGATGTTTCATCCAAAAAGAAAAAGGAATACTCTAGCCTAACTAAAAAGAGGAGTTCAAAGAGGAAGTTCTCTAGAAAGTCCAAACTGTGCTCTGGACAGCTTGTGAATTTGGATACAGATTCATACAATGAGCCCTTGGTGGTCAGAGCTACAGAACTAAAGAAATCTAAGAAGAGAAAAACCTAATCCCGAAGATACTAAAGAAAAAGGAAAAGATTCTTTGTCTTAGAAGACAACGTCTCATGCTTCCATGAAAAAGCCCTCAAAATTTGCTTCCAAGAAGTATGAAAAGAAAATAGTAGTTAGCAAGCAACAAATGTGGCTTTTTTCAAATGATCTCTATCCACTATGGAAGACTCTTTAGTCTAGAGGTATTATCTCCAAAAGATCTCTAGACGTAGCTCAAATTTCTTTAAAATGCGAATATGTTTTGGACATACTTGGAAAGAGAAACTTGTCTAGCTCCTTTTTTATTGTTACATCATACTGCAAACTGCCTATTTTGGAGTTTTACTGCAATATTGTTGAGGATATTTCAGATTTTGAGAGTAGTCATTTTCATCAAGTTTTTGTTAGAGGAAAATGGTATTCCTTCAGTCCCGAAATAATTAATTAGTTTATAGGCTTTACTTATTTTTCCTCTTCATCTAATCTTCCTAATGAGTCTAATTCAATTTTTTTGAAAACTATGGGGACTGAAGCATCTAATGGTGAAATCACCAACTGGACAGGAGGTCATGACATCAAATCCTCTTCTCTAAATACCTTTCATATAGTACTCTTTTTGATTCCTAGGAACTATTGGATCCCAACTTCACACATAACCTTCCTAAACAAAGAAATAGTGATGTTACTCTACAAGATTACAAAAGGGATTAATTTTGATCTTGACAATTTGATCTTTGAGTAGAATACTTCACTTAGATCTAGACTCAATTCTAAATCCAAAATGTTCCTGAAATATCCAAATCTAATTTATGGAATTTTGGAAAAGCAAGGTTTTAAATGTTCATGAGAGAAATTTGTTGAACCAGACGATTCTTCTTTGAAAATTCACCATAAGCCTCTGAAAAGGGTAAGTACTCCATTGAAGTCCCACCAAGGTTCCAGTTTCTTAAAGAAAATTTCTGGTACTTCATCTGCTGGTAAAAGATCTTTTCTTTAGGAGCTATTTTATTGCAAGGGAAACAATGGCCCTACTTCAGCAATAGATTATTTCCATCGAGAAGAAAATAATTGAGCACTTCATAGCAGCTTCAATAGCTCCCGCTTCTCCTTCTTCTGGTAGTCTATCTGATTCTTCCTCTTCAGACTGAGATTGACTGATTTCTCCTTTGGCTTATTGTGCCAAATTAAAGGGGGAGAACAAATCTAGTTACAAACTTTTTATCTTGTACATTTGATGGTTGCAACTATATTTATGATCGTGACTTAAACTTGGTTGTTTGACTGGACTGAGTTTGATGTTTGTTTGTGTGACTTATGGTTATATGGCTGTAATATTTTATTCTGACTGTGATGTTGGTTGTGATTGTGATGATTGGATTTGGATATTATCTATTAAATGTTAATTTCTATTTTGACAGATAATTTGCTTTCTTTTTATCTGTCTTGCTGAGTTCTTTTGATAGTGTTAGGGTTTTGCCAAATAAGCCAAAGGGGGAGAATGCTAGTGTTGGCTTTTGTGTGTTGGCTATATTTGGCAAAAGTATTCCAGGTTATTCTCAGCTAAATTAGCAGTCACAACTGTGCGGTGTTCTGCTTATGTTGAAGAACAGTTACAACTACTGAAGACGGTTACAACTGCTCATATACCTATGGATTTCAAGATGAGGATGTTCTGCTAATTGTTCTGTTCTACTCATATACCAAGACGGTTACAACTGCTTATGTTCTGCTAATTAATAATGATTATCTTTTTATTGCCTGTTTAATTTTATGGGTAGTGGAGTGGTCTTCATTGATGTCTTTAGGCGTTAATCCTTGAGCTTTATGGTCGTTGCTTTATGGTTATTTATAGTTGCCATTTTTGTTTGAACTGATGATGTTAATGATCGGTGTTTAAGTCAGCATTTATTCAGATTGGTCGGTTGTCACATATATATAGTTGTGAGAAGTTCTGAATGTTTAACTCCAAGGTGCGTACACTTTGTTGCCAATTATGAGTAGTTGAGACTATTGAGTGCAAAGATGAAAACAATCTACATTTCTTATCTTCAAGCTAAGATGGTTGTGGGGTGTTAACTCACTACAACACAAGGACAGTGTGGAGAACAGAACTCTGTGGCTGGAATGTCATAGAGAGGCAAGTTGGTATGTACTTGTAATAGCAAAAAAGTTTTTATTATTTTCAATTCACTTTAGTACTGATGGTTGGATTTCAGAGTGTGAAATTCTAAAGCTAATATTCTACTTGTTGATAGTGGATTGGGCATCTGTTCAGTGAGTGCCTCGCAAATTAGGTGACATGCTTTGTCACTGAACTGCGTAAACAAATATTTGTGTTTGCGTAATCTTCCATCCGACAAGACTATTAGATTGAATAATTGTCATTACGTTCTAGTTTTAATAAAGAATATTATTTCGACTCCTTTGTTACTTGAACAAGGTTATGAAATGTCTTTAAAGGACAATTGTTGCCACATATACAATTCTGATGATCAGTTATATGGAACCAAACGCATTCCGAATGGTTTAATGGTCTTAAATGTAAAGGATAATATTTTTGGCACTTGCGACTTGGTCATATTAATGAGAACCGAATCAACAAGTCGTATAATGATGAGTTGTTTGACCCTTTCGATTTTGAATCGATGTCAACTTGTGAATCTTGTCCCAACGGTAAAATGACCAAGTGGGATGGCCACTGAGTTGTTATAGTTGGTCCACACAGATGTTTGCGGACCGGTGACGACTCAAGCCAGAGGTGGGTATTCCTACTTCATCGCGTTTACAAACGATGTATCAAGGTATGGATATGTCTTCCTGTTGAGACATAAGTTCGAGGGTGGACTCGCCCATCAGGGTGTCCTCGAAGATGGAGGGAGTCGGGGGCTGTTGTCAGGAGGGGGAGGGGTCGTTGGGGGGTGGAGGATTGATGTCCTCCGCCATCATAGCGACCGTCACCATGGAGTCATCTGACGTCGCCAGAGAGGAGCGAGGAGTCGAGCGAGGAGACGTCATCCAATTAAAAATTCAACATGTAAATATATGCATCTGAAAAATGTAATAAATATCTATAATAATTATAATAACATATATTCTAGATTGGCAAATGTACATTTATCCATGTTTGTATGGTGATTCATTCCCTTGTGTCATTATGTGTGCATACTTTACTTCAAAGTCTATCATTTATTGTGTTTATACAAAAATTAGATTTCATAAATTTTAACTGAAAGCCCATAAAGCATATTCCTCGTATTAAATGCTCGTTTAGCATTAACAAGACTATTCTATATTTATATTACCCAAATAGAAGGGTAACGAGTCATCGAAAATAGAAATAATCTTTTGCTGAAACAACTTGATCAGAATGGATGGAAGGAGCCTTTTTCTAAGTCTCTTCACTATTTTTTTCTTTTTATCTACGTTATTGATTTCATCTCCAGTAGTAGCTACTAGTGAGATCGCTCCTACATCACCAACAAATTATGATGAGTTGATTTTACAAATATGTAAGTAAATTTTTTGATACTTATATATATTTGATTTATTCATTTATTTATTAAATAAAGCATCTTTTAAGATATCTATGAACTGTAAATATAAGAAATAAGTTAACAACTAATTTAAAATTTATATATCTCATATCTATAATCATTTTCGAAACCTTTAATTAATTTCTCTTTTCTTCAAGCCGCCTACCACAACAAATGAATTGATATATATATACTTAATTAGAGAATTGCTATTATATTAACTTGATTATTTTAATTTTGATAATGTCTCTTGTAATGTTTCTATCTTTCAAACAATATGCTCAAAGATACTAACATTGCTCACACTGGAAGAGCTCAACACAAGAAGCTTGGATTTCTTCCACCATTGTACATTCCACCTCCACTATATTGTCATGGTCGTTTATGTTATCATCATTGATAATGTGACAATTGTGTTCAGTCATAACGTTTATATGTTCAACACAATAAGAAAAACAAACAAACAATAAATTTAAATTATTTGCAAAAACAAATATTTTGATAATCATGCAACCTATGACTAATTACTTAATATGTTTGAAAAAGAATAAAAAATTGGTCCACTCGACCCGCTCCGATGCGCAACCCGGGTTTCTCGCTAAAATTCAAAAATAATTTAAAATCAGTGCGGGTATTACAATCTTCCCCACTTAGAGAAAATTTGTCCTTGAATTTTAGGGTGAGTTAAGAGACTTACTAAATCACTAAATAGGTGAGGGTACTTTTCTTTCATATCGTGCTCAACCTCCCAATTAGCTTCTTTACCTCATTGGTGCTTGAAAGAAATAGTGCCCTTGAGCCAATCACATGTCGTTATGTAGGGAACTATTTTTGGTTAATGAATAAATGAGGCAACTTTTCATCATATGTTGTATCTTTGATTTTGTTTATAAGATTGTGATGAATCCCATGAACTCAAGCAAATGATTCCAAGGCCATGAAGAGATCATGCCAGTGGGACTTTGAATCCAGATGCCCTTGTTCTAAATGTTTCTAGTCGCAATAACACCGATTAGCGGATCAGTGATTCTGGTAAGACTAATGCACTTGGTACATGCCCGATATGATAGGGAGTAACTGATCTCATATTTATCTATGAATTATCATTAATGTACAAGTACAGGTGCTCATTGGGGAATGAGTTCACTGAACGGACGCGCATGAGGAACACCGAATGGAATCCTTATTTGAGTGTCAATAGGATGTTCAACAGGTGATAGTAGGTACAAGCAATCCTTGGACATGAGGTTGTCATGGTTACCTTGTGTTTGACAATCCATCGCTTTGGCTTTATCCCTATGTGGTTTGCAAAGTCGTGTGCTGGGTAATACTGGGCATGGGGAAACATTCATAGAGGTAGGTGAGCAACCAACATGAAATCAGTTACTCCTAGTGAGAGGAGATAGTGTCCTACGTATCCCTGCATGAATCGACACGGGAATCTGTGGCCAGAGTAGATATGAAAGTCAGAAAGAGGTTTATGAAATTTCATTATTGAGATGACAACTTGTCAAGTGGAATACATACGAATCGGTATTAGGGTTTGACACCCATACCCTAGCTGACTTCGGGGACATTGTAACCAAAGGATTTGGTTGTACGGTAACTAATCACCGAAGGGCATTCAATCCGTGTAAATTGAACCTCATACTATTTGAGTAGTCATGACACGTTTCTAGACGTCAATCTTGACTTGTGAGAGGAGTCTCACATGACCACACAAAAAGGGTTTAGTGTAGGCTCGTGAGATTCGACTAGAAAGTGTTCTATCGAATCCGACTCTCCGTTATGCATAACTCACTACTAGCTTAGTGTGGGTGTCACGCTCCAAAAACTAGGGTCATGTGCTCGGCCAGAGTACACGAACGTACCCCGAAGCCTACCAGACATGATAATAAATGCATAAATAAATACACAACCATGCATGTGCAAAGGTAGGTAATATCACAAGGAAATGAAATGAACAAGTCCTAAACACTATAATGAATATCCAAATACACCATGTTTGAATACATCAAATGAATAACTATCCTAGACTCTACTATGACTTCGTGTCACGAGATCCACACCCTGAGCTCACCACCCCAGCTACGCCACGTGTGCCACAGTACCTCTACTGCTTTGGAGTTGTAATAAAAATAGTAAATAAAGAGAGGGTGAGTTCACAAGAATTCAGTGAGCAGCTCATCTTTGTGTCCACCCTAATCATCATATAAAACAAAACTAACAGATTGCATCATAATCAAATTGAACTGGAAGTCAATAAATAAGTGCATGTACAACCACACATACAAACACATCCATACATCCATACATCCAATCATCAAAACATTCAGGTAATCTGCACAATTCGGTGCCCCGTGCCAATCTTAATCCGGCGCCCCGCACCAATCTCCAGTCCACTTGCATGAACCCAGCCAAGCACAATACAACATACACACATCACAGGCAAGTATTAGATACAACATCATCAGCAGAGTAAATAAGAAAACCCCACAACCCTGGGGAAATAACCACACTGCTTATGCACATGTACCTACCCATCTCAGCCCCGAACCGGGCTCCAGTCCTCTAGCTGACGAACTCACATGTCCTGGAATCACATCCCAAGGATCTCATATATAATATCCACAAGCATAGAATATGCAAAACAATTTCCTCATCGGGAATCACAGATGACCCTACAATTATTTTTCATAATCAACCTAGAGTGTATGAAGTCATGACAAGGTGTGCTAAGAACCTACAGTGTCGTAGTTGTGTCTAAAATTACGAAAACACCCCTACCCGACTTACCCTTCATCTCTAGAGTAGTTCTAATGTAGCCGGCCCAATAAATTCCAATTCCACACAATTAAATACATATAAAATTCATGAATAATATAAGGAATAAACCTAGAATTTTTAAGAATTTATTAAGTGAATTTTCATGACATAAAATTGACCGGCCGGCCATACCCTTAACGTAGGGTAGCTCATGCGGCCGGTCTTTTTCACTTGTCTTCCCTCTTTAGGTATTCAATTTGCACGACATGTATGTAGTGTAATCTACCCAACCACAGTCGATAATACATAGGCTTTGTATATACTTGTCAAATGTAACTGGGTTAATGATGAAGTACCTTTATAAATTGCCTTGATTAATTAGCTCAATTTAGCAAGTGAATATATTATCTTAATCCTATGGGCCTCGATGGCTACTACCCTGTTACTTATTTGAAATGCTTGAAATGGGGTTGCACACACATGTTAGGGCGGCCTTCCCTCTAGCTATAAAAGTAGTATTAGCAACTATTGCTATGCAAATCAGAACGATGGCAATCTAGAATTAATTAAATCACATTGTCATTGTTAATTAGGCTTGTAGAGAATCAATATAGATGGGTCAAAGGGTACAAGGAGTGCTTGTTTGGTAGCCAGTGGCTCTACTTGAGCTTAATGCAAAGGAAAAAAAAAGAAAAAACGAATCGTCTGATTTACACACAACAGTGATGTTTCATGACATTATTTTGCGGACAAATTTGATTTAGACATGCATGGAAATCTCTCCATGGCTTCAATTGATTCAGACCTATTATTCTTAATTTCTTCTGATATTTTTTCTTACTTTTTCGATCAGCTTTAGTTCTCACTGTTGAACTGGAGATTGGAATATATAGAAATGATTGCTTGTGCTAAAGTGTTTGTTCAGAGTACATTGCATTGTCCGAATTATGATATAGAAATGATCAGCTTTAGTTCTTACTGTTGCCCATCTGGATGACGACCTACTTATGGGATCGACTATGCGACATCTGGGCATTAGAGGAGGGGCAGGGTGCCTCCCGGACGGTGCGCGAACCAGAACCGGATGACGCTAGTCGAGGGATTCATCGCCCGACATATCAGAACTAATTATATTTATTTTATTGCACTGGATGTGAGACGTGCAGGAGACGCTCATCCCGGCTGATCCTATAAGGGTCTTCGAGGAGACACATAGATATCGGCATGGTCCTCGTCGAGGTGAGTTCATTAGCGGGAGGCCGGAGACGATACTGGTAAGTTAATATTTAATAAAGTTTATATTTTAAAAATATATATATATTAGTTCGATTATGTATAGTTAATTTAATTAATCAACTATCACACCCCAAATCTGGTATGACCGACTAGGGTAGGCCACATACCCCTAAGTCTAACCCAAATCAAATAACAAATGTAACAAAACCACACCTGAACATTTGATAACATCTCAAGGATTTTTAAAAGACATTTATTTTTTAAGACAAATCCCAAAATGCCAACTCAATAAATAACTAAATGTTCAAATCGATTTCAAAGCTTAATTACTAATAAAGACACCTCAAAGTAATAAGTGTAGAAACATAAATAACAGAGTCGACATGACTAAACAACCCAAGAAAGAGAAAAAAATGACTCGGTATCCCCCTCGACCACGACATATCAAGAGATCCACTGCCCTGCCGCCGTCAGTTGCACTATTGCACCCTGGTACCTCTCTGATCTAACTCAGGTGCTACAAAATAACAGATTGAGGGGTAAGTCCGACTAGGACTTAGTGAGTAGATCAGTCCTCAATTTCATATGATTAAGCATAAGAAATATAAAAGCATAGTTTTTGGAGCATTTATTTTAGCAGATCAATCATCCACGTCATCATGTAGCAACCTGCAAGAATTATGCCACAACATATAAATATGCTCAATGCAATAGTCCACATGCTCAACCCTGACCAATCGGTCCTCACCGCCACAGAGGGTAGGTAGTCGACGTGGGCCCTGATCTACCATCCAACCAGTGTCGTCTCTTTGGGGTATTCTCTCCCTCACCAACACGGCTCTTCCGATCCGTCTCGTTGGGGCATACGTTCCCCTCACCGGTCGGGTCTCTGGACTATCCTTTTGGGGTATGATTTACTCTCACCAGTTGGACTTCCGAAATAAGGCTAACGCTGTCTCTTTGGGGCATACCTTACCCTCACCAGCGAGGCTTCCGGGAAATGCAACAAGAACATAACAACATCACACACGCAGGCATATAATATAGAATAAATGTGCTAGCAACAGGTAGGTAAAAGGGTATGTCAAGGGCATACCTCAACCTATGCATCCTCCCGTCATCCATCACAACCACACACAAATGTATATATATATATGGAATAATGCTAAAAATCATGATTTCACAGCATATGCAACAATCATGAAAATAACATATAGCACGTCCAATCATCGTAAGAAAAACATGTATAGCATAATAACAATACAACACCACTTAGTTACCGTACGCAGTTAAAACTAGACTTAGCCCTCCCCCAGCTGTGTACGCTAAGGCCAGCCTACCTCATCTACCCGAGTGCTCTAGGGGCATAGAGGGTTCGGCCCCCTTGGGTTCCCTAAGAGTCAGCCCTCCCAGGTGTTGTCCTAGGGTTCTAGAGCCTCTAGGTGTCCCTAGTTCTCTATTTGAATGTTTCTACAAACCCCTAATGTGTAGAATTGGATCAATGTACCCTAAAGTATGTTTAGGTGGACTTGGCTGGCCCAAATGACCAAAACGATCTCATTTATTCGCCCGACTTCTGAAATCCATAACTAATTCACTTATTCGCCCGACTAAAACGAGTTCCAATTGAACGTCTAAATTCGTCTTGAGTCCCTCTATCATTCTAGCGTGCTAATTCACAGAAATAAAATAAATATATTTTACCTAATTTTTTTCCATATATATAACTTACCCGAAATAAATTCCTTGGCTGTATGCTAATCTGCGGCTTACTTGGGCCCACTATCCCCAGCTAAAGAATAAAATATTATTTTAGAATTTTTGGGCATAACAATTCCTCCCCCCTTAAAGAAAATTCATCCTTGAATTTTGAGATGAAGAAAAAAAGCTCACCTCGGCATCAAAAAGGTACGGGTACTTCTCTCTCATATCTTGCTCGACCTCCCAAGTGGTCTCCTGCCTTGAGTAGTGCTCCCAACAAACTTTCACCATGGTGACCTCCTTGGATCTCACCTTCCTCACCTGCTTGTCTAGGATCTCTACAAGCCACTCCTCATAAGAAATGGCCAGATCGACCTCCATCGCAGGAACATCTAGAACATGGGACTCATCCCTAACATACCTGTTAAGCATGGAGACATGGAAGACAGGATGCACTCGATCCATGCTAGGTGGTAGAGCCAACTCATACGCAACCATTCCTCTACGCCACAAAATAGGGAAAGGGCCGATGAATCTGGGATTCAACTTTCCCCTCCTCCCAAAGCACATAACCCCCTCTATAGGGGATGCCTTCAGGAAGATTGAATCCCTTTACTGAAACCCTACGTGGCGGGCTTTACCATCGACATACATCTCCTGACGACTCTGAGCTGCTAGAAGTCACTCCTTGATCAGGTTCACTTTCTCAACGGCGTCATGAACCAAGTCCAAAGCCTCAAACAGGGCCATAACGATGCTGCTATGGTGGATGTTATTATAGGCGAACTCTACCAAGGGTAGATGCCTCTCCCAGCTACCCTCTAGGTCCAACCCTCTGGCCAGGGATCTCCTACTCACGGCCAAGTGAGCTAAGCTCCACATCGACTTCCTGCTCAAAGCATATACTACTACATTTGCCTTTCCTGGGTGATACTGAATAGTGGAGTCATAATCATTTAATAGCTCAAGCCATCTCCGCTACCTCAAGTTCAGATCCTTTTGAGAAAGTAGATACTGGAGGCTCTTGTGATCGGTGAATATGTTACATGCCTCCCCATATAAGTAGTGATGCCACAGCTTCAAGGAAAAGACTTTGGCCGCCATCTCCAAATCATGAGTCGGATAATTCTTGTCATGGGATTTTAGCTGCCCGGATGCATATGCGACCACTCTATCGCGCTGCATCAAAATGCACCCCAATCCCACTCCATAAGTGTCACAATATACTGCAAATCCTCCCAACCTCGATGGTAGTGCTAGTACAGGAGCGGTAGTCAAGCGGTCGTTGAGCTTCTAAAAGCTCTCCTCGCATTTGTCATCCCAAATGAACTTTACTTTCTTCTGAGTTAGCTGCGTGAGCGGGGCGGCAATCTTGGAAAAAATTCCACAAACTTCTTGTAGTAGACAGCCAACTCCAAGAAGCTGCAGACCTCGGGCATGCTAGTTGGCCTCTCCTAGTTCTAAATTGCCTCAAACTTCACATGATCAACTTTCACACCATCCTAGGATATAATATGCCCTAGAAATCACACGTTGGTCAACTAGAACTCACACTTTTATAATTTTGCAAAGAGCTAGTGATGTCTAAGGGTCTCCAAAACTACCCTGAAGTGCTCCCTGTGCTCTGCTTCACTCCTAAAATATACTAGAATATCGTCAATGAAGACTATGACGAATCTATCCAAAAAGTCATTGAACACCTGGTTCATCGGCTCCATGAAGGTTGCTAGGGTGTTAGTAAGCCCAAAGGACATAACTAGGAGCTAATAGTGTCTATACCGCGTCCTGAAAGCCGTCTTCTGGATATCCTTATCCCTAATCCACAACTGATGATATCCTGACCTCAAATCGATCTTTGAGAACCACTAAGCCCCCTGCAATTGATCAAATAAGTCGTCAATCATGGGAAGCAGGTATCGATTCTTGATCGTCACCTTATTGAGTTGTCGGCAGTCGATACACATCCGCATAGACCCATCTTTCTTTTTCATGAACAACATTGGCGCCCCCCTGGGCGAGACACTTGGGCGAATAAACCCAATGTCTAACAGCTCTTGCAACTGCATTTTAACCTACTTCAATATACCAGAATATCATCAATGAAGACAATGATGAATTTGTCCAAAAAGTCGTTGAACACTTCACTCCTAGAATATACCCGAATGACGTCAATGAAGACTATGACGAATCTCACCCGTACTAGTGGCAGACCGGCAACTCGTTAGGAAAAATATCTGGAAAGTCCATGACAACTAGAGTACTCTCAATGTTGTTGGCCGAGCCTGTTGGGTGGACCTTAACACTAGAAGGGGGGTTTGAATAGTGTCAATCCCCTTTTTAAATTTCTTTTAACTAAATTTTGTCTTAGCTTAATGGAATTGTTTTTAATGAATGATATGATCACAATTCAATCACAATAATGAAAGCAAGTAAAGAGCAATGCAAACAAATCAATTTATAGTGGTTCGGCCAACTGCCTACTCCACTACCTTGGCTCCTTATCAAGGATTTCTAAACACTACTTTATAGAATGTATGTTTTCCTTTGAATACAGTTGAGGACACCCTTCTCCCTCACTTGGAGAACACCTCAATCCTATTCACCTAGGCAAAACACACTTCTACAAAGTTTACCCTAAGTGTTTCCTAGCACACCTAGCAAGATATCTTAACAAGAAAACAAGATTCAATAAATTACAAACTTTGGGAAAGAGCTAGTGAAGAAAGAATTAGACTCAAGCTTCTTTCCACCGCCTTCTCGTCTTCAACTTGCAACTGGAAGAAGACTTCAGTGAACGCAGCAAGGTTGAAGAGAAGAGATCAGCATCTGATGAAGTCGAAACTGGGAGCAGAGAGACGCGTGCAGGTGTTGCTCGTGTGAAGGTTTTAAGAATCACTTTTAATGCTCAAATAAGTTTTGCAAAAGTGTTTAATGAAGTTAGGTGAGGGGTATTTATAACCCCTCAGCCGAATGGCCGTTCAACGGATAAAAAATCGACCGTTGAAGTCGTTCGGTCGCAAGGCCGGTCAATCAGTCGGTCGACCGACGGATCGATCGCCAGGTCGGAACGCTGCAACTGAGAGAGGTCGGCCGACCGACGGGACGACCGCCAACATTTCTTTCGACATTCGGTTGACCCATCGGTCGATCGAATTACTGCAGCGAATCTAAAGATAGAGGCCATCTTTAGGTCGGTCGACCACAACCTTTCTGCCAAATTTTCACCTCTCTCGGTTGACCAACCGGTTGACTGGTCGATCCAATGGCTTCTGCGAATTTCTTGCGATCTCCGGTCGACCGAATGAGCTGCATGGCCATTTTATTGCCTTGATCGGTCGACCAACCGATTGACCGATCCCAGGCTGAGGATGATTAATTCCATGCATTTTTACATGCCAATTCTAAGGTTTTGGTTACCAAGTTTCAACTTGGATAACCTTACATTTTAGGCTTGGGATAAACTATTCTAGGGACATATTACATTAAATATTCTTGACTTAATCCGGAGCCTTTCTTCAATGATTTCTTCTTTCGTTCTTTGACGATCTTTTTCATCGTCTCGTTTGAACGGATTAGGCATGTGTATCGCAATCTCAACCTGAACTCAAAACTACACACTTGGATTAAATACATGTTTGTTATCATCAAAATAAAGATCGAGGCTTAAGAGAGATCCTTAAGCCAACAATCTCCCACTTTTTGATGATGACAAACATAACATTAAATTTTAAGAAAATTACTAGCATTTGTGAGTTTGAGTTAAGGTATTCAACTTTCTAACTTAGCCTATACATCCAACTTCTTATAAGTCAACCTATGCTTCCCCTATCAATGTGCATGTTCAAATTATCTATAACTTGACCTATGCTCCCCCTACCATTGTGCGTGTCATTTTAACTCCCCCTAACTATATCTCTTGCCCTTAACTATAAAACTCACACTACCTATATGTATCATGAAAACCAAGTGTGACCTTTGTTTTTCTCCCCCTTTTGACATCAATCAAAAAGGGTAAGAGTCAAGGTACAATTAATGAGATTTCATTATAAAGCAAAAAAACTGAGAAAGCCACAAAAACCAAGTATCATCTACCACTATAGTCCTTCCCATCAAAGCAAGCCTATAGAAGGCAAACATCAATAGGTCGCAAAGCCCCACTACAGAGCAATACATAAGTGTGATGACACTTTTATAGAATGCAAGTTTTGAAATCTTGAAAAAATTTCTGTAATCACAAGGTAAAGCACAAATTCCTAGTTACACCTTAAGTTTGTGAAACTCTCTTCAACTAAGGGTTTTGTAAATATATCTGCAAGTTGTTTATCGGTGGATACAAATTCTACCGATATGTTTCCCTTAGCTACATTATCCCTAAGAAAATGATGTCTCAAATCAATATGCTTAGTTCTAGAATGTAAGATAGGATTTTTGGTTAAATTAATTGCAATACTGTTATCACAATGTATAGGTATGCAAGAATACCTAAGTCCATAGTCTAAAAGGTTTTGTTTCATCCAAAGGACTTGCGCACAACAACTAGCCGCGGCGATGTATTCCGCTTTAGTAGTTGAAAGCACAACCGAATTTTGTTTCTTTGAGAACCAAGAAACAAGACTCGCTCCTAAGAATTGACAACACCCAGTAGTGCTTTTCCTATCTACCTTACATTCGGCAAAATCAGCGTTTGAAAAACCGATTAAATCAAATGATGCATGACATGGATACCATAATCCTAAGTCAACCATACCCTTTAGATATCTCAATATAAATTTTACCGTGCTTAAATGAGACATCTTAGGACACGATTGAAACCTAGCACATAAACATACGCTAAACATGATATCAGGTCTACTTGCGGATAAATAAAGGAGACTACCGATCATACCTCGATATCATTTTTCGTCCACTTTAATCCCGTCTTCATCTTTGTCAAGCTTGATGGATGAGCTCATAGGTGTAGAAGCTATCTTGGCTTCATTCATTCCAAATCTTTTGATGAGCTCCTTGGTGTACTTAGCTTGATTGATGAAGATCCCTTTGGAGGTTTGCTTGATTTGGAGACCAAGCATGAAGGAGAGTTCTCCCATCATACTCATCTCAAATTCATCCTGCATGCACTTAGCAAACCACTCTCAAAGCATTTCATTAGTGGCACCAAAAATTATATCCTCAACATATATTTGGACTAATATTATGTCATTTTCATGGTGCTTAATGAAAAGTGAGACATCCGCTTTTCCTATGTCAAAACCTTGTTCAATTAGGAAAATAGAAAGTCTTTCATGCCAAGCCCTAGGGGCTTGTTTTAAACCATATAAAGCCTCTTTAAGTTTGAAAAAATGATTAGTAAACTCAAAGCTTTCAAAACAGGGGGGTTGTTCAACATAAACTTCTTCATTTATAAAACCATTTAAAAATGCACTTTTCACATCCATTTGAAAGAGTTTAAAGCCCTTAAAGCTAGCAAATGCTAAAAGCATCCTAATTGCTTATAATCTAGCTACGGGAGCATTTGTTTCATTATAGTATATTCCTTCTTGTTGGTTGTACCCTTGTGTCACTAGCCTAGCTTTGTTTCTAATGACTAGTCCTTCTTCATCTAGTTTATTCCTAAATGCCCACTTGGTTCCAATTATGGTTTGATCACTAGATCTAGGCACTAAGTCCTGTACATTATTTCTATCAAATTGATTGAGTTCTTCTTGTATGGCTAATACCCAAAACTCATCTTCTATAGCTTCCTTAACATTTTTAGGCCCTACTTGAGAAACAAAAGCTACATATTGACATAATTTTTTTAGTTTAGAGCGTGTTACCACTCTCGTTGAAGGCTCTCCAATGACTTGGTCCATTGGATGATCTCTTACCAATCAGTATCCCTTGGGGAGAGGTGGTAGAGCTTCTTCTTCTTCACCTTCAACTTGAGGTTGACTTGAGGATGGAGGTTCTTCATGTTGGGTCTCCTCATTATCTTCATCCTCCACTTCCATATCATGAAGTGTGAGATCCTCAAGCTCCTCACCTACATTCACAATCTTGACATTTCTTGAAGAATCATTAGTTTCATTAAAAGTCACATACATAGATTCTTCAACTATCATAGTTCTACGGTTATAAACTCTATAAGCCTTAGAACTAGAGGAGTAGCCTAGGAAAATTCCTTCATCGGATTTTGAATCAAATTTTCCTAAATTCTCCTTAGTATTTAAAATAAAGCATTTACATACAAAAATATGAAAATATCCCACATTTCGGATTTTACCATTCCAAAGCTAAAAATGTGTTTTCTTGATTTTTGGTCTTAATAAAACACAATTAAGAACATAACAAGAAGTATTTATGGCTTCGGCCCAAAAATATTTAGGCAAATTATTTTCAACGGATCTGACGCTGAGGATTGGATTGCCTCGACAGAGGACTTCTTCAATTTCTACTCCACCGAGGATGAACATCATGTATCAATAGCATCCTTTCGATTGGAGGGAACAACGAAGAAATGGTTTCGCCGGATGCAGCACCACAAGCAACTGGCTGGCTGGCATCATCTAGTCGATGCTATCCGCTGACATTTTGAACCGACAGATCTTGAGCCTCCAGAAGGGTAGCTCACCAAGCTGATGCAGATTACAAAGGTTGAGGAGTATGGAGGAAGGTTCGAAGATCTCGCACTACGAACTACTAATCTTCCTAAATCTTTTCTTGTTAATTGTTTTGTTTCTGGGTTACGGACTAACATTAAGACGAAGGTCTTAGCAATGCAACTGGGAACCATGAATGATGCAATCACCATGGCTAAAATATTTGAGGCCAAAATTAATGCAACTCGACAGTTTCCTAGTGCATTCTATGGATCGAAGGGGGCTGTGAATCCGGGTAGCACTAAGAGGAATGGACTCTTACTGCTTTCGTCAATCACGGTGAAATCAATAACACCAGTGGGGGTAGCATCGTGAGCTGTAGAATCAGCAACACCTCCCAACTTCAGAGGGAATTGGCGGAAACTATCATCAGCTGAGGCTCAAAAACATCGCGAGTAGGGCCTCTGGTACTATTGCGATGAGAAATTTGTGTGGGGGCATAAGTGTAAGGCTCCACAGCTGTTTATGATGGACGAAGGAGGCGGAGGCAATGAATCTGAGTGTCAAGCAGAGGCAATCGAGGTGGAGTCTCCGGAACACTCATTGATTTCCTTCAACGCCATGTCAGACAATTTTTCACCCATGATGCTACGATTCAAGGAATTGATCAAAGGTCGAGAGGTCCAAGTACTTCTCGATGGGGGTAGTACCCACAATTTCATACAGTTAAGGATCGCTAAGCATCTGGGGTTGACGGTGGAATCCACTCCAGCATTCGAGGTGATGGTGGGTAGCGGCGAACGCATCCGCAATGAAGGAGTCGTGAAGAACTTGACAGTGAAAATACATGATTCCCTTGTGGTCACTGACTTCTATGCTCTACTGATTAAAGGATCAGATGTAGTACTTGGGGTAGCATGGATGGCAACCCTTGGTCCTATGGTGTTGGACTTTGCTAATCTACTATTTGAATTCCAGTGGCAAGGCACCAAACATTCATGGAAGGGCGAACATTCCTTACGGCCGGAGCTAGTTCAATGCAATACCCTACGGAGGATGAGTAACACTCAATCCTTAATGGAATGGTATCAACTTGAGCTGCAACCACCAGAGGAGGAAGAACCTTAGTGTGAACATAGGGAACTTGCAAATTTACTTGAGCACTTCCCTGTAGTATTCACTTCATCACCGGGGCTGCCACCGAAAAGGCTGACAGACCACAAGATTCATATACCGGAAGGACGGCCGCCAGTGAACGTGAAACCTTATCGTTACCCTCACTTTCAAAAAGAAGAGATTGAACATCAGGTACGGCAAATGCTAAAGGATGGACTTATATAGAATAGTAGCAGCTCTTTCTCTTCGCCAGTACTATTGGTAAAAAAAAAATATGGAACCTGGAGGTTTTGTGTGGATTACAGAGCTTTGAACGCCGTCACCACGAAAGATAGGTATTTGATTCCTACTACTGATGAACTATTTGATGAATTGGGAAATGCCCAGATATTTTCGAAGCTTGATCTGTTGGTGGGATATCACCTGATTCGGGTTCATCCAGCGGATGTATATAAGACGGCTTTTATAACTCACGATGGGGATTGCGAATTCTTTGTAATGCCCTTCGGATTGACTAACGCTCCGGCCACATTTCATTCAGTCATGAATGAGCTGTTCTGACCTTATCTCCGTAAGTTCATTATCGTTTTCTTCGATAATATATTAGTATACAGTCGCTCGATGATTGAGCATTTGCAGCACCTACGGATCGTCTTGGAGAATTTAAAAGCTCATCAATTTGTGGCCAAGCGCTCTAAATGTACTTTCGGAGCCTCAATGATCGAGTACTTAGGTCATTGGGTTTCAGCAGATGGCCTGAGAGTTGACTCGTCCGAAGTCAGCAGATGGCCGACACCACGCAATGTCAAATGGGTACGAGGGTTCTTGGGGCTCGCGGGGTACTACCGACGATTCATACGCAGGTTCTCATAGTTGGCCACACCCCTGATGGACCTGCTACGGGTCAAGACCTTCAACTGGAGCAATGAAGCTCAACTGACATTTGACCAACTGAAGCAAGCGTTGAGTAATGCACTGGTGCTAGCTCTTCCCGATTTCCAAAAGACGTTTGTGGTGGAGACAGATGCATCTAGCGTTGGCATTGGAGCGGTGTTGTCACAAGACAAGCGACCCATCGCCTTCTTCAGCCAGAAATTGGCGCCTCGAATGCAAGCCACATCAGTATATCAAAGGGAGATGTTGGCGATTACACAAGTAGTAAACAAATGGCGGCAATACCTGTTAGGGAGAAGATTTTTGATACTAACGGACCACCGCTTCCTGAAGGAGTTGAATACACAAGTTATCCATACCACGGATCAACAGAAATGGCTAGTGAAGTTGATGGGGTACGATTTTGATATACAATACAGAGCAAGCAGAGCTAACAAAGCGGTCGATACCTTGTTAAGGGAAGCCGAGTTCACTTTAATGACCCTGTCACAACTAGTGTTTGGTATTTTGGATGAAATACGAAGATTAAATCGAGAAAATGAGGAACTCTTAGCTCTGCATGAACAATAAGTGAGTGCTGATGGCGAATACTAGGTGTGCGATGGAATACTTCTATGTCGAGGAAGGATACTTATTCCTGATGACCAGACGCTTAAATCTCTACTACTCAGGAAATTCCATTGTTCAGTGATCGGGGGCATGCCGGAGTTAACTGGACCTACCACCGGGTTGCAGCCAACTTCTTTTGGAGAGGTATGAGGACTGACGTTCAGAAATTTATAAGCGAATGTCAGACATGTCAAAGGATGAAAGGCGAGCAGCTATCACCAGCGGGGTTGTTCCAACCATTGCCTATACCAGAGGCAGTTTTCGAAGACATAGCCATGGACTTTATCACTGGGTTACCTGCTTCCAATGGGAAGTCAGCCATCCTAGTGGTAGTGGACCGACTGACGAAGTACGACCATTTCTTCGCCCTGCTGAAGAAGTTCACCATAGAGAAGATAGCAGAGATCTTCGTTAATGGTGTTAGTAAACTCCATGGAGTACCTCCATCCGTTGTGAGTGATTGAGACAGTATTTTTCTAAGTAACATGCGGCAGGAAATTGCAAAAATGCAAGGCTTGGAACTGCGAATGAGCTCGGTATACCACCCACAGACGGATGGACAAATTGAGTCGTTGAATAAGTGTTTAGAAATGTACCTGCGGAGCTTCGTAGCAGATGAAACAGGGAGCTAGGAAAAATATTTGGTGTGGGCGGAATACTGGTACAACACGTCGTTGCAAGCATCGGCGAGAATGACCCCTTTCAAAGCTTTGTATGGAAGAGACCCACTCGGGTTAATTAGGTATTCGGGAGGAACTTCTAAGAATTCCAAAGTTGATCAGGAACTTGTGGCCAGAGAAGAGATCCTGGGGAAGCTTAAGGAGAATTTAAGGCGAGCGCAAGAACGTATGAAGTTTCAGGCAGATAGAAAGAGGAGAGAGTTACAGTTTCAAGAAGGGGAATGGGTCTTCATTAAGCTTCAGCCTTATCAACAATTGTCTTTGTGACTGTGGCGGCAACAAAAACTGGGACCACAATTCTTTGGCCTATTCCGCGTCCTCAAGAAAGTGGGAAGGGTGGCATATAAACTCGAGTTGTTGGCGACAGCCAAGTTACATCATGTCTTCAATGTTTCCGTCCTGACGTAGTGTCGCGGAAGACCAAATGTACAGGTGACGCCAATGGAGCTACTTGGCAACAGCGATGAAGTGAACGATGAGCTCGTGTTGGATGAAATGGAGCACTAGAGGGGGGGTGAATAGTGTGTTAACTAAATCTTTCGCCTAATTCTGATTTTAATCGTTTCTTGATTAGTTAGGCTAAGCACAATATTTATAGCAAGCGAAAGCAATAAATATGAAGCAATAGACTCGAACAAAAATAACAATGCTAACACAGAGATTTATAGTGGTTTGGCCCCAATGCCTACTCTACTACCTAAGCACCCCGCTTAGGATTTCCAAATTAAATTTACTAGATCTTGTTTCCCTTACAATGAGGACTTTACACAGAAAAGTCTCCGCTCTCCAACCGAAGGCACTTTCACACCCGAAAGTATCCTGCCATCCTACCGACAGCACTCTCCCACCTCTACGTAAGGGACAACTAGAACAAATCCTAATAAACTACGTTTACAACGGTGGAATTAAGCCTTAATACCAAGGCAACCACCAACCAAATCAACCTAGCAATCTAGGTTTACACACCTGATGTACAATAAAAATAAACAAAAAAATACAATAACAAATGGAGAAATAAATCAATCAAACCATACTTAGCTCCAAAAGACACTCCCTAATCCTTTTGATGCCTTGAGATGATGATTCAATAAAACTTGAAGGCTAAATCAAGGTGTTATCCTGGAAACTAGGGATTGTAGAGGGATGGCTCAAGAAATGCTTTATAATGATCAAGAGATGGCTCAATGGAGTTTAAGAGAGATCAAAAGTTGTTTAAGGAAGGTTGGGTTTGGGTATTTATAACCCTGCAACGGAAATAGTGCGTCAACGGGCGAGAAAACTAGCCATTTCCTTTGTTCGGTCGCATGCCGATCGATTGTCGATCGATCGACCAATCGACTGCTCACGACCGTTGCGCCTTCTGTGAGTTATGCGTACTGTTCGATCGACTGACGGGTCGACCAAATGAATCGCGAGATCAGCGATCCACAATTCGGTCGACTGAAGCGCTTCTGCCAAGTCGCAATTCTTGTGATCCTCAATCCGGTCGACCGACTGGTCGACCGAAGATCCTACTGCCAATTTTTGGTTTCGGTCCGTCGACCGAACCTGGGTTGAACAGGGCAGTCTGTTAATAAATTTAAAACATAAATGTTATATAAGAATTACCCCCCATTTGGATTCAATAAAAATATCTAAAAAATCAAAATCCTTAAGAATCAAAATCTAGTTTTTGGAGTCTAGTACAAATTTTCAGATAACATAAATTTTCTAACTTCCCTGGTCAAGTATGGGTAGGCTAAAGGCTTCCAAAAAAACCTTAAAAATACCTCGTTATCTAGTTTCTACCCAAGGAACAATTACCATCATTTTTTATGTCAAGATAATATCTAGGTCATATAGCCCTCCAAGGAGCTCCCTAGGCTTAGTGAATTCATGGCGGTATTAATATAAAGCAATTAATACGCATGCAAGAAATCAAACAAGGCAAACATGGCAAACAAGGAAATTCATGGTTCGGCCCCAATGCCTACTCCACTACCTAAGCACCCCGCTTAGGATTTCCAAACTAGGTTTTACTAGATTAATTAGTTTCCCTTACAACGAGGACTTTTCCACGGAAAGACTCTGCTCTCCAACCGAAGACACTTCCACACCCGTAAGTATCCCACCTTCCAACCAAGAGCTCTTTCCCACCTCAACCTAAGGGAAAACTAAAACTAATCCTAGTAAGCGCTAAGTTTACACAAGTGGATTTACTCCTTTTCACCAATTCACCCAATTCAAGACCAAACACCTGGTCTTCTACAAACCCAAATTAAAAAGATACAAATAACAGTTAAAATACAATTGAGAAGAGCTTGGAATGAAACCAAGAAGTCGAGCTCTTTTCAAGCCTTCGAACCTCCAACTCGTCAAGAGGATGAGCTCGAATTGAATCGCGAGTCGAGGCAGGAGCTGGAGCTTGAAAAAGTATTCGCGGAAGGAGCAGAGTGCAAGCGTTGATCGTTTGGAAGGCTTTAAATCTTCCTTTTGATTGCTCAATAAAAGCTGTAGAAGATGAGGAAGAACCTTAAAAGAATCATATGAGAGTATATTTATACCCTCGTGAAGAAATGACTGTTCAACGGATAGAAAACTATCCATTATAGCCGCCGGTCGAATGGTCGGTCGATCGACTGTTTGACCACCAGCATCGACCGCCAACATCGATCGCCACTTCTTCTCTCTGGTCGGTCGACCAATTAGTCGACCGCCAGACATAGATCGCGTGATCCGTGATCTTCGATCGACCCGTCGGTTGACCGACGCGATCTTGCGTCGTGGCAATTTCACAGGTCGGTCGACCGATTGGTCATCCGCTGCTCTCTGTCCATTTCAGGCCTCTGTCGATCGACCAAACGGTCGACAACCGGTTGATCGAAGTAGCCACTGCCTATTTTAGGCAGTGTTCGATCTACCGATCGGTCGATCGACAAGGCTACTGCCTTTTACCTTACCCTATTCGGTCGACCGAATTTTGGCTGAGATTGTTTTCTTCAGCCTTTTTCTTCCACGCTTCATTTTCGGGTTTCGTCTTTCAACGAGCATCATGTTGGAGAGCTTTTGACTTAATCTTTGGACTCATCCAAGCGACTTGGGTGCACTCGTCGATCTTCGAGAAACTTCTGCGACGAACCCGAGCGCGACGATCAATGTCGTTCCGATTTCTGATTTATCCGATTTATCCGATCGAGGACATCGAACGCTAGTAGATATGGAATCTGAAAGATATCTCAATGAAATCATTAGTCCCATGTTTGTTATCATCAAAACCATCAAGGCCGAGATTAAGGCTAAGGTTGAAAACCTAAAGCCAACAATCTTTCCCTTTTTGATGATGACAAACATCCTTGAGAAAATATAACATTAAAGCATAAGGATATCAACTTAGGGATTTCTCCCCCTATCAACATGCATATGTATGAAATAGACTCCCCCTATCTATATGCATGGATTTCCTATATTTTCCTCCCCCTTTTTTTATACACTTATCCCCCTTTTGACCTATACTCTTCTCCCCCTTTATCCATACTCTTCTCCCCCTTTTGACATCAATCAAAAAGGGCAAGAGAGGCTATCTACTTAAAGGGATGAAGCACAATTAATTTTTCAGGGAGATGAGACCCAAGAAAGTATTTAACATAAAACATGAAGGTTTCAATCAAAGAGATGGAAAACAATATTTGATATGAAAACAAAATTCATACATGATAGAAGAAAAGATAGATACAATTCAAAAGTAAAGCATGTATGCACTCCAATGTGCTCATATCTTTTTCATGACATTTTTAAATTTCATTCAAACTTTCAAAGAACCAAGATATGGTTATTTTAACTCATAAATTATCAAGTTTGAATAGAACCTAATGTCATTGAATCCAAGTTATGAACTTATCATGTTTTCATTTGAAATAAGCATGAAAGCATGAAAAATGCTAAGTCTCAAATTTTGCTATCTACTCATGTTTTCTCAAACATAGGCATCTAAACATCAAACATGAGATAGTGTAAGACTATGAATTAAGATTGGGCTTAAAATGAAATTTTTAACTTACTTTGTTGACTTAAGTCAACCTATACTTCTAGTTTTCAAAAATCACCCTTTTAAGTTTATTCAAAATCATATTTTTGATAAATGTTTTTGAAACTAATTTTTGGATGAAAGATTTGATACCAAATATAGAATACTCATTTTGATACCAATTATGGGATGAAAATTTTGATACCAACTATTGAATAGTCATTTGAAATTCATGTATCAAGATTGAAGTCATGAAGAATTTTCTAAGATCATTTTTCATCCTATATTACTTTCAAATAAACAAATGAATCCTAGCTATCATCCAAAGTATCAAAATCATTCCTAGAAATGATTTTACTCATGAAAATGTGTGAATGATATTAGAATTAGAATCCAAATGGTGTACATGAGTTTTTATTAAAGTTTTTTAAGAAAAATCAAAGTATAGAAAGATTGATATTTCAATTTAGGATGATACTTTGAGTTTTGAAATCCAACTTCAAAAATTTATTATAAATTAGATTCTTGATGAAATGTTTTCAAATTTTTACTTAAGAAACTAGATTTTTCAATGAAGGTGTAGTTTCAAGAATCACCTAAAAAAGATTTTTCTATATTTTTTTAAAAAAAATAATTGAAATTTATGCTAAATGTGGGTTGAAATGGTATTTTTGTAATTTTTTGTTTTTCTTAAAACTTTTTCAATTTTCATTCAAACTTTCATGACACCACATGATGGTCATGTCAAGAGTATATGTCAAGTTTGAAATGAAAATTTTGTCCTTGAGTTAAGATATCAACCTAGCATGGTTTCATTCAAAACTAAACTAGTTTTCATGAAACTTGCCATGTTTCAATCTTATCATTTACTCATGATTTTTCAAGTTTAAACCTATGAATACATAACATGATTAAATCTAAACATGTTTCTCATATATGGATCATGAATGAGACCTTTAAGTCAACTTGTTGACTTGGGTCAACATGGTTCAACAAGAGGTATTCATGAATTGACCTCTATGTCATTTTATTCATATCCATATTAATTTTTTCATTCTAAGAGCATGGAAACATGTCATACCTATTTCTAAATATGTTTATGAAATTTTTGAACTTAAAATTAAATGACCAAGTCGATTTGTTGACTTGGGTCAAAGCTTTTTCAACCTTAAGTCCTCTCAAGTGATGTTTATATCATATTTTTCATCTACATGTGAATTTTTAAGATTGAACACCTAGAATCATATCATGTGTGTCTAAACATGTTTGTTTCATTTTTACCTTAACATGAAGTCTCTAAAGAAGAATTTTAACCTAGTTCAATTTCATAGATATCGAGATATCATGAAATGAGCTAAGTTATCAAGATTTTTCCTACTCATGATAATTTCAAATAATTAGCATGCAAAGTCAATCATGAGTATATAGAGACATCATTAAACATGAATATTCAATCATTTTACAAATATTTTTGCAAAATTAAAACATACCTTTTTCTTAGAAATTTTGCCCAACTTTTCATATCCTTTTTCATTTACTTCTAGATAGCATAGCTTTCAATGTTTACAACTTGCAAGTAGACTTCATTAATAGCATAATGAAATAATATGTCAACTTAGCAAGCTAACTTACTACATAGCAAGGTTCTATGCAAAGATTCATTTAAAACATCAACCTATGCTAGATAGTAAAAGATTCATTTTAAATTAGTTTTCATGGTATCTAAATGAATCTAAGAGATCTTAAATTGTGAAATACTTAAAGAATAAGATCTCTACATATGTTAAACTAGTTTGGGCTTAAAAGGAATGTCTCTAATGACAAGTTCTAACTTAGGGCAAGTTTCATTTAATGAAATTTGCCTAAGTGCTAATATTCTACCTACTCATGAAAATTCAAGGGTTTAACATGCAACTCTAATCATGAGTATAGAGACATAGTTCAACCATGAAAATTGAGGTATTAGACTAGTAATATGCAATAACCAAAAACATACCTCATCCATGAATTTAGCCAAACTAATCTATTCTATTTAGTTATTAGCCTTCCTAAAAACATATAACTTGTAAGTAAGCTACACTAATATTTTTAGAGAAAATATAGCTACTTAATATATAACAGTTAAAATACAATTGAGAACCAAGAATGAAACCAAGATGTCGAGCTCTTTTCAAGCCTTGGAACCTCCAACTCGTCGAGAGGATGAGCTCGAATTGAATTGCGAGTCGAGGCAGCAGCTGGCGCTTGAAAAAGTGTTCGCGGAAGGAGCAGAGCGCAAGCGTTGATCATTTGGAAGGCTTTAAATCTTCCTTTTGATTGCTCAATAAAAGCCGTAGAAGATGAGGAAGAACCTTAAAAGAATCATATGAGGGTATATTTATACCCTCGCGAAGAAATGACTGTTCAACCGATAGAAAACTATCTGTTACAAACGCTGGTTGAATGGTCGGTCGACTGACTGTTCGACCGCCAGCATCGATAACCACTTCTTCTCTTTGGTCGGTCGACCGACTGGTCGACCGCGAGACATAGATCACATGATCCACGATCGTCGGTCGACCCGTCGGTTGATCGATGCGATCTTGCGTCGTGGTAATTTCGTAGGTCGGTCGACCGGTTGGTCGACCGCTACACTCTGTCCATTTCAGGCATCTGTCGGTCGACCAACCGGTCGACCGAAGTAGCCACTGCCTATTTTAGGCAGTGTTCAATCGATCGACAAGGCTACTGCCTTTTACCTTACCCTATTCGGTCGACCGCTTGGTCGACCGAATTTAGGCTGAGATTGTTTTCTTTAGCTTTTTTCTTCCGCGCTTCGTTTCTGGGTTCCGTCTTTCAATGAGCATCATGTTGGAGAGCTTTTGACTTGATATTTGGACTCATCCAAGCGACTTGGGTGCACTCGTCGATCTTCGAGAAACTTTTGCGACGAACCCGAGCGCGACGATCAATGTCCTTCCGATTTCTAATTTCTCCGATTTATCCGATCGAGCACATCGAACACTAGTTGATATGGAACCTGAAAGATATCTCAATGAAATCATTAGTCCCATGTTTGTTATCATCAAAACCATCAAGGCCGAGATTAAGGTTAAGGTTGAAAACCTAAAGCCAACACCATGTTTGTTATCATCAAAACCGAGATTAAGACCAAGGTAGAAAACCATACTTAGCTCCAAAAGACACTCCCTAGTCCTCTTGATGCCTTGAGATGATGAATCGATAAAACTTGAAGGCTAAATCAAGGTGTTATCCTAGAAACTAGGGATTGTAGAGGGATGGCTCAAGAAATGCTTTAGAATGATCAAGAGATGGCTCCATGGAGTTTAGGAGAGATCAAAAGTTGTTTAAGGAAGGTTGGGTTTGGGTATTTATAACCCTGCAATGGAAACAACGCGTCAACGGGCGGAAAACTAGCCATTTCCTCTATTCGATCGCATCCCGGTCGATCATCGATCGCCCGCGACCACTGCGCCTTCTGTGAGTTATGCGCACTGTTCGGTCAATCGATGGGTCGATCGAATAAATCGTGAGATCAGCGATGCGCAATCCGATCGACCGATCGGTCGATCGAAGCGCTTCTGCCAACTCGCGATTCTTGTGATCCTCAATCCGGTCGACCGATCGATTGACCGAAGACTCTATTGCCAATTTTTGGTTTCTGTCGTTCGACCGAACCTGGGCTGCACAGGGTAGTCTGCTATTTTGGATTACCCCCCATTTGGATTCAATAAAAATATCTAAAAAATCAAAATCCTTAAGAATCAAAATCTAGTTTTTGGGGTCTAGTACAAATTTTTAGAAAACAGAAATTTTCTAACTTCCCGGGTCAAGTATGGGTAGGCTAAAGGCTTCCAAAAAATCCTTTAAAATACCTCGTTATCTAGCTTCTACCCACGGAACAATTTCCGCCATTTTTTATGTCATGATAATGTCTAGGTCATATAGCCCTCCAAGGAGCTCCCTAGGCTTAGTGAATTCATGGCGGTTTCCGGATTTTCATGTTTTGGGATTCGGGGATGGTTTTGGGGTTCTTTGCATCATAAAGAGGATTACATTATAAACTAGACACCCTGGACCTAAACTTTAACTTCTCGACTAATCCGAGCGCCGACGAGCGTCCTTGCCGATTTCTTCAATTTCTTCGATTTTTCCAATCGGGGATGTCGTGCGCTAACCGATATGAAACCTGAAAGTAACTCTTCATGAAATCATTGTTCCATGTTTGTTATCATCAAAACCGAGATTAAGACCAAGGTAGAAAACCTTAGGTGTCGAACCTTGAGGACAAGGTTCTTGAAGGCCGGGCCATTGTTACAGATGTGGGGTTATCAGTAGTTGACGAGGAGCCTGGCCAGTACAAGGTACCAGCTGGCAGCGTCACCAAGTTCGTTGGGAACGCAAAGGTGAAGAAGAATGCTGCGGAGGAACGTAGGCACAAAGGGGAACGTCGGTCAAATCACTCGGGCTGGGCGAAACAGCAAACATGGCTCGGGCTCGGGCCAACTCGCAATCGAAGACAGCCACGTCATTACGATGTCTACCAAATGTAAAATATGAATAGTATAAATAACGAGATTGCAGCCGTAAAGAAAATGAACATTGATGATTGAATTCTTTTTACTATTTTTTCCTTTTTATCTACGTCATTATTTATACATCATTGATTTCATCTACGTCTCTTCACTATTTTTTTCTTTTTATCTACATCATTGATTTCATCTCCAGTAGTAGCTACTAGTGAGATCGCTCCTACATCACCAACAAATTATGATGAGTTGATTTTACAAATATGTAAGTAATTTTTTTGATACTTATAAATATTAGATTTATTCATTTATTTATTAAATAAAGCATCTTTTACGATATCTATGAACCGTAAATATAAGAAATAAGTTAACAACTAAATTTAAAATTTATATATCTCATCTGAATAATCATTTTCGAAACCTTTAATTAATTCCTCTTTTCTTCAAGCCGCCTACCACAACAAATGAATTGATATCGATACTTAATTAGAGAATTGCTATTATGTTAACTTGATTATTTTTATTTTGATAATGTCTCTTGTAATATTTCTATCTTTCAGACAATATGCTCAAAGATACTAACATTGCTCACACTGGAAGAGCTCAAGACAAGAAGCTTGG
This sequence comes from Canna indica, assembly GCA_034359265.1. Taxonomy (NCBI): domain Eukaryota; kingdom Viridiplantae; phylum Streptophyta; class Magnoliopsida; order Zingiberales; family Cannaceae; genus Canna; species Canna indica. Next base: position 44,384,048 of record CP136894.1, on the reverse strand, counting down.
ATTTCTTCCACCATTGTTCATTCCACCTCCACTATATTGTCATGGTCGTTTATGTTATCATCATTGATAATGTGACAATTGTGTTCAGTCATACTGTTTGTATGTTCAAGACAATAAGAAAAAACAAAAAAATAATAAATTTAAATTATTTGCAAAAACAAATATTTTGATAATCATGCTACCTATGACTAATTACTTAATATGTTTGAAAAATAATAAAAAATTGATCCATTTTTTTAAGAATATGAAGTGTACCGCAGTAATTCAAAATAATTCTATCATGTTTTTTACAAACGTAAACGACTATATTTCAATTTTCAAAAATAAAGATAAGAAAGCAACGATCGATCTATCCATTTGATGGGATACCTAGCCCATCAACTTCATTTGCTCAGACCATTGTCCTAATCGAAATATTTCAGTTAAAGTTGTTTCCAGTTGTTATCGTACAATCAGCACCTCCCCTGTTTTATTTTTTATTTTTTTTCACTTAAGCCAAATTGACCAATATGCCATCGACTTGGATCTAACATTAAGTTGACGCAAGTACTCAACCAAATCGCATTCCAAATGATTCCCCGAACCTGATTCAGACCCAAAGTCAAATTCTAATTAGATTAAGGTAAATTTCCATGCATACAAGCCATAACTTCGATCACGAACTCTGGTGATCCACTCGACCCGCTCCGATGCGCAACCCGGATTTCTCGCTGAAATTCAAAAATAATTTAAAATCAGTGCGGGTATTACAATCTTCCCCACTTAGAGAAAATTTATCCCCAAATTTTAGGGTGAGTTAAGACACTTGCTAAATCACTAAATAGGTGAGGGTTCTTTCATATCGTGCTCAACCTCCCAGTTAGCTTCTTTACCTCATTGGTCTTTGAAATAAATAGTGTCATTGAGCCAATCACATGTCGTTCTGTAGGGAAATATTTTTGTTTATTTAATAAATGAGGCAACTTTTCATCATATGTTGTATCTTTGATTTTGCTTATAAGATTGTGATGAACCCCATGAACTCGAGCAAATGATTCGAAGGCCCTGATGTGATCATGCAAGCGAGACTTTGAATCCAGATGCCCCTATTCTAAATGTTCCTAGTCGTAGGAACAACGATTAGGGGATCAGTGATTCCAATAAGACTAATGCACTTGGTATATGCCCTATACGATAGGGGGTAACTGATCGCACATTTATCTATGAATTATCATTAATGTACAAGTACAGGTGCTCATTAGGGAATGAGTTTACTGAACGAACCCGCTTGAGGAACACCGAATGGAATCCTTACTTGAGTGTCAATAGGATGTTCAACAGGTGGTAGTAGGTACAAGCAATCCTTGGACATGAGGTTGTCATGGTTACCTTGTGTTAGACAATCCATCACTTTGGCTTTATCCCTACGTGGCTTGCAAAGTCGTGTGCTGGGTAGTACTGGGCATGGGGAAGGATTCATAGAGGTAGGTGAACAACCAACATAAAATCGGTTACTCCTAGTGAGAGGAGATAGTGTCCTACGTATCCCTGCATGTGTCCACAACTTGGTTTCTGACAGAGTAGACATGAAAGTCAGAAAGAGGTTTCTAACATTTCATTATTGAGATGACAACTTGGCAAGTGGAATACATATGAATCGGTATTAGGGTTTGACACCCATACGAAAGACGACTTCAGAGATATTGTAATCGAAGGACTTGGTTGTACGGTAACTAATCACCGAAAGGAGTTTGATCCATGTAGATTGAACCTCATACTATTCGGGTAGTCATGACACATTTCTAGACGTCAATCTTAACTTATGAGTGGAGTCTCACATGACCACTCTAAAGGGGTTTAGTGTAGGCTCGTGTGATTCGACTAGAAAGTGTTCTATCGAATTCGACTCTCCGTTATGCACAACTCACTACTTGGTGTGGGTGTCACACTCCAAACACTAGGGTCATGTGACTGGCCAGAGTACACCTACGTACCCTGTAGCCTCCCAGACATGACAATAAATGCGGAAATAAATACACAAACATGCAAGTGCAAAGGTAGGTAATATCATAAGGAAATGAAATGAAGATGTCCTAAACACTATAATGAATATCGAAATACACCATGTTTGAATACATCAAATGAATAACTGTCCTAGATTCTACTACGACTTCGTGTCACGAGATCCACACCCTGAGCTCGCCACCCCAGCTACGCCACGTGTGCCAAAGTACCTCTACTGCTTTGGAGTTGTAATAAAAATAGTAAATAAAGCAAGGGTGAGTTCACAAGAATTCAGTGAGCAGCTCATCCTTGTGTCCACCCTAATCATCGTATAAAACAAAACTAACAGATTGCATCATAATCAAATTGAACTAGAAGTAAATAAATAAGTGCATGTACAACCACACATACAAACACCTCCATATATCCATACATCCAATCATCAAAACATTCATGCAATCTGCACAATCTGGTGCCCCATGCCAATCTTAATCCGGCACCCCGCGCCAATCTCCGGTGCACTTGCATGAACCCAGCCAAGCACAATGCAACATCCACACATCACAGGCAAGTATTAGATACAACATCATCAGCAAAGTAAATAAGAAAACCCCACAACCCCGGGGAAATAACCACACTACTTATGCACATGTACCTGCCCATCTGAACCCCGAACCGGGCTCCAGTACTCTAGCAGAGGAACTCAGATGTCCTGGAATCACATCCCAAGGATCTCATATATAATATCCACAAGCATAGAATATGCAAAACAATTTCCTCATCGGGTAACACAAGCCATGCTTGTCATTGCAATCCGTAGAAGCAAAATATATAAACCTGAATTAAGATTAAATAAAGCATAAATCCTACCAAAAATCAGTAATATTAATACAATAAACAAACTGATTTTTCCTGTATTTATCTAGAATTTTAATCCTGTAAAACATTTGGATAATCACACAAGCTTTCAAGATAAATCTGGAATCTCGTAGTCGTACGAACTGGCCTATATGTGCATATCATGTCTCTGCCCTTATACATATATTTTCCTCCCAAAAATATATCAATTACCTACTTTTAATATTAGGAATTTAACCAAAATAAATTCCATGTCAAATAGATAAATCAAATCCATACCATTTTTCCATTAATTTATATTCTACGGTATTATCTCTATAGTATAGGGTGTATCCTAAGAGTTCGCATAAATGTGACCCTACAATTATTTTTCATAATCAACCTAGAGTGTATGAAGTCATGACAAGGTGTGCTAAGAACCTACGGTGTCGTAGTTGTCTCTAAAATTATGAAAACACCCCTACCCGGCCTACCTTACTTCTCTAGAGTAGTTCTAATGTAGCCGGCCCATAAATTCCAATTCCACACAATTAAATATATATATATATAATTCATGAATAATATTGGGAATAAACCTAGAATTTCTATATATTTCAGACAATGCATTGTCACACCCCAAATCTGGTATGACCGACTAGGGTACGCCACCTACCCCGAAGCCTAATCCAAATCAAACCACATATGTAACAAAACTAGACCTGAACATTTGATAACATCTCAAGGATTTTTAAATGACATTTTTTTAAAAAGAAAAATCCCAAAACACCAACTCAATAATTAACTAAATGTTCAAATTGATTTCAAAGCTTAATTACTAATAAAGACACCTCAAAGTAATAAAAGTGCAGAAAAATAAATAACAGAATCGACATGACTAAACAACCCAAGAAAGAGAAAAAAATGACTAGGTATCCCCCTCGACCACGACATATCACGAGACTCATTGTCCTACCGCCGCCAGCCGCGCTATTACCCTGGTACCTCTCTGATCTAACTCGGGTGCTGAAAAATAACATAATGAGGGGTAAGTCCAACTAGGACTTATTGAGTAGATAAGTCCTCGATTTCACCACATATCATCATCATGCAAATCAAATATCATATGAGTAAGCATAAGAAATATAAAACATAGTTTTTGGAGCATTTATTTTAGCAAAGCAATCATCGACGTCATCATGTAGCAACCGGCAAGAATTATGCCACAACATATAAATATGCTCAATGCAACAATCAACATGCTCAACCCGGACCCGTCGGTCCTCATCACCACAGAGGGTAGTTGCTGGACCCGTCGGTTGGGGTATGCTCTCCCCTCACCGACACGGCTTTTACGATCCGTCTCATTGGGGCTTACGTTCCCCTCATCAGTCGGGTCTCCGAACTGTCATTTTGGGGTATGATCTCCCCTCACCAGTCAGACTTTCGGAATAAGGCCAATGCTGTCTCTTTGGGGAATACCCTACCCTCACCAGCGAGGCTTCTAGAAAATGCAACAAGCACATCACAACATCACACACGCAGGTATATAATATAGAATAAATGTGCTATCAACAGGTACGTAAAAGGGTATGTCGAGGGCAAACCTCAACCTCCGCCTCCGCTCGTCATCCATCACAACCACACACAAATATATATATGGAATAATGCAAAAAATCATGATTTCACAGCATATACAACAATCATGAAAATAAGATATAGCACGTCCAATCATCGTAAGAAAAACAAGCATGTATAGCATAAAAACAATACAACACTGCTTAGTTACCCTACGCAGTTTAAACCCGACTTAGTCCTCCCCTAGTTGTGTACTCTAAGGCCGACCTACCTCCTCTACCCGAGTGCTCTAGGGGCATAAAGGGTTCGGCCCTCTTGGGTTCCCTAGGGGTTGGCCCTCCTAGTATATTTCTTAGGTGGAAAAATCCTATTTTTACTTTCCTAAATCTATCCCAAATTTGCCGGCCACCCTAGGGCTCCTAAAAGGCCCTAAAGGGGGCGGCATACCCTAGTTCTTCGCCAAAACCCCTTCTTTCTTCAAGATCTCAAGCAAGCATCAAGAAACCTTAACAACCATGAATAAATCCTCAAGAAACCATTAATAATTTTTATAGGAAGGGGGCAGCACCGCAAGGGAAGGGGTGGCTAAATCGCCGAAATCTCGAACCGATGGAATCACAACGATGATAGGAAAACCCTTGATACAAAAGCTCAACAAATACAAAGAAATCGAATTAAAAATCGACAAAACACCGTGACATAGGGGTGGAGGCATGGCTGATGAAAAGAGGGAAATAGGAAGGCTAATCCACTCACCTTTTTGGAGAAACTGGGAAGGAAGAAGAAGCGGGGAATCTTCCTACGTTGAACGCCGACGAACTCGTGAAATCCCGGCTCCAGCGGCTCCTCCTCCTCCTCTTGGTGTCGCCTCCTCTCCCTCTCTATCTATCTCTTGGGTGGCGTGCAGCTGAAAACAGCACCATGCGCCCCTCTTTTCTAATTTATGGGACTTGGCTGGCCCAAATTACTAAAACGCCATCACTTATTTGCCCGACTTCTAAAATCCATAACTAATTCATTCTAACTACAATTCGAGTTCCGATTGAACGTCTAAATTCGCCTTGACACACTCTATCATCCTAGCATGCTAAATTACAGAAATAAATTAAATATATTTTTCCTAAAAAAATTTCATATATAAAGCTTACCCGAAATAAATTCCTCTGCTCTACGCCAATCCGCACTAACTCGGGCCCACGGTCCCCTCCTAAAGAATAAAACATTATTTTATGATTTTTGGGCATAACAATTCCTCCCCCCTTAGAGAAAATTCATCCTTGAATTTTGAGATGAAAAAAAGATGCTCACCTCTGCATCAATAAGGTACGGGTACTTCTCTCTCATATCTTGCTCGACCTCCCAAGTGGTCTCCTACCCTGAGTAGTGCTCCCAACGAACTTTCACCAAGGGGACCTCCTTGGACCTCATCTTCCTCACCTGCTTGTCTAAGATCTCTACAGGCTGCTCCTCATAAGAAATAGCTAGATCGACCTCCACCGCAGCAACATCTAGAACATGGGACTAATCCCTAACATGCCGCTTAAGCATGGAGACATGGGAGACAAGATGCACTCGATCCATGCTAGGCAGTAGAGCCAACTCATAATCAACCGTTTCTCTGCACCGCAAATAGGGAAAGACCCGATGAATCTGAGGTTCAACTTTCCCCTCATCCCAAAGCACACAACGCCCTTCATAGGGGACACCTTCAGGAAGACTGGATCCCCTTCCTAAAACTCTACGTCATGGGCTTTACCATCGACATACATCTTCTGATGACTCTGAGCTGCTAGAAGTTGCTCCTTGATCAGCTTCACTTTCTCAACGGCGTCGTGAACCAAGTCCGGCCCTAGCATCTGGGACTCGTCGGCCTCAAACCAGCTTATCGGCGACCTACACTTGCGCCCGTACAAAGCCTCAAACGGGGCCATACCGATGTTGCTATGGTGGCTGTTATTATAGATGCACTCTACCAAGGGTAGATGCCTCTCCCAGCTACCCTCCAGGTCCATCACGTACACCCTCAGCATGTCCTCGAGCGTTTGAATGGTCCTCTATAACTGACCGTCTATCTGAGGATGAAAAGCAATACTGAACCGCACCTGCGTACCCAAATCCTCCTCAAACGACTGTCAGAATCGAGCGGTGAACTGAGTACCTCGATCGGATATGATCATAATTGGGATCCCATGGTAAGCCACAATATTGTCAAGGAACAACTGCGCATATTGTTCGGCAAAGAATGTTGTCTTCACAAGAATAAAGTGCGCTGATCCACCACCACGCAAATAGAGTCATTTCCTTTTTCTAACCTCGATAACCTGGTAACAAAGTCCATGGTTATATTTTCCCATTTTGATTTTGGTACCTTGAGATTCTTCAACAACCCTATGATTCTCAAGTGTTCGGCATTTACCTGCTGACAGACCAAACATCTGGACACGAATTTCTCATCCCAAATAGTACAGGAGCAATAGTCAAGCGGTCCTTGAGCTTCTGAAAGCTCTCCTCGCATTTGTCATCCCAAATAAACTTTACTTTCATCTGAGTTAGGTGGGTGAGCGGGGCGGCAATCTTGGAAAAAAATTCCACAAACTTCCTGTAGTGGACGGCAAACCCCAAGAAGCTACGGACCTCGGTCACGCTAGTCGGCCTCTCCTAGTTCTGAATTGCCTCAAACTCAACATGATCAAATTTCACACCATCCCAGGATACAATATGACCCAGAAATCACACGCTGGTCAACTAGAACTCGCACTTTTAGAATAAGTCATCAATCATGGGAAGCAAGTATCGGTTCTTGATCGTCACCTTATTGAGCTGCCGGTAGTCGATACACATCCGCATAGACCCATCTTTCTTTTTCATGAACAACATCGGCGCCCCCCCAGGGTGAGACACTTGTGCGAATAAATCCAATGTCTAATAGCTCTTGCAACTGCACTTTAAGCTCCTATAATATACCAGAATGTCGTCAATGTAGACTATGACGAATCTGTCCAGAAAGTCGTTGAACACTTCACTTTTAGAATATACTAGGATGTCATCAATGAAAACTATGACGAATCTGTCCAGAAAGTCCTTGAACACCAAGTTCATCAGCTCCATGAAGGCTGTCGGGGCATTAGTAAGCCCAAAGGACATAACCAGGAGCTCATGGTGTCCATACCGCATCTTGAAAACCGTCTTCTAGATTTCCTTATCCCTGATCCTCAACTGATGATACCCTAACCTCATATCGATCTTTGAGAACCACTAAGCCCCCTGCAACTGATCAAATAAGTCATCAATCATGGGAAGCAGGTATCTGTTCTTGATCATCATCTTTCTTTTTCATGAACAACAACGGCGTCCCCCAGGGCGAGACACTTGGGCGAATAAACCCAATGTCTAACAGCTCTTGCAATTGCACTTTAAGCTCCCTCAGTTCAGCAGGTGTCATTCGATATGGGGGGATCGATATAGGCTTCACCCTCGGCTACAAATCAATACAGAACTCGGTCTCCCACACTGGTGGCAGTCCCGGCAACTCCTCAGAAAACACATCTAGAAAGTCCATGACAACTGGAGTACTCTCAATGCTGTTGGCTGAGCCCTCGCCAGTAACATCTGCAGAGAGAAAAGCCAAGAAGGACTAACAACCACCCACCATCAGCTTGAGGGCATGGAGAGCAGAGATCACACTGATAGAGTCCCCTCGCCCATCGCCCTGAAAGGTAAAGGTTGGTATTCTCGGCTTTCAAAATGTAACCACTTTTATCCTGCAATTGATAGATGCATAATGGGCTGATAGCCAGTCCATGCCTAGAATTACATCCAACTCTAAGGTCGATAATAGCATCAGCTCTGCTTTCATATCATGCCCACCTATGGAAATGTCGCAATCCCTCAAGACCGTCCTCGCAACAACAACACTGCCTGTAGGTGTAGACATTGCTAATGGTTCAGCTAACTAACTTTAATATTTCCCCAACCGCAACGCCAGCAACTCAGATAAGAATGAATGAGTAGAACCTAGATCAAACAGTGCATAAGCAGGTAACGAACTAACTAAAATGATACCTGTCACCACTGCATTGGACACCTCTGAGCCCTTAGACGTCAATGCAAAGACATGAGTAGGTGGCCTTCCTAGGCCCGCCGTGCGCTGCTGTCCGGTCCCCTAAGTTTGAGTCCGCTACGCCACTGAAGCTGTCGACATAGGAGGTCTCCCTCTGGGAGGTAAAGCTACTTGACCGCCTACAGGGCAGTCCCTCCTGATATGGCCTGGCTTGCCACACCCAAAATAGGTAATCGAACCTTAGCAAGCTCCTTTGTGCCTCCTCCCACACTGTTCGCACCTGGACCTTAGCCATCGGTTGTCCCATCTGCGTACGGCCTTTGAAATTCCCTTGTCCTTGGTTATGTGGGCACGTCATCACTGTGCCAGCACCCTCAGACTGGGTATGCCTGTCCTCCTGAAGGTGCTGCCTGAACCTCTTCCGAGTTAGTCCATCCTGTCGGTCAGTAGGTACCATGGCTTCCTTCCGCATTGCCTCATCCACCACCCGCACATAGTTAGTGTCGCTGGTGTAGTGTATTAGTTTGCCAATCTGTACACACAAACCCTCCACGAACCACCTCACCTAATCCGTCTCAGTCACCACTAGGGATGGGTGGTAACGGGACAACCGTGTGAATTCGATCTCATACTCTGACACCATCATAGTGTCAGTTGGCGAAACTGCTCGAACTCCCTAGCCTGCCTCTCGCGGACATTCCTGGGTAGGTACTTCTAAATGATAGTATTTCGGAATTCTCCCCACGTAGGGGTTTGTGATGAGTCCCCATACGCGCCCTCCATGACCGGTGCCACTCTTTCACTAGGCCTTTAAGCTGCAGCCCAACTATATGCGTCATCGCCTCAGAGGAACACTCCAAGACCAAGCATAACTTTGTGTAGTCATTTAGCAATGCCGTCACCTCCACTGCCTGATCTGTGCCTGTGAATACTAGAGGCTTTAGCTTTACAAAATCCATGTAGAACAAGCTGTGTACCACTGGCTCTCACCGGTCCTCCTCTCTGCATCCAGATTGAGTTGTCTCGACTGGCTCGGTCACTATGGGTGCCACTGGTGGTACAAGTTGGGTCCACTGCTGTGCTAGCTCCCGCTCCTTGCGAAGCTCCTCGCACTCTCTACGGAACTCCTCCGATTCTCGACGGAGTTCGTATTGTTCTCTACGAAGCTCCTCAGTCAGCTCCGTCACTTGGGTCTCTAGCAGTACAACTCTGGGATCTCGCGCTTCCTCCTCATGAGCCAATTGGCTGGTAGCACGGCCTCTACCTCGTCTACGACCCCGACCTCAGCCTCCTCTGCCAATAGAGTTACTTCCGCTTTCGCTCATCATGGCATCATCATATGCCTCCATTTCTATTAGCAAGAAAGAAAGTACTACAAAATTTCAATATATGAATAACAAATTAAATAAAAAATACGTACCGCCGCTGGTGCGCAGGTTCAGCTGTCGATCTCGTGACTAGGACATACCATATGTGAACACGCTAGCAATAACAGCATAATATACCTACTATCCTATTGTCATATCCGCTCTGATACCACATTATCACACCCTAAATCTGGAATGACTGGCTAGGGTACGCCACGTACCCCAAAGCCTAACCCAAACCAAACCACGTATGTAGCAAAAATAGACCTGAACATTTAATAAACATCACAAGGATTTTTAAAAGACATTTATTTTTAAGAAAAATACCAAAATACCAACTCAATAAATAACCAAATGTTCAAATCAATTTCAAAGCCTAATTACTAACAAAGACGCGTCAAAGTAATAAAACTCCAGAAACATAAATAATAGAGTTGACATGACTGAACAACTCAAGAAAGAGCAAAAAATGACTCGGTATCCCCCTCGACCACGACATGTCACGAGACCTGCTGCCCTATCACCATCAGCTGCACTACTGCATCACGTTACCTCTCAGATCTAACTCAGGTGCTGCAAAACAACAGAATGAGGGGTAAGTCCAACTAGGACTTAGTGAGTAGATCAGTCCTAAATTTCACCACATATCATCATCATGCAAATCAAATATCAAATGATTAATCATAAGAAATATAAATCATAGTTTTTGGAGAATTTATTTTAGCAGAGCAATCATCCACATCATCTTGTAGCAACCTGCAAGAATTATGCCACAACATATAAATAAGCTCAATGCAACAATCCACATGCTCAACCCGGACTCGTCGGTCCTCACCGTCATATAGGATAGGTGGTCAACGTGGCCCCCGATCTACCACCCAGCCAGTGTCGTCTCTTTGGGGTATGCTCTCCCCTCACCAACACGGCTCTTCCAATCTATCTCATTGGGGCATACGTTTCCATCACCGGTCGGTTCTCGGGACTATCTCTTTGGGGTATGATCTCCCCTCACAAGCCGGACTTCCGGAATAAGGCCACCTCTTTGGGGTATACCCATCTTTTGTATTCTATTGAATCTAATCTCTGTCTAGTAGGGTTTACTCATGCAGATTGGGCTAGTAATATTGATGATAAAAAGAGTACTACAAGTGGTTGTTTTTATATTGGTTCAAATATGATGGGTGGTTAAGTAAAAAGCAGAAGTCTATTTCTCTTTCTTCAGTAGAAGCAGAATATTTGGCAGCAGACAGTTGCAGCACACAGTTGATTTGGATGAGGAATATGCTGTTAGATTATGGTTTCAAACAGGAGGAAATGGTTCTATATTGTGATAATACTAGTGCTATAAATATCTCAAAGAATCCATTTTTTCATTCTCGTACTAAACACATTGATATTCGATTTCATTACATCATGGAGTTAGATGAAAGGAAGGAGTAGCAACTAGAATAAATTTCTACAAATAGACAAGTTGCAAATATTTTCACAAAAGCATTTAATGGAGAGAGGTTTGAGCAGTTGAGATTTTCTCTAGGACTTTGTGTCTTATGAAACAATTGGTTTATATAGAAAAAAAGGTGGAAAATTGAAAGGTTTTTAGTTTTTTATTTATTTCTCCACTTAATTTGTTCATTGAAGGCTGATAAAGATTCCCTCAAATTTCGGCGGGAGTATCAAACTTTATTGCATACCTTTTAAGAAGGCCAGCACGTGTGGCATCATTTATTGGAAATCCCTAAAATTCTGCCCCTAATTAAACATGTGGCATCATTTATTGGAATCCCTAGAATTATGCCCCTAATTAAATCTCTTGGCGCCGCAACCTTGTTCATCTCCTGAAATTGGAACCGATGAATTCCTCTTCTCTCTCGACCACTCGATTGGCTCTCATCTCTTACATAGAGGTTTCGAAGATGACTGGTGAAAAGAGGAAGAAGAGTTTCGTAAGGAAAGTGTATGCATCTTCGGCTAAGCAAATGTCTTCGTCCAAATCAGCTGAAAAGATTGAATCGCCTCCTCCTGCACCCCCACCAGAAGAAATTTCACCACCTCCAACTTCTCAAGGACATTAGCTAAGAAATAAATCCGATCAAAGACCAGCAGACCAACCAATGCGAAGGAGTGGTAGAGGTATGACATCTAAACTCCCCAAATCCCCACCTAGGGTTTCAGTTCTTGAGGGGAAGAAATTATCAACTAAGGGGGAGTGTAGAGTTGATGTCAAAAATTCTTCTGGTTCTATTGCTCGTGTTGATACTACTGGAATAGCCAGCCTTGATATTAACTTACCAATTTCAACTCCAATGAATACTAGTCCAGCCCTTGTTGATATCTCTCATCTTAGTAATGTTTTTCATGACTCTATTCCAGGCCGAACTGGTCCCTGTTTATCCTCTACAGATTCTGGTCTTAATGATTAGGAAAGAGATCCTGCTCAAGCACAAGAGACAGTCACTGATGTCGATTGTCTCAATTCCTGCTAACATCTCCCACCTGTTTTAACTAAAGAAGCACCAATCGAAACTGCCTCTCAAGTTCATGAGGATGAATCTACTCTAGTTCTTTTGTCTGAGATAGTTCCAGTTGAGACTCTATGTTGGTGAAATGGCCTACACTAGAGGGGGGCGAATGTTGTGTTTACTAATCTTTTCGGCTAATTCTGATTTTAAATATTTCTTACAACACTTAGGCAAGTTATTAATTTAACGGCTAAATGCGGAAGCGATTAATAAAGCAATAAACACAAACAAATATAAGCAATACTAACACAATGATTTATAGTGGTTCAGCTCCGATGCCTACTCCACTACCTAATCACCCCACTTAGGATTTCCAAACTTGTTTTATTAGATTATCTTGTTTCCTTTACAACGAGGGCATTTTAATCGGAGAGTCTCCGCTCTCACACGGAAGGCACTTCCACACCCGGAAGTCTCCGCCTTCCTACCGAGAGGATTCTCCCACCTCAAACCTAAGGACAACAAGAACTAATCGTAGCAAACTACGTATATACCAATGGAATTAAGCCTTAACACAAAGGCAACCACCAACCATACAAGACCTAACAACCTAACAAGCTTGTAGGGGTCGAAGGATGTCTCATGAAGCATTAAGAGGTCATAGGAAGGCCTAGAACGCCTTTAGATAGGCAAAAACACCCAGTGATCGACGGGAACAACGGGTATAAATGTCTATTTTTTGAGCCGTTATGCCGTCAGTCGATCGTTGGTCTATGGCTAGTCGACTGCCCGAGCGACCGGCCATCGACCGTGAGGTCACTGCAAATTTTGGACCTCTAGCGGTTAAATGGCGGTCGGTAGCCGGTGGTCTGGCCCACCTACGAGCCAGCGATCGATGCTCAAATTCTAGGTTGATTTTTGTTGTTGATCGAATTTTGGCTCTTGGGTTTGGTTCTTTAGGGTTCTTGGCATCATACTAAGGATTTTACAATTTATCTAGACACCCTAAACCGAGATTTTAACTTACCGACGAAATCCGAGCGCGTCGTGCCTAACTAAAAAGAGAAGGAGTTCAAACAGGAAGTTCTCTAGAAAGTCCAAATTGTGATCTGGACAACATTTGAATTTGGATACAGATTCATACAATGAGCCCTTGATGGTTAGGGCTGTAGAACTGAAGAAATCTAAGAAGAGGAAAACCTAATCCTGAAGATACTAAAGAAAAAGGAAAAGTTTGTTTGAGAAGACAACGTCTCCTGCTTCCATGAAAAACCCTTAAAATTTGCTTCCAAGAAGTTTGAAAATAAAACAGTAGTTAGCAAGCTATGGATGTGGCTTTTTTCAGATGATCTCTATCCAATATGGAAGACTCTTCAGTCAAGAGGTATTATCTCCGAAAGATCTCTAGACGTAGCTCAAATTTCTCTAAAATGCTAATATGTTTTAGACATACTTGAAAAGAGAAACTTGTCTAGCTCCTTTATGATTGTTACATCATATTGCAAACTGCATATTTTGGAGTTTTACTGCAATATTGCTGAGGATATTTTAGATTTTGACAGTAGTCATTTTCATCAAGTTTTTGTTAGAGGAAAATGGTATTCCTTTAGTCCTGAAATAATTAATGAGTTTATAGGCTTTACTCCTTTTTCCTCTTCATTTGATCTTCCTGATGAGTCTAATTCAGATTTTTTGAAAACTGTGGGGACTGAAGCATCTAATGGTAAAATCACCAACTGGATAGGAGGTCATGATCTCAAATCCTCTTCTCTGAATACCTTTTATATGGTACTCTTTTTTATTGCTAGGAACTATTGGATCCCAACTTCACACATAACCTTCCTAAACAAAGAAATGGTCATCTTACTCTATAAGATTACAAATGGGATTAATTTTGATCTTGACAGTTTGATCTTTGAGCAGATTACTTCACTTAGATGTAGACTCAATTCTAAATCCAAAATGTTCCTGAAATTTCCAAATCTAATTTATGGAATTTTGGAAAAGCAAGATTTTAAATGTTCATTAGAGGAATTTTTTGAACAAGATGATTCTTCTTTTAAAATTCACCTTAAGCTTCTGAAAAGGGTAAGTACTCCACTGAAGACCCACTAAGGTTCTAGTTTCTTAAAGAAAACTTCTAGTATTTCATCTACTAGTGAAAGATCTTTTCTTGAGGAGCTATTTATTGCAAGGGAAACAATGGCCCTACTTCAGCAACAGATTATTTCTTTCGAGAAGATAATAATTGAGCACTTAATAGCAGCTTCAATAGGTCCTGCTTCTCCTTCTTCTGGGAGTCTATCTGATTCTTCATCTTCAGACTGAGATTGACTAATTTCTCCTTTGGCTTAATATGCCAAAAAGGCGGAGAACAAATCTAGTTGCAACCTTTTTATCTTGTCTATTTGATGGTTGCAACTATATTTATGATGGTGACTTAAACTTGGTTGTTTGATTGGACTGAGTTTGATGTTTGTTTGTGTGACTGGTGGTTATCTGGTTGTAATATTTTGTTCTGACTCTGAGGATTTTGAAGAACAGTTGCAACTCTGAGGTGTTATGCTTATGTTGAAGAACAGTTACAACTGCTGAAGACAGTTACAATTGCTCCTATACTTATGGATTTCAAGATGAGGATGTTGCGGAATGATGACCTTTGGGATATTATAATTAATGATGATTCTCTTTTATCTCTCTGATATTTTAATCATCATTAATTATCTTTTTATTGTCTGTTTAATTTTATGGGTAGTGGAGTGGTCTTCATTGATGTCTCCAAGCGTTACTCCTTGAGATTTATAGTCCTTGCTTTATGGTGATTTAGAGCTGCCATTTTAATTTGAACTGATGATGTTAATGATCAGTGTTTAAGTCAGCATTTATTCAGATTGGTCGGTTGTCACATATATATAGTGGTGAGAAGATCTAAATGTTTAACTCCAAGGTGCGTACACTTTGTTGCCAATTATTTGAGGAGTTGAGACTGTTGAGTGCAAAGATGAAAACAATCTACTTTTCTTATCTTCAAGCTAAGATGGTTGTGGGCTATTAACTCACTACAACACAAGGACTGTGTGGAGAACAGAACTCTATGGCTGAGATGTCATAGAGAGGCAAGTTGGTATGTACTTGTAATCAGTGTTGTCAAACTCGCGAGTTAACTCGTAAACTCGGATGAGTTTACGATCCCAGGTATCAAAATCGAGCTAACTCGCACTCAAACTCATTTTTGGGTAAACTCGGGTAAACTCGGGGTAAACTCGGTAAACTCATACAAACTCGGTTAAACTCGCGAGTAAACTCGGTCAAACTCGTAGTAAACTCGGATGAACTTGATTTGATGATAATTATTATGGAATGAACTTGTACTTTTATATTTTTATCTTTGAGTCATTGTGTGTGCTTTATTATGGACTTAGAATGCTTCATTATGTATGTATTAGACTTGTACTCTTATATTTTATCTTTATCTGTGCTTTATTAGGGAGTTGAACTACGCCTTAATTATGATTTTTAGATTATATGATTATATTTTTATAGTATAATATTTTTTAATATTGTTTTAATATCAGGTAAACTCTTACGAGTTTACAAGTCGAGTTCACGAGTCGAGTTTACGAAGGCTCCACGAGTTTACTTAAACTCTTGAGTTTAACAACCTTGTTTGTAATAGCAAAAAAGATTTTGTTAAGTCCAATTCACTTTAGTACTGATAGTTGGATTTCGGAGTGTGAAATCCAGAAGCTAAGATTGTACTTATTGATAGTGGATTGGGCATCTGCTCGGTGAGTGCCCCGCCGATTAGGTGACATGCTTTGTCTCTAAACTGCGTAAACAAATCTTTGTGTTTGCGTGTGATTTATATTTTGGTTCTTAGTTTGCAACGTGCAAGCAGTTGCAATAGCAATAGCAACTTCCTGTGCAACTATCCATTAACAGAAGTTCCCTAAGAGACTATACTATCAGGAAGACTGCTCCTAAGGTTAGTTGCTTCCATTGTGGTAAAGATGACCACTGGAAATAAAACTACAAGTAGTATATTGTCGAAGAAAAGCAAAAGAGGGCTTCTGAAGCCCCCTCCACAGCTGCGTATGTTATTCAAATAAATTTATCATTGAATAATTCTACTACATGGGTATTGGATACCGATTGTGGTTCTCACATTTGCAATTTGTTGCAGGGTTTGAGAATAAGTAGAAAATTGAACAAAGACGACTACGACCTCTGGGTAGGCAATGGCGCAAGAGTTGCAGCTTTAGCTGTAGCAACCTATTGTTTAAGTCTTCCATCCGGCAGGACCATTAGATTGAATAATTGTTATTACGTTCTAGTTTTAATAAAGAATATTATTTCTACTCCTTTGTTACTTGAACAAGGTTATGAAATGTCTTTAAAGGGTAATTGTTGCCACATATATAATTCTGATGAGTTATATGGAACCGAACGCATTTCAAATGGTTTAATGGTCTTAAATGTAAATGATAATATTTTTGGCACTTGCGACTTGGTCATATTAATGAGAACCGGATCAACAAGTCGTATAATGATGATGTCACGCCCCAAGTCAGGGTCATGTGACCGGCCATGCTATACGTGTGATGTGAAGCTAGCAAGTATACTAGTTCGTACAAGTAATAAAATGATGAGAAAAGTATCGTTCCCACGATGATAGAATCAAGTACCGAAGTTGACTAATATGCAATGACCACATGAATCGCGTTTATCTATCTCTAGTTTTTGCTCAATTCATGGTGTTTATAATGAGAAGCAATGTTTATACACCCTTTCTCAAGTTATTGAAAACCAAAAAATCAATTGAATGATGATCAAGCACTCAATAGCATTAAGAACAATTTTAAACACTTAATTGTAGAGTAAAAGCATGAATAATGTTAATCCAAAAGTATCAAAACCCAATAGTTGGCTACATCAACGCCCTAGCTAAGAAATTTAGTTCATAATGAATGAAATTAAACAACTCAAATAGATGAAAGATGAAAGAAAGAGAAGGAAGCCATGAAAACAATGAGAAGATGCAACTAACTTGACTTGTTGATGAAGAAGGACTTCTCCAACTTGCCGAACACCTTGGAAATCCCCCCTTTTGATTCCTTCTCGTCTCTACCTCTTTCTTGCCATCCTCCTATTGTGTGATGCCCTCTCTTCCTCATTAGGGTCGAGCACACTCTATTTTTGTGCAGCAATTAATCAAATTTCGGCCTTCCAATCTTGTTTTCAGCCTTCCTATCTTGTTGTCTTCTTGATGGCAAACTCATTCTTATTAGATCCAAATGCTCTTCCGAGTGAGATAAAGGTAGGTCCAACCCGTTAGCTTAGTGGATCCTCTCTCATTCAAGTGCTGGACCAAAACATGACATAATTTGGGATGTAGTTCCGAGGCCCTCAATGCAAGAATTGGCTCAAGTGGTCAACATGAAAGTTTTAGCTCATTCTCTTAGCTTTCTAGAACAGCAAACTACGTGTCATTCTGACCTCTGTACACAAAGTTATGCCCAATTTAAGTCATAGTACTTAGTTTGAGCGAAATACTTGCCAACGAGATTTGCTTTCCAAAAATGCACTTGCAACCCTCTTTTCACCTAGAATTAACCACATAAGCAATAGAATTAGTGTATAATCTATGCTAAATTTGTATATAAAAATTAATCTTATCAACGTACTATACCCCATAGCCTAACCCATGCATATGCCAACTCAACAACAAAACATAGCGGAAAGAATAAACGAGTTTTATTTCAAAAGGAAAATCAAACCAGAATTCATCATAAGTTTAGCAAAATAATAAATTGCAGAAATAACAAATTAAATTCAACATGTTCATTTACAAATGAAACCTGACATAAAGACATGGATGTTCCCAATGGACTATAACTCCAAAATACTAAAACACAAGTGCATGACTAACTACCATAAACTCGACTACGACCCCTAACTAGGACTACTATGAGATCAATATAGCTCATCTGCCCTTCAACCGCACCAAGTGCTCCAGCCTACCTCACCGGTCAAGTTTTGCAAAAACAAAAACAAACGACAACGGGTGAGTTCTAAAGAACACAGTGAGTGGTTCTACCAACCCCCACGAAAAACCAACACAGAGATAAAGCATAAACAAATCACCTATCTCAAACAAGAATAATTTCACGAGGGTGTGACTAGCTATCAGGCCATCTGACCACCACCTGCCCAAAGGCAACCATCACTCTAGTAGTGAAATATAACAAGCCTAAGTCTAACATGCCCTAAGGCAACAATACATACAAGGATAATCGGGATTGGCCCAGCCGAACTTATCCTAATATAAAGAAAACTCGGGAGCAATCGCGATTGGCCAATCCGAACATGCTCCACGAGACGCGAAAGAACAATCGGGATTCGCCCATCCGAAGTTGCCCCTTTAAGATATCACAGGAATAATCAGGATTTGCCTGTCCGAACTTATTCCACGAGGCCACACAGGAACAATTAGGGTTCGCCCGTCCGAACTTGCCCCTTTAAAAAATCACAGGAATAATCGGGATTTGCCCGTCCGAACTTGTTCCAAAAGATAATGTAGGAATATTCGAGATTCGGCCATCTGAACTTATTCCTTTAAATATAGAATCTTGGGAACAATCGGGATTTGCCCGTCCGAACTTGTTCCACAAGATACGCAGGAACAATCGAGATTTTCCCATCCGAACTTGTTCCATAGGTTGGAAATTAGCCATCCAACCTTCCGGGCCTAGCCCGTAATCCGGCTCCAAATCGAGCCTCTCCGCCAATCAATAAGATATGACACGACATGACCTAAGTCAAGTGTCTCCTATGGTGTCTTGGGGTTGTCTCTATTGGGACATGACCACAGTACCCAATGCCCGATCCCAACTCCTAGACCCGTAATGTCATAAACCCGTGAGGTTTTATTTCATGCATAACATTTTTTTGTTGGTTCATAATAGATTATGCTGCCCCTTGCATTTTAATTATGCAATTAAAATTTATCATCACCAAAATTAGGGTTTTATTCTCAATTTACTGTCGAGCCCCAAACTGGTGTATCTAACCCGAATCTGGTCTCCAGAGTGTGTCCTATGTTTCCAAACTATATTTTCTGATCAAAACGATAGGTTACACGACTATATTTAGTAATCTATTCGCATCACAATAGAGAAATCAAAATTGACACAAATTAAAAAAATAGAATACAATTCAAGCAAGTTTGAGTTTTCAGCCTAACATGGAAAGAAATCCGAAATTTACAAAATATAGATCCTAAATTTCCCTCATCACAGATTTATACCAACAAGTTCATCATACGTTGTTTATGTAACATGCATCAACATCTTCTTCAAGCAAGAACCAAGCTTTATGATCAAGAAACCCTCACAAGAACATGCTTGACAACAAAATCAAAACCTCATCTTTTGTAAAACATGATTTCTATTCATAATCACATATTATTTATAAAGCACACAATAACATGTGAATACATAAATTGACAAGCAAATCGTTGCACGGATCTCAAGATTTCACAAGAATTCTCTCTTAGGCATTTTATCAAACACCTAGAGGGCACCCCACCCTCCACCTTGGCCGAGCATCCCTAGGGTCATCCTAGGGCTGCCGAGCCCCCTAGGGGGGGGGGGGGTTCGGGCCTCCTCAAATACGGCAATAAAAAAGAACGACGAGACTTCAAGAGATCAACGGAAAAATGGTTCACAAGAACCCAAATTCAAGAATGGCTCAAAGAAAGCCCAAACATGAGAAACCACGGAAAAAGAAGGGTTGATCCACTCACAAAATATAGGAAGGGAGATTAGAGGAGAAATCCCGATCGACGGCCTCCGAATCTGGCTCCAAGAGGTGGCAGCTTGGCTCCACCTAGGGGGAAGAGGGCGCGGCGGCTCCTTCTTAAGCTGACGGCTCCAAGAAGAGCAAAAGGAGGGGTGGAAGGATGAGAGGGGAAGGAAGGCGGCTAGGCTCTTGGCTTGGCTCCACTCGGCGGCTCCAATCAAGAGAAGGGAAAGGGAGGGGCGGCAGCTGGCGGCTCCTCTCTTCTCTCAATTGGCTTGTGCGGCTCCAATAGGGAGCCGCAAGCCATAGGGGAGGGGGGATTTTATAATCCCTTACCACCTCTTCAACCCTAACCTTCGTTAACCTGCATCCGCCTCAACCCGGATCCAAACCCGCTAACCCACCTTAGCTTAATCTAACCCCATGCTAAACACATGCATCAACCAATATGCGACATAATTTAATAATTCAAACACATGCAACAACATTATAAAATAAATTCATTTACGCAAGCAAGAAATTACATAATTCACATTCCTACTTACCCGAGCACGCAAGCTCGCACCGGACCATGAGTTGACTCGGCTCGACCTCAGACTAGCCCGCTAGGCTGACAAACACAAACATAAAGGAAAAAATAAATAAAAATATCTAGGCTATTACATTCCTCCCTCCTTAAATAAAATTCGTCCTCGAGTTTTGGAAAAAGATTATTAAGGACTCACCAGATCATCAAACAATGATGGATATCGCTCCCTCATATCCTGCTCCACCTATCAAGTGGCCTCTTGTCCGAAATGGTGCTCCCACCTTACCTTAACCAAGGGAATCTCCTTGGACCTCAATTTTCTGATATGCCGGTCTAGCACCTCAACTGGCCGCTCCTCATAATATACTGCTGAATCTACCTCCACTATAGTAGGCTCAATCACTTGGGACTCATCCCGAACATATTTCTTCAGCAAAAATACATGGAATACCGGTAACACCAACTCATACGCCATAGCTCCCCTGCACTTGAGAATAGGGAATGACCCAATGAACTTTGGGCTTAGCTTCCCTTTCTTACCAAACCTTAGTACCCCTTTCATAGGGGACACATTGAGGAACACCATGTCCCTTACAGCAAACTCTACCTCCCTTGCCTTCCTATCAGGATACATCTTCTGGCGACTCTGAGCTGCCAACAACCTTTCCTTGATTAGCTTCACCTTTTCTACTGCCTCCTCAACTAAGTCAGGTCCCATCATAAGAGAATCCCCTGCCTCAAACCAACCAACAGACGACCTGCAACTCTGCCTATACAATGCCTGAAATGGGGCCATCCCGATGCTACTATGATAGCTATTATTGAAGGCAAACTCAATTAGGAGTAAGTGCCTCTTCCAACTGCCCTCCAAGTCTAGAACACATGCTCTCAGTATGTCCTCCAATATCTGAATGGTCCGCTCTGACAGACTATCTGTCTGAGGGTGAAACGCAGTGCTGAACCGAACCTGGGTGCCCAATGCCTCCTGGAACAACTGCCAGAATCAAGTTGTGAACTGAGTACCCCGATCTGAGATGATCATAACAGGAACACCAA
Source organism: Canna indica (assembly GCA_034359265.1). Lineage (NCBI taxonomy): Eukaryota > Viridiplantae > Streptophyta > Magnoliopsida > Zingiberales > Cannaceae > Canna > Canna indica. The sequence goes on along the minus strand of CP136894.1, from coordinate 44,362,382 downwards.
GATAAGTGACGATTCGATCCAAGAACAACCTCGCATACTGCTCGGCTTGAAAGGTCGTTCTGAATGGTATAAAATGTGATGTCTTGGTTAGGCGATCCACCACAACCCAGATAGAATCATTGCTCTTCCCAGACTTTGGCAACCCCATCACAAAATCCATGGTTATCTTCTCCCATTTCCATTCTGGTACTTCTAGGTCCTAGAGCAACCCAATCGGCTTTAAATGCTCAGCCTTAACCTGCTGACACACCAGGCACTTAGACACGAACTCGACCACCTCTCTTTTCATGCCTTTCCACCAATAATTTTGCCTTAGATCTCTGTATGTGGATCGATGAACCACCTCTAGCACCTACTTGCGAACCTCAACCATATCTGGCACCACTATCCTATTCTTATACCACAGAATGCCCTCGAATCAATACCGAAACCATTATAGGCATCACCCCTCCTGGCCAGATCCTTAGTGAGTGCACAGAAAGTATCCTCCTCCTGCGCTGCCCGTAACATGTCAACTAACGTGGACTGCACCCTCAGGTGAGCCACCAGCACACCAGAAGCTGACACTAACAAGACTGCCCCGCCATCCAAACACATGGAGAAATCCTAAGCTAATGGCCTCCTCCTAATTGCCAAATGCGCCAGACTGCCCATAGATTTCCTGCTCAAAGCATCCCCGGATGGTACATGATCGTGCAGACATAGTCTTTCAAGAGCTCAAGCCATCTCCTCTGCCTCAAATTTAACTCCTTTTGGGTGAGCAAATACTGGAGGCTCTTATGATTAGTGTATATCTCACAAGCCTCGCCATAAAGGTAGAGACGCCACAGCTTCAATGCGAACACCACTGCTGCTAGCTCAAGAACATGAATTGGGAAATTCTTCTCGTGAACTTTCAACTGGCGAGAGGCATAAGCTATCACCCTGTCATTCTGCATCAACACACAACCCAAACCGACCCGGGAGGCATCACAGTAAACAACAAACCCTTGCGAGCCTGAGGGTACAACTAGAACTGGTGTCGGCGTTAATCGGTCCTTGAGCTTCTGAAAGCTCTCCTCGTACTTACTATCCCAGTCGAACTTGACCTTCTTCTAAGTCAGGCGGGTCAATGACACTGCAATCCTCAAGAAATTCTCCATAAATTTTCTATAATAACCTGCCAACCCTAAGAAACTGCAAATCTCAGTGACCCTAAGGCTTTTAGTGAGGGTCGTGACCCTCACTAATTCTTACATTTTGTGAGGGTCGCTGACCCCACTAAAATCTTTTTTTATAGATTTGTTTATTTTCGTGACCCTCACTAAAAGTTATTATAATATGCATATAAAATATAATATTTTTATAATTTAATTATATTTACATAGAACTTAAGAAGCATATAAAGTCAAAAAATACATGTCATCATTTAACATATAATATATCTATTACAAAATTCATAAAGTATCACAACATGGTCCACAACAAAAAAAACACATCTAATAAATTATCAATCCCATTACATAAAAATTTCAACTTCAAAATAAAATTCAAACATGTTCTACTAATTCATACATAAATAAATATCATTGTCTTCGCAAATTCTTCTTTTTCTTACCACCTTTCACCTCGTCCATGAAAGCAACTATCATATCCATCTTTCTTCTATCATCTTGAAATTGTTCTTCTATCTTCTCTCTCCTCTTCCATCTTCCTTTTTTCTTCTTCTATCTTTTCTTCCATCTTCTTATGCTGAAAGCGTTCATGTACACTTATGCCGACATCAATTTCAGTTGTATATATAAACTACAAAAAATTATAGAACTATGGTTATAAGAGAAACTAATAGAAACTTAATAGAAACTGAGGTATATATAAACAATATTAATAATAGAAATTGAGGTATATATAAACAATATTAATAATACATAAACTGAGGTATCCAATAATCTGCCACCATTAAAGGAGGGTGAGAGAAAAAATTGGAATCTGAAAACTCTAAAAAAATGTTACATTATGTATTGGAAGGAAGCTTAGTCTCATTCCTACATGCACGATTGTTGTTGTATGTATACAACTTCAACCTGAATAAAATTGCTATATGAAGGATTCACTACAACACAATTGACCTATAGAAACACAAAATTAGAGATAAATTATAATTTTGCTTCTAAATCTTCACATTTAGAGACTAATAGACATAAAATTTGCTCCTAATTAGTCTCTAAAGATCTATAGAAACAACAACAACAGAGTCACTTAATTGATTTGACTCTAAGCTATAGAAACACCAACAACGAAGTCACTTAATTGATCTGACTCTAAAGCTATTTTTAGAGACTAATTAGGGACAAATTTTGTGTCTATTAGTATCTAAATGTGACGATTTAGAAACAAAAATCTAATTTGTCTCTAATTATGTGTATCTATAGGTCGATTGTATTGTAGTGATTATTATGAATTGAATAATAGCATTAAAAAGATCTATGGACCTGAATATAATTTGAACCATACAATAGAATATTTTTCCCAAACCATTGACAAACTACTAGAAGCACCTTCAACACTATGGGCAGAGCCCTCCTAATCTTTGCCAAGATATATAAAATTGCAAACATAAAAAATGTGAATATAAAATCAACAACTTGACATCAAGCATACTAACATATATTCAAAGGTTTAATGTGAATATAAAATCAACAAACAATTGACAAATCAACAGCTTTGATGTGAATATAAAATTGCAATAAATCATTTTAAGGAGGCAAACACAAATCTAATGTGACTGCAGAAGCCAATTTTGTCTAACTGAGGAATCTAATCTAATAAAATGTCTTGATTCCTAGTGAAGTTAAGGAAGCTCTATCTTATCTGTCAAATGCTATGATAATGGGAGTTAAAATTAGTAGAGCTTCTGATTAGCTGCTTGCTTCTATACTTGTATGAAAATTATAGTGTGCGACTGCAGAAGCCAATTTTGAAATTACCAGGGATGATTATACTTCTATACTTGTATTTAAATTATACTTATATAATTGTATGTAAATTATACTTACCCTCTTCGTTCTATATCTGCAAAAGTTTGCCCCTGGTACATAACAAAAATCAAATATGGTGAAAACTATGTAAGACAACTTGCAAGTCAAAGAAATAAATTTTCAAAAACTTTGATTTGCTTAAGGAAATTAGCTGCTGCTTATCACTTGCATTGGAGCACCCACTAAACATCTCATACCAAGTTTTGCATATTTGATTCATCAAGCAAATGACAAATCATTTGCTATTTTCTTAATCCAGCATGCCTTTGGCTTTTCAGGCATGTTGCAGTCCCCTGGAATAATTGAAAACTGTGAAGCGTCGCATTGGCTAAAATGTTGCAGTCCCCTAGAAAAATTCAAAAGATCAAACAAATTCAGTCTAAACTTTTGATTAACTAAACTGTGAAGAAAGATATTTTCGAGCCCAATATTAGCCTTCCAGCAAATATCTGATGCATATGATACTGGAATTACCATATAGTTCATGCATGGTAACAAAGACCACAATCTACTTATTAGAGTTAAGGCACAGGTTCCCCACACAAACTGAAATCACTGTGATCAAATTGGTAGTCTTCTTTTTAATAAATAAATGAAAATATTTAGACAATATAAATGAAATTGTGTCAGGTTACCTGAAAAGCTCCTGCTGGTTCTGGCCCATACGCTAACAGTGGAGGATTGAGAAGTTTCTACATTCCCCATGGAACAGTTTGCATACTAGTGATGCAAGTAACGTGTGAAAGTGAACTACATCATAAGTGTACTAATTAAGAAAGTGAAGAGTCTTAGTTTATATCAAACCAACAAGCAGGAGGCACACCAGCACCACCTAGAATTCCCTGATCAAGCCCTTGTAGGACCTTTAAATCATAAAAATAAATGAGAAAATCACAAAAGCAAGTATTTCAATACATAATGATAGTTGAATCACTGGTCACTCAAAATGAGGGTGGGTGGGGGGGGCACTTGCATCTAACCCAATTATGCAATATAAATCAAATTTCTATGTTCTACCCTGTCTTAGTTTCTCTTCTTAGCATGAGTATTGGTAGAATGGGAATATTGTGGATGCTGGGGAAGTTGAACCATCCAACTTCAACAAAATTAATGAAGACATTAGATCTGAAATTGGCTGCCACTTATTTAACCTTCAAGCTTATCTTCTGAAGCTTGGCATGCTAGATGTGATTCATTCTTTAAAGCTTATGCTTATGAGCTTATCTTCTGAAGCTTGGCATGCTAAATAACCTGGTCATGCTACATGCTAGCTCTTTGAGAAGCCTTAAACTCAATTGAAAACCTAGTCATGCTCTAAGTAAGTTGAAAACCTAAATTGGTTGCCAGATGGCAGCAGATTAAAATTGGACGCTAGAAATACTAATAAACAAGGATATCAGCCAGTGTATTTATTGCATTAGGGGTGAGGAAGTTGCAATGTCCAGGTGGAATGCGATTCAGCATTTTGCAATCATGGTTTGGATGTCACGCCCCGGTTCGGGTCCACCCCCAGGCCCCGAGGCGGCCCCGTTCCGACGCGCGACAGTGGGCTACTCGAAACCCACGCAGCGGAAGGAAAATCATCGATACACACCAGAAATCATAATAAAACATATTATGATACAAATAACTACATCAAAAAGCCGGATAATATATATATATATATATACGACAAAAGCTAATTCAGTTAAGTACAATGTTAAACAGAGTATTTGATAATATATGATTACGAAACTCCAAAATCATAAGTATCGAAAGACGACAAAGTAGGACAAGATACAAAAATTGTCGCCACATCAGAGCTTCAAATATCTGCTATCTATCGACTATCTACACCTCGGTCTATAGATCGACAGTTCTCCCCTGCAAGTCTGAAGCAATAACAACAGGAGTCAACGAAAATGCTAAGTAGGAGTACCACAATATGGTCAACAATATGAATAAGATATCAACTCAACAATAAACAACAATATGGCCTACGATGCAGTCAAAGACGATAGATGTATAACAAATGCTCCACACCTACTCCTAATCAACGTCGACCAAATCATCAAGCGTATGGACCGTTGGGTAAAAACCCCGCACTCTACCACCCGTAAAGTGGCATCAACAGTCCGCTCCAACGGCGACGCGACTACCCCCACCAAGCAGGTAGCCCGACGGGCGTCGTATCCGACATCCGCACACCCGAAGGTGCCCAAAGTGACTAGTCAATATCCATACCCTCACCCATGTTTGGAGGGTACCGCAATAAAATGGTCCTGGACCGAAGTCCTCTTCGAGGCCGTAGTCTCCAGGTCGACAACTCAACTCTAACAATGCAACAAGGTGTATCGTCATGATCAATAGATAACAAATAACATCACCGATATCAACAATATAACAACTCCCAGTGATGATGACATGATCAAAAGAATAACACCATAAGCAACAACATAATATCATGCATGGCATATCATGATCAAATATCAACATCAAAAATGTATATCACCGTGATCAACAATAACACATGCAATTATCTACATGGCATGTCCAACAATAATATGCAACATGAGTTCAACGGAATTAGAAGCAATATCAAGCAGATCGAGGCAAAAGGATAAATCTGTCATTTCATCCGACAATAATTCATCGACTACAACGGGAATCAAACTCAAGCTCACACCAACCAATTACCCCTAACTCACCCCTTTAAAGCAATATAATATTTTTATATTATTTAATTATTTATCAAATTAAATTAATAAATATTAATAACCGAATGACACTAAAATATAGAAAAGACCTACCAAACGACCTCCAATCAGAAATCCAACACCACCATCGCGTTCAGCACACGAAAACATGCTACTTTGATATTCACCTCGACTCGATCCGACGACTCTACGATCAACTATAAAAATACCCCAATAAATCTACAAATCAATCTTATTTCACACGATACAGCTCTCTTCACTTGAATACTGTTCATATCCCTTCCCTCTCCTCTATGCCTTCGCCCGACACCTGCGCCCGACACTCGCGCCCTACACCTCCCTGCCCCGCGCGACCCACGCCGGGCGACCCTGCTGGCCGCCGGTGATCACTCGCCGGTCCACCCCCCACGGCCGCTGGCGCCGGTAGGCCGCCGGCAGCCGCAACGACAGCGTGCAGCGGCTGCTACCACACTGCGGGTAGTAGCGACCGCTAGGGCTGTGTGGCCTGGCGTCATGGGCAGCGACTGGGCTGCCTCGAGCGCCGCCGCTCGCCGGCCGACTTCGTCGGCCTCTCTCTCTCCGATTCCTATTGCCGCCGCCGATGAACAAACAAGGTATACGACGGAATGAAAGGAGGAAGATAAGACTCCTACCTCGACTCCGGCTCCGACGACGACACCGACGACAATCCGACCTCCGATCCCTCACTCTTCGGCGCCGACTTCACTGCCTCTTCTCCCCCTCTTTTCTCACGCGATTGGGCCAACCCGTAGGAGAACGGGCTATAAGGCGGTGGGGAGGTTATTTTTCAAATAACCCCCTACACCCCTTAAATTTACAACTAAGCCCCCCCCCCCCCCGTTTTTTTTTACCCAGAATATAACATCCTCCCCTCCTTAAGAAATTTGGTCCTCCAAATTTATGCACCTGAAGAGCCAAATAGGTGTGGAAAGCGATCTCTAATATCCGCCTCACGCTCCCAAGTAGCCTCTGCATCTGGATGGTGCTACCAACCACCAATGAGACCACCCTGTTGCGAAGTCGATGCTCCTTCCCGTCGAGGATCCTCACTGGCAACTCTTCATAACTGATATCCTCTCTAATATGCAACGCTGGCTCCTGCAATATATCGGAAGGATCTGGCACGTACTTTCTCAACATGGAGACATGGAAGACGTTATGCACTCCTGCCTATGATGGTGGCAATGATAGCCGATAAGCAATAGGTCCAACCCTCTCCAAGATCTCGAAAGGACCAATGAATCGTGGTGCAAGCTTGCCTTTCTTGCCAAACCGCATTACACCCTTAGTTGGGGACACTTTGAGGAACACATGATCCCCAACTGAGAATTCCAAATCCCTCCTTTGGCGGTCTGCATAGCTTTTCTGCCAGCTCTGAGCTATAAGCAACCTCTGCCGGATCCTCTGGACCAACTCGACGTCCCGCTGGACCATCTCCGGTCCCAGAAGACGTCGCTCACCCACCTCATCCCAATGCACTGGAGACCTACACCTTCGACCGTAAAGAGCCTCAAATGGAGCCATCTGAATAGCTGAATGATAACTATTATTATAAGCAAACTCCACCAAGTGCAGATGACTCTCCCAGCTTCCTCCAAGGTCCAGAACACAAGCACGCAAAAGATCCTCCAATGTCTGAATAGTGCGCTCGGACTGTCCATCAGTCTGTGGATGGAACGCTGTATTGAATCGAAGCTCGGTACCTAAAGCCCTCTGTAGACTCTGCCAAAATCGTGAATTGAAACGAGGGTCCTTATCTGAAATGATGCTAGCAGGTACACCATGCAATCTCACTATCTCCATACAGTACAACTGAGCTAACTTGTCCAAGGAATAAGTCTTCTTAACTGGCAAAAATTGAGCTGACTTCGTCAATCGATCCACAATCACCTAGATTGAGTCATTCCCTTTCTGAGTCCTCGGAAGCCCAGACACAAAGTCCATAGTGATGTGATCCCATTTCCACTCAGGAATAGGGAGGTTCTGGAGCTTCCCTGCCGGTTTATAATGCTCAGCCTTTATCTGCTAACAGACCAAACACCTCGCCACATGATCAGCAACATCTCTCTTCATCCCACACCACCAGAAAGACTTTCGCAAGTCCTTATACATCCTCGTACTGCCTAGGTGTATAGCAAAATGAGACCTGTGAGCCTCCTCTAACAATTCCTCCTTCACTGGGTACTCCCCAAGAACACATAACCTGCCACGAAATTGCAAAGTGCCATCACTGTCCTGCGAGAAGTCCGATCGAGTGCCTTGCTCTAATTCTTGTGCAATAACCCGAAGGTAATGATCCTCCATCTGACACTGTTGAATCCGCTCCACTATCGGCAACTGTGCAATTAGCTGCACCAGAAATCCGCTCTGAGTCTGACCCACCAAGTCCAAGCTAAGCTCTGACAACTGTCTGACCAGTTCTGACTCTGCAACTCTGAGATGCTGACATATCCCCAAAGATTTCCTGCTTAAGGCATCTGCCACAATGTTCGCCTTGCCAGGATGATAATTAATAGAGCAGTCATAATCTTTAAGAAAATCCATCCATCTCCTTTGTCTCATATTTAAATATTTCTGAGTGAACAAATACTTGAGACTCTTATGATCTGTAAATATCTCAAAAGTAACACTATAGAGGTAGTGTCTCTATATCTTAAGTGCAAATATGATAGCAGCTAACTCCAAATCATGCACTGGACAGTTTTTTTCATGCTCCTTAAGCTGTCTAGAAGCATAAGCTACCACCCCCTCATTCTGCATCAAAAGAGCACCAAGACCTTGGATGGATGCATTAGTGTACAGGACAAAACCATCCTTCTCAGAAGGAATCACCAATACAGGTGCAGAAGTGAGTCTCTTCTCCAACTCTTGAAAGCTAGACTCACACTTGCCATCCCAAATAAACTTCACACCTTTCCTCGTCAACTGAGTTAAAGGTGCAGCAATCTTCGAGAAGCTCTCTACAAATCTACGATAATAGCCTGCTAGTCCAAGGAAGTTACGAATCTCATGGACTGTCCTTGGCCTCTGTCAGCTCATCACTGCCTCAATCTTATGTGGATACACTGATATACCTGCACCAGAAATCACATGCCCCAAGAAGCCGACCTCTCTGAGCCAAAATGAACACTTACTGAATTTAGCAAATAGCTGCTCCCTCCTCAGCACACCTAACACTATCCTTAAGTGCTCTTCATGCTCGGCTTCTGACTTGGATTACACTAGAATATCATCAATAAAAACAATCACGAACCGGTCTAAATACTCCAAAAAGACTCGATTCATCAAATCCATGAATGCTACAGGTGAATTGGTTAGCCCAAATGGCATAACCAAAAACTCAAAATGTTCGTAACGCGTACGAAAAGCAGTCTTCTGCACATCCTGCTCTCTTACCCTCAACTAGTGATACCTAGATCTCAAGTCAATCTTTGAGTACACCCAAGTATCCTGCAACTGATCAAACAAGTCATCAATCCGAGGCAACGGGTACTTGTTCTTAATAGTCATTGTATTCAACTATTTGTAGTCGATGCAGAGCCTCAAAGATCCATCCTTCTTTTTTACAAAGAGAACTGGAGCTCCCCAAGGTGACACACTAGGATGGATAAATCCCTTATCCAGAAGGTCCTACAACTGCCCTTTTAGCTCCTCCAGTTCCTTAGGTGCCATGCGGTAGGATGCCTTCGAAATAGGAGCTGTGCCAGGCTGCAACTCAATGCAAAACTCAACTTGTCGATCCGGTGGTAGGCCTGGCAACTCATCTGGGAATACATCAGGAAACTCTCTAACCACTGGTACATCTTCGATCCGAGCCTGCTCCTCAACAGCCGTGCCAACCAAGGACACCAGAAAACCACTGCACCAACTGCTCATCAATTGTCTAGACTGCAATGCTGAGATAATCGGTGCCACTAGCTCCCTCGATCCAACAAACTCGAAGGAAGGCTGACCTGGGGGAGAAAACACAATCACTTTCTCACGACAATCGACTCTAGCATGGTTGGCAGTAAGCCAATCCATATCCAAGATAACGTTGAAGTCGAAGAAATCCAACACAAGTAGATCTACCAAAATCTCAGCATCTCCCAACCTGAGTCTGCACCCCTTCAACTCGTGGCTCAACTGCATCACATCACCCGACGCTGTGAGTACAGATAAACCACTCATCTTGGGTGTAGGCTCTCTCCCCAATTTAGCAATCATAACCGGAGATATAAAAGAATGAGTGCTACCAGTATCTATCAATGCATGAGCAGGTAAATCAAAAACTAAAATAATACCTCGGACCACTGATCCTGACGCCTGACGAGCCTCCTCTTGAGTCAATGCAAAAGCTCGGGCCTGAGTCTGACTAGTCTGCCTTTCCTGATTGGTCTGCCTCTGCTGACTGGTCTGCCTCTGCTGATTGGTCTGTCTCTGCTGACTGGTCTGTCTCTGCTGACTGGTCTGTCTCTGTCCCTGACTATATCCTCTCGACTGCTGCTGTAACGTCCCCGGTATTCCCCTAGCTGGGCAACTCCTGCTAATGTGGCCAGGCTGCTTGCAGTGATAGCACACACTGCCACCTCTAGGACAATCTCTAGCAAAGTGTCAACTGTCTCCACATCTGAAACAATGGTCAGCCTTGACTCCTATCTGATCTACAGGTCTAACTCCTGATATATGATCTGGAACTGCCTGTGAAGGCTGGGACGGTCCTTGCGCCTGCGAGGAATATGTCCTTGCCTTCTTCTGCGGTCTGAAGTAACTACTGGCGGACCCACTCTGAGATGGATGGGCCTGAGCTCTGTGGCCTCCTTGGCCCCTATCCTGACCTCCTGCAGCCAGTGGAAGTGGCGATCGACCGCGACGATCTTTCTGCTTCTGTTGTGTGATCATCGAGTGAATACGCTCAACTAAAAGTTCTCAAGCCACCACCCGACTGTAGTTTCCTAGGTCGTCATGACTGGACATCCGATCCTGAATAGCAAAATTCAGCCCTCTGAAGAAATGCTTTGCTTTGTCCTCCTCGGTAGCCACCATATGCGGACAAAACTCTGACAGTCGGTCGAATTCTACCTCGTACTCTGCTACGGTACGACTCCCCTGACGTAGATCGAGAAACTCCTACTTCTTCTGCTGGCGAAATGTCACTGGGAAGTATTTCTGAAGGAATACAGTTCTGAATTCTGCCCAGGAAACATCAGCTCAATCTCTAGCAGCAACTTGAGCCCTCCACCACTCTCTGGCTCCATCAATCAAATAAAAGGTGGCTAGCTCCACCTTCTCTTCCTCCTTGCACCTAAGTGCATTGAAGGTATCCTCTACCCCTGCCAACCATCTCCTAGCTATCATCAGATCTGTACTACCCCCAAAACTACCAAAATTCTTCTTGCCCAGCTGATAAGTTACAAAATCATCAGTATCGAAAGACGACAAAGTAGGACAAGATACAAAAATTGTCGCCACATCAGAGCTTCAAATATCTGCTATCTATCGACTATCTACACCTCGGTCTATAGATCGACAGCTCTCCTCTGCAAGTCTGAAGCAATAACAACAGGAGTCAGCGGAAATGCTGGGTAGGAGTACCACAATATGGTCAACAATATGAATAAGATGTCAACTCAACAATAAACAACAATATGGCCTAAGATGCAGTCAAAGGCGATAGATGTATAACAAATGCTCCACACCTACTCCTAATCAACGTCGACTAAATCATCGAGCGTATGGACCGTTAGGTAAAAACCCCGAACTCTACCACCCGTAGAGTGGCATCAACCGTCCGCTCCAACGGCGACGCGACTACCCCCACCAAGCAGGTAGACCGACGGGCGTTGTATCCGACATCCAAACACCCGTAGGTGCCCAAAGTGACTAGTCAATATCCATACCCTCACTCATGTCTGGAGGGTACCGCAATAAAATGGTCCTGGACCTAAGTCCTCTCCGAGGCCGTAGCCTCCAGGTCGACAATTCAACTCCAACAATGCAACAAGGTGTATCATCATGATCAATAGATAACAAATAACATCACCGATATCAACAATATAACAACTCCCAGTGATGATGACATGATCAAAAGAATAACACCATAAGCAACAATATAATATCATGCATGGCATATCATGATCAAATATCAACATCAATAATGTATATCACCATGATCAACAATAACACATGCAATTATCTACATGGCATGTCCAACAATAATATGCAACATGAGTTCAACGGAATTAGAAGCAATATCAAGCAGATCGAGGCAAAAGGATTAATCCGTCATTTCACCCGACAGCAATTCATCGGCTACAACGGGAATCAAACTCAATCTCACACCAACCAATTACCCCTAACTCACCCCTTTAAAGCAATATAATATTTTTATAATATTTAATTATTTATCAAATTAAATTAATAAATATTAATCACCGAATGACACTAAAATATAGAAAAGACCTACCAAACGGCCTCGGATCAGAAATCTAACACCACCATCACGTTCAGCACGTGAAAACATACAACTTTGGTATTCACGTCGACACGATCCGACGACTCTACGATCAACTATAAAAATACCCCAATAAATTTATAAATCAATCTTATTTCACACGATACAATTCTCTTCACTGGAATACTGTTCATATCCTTCCCTCTCCTCTCTGCCTTCGCCCGACACCTGCGCCCGACACCTGCGCCCGACACCGCACCCTACACCTCCCTGCCCCGCTCGACCCACGCCGGGCGACCCTGCTGGCCGCCGACGATCACTCGCCGGTCCACCCCTCGCGGCCTCCGACGCTTTCTCAACATCCGACACTACAGGAAATTATTAAAAATCAGCGCATATTATTACAGAATCCGACGCTTTCTCAACATCTAAACAAGAGTTTAGACGTACTTGAAATGCATTGGAATAAAAGTCTCCTTGTATAAATGAAAAGATCCCTACAAGATTAGACACGAGTGAGAAAAATACATCATTGATAAACAAGAACAAAAATTACAGGAGTATATATATTGACAAAAAATAATAAAGCTCTTCTATTGTCGTAGAACTTTTCTAAAATTTTGTTTCCTCTACGATCCAAATGCGTGGTTTTTTGCATAGATTACTAAGTTGGTTCATCACTTTGGGCATCTACTTTATGTGACAAGTGAGCTTATATATTAACCAAAGTATTAAGAATAGCAAGCACACTATTAAATTTCAAAACAAAAACAAATGTGAAAATAGTTCAAACAAACAAGTGTACAATTTCATCTAGTTAGCATAGAACTACCCAGTAAATTATTTCATGACCTAGTTGTGTCACTTTAAGCTAAGACAAGTTTACAAGCAACTTCTATTTATGGGAACCGCAATTATTGATAGACATCTACTATATTAGTCTTGAGGAAGATAAACAAATCATATGGACAAAGATGCTTAAAATGCTTCACAGGAAAATAAGAAACTAAATATCATGTTCTTGGATAACGTTGACGTCCTTTTTTCTAAGGAATTCAGGAATTTCCACCACATTGCCTTCACTTGGAAATGGTGAAGTACATCTGTTTATTCCAAGATTATCTCCACCTACTTGTGCCCCCTAAATCTCATTGATGTCAATTAATTATGTAGATTGTTAGAATAAAGATAAATTTCACACAATCAAACATAACGATGCACCTGCATAGGCAATATCAAATTTGCACTTGGATCAACAAGCTCATAGATGACTTTGCTGCAGCATTGACCTAAAGAAGAAAAAACCAATTACTAAGTCCTGAAACCATCTATACTTTGGTGGAAAACCCAAAGCCATTTAGATAGAGAATGCAGCTCCATAGGCTGGACCAAATGATTGTACTGTAACATGCTTATGTTTTGTAACTTCTAATATGCAAATAATCGAAAATAATATATGTTTCAGACTAAAAGCCATTCTGATCAATCTCACTAAACCTTATATAAACTACAGTTTATATGCTTGCCCAATTTCTTTGAAGTTGAAATGATTTGCTCCTTCAAGAATTTTAGATGAAGTAAGTTTGATACAATCACTTCTAATGTTTCTGGTCAGTTTTGATCTTTTTTCCATTGAATCCTTTCCTACAATTTTCAATTCAGAAGATATAGTCTAGTTATCAATCAAAAAAAAGAAAATCAAAATGCAAATAAAATAATCTTTGATGAAAAACGTGCATGACTACATTCCAGCGATGAAATAACTAATCTACCAATGATTCACTGGAATACATGAGAAGAATGATACAGTATGCAAGCAAAAAACTGCTGATGATTCATGTCAAACAAGGATCAAATTTGATTTTTTTGAGACAGAGGGCTCTACTTTGTAGAACTGCATATTATATTCATTATTTAGGACTAATGGAAGTTTGCTAGGAAAAAATAAATATAGTATCATGGTAATTGGCATATCAAAAACTAATATCTTAAGAAAAAAAATGGCTATCATATTCAACGAGATCACTTGCTGAAAAAACAAGAGACTGAATCATTATTGTCCAAAGACCCTGTTAAATAGTCTTCATAAATTAGTAATGGTTTAGTATGACAAATATGGTTCAGACTGCATGTTATAGTAGCTTGGAAAATAATTCATCTGAGTGCAAATAGCAGAATAGCTATATATATGACAAATATGGTTCAGACTGTTACAGTATCTTACATATCAAAACTTGAATTATAGTTATAAGTTATTACCACAAGCCATTTCATTTCAGTGCAAATAGCAAAATAGTAATATATATCTTTCAATTATCCAAGATAGAAAGAGTAAAAAAGTGTTTCAGAAAGATCATACCTAAACATGCTTGTAATAAGCATCCCAACAAATATTATATTCTATGGCAACCACACTTTGATTAATTCCCATGTGAGCGGTTCTGTTGTTATTGCACCAAATGAACTCAAAATAGAGACTACTATTACTGAAACAAAATTCTGGAAGTAAAAGATATACTATTTCCTCTACAACTCACATCATTTATTTTTGACCTGATTGAAGATTAGAAAGTTGGAACTCTTGAATTGGGGATAAGATTTTGCAATGCCCTCATCTTCCCATTAATTCTACTCCTCTTCATCCAAAGAATCATAAATCATAAAACTCACACATATGCATTTTTTTGAGTAAATCACATGTAGTAACTCAACTGGCTAACTTAAAACTTTAGAAAACTATGAAAGAAAATGAAAACCTCAAGCCACCTTCTACATGTTGTGAACTTCTACAGCCCTACTTCTCTTCGAACCGGAGAATACGTGCATATAAAACATATGCCAGATTGATACTTGATAATACGCCCATATAAAACAGTTAATTTGTAATTGCAATTGATATGACATAAGTACATAATATTAGAACCTCCTACGGTGGAGAAGCGTGAAAATAAGTACATAATACTTGTACTAAACATGATCATTTAAATACTTTCATTCATTCTAATTTCATGTCTGATATTAGAAGATGGCATATCATTTAAATACGTTCATTCATTCTAACTTCATGTCTGATATTAGAAGAAGGCGTATTATAGGCTTTAATCAAACAGATTAAAAAAAAACTAAAAGAAGAACTTTGAGTAGTGGCAGAGAACAAAAGTGATAGGAATTCAGTAATCTGACATTTTGATCTAAACACACCTTTCAGGCACTATGTATTGACTGAGGACACCTACATGAATCATCTAATTGTGCATTCTAGCTACTAAGTTATAATACATTCAATATCCTACAAAATTCCAATATTTTCCTAGCAGATTCGTTTTGAAGAGTCAGTCGACCAGTCAATTGGTAAGAATACACGTAAGACACCTACAAGAACTACGTAGTATTGTGCATTCAATTAAAAGTAGAATACACGTAAGACACCTACAACATACTGCAACTAATTTTAAATCTTTGCTAGAAAAGGATGCTTGGTCTCGAACACTCTTGACTAAAATTGTTTTCCTGTATGAAGTTTGTCACGCCCCAACTCGGGGTTGCGTGACCGGCCAGGGTAAGTGTCAATACCCCGAAGCCTACCACATTCACTTAACCAATCATAAAAGAAACAACACTTAACAATCAAAAAACCATGAAATAAACGGCGACCAAACTTTATTAATTTCAAGTTTAAAGCCATAAATGTTTTTACAAACGACCACTCAGTGCATGACCATCAACCTTAAATAACACGACTACGACTCTATGGATGCATGCTACGAGATCTGTGCCTCCACCTGCACTCCAGCTGCGCAATGCCACCAGGCCGTACCTCATGGGTCGGGCTCTACAAATCAACAATAAACAAATCGTGAGTCCACGAGGAACTCTGTGAGCGGTTCTCTCGAACCTTCACTTAAATCCCGGTTAAGATAACATATATAACAGTATGGCACAATCAAGGAATTTAAGCTAAACAACATGTCAAGTCGCCAAATTGATTGAGCAGGCCTCCTTGGCCCTTACCAACTCATACCATTCGGCCACTATGGGCCTATTCATGTGTGTGTGTGTGTGTGAGGGGGGGGGGGTGTTTGGCCCTATCAGGCTTCCCAACCCTATCAAACTAGGCCTGACCGACCTTCTCAACCAGCCTAACGAGGAATATAATGTACAAAGAATCAATCCCGGGTCCGTCGACTAGGTTGGCCACTAGTCTCTGGAACCCTCCGGGTTAGGGATAGCTCGTCCCACCCGACTCGGGTCTACCGTCGGCATGGCCCACTGATGAAATCTCAAGAACCTCCGCCACCCGGGTCTAACACCTAGCGGGCCCGCTGGTGCAATCTCAAGACCCTATCACCGCTGAGTCGTGTGCTAGCCGTTCGGCTGATGACACGCCTCAGCAGACTATCTCAATCACAACACAAAATCAATGTTTCAGTAATATTTACATCTACGTTTATTCGGGCAGTGGCCCTATCCAAGACTCCCCTCAAATCGTACCAGCCGAACGCTAAGGTTCGATGTCTATCCCCAGCCGAACGTAGTGTATGTATTTTGTTTCTCAGGGTAACTATCATTCATGGTATAGAAATCTTTCCCACTTGATTTAGTTGAGTAATCGAAATATAGCGAAGAATGTGGCCTACCCTTATCAACAATAATTACTAGCAATAGTTACCAACAATAATCACCAGAAATAAATACCAGCAATAGTAATTAAATGAATGCTAGAGGAAAAGATTAATTTCAGCAATTAAATCTAAATTTGTAGTAAGGAAACAAGCAGTATAACATGGTATGATGGGGCACTAGCATTAGAATATAATCGTAACCTTTCCATGATTCGCATGCCATACTGAATCCTAACCATGTATGCAATAATAAGAACATTTCCTTAAACATGATAATGTAGATCTATCGCTACTAACAACTTAAATGATGAGCGAGAAATCTCATAACATAAATACAATTTAACGTCAAGCATGTAAGCATGAACCAAAACAACCCAACATGAAATCTAGCATGAATAATTCGGTCAATCTTTCAGTTCCACCCTTACCCTTGCTCGGCCGGCAGGGTAACACCTTGCTCGGGCGAGCCTTCTAGGTAGGAAGGGCATGCTTTCGACAACAATTCTCATTCTTCAATCTAAGGATCCGATATTTAACAAAAAGAAGACGATCCGTGGGTTATAAGCCGCTCGAGGAAATTGGGAAAAATTTCGGCATGACCTTCCCCCTTTTTCCTCTATTCGGCCAACCCCTAAATCACATAAAATAAGATCAAAAATACATAATCACAGCTATGTGAATCACCCGAAGTCCAAACACGAGAAACCACATCAATCAGCAAGAAACATCGCATAGAACCCGATTACAAGACTTCCAAGGTTCGGCCACCCGCCTCCCCTTTCTAATAAACCAACCACTCACCTCAATCAGACGCAAATGTGGACTCAATGAAGACGAATTCTGGCTTCTCTGACGACGTCGCGAGATCGGCGCCGTCCACAAGCTCTCCCTCAATCCCCTTCCCTCGGGCGGCCTGCGGCTCTCCCTCCTTGAGCCGCACGACGGCTTGAGGTCAAGGGTTTTATCCCCCCTTCTTTGGTTTTTGATCAAAGTTCCCTCGAGTCTTAAGTCTCATTACTCAATGCAACCCGAGTCCGAATCGGACCCCGACTAAACCCGTAACCCGATTCCATCCCAACTTAAATCAATTTAACACATAAGTCAT
Organism: Canna indica; assembly: GCA_034359265.1. Classification (NCBI taxonomy): domain Eukaryota; kingdom Viridiplantae; phylum Streptophyta; class Magnoliopsida; order Zingiberales; family Cannaceae; genus Canna; species Canna indica. The sequence goes on along the minus strand of CP136894.1, from coordinate 44,344,488 downwards.
ACACCATGCTTCACGAGTTAACCAATTAAGTTATACCTACCATTAGTGTCGATTCTCGCGACTCAACTCGGCTATTCCTCAATCCCGTGCGTTATACCACATAAAACTTATATGTTAGGAAAATCCCGAGTTTACAACCTTCCCCCCTTAAGGGAAATTCGTCCTCGAATTTAGTAAAGTATAGGGACTCACCATATCCTGTAATAGGGAGGGGTAGTGCTCCTTCATGTCCCTCTCTACTTCCCAGGTAGCCTCTTGCCCGGTGTGATGCTCCCAGCTAACTTTCACCAAGGGAATTTCCTTAGATCTTAGCTTCCTGATCTATCGGTCAAGTACCTCTACTGGCCTCTACTCATACGAGACTGTCGTGTCCACCTCAACCGCAGTCGGCTCGATCACATGGGATTCATCCCTCACATATCTCTGGAGCATTGACACATGAAAAACTAGGTGAACTCTGCTCAGGCTAGGAGGCAAAGCCAGCTCGTAAGACACCGCGCCTCTCCGCTTGAGAATAGGGAAATGCCCAATTAACCTAGGGCTCATCTTCCCCTTCTTCCCAAACTGGACTACCCCTTTCATGGAGGAAACCTTCAGGAACACCAAGTCGCCTTTCGTGAACTCCAACTCTCTGGCTTTTTTACCAGCATACATTTTCTGGTGACTCTGAGCCACCAACAACCTTTCCTTTATTAGCTGCACCTTCTTCACTGCCTCCTCGATCAAGTCAAGACCTACCATGAGAGTCTCTCCTGTCTCAAACCAGCCCATAGGAGATCTACACCGCCGCCCATGTAAGGCCTCGAAAGGGGCCATGCAATGCTACTGTGATAGCTATTGTTGTAGGTGAACTCAATCAACAATAGGTGTTTCTCCCAACTGCCTGCCTGGTCCAGAACGCAGGTCCTCAACATATCTTCCAAAGTTTGGATGGTTCTCTCAGATTGTCCGTTTGTTTGTGGATGGAAGGCCGTGCTAAACCGTACTTTATTACCCAAGGCTTCTTGGAAGGACTGTCGGAACCGGGCTGTGAACTAGGTACCTCGATCTGATATGATCATCACTGGCGTACCATGATAAGCCACAATCCTGTCTAAAAATGGTCTGACGTACTGCTCCGTATAAAAGGTCATTTTCACCAGAATAAAGTGTGCGGTCTTAGTTAATCGATCCACTACCACCCAAATGGAATCAAAACCTCCGCTTGACCCAAGCAGCCTGGTCACTAGGTCCATGGAGATCTTCTCCCACTTCCACTCGGGGACCTCGAGGTTCTGTAGCAGCCCCGTGGGCTTCAGGTGTTCGGCCTTCAACTGTTGGCATGTCACACCCCGACTGAGGGTAGTGTGACCGGCCAGCGCCCACATCCTACCCTGTAGCCTACTGTCTATAGTGACATCAAGAAACTAAAACACATCGACTGAAAGAAACTTAACATACTTTATAAAACAAAGTTTGCAAGTCACAATGTATAAATTTTTCAAAACAAGAAGAAACATCAACCTCAAATCCAAATGGTCAAATATCACATTTTTGCAATTCTTTTCAATTACAACCGTCAGTGCAGAAATAAAACCAACATAACTAGGACTAGTCTAAGACTCATGGACGCCACTACGAGATTTGGCACCGCCTCTGCCCTCCAGCTGCACCATGTCGACACCAAGCTACTGCTCATGCTCTGCAAAAATAGAAATAAACTGTGAGTCCACTTGGGACTCAGTGAGTGGCTCAATTGAACCTCCACATAAGCCTCAGTCATGTATATATAATATTACAAGGCAATAAAGGAATGCACAAGGAGGTAAAGTGTGTTTCTAATGCAACTACGGACCCTAAACGGATCCATCAGTACTTTCTGTACATGTGCACCTGCCACTTGGCTTATCAAGCCTCTAGCATCCGGCCCTTGGGCCTGCTCATAGCAAAATATATCTTGGCTACAGCCGTCACTACCATACTAGGTAGTAGCATCCTGGCCATCGGCCACATCATCTCAAGATGCAATCAAACAATCCCGGGCTGTCTACTAGGATGGTCCACTAGTCTTCGGACACCGTCTGGGGTAAGGATAGCTAGTCCCACCCAACATGGTCTAGTACCTAGCGGGCTCGCTGGCGCAACTCTAGACCCAACTGGCCGAGCTGAGCATTGGTCATTTCCGACCTCCTCGCTCCTCGGCGGACCATCTCAAGCACATTACACAACCAATATCCTAGGGTTTCCATATATACATACTTCGGGCCTTTACCCGTATCTAGCCATGTCCGGGTACTGGGTCACAATTCATGCCACCCCTTTTAGTATATGTGCACCTACAATCTCTAAGTTTCCAAAAATATGCAAGCAGTCATAGAAGTGTTATCGTCTCATATCTAAGTTTCCATAATTGTGCTAGGAGCATCTAGTGACACCTTACATGCTACCTAGCCTTTTTACACTGTCTTAGGTGAGAATTACCGTGAGTCAACCTTGGAATACCATCCAAGATCATTTAGGGCAGCATGCTTAATCTAGAGAAAATTTCTCATATATTACATCATTCATCACATATAATCATAATGCACATACCTAACAATTCTTATACTACTTTAGGAATTTTTAGCACAATAAGGAGCAACTATCTAGCATGGCAAGGTAGTAATAAATTTAAATAACATGTATGAATTATAAAACATGGTAACCATGTCAACATCCAAGTTTAGGGATCAAGTGCTAAGTATGGTTACAATCTAGCATTTCTACAATTCAAATCAATTTAGCTACTTGCTAAGTTTGGTGTTCTTCCTAAGTATTGTCATATCCCTATGTGTGATCCCTAAGATCATGAAATTTCCATCGAAGGAAAATCTCTCCTCCTCTCCCCAACCTTGGCCAAACCATGAGCAAGGGAAACCTTGCTCGGCCAAGGTCCTTGGGTAGGGAAGGATGGAAGAGACTTTAGCTATACTTTGTCTCTTCAATTCCACATACTTCTTAAATAGCAATGATCAACTTACCCTTCCCCTCATCCTTGGCCGAATCCTCTTCATAAATCTTAGGTTTCATTTGGCCACGTCAAGGGGCTTTAGAAGGGGCATGCTTCATATTACGTGAGGAGTTCAAAAGGGCTACATCGAAACAGTGGAATAAAGGCATCTAAGGGCCTTCTCGCCGTCAAGGGAATCGGGGAAAATTTTGGCATGACCTTTCCCCTTTTCCCATGACTCGGCAGCCCCAAGACACGCAAAATGACGATTCAAAACAGTGAGATCCGACAAGAAACAACATAAACAGTGAGTACATTTCGTTGAAATCATGGATCGTCGGGAAAATCGCGAAAACTCGACCTATCATCTAGGGATCGGCCACCCGCTTCCCCCAAACTGTTAAAGCCTTAACCCCTCACCTAGATTGCCAAGAAACAAGGATCGGGTGATGACAACTTGAGAATCTCCGGCGACGACACAAATTTCGGATTGATCCAAGCCCCCAAGCCCCCTCCTTGCTCCTTCTCATCTTTTCTCCCTTGCGGCCTTGTGCGATTCAATGGTTGAGTCGCACGGCTACCACATGGGGGGGTTTTATCCCCTCAACCATCTTTCCAAAGATGGCTTCAAGGCTCACTTAAATCATTCCCGGAACTTGACTAAACCCGAACTCGACTCGGGTTCCGACCCAACCATAACATGACTCGACTTAACTTAATTTAAGGTATGATTTTATAAAAGGAAAGTAAATTTTCCAATTAGACTTCATGATTCATTAGCCGAGTCATACATTTTCACTTGAGGCGATCCTGAGGCTCGACTCAACTACCCCCGGGTCTGATGCGCTGCCCCAAAATAGATTTTTATTTTAGGAATCTTTTTCCGAGTCTTACAACCTTCCCCCCTTAAGGGAAATTCATCCTCGAATATACTTAAATAACCAGGACTTACCGGCTCCTCGAGCAAGGAAGGGTAGCGCTCTCTCATGTCCTGCTCTACCTCCCATGTGGCCTCTTACCCGGAATGGTGCTCCCATCTGACCTTTACCAGGAGAATTTCTTTGGACCTTAGCTTCCTGATCTGGTGGGCAAGAATCTCCACCGGCCTTTCCTCAAATGAGATGGCCGGATCTACCTCTATAGAAGAGGCTCGATCACATGTGAATCATCTTTTACATACTTCCGCAACTTGGATACATGGAAGACCGGGTGCACTCTGCTCAAGCTAGGAGGCAATGCCAGCTCATAGGCCACTTCGCCCCTCCGCTTGAGAATGGGAAAAGGCCCAATATATCTAGGGCTCAGTTTCCCCTTCTTACCAAACCAGACCACCCCTTTCTGAGGAGAGACCTTCAGGAATACTAAGTCACCCTCTACAAATTCCAATTCTCTGGCCTTTCTGTCGGCATATATTTTCTGTCGACTCTAAGCCGCCAGCAATCTTTCGTTAATGACCTTTACTTTTTTTACCGCCTCCTCAACCAGGTCGGGGCCCACCATGAGTGATTCCCCTGCCTCAAACTAGCCCATCGGAGACCTGCACCGCCACCCATACAAGGCCTCAAAAGGAGCCATGCCAATGCTACTGTGATAGCTGTTGTTATAGGCGAATTCGATCAACGGTAGGTGCCTCTCCCAGCCATCAGTCTACGGATGGAAGGTTGTATTGAAACATACCTGAGTACCCAAAGCTTCCTAGAAGGACTGCCAAAATTGGGCTGTGAACTGGGTATCGCAGTCAGATATAATCATCACCGGGGTACCATGATATGCCACAATCCTATCCAAAAATAGTCGAGCATACTACTCCGCAGAGAAAGTAGTGTTCACTGGTATAAAGTGCGTGGTCTTGGTTAACCGGTCCACTACCACCCAAATGGAATCAAAACTGTCTTTTGACTTAGGCAATTCAGTCACTAGATCCATGGTGATTTTCTTCCACTTCCACTCGGGCACTTCGAGATTTTGTAGGAGCCTCGCAGGCTTAAGGTGTTCGGCTTTCACCTGTTGACATACTAGACATTTAGAAACAAATTTTGCCACCTCTCTTTTCATGCCCTTCCACCAGTAATGCTACCTTAAATCCTGGTACATCTTGGTGGCCCTCGGATGCATCGTGTAAGTGGAACGATGACCCAATTGCAGTACTTGCATGTGCACCTTAGCCATGTCTGGTACTACTATCCGGTCTCTGAACCTCAGCATACCTTCTGAGTCCAATCTGAAACCATTCTCTGCATCACCTCTTTGTACCAGGTCCTTGGTCAGTGCACAAAAGGCATCTTCCCCCTACGCGACACGCAACATGTCCACCACCGTGGACTGTACTCGTAGATGGGCCATCAGGGCACCTGAAGCTGACACTGATAAGGTTGCACCCCCATCTAGGCATAAAGCCAACTCTCTAGCTAGAGGCCTCCGCTTAGCTTCCAAATGGGCCAAACTACCCATGGATTTTATGCTCAGCGCATTTGCTACGACATTTGCTTTCCCCAGATGATACATAATGGTGTAATCATAGTCCTTTAGGAGCTCCAGCCACCTCCTCTGCCTGAGGTTCAGCTCCTTTTGGGTAAGCAAGTACTGCAGACTCTTGTGATCTATGTAGATTTCGCAAATCTCCCCGTACAAGTAGTGCCTCCAAAGCTTCAGTGCAAAGACCATTGTCGCTAATTCTAGGTCATTCGTCAGATAGTTCTTCTCATGAACTTTCAACTGGTGAGACGCATAAGCAATCACTTTACCATACTGCATCAAGACGCAGCCCAGACCAACCCGAAAGGCATCACAAAAAACCACAAACCCTCCTGAGCTGGAAGGTACAACCAACACAGGTGCAGATGTCAAACATGCCTTGAGCTTTTGAAAGCTTGCCTCACATTTGTCATCCCAAACGAATCTGACCTTCTTCTGAGTCAACCGATATAGAGGAGCTTAAATTCTGGAGAAATTCTCCACAAACTTCCAGTAATAGCCGGCCAACCCAAGAAAACTGCGGACCTCGGTCACACTAGTCGGCTGCTTCCAGTTCTGAACCACTTCAATCTTGGCGGGATCTACCCTTATTCCTTCCTTGAACACTACATGGCCCAAGAACCCTACACTTTCCAACCAAAATTCACACTTGGAAATTTTGGCAAACAAGTGGTGCTCTCTGAGGGTTTCTAGGACCATTCTCAGGTGCTTAGAGTGCTCTTCCTCACTCTTGGAGTAAACCAAAATGTCGTCAATGAAGACGATCACAAAGCTATCCAAGTAATCCTTAAATACCCTGTTCATTAGGTCCATGAAGGCAACAGGTGCATTGGTTAGGCCAAAGGACATCACTAGGAATTCATGGTGACCATAGCGAGTCCTAAAGGCCGTCTTTGGCACATTGCAGTCCCGAATTCTCAACTGATGGTATCCGAACCTCAGATCTATCTTTGAGAACCATTGAGCCCCTTGCAGTTGGTCAAACAGATCGTCTATCCTCGACAATGGGTAGCGGTTCTTAACAATCACCTTGTTCAGCTGCCTATAATCAATGCACATGCGCATCGACCCATCCTTCTTCTTCACGAAGAGAATCGAGGCACCCCAGGGTGACACACTCGGCCGAATGAACCCCACGTCTAGCATTTCTTGCAATTGCACCTTTAGCTCTCTAAGTTTGGCCGGTGCCATCTTGTAAGGCGGAATGGAAATTGGTTTCACCCCGGGCTGCAGATCAATGCAAAAATCGACCTCCCTTATGAGTGGCAACCTTGGAAATTCCTCGAGAAACACATCAGGGAATTCACAGACTAAGGGGGTTCCGCTGACATGCTTTGCTTCACCCCCTTCCTCCTCGACCACAGCTACAAAGGCCAGGAAAGATTGGCAGCCGCCCCTAAGCAATTTGCAAGCCTTTAGGGCTGAGATGACCCCTATCGGCTTGCTACCTCCCTCCCCTTGGAAGATGAACTGCGGTAGCCCAGACTTATTAAACATCACTGCTTTGGCTCTACAGTCTAACATTTCAAAATGCTCTGTCAGTCAGTCCATGCCAAGGATGACATCAAGCTCAAGAGTGGGTAGGAGTGTCAAGTCCGCACTCAGCACATGGCTGCATATGAGCACTTCACACCCTTGATAAATTGAGGTTGCTAAGATTGCATCGCCTGCAGGCGTTGATACCATCAATGGCCCATCAAGCATAGAGGGTGCCATTGGCAGCTTTGCAGCAAATATGGCAGACACAAATGAGTGTGTGGCACCCGGATCAAATAATACATATGCAGCAGATAAACATACTAAAATAGTACATGTCACCACTGCTTTGGAAGGCTCTGTCCCATCACAGTTCATAGCATAAACCCGCGCAGGCAGCCTCTCTGAATGATTGGTCCGCGGCCCCTTATTCTGAGTTTGCCCTCTTGGTGCTACTGACCCTACTGACATAGGTGCTTTACCCCTTGACTGCTCAAGCTTTTGACCAGTTCCCTCAGGGCAGTCCTTCTTGGAATGTCCGACCCGACCGCACTTGAAGCAAGCATTAGTGCGGTTAAGGCAGGACCCCCAGTGCCTCCGATTACAGTTGCCACACTGCGGTGCCTCAGATCTCTGAGAACCACCTCTTGATACTGCCGACCTCACTGACCCGGTCCCTTGGCCCCCGCGGCCCCGATTGCCATTCTGCCCCCGCTTTGCTGCTGATGTGCTGTGGGCATTGCCCCCTTAGAGTGCCAAGGTCGACTATCATAACCCTGCGATCGAAACTTCTTCTTAGCTGGCCCATCATTTCTCTCGAACGGCACCAAAGCTTCTTTCCGCAGGGCTTCATCCACTACCCGAGCCAGTGTAGATTCCTCGGTGAAATAAATAAGCCTGCCAATTTGTGGCCTCAATCCTGCCATGAACCTCTTGACCCTGGCGGTCTCAGTCGCCACTAGGGTGGGATGGTACTTAGAGAGATGATTAAACTCCATCTGATACTCCAACACTATCATGCCTCCAGCTTGGCGCAACATCTCAAAATCACGGGCGCGCTTGTCATGGACACTCATGGGTAAGTATTGCTCTTCCATAGCCGCCCGAAATTCCTCCCATGTGGGAGGTGGTGCGCTAGCTGCCCTGCGGGTCTTCCAAGTTTGCAGCTAGACCTTTGCCGGTCCCCTCATCTGAAGACCGACCATACGAGCAGCCGCCTCTGATGAACATCCCAGTTCCATGCATAGCTCGTAGCAATCCCCCAGAAATTCCATCACTTCCACCTAACGATCTGTCCTAGTGAACTCTGGTGGCTTCAGGGTGACAAAATTTGCATAAGTTGGGGTTCTGACCACTGGTGCTACCACCTCTGCCACTTATGGTACCACTGAAACCATGGGCACTGGCTGTGGTGGTTGCTATTGGGACTGCTACTGCAACTGCTGTCTCAGTTCCTGCTCTTTTGGAGCACCTCAGTCAATTGGTTCACCTGAGCCTGCAGTAGATCAACTGCTGACTCTTGCCCCTGTCCCTCAGACAGTTCTCTATCTCTGCCCCGAGTCCGGCCTCGGCCTCGCCCCACGCCTCGAAGTTCTATCGAGTTACTGCCACTGCCGCTCAAAGCAGCATTTCGAGCATCCATTTCACTATCACAAGGAAGAAAGGAAATTGCATGACATATAAGAAATTATTAACAAAAGCTCTTTAAACTACTAACCGCATGGTGCGCTGAGTGCAGGAGTGGTCGCCCAATCTCGTAGCATAACTATACCGTAAGTCGGCACACTAGCAACCTAGTGCTCTAATACCAACTTTGTCACACCCCGACTGAGGGTAGTGTGACTGGCCAGGGCCCACATCCTGCCCTGTAGCCTACTGTCTACACTGACATCAAGAAACCAAAACACATCGACTGAAAGAAACTTAAAATACTTTATAAAACAAAGTTTGTAAGTCACAATGTATAAGTTTTTCAAAACAAGAAGAAACATCAACCTCAAATCCAAATGGTCAAATATCACATATTTGCAATTCTTTTCAATTACAACCGTTAGTGCAGAAATAAAAACAACATAACTAGGACTAGTCTAAGACTCATTGACGCCGCTATGATATTTGGCACCGCCTCTGCCCTCCAGCTGCACCATGTCGACACCAAGCTACTGCTCATGCTCTGCAAAAAATAGAAATAAACTGTGAGTTCACTTGGGACTCAGTGAGTGGCTCAATTGAACCTCCACATAAGCCTCAGTCATGCATATATAATATTACAAGGCAATAAAGGAATGCACAAGGAGGTAAAGTGTGTTTCTAATGCAACTACAGACCCTCAACGGATCCATCAGTACTTTCTGTACATGTGCACCTGCCACTTGGCTTATCAAGCCTCTAGCATCCGGCCCTTGGGCCTGCTCATAGCAAAATATATATCGGCTAAAGCCATCACTACCATACCAGGTAGTACCATCCTGGCCATCGGCCACATCATCTCAAGATGCAAGCAAACAATCTCGGCCGTCGACAAGGATGGTCTACTAGTCTTCTGACACCGTTTGGGGTAAGGATAGGTAGTCCCACCCAACTAGGGTATAGCACCTAGCGGGCCCGCTTGCGCAACTCTAGACCCAACTGGTTGAACTGAGCATTGGTCATTTCCATCCTCCTCGCTCATCGGCGGACCATCTCAAGCACATTACACAACCAATATCCTAGGGTTTCCATATATACATACTTCGGGCCTTTGCCCGTATCTAGCCATGTCCGACTACTGGGTCACAATTCATGCCATCCCCTTTAGTATATGTGCACCTACAATCTCTAAGTTTCCAAAAATATGCAAGCAGCCATAGAAGTGTTATCGTCTCATATCTAAGTTTCCATATTTGTGCTAGGAGCATCTAGTGACACCTTACATGTTACCTAGCATTTTTACACTGTCTTAGGTGAGAATTTCCGTGAGTCAACCTTGGAATACCATCCAAGATCATTTAGGGCAGCATGCTTAATCTAGAGAAAATTTCTCATATATTACATCATTCATCATATATAATCATAATGCACATACCTAACAATTCTTATGCTACCTTGGGAATTTTTAGCACAATAAGGAGCAACTATCTAGCAAGGCAAGGTAGTAATAAATTTAAATAACATGTATGAATTATAAAATATGGTAACAATGTCAACATCAAAGTTTAAGGATCAAGTGCTAAGTATGGTTACAATCTAGCATTTCTACAATTCAAATCAATTTAGCTACTTGCTAAGTTTGGTGTTCTTCCTAAGTATTGTCATATCCCTATGTGTGATCCCTAAGATCATGAAATTTCCATCGAAGGAAAGTCTCTCCTCCTCTCCCCAACCTTGGCCGAACCATGAGCAAGGGAAACCTTGCTCGGCCAAGGTCCTTGGGTAGGGAAGGATGGAAGAGACTTTAGCTATACTTTGTCTCTTCAATTCCACATACTTCTTAAATAGCAATGATCAACTTACCCTTCCCCTCATCCTTGGCCGAACCCTCTTCATAAATCTTAGGGTTCATTCGGCCACTTCAAGGGTTTTAGAAGGGCCATGCTTCATATTACATGAGGAGTTCAAAAGGGCTACACCGAAATAGTAGTATAAGGGCATCTAAGGGCCTTCTCGCCGTCAAGGGAATCGGGGAAAATTTTGGCATGACCTTTCCCCTTATCCCATGACTCGGCAGGCCCAAGACACGCAAAATGATGATTTAAAACAGCGAGATCCGACGAGAAACAACATAAACAGTGAGTACATATCGTTGAAATCATGGATCGTCGGGAAAATCATGAAAACTCGACCTATCATCTAGGGATCGGCCACCCGCGTCCCCCAAACTGTTAAAGCCTTAACCACTCACCTAGATCACCAAGAAATAAGGATCAGGTGATGACGACTTGAGAATCTCCGGCGACGACGCGAATTCTGGATCGATCCAAGCCCCCAAGCCCCCTCCTTGCTCCTTCTCTTCTTTTCTCCCTTGCGGCCTTGTGCGACTCAATGGTTGAGTCACATGGTTGCGACATGGGGGGGTTTTATCCCCTCAACCATCTTTCGAAAGATGGCTTCAAGGCTCACTTAAATCATACCCGGAAGTCGACTAAACCGGGAAGTCGACTAAACCCGAACTCGACTCGTGTTCCGACCCAACCATAACATGACTCGACTTAACTTAATTTAAGGTATGATTTTATAAAAGGAAAGCAAATTATTCAATTAGACTTCATGATTCATTAGTCGAGTCATACCTTTTCACTCGAGGTGATCCTGAGGCTCGACTCAACTACCCCCGGGTCCGACGCGTTGCACCAAAACAGATTTTTATATTAGGAAACTTTTTCTGGGTCTTACATGGCAGACCAAACACTTGGATACAAGCTCTGCTACCTCTCTCTTCATGCCCTTCCACCAGTAGTGTTACATTAAGTCTCGGTACATTTTGGTGTCTCCCAGGTGCTTCGTGTAAGTGGAACGGTGATCCTTTTCCAAAACCCGTCGACATACCTCTACCATATCAGGCACCACGATCCGATCTTTGAACCTTAGAACACCCTCTGAGTCGACCCTGAACCCGTCATCTGCGTCACCTCTTCGGACCTGATCTCTCGTTAGAGAACAAAATGCATCCTCCTTCTGCGCGGAACGCAACATGTCCACCAATGTAGACTGTACCCGCAGGTATGCCACCAGGGTACCCGAAGCTGACATAGTCAGGGTTGCTCCCCCATCCAGTCACAACGCTAGCTCTCGACCTAGGGGCCTTCTCCTAATTTCCAAATGAGCCAAACTGCCCATCGATTTTCTGCTTAAAGCATATGCTTCAATATTAGCTTTCCCCGGATGATACATAATAGTGCAGTCATAGTCCTTTAGGAGCTCCAGCCACCTTCTCTGCTTAAGGTTCAGCTCTCTTTGGGTAAGCAAATACTGGAGGCTCTTGTGGTTCGTATAAATCTCACAAGTCTCCCCGTACAGGTAATGATGCCAGAGCTTTAGTGCAAAAACCACTACTGCCAGCTCTAGATCGTGTGTCAGGTAGTTATTCATGAACCTTCAACTGGCGAGAAGCATAGGCTATGACTCTGCCAAACTGCATTAGAACACAGCCTAAGCCAACTCGAGAGGCATCATAGTAGACCACAAATCCTCCTGAATTGGAAGGTACGACCAACACGGGTGCCGACGTCAAGCATTCCTTGAGCTTCTGAAAGCTCGCCTCGCACTTGTCGTCCCAAAAAAAATTGACCTTTTTCTGAGTCAACCGAGTCAAAGAGGCTGTAATCCTGGAGAAGTTTTCTACAAACTTTCGGTAATACTCGACCAACCCAAGAAAGCTGCGGATCTCAGTCACGCTGGTTGGCCGTCTCTAGTTCTGCACAGCCACCACCTTTGCAGGATCCACCCTTATTCCTTCCTTGGACACTACATAGCCCAGAAACCCTACACTTTCCAACCAGAATTCACACTTTGAGAATTTAGCGAACAACCGTTGCTCTCTGAGGGTTTCTAGAACCATCCGCAAGTGCTCGGAGTGCTCCTCCTCACTATTGGAGTACACTAAGATGTCGTCAATGAAGACAATCACAAAACTATCCAGGTACTCCTTAAACACCCGGTTCATCAAGCCCATGAAAGCTGCAGGTGCATTGGTCAGACCAAAAGACATCACTAGGAACTCGTAGTGGCCATAGCGAGTCTTGAAGGCAGTCTTAGGCACATCCCAGTCCCAAATTCTCCGCTGATGGTATCCGGACCTCAAGTCGATCTTAGAAAATCATCATGCCCCCTGCAGTTGGTCAAACAAATTGTCTATCCGGCGGCAGGGGGTAACGATTCTTGATCGTCACTTTATTCAGCTGCCTATAGTCAAAGCACATGCGCATAGACCCATCATTCTTCTTTACAAAGAGTACCAGAGCATCCCATGGTGACACGCTCGGCCAAATGAAGCCCAGGTCCAGCATCTCTTGCAATTTCACTTTTAACTCCCTGAGTTCGGTCGGCGCCATCCTATAGGGTGGGATGGAGATCGGCTTCATCCTAGTCTACAAATCAATGCAGAAATTAGCCTCTCTCCTCGGCGGCAATCCCGGTAACTCCTCGGGAAACACATCAGGGAATTCGCAGACTACCTGAGTTCCACCGACATCCCCTGCCACACCCCCCTTTTCCTCGGCCACGAATACGAAGGCCAGGAAGGACTGGCAGCCTCCCTGAAGCAGTTTATGAGCTTTAAGGGTTGAGATGACCCCAATCGCTCGCTCCTTCCTTCTCCTTGGAAGGTGAACTATGGCAACCCGGGCTTACTGAACATGATTACCTTAGCCCTACAATCCAGTAACGCAAAGTGCTCCATCAGCCAATCCATGCCGAGAATGACATCGAGTTCAAGCATGGGCAGGAGTGTCAAATCTACCCTCAATTCGTGGCCGCAGATGAGCACTTTGTAGTCTCAAAAAATTGATTTAGCTATAATTGCATCGCCCATAGGTGTTGATACCACTAATGGCCCGTCAAGTAGGGAAGGTGCCATAGGTAACTCAGCAGCAAATTTGGCAGATACAAACGAGTGTGTGGCACCCAGATCAAACATAACATAAGCAGCAGATGAACAGACTAAAATAGTACCTGTCACCACTACTCTAGATGCCTCTGCCCCATCACGGTTCATGGCGTAAACTCGGGCAGACGGTTTCTCAGAGTGACTAGCCTGCGGCCCTCTTCTGTGCCACTGACCCTTATGTGCCACTAACCCTACTGACATCGGCGCTTTTCCTTTTGACAGCTCAAATCTCTGGCCACCTCTGTCCAGACAATCCTTCCTAAAGTACCCAACCTGCCCACATCTGAAGCATGCATCTGTGCAGCCATAGCAAGTCCCCCAGTGCTTCCGGTGCTTCCAGTTACAACGACCACAGTGCGGCATGTCTGTCTTCTGAGTAGCGCCCCCTGTCTTTGTCTACCTCGCCGCCCCTGACCATGGGCCTCCGCAGCCCCGGCTACTATTGCCCCCACGACTCTGATGGTGCTCAGTGGTGGTCACAGTCCCCTCTACATGCCATGGCCGACCTCCAGATCCTTTAGGTCGAAATTTCTTCTTGGCGGCCCATCATTTCTCTCGGACGGCACCAATGCTTCCTTCTGAAGGGCCTCATCTACCACCCGAGCAAATGTGAAGTCCTCGGTGTAATGAATAAGCCTGCCTATCTGAGGTCTCAGACCCTCCATGAACCTTTTCACCCTGGCAGTCTCAGTAGCCACTAGAGTTGGGTGGTACTTGAAAGCCGGGTAAACTCCATTTCGTAGTCTGCTACTCACATGCCTCTCGAATGATGCAGTAACTCAATCTCGTGCGCGCTTATCGCAGACACTCATCGGCAGGTACTGCTCCTCTACAGCTGCCCTAAATTCTTCCTAGGTGGGAGGTGGTGCGTGTGCTGCCCTTCGACCCCTCCAAGTATGCAACCAGTACTTGGCAGGTCCCCTTAGTTGCAGGCCAACCATGCGAGCCGCTGCCTCTGACGAACACCCTAGTTCTATACACAGCTCGTAACAGTCCCCCAGGAACTCGGTGACCTCCACTTGCCGGTCTGTACTGATGAATACTGGCATCCTGAACTTGATGAAGTCTGCGTACATATGCTGTTTCAACTCCTGCTCCCTGCGGAGCGCTTCTGTTAACTGAGCTACCTGAGCTTCTAGCTGAACAACTACAGAATCCTGTCCCTCTTCCTCTGACTATTCTCTTACACGGCCCTGGCCCCGACCTCAGAGTCGCCCCCAGCCTCGGCCCCGGCCCCGACGTTCGGTGGAATTGCTACCGCTTCCACTCTAAGCAGCATTTCGGGTCTCCATCACACTAACACAAAAATAATTTCACCATCAATATCAAACAACTCATTCAATTAAAATTTAAGTTACTAACTGCGTGGTGCGCTGAGTGCAGTCGTGTTGCCTGATCTCGTATCATAACTATACCGCATGTAGACATGCTAGCATATGCCTCATTTGGTACCCAATTCCTAGTCGTAGTCAAGACCTAACCAAAAGCTCTGATACCAACTTTGTCATGCCCCAACTCGGGGTCGCGTTATCGGCCAGGGTAAGTGTCAATACCCCGAAGTCTACCACATGCACTTAACCAATCATTAAAGAAATAACACTGAACCATCAAAAAACCATGAAATAAACGGTGACCAAACTTTATTAATTTCAAACAGTTTTAAGTTTAAAGAAACAACTAGTTTTTCAAATAACAGTTCAAGTTTAAAACCGTAAATGTTTTTACAAATGACCACTCAGTGCATGACCACCAACCCTAAATAACACGACTACGACTCTATGGACGTCTGCTACGAGATTTGTGCCTCCACCTACACTCCAGCTGCGTCATGCCACCAGGCCGTACCTCACGGGTCGAGCTCTGCAAAACAACAATAAATAAACCGTGAGTCTACGAGAAACTCAGTGAGCGGTTCTCTCGAACCTCCACTTAAATCTCGGTTAAGATAACATATACAACAGTATGGTACAGTCAAGGAATTTAAGCTAAACAACATGTCAAGTCACCAAAGTGATTGAACATGCCTCCTTGGCCCTTACCAACTCATATCATTCGGCCACTGTGGGCCTGTTCATGTGTGTGGTGTGTGTGTGTGTGTGTTGGGGGGGGGGGTTCGGCCCCTTGCTCGGCCGAATGTAAGCATGAACCAAAACAACCCAACATGAAATCTAGCATGAATAATTCGGTCAATCTTTCAGTTCCACCCTTACCCTTGCTCGGCCGAAACTTGAGCAGGGTAACACCTTGCTCGACCGAGCCTTCTAGCTAGGAAGGGCATGCTTTCGACAACAATTCTCATGCATCAATCTAAGGATCCGATATTTAACACAAAGAAGACGATCCATGGGTTATAAGCCACTCTAGGAAATTGGGGAAAACTTCGGCTTGACCTTCTCCCTTTTTCCTCTATTCGGCCAACCCCTAAATCACGTAAAACATGATCAAAAATACATAATCACAGATATGCAAATCACCTAAAATCCAAACACGAGAAACCATAACAATCAGCAAGAAACATCGTGTAAAACCTGATTACAAGACTTCCAAGATTCGGCCACCCGCCTCCCCTTTCTAATAAACCAACCACTCACCTCAATCAGACGCAAAGGTGGACTCGATGAAGATGAATTCTGGCTTCTCTGACGATGTTGCGAGATCGGCGCCGTCCACAAGCTCTCCCTCCCCTTCCCTCGGTTTGCGTGCAGCTCTCCCTCCTTGAGACGCACGGCGGCTTGAGGTCAAGGGTTTTATCCCCCCTTCTTTGGTTTTTGACCAAAGTGCCCTCGAGCCTTAAGTCTCACTACTCAACGCAACCCGAGTCCAAATCGGACCCCGACTCAACCCGTAACTTGATTCCATCCCAACTTAAATCAATCTAACACATAAGTCATACAACATGCATGCTTCACGAGTCAACCAATTAAGTTATACCTGCCATTAGTATTGATTCTCGCGACTCAACTCGGCTATTCCCTGATCCCATGTGCTGCACCACATAAAACTTATATGTTAGGAAAATCCCGGGTATTACAAAGTTGTATTTATAAAGTAACATCAAAATGACGCAAGCACGATATATTCTCATTAGAGCATGCAAGATCGAGAAATCAGAATGCTCAGAAAAAGAGCAGGTAATTAAACAAATTAATAAATTTCCGTGAAATGCGTATTAGAGATTAAAGAAGGAAAGTGGTTCACATAGCACATGCTTAATGAAACTATCAACTTCAACAACTAAGGTTTTTATTTAATCAATTCCATAACTTCTTTAAAATACCATTAAAAAAGTTGGAATTAATTACTCAGAAGAAAAACAATAGAAATGACAGAATCATTGTCAGGGAAAGGTAAAGTTCAACTAATGGAGAAGAAGGCTATGTGGGTTACCAGAGTGAAGACATTGGCGTTCAAAGAGGAAAGGAAGTGCCCAATGGAAAAGGGAGTCCGAGACGAGGTTGTCGACAATTTCATGAGGAAGAAGCAGAAATAGATCATGGAACGCATATTTCTAGTGCATTTCTTGCAATTAATCTTTCGGCGGAACTACGATTTTGCTGAATGATGTGATCTTTGCTTTGGACTTGAAGCCAGAGTTGTGAAAGGAAAGCTATGTACGATGAACGAATCAAGCACTCTCACTGCTGCTACTAAAGAGCATAGCGCGCCGACGAGTGGAGGTAGCAGGTCATCATCCCTCCCATTCTTGATCATCATCCGTTGAGCAATGGGAGATCGCTGGAGGTAGGGCATGTTCGGCTGGAGATAGAGCATGAGGTGATTGCGGGAGGTAGGGCACAGTCGATCATAGATAGGGCACAGGGCGATTGTGATTAGGCAGGCGAATCACATTGGTGATAGGGAAGAAGATGAAGATTTTGGGATGGGGTAGAGATGAGAAAGATGTTAGGCGATTGAGATTTGATCAGAACAAAAGGAGAGAAATAAGAGGGGAGATGGCATGCGGTGCGAAGAAAAATGAGGGAGAGGAATAAAAGGATCGAGAGGCACCGCGGGGCTTTTCTCTATTAGGAAAAAAGTGTGGGTTTTAATTTTAAATATATTTTAATTAATTTTAAATATATAATAGATTAAATATATATATTTTTACATTTTTAATAATTTTATTATTAATTTTTTTTTTTAATAATAATTTTATTAAGTAAATAATTTTGAGGGATAGGGGTCAGAATTTTAATTATTTTGTTTTTTTACTTAATAATATTTTAGATTTTTAAAATATATTTAATCAATTACTTAATTGTCTAAAATTATTTTTATTATTAAGTTAATATTTATTTATTTTCAAATTTAGGAGTGAGAGGTAGGAAATCGTGAGGGTCATTTGTTACAATTATAAAATATAGGATTTAGTGAGGGTCACCATGTTGTCCTCGCTAGTAAGGGTCATATTAGACCCTCACTAAATGCAGGATTTCGCGAGGGTCACATGTCCTCACAAAATATACTTTTTAGTGAGGGTCATATTTGACCCTCACAAAATGCAAGATTTCGTGAGGGTCATGATGTTGTCCTCACAAAATATACGTAATTTTTAGTGAGGGTCATATTAGACCATCACTAAATGCAGGATTTCATGAGGGTCACGATATCCTCACAATATATACTTTTTAGTGAGGGTCATATTTGACCCTCACAAAATGTAGGATATCATGAGGGTCACGGTGTTGTCCTCACAATATATACTTTTAGTGAGGGTCATACCCGACTCTCACAAAAAGTTTTATTTTTACTGACGGGTTTTCGTGAGGGTCATGGTGTTGTCCTCACTATATATACTTTTTAGTGAGGGTCATATCCGACCATCACAAAAGTGTTCTTTTACTGACGGGTTTTCGTGAGGGTCGACTAGGGACCCCCATAAATAGGTTTATTTAGTGAGGGTCGATGCGCGAACCCCATCAAATCTCGTCACTAAAAGCCAGATATATTGTAGTGTAGGACTACTATGAGATCAATATACCTCCTTTACCCTCCAGACGTGCCAAGTGCTCCAGCCCACCTCACCGGTCAGGCTCTGCAAAACAAAAATAAATGACAACGAGTGAGTTCAAAAGAACTCAGTGAGCGGTTCTACCAACCCCCACGAAAAACCAACACAGAGATAAAGCATAAACAAAACACCTATCTCAAACAGGAATAATGTCACGAGGGTCTGACTAGCTATTAGGCCATCTGGCCACCACCTGCCCGAAGGCAACCATCACTCTAGTAGTGAAGTAAAACAGGCCTAAGCCTAACATGCCCTAAGGCAACAACACATACTAGGATAATCAGGATTGGCCCATCTGAACTTATCCTAATATAAAGAAAACTCGAGAGCAATTGGGATTGACCCATCCGAACTTGCTCCACAAGACGCGAAGGAACAATCGGGATTCGCCCGTCCGAACTTGTTCTAAAAGATAACGTAGGAATAATCAAAATTTGTCCATCCAAACTTATTCCTTTGAATATAAAATCTTGGGAATAATCAAAATTTGTCCATCCAAACTTATTCCTTTGAATATAAAATCTTGGGAATAATCAGAATTTGCCCGTCCGAACTTGTTCCACAAGATACGCAGGAACAATCGAGATTTGCCCATCTGAACTTGTTCCACAGATTGGGAATTAGTCATCCAACCTTCTTGTCCTAGCCCGCAGTCCAGCTCCTAACCGAGACTCTCCGCCATTCAATAAGATATGGCACGACATGACCTAAGTCAAGTGTCTCCTATGGTGTGTTAGGGTTGTCTCTATTGGGAAAACTCCACAGCACCCAATGCCCGATCCCAACTCCTAGACCCATAATGTCATAAACTCGTGAGATTTTATTTTATGCATAATATTTATTTGTTGGTTCATAACAGATTATTCTTCCCCTTGCATTTTAATTATGCAATTAAAATTTATCATCACCAAAATTAGGGTTTTGTTTTAGGGTTTTATTCTCAGTTTACTGTTGAGCCCCAAACTGGTGTATCTAACCCAAATTTGGTCTCCAGAATGTGTCCTATGTTTCCAAACTATATTTTCTGGTCAAAACAATAGGTTACACGACTATATTCAGTAATCTATTTGCATCATAAAATAGAAATCAAAATCGACACAGATTCAACAAACAACATACAATTCCAGCAAGTTTGAGTTTTCAGTATAACATGGAAAGAAATCCGAAATTTACAAAATATAGATCCTAAATTTCCCTCATCACAGATTTATACCAACAAGTTCATCATACGTAAACTACTTCATAATTTGCTAACCAAGATCTAACATGCATCAACATCGTAGCGGACGTCGCCACGGAGTCGCACGACGTCACCAGAGAAGAGCGAGGAGTCGAGCGAGGAGATGTCATCCAATTAAAAATTCAACATGTAAATATATGCATCTAAAAAATGTAATAAATATCTATAATAATTATAATAACATATATTCTAGATTGGCAAACGTACGTTTATCTATGTTTTTACGGTGATTCATTCCCTTATGTCATTATGTGTGCATACTTTACTTCAAAGTCTATCATTTATTGTGTTTCGGCTTTTGATATTTGGACAACTTTAAAAATGCTATATGATTATGCCAAGACCGAAGAGATTGACACTTCCTAATGAAGGTAGTGAGGATGGAAGGAGCCTTTTTCTAAGTCTCTTCACTATTTTTTCTTTTTATCTACGTCATTGATTGTATGCATGACACATCACTTTCCTTTTTCGGCTCTTGGAGCTACTCCTTTGACTATAGGAGCTATGGGCATCAAAACCAAGATTAGTGGTAGGTGAATGACCATTGTCATCACTACCTTCATCAGGAAGTGTCAATCTCTTCGGTCTTGGCATAATCATATAGCATGTTTAAAGTTGCCCAAATATCAAAAGCCGAAACACAATACATAACATTTTCAAAAATGTTATTTTCCAAGGAACAATATAAGCAATTTGTTGCCTCAGCATTTAATTCAAATCTATTAATTTGTTCTTGGGTCCATGCATCCATATTTTCCTTAGGTTCTATATATTTTGACTTTACCATATTAAACACACCTATACCTTGGGTGTTTAAGAATGTATACATTCTTCCTTTCCAAAGACAAAAGTTTGACTCATCAAACCTAGGTGGTACAGACGCTACACACTCTAGTCCCATCTTTCGGATCGAGACTAGATGTAGAGGAGACAGGTGAAATCTCAATCTATAGTCTGCTCTTATACCAATTGTTGGAGAAATAGCCACACTAGAGGGAGGGGGGGGGGAATAGTGTGTTAACTAAATTTATTTGCCTAAATGTTGGTTTTTTGGTTTCTTAGACTACTTAGGCAAAATGCAATTTATCAAATAAATGCGGAAGCAATAATAAAATAATTTAAACACAAGCAATATATCAATGCTAACATAAAGATTTATAGTGGTTCGGCCCCAATGCCTACTCCACTACCTAAGCATCGTGCTTAGGATTTCAAACCCAAATCTACTAAATTATGAGTAGCTTACAATTGAGGACTTTACACCGGAAAGACCCTAAGCTCATCTCGAAGGCACTTCCACACCCGGAAGTATGCCGCCTTTGTACCGAGTGAGCTTTCCCACCTCAATTCCTAAGACCTACTCCTAACTTAGTTTACACAAGTGGCTTTACACCTTCTACACCAAGGTAACCACTTACACACAAGACCACACACTAGGTCTTTTTACAAACTCAAGTAAATCAAATCAAAACAAAATAAAAACACCTTAATCACAAGAAGAGAGTAAAGAGAACTTATCACAATAAGGACACCTCTTCTTCTTGAGCCTAGTAAGCTTGAATACCCCTTCAATGAAGAACACTTAAGGATGAGGGATCAAGAGCTAGGTTTTGTAGATTTGATCATGAAAGGGCTTAGGAAATGCTAAGGATGACTCTTTGAGACCTAGAAGCATCAATATGCTAGGAATGAGTTTGGGATGGGTATTTATAACCCCCCAAAACTAGGGTGTCGCCAGCGGGCTTTTTGTTGCCCGTTGGCGACGCCCAGTCGCTTGCCGGTCGATCATTGGTCGACCGATGGATCGACCGCCCAAGCAACCGCGGCATTCCGCCGCTTCTGTGTGCACTTCGGTCGACCGACTGGTCGACTGAATTGGCTACTGCCAATTTTTTGCCACAATCGGTCGACCAAACCTAGCTAGGCCGAGCTTGATTTTTTCAGTCTTCTTCTTGCGCGCTTCATTTTTGAGTTCCGGCCTTCAATGTGCGTCAACTTGGAGAGCTTTCTATGTGTTCTTTAGACTCATCCAAGACGTCTTTCGTGCACATGTGGAACTTCTAGAAATTTCCTCGACGAACCTGAACACGTCGTCCAATGTCCTTCCATTTTTCTAATTTCTTCTGATATTTCTGATCGAGAACATCGAATGCTAACCGATATGGAACCTGGAAATATTTCTCAATGAAACATTAGTTCCATGTTTGTTATCATCAAAACCGAGATTAAGACCAAGGTAGAAAACCTTAGGCCAACAGCTTTAGCCGTAGGAACCTATTGTTTAAGTCTTCCATCCGGCAAAACAATTAGATTGAATAATTATTATTACGTTCCAGTTTAATAAAGAAAATTATTTCTACTCCTTTGTTACTTGAACAAGGTTATGAAATGTCATTAAAGGGCAATTGTTGCAACATATACAATTCTGATGAGTTATATGGAACCGGACGCATTTCGAATGGTTTAATGGTCTTAAATGTAAATGATAATATTTTTGGCACTTGCGACTTGGTCATATTAATGAGAACTGGATCAACAAGTCGTATAATGACCAAGTCGGATCAACAAGTTGTATAATAACCCTTTCAATTTTGAATCGATGCCAACTTGTGAATCTTGTCCCAAAGGTAAAATGACCAAGTCCCCCTTCACTGGACGTAGTGAGATGGCCATAGAGTTGTTATAGTTGGTCCACACAGATGTTTGCGGAACGATGATGACTTAAGCCAGAGGTGGGTATTCCTACTTCATAGCATTTACAAATGATGTATCGAGGTATGGATATGTCTTCCTATTGAGACATAAGTCTGAGGGTGGACTCGCCCATCGGGGTGTCCTCGAAGACAGAGGGAGTCGGGGGCTGTTGTCGGGAGGTGGAGGGGTCGTTGGGGGGTGAAGGATTGTCGTCCTCCACCATCGTAGAGAACGTCGACACGGAGTCGCCCGACGTCGCGAGAGAGGAGCGAGGAGTCGAGCGAGAAGACGTCATCCAATTAAAAATTCAACATGTAAATATATGCATCTGAAAAATGTAATATATATCTATAATAATTATAATAACATATATTCTAGATTAGCAAATGTTCGTTTATCCATGTTTGTACGGTGATTCATTCCCTTATGTCATTATGTGTGCATACTTTCGAAGTCTATCATTTATTGTGTTTATACAAAAATTAGATTTCATAAATTTTAACTGAAAGCCTATAAAGCATATTCCTCGTATTAAATGCTCGTTTAGCGTTAACAAAACTATTCTATATTTATATTACCCAAATAAAAGGGTAATGAGTCATCGAAAATAGAAATAATCTTTTGCTGAAACAACTTGATCAGCATGGATGGAAGGAGCCTTTTTCTAAGTCTCTTCACTATTTTTTTCTTTTTATCTACGTCATTAATTTCATCTCCAGTAGTAGCTACTAGTGAGATCGCTCCTACATCACCAACAAATTATGATGAGTTGATTTTACAAATATGTAAGTAATTTTTTTGATACTTATAAATATTAGATTTATTCATTTATTTATTAAATAAATCATCTTTTACGATATCTATGAACCGTAAATATAAGAAATAAGTTAACAACTAAATTTAAAATTTATATATCTCGTCTCAATAATCATTTTCGAAACCGTTAATTAATTCCTCTTTTCTTCAAGCTGCTTACCACAACAAATGAATTGATATCGATACTTAATTAGAGAATTGCTATTATATTAACTTGACTATTTTTATTTTGATAATGTCTCTTGTAATGTGTCTATCTTTCAGACAATATGCTCAAAGATACTAACATTGCTCACACTGGACGAGCTCAAGACAAGAAGCTTGGATTTCTTCCACCATTGTACATTCCACCTCCACTATATTGTCATGGTCGTTTATGTTATCATCATTGATAATGTGAAAATTGTGTTCAATCATAACGTTTGTATGTTCAACACAATAAGAAAAACAAACAAATAATAAATTTAAATTATTTGCAAAAACAAATATTTTGGTAATCATGCTACCTATGACTAATTACTTAATATGTTTGAAAAACAATCAAAAATTGATCCATTGTTTTAAGAATATGAAGGGTACCGTAGTAATTCAAAGCAATTCTATCATGTTTCTTACAAACGTAAATGACTATATTTCAATTTTCAAAAATAAAGATAAGAAAGCAAGATATTTCTTTCTCACTTCTTTGTTTCTAGTTTAGTATCTAACGATCGATCTATTCGATGGGATACCTAGCCCATCAATTTCATTTGCTCAGACCATTGTCCTAATCAAAATACTTCAGTTCAAGTTGTTTCCAGTTGTTGTCGTAAAGTCAGCCCCTCCCCTTTTTTATTTTTTTATATTTTTTCACTTAAGCCAAATTGACCAATATGTCCTTGACTTGGATCTAATATTAAGTTGAACCAAGGACTCAACCAAATTATATCCCAAATAATTCCCTGAACCCGATTCAAACCCAAAGTCAAATTTTGATTAGATTAAGGTAAATTTCCATGCATAAAGGCCATACCTTCGATCGCGAACTCTGATGATCCACTCGAACCGCTCCAATGCGCAACCCGGGTTTATCATTGAAATTCAAAAATAATTTAAAATCAGTGCAGGTATTACAATCTTCCCCACTTTGAAAAAATTTGTCCTCGAATTTTAGGGTCAATTAAGAGACTTACTAAATCGCTAAATAGGTGAGGGTACTTTTCATTCATATCATGCTCAACCTCCCAGTTAGCTTCTTTACCTCATTGGTGCTTGAAAGAAATAGTGCCCTTGAGCCAATCACATGTCGTTATGTAGGGAACTATTTTTGGTTAATGAATAAATGAGGCAACTTTTCATCATATGTTGTATGTTTGATTTTGCTTATAAGATTGTGATGAACCCCATGAACTCGAGCAAATGATTCCAAGGCCATGATGAGATCATGCTAGTGGGACTTTAAATACAGATGCCCCTATTCTAAATGTTCCTAGTCGTAGGAACACTGATTAGGGGATCGGTGATTCCGGTAAGACTAATGCACTTGGTACATGCCCTATATGATAGGGGGTAACTAATCTCATATTTATCTATGAATTATCATTAATGTACAAGTATAGGTGCTCATTAGGGAACTAGTTCACTGAACGGACCCGCATATGGAACACCGAATGAAATCCTTACTTGAGTGTCAATAGGATGTTCAACAGGTGATAGTAGGTACAAGCAATCCTTGGACATGAGGTTGTCATGGTTACCTTGTGTTTGACAATCCATCGCTTTGGCTTTATCCCTACGTGGCTTGCAAAGTTGTGTGCTAGGTATTATTGGGCATGGGGAAGCATTCATAGAGGTAGGTGAGCAACCAACATGAAATCGGTTACTCCTAGTGAGAGGAGATAGTGTCCTGCGTATCCCTGAAAGTGTCAACATAGGAATCTATGGCCAGAGTAGACATGAAAGTCAGAAAGAAGTTTCTGACATTTCATTAGTGAGATGACAACTTGGCAAGTGGAATACATATGAATCGGTATTAGGGTTTGATACCCATACCCTAGCCGACTTCGGAGACATTGTAACCGAAGGATTTGGTTGTATCATAACTAATCACCGAAGGGTGTTAGATCCATGTAGATTGAACCTCATACTATTCAGGTAGTCATGACACGTTTCTAGACATCAATATTGACTTGTGAGTGGAGTATCACAAGACCACACCAAAGGGGTTTAGTGTAGGCTCGTGAGATTCGACTAGAAAGTGTTCTATCGAATTTGACTCTCCGTTATGCACAACTCACTACTGGCTTAGTGTGGGTGTCACACCCCAAAAACTAGGGTCATGTGACCTGCCAGAGTACACGTACGTACCCCGAAGCCTACCAGACATGACAATAAATGCGGAAATAAATACACAACCATGCAAGTGCAAAGGTAGGTAATATCATAAGGAAATGAAATGAAGAAGTCCTAAACACTATAACGAATATCCAAATACACCATGTTTGAATACATCAAATGAATAACTGTCCTACACTCTACTACAACTCTGTGTTACGAGATCCACACCTTGAGCTCGCCACCCCAGCTACACCTCGTGTGCCACAGTACCTTTACTGCTTTGGAGTTGTAATAAAAATAGTAAATAAAACTCAGTGAGCAACTCATCCTTGTGTCCACCCTAATCATCACATAAAACAAAACTAACAAATTGCATCATAATCAAATTAAACTGGAAGTAAATAAATAAGTGCATGTACAACCACACATACAAACACATCCACACATCCATACATCCAATCATCAAAACATTCATGCAATCTACACAATCCGGCGCCCTGTGCCAATTTCTGGTCCACTTGCATGAACCCAGCCAAGCACAATACAACATACACATATCACAGGCAAGTATTACATACAACATCATCCAGCTGCGTAAATAAGAAAACCCCACAACCCCGGGGAAATAACCACAGTGCTTATGCACATGTACCTGCCCATCTGAGCCCCGAACCTGGCTCCAGTCCTCTAGCGGAGGAACTCACATGTCCTGGAATCACATTGTAAGACCCGAGGTTTCCTAATATGGAATTTATTTTTGTGCAGTGCACCAGATCGGGAGTTAGTCGGGTCGAGTCGCGGAATCACCGCGAGTAGAAGGTATAATTTAAGCCTTATGGAATTTTATTTGATAAATGTTACTTCCTTCTTAATCATAAGATGTTTTAGTAGAGTCGAGTTCGTAATCGTGTTTGCGGATTGAGTCGGGGCATGAATTGGGCTTGGATTGAGTCGAGTAGGGGCTAAGTGAATGGGAGGGGCATAATGTTCAAGGGAAGATGAGGGAATTAAACCCTCACCCCCCTAGCAGCCATGAGGCTCAATATTGGAGCAGCACGCAACCCGAGAAAGGAGAGGGAGGAGGAGAAAGTTTGGAGATGGTGTCGGATTCATGCCACTGTTGGAAAGATCGAGATCATCGTTTCTCGTCCATTCTTCTTCCTTGATCAAGGTGAGTGGTCGAATCGCGGCTTGTAGGTGAGGTGTGTGGCCTAACCGAATAGATGTGATAAATCAATGTTTTTGCGCATCATTTGTTGTCGGTTGCTGACGTTTCTCAAATTCTCAAGTCAGGTTCTTCATCGTTGTATGGATTTTGTTGTTAGACGATCATTTTGGGGTGATTCAAGGGCTGGCCGACTAGAGGAAAAAAGGAAAATGTCATGTCGAAATTTTCTCCAATTCCCTCGAGTGGTTTAAACCTTGGATCGATTCTTTTTTTGATGTAGACAAATATGTGCAACTAGATCTTGTGATTTCATGGTCAAATTAACCTTTCTTTTCCCTTCAAGAAGGCTTGGTCGACCATGTACCCTTGCTTAGGGTTCGGCCGAGTGGAGAGGACGGTGAATTCGATCGAGTATCTTGATTACATCTTTTAGGGACGATGTACGTCGATTGAAATTGTAGATTTAGCGATTGACGAATGTATTATAATTTTGAGTAGATACATTTTAAAGATTTGTAGAACACCTCCTTTAATGCACATGTATGACAAAATACTAGGTATGGTATATGATTTATGACGTTTCCTTCATTGAAATCCTAATGCTATTATTGAAATTACCATGCTAGATGAATTGCTACCTTGCTGGATTTATTGATTAAATGCAAAATTTAATTACTTTATTGTTGAAAGCACGATGTTATTTATGGTAGTAGTTGTAGAATAATTCCCTTATAACTTATGTGCTGTGACATATTTATATTCGGACATTTCTATACTTATGACATGTAATCTACACTTAAGGAATATGGCAAAGACGCAAGATGACTATAAGGAAATTATAGGGTGCTTATATTGTCGGAAACACTTGAATGTAGACAAGCTAGGTTTCACACCTATGGAATAATCAGCGGGCGCTAGTGTGCGGTTGATGTGGCCCGGAATAAGGGGGCTGGATACGAGTGAATGCCCGAGCTTTTGAGTAAGGAAACTTTAGAACACTTTGCTTGTGTATTGTGATTGTGATGGTCGACAGAGAAGCATGGACGGTCAGAACGACTAATGCTTGACTCGGCGGATGATTAGGGTCTTGAGATTGCACCAGCGGGCCCGCTTGATGTTAAACCCGGGTGGTAGAGGGTCTTGAGATTCCGTTAGTGGGTCATGCTGATGGTAGACCCGAGTTGGGTGGGACTAGATATACCTAACCCGGTGGGTTCCTGAGACTAGTTGACCATCCTAGTCGACGGCCCGGTGATTGCTTGACTTTCCTAATATGATATGTGGGCTATGTGGTCGGATTATTATTATTATTTTGTGGTACAGGCTGGGCAGGGCCGAGCCACCAATTCTTGAGCAGGTCCTAGTGGCCGAGTGTCGCCTAGTCTGGTAGGGCCATTATGGCCGGTTGTATGGTTTATGCAGGACGGCCTTTGGGCCGGTCGTCATATCATGACTAGATTAGATCCCTAAATTTATAAATTGCTCACTTATATGCATGTTGTTATTGAGGATTTATGTGGAGGTTCGGAAGGACCGCTCATTGAGTCCCATGTGGACTCACGATTTATTTCTCTTGTTTTTGCCTAGCCCAATGAGTGAGGTGAGGCTTGGATTCATGGTGCAGCTAGAGGGCAGGCGGTGGCGAGGATCTCGTAGCAGCGTCCAGTAGTCGTAGTCGTGATGTCTAGGGTTATTTTGCTATTCAGTGTATGTGATAGTCTTCAGGGTAGGACATACACCCTGGCCGGTCATGCGGCCCTGAGTTGGGGCATGACACACATCCCAAGGATCTCATATATAATATCCACAAGCATAGAATATGCAGAACAATTTCCTTATCGGGTAACACAAGCCCTGTTTGTCATTGCATTAATTTGTATAAGCAAAAAATATAAACCCGAATTAAAATTAAATAAAGCATAAATCCTACCAAAAAATAGTAATATTAATACAATAAATAGACCAATTTTTCCTGAATTTATCTTGAATTTTAATGCTGTAAAACATGTGGATAATCACGCAAGCTTTCAACATAAATTTGGAATCCTGTAGCCGTAGGAACCGGCCTATATGTGCATATCATGTCTCTGCCCTTATCCATATATTTCCCCCCCAAAAATATATCAAGTACCTACTTTTAATATCAGAAATTTAACCAAAATAAATTCCATGTCAAATAGATAAATAAAATCCATACCGTTTTTCCATTAATTTATATTCTACGGTATTATCTCTAAAGTATAGGGTGTATCCAAAGAGTTCACATACATGTGACCCTACAATTATTTTTCATAATCAACCTAGAGTGTATGAAGTCACGACAAGGTGTGCTAAGAACCTACGGTGTCGTAGTTATCTCTAAAATTACGAAAACATCCCGACCCGGCCTACCCTTCATCTCTAGAGTAGTTCTAATGTAGCCGGCCCAATAAATTCCAATTCCACACAATTAAATACATATAAAATTCATGAATAATATAAGGAATAAACCTAGAATTTCTAAGAATTTATTCAGTGAATTTTCATGGCTTACAACTAATCGGCCATACCCTTAATGTAGGGTACCTCATGCGGTCGGTCTTTCTCGCATGTCTTCCCTCTTTGAGTATTCAATTTGCACGACATGTAGAGAGTGTAATCTACCCAATCCAAGTCGAGAATACATAGGCCTTGTATATACTTGTCAAATGTAACTGGGTTAATGATGAAGTACCTTTATAAATTGCCTTGTATATACTTTGACATTTCCTAGGAACATAAGCGCCTGAGGTGATTAATTAGCTTTATTTAGCAAGTGAATATATTATCTTAATCCTATGGGCCTTGATGGCTAATACCCTGTTGCTTATTTGAAATGCTTGAAATGAGGTTGCACACACATGTTAGGGCGGCCTTCCCTCTAGCTATAAAAGTACTATTAGCAACTATTGCTATGCAAAGAAGTAAGCATCATGATCAAGAACACATCTTTTAAGAACCTTCATGGCATCAATATCAAGATCTAAATTTTGTTTAACATAAATTCTATCCAAAAATCACAGATTTACTAAGTCATGCTTTGACATATAAAAACTCAAATTGATAACCAATTTAAATCATGGATCACAAGAACACCAAAAGCCCCTCACTTAGGCATTTTACCAAACACCTTGAGGGCACCCTCGTCTCCACCCTGGCCGTGCACCCTTAGGGTTATCCTAGGGCTGCCGAACCCCATAGGGAATGATTTAGGGCCTCCTCAAATATGGCAAACAAAAGAACGGCGATAAATTCGGGAGATCAACGAAAAACAAAACAAGAACGTACTAGCCTTCAAGATCAGCTTCAAGAACTCGAAGAAATCCCGAGAGAAGGAGGGTGAAACCACTCACCTTGATCTAGGAGAAAAGAGTACATGAAACTCTAAATCGGTGGCCTCTAAATCTGGCCTCAAAGGGGGCAGCTCAGCTCAACAAGGAGCGGCGGCTCCAAGGTTCAAGGGGGCATCGGCTACACCCAAGTCGTCGGCTTGGCTCCAAGGGGAGGGGAAGAGAGAGAAAAGAAGAGAGGGGAGGGAGAGAGGCTCGGCGGCTGGCTTGGGGGCGATGGCTCCAAGGAAGAGGAAGAGGGGCGGCACGGCTTGGCTGGGCGACTCCTCTCCCTACGCGGCTTGTGCAGCTCCAATAAGGAGCCACAAGCCCTAGGGGGGGGGGGGGGATTTTATAATCCCTTCCCTCCTCTTCAACCCTAACCTTCATTAACCCGCATCCGCCACAACCCAGATCCAAATCCACTAACCTCTCAACCCGCTAACCCAACTAAGCTTAATTAATCCTATTCTAATCCCATGACAAATTACAAGCAACAACCATATGCACATCCACACATCACATAATTAAACAATCATGCATACACAACATAAACTTAAATAAATTCATCCAATCAAGGAAAGAAACTACCAAAATCAAATTCCTACTGACCCGGACCAGACCATGAGTCGACTTGGCTCGACCTCGAACTAGCTCGCTAGGCTGCCAATCACAATCAATGACCGAAATAATTATAAATATGTAGGATATTACATACAGATTCCCTCAAATTTCGGCCGGAGTTTCAAACTTTATTGCATACCTTTTAAGAAGACCCGCACGTGTGGCATCATTTCTTGGAATCCCTAGAATTCTGCCCCTAATTAAATCTCTTGGTGTTGCAACCTTGTTCATCTCCTGAAATTGTAACCGATGAATTCCTCTCCTCTCTCGACCTCTCGACTGCCTCTCGTCTCTTAAATAGAGGTTTCAAAGATGACTGGTGAAATGAGGAAGAAGAGTTTCATAAGGAAAGTGTATGCATCTTTGACTAAGCAAATGTCTTCGTCCAAATCAGCTGAAAAGATTGAATCGCCTCCTCCTGCACCCCCTCCTGAAGAAGTTTCACCACCTCCAAGTTCTCAAGGACATAAGCTAAGAAAGAAATCCAGTCGAAGACCAGCAGTCCAACCACTGCGAAGGAGTGGTAGAGGTATGATATCTAAACCCCCCAAATACCCACCTAGGGTTTCAGTTATCGAGGGGAAGAAATTATCAACTAAGGGGTAGTGTAGAGTTGATGTCAAAAATTCTTCTGGTTCTATTGCTCTTGTTGATACTTTTGGAACAGCCAGCCTTGATATTAACTTACCAGTTTCAACTCCAGTGAATACTGGTCCAGCCCTTGTTGATATCTCTCATCTTACTAATGTTTTTCATGACTCTATTGCAGTCCGAACTAGTTCCTCTTTATCCTCTGCAGATTCTGGTCTTAATGATTAGGAAAGAGATCCTGCTCATGCACAAGAGACAGTCACTGATGTCGACTGTTTCAATTCCTGCTATGAGTCTCCCACTACCTACTCCACTACCTTAGCACTCCACTTAGGATTTTCAAACTAGTTTTACTAGATTATCTTGTTTTCTTTACAACAAGGACATTTTCACCGGAGAGTCTCCGCTCTCACACCGAAGGCACTTCCACACCGGATATCTCCACCTTCCTATCGAGAGGACTCTCCCTCCTCAAACCTAAGGACAACAATAACTAATCCTAGCAAATTATGTTTACACCGGTGGAATTAAGCCTTAACACCAAGGCAACCACCAATCTAGGTCTTCACACTTTTAAATACAATGAAATAAACAATAAAATATACAAGTAGTGGAGCAAATAAACAATACAACTTATACTAAGCTCCAAAGAATGAATCCTAGCTCCTCTTGATGCCTTGGTGATGAATCAAATAAAGCTTGAAGGCAAACTCAAGAAAGACTACGTAGAAAGCTAGGGTTTCAACAAAGATGGCTCAATCAGAGCTTGTAGGTGTCAAAGGATGTCTCGTGAAGCATTAAGTGGTCATAGGAAGGCTTAGAACGCCTTTAAATAGGCAAAACACCAAATGGTGATCCGACACAACGGGTATAAATGGCTATTTTTCGAGCCGTTATGCTGCCGATCGATTGTCGGTCGATGGCTGGTCGACTGCCCGAGCGACCGGCAATCAACCACGTGGCCACTACCAATTTTGGACCTTGAACGGTCAATTGGCGGTCGGTAGTCGGTCGACTGGGCTATCGACGTGCTAGCGATCGGTGCTCAAATTCTAGGTTGATTTTTGTTGTCGATCGAATTTTGGCTTTCGGGTTTGGTTCTTTAGGGTTCTTGGCATCATACTGAGGATTTTACAATTTATCTAGACTCCCTAAACCTAGACTTTAACTTCTGGACGAAATTCGAGCGCATCGACCAATGTCCATCTGATTTTCTAATTTTTCTAATATTTTCGATCGCAGGCGTTGAACGCTAACCAACTTGGAACCTGAAAGTATTTATCCATGAAACATTAGTTCCATATTTGTTATCATAAAAATTGAGATTAAGACCAAGGTTAAAAACTTTAGGCCAGTTGAAACTGCTTTACCAAGTCTTAAAGCAGTTGAAATCGTTGCTACAGTTCCAACTGCTGTTGAAACTACCACACCTATACCTGAAGCAGATTCTATCTCTATTCCAGAGACTGTGGATAAACATCAGGCTCCATAACTCACTGTATCTATTGAGGAAACAATATAGTTGACTTCAGAGGATCCTGCTGCACTAAGGAAGAAATTCATCTCAACTGATGTCAACGATGTTTCATCCAAATAGAAAAAGGAATCCTCTAGCCTAACTAAAAAGAGAACGAGTTCAAAGAGGAAGTTCTCTCGAAAGTCCAAACTGTGATCTGGATAGCATGTGAATTTGGATACAGATTCATACAATGAGCACTTGGTGGTTAGGGCTGCAAAAACTGAAGAAATCTAAGAAGAGGAAACCTAATCCTGAAGATACTAAAGAAAAAGGAAAAGATTCTTTGTTTGAGAAGACAACATCTCCTGTTTCCATGAAAAAGCCCTCAAAATTTGCTTCCAAGAAGTTTGGAAAGAAAATAGTAGTTAGCAAGCTACAGATGTGGCTTTTTTCAGATGATCTCTATCCACTATGGAAGACTCTTCAGTCAAGAGGTATTATCTTCGAAAGATATCTAGATGTAGCTCAAATTTCTCTAAAATGCGAATATGTTTTGGACATACTTGAAAAGAGAAACTTGTCTAGCTCCTTTATGATTGTTACATCATACTGTAAACTGCCTATTTTGGAGTTTTACTGCAATATTGCTGAGGATATTTTAGATTTTGAGAGTAGTCATTTTCATCAAGTTTTTGTTAGAGGAAATGGTATTCCTTTAGTCCTGAAATAATTAATGAGTTTATAGGCTTTACTCCTTTTTCCTCTTCATTTGATCTTCCTGATGAGTCTAATTCAGATTTTTTGAAAACTGTGGGGACTGAAGCATCTAATGGTAAAATTACCAACTGGATAGGAGGTCATGATCTCAAATCCTCTTCTCTGAATACCTTTTATATGGTACTCTTTTTTATTGCTAGGAACTATTGGATCCCAACTTCACACATAACCTTCCTGAACAAAGTAATGGTGAAGTTACTCTACAAGATTACAAATGGGATTAATTTTGATCTTGACAGTTTGATCTTTGAGTAGATTACTTCACTTAGATCTAGATTCAATTCTAAATCTAGAATGTTCCTAAAATTTCCAAATCTAATTTATGGAATTTTGGAAAAGCAAGGTTTTAAATGTTCATCAGAGGAATTTTTTGAACCAGACGATTCTTCTTTGAAAATTCACCATAAGCTTTTGAAAAGGGTAAGTACTCCACTGAAGTCTCACCAAGGTTCCAGTTTCTTAAAGAAAACTTATGGTATTTCATCTACTGGTGAAAGATCTTTTCTTGAGGAGCTATTTATTGCTAGGTAAACAATGGCCCTACTTCAGCAATAGATTATTTCCATCGAGAAGAAAATAATTGAGCACATCATAGCATCTTCAATAGGTCATGCTTCTCCTTCTTGTGGTAGTCTATCTGAATCTTCCTCTTCAGAATGAGATTGACTGATTTCTCCTTTGGCTTATTATGCGAAAAAGGGGGAGAACAAATCTAGTTGCAACCTTTTTATCTTGTCTATTTGATGGTTGCAACTATATTTATGATGGTGACTTAAACTTGGTTGTTTGACTGGACTAAGTTTGATGTTTATTTGAGTGACTGGTGGTTATCTGATTGTAATATTTTGTTCTGACTGTGATGTTGGCTGTGATTGTGGTGATTGGATTTGGATATTATATATTAACTGTTAATTTCTATTTTGATAGTTAATTTGCTTTCTTTTTTATTTGTCTTGCTGAGTTGTTCTGATAGTGTTAGGGTTTTGCCAAATAAGCCAAAGGGGTAGAATGTTTGTGTTGGCTTTTGTGTGTTGGCTATATTTAGCAAAAGTATTCCAGGTTGTTCTCAGTTAAATTGATAGTCACACCTGTGAGGTGTTCTGCTTATGTTGAAGAACAGTTACAACTGCTGAAGACAATTACAACTGCTCCTATACCTATGGATTTCAAGCTGAGGATGTTGCGGAATGATTACCTTTGGGATACTATAATTAATGATGATTCTCTTTTATCTCTCTGATATTTTAATCATCATTAATTATCTTTTTATTGCATGTTTAATTTTATGAGTAGTGGACTGGTCTTCATTGATGTCTCCAGGCATTACTCCTTGAGCTTTATGGTGATTTAGAGCTGCCATTTTGGTTTGAACTGAAGATGTTAATGATCGGTGTTTAAGTCAGCATTTGTTCAGACTTGTTGGTTATCACATATATATAGTGGTGAGAAGATCTGAATGTTTAATTCCAAGGTGTGTACACTTTGTTGCCAATTATATGAGGAGTTGAGATTGTTGAGTGCAAAGATGAAAACAATCTACTTTTCTTATCTTCAAGCTAATATGGTTGCAGGCTGTTAACTCACTACAACACAAGGACTGTGTGGGGGACAAAACTTTATGGCTGGGATGTCATAGAGAGGAAAGTTGGTATGTACTTGTAGTAGCAAAAAAGTTTTTGTTATTTCCAATTCACTTTAGTATTGATAGTTGGATTTCAGAGTGTGAAATCCTGAAGCTAATATTGTACTTATTGATAGTGGATTGGACATCTGTCCGGTGAGTGCCCTGAATATTAGGTGACATGCTTTGTCACTCAACTGTGTAAACAAATATGTATTTACTTGTAATTTTTGTTTTGGTTCTTAGTTTACTATGTGCAAGCAGTTGCAATAGCAATTGCAACTTCCTATGCAACTGTCCATTAATAGAAGTTCCAGCTTTAGCCATAGGCAATGGCGTAAGAGTTGCAGCTTTAGCCGTAGGAACCTATTGTTTAAGTCTTCCATCCGGCAAGACCATTCGATTGAATAATTGTTATTATATTCCAGTTTTAATAAAGAATATTGTTTCTACTCCTTTGTTACTTGAACAACGTTATGAAATGTTTTTAAAGGGCAATTGTTGCCACATATACAATTCTGATTAGTTATATGGAACCGGACGCATTCAGAATGGTTTAATGGTCTTAAATGTAAATGATAATATTTTTGGGACTTGCGACTTGGTCATATTAATGAGAACCGGATCAAATAGTCGTATAATGATGAGTTGTTTGACCCTTTCGATTTTAAATCGATGCCAACTTGTGAATCCTGTCCCAAAGGTAAAATGACCAAGTCCCCCTTCACTGGACATAGTGAGAAGGCCACTGAGTTGTTATAGTTGGTCCACACAGATGTTTGCGGACCGATGACGACTCAAGCTAGAGGTGGGTATTCCTACTTCATCGCGTTTACAAACGATGTATCGAGGTATAAATATGTCTTCCTGTTGAGACATAAGTCCGATGCTTTTGAAAAGTTCAAAGAGTATAGGGCTGATGTTGAGAAACAACTAGGGAAAATGATTAAAACCCTTCGATCAGATCGAGGTGGGGAGTACTTATCCACTGAGTTTCTGCATTATCTCAAGGATAATGGGATTGTCTTCGAATGGACCCTTCCTAGCACACCATAGCATAATGGAGTGTCTGAAAGGAGCAACCAAACAATGTTAGACATGATACGGTCCATGCTCTACTTTACTGATCTCCCGATTTCTTTTTGGGGGTATGCACTTGAAACAACCATCTACCTTTTGAATAAGGCTCCCCACAAAGTCTGTCATTCCAGGTTCAAGTTTGTAGGATATCCTAAAGAGAGTTTAGGTTATTACTTCTACTAGCCAACAGAACAAAAGGTGTTTGTCAGTTAGCATGCCACCTTCTTAGTAAAAGAGTTTATAGAGGAAAGTAAGAGTAGAAGAGATGTTGAGCTTGACGAAGTTCAACAACCCCAAGCCGAATCGCAATAGCCCGTGGAAAGTCCACAGGTCGTACTAGTCGCAGAAACACTACCTCCCACCACTCTTCGTCCATTAGGAAATTGCGTAGACAACCTGAAAGGTTTTTCTTGACCATTAAGAATGACCAAGAATTTGTTGATCCACAATCCTATGATCGGGTAGGAAGCAATGGTAGGAAGCAATGCAATTTGTAATAGACTCGATGTTCACCAACCAAGTTTGGACTTTGGTTGACTTATCCGAAGGAGTTACTCCTATAGGGTGTAAGTGGATCTTTAAGAGAAAGACCAGAGCTAATGGACAGGTGGAGACCGATAAGGTCAGACTAGTTGCAAAAGGTTTCACTCAGAAGCAAGTTGTTGACTATCATGAAACTTTTTTTCCTATAGCCATGCTCAAGTCTTATAAACATATGCACATCCACATGCAACATTATAATGAAACAATCATGCATGCACAACATAAAATTAAATAAATTTATTTATGCAAGCAAAATTTACATAACTTATATTCCTACTTACCCGAGCTCGCAAGCTTGCACCGGACCATGAGTCGACTTGGCTCGACCTCGAACTAGCTCGCTAGGCTGACAAACACAATCATAAATGAAGACTAATAAATAAAATATCTAGAATATTACAATCCTCTCTCATTAAAGAGAATTCGTCCTCGAATTTCAAAAAAACTTAAGGACTCACCAGATCATCAAACAACGAAGGATAACGCTCCCTCATATCCTGCTTCACCTCCCAGGTGGCCTCCTGCCCGGAATGGTGCTCCCACCTGACCTTTACCAAGGGAATCTCCTTGGACCTTAATTTTCCGATCTGACTGTCTACCACCTCAACTGGCCGCTCCTCATAAGAGACTGTTGAATCCACCTCCACTGCGGTAGGCTCAATCACATGGGACTCATCCCGAATGTACTTCTTCAACATAGACACATGGAACACTGGAGGCACTCGGTCCATACTATGAGGTAAAACCAACTCATAGGCCACAGCTCCCTTGCGCCTGAGAATAGGAAACGACCCAATGAACCTAGGGCTTAGTTTTCCTTTCTTACCAAATCTCCCGCCCCTTTCATAGGGGACACTTTGAGGAACACCATGTCCCCCTCAGCAAACTCTACCTCCCTAGCCTTTCTATCAGCATACATCTTATGGCGACTCTGAGCTGCCAGCAGCCTCTCTCTGATTAGCTTCACCTTTTCTACTGCCTTCTCCACCAGGTCAGGTCCATCATAAGGGAATCCCCTGCCTCA
This sequence comes from Canna indica, assembly GCA_034359265.1. Classification (NCBI taxonomy): domain Eukaryota; kingdom Viridiplantae; phylum Streptophyta; class Magnoliopsida; order Zingiberales; family Cannaceae; genus Canna; species Canna indica. The sequence goes on along the minus strand of CP136894.1, from coordinate 44,306,675 downwards.
AACCAACCTACAGGCAACCTACATCTCCACCCATACCATGCCTCGAATGGGGCACCCTGATGCTGTTGTGGTAGCTGTTATTATATGAAAACTCAATCAGGGGTAAGTGTCTCTCCAAACTACCCTCCAGATCTAGGGCACATGCTCTCAGCATATCCTCTAGCGTTTGAATAGTCCATTCTGACTGACCATCTGTCTAAGGGTGAAATGCGGTACTAAACCGAACCTAAGTGCCCAACGCCTCCTGAAAAGACTGCCAGAATCGAGCCGTGAATTGAGCACCCCGATTTGAGATGATCATAACTGGAACACCATGATAAGTGACAATCCTATCCAAGAACAACTTCGCATACTGCTCGGCTGAAAAGGTCATCCTGACTGGTATAAAATTTGACGTATTGGTTAGGCGATCCACCACTACCCAAATAGAATCATTGCCCTTCCCAAACATTGGCGCCCCTGTCACAAAATCCATGTTTATCTTCTCCCATTTCCACTCTAGTACATCTAGGTTCTAGAGCAACCCCGCCAGCTTCAAATGCTCAGCCTTAACTTGCTGACACACCAGGCACCAAGACACGAACTCGACCACTTCTCTTTTCATGCCATTCCACCAATAATTATGCCTTAGGTCACGGTACATCTTCGTGGCTCCCGGATGCATAATGTATGTGGACCGATGAGCCATCTCTAGCACCTGCCTGCGCACCTCGGTCATATCTGGCACCACTATCCTATTCTTAAACCTCAGAACGCACTCCGAGTCAACACTGAAACCATTATCAGCATCACCTCTCCTGGCTAGATCCTTAGTGAGAGCACATCAAGCATCCTCCTCCTGCGTTGCCCGCAACATGTCAACTAACGTGGACTGTACCCTCAAGTGAGCCAGCAACGCACTAGAAGTTGACACTGATAAGATTGCCCCGCCATCCAAACACATGTCCAAATCCTAGGCCAACGGCCTCCTCCTAACTACCAAATGTGCCAAACTGCCCATAGACTTCCTGCTCAAAGCATCAGCCACCACATTAGCCTTTCCCGGATGATACATGATCGTGCAGTCATAATCCTTCAAAAGCTCAAGTCATCTTCAACTCCTTCTGGGTGAGCAAATACTGGAGGCTCTTATGATTAGTGTATATCTCACAAGCCTCGCCATAAAGGTAGTGACGCCACAGCTTCAATGTGAACACCACTGCCGCTAGCTCAAGATCATGAGTCGGGTAATTCTTCTCGTGAACCTTCAACTGCTTGGAGGCATAAGCTATCACCCTGCCATTATGCATCAACACACAACTCAACCCGACCCGGGAGACATCACAGTAAACAATAAATCCTCCCGAGCCTGAGGGTACTGCTAGAACTGGTGCCGACGTCAAGCGGTCCTTGAACTTCAGAAAGCTCACCTCGCACTTACTGTCCCATTCGAACTTGACCTTCTTCTGAGTCAGGCGGGTCAACTGTGCTGCAATCCTGGAGAAATTCTTCACAAATTTTCTGTAATGGCCTGCCAAACCCAGGAAACTACGAATCTCAGAAACATTAGTCGGCTTCTTCTAATTCTGAACTACTTATATCTTTGCGGAGTCCACTTTTATTCCTTCCCTAGACACCATATGGCCAAGGAACCCCACACTCTCCAACCAGAACTCGCACTTGGAGAATTTAGCATACAACCTATGCTCCCTGAGAGTTTCTAGAACTACCCTCAAGTGCTCAGCATGCTCCTCCCTGCTCCTGGAATAAATTAGGATACCATCAATAAACATAATTACAAATTTATCCAAGTATTCCATCAACACTCGGTTCATCAGGTCCATAAATGCTACAGGTGCATTAGTCAGCAAAAAGGACATCACCAGGAACTCAAAGTGCCCATACCTCGATCTGAAAGCAATCTTGGGGACGTCAATGTCCCGAATTCTCAACTGATGGTACCCTAACCGCAGGTCAATCTTAGAAAACCACTGAGCTCCCTGAAGTTGATCAAATAAAACATCAATCCTGGGCATCGGGTATCGATTCTTCACCGTTACCTTGTTAAGCTACAGGTAATCAATGCACATTCGCTTGGGCCCATCTTTCTTTTTCATAAAGAGCACTGTAGCACCCCAAGGTGAAACAATTGGGCGAATGAAACCCAACTCAAGCAGCTCCTGCAATTGGGACTTCAACTCCCTCAACTCAGCTAGTGCCATCCGATACGGTGAAATGGAGATCGGCTTCATCCCAGGCTGCAAATCGATGCAGAACTCAATCTTTCTATCTGGAGGAAACCTTGGGAACTCCTGCGGAAACACATCAAAGAACCCGCATACCACAAGCGTCCCCCGATGTCCTTAGCCACACCTCTGTCTCCCTTTGCCACAGACACAAAGGCCAAGAAGGACTGGCATCCACCCAGAAGTAGCTTCCGGACCTTGAGAGCTAAAATTGCCATCAACAGTTCTCCCTTTCCCTCACCCTGGAAGGTAAACTGGGGCAATCCGGACTTACTAAAGGTCACAGTCTTAGCCCTACAATCCACAGAGGTGAAATGGTCTGCCAAACAGTTCATGCCCAAAATTACATCAAGCACTAACATCGACAGGAGTGTAAATTCGGCTATCAACACATGCCCACAAATGACAACCTCGCAGCCTCGAAAGATTGTCTCTGCCATCACAGAAACGCCCGTAGGTGTAGACACCATGAGAGGCAAATCAACCATAGAATATTCCCCTGCTAGCTTAGCAGCAAACAAAGCATAGACAAAAGAGTGCGTACCACCCGGATCAAACAAGATATATGCAACTGCAAAACCAACAACAAGGTTACCTGATACTACAGCCCTGGACGCCTCAGCGCCCTCTTGGTTCATAGCAAACACCCGTGCAGCGGGCCTCTCTGAACCACCAACTCGTTGGCCTCCACCATGAGTCTGACCCCTTTGAGCTATGGAACCCACTGACATCGATGTCTTTCCTCTAGTCTGATCAAACTGTTGATTGTCCTTACCAGGACAATCCTTCCTGAAGTGCCCAACCTGTTCGCACCGAAAACATTCCTCAGAGCAAAATCGCTCTAGGTCCTACTCAACTCTGGTCGCACATAATCATGGCCCTTAAGCATAAGGTCGCTCTACACCCATAATTTATATTTCATGAAATCTAGGGGAGAGATCCTCCAATCATTCCAAAATTTTGGCTATAAAGGAAATTTACCATCAGTCAACCCCTACAGATCCCTTCTGCAGAACTCTATCGACCGGTCCCGTAGGATCTCTAGGGCCGCCCTAACCAAACTGCACTATGGATATTTAAACTATATGGCGAGAACCAATGAATCATTCAAGATACTAAAAAAACATTGCAAGGATCTCTAATCCAGGCACCCATACAAAAGTAGCCACAAAAAATGGTGCACTTTCTAGCACAGGGCCATTGACGGCCTCAAGTTGTGCTACCCTGGAACTATCCCAGTCCCTCCTCCCGGGCTTGCGGTGGTCTCCCACGACCTCGGCCCCAGCCTCGCCGCTCTGTAGAGTTGTTGTCACTACCGCTCCTGGCGGCATCAAAGTCCTCCATAAATCTGGAACCACCAGAAAAGAAACATATCATAATAAGCAATTGAATTCACCCTAACATTTTGCAAACATAACCACGAGTCGCGTTGAGGTGCAAACTTTGCCCATTGATCTCATAACAAACTCCTACTGTATACTGACATGCTAGCAATGCCCTATACAGTGACAACTCTAGGTTGTAGTCAGACCGAACCACATGCTCTGATACCATATTGTCACGCTCCAACTCAGGGTCACGTGATAGGCCAGGGTATACATGCCTATACCCTGCAGCCTAAACCATGCACATGACAACTCAATAATAAAACATAGTAGAAAGAAATAAATAAGTTTTATTTCAAACGAAAAACCAAACCAGAATCCATTATAAGTAAGTTTAGCAAAAATATAAAGTGAGGAAATAACGAATCCAATTCAACTAATCAATTACAATGAAATATGAAATAACGACATAAATGTCCCCAAGGGACTACAACTCCATAATACTGAAACATAAGTGCATGATTAACTACCAAAACTCAACTACGACCCCTAACTAGGACTGCTATGAGATCAAAATAGCTCTTGTGCCCTCCAACCGCGCCAAGTGCTCCAGCCCACCTCACCGGTCAGGCTCTGCAAAAGAAAACAACGACAATGGGTGAGTTCAAAAGAACTCAGTGAGCGGTTCTACCAACCCACACAAAACAAAAATCAAACATGAATATGATGCATAAAGAAAAACTTCCGACTCAAGCAAAAAAAAGTCACAAGGGAGTGACTAGCTAACAGGCCATCTGGCCACCACCTGCCCGAAGGCATCCAACACCCAAACGGTGAAGATCAACAGGCCTAAGCCTACCATGCCCTAAGGCAACAAAACATACTAGGATAATTGGGAAGGTCCTCCGAACTTGCTCCACGAGACGTGAAGGAACATAACCTCCATTCGAACTTGTTCCACAGGTTGAGAATTAGCCATCCCGCACCTAGCCCGCAATTCGGCTCCTCAACGAGCCTCTCTACCATTCATAAAGATATGACACAACATGACCTATGTCAAGTCTCTCCTACGGTGTCTTAGGGGTGTCAACCTTATTGGGAAGTGTCTCAACACCTCAATACCCGACCCCAACTCCTCGACCCATAATGTCAAGAACCCGTGAGGTTTTATTTCATGCATAAACTTTATTTGTTGGTTTATAATATATTATGCTGACCCTTTGCCCAATTTTAATTATGCAATTAAAATTTAAATCACAAGATTAGGATTTTGTTTTAGCTTACTGTTGTGCCTGATAATGATGTATCTAACCTGAATCTGATTTCCAAAGTGTGTCCTATATTTCCAAACTATATTTTCTAGTCGAAATGATAGGTTACACGACTATGTTCAAAGAAATACATACACCACATAAAGTATTTTAAAAATAACACAGATTCATCATCTCATCATGAAATTCCAGCAACATTAAGTTTTTCAACATAGCATGAACATAAATCCGAAATTAACAAAAAATAGATCCTTAATTATCATCAAAACAGAATATTAATCTTGAGATATATTTCTCAAATTTTCATGCTTATTAAACAAGACTAACAAGCACCAACAACACCATAAACAAGATCAAGCATCATGAACAAGAACCCTTCTTCAAGAACCTTCATGGCATCAACATCAAGATCTTAATTTTATAAACTTGATTTCTATCCCAAAAATCATAGATTAATTACAAGGCATGCTTGAACATGTAGGAACTCAATTTAATAAGCAATATAAGGTATGAATCTCAAGAACATCAAAAACTCTCACTTAGGCATTTCACCGAACACCTTGAGGGCACCCTCGTCTCCACCTTGGCCGAGCACCCCTAGGGTCCTCCTAGGGCTGCCAAACCCCATAGGGGAGGGTTTAGGGCCTCCTCAAACATTACAATAAAAAAGAACGTTGAAAACCCGAGAGATCGACGGAAAACGAATCAAAACATCCTAGCCTTCAAGAACATCTTCAAGAATTCGAAGAAACGAGAAAAGGAGGGTAAAACCACTCACACGAATAGGAAGGATGATGAGAGGAGAAATCCCGGACAACGGCCCTCGAATTCAGCTTCAACAATCGGTGGCTCGACTCAAAAGGGGAAAAAAAGGGGGGGGGGCTCACTTCAAGCCGCCGGCTTGATGAGAGGGAAAGAGGAAGAGAGAGGGGGTGGCTCGGCTCCAAAGGGAAGGAAGAAGAGGAAGAAGAGGAAGAAGAGGGGAAAGGACTCGGTGGCTTAGCTCTTGAGGGCGGCGGCTCCTTGGATGAGGAAGAGGGGCGGTTGGTTGGCGGCTCTTCTTTCCAATTAGCTTGTGCGGCTCTAATAGGGAGCCGCAAGCCAAGGGGATGGGTTTTTATACTCCCCCCTCAACCCTAACTCCACTAAACTCTTTATCAAACCCGCATTAGCCTCAAGCTGAACCTGAACCCTCTAACTTAATTAATCCTATTCTAATCCCATGATAAATTACAAGCAATAAACATATGCACATCCACATACAACATAATTAAACAATCATGCATACACAACATAAATTTAAATAAATTTATCTATGCAAGCAAAATTTACACAACTCATATTCCTACTTACCCGAGCTCGCAAACTCGCACCGAAACATGAGTCAACTCGGCTCGACCTCGAACTAGCCCTTTAGGCTGACAAACACAATCATATATGGAGACTAATAAATAAAATATCCAGGATATTACAGAGGGCTTGTGTACTAGACTTGGAGGATGGCTGGGAGAAGCATTTAGCCTTGGTAGAATTTGATTATAACAACAACTATCATAGTAGTATCAGAATGGCTCCCTTTGAGGCTCTGTATAGGCGGAGGTGTAGATCACCGGTTGTGTTGCTTGAGGTAGGAGAGGCGTAGTTATGGTGTAGGATGTGGAGGAGAAGGTGAAATTGATCTAGGATAAACTTTTAGTAGCTCAGAGTCGTCAGAAGATGTATGCGGATGAGAAGGTTAGAGAGCTGGAGTTTCTTGAGGGAGACATGGTTTTCCTGAAGGTGTCTCATATGAAATGGGTGGTCAGATTTGGGAAGCAAGCGAAGTTGAGTCCTAGGTTTATCAGGCCTTTCCCTATTCTCAAGCGGAGGGGAGTCGTCGCATACGAACTGGCCGGCTTTGCCTCCTAGTATGGACGGAGTACACCTAGTTTTCCACGTGCCCATCTTGAAGCGGTATATCATAGATGAATCTCATGTGATTTAACCCACCGTTGTTGAGGTTGATACGGCAGTCTCGTACGAGGAGAGGCCCGTGGAGATTCTAGATCGGTAGATCAGGAAATAGAGATCCAAGAAGGTCATATGGGAGCACCATTCTAGACAAGAGGCTACCTGGGAAGTGGAGCGAGACATGAAGGAAAAGTACCCTTATGTATTTGAGGATTTGGTAAGTCTCCTATTTTTTTTCACTAAAATTCGAGGACAAATTTTTCATATGGGAGGAAGAATGTAATACCCGCATTTCTAATGGATTTCTATTTATGTGTTAGCAAGTTGTTCCAGAGTCACGTCGGAGTAGTTCGAGCAAATCGCCGAAAGGCGCGACTTAAGGTACAACCCAACTGTGCATGTGGAATTGTTTAATTCTTTATTAATTGTAATGTTGGGTTCAAGTCGGGCTCGAGCCGAGTTCGAGGGTTCAACCAGAACCCAATTTGGATGAGTCAAAAAAATTCAACTTAAGTTAAGGGGCATTTAGATCATTTAAAAAACATTAAAATATACACCTAAGTCGACCGTACGACTACAACAGTCGCATGGACACCGAGGCTCTTGAGGAAGGGGGCAATTCTTGGCTTCTAGTGGCCGGAGTTCGCATCATGGTCGGAGATCGGAGTCGCAAAGGTTCAATTCTATCATCTTCTTCCCTTCTTCTTCATCTAGGTGAATGGTTTTTTAGATTTCTAAGTGTAGGGATAGACCCTTATGGCCGATCCTTGTTATAGGGTAGAAATCCAAATGTTTCTCGTGTCGTTTTTTCGATTTCTTGAGATCTACAATGTTTGGACTGCGTGATTCGAAGAATTGTTTTATGGCTAAGTAGTGGCAGCTAGAATACTATCGTTGTAGCGGTGAATATTAGACTTAGATGTGTAGATTTGTAGAGGCTTAAATCTAGAATTTTCATAGCATGTTATAGTAGGCTGGAATTATTTTTATACATGCTGAAATGATATTAATATATGCTGAAATGATATTTATACAAGCTGAAATATGATATTTATACATGCTGAAATGATATTTATACATACTGAAATGATATTTATAGATGCTGAAATGATATTTACACATGCTGCAATAATATTTATACTTGCTAGAATTTTATGTATACATGCTGAAATTATTTGTACAAGCTAGAATTATACGTCATGCTCAATTATTTGTACAAGCTGGAATTATACCTATACATGCCGAAATTGGTTATACATATTGAAATTATGTGTATAAATGCTGAAATTTCTTGGTATAAGCTGAAATGTAATTTGGGTGATAAAACATAGTGCTGAGATGTTGGGCCCAAGAGAGGGTCGAGTTGGGGCACATAGATGTGTACCCGGGTTGTCGGCAAAAATATTAAAATCACCCGAGAGATACTTATGTACCTTTATGTACGATGTAGAACCTTCCTTATGTTTCTGATTGTGGATGGATGATGGTCAGGCCAAGAAGCATACCATCTTGGCAAGTTGGTCCCGAGTCGGCGAGTTTGGATACGGGTCAAGAGTTGTTGTTAGTGAGCAATGCTGACGATGGACCCGAGTGGCATTGGTTGGAGGGCTATTCCCAACCGGAGTGGGCACCATAACTAGTAGGCCATCTTAGTTCAGAGGGCCTGGGTGGGAAGCTCGCTAGATAGATGTGCTAGTGGCCGACTTGTGTGTTTGCATGTTTGGGCCGGTATGGGCCAAGTAGATACTGTACTTGTAGGTTTGGGCCGGTATGGGCCAAGTAGATACTGTACTTGTAGGTTTGGGCCGAGTGATTATTCTGCTTCTGAGCACGAGTTTGTGGATGAATGCATTACTTACATGTTATTATATTTCACCACTTCCATAATTATAATTTATGCTTTATTATGTTTATGCTCGGGGTAGCTTGTGGAGGGCTCGGGTAGAGCCACTCACTGAGTTCCTTATGAACTCACCACTTTACTTATGTTGTTTTGCATATCCTAACCAGTGAGGTACGACTATGTCGATATGGCGCGGTTGGGAAAGCAAGCCTGTACTGCAGATCCCGTGGCAAGTCGGGTCGTAGTCGAGTAGTAGAGTCATTTACTTTCATGCATTTGAAGTTGTATTTTCATATATTGTGAAGCTCTGGGAGTCTGTTATCATACTCTGGATTATGTATACCTATGCATTTGAATCTTACTTATTGTTATTTCCATTGTGTAATTATGTCTACATGGTATGTGTCATCATTGGTACGCTTCGGAGTACGATCGCGTATTCTGGCCGGTCACACGACCTTATAAATCGGGGCGTGATAATCTTCTCAGAATTAGCTCGTGCGCGATGCGCACCCTCGACCCAGTCCGGCCCAATATCAACTCTGTCATGCCCCAACTCAGGTCACGTGACTGGCCAAGATATGTGTCAATATCCTGAAGCCTAACTCATGCATTTAGTAACACAGGTACCTGAATGCATTGAAACCGTCTTGAAAAGCAAATGAGATCAACTGGAATATAAATAATGTTTTGAAATCAAAGTTTATAAACTCCAAATGACAAAGCAACATGACTCAAATGCATGAAACAAAACTCTCAACATGACTACGACTCTCTAAACAGCCAGCTATGAGATCATCGACGCCATTTGCCCTCCAGCTGCACCACGCCATTAAGTTGTACCTCACTAGTCAGGCTATGCAAAACAAAATCAAGAAAACTATGAGTCCATGAGGAACTCAGTGAGTGGTTCTACCGAACCTCCACCAAGATCCCACCAATATGATACGCACAGCTAAGATATATTGGTTCTATCCCAACACCAGGCCAATCGGCCGACTATGCAAATAAGAATACACTGGTCAGTCATGGCCTTGTACATGTTGCATCACTCAACCACTATTGGCCCGACCCTACAAGAATAATCGCGGCCATACTTGGCCCTCGTTCTCGGCCATACTCCGCCAAACCAGCCTTCACAGCCATATACATATAATTAATCCACCACAAGTTATGTGATGTATATCTTTCGCATTTAGCGACTAAATCATCGAGTCGTCAACTAGGATGGCCAACTAGTTTCTGGAACCCCACTGGGTTAAGGATAGCCCGTCCCACCTAATTACACTTGGGTCTAATGTCGGCGTGGCTCGCTGACGCAATCCCAAGACCCCTGCCACTCGGGTCTAACACCTAGTGTGGCCCACTGGTGTAATCTCAAGTCCCTATATCCACTCGCTGGGTCGGGCAATAACCATGTTGGCAAAGGATGCTCCTCAGCCCGGCCATCACAACCACAATACACAAACAATGTAGTAATTTAGGTCATTTGCTAGAGGAGTTCCGCATCTCACATTTGTGTCCAAGATGCTAAACAATTGTATATAATTTTCCTCTACCTAGTTTCATGTCATATACAACACATGCTCATCAATATTAAGCATATCATTGACATAATACTTGCAAAAATTAATAAATCACAGCGTACTAGAAATAAGAAAATTTAGCAATTATAACACCATAATTTCCTACATAATCACAGCAATTAAATATCAAATTCATGCATTCAGATATTTAATTTCAGCATATGAAAGTTTAATTTCAGAAACATCTTGAGGAACCTAAAAGTAGATGTTCTTTGCAAGAAATATATCCTATTTGCAAAATAAAATCCTAATTCTTCAAGTAACCCTTACATGTAGATGACTTAGGAATTATATTTTCCACTACTTGGAAACCCCTACCCCTACTCGGTCGAACCCCTAAACAAGGGTTTCTCCGACTTGGCCGACCCATAGGGGCCAAGGTAATGTCTCCCTATCGATTTCTATATTTTCTTTGAACACTAAGACGATTAAACATACATAGAACCCGGATCTACAAGTTTCAACGACTCGTGGAAGTTGGAGAAATTTTTGGCATGATCTTTCCCCTTTTTCCTCAATTCGGCTAGCACCCCAATCCAAGAAAACAACGCGGGAAATCATGATTTCATCAAGGATTGCATAAGGAAACCACAAGATTGAAGAAACCTCAAGAAAACGATACAGATCACATGTGAAACATCAGAAATCACCACAAGGGGGTTGGGCTAGAGCCTTCCCCTAAATCCATGAGTCTATGACTCACCTTAGCCTTAAAAGAAGGAAAGGAAGAAGGACTGAAGATGTTTTCAGCCTCTGGCGCCGACCATTCGAGCTCCCCTCTCTCTCTCCCTCTCGGTTTGCGTGCAGCTCTTCCTGAGCCGTACGGTGACTGGGGGGAATTTTATACATATATATATATCCAATATGCCATTACTCACTTAAATCTCTACCCAACTCAACCCACAAGCGAATTGAGCCCTGACTTGACCCGTGAACCCAGTTCTAACCTAACTTGAGCCTATTATCAATTTATAAACTACAAGAGCATCGATTACATAGCCATACAAATTAAAGTATACCCGACTGTACCTGCTAGTCGCGGCGATCTCACGACTCATCCTAGCCAGTCCCTGAACTGGCTCGCTGAACCAAACAAAAATTTATGTTAGGAAATCTCGGGTATTACAAACTCGTGCGCGATGCGCACTACTCGGCCCAATCCGGTCCAATATCAACTCGTGCGCTATGCACACCACTCGGCCATCACATGTACATCCAAAACCATGTCCCTTAAAGGAATAGAATGTACACTTGTAATGAGGTAAATTACTCGGGTAAATACGGCTTAGTTCACATTTCTCGGCGTGCACACTAGGTAGCACCCACTCGGCCCATTTAAATTATTCCCCGCCATGTTACCCTCCACTAAGCCTTCAATAATTTGCCTTATCAATTTCTATTCAAGAACCTAACAACCATGGCGGTCGTCGCGTAGCGATATGCTATGTCTTATCGAGCAATTTCCACACAACGTACCTTCCCGCCACAAAACACATCGTTCGAAATCTCATCCGAACTTATAGTAATTTCCTAACAATGAAAAGGGTACCACATCTATCCAAGGGTTTCCCGATTTAGTGAAACATCCAAAAGTCTCAGTTTTCATAATTTTTTCCAAGCCTTACGGAAATTCGGTCAGTAGTCGGAATTTTAGCCCTCTATGGGTCACTTTCATAAATTTCCACCTGAGGGATTATACCCTTATCCCGAGTATAGAAATGTGTAAACAACCCACTGTTCATAGAGGTTCAATCACTACAACTACAGCAAGCTAAGGAGTGTCATATCGGGCTCGCGACCCAGCTCATTCAATAAGCAATACAAAATTTCCAGCCTACTTGACCAATCCGGTTACTGTTCGTACACAACTGGGACATACATAAAGATTGATATATTATACCAGTATTTTACAGCATGTAATACTATCTAAGACAAGACCAGAATGTAATATTAGCATACCCTTAAGAAAATTCTAGCATACATAGGACAATTTTCAGCATATATAAATATTCACTTTAATACTTTGAGCACATCATAATGGCAATATTTAATCAAGGGAAAACTCATCTAATTATCCTTAAGGGTACTCTACACTATTAGGGTTACTCGGCCACCCTAAGCCACAACCAAAAGTTGAATTCTAGCATGCTTTAAATCAAGGAATTTCGGAATTAAACAATAGATAATTAAGCAATAATTCCTAAGCATCATTATCAAGTTCCCTACCTTAGGGTCGGCCCTCCCTAAGGGTTGGGGGCATGCCGTAGGGCTGCCGCCCCCTCTAAACCTCAAGGAGGCACCCTACAAACAACATGAGACGACAAAGAATCATGAAAGATGATCTACTCGCAAGAAAACATAACGAACTCGCATCCAAATCCCTCAACAAGGATCGGCAGCCCAAAATATCAATTCTAGGGATTCTTTAGGGAAGAACAACCCACCTAAAACCGGATTCAAGGGAAGAGAAGGCGATGATGAAGCCTCGCGATGAACCAATTCCGTTGAAGCTCTGATTTTCCGGCCAAAATCCCCACCGAGATCACCCTCTCCCTCTCTCCACCTAGGGATGCATGCGGCTCCTACTTGGAGCCGTATAGTCCCAGGTGTGACTTATAATATATTTATTAAATGGAAAATTACCACAATGCCCTTTCTCACTTAACTCGACCCATCTTGCTCAAAACGAGTTCGATTCGAGCTCCGATCGCACTCTCGGACTCGGCTCGAACCCAACTCGAACTTAACATAATAATTATCACTATAATTAGGAAATTTGAATTGAGCAAAGGTCTCACCTCAAATCGCATGCATTCGCGATCAAATCCGCGCACGCGTCATGCATGTCATTCCCGCTGAAACCAATATACAAGATCATTAATTTTTGCGGGTATTACAGTTTTGATTTGTGGTGGGATCTAGGTTCTTTTGCTTGTGCAACAGCTAGTGTTATCAAAATAAATTGGGACTGGACCAACAACCTGAGGAATAACACAACTTCTTTATCCACACTCATTCCTTTGTGGCTTCGCTTGCAGCGATGTACTCAGCTTCTGTGACTGAGTCAGCCATAGTACCTTGGTTGGAACTTTTCCAGCAGACTGCGCCACCATTCAGAGAGAAAATATACCCTGAGATGGATTTACTCTGGTTAGGGTCTGACTGGAAGCTAGAATTAGTGTAGCCTTCCAGTTTGAATTCAGACCCTCCAAATATTAGGAGAACATCTTTAGTGCTTCTCATGTACTTAAGAATGTTCTTCATGGTTTTCCAATGTTCCTCTCCAGGATTTGCCTGAAATTTGCTAGTTCCCCTAGGGCATAGTGACATCGCACCGAGTATAGAGCATCACATACATGATGGATCCTACTGCCGAAGCATAAGGGTTCTAACTCATCCTTTTTCTCTCCTCGGGTGACTTAGGAGACATCTTCTTGGAAAGAGTGATTCCATGATTCATAGGCAAGTAACCTATTTTACTGCATTCAATGCTAAACCTTTTTTGCACGGTATGAATATACCGGGACTGGGACAAACCAAGCATCCTTTCTAGACCTATCCATATAGATCTTAATTCTGAGTACATAGGATGTTTCAACCAAGTCTTTCATGGAGAAGTTTATAGATACCCATGCTTTCACTAACTGGAGTATGGGAATGTCGTTTCCAATAAGTAGTATGTCATCTACAAACAACACAATAAACACAACAGTGCTCCCACAAACCATCTTGTAAAGACAATGTTCATCCACATTTTTGACAAAGCCAAACTCTTTGACTGTCTCATCAAAATGGATGTACCAACTCCTCAAGGCTTGCTTGAGACTTTAAATGAACCTTTGCAACTTGCATACTTTCTTCGGTCCTATCGGGCAAACGAAACCCTCTAGTTGGGTCATTGAGGAATGCAGTCTTGACATCCATCTTCTAGATCTCGTAATCATGGTATGCCGCAATGACTAGCAATAACCTAATGGACTTGAGCATGGCTATAGGAAAAAAAGTTTCATGATAGTCAACACCTTGCTTCTGAGTGAAACCTTTTGCAACTTGTATGGTCTTATAGGTCTCCACTTGACCATTAGCTCTGATATTTCTCTTAGGTTAGCGGGTTCGGGTTCAGCTTGACGCAGATGCGGGTTTGATAAAGGGTTTAGTGGAGTTAGGGTTGAGGAGGGAGTATAAAACCCTCTCCCTTGGCTTGCAGCTGCATATTGGAGCTGCATATTGGAGCTGCACAAGCTAATTGGAAAGAGGAGCCGCCAGCCAGCCGCCCCTCTTCCTCATCCAAGGAGCCGCAGCCCTCAAGAGCTGATCCGCCGATCCATTTCCCCTCTTCTTCCTCTTCTTCCTTCCCTTTGGAGCTGAACCAAGAGGAGCTGACTTGAAGCCGAGTGAGCCCCTCTCTCTTCCTCTTTCCCTCTCTTCAAGCTGGCGGCTTGAAGTGAGCCGCCGCCCCCTTTTTTCCCCCTTCTTGAGTCGAGCCGCCGATTCTTGAAGCCGAATTCGAGGGCCGTTGTTCGGGATTTCTCCTCTCATCATCCTTCCTATTCGTGTGAGTGGTTTTACCCTCCTTCTTTTTGGGTTTCTTCGAATTATTGAAGATGTTCTTGAAGGTTAGGATGTTTTGGTTTGTTTTCCGTCGATCTCTTGAGTTTTCACCGTTCTTTTTTATTGTCAAGTTTGACGTGGCCCTAAACCCTCCCCTATGGGGTTCGGCAGCCCTAGGAAGACCCTAGGGGTGCTCGGCCAAGGTGGAGATGAGGGTGCTCTCAAGGAGTTCGGTGAAATGCCTAAGTGAGAGTTTTTTATGTTCTTGAGATACATGCCTTATATTGCTTATTAAATTGAGTTCCTACATGTTCAAGCATTCCTTGTAATTAATCTGTGATTTTTGGGATAGAAATCATGCTTATAAAATTAAGATCTTGATGTTGATGCCATGAAGGTTCTTGAAGAAGGGTTTTTGTTCATGATGTTCGATCTTGTTTATGGTGTTGTTGGTCCTTGTTAGTCTTGTTTAATAAGCATGAAAATTAGAGAAATATATCTCAAGATTAGTATTCTATTTTAATGATAATTAAGGATCTAATTTCTATTAATTTCGGATTTATGTTCATGCTATGTTGAAAAACTTAATGTTGCTGGAATTTCATACTGAGATGATGAATCTGTGTTGTTTTTAAAATACTTGCTGTGGTGTATATATTTCTCTAAATATAGTCTTGTAACCTATTGTTTCAATCGGAAAATATAGTTTGGAAGCACAGGACACACTCTGGAAACTAGATTCGGGTTAGATACAACAGTATCGGGAACAACAGTAAGCTAAAAGAAAACTCTAAAACAAAACCCTAATCTTGGTAATTTAAATTTTAATTGCATAATTAAAATTAGGAAATGGGTCAGCATAATCTATTATGCACCAACAAATAAATTTTATGCATGAAATAAACCCTCACGAGATCATGGCATTACGGGTCTAGAAGTTGGGGTCGGGTATTGGGGTGTTGAGACGCTTCGCAATAGACACCCCTAAGACACCGTAGGAGAGACTTGACTTAGGTCATGTTGCGTCATATCTTTATGAATGGCGGAGAGGCTCGTTGAGGAGCCGGATTGCGGGCTAGTCTCGGGAGGTTGGATGGCTAATTCCCAACCTGTGAAACAAGTTCGGATGGGCAAATCTCGACTTTTCTGATTTGGCCTTGTGGGATAAGTTCGGATGGCCTACCTAATTATCCCTGAGGTGTTTTTAAGGAATAAGTTCGGAGGGCCTACCCGATTATTCCTATGATATCTTAAAGGGGTAAGTTCGGAGGGCCTACTCGATTACTCCTGTGATATCTTAAAGGGGCAAGTTCGGATGGGCGATTCCCGATTGTTTCTTCACGTCTCGTGGAGCAAGTTCGGAGGGCCTTCTCGATTGCTCCTGAGTTTCTATATTAGGATAAGTTCGGAGGGCCTTCCCGATTATCATAGTATGTTTTGTTACCTTAGGGCATGGTAGGCTTAGGCCTGTTGATCTTCACCGTTTGGGTGTTGGATGCCTTCGTGCAGGTAGTGGTCAGATGGCCTGTTAGCTAGTCACTCCCTTGTTAGGAGTTTTGCTTTATGCATCATATCTAGTTAGGGGTCGTAGTTGAGTTTTGGTAGTTAGTCATGCACTTATGTTTCTGTGTTATGGAGTTGTAGTCCCTTGGGGACATTTATGTCGTAATTTCATATTTCATTGTTATTGATCTGTTGAACTGGATTCGTTATTTCCGCACTTTATATTTTTCCTAAACTTACTTATAATGGAATATGGTTGGTTTTTCATTTGAAATAAAACTTGTTTATTTCTTTCCGCTATGTTTTTTTATTGAGTTATCATGTGCATGGTTTAGGCTGTGGGGTATAGGCACGTATACCCTGGCCCATCACGTGACCCTGAGTTGGGGCGTGACACCCTCAGTATATCTTCCAGTGTTTGAATAGTTCTCTCCGACTGCCCATTAGTCTAAGGACGAAAAGTAGTATTGAATCACACCTAAGTACCTAGGGCCTCCTGAAACGATTGCTAGAACCGAGCGGTAAACTGAGTGCTCCGATCCGAGATAATCATAATAGGGATATCATGATATTCCACTGTTTGATCCACGAACAGCCTGGCATACTGCACGGTGAAAAAACTAGTCTTGACCGGTATGAAATGTACTAACTTGGTCAATTGATCCACCATAATTGAAATGGAATCATCCCCTTTCTTGACCTCGGCATCCAGATCACAAAATCCATGATGATTTTCTCCCACTTCCACTCCGGCACCTCCAGATTCTTGAATAGTGTATCTACTTTTATAATTATTATAATTCTTTTCTGATTTTAATCAACTCAACTACCTGATTCAAGTTTCTTGATTCTTAGTGCTATTGGATGCAATTACAATTATATCAATATAATATCCTAGATATTTTTTATTTATTAGATCTCCATTTATGTTTGTGTTTGTCAGCCTAGCGGGCTAGTCCGAGGTCGAGCCGAGTCGACTCATGGTCCGGTGCGAGCTTGCGAGCTCGGGTAAGTAGGAATTTGAATTATGCATTTCTTTTCTTGATTGGATAAATTTATTTAATTTTGTGTTGCTTGTGCATGGTTAATAACGCATTTCGCATATGGGTGTGCATGTTTTGGATGCTTATGTAGCCGCCAAGGAAGCCCAATTGCCGAAGCCAAGCCCTTCCTCTCCTTCTTCCTTTCCCTTGGAGCCGAGCAGTGAGCCAGCCGCCTAAGCCAAGCCCTCTTTCCCTCCCTTGAAACTGGCGGCTTGGAGTGGTGCCGCCATCCCCTCTTCTCCTTTGTTTGAGCCGAGCCATCACCTTTTGGAGCCGGATTCGGAGGCCGTCGATCGGGATTCCTCCTCTAATCCTTCTTCCTATTCAAGTGATTGATTTTACCCCTCCTTTCTCGGGTTTCCTCATGTTGTTGAGCCAGTTTGGGCGACGTTCTTGTTTCTTGTATTTTTTCATCAAATCATGGGTTTTGATCGCCGAATCCTGCGTCAACTTGCGGGAGGGAACCCGAGGATTCCCCTTTGTGGCTCGGCAGCCCTAGGAATATCCTAGGGGTGCTCGGCCAAGGTGGAAGAAGAGGGTGCACTCAAGGTGTTCGATGAGATGCCTAAGTGAAGGGTATAGGTTATCTTGCTATCTATGATTCAATTTGTTTATCAATTTGGATGCTTATAGTATTGATGCATGCTTTGATATAAATTCTATGATTTTTGGAAATTTATCATGGGTTTCAAAGATGGGATTTGATCTTGATGGCATGGGGTTTTCTTGATATAAATTCTTGATCTTAAAGGTTGGTTCTTGATTAATGATGGTTGTGATGCTTGTTAATCTTGT
This sequence comes from Canna indica, assembly GCA_034359265.1. Taxonomy (NCBI): domain Eukaryota; kingdom Viridiplantae; phylum Streptophyta; class Magnoliopsida; order Zingiberales; family Cannaceae; genus Canna; species Canna indica. The sequence continues at coordinate 44,288,583 of CP136894.1, read as the reverse complement.
TTATCAAATATTATTTTATGAGATTTATCCTAATGCTTATAAATCTGATGTGATTGTAAATTAGAGATTTTTTATTCTGTGAATTTTCGGATTTATTTCCTAAATTTGCTGAAAACGTCATGCTGAGTTAAAGAATCATGGTTGATTTAGAGATCTTGTTTATGATGTACCTAGTTTACTGAATATAGTCATGTAACCTATCGTTTTGACAAGAAAATATAGTTTGGAAATATAGGACACACTTTGGAGACCAGATTCGGGTTAGATACACCAGTTTAGAGCTCAAAAGTAAATTGAGAATAAAACCCTAAAACAAAACCCTAATTTTGGTAACGATAAATTTTATTGCATAATTAAAATTCAAGGGGCACCATAATCTGTTATGAACCAACAAATGAATATTATGCATGAAAAAAAACCTCACAAGTTTATGACATTACAGGTCTAGGAGTTGGGATCGGGCATTGGGTGTTGTAGAGTTTTCCCAATAGAGACAACCATAAGACACCGTAGGAGATTCTTGACTTAGGTCATGTCATGCCATATCTTCTTGAATGGCGGAGAGGCTCGATTAGGAGCCGGATTGCGGGCTAGGGCCGGAAGGTTGGATGGCTAATTCCCAACCTGTGCAACAAGTTCGGACGGGCAAATCCCGATAGTTCCTGCGTATCTTGTGGAACAAGTTCGGACGGGCAAATCCCGATTGTTCCCAAGATTCTATATTTAAAGGAATAAGTTTGGATGGATGAATCCCAATTATTCCTATGTTATCTTTTGGATAAAGTTTGGATGGGCAAATCTTGATTGTTCCTGTGTGGCCTCGTGGAATAAGTTCGGACGGGCAAATCCCGACTATTCTCGAGTTGCTTTTAAGGAATAAGTTCGGATGGGCAAATCCCGATTATTCCTGTGATATCTTAAAGGGGCAAGTTCAAACGGGCGAATCCCGATTGTTCCTTCGCGTGTCGTGGAGAAAGTTCGGATGGGCCAATCCCGATTATCCTAGTATGTGTTGCTGCCTTAGGGCATGGTAGGCTTAGGCCTATTATACTTCACTGCTAGAGTGATCATTGCCTTCTGGCAGGTGGTCGCCAAATGGCCTGATAGCTAGTCACACCCTCGTGACATTATTCCTATTTGAGATAGGGGTTTTGTTTATGCTTTATCTCTGTGTTAGTTTTTCGTGGGGGTTGGTAGAACCTCTCACTGAGTTGTTTCGAACTCACTCGTTGTTGTTTGTTTTTGTTCTGCATAGCCTGACTAGTGAGGTGGGCTGGATCACTTGACGCGGCTGAAGGGCAAAGGAGCAACATTGATCTCAAAGCAGTCCTAGTTAGGGGTCATAGTCGAGTTTTTGGTAGTTAGTCATGCACTTGTGTTTTAGTATTTTGGAGTTGTAGTCCCTTGGGGACATTCATGTCTTTATGTCAGATTTCATTTGTAAATGAACAAGTTGAAATTGATTTATTATTTCCGCACTTTATTATTTTACTAAACTTATGATAAATTTTGGTTTGGTTTTCCTTTTGAAATAAAACTCATTTATTCTTTCCGCTATGATTTGTTGTTGAGTTGGCATGTGCATGGGTTAGGCTGCGGGGTATAGGCACATATACCTTGGCCGATCATGTGAGCCGGAGTTGGGGCGTGACAATGTGGTATCAAAGCATGTGGTTCGGTCTGACTACGACCTAGAGTTGTCACCATATAGGGCATTGCTAGCGTGTTAGTATACGGTAGGGGTATGTTATGAGATCAATGGGCTAAGTCTGCACATCAGCCCGACTCGTGGTTAAGTTTGCAAAATGTTAGGGTGAGTATACAGGGACAGATCAGTGGGTGGAGGTCAACAGTTTCCTAGGAGACTACTATGAGTTGTGCAGGGAGCTTGGTTGTTCGTCTGAGACGACCGCCCAACTAATCGGGTTACAGCTGAGAGGACCAGCTTATTGGCCCAAGGGTTCCCCCTAGGCTTCGATCTCTATTTTGATGATAACAAACATGTATTTAATATATGTGTGAAGTTTTGAGTTCAGGTTGAGGTTGCGATAAGCACGTGAACTTTGCTCGAAGAATCACGTAAATTGTCAAAAAAAGGCTCGGATGTAGATTAAGTAGATTCTATGTAATATATCCCTAGGATCTCATCCCAAGCCTATTTGTAAAGTTATCCAAGTCAAAAATTGGTAACAAAACCCATAAAAAAAGCGTGTAACAAAACAAATGTAAAAATTAGCCTCAGCCTAGGTTCGGTCGACCGAACAAGGTAGGGAAATGGTAGTAGCCACTTCGGTCGACTGGTCGGTCGATCGAACAAGGCCAAAAATTGGCAGTGGCTAATTCGGTTGACCGATCAGTCGACCGAACAACAGAGGAATTATTCACGATCAAGTCGGTCGACCATCCAGTCGATCGAACATAGTTGTAGATGGGTAGAATGCCAACGGTCACTAGGCTATCGATTGGTCGATCGACTGATGATCGACCGGCAAGTGACCGATTGACGTCCAATGGGCAAAAATATGTCCATTGAAGCGCCGTTCCAAGTGAGGGGTTATAAATACCCCTCAGCAACCTTCATTAACTCTGCTTAACCATTGAGATAAGATTCCAAAGTGTGATTGGTGCCTTCTAAGCTTGATTTGCTTGTGCTTGCTTCTCCGATTGATGATCTCTCTCAAGCGCTCATCTTCCCTCGACTCTGGCTTCAATTCGACCTCAACATCTTGTGGAGTTGGAGGCATTGATGGCTTGGAAAAGAACTCTTAGTTGTGGTTTACTCTTTAGCTCTTTTCATTGTAATTTTACTTGTTACTTGAACTTGTTCTTCATTGATTAGCTTGCTAGGTGTGCTAGTGGAAACACTTAGGGTTTGTTTTGTAGAATTGTGTTTTGCCTAGGTGAATAGTTTTGAGGATTTCTCAAAGGGTTGAGAACTGAGTCCTCGGTTGTATTCAAAGGGAAACACAAAGTCTATAAAGGATTTGGTTAGGTTTCCTTAGTGTGGAGCCAATGTAGTGGAGTAGGCGGTTGGCCGAACCACTATAATCTCTTGTGTTTGCATTGCCTTATGGGATTGCTTATAATTGTGTTTCATACTTGCTAACGAACATCATTTAGTTGCACTTACGTACTTTCGGTTGAAGTTGGAATTGATTTAAAAGAAATTGAAGTAGAAGCAAAAAGTTAACCAACACTTTTCAACCCCCCCCTTCTAGTGTGGGTTTTCACTCAACAATTGGTATCCAAGCAAGGTTGTAGGATTAGGTTTAACCATCTACCCTACAATTTAGAATGACTAGTGAAATCCAACTAGCTCAAGGGTCCTCTACTCATACTCCACCATTGTTCGATGGAAACAACTATGCCTATTGGAAGATACGCATGGATGGCTTCCTACAATCACTAGGCAGGGATGTACGGAGAATGATTCAAGTAGAGTATAAGCAACCAACTATGGATATGAATGAGTGGGATCAAGAAGAAATCAAGCTCTTTAATGCAAATGCAAAGGCCGTCAATGCACTATATTGTGGCCTATCAATTAATGAGTTTAATAGAATTTCTACGTGTAAGTCTGCATATGAACTTTGGAAAGTCTTAGAGATTACACATGAAGGGACTTCACAAGTTAAAGAATCTAAGATAAATCTACTCATGCATGATTATGACATGTTCAAGATGTTATCACATGAATCTATTGATGCCATGTATGCTCGTTTTCAAAATATTACAAATGGATTACTAACCTTGGAAGAGATATATGGGAGGAGGAGAAGGTAAGGAAGCTCCTTCGTTCCCTTCCAAAAGCTTGGGAGCCCAAGGTCATCACAATCTTGGAAGCAAAGGATATGAGCACTCTGAAGATCACTGAGCTCATTGGGTCTCTCATGACACATGAGACCCATATGGAGCAATACAAGGAGGAAGGTGCTCCCAAAGGCAAGACCATTGCCTTAAAAGCATCACACCGGGGTGAAAAACCCTCATCATCTGAGGAAGAGACAGATGATCTTGAAGAGATGGCAATGTTGGCAAGAAGATTCATGAGCTTCATGAGAGGAGGCATGAGGAAGGGAAGAGAAGGATACACATGCTTCAATTGTAACAAAACCGGGCATCTAAGGAAGGATTGCCGACTTCTCAAGATGGCTTCCACCTCCAACCCTCACAAGAAAGACAAATACAAGAAGAAGAAGAACGCTATGATGGCTTCTTGGGATGAAAGCGAGTCTTCGTCAAGTGAAGAAGACTCCAAGAGTGAAAAGGCAAATCTTTGCCTCATGGCAAATGACAACGAGGTAAGATTTATATTTGGCGAGATTTAATTTACACAAGAAGAACTGGAAAATGAATTTGATCAATGCATGATGAATTTAATGCTATTAGAAAAAAGTTTAAAGAGCTTAAAAAAGACAACAAATCTTTAGAGATTGAAAATGATAACTTGCTACTCTCATGCAATGCATTAAGGAAAGAAGTAGATACCGTTAAGGAAGAAAAGCATGCCCTAGATGATACTAAGAAAAACTTAGATAATGAAAACAAAAAATTGGAGAATGAAAATAAGTACTTAAGTGATCAAGTAGAGCACTTGAATGATAGCATGCTCAACTTAAAAAAGGAACTTTGCATGCTAAATGAAAAAATGACAACCTTACAAAATGCCATGCCTAAGGTTGTACAGGCTAGAAATTCATCAAACAATCATGCTCATGCATACTCCAATGCTCACACACATAGCCCAAGAAAGTTTAATGAAAGTTGTTTTTCATGTGGTATTTTTGGCCATATGGCTAGAGATTGTGCACTAAGAAGGAACCCTCATGCTAGGTTCACTTGGGTTCCTAAGATGACTAATACTCAAGGACCCAAGAAGATTTGGGTACCTAAAATTGTTTCTTCTCCTTTTGTAGATGGAGAAGAATCCTCAAGCAAGTAGAAGCACATGGATATTGGATAGCGGTTGCTCAAAACACATGACGTGTGATATCAATCTTTTCGCAACCCTATCAAGCAAGGATGGTGGACATGTGACATTTGGAGACAATGCCAAAGGTAAGATTGTTGGCATTGGTGATATTGGTATACTCCCCTACCCATGCATTAAAGATGTCTTACTAGTTGATGGGTTAAAGCATAATTTGATTAGCATATCTCAATAATGTGACAATGGATAAGTCATTTTTGAAGCATCTAAATGCATCATTGGAAGTGCACCATCTAATGATATTTTGTTCATTGGAAATAGGCAAGAAAATATTTACACATTAGCTCTAAATGTTTTGCCTAATCCCCATGTTAGATGCTTGGTTGCTATGGAAAATGATTCTTGGTTGTGGGATAGAAGGCTAGGATATGCTAGCATGAGCCTCATCCAAGAAATATCTAAAAAGGACTTTGTAAAAGGAATACCTAAGATAAAATTTGAAAAAGACAAACTTTGTGATGCATGTCAACATGGTAAACAAGCTAAGTCTTCATTTCATAGCATTAATCAAGTGAGTACATCTAGATCACTTGAACTTGTGCACATGGATCTCTTTGGTCCTTATGATGTGGCTAGTCTAGGTGGAAAATTATATTGCTATGTTTTGGTTGATGATTTCTCGAGATTTACATGGGTTTTCTTCTTAGCTAAGAAAATTGAAACTTTTGATTTTTTCAAAAAATTTGCTAGGAAAGTTACAAATGAGAAGGGAACTTCAATTTTGAAACATAGAAGCGATAATGGAGGAGAATTTAAAAATGAAAAGTTTTTCGAATTTTGTGATGAATTGGGTATTGAACATACTTTTTCTTCCCCTAGAACCCCTCAACATAATGAGGTGGTTGAGAGGAAGAATAGAACCTTACAAGAGATGACTAGGACCATGCTTTGTGAAAATAATTTGCCCAAGTACTTCTTGGCCGAAGTCTTAAATACCTCTTGTTATGTGCTTAATCATGTTTTATTAAGACCTAAAATCAAGAAAACACCTTTTGAGCTTTGGAATGATAAAATCCCAAGTGTGGGATATTTTTATGTTTTTGGATGTAAATGCTTTATCTTAAACACTAAGGAGCATCTAGGAAAATTTGATTCTAAATCGGATGAAGGTATTTTCCTAGGTTACTCAAATAGTTCTAAGGCATATAGAGTCTATAATCGAAGAACTATGACAGTTGAAGAATCTATGCATATTACATTTGATGAAACTAATGATTCTTCTAGAAATGTTAAGATTGTGAATGTAGGTGAGGAACTCACATTTCATGACAAAGAGGTTGAGGATGAAAACAATGAGGAAACTCAACATGAAGAACCGTCATCCTCAACCCTACTTCAAGATGAAGAAGAAAAAGAGGAAGCTCTACCATCTCTCCCCAAAGGGTACAGGTTGATTAGAGATCATCCAATGGATCAAATCATTGGAGAACCATCAATGGGAGTGGTAACACGCTCTAAACTTAAGAACATTTGTCAGTATGTAGCATTCATATCTCAAGTAGACCCAAAAAACATTAAGGAAACAATAGAAGATGAATTTTGGGTAATAGGTATGCAAGAAGAACTTAATCAATTTATTAGGAATGAAGTATGGGACTTAGTACCTAGGCCTAGCGGACAAACCGTGATTGGGACTAAATGGGTATTTAGAAACAAGTTAGATGAAGCAGGTTTAATCACTAGAAACAAAGCTAGGTTAGTGGCCCAAGGGTACAATCAAGAAGAAGGAATAGACTATAATGAAACTTATGCTCCTGTAGCTAGATTAGAGGCAATTCACATGCTTTTAGCTTATGCTAGTTTTAAAGGCTTTAAACTTTTTCAAATGAATGTTAAAAGTGTGTTTTTAAATGGTTTTATTGATGAAGAAGTTTATGTTGAACAACCCTCTGAATTTGAAAGTTGAGTTTCCAAATCATGTTTTTAAACTTAAAAAGGTTTTATATGACTTAAAACAAGCCTCTAGGGCTTGGTATGAAAGGCTTTCCACATTTTTGATAGATCAAGGCTTTAGCATTGGAAAAGCCGATGTTTCTCTTTTTATAAAATATAATGAAAATGATATTTTACTCGTGCAAATTTATGTTGATGATATAATATTTGGTGCTACTAATGAATTGCCTTGTGAGTGGTTTGCAAAGTGCATGCAAGAAGAGTTTCAGATGAGCATTATGGGAGAACTTTCCTTCATGCTTGGTCTCCAAATTAAGCAAACCAACAAAGGAGATCATCAAAAGGTTTGGAATGAATGAGGCCAAGATAGCTTCTGCACCAATGAGCACATCCATCAAGCTAAACAAAGATGAAGATGGTGTCAAAGTAGATAAAAAATGATATCGAGGTATGATTGGTAGTCTTCTCTATTTAACTTCAAGTAGACCCAATATCATGTTTAGTGTTTGTGCATGTGTTAGGTTTCAATCTTGTCCTAGAATGTCGCACTTAACTGCGGTCAAACGCATATTGAGATATTTGAAGGGCACGGTTGACTTTGGATTATGGTATCCATGTAATTTATCTTTTGATTTAATTGGTTTTTCGGATGCCGATTTTGCCGGGTGTAAAGTAGATCGAAAAAGCACTAGTGGGTGTTGTCAATTCCTAGGGATGAGTCTTGTTTCTTGGTTTTCAAAGAAACAAAACTCGGTTGCACTTTCAACTATCGAAGCGGAATACATCGCTGCGGCTAGTTGTTGTGCACAAGTCCTTTGGATGAAACAAACCCTTTTGGATTATGGACTTAAGTATTCATGTATACCTATACATTGTGATAACACTAGTGCAATCAATTTAACAAAAAATTCAGTTTTACACTCTAGGACCAAGCACATTGATCTAAGGCACCATTTTCTTAGGGATAATGTAGCTAAGGGAAATATATCCGTGGAATTCGTATCCACCGACAAACAACTTGCGGATATATTCACAAAACCCTTGAGTGAAGAAAGCTTTACAAACTTAAGAATACAATTAGAAATTTTTGCTTTTCCTAGTGGTTAAAAATATTCAAAATATACATGTTTTCTTTTTCTGAAAAATTGCATTTCATGTGGTATCATCAAACTTATGTACTGCCTAGTAATGGGGCTTTGCGACTTATCAATGTTTGCCTTCTATAGACTTACATTGATAGGAAGGACTATGGTGGTAGATGATACTCGATTTTATGGTTTTCTTGATTTTAATGATGGAACACATTAATAGTACCTTAGTTCTTGCCCTTTTTGATTGATGTCAAAAGGGGGAGAAAAACTAAGGTCACATTCGTTTTATGATGCATATAGATAAGGGGAGTTACAAGCATAATATGCATATTGATAGGGGGAGCATATGTTAAGTTGTGAACTAAGTTGCGCATGCCTTAAATCAAACTCACAAATGATACTTAGAGTCTTCTCCTATATAAAAATTTCATGTTATGTTTGTCATGATCAAAAAGGGAGAGATTGTTGGCCCAAGGGTTCCCCCTAGGCTTCGATCTCTATTTTGATGATAACAAACATGTATTTAATATATGTGTGAAGTTTTGAGTCCAGGTTGAGGTTGCGATAAGCACTTGAACTTCGCTCGAAGAATCACGTAAATCGTCAAAAAAATGCTCGGAGGTAGATTAAGTAGATTCTATGTAATATATCCCTAGAATCTCATCCCAAGCCTATTTGTAAAGTTATCCAAGTCAAAACCTAGTAACAAAACCCATAAAAAAGCGTGTAACAAAATAAATGTAAAAATTAGCCTCAGCCTAGGTTCGGTCGACTGATCGGTCGATCGAACAAGGCCAAAAACTAGAAGTGGCTAATTCGGTTGACTGATCGATCGATCGAACAAGGCCAAAAACTAGAAGTGGCTAATTTGATTGACCGATCGATCGACCAGACAATAGAGGAATTATTCGCGATTAAGTCGGTCGACCGAACATAGCTGTAGAAGGGCAGAACACCAGCACTCGCTGGGCAGTCGGCGTCCAACGTGCGAAAAAATGCCCGTTGAAGCACCCTTTCGTGTGAGGGGTTATAAATACTCCTCACCAACCTTCATTAACTCTTGTTAACCATTGAGATAAGCTTCCAAAGCAACATTTGTTCCTTCAAGCATGATTTGTTCGCGCTTGCTTCTCCGATCGACGATTTCTCTCAAGCGCTCATCTTCCCTCAAGTCCGGCTTCGATTCGACCTCAACACCTTGTGGAGTTGGAAGCATTGAAGGCTTGGAAAAAAGCTCTTAGTTGTGGTTGACTATTTAGCTCTTTTCGTTGTAATTCTACTTGTTACTTGGACTTGTTCTTCATTGATTAGCTTGCTAGGTGTGCTAGTGGAAACACTTAGGGTTTGCTTTGTAGAATTGTGTTTTGCCTATGTGAATAGTTTTGAGGATCTCTCAAAGGGTTGAGAACCGAGTCCTCGGTTGTATTCAAAGAGAAACACAAAGTCTATAAAGGATTTGGTTAGGAATCCTTAATGTGGAGCCAAGGTAGTGGAGTAGGCAATTGGCCGAATCACTATAATCTCATGTGTTTGCATTGCCTTATGTGATTGTTTATAATTGTGTTTCATACTTGCTAACGAACATCATTTAGTTGCACTTACTTTCGGTTGAAGTTGGAATTGACTTAAAAGAAATTGAAGTAGAAGCAAAAAGTCACCCAACACTATTCAAACCCCCCTTCTAATGTAGGTTTTCACTCAACATAGCCAAGGATTGGCTCCACACCTAGAGGGACCGCAGAACCACATATGCACCACCCCCTACCTAGGAGGAGATTAGAGCTGCTATGGTGGAGAAGTACCTATCGTTGAGCGTCCGGGATAGGCGGGCGAAAGAATTCGAGCTACTGCGTTAGACCGGCAGTATGTTAGTGATGGACTATGAGATGGAGTTCACTCTACTCTCGAAGTACCATCCCACCTTGATAGCCACAAAGACCGCCAGGGTCAAGAGGTTTGTCGATGGGCTGAGGCCGCAGATCGCCATACTGATTCATTACGTAGAGGACACCTCCTTTGCTCGGGTTGTAGATGAAGCACTCCGGAAGGAGGCACTAGTACTGATAGACAAGCATGATGGACCCCAGAAGAAAAAGTTTTGGCCCCAACACTCGGGGGGTCGTCGAGCTCACTCTGAGGGTACTCTCAAGATAGCGAATTCCCAGCAGGATGGAGGTCCTAACAGTTCCAGAGACCACAGAGGTTTAGGACCAGGGGCATCATCTAGGGTTCGCTGAGGCATCCAGGGTTGTAGTATCAGTAACCATGTTGTTGGTTCTGCAGCTGCATATGTCTTGTTTGATCCGGGTGCTATGCACTCTTTTGTATTTGCTTTGTTTGTTGCTAAGTTGACAGGGAAACCCTCTATTTATTGAGTTGCCTCTTGTGGTGTCTACGCCTACGGGCATTTCTGTGCTGGCCTAGATAGTCTTTCAGGACAGCGAGGTGGTTATTTGTGGGCACATGCTAATGGCCAAATTGACACTCTTGCCGATGTTGGAGCTTGATGTGATTTTGGGCATGGACTGGTTGGCGAACCATTTCGCCTCAGTGGACTGCAGGGCTAAGATTGTGACCTTCAGTAAGCCCGAATTGCCCCAGTTTTCCTTTGAGGGTAAGGGAAGGGGAGACTCGTTGGTAGCCATCTCGGCTCTCAAGGCTCGACAGCTACTTCTGCGTGGATGCCAGTCCTTCTTGGCTTTTGTATCGGTGGCAGAGGGAGGCAGAGATGCAGCTCGAGATATCAAGGGGACGCCCGTGGTATGTGGGTTCTCTAATGTGCTTCCGGAGGAGTTGCCAGGGTTGCCTCCAGAGAAGGAGATTGAGTTCTCCATTGATCTGCAGCCTGCTGTGAAGCTGACCCGGAGGGCCTACCCGATTACTCTTATGATATTTTAAAGGAGCAAGTTAGGATGGGCGAATCCCGATTGTCCCTACGCATCTCATGGAGCAAGTTCGGAGGGCCTTTCCCGATTGCTCCCGAGTTTATTTATACTAGGATAAGTTCGGAGGGCCTTCCCGATTATCCTAGTATGTGTTGTTACCTTAGGACATGGTATGCTTAGGCTGGTTGAGCTTCACCGTTTGGGTGATGGCTGCCTCTGGGCAGGTGGTGGCCAGATGGCCTGATAGATAGCACACTTCCGTGATCTTATTCCTGTATAGTTTGGATGTTATGTTATTGCTTATCTCTGTGATGTTTTATTGTGGGGGTCGGTAGAGCCGCTCATTGAGTTCTTTGAACTTACCCGTTGTCGTTGTTTCATTTTGCAGAGTCTGACCATTGAGGTGGGCTAGAGCACTTGGCGCAGCTGGAGGGCAGAGGAGCCGTATGATCTCATAGCAGTCCTAGATAGGGTCGTAGTCGAGTCCTTTGGTAGTGTGTCACGCACTTTTGTTGGTCTTTTTTAGTTGTAGCCCTTGAGGGCATTTATGTCAGTTAATTTAGATTTTGTTGTATTTGGTTTGTTGGACTTGATGTATTATTTCCGCATTTTTATTCGTCTGTTAAAACTAGTTTATGATGAACTCTGTTTTGATTTTAGATGAAATAAAAACTTGTTGAGTTCTTTCCGCTATTTGTTTATTCTTATGGTGTTGGCATGTGCATGAGTTAGGCTGCGGGGTATAGGTACGTATACCTTGGCCGGTCACGTGACCCTATATTTGGGGCGTGACAATATGGTATCAGAGCATGTGGTTCGGTCTGACTACGACCTAGAGTTATCACCGTATAGGGCATTGCTAGCGTGTCAGTATACGGTAGGGTTATGCTATGAGATCAATGGGCTAAGTCGGCACCTTAGCGTGTCATGTGGTTAAGTTTGCAAAATGTTATGGTGAATTGAATTGCCTAATTATGTTATTTCCTTTTCTTTCTGGTGATTCCAGATTGATGGAGGCCTTTTAGTGCCCCATAGAGCGGCAGTGGCAGTAACTCAACGCAGGGCCCAAGCCGAGGCTTGGGGTCGGGGTTGTAAAAGTTGACGACCAGTTGAGGTGGAACTGAGACAGTCCCAGGGTAGCATAGCTTGAGGCCGTGAATGGCCCTGTGCTAGAGAGTGCACCATTTTTGGGGGCTACCTTTGTTTGAGTACCTGGATTAGAGATCCTTGCAATGTCTGCTTAGTATTTTGAACGATTAATTGGGTCTCGCCATATAGTTTAAATATTTATGGTGCAGTTTGGTTTGGGTGACCCTAGGGATCCTAGGGGGGAGTCGGTTGATAGAGTTCTACAAAAGGGATCTACAGGGGTTGGCTGATGGTAAATTTCACCTATAGCTAAAATTTTGAATTGATTGGAGGATCTTTCCCTTAGATTTTAGAAAATATAAATTATGGGTGTAGAACGAACTTATGCTTAACGGCCATGATTATGTGCGACCAGAGCTGAGCAGGACCTAGAGCGGTTTCGCTCTGAGGCATGTTTTATGTCACGCCCCAACTCAGGGTCACGTGACCGGCCAGGGTATAGGTGCCTATACCCCGCAACCTAAACCATGCACATGCCAACTCAACAAATAAAATAGCGGAAAGAAATAACGATTTTATTTTAATGAAAAGCAAACCAAAACAAAGTTTAATTCAAGTAGCTCAAATGAAACAAAAAGTGAGGAATAACATTTTAAGTTCAGCAGTTCAAAAGTTTAGATACAATAAAACCTAAATGACATAAATGCCCTCAGATCTACAACTCCAAATCAAGCTAATACAAGTGCATGACTACTACCAAAGAACTCGACTACGACCCTAACTAGGACTGATATGAGATCATGCGGCTCCACTGCCCTCCAGCTGCGCCAAGTGCTCCGGCCCACCTCATCGGTCGGGCTCTGCAAAATAGTAATCAAATGACAATGGGTGAGTTCAAAGAACTCAGCGAGCGATTTATCAACCCTCACAAATAAAAACACAGACATGACAAGAATAAAATCTATCTCTAAAGAGGGCAACGTCACGAAGGTGTGACTAGCTAACAGGCCAACAGGTGTGACTTAAGTCAAGACTCTTCTACGGTGTGACTTAGGGGTGATCCTATTGGGAAGTGTTACAACACTCCAAAACCCGACCCCAACTCCTAGACCCGTAATGTCATGAACCCGTGTGGTTTTATTTCATTCAAACTTATGTATTGGTTCATAACAGATTATGATGACCCTTAACCCAATTTTAATTGTTCAATTAAAATTTAAATCACCAAGATTAGGGTTTTGTTTTAGGGTTTTGTTTTAGCATACTGTTCTGCCATGTACTGATGTATAAAACCGAATCTAGTCTCCAAAGTATTTCTTATGTTTCCAAACAATATTTTCTGGTCGAAACGATAGGTTACATGACTATATTCACAGAAATACAAACACCACAGCAAACAAACCAAAATCAGCACAGTTTCATCATCTCACCATACAATTCCAGCAATATGAAATTTTCAGCATACTATAGAATTAATTCCGAAAATTAACAGAAATTAACCCCTAAATTATCATTAGGACAGAATACTAATTCCAAGAATTAATTCACAGAAATCATGCTTTTAATAATGATTAACAAGAACCCACAACACTTAGATCAAGAATCAAGTATTAAGATCAAAAACCCTTCTCAAGAATCCCTAAGGCATAAATATCAAGATCTTAATCCTACCACATGATTTCTACCCAAAAATCCCAGATTTAGTTCTAAACATGCAATCCACAAATCAAGAACCCAAATTAGGAGAATAGATCAAGATTTGCATATCAAGGAAACAAGAAAACTCATTCAGATTTTTCATCGAACACCTTGAGGGAGACCCCGATTTCCCCCTTGGCCAAGCACCCCTAGGTTTACCCTAGGGCTGCCGAGCCCCATAGAGGAGAGATCCGGGTCTCCCCAATCACAAATTCCAAGAAACACGATAAGAACTCGAAGAATAAATCTGTAATACTCGGGGTTTCCTAATATAAAAATTTTCGTGGTGTAGCCCATCGAGTCGGGAGCTAGCCGGGACGAGTCACGTGATCACCCCGAATAGCAGGTAAAATTAATTTAAATCATAACTAAATGTTGGTGATTGAGTGGATGAGCATATTGGTTGACTAAAGTTTGGTTTGAGTTTTAGTTCGCGGAACGAGTTGGGACTCGATTCGGGTTAGGTGGAGTCGGATGGGGATGTAAGTAAGTGATCAGGGGTAAATGAATCATTAGATGAGGGGAATAAAACCTCCCACCCAAGCCAGCCGTGCGGCTCAATAGGAGAGCCGCACACAGCACAAGAGGAAGGGGGTGCGAGAGGGATCTTGTTGGCGTTGAATTCTCATCGACGCTTGACGAAATTGGAGCTCGTCTTCATCGAGGTCACCTTGGTATCCGATCAAGGTGAGTGGTTAGTGTGTTTACGAAGGGAGGCGGGTGGCCGACCCTAGCAATTTTGAAATCGAGGTTCTTTCGCGAGTTTCTTGCCGATCGACGCGTTTCCTCGTGTTAGAACTTTAATCGATGAGTATACCTGTGATATTATGTTTTAAAACGTATTTATTTTGCATTTTGTGGGCTGATTGAGTGGAGAAAAAAGGGGAAAGGTCATGCCAAAAATTTCCCCAATTTCCTCGCTCGTCTTGCAACTCGTGGATCACTTTATGTTCATTATATTTTAGATCTTGGATTGATGCTTGCGTTGTTATAACCCCTCAGCTGAACGGGTGATTCAACGGGTAGAAAACTAGCCATTACCGCCGTTCGGTCGCTTGTCAGTCGATCATCGGTCGACCGACCGATCGACCGCCTGCGACCGCTACCTTTTTGGGCTTTACTCACGCCATCCGATCGACTGAATGGATCACGACTTCATTGATCCCAAATCCGATCGACCGATGCAGTAAAGCCACAGGTGCGATCTGCGATCTACAATCTGGTCGACCAATCGGTCGATCGATGCACCTTCTGCCAAATTTGTCCCTTAGGGTTGAGGTGGAAGAGTGCTCTCGATAAGAAGGCGGAGACTTCCGGGTGTGGAAGTTCCTTAGGTCGTGAGTGTGACTCTTCGAGTTAAAGTCCTCATTGTAAGGGAAACAAGAATTATTATAGTAAACCTAGTTTGGAAATCCTAAACGGGGTGCTTAGCTAGTGGAGTAGGCATTAGGGCCGAACCACTATAAATTTGTGTGTTTGCATTGATACTCTATTTTGTGCTTAATTGTTTATCTTGCTTTCGATAAAAATTGGCAGTAGCTTTGTCGGTCGACCGATCGATCGACCGGACTGCGTATCGCTGAAGCCGCAACTTGCGTCGGCCGATCGATTGGTCGACCAGATTGTGGGAATGCAAGAGTTGCGTCTGGCAGTCGACCCGTCGGTCGACCGCACAGAGAAATTAAGGCAGCGGTCGCTTGACCAGTCGATCGGTCGGTCGACCGGCCAATCGACCGAGTGGCTATAACGGATAGTTTTCTACCCGTTGAGCTGCCATTTCTTTGAGAGGGTATAAATATACCTCATATAACTCATTTGACCTTCCTCCTCTCATTGTTACAAAAGTTATTGAGCATCAAAAAGAGAGATCTAAGCCTTCCAAAAGATTAATTGCTTGCGCTCGATTCTTCTGCCGATAACTTCTTCAAGCGCACACTCTGCCTCAACTCGGGAATTGATTCGAGCTCTACGACTCGGCGAGTTGGAGATTCCAAGGCTTGGAAAAGAGCATTTACTCTTGGTTTTATTATAAGCTCTTTTCATTGTAATTTTAACTATTATTTGAACTTATTTTTGTTGGATTTGTGCGTGTGCTAGACTTAGGATTGTTTGGTCTTGTGTGTGGAAATGGTTACCTTGGTGAAAAGGTGTCAAGCCACTTGTGTAAGAATAACTTACTAGGATTAGTCGAGTTGTCCCTTAGGGTTGAGGTGGAAGAGTGCTCTTGATAAGAAGGCGGAGACATATCCGGGTGTGGAAGTGTCTTAGGTCAAGAGTCCAACTCTTCGAGTCAAAGTCCTCATTGCAAGGGAAACAAGAATTAATCTAGTAAACCTAGTTTGGAAATTCTAAGCGGGGTGCTTAGGTAGAAGAGTAGGCATTGGGGCCGAACCACTATAAATTTGTGTGTTTGTATTGATACTCTATTTTGTGCTTAATTGTTTATCTTGCTTCCGCATCCAATCGTAAAATTGCAATTTGCCTAAATGATTTGAGAAACGATTAAAATTGGTTTTAGGCTAATTAATTTAGTTAACACAGTATTCACCCTCCCTCTAGTGTTTCCATTTCGACTACAATTGGTATCAGAGCAGGTCGTGGATTGAGATTTCACCATCTCGTCTACATCTTGCCTCGATCTGAAAAAATGGCACTAGATAGTATAGCATTTGCACTACCTAGGTTTGATGAAGAAAACTTTGGTGTTTGGAAGAGTAGGATGTATACCTTTCTTAAAACACATAGTTTAGATCTATTGTGCATGCTAAATAATGAGTATGTTGAGCCCACCATTGACATGAATGATTGGACTCAAGAACAAGTTAGATTATTCGAATTGAATGCTAAAACAATGCATCTCCTATATTGCTCATTCTCAAATGAAATACTTAAAAAGGTTATGCATTGTTCTTTCGCTTTTGATATATGGGCAACATTAAATATGTTATATGATTATGCTAAAACCGAAGAGCTTAATACTTTTGTTGAGGGCGGTGATGACAATGGTCATCCCCCTAGTACTAACCTCGGTTTTGATGTCCAAAGCACTTCTAGCCAAAGAAGCACAAGCAAAAATTGGAAAATAAAACTTAGGTGCTTCCTTTGCCAGGAGATGGGACACAAGAAGATGAATTGTCCTCTCTTGAAGAAGAAATCCTAAAAGAACTGTGCTTGTTCATCCATATCTCAATCAAGTGAAGCCTCTTCTAGACATGACGATAAAGTTACATCAAACGTTTGCCTCATGGGTCTTCGAGATGAGGTATATTCCCCATCTTCTAGTCATGTTCAAAATGTTAATTATAATGATTCTAGTAGCTCAAAATCTCTTGATATGTCGTATGAAGAACTACTAGAAGAATGTGAAATGATGTATGAATTGCTTATGAAAAAAAATAAGGAAAATAGAAAATTAAAGAAAGAAAATTTAAGGCTTAGTTCTCATGTGCATGAACTAGAGAATGAAAAATTGAATACAAGTACAATTGTTTCTTGCCTGATGATCTTAAGCTTGAAATTGAGAATTTAAAAAGTGAGGTAAAAGACTTGAAAAATGAAAATGAAGGTTTGAAATCAAAAATGAAACTTAGAAGTAATGATTTGAAAAATGATTTCAAACTTGAAGATGAAAAATTGAAAGTTGAAAATAGCTTGTTGAAATCTCATATACAAGCTTTACACAAATCCATTAATAACTTAAAAAATGAGGTTGTTTTTTTTAGTAAGAAAACTAGAAATTTATCACATGCTTCACCTTTTAAAATTCCTAGGAACAAAAATGCCTATGTAAAGAATGCCAATGTTCATCATCATTCTCATGTTAGGCATTCCACATTTAAACCTCATGTTCAAAAGAAGAATGTTTCACTTAAGAATGCTCATGACTATCATCCTTCTTATATCAAGGATTCTTACATTAAATCTCATGTCCATGTTAAAAATGAAAAGAAAAAATTTAATGGACATTGCTTTTGTTGTCGTACTTTTGGCCATGCCAATTGTGATTGTGCATTCAAGAAAAATCCAAGTGTAGCTAGGACACTTTGGATTCCTAGGCCATCTAACCCCCAAGGACGCAAAGCCATTTGGGTACCAAAGATCACATCTTCTATTGTAGGGGGAGCTACCACACAAGGGTGAAAGATTGATGATGTGTTGAAGTTGACCAAAGAGTTGAATGAAGAATCCTTTTATGGTTGCAACTTCAAGCTTTCACCTAGATGCCTTAGGTAAAATTGGCATCAAACATTTTGGTATCATCTCCTTACTTTGGTTTGCTTTATTTAAGTTGGAGTTATGATACATATTTAATTTGAGTTGTTTTCCCCTCTCTTGTTACAGAGTTCTTTGGAAATGATGTTAGTCGAGCCAGACCTTGCAGATGATGTTCCTTTGGCTCAATTTCAGTGCCGGGCACGCTCAAGCCATAGGCCCAACCAGAGTAGCACTCGGGGTGGCCGAGCGGGAGGACAGACCGAGCAGATGGAGCCTCAGCTTGAGTTCGATTCTGAGTTCCATTCTGAGATGGGAGGACAGGCCTTGGTTTGGTGGGAGATGCAACAGAGACTATTGAGAGGGAAGACTGTCAGTTGTAAGAGATTCTTGAAGATATTCTTCAAGAAGTATTATGCAGCTACCTATGCGAGGCAAAAGTTATAGGAGTTCATTTCAGTTGCGTCAGGGGACGAGGCGGGTGGTGGAGTATGCTGATAAGTCTGATGCACTCGCGATGCTCATCCCAGATTTGGTTTCCACCAGTAGCAGACGGGCAGAGTTCTTTTTCAATGGACTGAACAACTTCATTAAGGGGTTGATGGCTAGTGAGGAGCTGGATAACTATGATAGAGTTCTGAGACGAGCGCTACGGGCGGAGGCGACTCACGCTGAGATTTTTCCGGTCTGTCAATAGGTAGAGGCCATCCGACCAGGTCAGACTCAGGAGCAGATGAGTGGAGGCTATGACGAGTCGGCAAAGCAGATAGAGCAGTCCTACCCACTATACGATGAGGGTGGCAGCGGGGATGATATCCAGATTTCTCAGCCTCAACAGAAGAGAGCGAGGATGATGTCGACTCAGCCGCAGGGATCTTCTATGCAGGGGGACCAGTCGAGTAGATATCAGTTTCATTGTTTAAAGTGTGGAGATGCTTCCCATGGGGCTAGAGATTGCCCACCGACTCAGCGTATCTGCTTTAAATGCAGGCAGCCCGGTCATATTAGCAGAGAGTGTCCGATCAGACAGCAGACAGGAGGTCAGAGCTCTCAGCAGCAGCAGAGGGGCCCGCAGTATAGTACCCAGCAGTCTGCCAGAGTATTCGCTCTATCCCAAGAGCAGACCCAAGGAAATGTTCGTGTTGACTATCATGATCTTCCAGAGACAGGTATTCAAATTTGGGGGACCAAATTGCTTTAGGTGGGGAGAATATTATGACCTACAAAATTTAGGATATTTTTGTAAATATCTTTTTGGATGGGGCCTTTTTGCAAAAGAGCCTAATCTTATATTTAGCCCTAATCTCTCTTTAATCCATCTCTCCCCTCTCTCAATTACTGTAGCAGCAGCGGCGGTGGATCGGGAATTGCGGCGGCAGTAGTGAGGTGTCGGCAGTGAGAAGACTCCGGTGAAGACCAGAGTTTGGAGGAGTTTTGAGGTAGGAGTTTTCTCCTTCTCTTCTTCTCTTCTTCCTTGTTGTTTTTGTCTCCGTTGTTATCGTCATTTCCATTCTTCCGTTCATCGGCGACAGCGAAGGGGTTGGAGGAGGTAGTATCGGCAAGATGTCGGATGAGGGAAGGAGGGAGGAGTCGGGAGTGGGCCGCAAGGGATGCGGCGGTCGCAGCAGCAGTGTTGCTATCCGCGATGTCGGACCTAGCCAGGGCAGCGGCCGTTGCTGCCCGCATCTTGGCAATTGCAGGGGAGGCCGACGTGGCCTCCCAGCCATGACTCAATGGTTCGTTTGTGCCGGAGGCCGTGGGAAGGCCGGAGGGGAGGCGGCGGATGGTCGCCGGTGGCCGGGAGGGCTGCTCGGCGTGGACCAGAGTGGAGAGGAGGCGGTGTCGGGGAGGGGAGGCCGCCGTGGCCTCCCGATCATGAGCCGGTACCCGCCAGCGTCGGGGGAGAGGCCGACGAGGTCGGCGGGGTGGTTGCCATCGGCCGAGAGGGCGACCGGTGTGGGTCCGAGCGAAGCAGGGGAGCGGCACTCGGGCGGGCGTCGGGTAGGAGATGAGTGAGGGAGGGAGAGTTATATTTTATTTAATAAACAGGTGTTTAGAGAAGAGAGCTGTATTGGATGAAATGAGGTTAATTTGTAGAATATTAGGGTATTTTTAGATTTGATCGTAGGATCGTCAGATCGAGTCGAGGTGAATATTAAAGTTGTAGGTTTTTGCGTTATGAACGCGATGGCGGTGTCGGATTTCTGATCAGAGGTCGTCAGGTAGGTCTTTCCTATGTTTCGGTGTTATTTGGTAGATGAGACTTATTAATTCGATTGATAAATAATTAAATAATGTAGGATAGTGGTATTCTATGTTAGGTGGTGATTTAGAGTATAGATAGTTGTGGTGGGTGCGAGTTGACTCTTGTTGTAGCCGATGAATGTTGAATTGGTAAATTGATGATTTTACCTCTTGCTTCTATTTGCTTGGTTTTGTTTCTAAAATCCGTTGATCTCCTGCTGCACTATGTTGTTGAACATGCCATGTTGATAATTGCATGAGTCTGATTAGCTGTTATTCATTGATGATTATTGAGTATGATATCATGCTAGGCATTGTGCACATTGTTAGTATTGTCATAAGTTGTACTTGCTAACATGAATTATTGTGGTTACATCTTCAGTTGATAGTTGTTGTAGCATTTATTGTTCTTAGCATTGTATATCAGTTGTGGTGTGTCATGTGGTGAGGTCTAGCTATCATGCTGTTTATTGTTGTATCAGTTATTGTTGTTAGTATCGTAGGTCAGTTGTTGATGACATACTGCATTATAACCGTTGTGGGCGCAAGCCTGGACACAGAGATTTATTGCCCGAGGTGTATGGGCGGTGACACCGGTGATCACAAAATTTTCACATGAGGTGCGGCGTCGCGCTGTTAGACGTTGGCGGGCTCGTATACGACGTCGAGGTGTTAGACGTCAGTGGGCTATCTTTTAGATAGTCGCATCTCTAGCTGGAGCGGGCTTGAGGTGCCACTCTCGAGGTGCGAGAGTGCAGGGGATACCCAATTGTCCACTACGCTCTTGATTGGTATGAGTTGCAATAGTTAATAGGTGAACAGGTGTCTTGTTGTTGTTGACATGTTGCATTTTATTGCAGAGTCATTTATTGTTGCAGGTATGTTAGTAGTCGAAGTTGGGTAGCTAGAGTCCTGGAGGAGGAGGCGTCATCCGCTGCTTAGATATTTTCTTAGTGTTTTTAGATTGATGTCGAACATTATGTAGAGAACTCTTAGTTGAAATGATGATTTCAGTTGTTCCTGTTGAGATATTCTAGTGTACTTTTGTGGTTTTGTTGTAGGTTGCGCTCTTCCTAGGTGAGGTCCCTATTTTAGGGATAAACTTAGGCGGGGCGTAACAATTTGGTTGGCCTATGAAGTGGATGGGTCAGTTATCCCATCAAGCTTGAGCATTTTAATTAGGTCAATAGGTTGGCCTATGAAGTTGATGGTTCAGTTATCCCATCAAGCGGGTTGTAAAAAATGGTATCAGAGCAAGACCTAGTCTAGGCATGGTGAGGGAGCCTATGTGAGAAAGGGTGGCCCAGGTGATGGGGTGGAGCCGCTACTAGGCTAGGCCTCACATGCCGCCGACTTGGGTGTGATTCTGGGCTATGTGTTAGACTTGAGTTGGATCTTGACGAGGACGTCAAGACATAAGTGGGGGAGATTGTAATACCCCGGTTGTGTCCCACATCGAAAGTATGTTGGATGTGGTGTTGGCTTATAAGGCTTGATGAGTGTGCTACCGTCAACTTCAGCTTAAATATTTTAATTGGGCCAATAGGTTGTCCTATGAAATTGATGAGTCAGTTATCCCCATAACCGGGGTATTACAAATGATTTTTTGATTTTGATTTCCCGGTCTCTTCGGAGACCTATGTGGCCTGTAATGGGCCTAAGCGACCTTGCGGTTCTAAATCGTAGGCTCATTGTAGCCTTTCGGTTTTCAACCAATAGGAAGGGTTGGAGATCATGTTTTCATTTATTATTTTTGTGATCTCTTAAAATTCATTTTAATACCACTCGATTTTATTTTGAAATGAATTTGAAACTATTTAGCAAAGTAGATTTTGATATCGATAATTGATCCCTCTCTTTGTTACTTAGTTTGATAACTTGCTAGTAATTATATTCTCATTATCCTACTAATGAATATTGCTTGCAAGTTATGATAAAATGGAAGGCTTTAGAAATTGAAAAGAAAAAAATTAGTTTGGCAAATTATCATGAATAAGATGTAACTTTGATGAATTCAAAATCTTAGTGTTATACCTCAATGCTTAAGCTTAAATAATGTCTCAATACTCATGATTAGAATTGCATGGTAAACCCTTGAATTTTCATGAGTAGGTAGAATTTTAGTACTTAGGCAAATTTCATTGAATGAAACTTGCTCTAGGTTGATATTCACTATTAGAGACATTCCTTTTAAGTCCAAACTAGTTAAACATGTTTAAAGATCTTATTCCTCAAATGTTTCACATCTTAAGATCTCTTTGATTCATTTTGATATCATGATAATTCCTTAAAATGAATCTCTACTATCTAGGATAGGTTAAGGTTTTTAAATGAAACTTTGCATTGAACCTTTGCTATTTAGTATATTAGCTAGCTAGTAGCTTTATTTTCATTAAATCTACTAATGAAGTCTACTTGCAAGTTGAAAATGTTAATGGAATGCTATGCTATCATCAAGAAAAGTGAATGACAAGTTTGGCAAAATTCTATTGAAAGAGATATGAATTTGATTTTACAACAATCTTAATATAATACTTGAATATTCATGCTTTAATGATGTATCTATATACTCATGATTGATGTTGCATGATAAATATATGAAAATTTTATGAGTAGGCAAAATTTTGATAACTTAGGCAATTTCATGATATCTTGATTGAATGAAACTTGCTCTAGGTTGAAATTCTTATTAGAGACCTCATTTTGAGTAAAACACCAAATAAATATGTTTAGATACACATATCACATAAGTCTAGGTGTTTAATCATGAAAATTCATGTCTAGATGAACAATGTGATAACTATATCACTTTAGGGGACTTAAACTTGTGAAAGTTTGACCCAAGTCAACAAATCGACTTGGACACTTCATTTTAAGTCCAAACTTCATAAACATGTTTAGGAATAAGTATGACATGTTTCCAAAGCATTTAGAGTGAAAAATTCATATAGATATGAAAAAAAATGACATAGAGGTGGTTTCATGAAAACCTCTTTTGAACCAAGTTGACTTAAAGGTCTCATTTTCAATCCATATTTGAGAAACATGTTTAGATTTACTCATGTTAGGTGTCCATAAGCTTAAATTTTAAAAATCATGAGTAAATGATAAGAGTGAAACTTAGCAAATTTCATGAAAACTAGTTTAGTTTTGAATGAAACCATGCTAGGTTGATATCTTGACTTAAGGATATAATTTTCATTCCAAACTTGACATACACTCTTTACATGACCATTATGTGGTGTCATAAAAGTTTGAATGAAAACTGAGCACTCTTTGAAAATAACTAAAAATTACAGAATTGCCATTTCGACCAATATTTGGTATCAACATTTTCAGTTATTTCTAGAAAACTGTAGGAAAAATCCTTTTGAGATGATTCTTGAAACTGCACTTTCACTGAAAAATTTAGTTTATTGTCTAAAAATTTTAAAAAATTCATCAAGAATCTTATTTATAATGGAATTTTGAAGTTGGATTTCTAAAATACAAAGTATCATCCTCTTGAAATATCAATCTTTTCCGATACTTTGTTTTCCCATCAAAAACTTCAAATGAAAACTCATGTATACCATTTTTGATTCATTGTCTAAAATCATTCAAACTATTGCTTGAGTAAATTAATTCATAGGAATGATTTTGATAATTTGAATGATAACTAGAAATATTCATTTTTTTTCATTGAAAACAATATAGGATGAAAAATGAACTTAGAAAATTCATTTTGAGTTCAAACTTGATACATGCATTTCAAATGACCATTCAATAATTGGTATCAAAAATTTTCATCCAACAATTGGTATTTCAAATCTTGAAGTATAGTTTAACCTAAGTCAACAAAGTGACTTAGAAATTTCATTGTAAGCCCAAACTTGATTCATAAACTTACATTCTCTCATGTTTGATGTCTAGATGCTTAAAATATGAGAAAACATGAGTAGATAGCAAAACCCGATACTTAGCATTTTCATGTTTTCATGCTTATTTAAATGAAAACGTGTTAAGTTCATATTTGGATCAAATGACATTCTTTTCAATTCATGTCGGTTGATCGAAGTTGGATGTATCGACGTCTTGATCGTGGAGCTTTAATGAATGAGTTTCGATTAGGAGTAACGTACTTCCTAAATTTTGCCTATTCGAATCAGAAATTCGTTAGCATCGGTGAAAAAATCCGATGTTCGTGCTTGAATGGATGATTTTTGGATCGGGAGACTGTCACTCTGCATCTATATAGCAAAGGATTTGCACCAAGATAGTTTCTATGGACTTGTCACGGGGAGTCACGTGAAGTCGGGACGTCGAGCAATCCTGTCGTTCAGACATATGGTGAATCTTCCTCTGTTGGTGCTTCTTCATCCAGTCAATCTAATCCTTATAGAACTATGATACTTGATAGTCTTGGGGGTCAATTTCACTTGAATGATAATGTTGATCGGCCAGTTACTCAGACATCAGTCCCACCAGATACTACAGTGGTTGATATCACAGAAGTACAAACTGCGGTAGAGATTGAATTACCGAATAAAGAAGCTGCAGAATTTCACGAGATGTTGAAAGCTGCCGATGAACCTTTGTATGAGAATTGTCCAAAATACACTAGGTTTTCAGCAATGACACAGCTCCTAAACATCAAGGCCGATTGTAATATCAACGTGGTTGTGTATGATCGTATTGCAAGATTGATTAATGGAATGCTGCCTACTGATAATAAGTTTGAGCCAACTTTTTATAAAACTAAAAAACTGATGAGAAAATTGGGGCTGGGGTACAAAAAAATACACGCGTGCCAAAATAACTGCATTTTATATTATAAAGAAAATGTGCAGTTGGATAAATGCCATGTATGTCAACATCGTCGTTACAAGGAGAAGAAATCGGTCCGATAAAAAAATATCCCATTTAAGGTGCTTCGATATTTTCCACTAACACCGAGGCTTCAAAGATTATTCATGTCGGAAAAGACGGCCCCCTACAAGAGTTAGCATGCAAGAAGTCGTGATGATACAGTAATGACTCATCCATCCGACAATGAAGCATGGAAATATTTGGATACATGTTATCCTTCATTTGCTAGGGATATATACTAGAAATATCAGATTTGGATTGTGCACAAATGGTTTTAATCCGTTTGGACATTCTGCAACTCCTTATTCAGTTTGGCCAGTGCTGCTGATAGTTTATAATTTGTCGCCGTCAATGTGTATGAAAGATGAATTTATTTATCTTTCGATGATTATTTCGGGTCCTAAGGATCCGCGAAAAGAAATTGACGTGTTTCTCAAACCCTTGATAGATGAATTGAAAACATTGTGGATTGAGGGAGCTATCACTTATGATTGTCATCGGAAGCAAAACTTCAATTTAAAGGCCGCGATCTTGTGGACAATCAATGATTTCCTAGCATACGGCATGTTGTTTGGTTGGAGCACTCACAGCCGACTCTCTTGTCTGTATTGTATGGAACACTCTAAATCAATCAGTCTTCAGAATAGAAGAAAAATATCATTCTTTAATTGTCATCGTCGATTCCTACCGGCTAACCATCAGTATCGAAAAAATCATAATAAATTTACTAACGGCAGAGTCGAAAGATATGGGCCACCACCGATGTTGTCTGGTGAACAAATGTTAGCACGTGTTTCAGCACTTCCAGAGATAGTATTTGGTTGGAATGAAAGAGTGTCAGGCTTTGGTCAAACACATAACTGGGTGAAAAAAAGTATCTTTTGGGAATTGCCCTACTGGAGTTCATTACTGATTCGATATAATTTAGATGTCATGCACATTGAAGAAAATATGTTTGATAATATTTTCAACACTTTGATGGATGTTTCCGGAAAAACTAAAGATAATATCAAAGCCTGACATGATCTGAAAATACTTTGTAAGAGACCGAAGTTGGAGTTACAAGAGGTCCACGGACGATATCTGAAGCCGAAGGCCCCGTATGTGTTAAATAAACAACAAATCAAAGATGTTTGTAAATGAATAAAAGAACTCAGATTACCCGATGGATATGCCTCAAACTTATCTCGATGTGTGAACGTCGATGATTGCAAAATATCAGGGATGAAGAACCATGATGGTCATGTATTCATGCAGAGATTGCTTCCGATCGCATTCCGAGATCTTCTACCTGATAATATTTGGGGTATGTTGACTGAATTAAGTATGTTTTTTAGAAACATTTGTGCAAATGTCCTTCGAGTCGAAGATATGTCAACACTTGAAATTAATATTGTTGAAATTATATGTAAGCTGGAGCAGTTTTCCCTCATGCATTTTTTGACTCGATGGAGCATCTACCGATACACTTGGCATACGAGGCACGAGTTGGTGGCCCCGTTCAATACCGGTGGATGTACTTATTTGAAAGATACATGAATCGTCTGAAGAAAAAAGTAAAGAACACCGCAACTGTTGAAGGATCAATATCTTAATCGTATATCATCCAACAAATTTCAATATTCTGCTCATTTTACTTTGAATCGACAATACAGACAAGATTTGATCATCTTCCACGTAACGACGATGAGGGAGTTCGACATTCAGATGGACGTTTAAATATATTTTGTCACTCTGGTCGTGCTTTTGGTTCTCGTCCATCTCGACACTTAATCGAGGAAGAGTATCATTTGGCACACTTGTTTGTATTACTCAATTGTCCAGAGATTGAACAATTCATTGAAATATTTGACATTAAGATGGTGCAAAAATACTCTATTCACAACGATCAAGAATTGGAGAGATTACGGAATCGTGATTTTCCTACATGGATTCAAGCTTACAGCAAAGATCACCGAGCTGAAATAGATGAAAGAATATTTGAGTTTGTTAGTGGACCGTCGCGACTAGTGTCCTATTATAGCGGATATTTTGTTAATGGATACAAATTTCACACAGTGGAATATGAATTTACAAAGAAGACGATGAATGCCAGGGTCTGCGTGAAAGGGACAACCTATGTTGAATGTGATATGGATTTTTATGGACTGATGGAAGAAGTGATAGAGTTGCACTACTTCGGCTTGAAATCAGTTATGCTATTTAGATGTCATTGGTTCGATACAACAGAAAGGGGCATGAAAGTTCATCCAAAATACAAACTTGTTGAGGTTAATTACAAATCTAATTTGGCAGTAAATGAGCCTTTTATTTTGGGATCACAAGCCGAACAAGTATATTACGCGAAGTATCCGGCTCGAAATAAAGATAGAGCAGATTGGCGTATAGTTTGTAAGACTAAAGGTAGAGGAAAAATTGATCTGATAGTAGGAGAAAATGAGCCGATACCTGATGTGACAGATGGTTTCTATCAAGAAGATGATCCTCCTACTGTACATCGTATTATTCCAATACTTGAGGATGCAGACACAGCGTCAATTCAATTAGAAGTTGAATATGCTGCTGATGATGATCATGAAATTGATGAAGAAGATGAAGAAGATGAAGAAGATGAAGCATATGAGGAAGATGAAGAAGAGGAAGAATTAGAAGACTATTACTCAGATGATGAAGAATAATTGTAAAGTATAGCTTATATTAATTATATCTCCAATATATATATAATAATCTAATTATATACCTATTCGACATATATGTTTGGTCGTGGTTATTGTCGTAGGAGAGCTTCAGAGTCTCTGATTGGTGAGACTCCAGCACTTACTCATGCTGTTGATCCTCCTACTGCTGATCTGCCTGCCGATGATACTGCTGAGACTAGTACATCCAGACACAGACGACCACGCGGGCCGAACAGGTGGCATCCTCCACCAGCCACAGAGTCATTAGCGTGATTGGGGAGAGGTAATATATCATGAATTATAAATCATATACAAATTCATTATATCATAATATAGTATTAAATTTTCTTTTTGTTGTGCAGGTTCGAGCAAGAAGAAGTGCCAAGGAGAAATTCTTCTACTATTCGAGGATACATGCATGGGGCATGACCCACGTGGTCTCACGTGCCCAGTGAGCACGTCGACATGCTATGGCGCGAGTTTGAGGTACGTATTAATTTTTTTTTATACATGCATGATGATTAATATGGGTACTGATATTATTATTTTGCAGGCTCGCTTTACATGGGCCGAGGACCAGAGGCCCTTCATTTACACTACCTGGGAGGCTATTTCCCGTGCGAGGTACAACGGGCAGCTGGGGCAGGCCCGGTCCCAGGCGATGACCCGAGCTGGGACCACTAACATCGCGGAGACTCGGGGATACGGCCTCGATTGGATTACTCTAGATATATGGGACTAGCTCGTGGCAATATGGTCGACGGATCGATGGCAGGAGGTTTCTAGGACTGTGGCTAGAAACCGCATGTCGGGGGGAGGAGCGCGTCACACTGGCGGCTCTGTTGCATTTGCTGTGCACGCGAACCGTATGGTAAGTAAACCATAATTTTAATTTTATATTTTATTTGTTACTTTGTGTACTGAGTAATGTATTTGTTTTGTAAATGTAGACGACGTTGTTAGACGACGGGACTGTCCAGCGACCCTGCCCGATGGCGGTGTTTGAGCGGACACACCGTCGAGTGTTTGGGACGGGGGAGTACGTCGACAACCGCGCTGCATTTATTATGGTAAGTATATTTGTTTAAATTATTCATTCTATATTTATAATTTAAGTTTTATGAAAAATATTAAACAAAAAATTAAACTCGAGTAGGAGACCTACAGTCAGACGGTGAAATAGAACGGAGGCACCCTCGAGAACTTTGATGCAGGTGGCTGGGACCACGGCCGCGTGTATGGTTTTGCAAATAGTGGTCATGCGTGAGCCGTGCTAGGGACACTTGGGGCACCGATCCCTCCGCATGCTGGTGAACGACCGTCGACCTCCAGGTCCAGAGATGATCATAGTAGCTGGATAAGGACACTGGAGGAGACGGTCACGCGTTAGACTGAGTTGATGGAGCGTCAGAGTCAGATGATGGCAGATATGCAAGTTATGCTACGCAACTTGTCAAGTCATCATGGAGCAGCAACATCTGATCTATCGTCCTCTAGTCAGTCCACGCCGGTATAGACCCAGGCACTCCAGACATCGCCATATGATCCAGACCATCCTCCATCATCATCGTGAGATTTATTATTTTTTTATTATATTGACTTTGTTACTTCGATACTATATATATTTTAGTTTTGTTTTGTTTGGATATTGATACTTCAATTTTGCATTTGAATAGTTTTTATACGATTGTGGATAATTATAAATATAAGTATAATTGTTTTGATATATATCTGGTTGTATTTGTGATGTGTGAATGGATGTGTGTATGGGTGTATGAGTGTATGAGTGTGTGAGTTATGTATCAAATTGTATCAATGTATTAATGGAAATTTGGAATTTTAAAATTTTTTCTATTCCAAGTTTTAGTCATCAGCAACAGCTTTCTCACGGTTGTCCGTGGGAAAGCCGTTACTAAAAGTGTATCGTAAGCCGTTGCTGTATAACATTAGCAACGGCTTAGTAATGGTCTTTCACAAACGGCCTTGCCACGGCCTCATGGGTCGTTGCTAATAAGGTTATCAGCAATGGCCCGGTGTCCGTGGCAAAGCCGTTGCTGATAATGTTATTAGCAACGGCCTGATCGGCCGTTGCAGCGCCGTTGCTAAATTATCAGCAACGCGCTTTTTTGCCACGGCTACTTTGCAACGGGCTGGGTCGTTGCAAGCCGTTGTTGATGCCCATTTTTCCAGTAGTGTGCTCTGGATGAGAAGTTAAGGCGAATCCAGTCTGCTTATACATATGAGGTCCTTATTGAATACTATCTTATCAATGCAGCAAGAACTGAATGGAAGAATAGCTTATATGGTAGATTTTATGAGAGCACTCCTCCGTTACAGACAATTCAGCACGTCTTGCCAAAAATCTGGAAAGTGAAAGCAAGTGTGCAGGTTATTGGTTTGGCTGCTGGCTACTTCTGTTTCAAATTTTCTTGTGTATAAGATCTAAATAGGGTCCTAGGTGAAGGGCCATGGTTTTTCAGAGGCCAAGCACTGCTTTTAACTCCTTGGAGGGCTAATTTTTAGCCCTTTCTAGAGAAAATTGAGGAGATACCCTTATGGTTACAGCTGCCTGGCTTGTCCTTGGAATATTTGCAAAGAGAAGTCCTACTAAGGATAGCCAATAGAATCGGGCAACCTCTTAAAATCGATGAAGTAACTCTCAAAGGCCAAAGGGAAAGATTTGCTAGAATTTGTATCCTTTGGAATCTAAGGAACAAGGTTCCATCTGGTTTATGGATCAATAGTGGAGGAATAAAATTTTGGCAAGCTATAGCTTTTGAAAATGTGCCAAAATTATGTTTCCAATGTGGGAAAATGGGTCATCTTTGTGAATATTGTCCGATGAAAAGTAAGGATGTCAATTAAGGAGTTCTTCCTGGAAGCATATCTGCAAGTGCAAGTAGCAGCTTACCTAAGTGTACCTCAGCAAGCAATGACACCAATGAGAAATTTGGGCCATGGCAAGTGGTAAATAGGAAAAAGAAGCGTCAAGGCAGAAGGAATGAAAACCAAGACAGTAAGTCAAAAAGCAAATTTGAGATTCTCAAAGAGGTGGATACACAGAATTTTACCTCAGGGTGTGAGCAGTGATCTAGTTATAAAAAAGTCCACATCGAGCCTAAACACTGAACTTAGAGGTAACTTCATTAAGCCTCAGAGCAAAGACAATGAGGTTCTCTATGAAAATAAGGTTGGCCATGTTGAAAATTCTAAGCATAGTGTTTCTTTAAAAAAGGGGAAGGAGCCAATTAGCCTTGACAAGAGACCAGTGGCTGATGCAAGTTGTAAAGTTACCTAGTTTCAAGCCAAAAACACTGAACCTGTATCTGTCAAGGTCAATATTGAGAAAAATTTGGATCCTTTTCATACCAAACTTACGGATACATTTGCAATAGCAGTTAATAAAGTTAAAGAGTATGAAGCTTCTTCAAATGATGTGATGGATGAAGATTTTTCTATTAGTCACATCCCTGATGGGTGCAAATCTAGAAAGGCCTCCTCTCAGAACATTCACTATGAATGTTTTCCTTTTAATGCAAGGCAAGTCAAGTTTAATGGGGACCCTTCTTCAAGCAAGGGGAAAAGCAAGAGTAAACAAGTTTCCTCATGAAAATTTTATCATGGAATATAAGGGGTAGCCTTAAAGTATCAGGCTGGGATTGTCTCCATCTCATAGTCAAAGAGAATAATCCTGATTTAATTATGCTTCTTGAAACTCACCTTGATGTTGAGAATTTAGAATTGTGCATCAAAAAGTTTGGTGCTGATTGGATGGGTTATTATATGCCTGGAGATGGCAGGTCCAGGGGCATCATCATGGTCTGGAAGCATCTCATTATGGATGTTAAACTCATCTATAAATGTAGCCAGACATTACATGCAGCAGTGTGTTATAAGAATGAGTTTTCCTGGTTGTTCACTGGAGTTTACGCCAGTACAAATCCTAAGGAGAGAAGTACTCTTTGGATTTTCTTAAAGCACCTCAATATAAATGGCACACCTTGGTTACCTCTAGGGGCTTCAACTGTATTGAAGACCAAGAGGATAAGAAAGTGGGTTGGGATTTCATCATGGGGAATTCTACAAGGGACTTTAAAGAGTTATGTTTTGACTCAGGCCTTGTTGACTTGAAGTTTACTGGCTGCAGGTTTACTTGGTGTAACAATAGATATGGAAGAAAGAGAGTTCTAGCTAGACTTGACAGGGTTTATGCCAATAAATAATGGTAATGTTGTGGTAAAACACCTAAGAAGGATAGCCTCAGACTATAGGCCTATCCTTTTGGAAACCAGGCACTATCAAACCAACTTCAGTAAAAAGAGGAGATTTGTGTTTGAACTTTACTGGTTAGAATATGAGGGAATTTCGTAGCTTGTTAAAGAAAGCTGGGATCAGTGCACTCATCATGGCAGTGATGGTATGCATTTTGAAAAAAATATTGGGAATATTGGGAATCTTCTAAGTAGATGGAGCAAAGAATACATTGGTTCATTGAAATTAGAGGTCTTGGGAGCTATTGATGAGAGTGGGATGGCTAATGATGATGACCTTATCAGAATGAAATGCTTAATAAATAAGGCCATGGCCCTTAACAGGCAATTACACATCAAATGGTTGACCAAATCAAGGTCCACATGGATTGAAATGAATGATAAGAATATAAAGCTTTTTCACAAGTTAGCCAAATTCAAAAAAAGGAAAAGTATCATTTCTAAATTATCAGTTGGAGGTAAAGTGGTTTATGAAACGCAGCTTATCTTAGATGGATTTGCTCACTGGTATATGAAACTGTGGGAGCAGGATGAAAGCCCATATGCTAGATGGGATGATTTGAAACTATTGGAATGGAAAAGAATACCTGATGGCAAGCACAGGGGAATGATTAGCAACATTTTTTAAAAGGAAATAGAGTTTGCTATGAATAGTCTTGGCAAAGGAAAGGCCCCAGGGCCTGATGGCTTTAGTTTGGATTTTTTCCAGAACTTCTGGGAAGTCATAAAGGAATCATACATGGAGACTGTTCAGGGTTTCTGCACTGAAAGTAAACTTCCTAATTCATGGGGTAGTACTAATCTGGTCTTTATTCCTAAAAAGGATAATCCTATGGAAGTAAAGGATTTCAGGCCCATTGTCGTTTGCAATGTTGTCTATAAAATCCTCTCTAAAGCACTGGTTAACAGGATCAAGCCTTTGATTGGTTCTATTATTTCAAAAGAGCAGTCGACATTCATTAAAAAAAGGAATCTTCATGACAATGTATTATTGCTCTTAGAGGCTGTTGACATTATCAATAAGTCAAAAAGGAAAAAACCATTTTTCATCATCAAACTTGATTTGGAGAAGACTTTTGATAGAGTAGACTGGGATGCCCTCAAAGCTATATGCAGTTGTATGAATTTTCCTGGAAAATTCATAAATTGGCTTATGGTATGCTTGAGAATTGCAAATTTCAGATGTTCAGTCAATGGAGAACAGTCTAACAGTTTTGCTAGCTCTAAAGGAGTAAGACAAGGGGATCCTTTATCCCCATATTTTTTCATCTTGCTCCATGAACTATTATCAGTCCTAATTAATAAGAGCATTACTTCAGGCCATATAAAGGGTTTCAAATATAGGGGACTATCTATGAGTCACCTTTTTTTTGCTGATGATATAATCATGATTGTTAAGTGCTGCAAGAAATCATGTTCTCAGGTTATGAAGGTGTTGAATCAGTATGATGAAATATCAAACCAGACAGTTAACTTTAGCAAGTCAGAACTCTATTTTCCATGTGCTTATCAGCAAAAAAAGAAGAAGGAAATCTGCAACCTAATGGGTATAAAAGAAGGAACTCTTCCTTTTAGATATTTGGGTGCCAATATTGACAAAAGTAGAATCCCAATTAATGTTCAAAGACAGTTAATATCTAAAGCAGAAAGCAAAATTGAGTGTTGGGCCAGTAAGAATATCTCACAGGTAGGGAAATCTGTTTTACTCAACTCAGTGGTGAACTCCATCCCAGTGCACACCTTGGCTACCTCTTGGTTGAGTAACAAAGTGGTTAAGGAATATGAAAAGCTTGCAAAGAATTATTTTTGGAGGTTAGGGCTGAAAAAACATAGTTTTCACCTTATCAGCTGGAGAACTGTCACTCTAAGCAAATCCAGTGGTGGACTTGGAATTAAGGACCTAGACATGATGAAAATTTCAATTCATGCAAGGAGGGTCCTTCCTCTCCTAAACAAGAAAAAATATGGCTGGGTGGACCTTCTACTCAAGAAATATAAGATAATTCACCATTGGCTTAATGACTTGGGGAAACGCAAAGGATGGGCTACAAAAGGAATCTTCCTGGCTATTCATAAGCTGAGGGAAGGTCTAAAGATGAGAGTTGGGAATGGGATTAACATCAATGTTTAGAATGACCCTTGGGTAAGTTGCACTCCTTTTGACAAATGGCCTACATACATCAACATGAACATGATTGGATGTGTCAAATCAGTTAATGACCTTATTAGCAACAGTGAATGGGATACTAAATTGATTAGTTCAATTTTCAGTGAAGAACTAGCAAGTGAAATTTTCAAAATTTATATTCCAAAGGAGGATGTAACTGATAGCTGGATTTGGGCATTGAATAAAAAAGGCAAGCTTTCTTGCAAGATTGCCTATAACTTTCTTAAAGCTAAGGATAATACTAGTGCTTTCCCATTTGATAATTGGAATGTTATCTGGGACCTTAGTGTACTCCCCAAAGTTAAAGTCTTTATATGGAAGCTGATGCATGGTAGGCTACCAACTTCATCTTGGCTGGCAAAAGTCAGTAAGGTGGAAACCCGTAAATGTTATGTTTGTGATGAAGATCTTGATTGTGCAAGCCTTATCTTCCTTAAATGCAAGTTTGCAGTGGAGTTATGGAACATGTCAGAGGAAACTATGAATGCTCATTTTGAATTAAAAAGTCAATGGGGCCAAGGGAAATGGTTAGAAGAGGGTAAATTCTTAGACAAAGTTGGGAAAAAGAACCTTATCAGTATAATTGCAACTGGGTTCTGGTATCTCTGGAAGAATAGAAATAGCATTTGCTTTAATGGCAAAGGTCATGGCCACAGATCTGTTTTGTTCAAAGTAATGGCTGACGTAGAAAATTTCTTATCTCTAAAGAAATATGTTTCAAGTGGGAAGAGACTGTGTAATGGTAAGGATAGCAGGTTGCAGGATGGTCAGAATCACTGTGATGCTGATACCAGAAACATTAATTCTAGTATACCTATGAATTGCTCAAGTTCAACTATCATCGACAGAATAATGAAAGATGACCCGAGCACTAAATTTTGGGGTTTTTGTGATGCTTCATGGATCAATCAAAATGGAAAGGCTGGTCTGGGTTTTCACATCTCAAACTCAAATAATGAGGATTTTTTTATGGGTTTCTCCAATTCCGTCTCTTCTGATGCACTTACTACCGAACTCAAAGCCATTTGGCTGTGTGTGCTAAAGGCAAACCAGATGAACATCAAGCACCTCAAAATCTTCTCAGATTGCAAAGAAGCTATAGAAATTTTGACAAGAAGAATCAAGGGGCCATGGTATATTAAAGCTCTGGTTAATGATATACTATTGGTTGCTGAAAAGGTATTTGTTGATGGATGGATACATATAAGAAGGGATTGCAATAATAGAGCTCATCTCATTGCTCAAGTAGGTCTATCTGGTAGCATGGATTTAATTACAAATTCAGATAAATGGTTTTGCTTTGATGTAGGCCAATTTGAAACCTGTTCATCCAAGTTTTTTGCTAGTTCTTTGTTTTTTGATCCCTCTACTGTGAAGGTCATGGTTTCTTTTCCTTTTGATGTTCCTAATGTAAATGGTGGTGTAAAAGTTCCTGGGGAAAGGGAGTCTATTGAATCAATCTCTTGTAGGAGGAATAAGGTTGTATTACCTCTTGTGATTAATAGTAATGTACTCAATCTTTGGGAAAATGGTGGCATGCAGGTTCCTGGCATGGGGTGCACGGCAATGAGCCCTCTGCCCTCACTACCCAGCACCTGAATGCAACCTGACCCTTAGATGAGTGTTTTTTTTTAAAAAAAAAATCATCAATAAACTCGAAATTGAATTCAATTATACCTGTAGATGGCTCTTTACATGGGCTAATGTGAGATCCTCCACATCCATCAGCTCCAAAACTGACTTCGGCATCGCTCCTCCTTTGCCAAAATCCATTAAGCATCACAACCATTACAAGATTCAAAACTACTACGTACTGTCATCAACTACAGCAAGGGAAGAAAACCGAGCTCACTCTCATGGCCGCCGAGCAGCTCCACCACATGGACGAAATGGGCATGGAGAGTCGTCGTCCACCTCATCCTCGGAGCCCTAGCGCTCCTCTTCCCTCCATGAGCCGCCGAGCTTGAACTCTTCCGCTTAAATCCATACAACTGAGGATGATGAATTTGGTGCTCGTTATTAGTGTAAATAAGCTGCCAGCTCATGCATCCCTCTCGTAGTCACATCACAAGCTACGTCAACACTCCACCACCTCTTCCAGTACGATTTATAACCAATTACTGTTGCTATTATAATGGTTCATTATTGCTGGTTGTTGCGTTATATTACAATGCCTCTTATATAAATACCTCTCATGTACTGATGCAACAATAACATCACCTAATGAATAGTTGATTGCTTCTCTTCACATGAACGTCATAATGGTATCAGAGCCATTCTCTTACGAGATTGGCTTTCCACCTCATTTCTTTTTCCCATTCTTCCTTTGCGACACCAAATCATGGCCACTGGAGATGCGAATACCGCAGAAGTCGACAATCCTTTTGCCGTCGGAAGTCAAGTCATCACTATTAATCCAGCTGTGCAACTGCCAATCAAGCTTTCCAGCAGCAGAAACTATATGAATTGGTGGATCCAGATCGAACTCCTTCTTCTTGGGACGATCTTACAGCATTTATTGATGGCTCGTCTTCTTGTCCGCCTGCTAATGATCCTAATCATCATTTTTGGATTCGGCAAGACGGTCTGATCCGCCATGCCATCATGACATAGGTAGATCAGTCCATTGTTTCCATTGTTGCTACTTCCTCATCATCGTATGATGTCTGGCTGTGATTAGCAGCTCAGATTGCAAACAAATCGCAAACTAGGATCCTTAGTCTCCACGACACACTATCCAGACTAACAAAAGGGAGTAAATCAATCTCCGAATACTTTGGTGAAATCAAAAGCATAGCAAATGAATTATCAATGGGGGAGTTACCCATTAATCCTGCTGCTTTGACGATAAAAATACTGAGCGGTTTGGGATCTGAGTACAACAACATAAGCGCAACTATACGCTCGTGTGATACTCAGATCTCTATTGAAGAACTATTTGACAAGCTGTTAAGTCATGAGACATTTTTGAAACTTCGGTAGGACACCTCCATTCTATCAGTTCAATACACAAATAGACAAAATAATTCTAGTAATTCTACTACCAACCGATCTCAGTTTTCATCAAATTTGGAGCACAAGAAAGCTCATAATCAAAATATGAATCAGAATAGTTTCTATCGGCCACCAAATCCAAATTAGCAACGACAACAGAGATTTAACAACCAGTATAAACTGAGAATTCAATGTCAGATTTGTAGCAAAATTGGACACTCGGCAAAAATCTGCAGGTTCAGATTTGCTACTGATAACAAGAAGCCTCAGCTCAATGTCTCGGAGCTACAACAGGGAAACACTTCCAATTCCTCTTGGATCATGGACTCGGGTGCCACTCACCATGTGACTTATGATACAGATTCCTTACAGTCAATGTCTCTGTTTAACAGTGAACAAAATATTTCTCTTGGTGATGGAAGTCTAATCCAAGCTTCCCACTCTGGTACGGTTCATTTATATCCAAAATTAAAATTACATAATGTTCTTTATGCTCCAATGATTCAAAAAAACTTGATATCTGTTGCAAAGTTTTGTAAAAATAATCATGTGTCTATTGAATTCTTCCCTAACCGTTTCATTGTCAAAAACCTAACCACCAAGACTGTGCTCGCACACGGCCGGATTAATGAGGGAGATATGTACACTTGGAGTCAACCACATCCAACCATTCTTTCTGCTTCAGTTTCTCACGTTGACTGCTCTACATGGCATCAAAGTTTTTGTCATCCGCACAACAAAGTTCTTCAATCAATTTTATCTTCACTCAAGCTGTCTTCTTCTCATTTCAATTCAGCTCACTGTAATGCATGCTTATGTAATAAGAGTCATCGATTCCCCTTCTTTACTTCAACTATCAAAACAAGTAGGCCTCTAGAACTTATCTACTCGTTTGTTTGGGGCCCTGCTCCAGTTACATCCATTGAGGGTCATCGGTTTTATGTTATATTCATAGATCACTTTTCCAAGTATACTTGGTTATTCCCTATCAAACAGAAATCCGAAGTCCTCAAAGTCTTTTCTTCATTCAAACCACTCGTTCAGAACTATTTCAATACATCCATCAAAAGCTTGTACTCGGATGGAGGGGGTGAATTCATAGCATTATCTTCCTTTCATTCCAAAAATGGTATTCAGCAATTATTTACTCCACCCTATACTCCACAAAGAATAAGTCTAGCCGAATGCAAGCATAGACACATCATGGAAACCTCACTCACTATTCTTTCACAAGCTGCAGTTCCTCTGCAGTACTGGCACGTTGCTTGTACTACTGCAGTCTACCTCATCAACAGGATGCCTACACCTACTCTCAAAAACAAGTCTCCATTCACTTGTCCATTCGATGATCAACCAAACTATTACAACCTCAAAGTCTTTGGGTGTCTTTGTTACCCATGGCTGAGACCCTATTCACTTCATAAACTTGATGTCAAATCCAAACCTTGTGTCTTTCTCGGTTATTCCACACAACACCATTGTTACAAATGTCTTGATCCCAGTAACAACAAAATATATCTCTCTCGGCATGTCCGATTTGTGGAAGATAAGTTTCCTTTCACTTATACTTCCATAAGTCTTCAACGAATCAATTCATCCACAACTGATATATGGATGGATATCTCTCCAAGTAATTCTGATTCACTTCCGACTCAACATTGCACCCCCATCTCCTATTGAACACAATTATGAGATATGCAGTCCATCTCCTGAAGTTAACAGACCACCCTTACCAGCTGCAATCGAACCAGTTAGTGAAGAATTTACCAGCACCTCAAACACTATACCTACATAAATACCTTCTCCACCCTGATGCGTGATCACCAGATCCCAATCAAATATCTTCAAAACCAGAAAACCCCTCGACTACTCAGCCTTGTCAACCACTGCAATAAACCAAACCATTCCCAATACCTACAAACAAGCCTGCCGGTATCCAGAGTGGAAAGAAGCCATGCAACAAGAATATGATGCTTTACTTAAGAGCAAAACATGGACCCTAGTTCTAGCTCCACAAAATCAAAACATTGTAGGCTGTCGATGGATATTTCGCATTAAACAGAAGTCTGATGGCATAGTCGATAGATTCAAAGGGCGACTTGTTGCCAAAGGTTTTCACCAACAAGAAGGCATTGACTTCACCAGCACCTTCAGCCCTGTTGTTAAACAAGCAACTATTAGAATTGTTCTTGCTCTGGCATCAAAACTCAACTGGGATATCTTCCAGTTGGACGTAAACAACGCCTTCCTTCAAGGTACTCTACATGAAGATGTCTTCATGCAACAGCCGCCGGGCTTTGTCGACCAGAAGCATCCAAATTTTGTCTACAAATTGAACAAGGCAATTTACGGGTTGCGTCAGGCTCCGAAAGCCTGGTTCAATGAACTCAAGTTCTTCCTGCACTCCATTGGCTTTCGGAATTCAAAATCAGATAGCTCTTTATTCATGTTGAGTGATTATAACTCAGTTACTCTCTTGGTACTCTACGTAGACGATATCATCCTCACAGGTACTTCAAACATCAAGTTAGAAGAGATTCACTCGAAGCTAGCATCACGTTTCTCACTCAAAGACATTCAACCACTTAGCTATTTTTTGGGTGTGGAGGTCTCGAAAACCGACAAAGGTGTCTTCTTGTCTCAGCGCAAGTATATCTCGAATCTCATACTCTGAGTAGATATGCAAGAAGCCAATGCAGTAAAAACTCATTTATCATCTTCAGCTCATCTTCAACTGAATGATGGTACTCCTCCCACTGACGCCAAGTTATTCAAACAAGTAATTGGTGCCCTTTCGTACTTATCTTTTACAAGACCGGATATTGCATTCTCGGTGAATAAACTGTCCTAGTTTATGCATCAACCCACTGCCTTTCATTGGCAGTGCTGCAAACATCTGTTACGCTACCTAAAAGCACAGACAATCTTGGCATTCTCCTATACTCAGATCAGAATCTTGACATCAAAGCTTATTCTGATTCAGACAGTGGAGGTGATCAAAACGATCGGAGGTCCACTGGAGCTTAACTGATTTTTATCGGGGACTCTCCTATTAGTTGGTGTTCAAAGAAATAGAGAACTATTGCGAGGTCCTCCACGGAGTACAAATCACTAGCAAACACAACAGCCGAGGTATTATGGATACTTAATCTTCTTAAAGAAATAAACTACTGCAAAATTCCGACTCCTACACTGCTGTGTGATAATCTTGGAGCTGTTCAGTTAACCAAACACTCAAGCAATCATAGTTGCATGAAACATATTGAGAATGACTTCCATTTTATTCGCGAAAAGGTTGAAGAAGGGACTGCTCGAGTGCAACACATACTGGCCTCAATACAGCTAGCTGACTCACTCACCAAAGCGAGTTTCTTGTCGATCGACGTGTTTTCTCGTGTTGGAACTCTAAACGATTTGTGTACCTGTGATCTTATGTTTTAAATCATATTTATTTTGCATTTTATGGGTTGGCCGAGTGGAGGAAAAAGGAGAAAGGTCATGTCAAAATTTTCCCCAATTTCCTCGATCGTCTTTCAACTCGTGGATCATTTTATGTTCGTTAACTGTAGATCTTTGGGTTGATGCTTACGTAGTTGTCGCAAACATGCCCACCTTTCCTTAGAGGGCTCGGCCGAGCAAGGTATTACCTTGCTTGAGTCGGCCAAGCAAGGGCAAGGGCGGAAATTTTAAGACTATTAGAATTATTATGCTACGTTTCATGTTGTGTTGTCTTGATTCATACTTATATGCTAGTGTTAGATTTTAGTTATGTTATGCGAATGCCGTACATCCTAGGAATTGTTAGTAACTATAGATCTATATTCTCATGTTTATGGAAATGTTCTTGCTAATGCATACATGGATAGGATTGTTATGATATATGAATCAAAGGAAAGGTTTCATAAATTTTCAGATATTATGTTCAATCGTTGCTATGTATGTTACATGTTTCTTATCGGTTTATTTAGTAGAAATTATCCTCCTTAATTTGGTTTTGACATGATAATTGTGCTGATGGGTATTTTTGGCAAGTGTTGTTGAAAATGGTAGACTGCGTACTCATCTATATTTGGTACCTAATTGTAACATCTAACTTAGAGACAAAGTACACTTGCTAGGTTCTACACATAGGGGTAGTTAGTGGACATCAATATCCTTCTAGTGCGACCCGAGGGGGTTGGGTGGGATATGGGCAATGCCCGAAAAGCAAAACATAGGGGAATTTGCACATCCTGGTTTAGGTTGTAGTTGAGATGGTCTACTGAGGAGTGTCATTAGCCGAACGTCTACCACATGACTCAGCGGTTTTATTGAGTCTTGAGATTGCACCAGTGGGCTCGCTAGGTGTTAGACCCGAGTGGCGGAGGGTCTTGAGATTTCGTCAGTGGGCCACACTGATGGTAGACCCGGGTTGGGTGGGACTAGCTATCCCTAACCCGAAGGATATTTGAGGCTAGTGGCCATCCTAGCCGACAGATCTGTAACACAAATGTTTAGCATAAAGTGCCGATAAGGGCTGGTTTTTGGTGGCCGATCGGCCTGGTTATCTAGAGGGAGGAACCGAACCTTCCATATATATTTTAGACCATTAGTGGCCGAGCTGTAGTGAAATGGATAAGGGCCCGAGAGGCCGATTCATCTATTCTTCTATTTTGGCAAATTGGTTGACTTTTGTGGTGTGATCATATTTTAATTCCTTATCTGCACCATACTTTGTATATGTTATCTTGTTGAGGTTTTAAGTGGAGGTTCGAAAGAATTGGCCATTATTGTTGTTTTGCAGAGCTCGACCAGTGAGGTACGGCTTGGTGGCCTGGTACGATTGGAGGGCGGACGTGGGTGCAGATATCGTAGCCGGCAACATTATAGTCATAGTTGTGTTTGAGTAGAGTCGTGTGTGTGCACTGTGTTGGTTCTGTAATGCATTAAGATGTTTCTTTGAAAACCTTTAGATGTTCATTTTAAAACTTGTGATGTTTTCGAACTTGGTTTGGTTAAACTATTTTCAAACAAGATAATATAGTTTGGTACTATTGCTTTTGTTATGATTTCGATGTCAGCCTGGTTGTGTTTTATTAGTTGTTGGCCAGTGCATAGAGGCTTCGGGGTACCGACACGTACCCTAGCCGGTCACGCGTACCCTGAGTTGGGGCGTGACAAAGTTGGTATCAGAACCTCAGGTTAGGTCTTGACTACGACTAGGAATTGAGTACCGAACGAGGCATATGCTAGCATGTCTACGTACGGTATAGTTATGCTATGAGATCAGGCAAGCACGACTGCCCTCAGTGCACCATGCTGTAGTAACTTAGATTTTAATAGAATGAGTTGGTTAATATTAATGGTGGAATCATTATTTTTTTATGA
Organism: Canna indica; assembly: GCA_034359265.1. Classification (NCBI taxonomy): domain Eukaryota; kingdom Viridiplantae; phylum Streptophyta; class Magnoliopsida; order Zingiberales; family Cannaceae; genus Canna; species Canna indica. The sequence goes on along the minus strand of CP136894.1, from coordinate 44,246,156 downwards.
TAGTTTGATGGAGGCCCAAAATGCTGCTTTGAGTGGTAGCGGTAGCAATTCCACCAAACGCCGGGGCTGGGGGCGAGGCCGAGGTCGAGGACGGGGCCATGAAAGGGAACAGTCTGAGGTAGACGGCCAGGATTATGTAGTTGTGCAGCTTCAGGCCTAGGTAGTTCAATTAACAGAAGCGCTCCGCAAGGAACAAGAGTTGAGGCAATAGATGCAGCAGCAACAACAACCACCCCAGTCGGTACCCACAGCCCCTGTGGTACCGAAGGTTGCTGAACAGGTAGTGCCGCAGGTCAGGGACCTAGGAGCACCTACATACACAGACTTGATCAAGTTCAGGCCGCCAGTATTCACCGGTACAGACTCGCAAGTGGAAGTCACCGAGTTTTTAGGGGACTGCTACGAGCTGTGTATAGAGCTAGGGTGTTCATCAGAGGCGGCGGCGCGCATGGTCAGCTTGCAGCTAAGAGGACCTGCCAATTACTAATTGCGTACTTGGAGGGGCCGTAGGGCAGCACACACACCACCTCCCACCTGGGAAGAATTTAGGGCAGTTGTAGAGGAGCAGTATTTGCCGATGATTGTCCACGATAAGAGGGTACGAGATTTTGAGTTGCTGCGCCAGTCTAGAGGTATGACAGTAGCCGACTATGAAATGGAGTTCACCCTACTCTCTAGTTACCACCCAACTCTAGTGGCTACTGCGACCGCCAGGGTGAATGGATGGTCTGAGACCTCAGATAGGCAGGCTTATCAATTACATCGAGGACTCCATATTTGCTCGGGAAGTGGATGAGGCCCTCCAGAAGGAAGCACTAGTGCCATTTGAGACGAAAGATGGGCTGCCCAATAAAAGCTTCGGTCTCAAGGGTCAGGAGGTCGGCCACGGCATTCGGAGGGAACTGTGACCACCGCAGATCACCAACAGAGTCGTGGGCACAGCAATAGTCGGGGCCGCAGGGGCTCAGGGTCAGGGGCGGCGAGACAGGCAGAGACAGGGGGCGCTACTCAAAAGTCAGACATGCCGCAATGTGGGCGTTGTAACCGGAAACACTGGGGAGCTTGCTATGGCCGTATAGATGCATGCTTCAGATGTGGGCAGGTGGGACACTTTAGGAAGGATTGCCCGGGCAGAGTGGCCAGAGATCTGAGCTGTCAAGAGGAAAGACACCGATGTCAGTGGGGTCAGTGGCACAGAAGGGTCAGATGCAGAGCCGAGGACCGCAGGTTAGTCACTCTGAGAAACCGTCTGCCCGAGTTTATGCCAAGCCGTGATGGGGCAGAGGCATTCAGAGCAGTGGTAACATGTACTATTTTAGTATGTTCATTTGCTGCTTATGTTCTGTTTGATCCGGGTGCCACGCACTTGTTTGTATATGCCAAATTTTCTGCTTGGTTACCAATGGCACCTTCTTTGTTCGACGGGCCATTTCTAGTATCAACACCTACGAGCGATGCAATCATAGCCAAATCAATTTTTCAAGGCTGCGAAGTGCTCATCTGCGGCCATGCATTGAGGGAAGATTTGACACTCCTGCCCATGCTTGAACTCGATGTCATTCTCGGTATGGATTGGCTGGTGGAACACTTTGTGTTGCTGGATTATAGGGCTAAGATAGTCATGTTCAGCAAGCCCGGGTTGCCGCAGTTCATCTTCCAAGGAGAAGGAAGAAGCAAACCGATTGGGGTCATCTCAAACTTCAAGGCTCATAAACTGGTTCAGGGGGGGCTTCCAATCCTTCCCGGCCTTCGTATCTGTGGCAGAGGAAAAGGGGATGCGGTAGGGGATGTCGGTGGTACTCAGGTAGTCTGCGAGTTCCCCAATGTATTCCCGAGGAGTTGCCGGGTTTGCCACCCAGGAGAGAGATGGATTTCTGTATTGATTTGCAGCCCGGGGTGAAGCTGATCTCCATCCCAACATATAGGATGGCGTCGGCCGAACTCAGGGAGCTAAAAGTGCAACTACAAGAAATGCTGGACCTGGCCTTCATCCAACTGAGCGTGTCACTATGGGGTGCTCGGGTGCTCTTCATGAAGAAGAAGGATGGGTCGATGCACATGTGCATCTACTATAGGCAGCTAAATAAAGTGATAATTAAGAATCATTACCCACTGCCGATGATAGATGATTTGTTTGACCAACTGCAGGGAGCACAATGGTTTTCGAAGATAGACTTAAGGTACGGATACCATCAGCTAACAATCCCGGACTGCGATGTGCCTAGGACTGCCTTCAGGACTCGCTATGTCCACTACGAGTTCCTAGTGATGTCTTTTGGTCTAACCAATGCACCTGCTGCTTTCATAGACCTGATGAACGGGGTATTTAAGGAGTACATGGACAATTTTGTGATCGTGTTCATTGACGACATCTTGGTATACTCCAAGAGTGAGGAGGAGCACTCCGAGCACTTGAGAATGGTCCTGGAAACCCTCAGAGAGCATTGGTTGTTCGCTAAATTCTCCAAGTTTGAATTCTGGTTAGAAATTATAAGGTTCTTGGGTCATGTAGTGTCCAAGGAAGGGATAAGAGTAGACCCTGCAAAAGTGGAGGCGGTGCAGAACAACCAGCGTGACTGAGATCCGCAACTTTCTTGGGTTGGTCGGGTACTACCGAAAGTTCATAGAGAACTTATCCAGGATTACAGCCCATTTGACTCGGTTAACACAGAAAAAGGTCAGATTTGTTTAGGACGATAAGTGTGAGGCGAGCTTTGAGAAGCTCAATGAATGCTTAACATCGGCACCCATGTTGGCCGTACCTTCCGGCTCAGTTGGATTTGTGGTCTACTATGATGCCTCTCGGGTTGGCCTAGGCTGCGTTTTGATGCAGTTTGGTAGGGTCATAGCCTATGCGTCCCGCCAGCTGAAGGTGCATGAAAATAACTACTCGACGCACGATCAAGAGCTGACAACAATGGTTTTTGCACCAAAGCTCTAGCGTCATTACCTGTACGGAGAGACTTGTGAGATTTATACAGATCACAAGAGCCTCCAGTACTTGCTTACCCAAAAAGAGCGGAACTTCAGGCAGAGAAGGTGGCTGGATCTCCTGAAGGACTATGACTGCATTATTATGTATCATCCGAGGAAAACCAATGTGGTAGCAGATGCTTTGAGTAGAAAATCCATGGGCAGTTTGGCTCATTTGGAAATCAGAAGAAGACCCCTAGCTCGAGAGCTAGCGCTGTGCCTGGATGGGGGAGCAACCTTGACTGTGTCAGCATCGGATACCCTGGTGGCGCACCTGCGGGTACAGTCCACCTTGGTGGACATGTTGGGTGCCGTGCAGGAGGAGGATGCATTTTGCTCTCTGACAAGGGATCTGGTTCACATAGGTGATGCTGATGATGGGTTCTTGGTCGACTCAGAGGGTGTTCTAAGGTTCAGAGACCGGATCGTAGTGCCTGATATGACAGAGGTTCACCAACAAGTGTTGGAAATGGGTCACCATTCCACTTATACGATGCACCCGGGAGCCACCAAAATGTACTGAGACTTAAGGCAGCACTACTGTTGGAAGGGCATGAAGAGAGAGGTAGCAGAGTTTGTACCCAAATATCTGGTCTGCTAGCAGGTGAAGGCTGAACACCTGAAGCCCGCAGGGCTACTGTAGAACCTCGAGGTCCCCGAGTGAAAGTGGGAGAAAATCACCATGGACCTAGTGACCGAGTTGCCTAAGTCAAGAGGAGGTTTTGATTCTATTTGGGTGGTAGTGGATCGGTTAACCAAGATCACACACTTCATTCCAGTGAGAATGACCTTTTTTGTGGAGCAGTATGCCCGACTATTTCTATACAGGATTGTGGCTTATCACGATACCTCAGTGATGATCATTTCAGATCGAGGTACCCAGTTCATAGCTCGATTTTGGCAGTCCTTCCAAGAAGCCTTGGGCACTCAAGTGCATTTCAACATGGCTTTCCATCCGCAAACAGATGGACAGTTTGAGAGAACCATCCAAACTTTGGAAGATATACTGAGGGCCTGCGTTCTTGACCTAGCAGGCGGTTGGGAGAAACACCTGCCATTGGTTGAGTTCACCTACAACAATAGCTATCACAGTAGCATTGGCATGGCTCCCTTTGAGGCATTATATGGGCGGCGTTGTAGGTCTCCTGTGGGTTGGTTTGAGACCAGAGAGACTCTCATGGTAGGTCCTAACTTTTTCGAAGAGGCAGTGAAAAAGGTACATCTGATAAAGGAAAGGTTGTTGGTGGCTCAGAGTCGCCAAAAAATATATGTCGATAAAAAAGCCAAAGAGTTGGAGTTCGCTGAGGACGACTTGGTATTCCTAAAGGTTTCCCCTATGAAAGGGGTAGTCCGGTTTGGGAAGAAGGGAAAGTTGAGCCCTAGGTTCATTGGGCCTTTCCCTATTCTCAAGTGGAGAGGCGCGGTTGCTTAGGAGCTGGCTTTGCCTCCTAGCCTGAGCAGAGTCCACCCAGTTTTCCATGTGCCAATGCTCCGGAGATATGTGAGGGATGAGTCCCGTGCGATCAAGCCGACAGCGGTTGAGGTGGACACAACGGTTTCATATGAGGAGAGGCCAGTGGAGATACTTGATCGACATATCAAGAAGCTGAGATCCAAGTAAATTCCCTTGGTAAAAGTTAGGTGGGAGCATCACACCGGGCAGGAAGCTACCTGGGAAGTAGAGTAGGACATGAGGGAACGTTACCCTTCCCTGTTGGAAGAACTGGTAAGTCTGTATGAATCTACTAAATTCGAGGATGAATTTACCTTAAGGGGGGAAGGTTGTAATATCCGGGGTTTCCTAATATAAAATTTTTCGTGGTGCAGCCCATCTAGTCGGGAACTAGTCGGGCCGAGTCGCGAGATTGCCACGAATAGAAGGTATAATTAATTTAAGTTATAGCCTAATGTTGGTAATTGGGTGGATGAGTATATTGGTTGACTCAAGTTGGGTTGAGATTGGGTTCGCGGATCGAGTCGGGACTTGATCCGGGTTAGGTGGAGTCGGATGAGGAGGTAAGTAAGTGATTGGGGGGCATTGAAGTCAATAGATGAGGGGAATAAAACCCCTCACCCAAGCCAGCCATCTCATGGGGAGAGCCGCACGCAGCCCAAGAGGAAGGGGGAGCGAGAGGGATTTTGTTCAGCGCTGAGTCCGCCATCGACGCTCAAGGAAATCGGAGCTCGTCTTCATCGAGGTTATCTTGTGATCTAATCAAGGTGAGTGGTTAGGGTGATTGTGAAGGGAGGCGGGTAGCTGACCCTAGAAGTCTTTGGAATCGGGTTTCTTTCGCGAGTTTCTTGTTGATCGACGTGTTTTCTCGTGTTGGAACTCTAAACGATTTGTGTTCCTGTGATCTTATGTTTTAAATCGTATTTATTTTGCATTTTATGGGTTGGCCGAGTGGAGGAAAAAGGGAAAGGTCATGCCGAAATTTTCCCCAATTTCCTCGATCGTCTTTCAACTCGTGGATCATTTTAGGTTCGTTAAATGTAGATCTTTGGGTTGATGCTTACGTAGTTGTCGCAAACATGCCCACCTTTCCATAGAGGGCTCGGCCGAGCAAGGTATTACCTTGCTTGGGTCGGCTGAGCAAGGGCAAGGGCGAAAATTTTAAGACTGTTCGAATTATTATGCTAGGTTTCATGTTGTGTTGTGTTGATTGATACTTATGTGCTAGTGTTAGATTTTAGTTATTTTATACGAATGCCGTTCATCCTAGGAATTGCTAGTAACTATAGATCTATATTCTCATGTTTATGGAAATGTTTTTGCTAATGCATACATGGATAGGATTGTTATGGCATATGAATCAAAGGAAAGGTTTCATAAATTTTTAGATATTATATTCAATCTTTGCTATGTATGTTGCATGTTCCTTATCGGTTTATTTAGTAGAAATTATCCTCCTTAATTTGGTTTTGACATGATAATTGTGATGATGAGTATTTTTGGCAAGTGTTGTTGATAATGGTAGACTGTGTACTCATCTATATTCAGTACCTAGTTGTGATATCTAACTTAGAGACAAAGTACACTTGCTAGGTTCTACACCTAGGGATAGTTAGCGGACATCAATATCCTTCTAGTGCGACCCGAGGGGGTAGGGTCGGATATGGGCAATGCCCGGAAAGCAAAACATAGGGGAATTTGCACAACCTGGTTTCGGTTGTGGTTGAGATGGTCTACTGAGGAGTGTCATTAGCCGAGTGGCAACCACACGACTCAACGGTTTTATTGGATCTTGAGATTGCACCAGCGGGCCCGCTTGGTGTTAGACCCGAGTAGCGGAGGGTTTTAAAATTCCGTCAGTGGACCACGCTGACGGTTGACCCGAGTTGGGTGGGACTAACTATCCCTAACCCGGAGGATATATGAGGCTAGTGGCCATCCTAGCCGATGGATCCGTAACACAAATGTTTAGCATGAAGTTCCCATAAGGGCTGGTTTTTAGTGGCCGACCGGCTTGGTTATGTAGAGGGAAGAACCGAACATTCCAAATATATTTTAGGCCATTAGTGGCTGAGCTGTAGTGAAATGGATAAGGGCCCGAGAGGCCGGTTCATCCATTCTTCTATTTTGGCAAACTGGTTGACTTCTGTGGTGTGATCATATTTTCATTCCTTATCTACATCATACTTTGTATATGTTATCTTGCCGAGGTTTTAAGTGGAGGTTCGAAAGTACCGGTCACTGAGTTCCTCTCAAACTCACGGTTTTATTATTTTTGTTTTGCAGAGCCCGACCAGTGAGGTATGACTTGGTGGCATGGTGCGATTGGAGGGCAGACGTGGGTGCAGATCTCGTAGCTAGCAACATTATAGTCGTAGTCGTGTTTGAGTAGAGTCGTGTGTATGCACTTTGTTGGTTCTGTAAAGCATTGAGATGTTTCTTTGAAAACCTTTTGATGTTTATTTTAAAACATGTGATGTTTTCGAACTTGGTTTGGTTAAACTATTTTCAAACAAGCTAATACAGTTTGGTACTATTGCTTTTGTTATGATTTCGATATCAGCCTGGTTATGTTTTATGAGTTGTGGGTCAGTGCATAGGCTAGGCTTCGAGGTACCGACACGTATCCTTGCCGGTCACGTGTACCCTGAGTTGGGGCGTGACATGCATGCAACTCCTCCTTGGAGCCATACAGTCTCAAGTGTGACTTAAGAATGTTCTTCACGGTTTTCTAATGTTCCTCTCCAGGATTTGCCTGGAATTTGGTAGTTACCTCTAGGGCATAAGCGAAGTCGGGCCGAGTACAGAGCATCACATACATGATGGATCGTGCTGCCGAAGCATAACGGTTTTCACTCATCCTTTTTCTCTCCTCGGGTGTCTTAGGAGACATCTTCTTGGAAGGAGTGATTCCATGATTCATAGGCAAGTAACCTATTTTACTGCATTCAATGCTAAACCTTTTTAGCACGGTATCAACATACCGGGACTAGGACAAACCAAGCATCCTTATAGACCTATCCATATAGATCTTAATTCCGAGTACATAGGATGTTTCAACCAAGTCTTTTGTGGTGAAGTTTATGGATAGCCATGCTTTCACTAACTGGAGTATGGGAACATCGTTTCCAATAAGTAGTATGTCATCTACACACAACACAATAAACACAACAGCGCTCCCACTAACTTTCTTGTAAAGACAAGGTTCATCCACGTTTTTGACAAAGCCAAACTCTTTGACTGTCTCATCAAAATGGATGTTCCAACTCATCGAGACTTGCTTGAGACTATAAATGAACCTTTGAAACTTGCATACTTTCTTCAGTCCTACCGGGGAAACAAAACCCTCTAGCTAGGTCATTGAGGAATACAGTCCTAACATTCATCTGGCAGATCTCGTAATCATGGTATGCCGCAATGACTAGCAATAACCTAATGGACTTGAGCATGGCTATAGGAAAAAATGTATGATAGTCAACACCTTGCTTTTGAGTGAAACCTTTTGCAACTAGTCTGGCCTTATAGGACTCCACCTGACCATTAGCTTTGATCTTTCTCTTAAGTTAGCGGGTTTAAGTTAGAGAGTTCGGGTTCGGCTTGAGGTGGATGCGAGTTTGATAAAGGGTTTAGTGGAGTTAGGGTTGACAAGGGAATATAAAACCCCCTCTCCTTAGCTTGCAGCTCCATATTGGAGACGCACAAGCTAATTGGAAAGAGGAGCTGCCAGCCAGGCACCCCTCTTCCTCATCCAAGGAGCCGCCGCCCTCAGGAGCTGAGCCACCGAGCCCTTTCCCCTCTTCTTTCTCTTATTCCTTCCCTTTGGATCCGAGCTGAGAGGAGCTGACTTGAAGCCGAGCCAGCCCCTCTATCTTCCTCTTTCCCTCTCTTTAAGCCGGCGGCTTGAAGTGAGCCGCCGCCCCCTTTTTTCCTCCTTCTTGAGTTGAGCCACCGATTCTTGAAGCCGAATTCGAGGGCCGTTCTCCGGGATTTCTCCTCTCATCATCCTTCCTATTCGTGTGAGTGGTTTTACCCTCCTCCTTTTCAGGTTTCTTCGAATTCTTGAAGATGTTCTTGAAGGCTAGGATGTTTTGATTTATTTTCCATCGATCTCTAGAGTTTTCATCGATCTTTTTGATTGTCGTATTTAAGGAGGCCCTAAACCCTCCCCTATGGGGTTCGACAGCCCTAAGAGGACCCTAGGGGTGCTCGGCCAAGGTGGAGACGAGGGTGCTCTCAAGGAGTTTGGTGAAATGCCTAAGTGAGAGATTTTGATGTTCGTGAGATCCATGCCTTATATTGCTTATTAAATTGAGTTCCTACATGTTCAAGCATGCCTTGTAATTAATCTGTAATTTTTGGGATAGAAATCATGTTTATAAAATTAAGATCTTGATGTTGATGCCATGAAGGTTTTGAAGAAGGGTTCTTATTCATGATGTTTGATCTTGTTTATGGTGTTGCTGGTACTTGTTAGTCTTGTTTAATAAGCATGAAAATTTTAGAAATATATCTCAAGATTAGTATTATATTTTGATGATAATTAAGGATCTAATTTCTGTTAATTTCGGATTCATGTTAATGCTATGTTGGAAAACTTAATGTTGCTGGAATTTCATGCTGAGATGATGAATCTATGCTATTTTTAAAATACTTGCTGTGGTGTATGTATATCTCTGAACATAGTCATGTAACCTATCATTTCGACCAGAAAATATAGTTTGGAAACACAGGACATATTTTGGAAACTAGATTCGGGTTAGATAGATCAGTATTGGGCACAACAGTAAGCTAAAACAAAATCCTAATCTTGGTGATTTAAATTTTAATTGCATAATTAAAATTGGGCAAAGGGTTAGCATAATCTGTTATGAACCAACAAATAAAGTTTATGCATGAAATAAAACCTCACGGGTTAATGACATTACGAGTCTAGGAGTTGGGGTCAGGTATTGGGTTGTTTAGACGCTTCCCAATAAGGTTGACACCCCTAAGACACCGTAGGAGAGACTTGACTTAGGTCATGTTGCGTCATATCTTTATGAATGAGGGAGAGGATCGTTGAGGAGCTGGATTGCGGGCTAGGTTTGGGAGGTTGGATGGCTAATTCACAACCTATGGAAAAAGTTCGGACGGGCAAATCCCGACTTTTCCGGTTTGGCCTCATGGGATAAGTTCGGAGGGCCTACCCGATTATCCCCGAGGTGTTTTTAAGGAATAAGTTCGGATGGCCTACCCAATTATTCTTGTGATATCTGAAAGGGGTAAGTTCGGAGGGCCTACTCAATTAGCCCTGTGATATCTTAAAGGAGCAAGTTCGGATGGGCAATTCCTGATTGTTCCTTCATGTCTCGTGGAGCAAGTTCGGAGGGCCTTCCTGATTGCTCCCGAGTTTCTTTATATTAGGATATGTTCGGAGGGTCTTCCCGATTATCCTAGTAATGTTTTGCTGCCTTAGGGCATGGTAGGCCTAGGCCCGTTGATCTTCACCGTTTGGGTGTTGGATGCCTTCCGGCAAGTAGTGGTCAGATGGCCTGTTAGCTGGTCACTCCCTTGTGACATTTTCCTGCTTGAGTCAGGAGTTCTACTTTATGCATCATATCTATGTTTGGTTTTTGTTTTGTGGGGGTTGGTAGAACAGCTCACTGAGTTCTTTTGAACTCACCCATTGTCGTTGTTTTGTTTTGCAGAGCCTGACCGGTGAGGTGGGCTAAAGCACTTGGTGTGGCTGGAGGGCTGGAGCACTAGCAATCCTAGTTAGGGGTCGTAGTCGAGTTTTGGTAGTTAGTCATGCACTTATATTTCAGTGTTATGGAGTTGTAGTCCCTTGGGGACATTTATGTCATTATTTCAGATTTCATTGTTATTGATCAGTTGAACTGGATTCGTTATTTCCGAACTTTATATTTTTGCTAAACTTACTTTTAATGGATTCTGGTTTGGTTTTTCATTTGAAATAAAACTTGTTTATTTCTTTCCGCTATGTTTTGTTATTGAGTTGTCATGTGCATTGTTTTGGCTGCGGGGTATAGGCACATATACCATAGCCGGTCAAGTGACCCTGAGTTGGGGCATGACACCCTCAGTATATCTTCCAGTGTTTGAATAGTTCTCTCTGACTGCCCATTAGTCTAAGGACGGAAAGTAGTACTGAATCACACCTGAGTACCTAGGCCTCCTAAAACGATTGCTAGAACCGAGCGGTAAACTGAGTGCTCCGATCCGAGATAATCATAATAGGGATATCATGATATTCCACTGTTAGATCCATGAGCAACATGGCATACTCCTCGGTGAAAAAAGTAGTCGTAACCGGTATGAAATGTACTGACTTGGTCAATTGATCCACCACAACTGAAATGGAATCATCCCCTTTCTTGATCTCGGCATCCACATCACAAAATCCATTATGAATTTCTCCCACTTCCACTCCGGCACCTCCAGATTCTTGAATAGTGTATCTACTTTTATGATTAATAGAATTCTTTTCCGGTTTTAATCAACTCAACTACCCGATTCAAGTTTCTTGATTCTTAGTTCTATTAGATGCAATTACAATTATATCAATGTAATATCCTAGATATTTTTTATTTATTAGATCTCCATTTATGTTTGTCTTAGTCAGCCTAGCGGGCTAGTCCGAGGTCGAGCCGAGTTGACTCATGGTCCGGTGCAAGCTTGCGAGCTCGGGTAAGTAGGAATTTGAATTATGCATTTCTTTCTTGATTGGATAAATTTATTTAATTTTGTGTTGCGTGTGCATGGTTAATAATTTATGTCGCATAAGGGTGTGCATGTGTTGGATGCTTATGTTGAGCATGGGGTTAGATTGGGCTTAATCAAGCTTGGTTGTGTTAGCAGGTTGAGAAGTTAGTGGGTTTGGATCCGGGTCGAGGCAGATGCAGGTTAACGGAGGTTAGTGTTGAAGGGGTGGGGAAGGAGTTATAAATTTTTCCCCCCAAGGGCTTGTGGCTGCCTATTGGAGCCGCACAATCCAATTGAGAGAAGAGAGGAGCCGCCAGCCACAGAGGAGCCGCCAGCTGCCACCCCTCCCTTCCCTCTCTTGGAGCCGCCAAGCAAGCCAAGCCCTTCCTCTCCTTCTTCCTATCCCTTGGAGCCGAGCAGTGAGCCAGCCGCCTAAGCCAAGCCCTCTTTCCCTCTCTTCCCCTCTCTTGAAGCCGATGGCTTGGAGTGGAGCTGTCATCCCCTCTTCTCCCTTGTTTGAGCCGAGCAGTCACCTTTTGGAGCCGGATTCGGAGGCCGTCGATCGGGATTCCTCCTCTAATCCTTATTTCTATTCAAGTGATTGGTTTTACCCCTCCTTTCTCGGGTTTCCTCGTGTTCTTGAGCCGGTTTGGGTGGCGTTCTTGTTTCTTGTGTTTTTTCATCAAGTCATGGGTTTTGATCGCCAAATTTTATGTCAACTTGTGGGAAGGAACCCGAGGATTCCCCTTTGTGGCTCGGCAGCCGTAGGAATATCCTCGGGGAGCTCGGCCAAGGTGGAAGAAGAGGGCGCCCTCAAGGTGTTCAATGAAATGCCTAAGTGAAGGGTATAGGTTATCTTGCTATCTATTATTCAATTTGTTTATCAATTTGGATGCTTATAATATTGATGCATGCTTTGATATAAATTCTGTGATTTTTGGAAATTTATCATGGGTTTCAAAGATGGGATTTGATCTTGATGGCATGGGGTTTTCTTGATATAAATTCTTGATCTTAAAGGTTGGTTCTTGATTAAAGATGGTTGCGATGCTTGTTAATCTTGTTTACCAAATATGATTCTATGAGATTTATCCTAATGCTTATAAATCTGATGTGATGGTAAATTAGAGATTTTTATTATGTGAATTTTCGAATTTATTTCGTTAATATGCTAAAACTCCATTATGCTGAAAACTTAATGCTGAGTTAAAGAATCAGGGCTGATTTTGAGATCTTGTTTATGATGCGCCTAGTTTACTAAATATAGTTGTGTAACCTATTATTTTGACTAGAAAATATAGTTTGGAAACATAGGACACACTTTGGAGACCATATTCAAGTTAGATACACCAGTTTGGGGCTCAAAAGTAAATTGAGAATAAAACCATAAAACAAAACCCTAAAATGCAAAGGGCACCATATTCTATTATGAGCCAACAAATAAATGTTATGCGTGAAATAAAACCTCACATGTTTATGATATTATAGGTCTAGGAGTTGGGATCAAACATTAGGTGCTATGGAGTTTTCCCAATAGAGACAACCATAAGAAACCGTAGAAGATACTTGACTTAGGTCATGTCGTGCCATATCTTCTTGAATGGCGGATAGGCTCGGTTAGGAGCCGAATTGCGGGCTAGGCCTGGAAGGTTGGATGGCTAATTCCCAACATGTGCAACAAGTTCGGATGGGCAAATTCCGATTGTTCCTGCGTATCTTGTGGAACAAGTTCGGACGGGCAAATCCCGATTTTCCCAAGATTCTATATTTAAAGGAATAAGTTCAGATGGACGAATCCCAATTATTCCTACGTTATCTTTTTGGAACAAGTTCGGATGGGAAAATCTCAATTGTTCCTGTGTCGCCTTGTGGAATAAGTTCGGATGGGCAAATCTCGATTATTCCCGAGTTGCTTTTAAGGAATAAGTTCGGGCGGGCAAATCTCGGTTATTCCTGTGATATCTTAAAGGGGCAAGTTCGGACAGGCGAATCCTGATTGTTCCTTCGCGTCTCATGGAGCAAGTTCGGATGGGCCAATCCCGATTGCTCCCGAGTTTTCTTTATATTAGGATAAGTTCAGATGAGCCAATCCCGATTATCCTAGTATGTGTTGTTTCCTTAGGGCATGGTAGGCTTAAGCCTGTTATACTACACTGCTAGAGTGATGGTTGCTTTCGGGCAAGTGGTGGCCAGATGGCCTGATAGCTAGTCACACCCTCGTGACATTATTCATGTTTGAGATAGGTGTTCTGTTTATGCTTTATCTCTGTGTTGGGTTTTCGTGGGGGTTGGTAGAATCGCTCACTGAGTTCTTTTGAACTCACTCATTGTTGTTTGTTTTTGTTTTGTAGAGCTTGACCGGTGAGGTGGGCTGGAGCACTTAGCGCGGCTGGAGGGCAGAGAGCAACATTGATCTCATAGCAGTCCTAGTTAGGGGTCCTAGTCGAGTTTTTGGTAGTTAGTCATGCACTTGTGTTTTAGTATTTTGGAGTTGTAGTCCCTTGGGGACTTTCATGTCTTTATGTCAGATTTCATTTGTAAATGGATAAGTTGAAATTGATTTATTATTTTACTAAACTTACTTATGATAAATTATGGTTTGGTTTTCCTTTTCAAATAAAACTCATTTATTCTTTCTGCTATGTTTTGTTGTTGAGTTGGCATGTGCATGGGTTAGGCTGCGGGGTATAGGCACATATACCTTGGCCGGTCATGTGACTCGGAGTTGGGGCGTGACAATGTGGTATCAGAGCATGTGGTTCGGTCTGACTACGACCTAAAATTGTCACCATATAGGACATTGCTAGAGTGTTAGTATACGGAAGGGGTATGTTATGAGATCAATGGGCTAAGTCTGCACCTCAGCGCCACTCATGGTTAAGTTTGCAAAATATTAAGGTGAGTATACAGGGACAGATCAGCTGGTGGAGGTCACCAATTTCCTAGGAGACTGCTATGAGCTGTGCAGGGAGCTTGGTGGTTCGTCTGAGACAACCGCCCGACTGATCGGGTTACAATTGAGAGGACCAGCCTGTTGGCCCAAGAGTTTCCCCTAGGCTTCAATCTCTATTTTGATGATAACAAACATGTATTTAATATATGTGTGAAGTTTTGAGTTCAGGTTGAGGTTGCGATAAGCACGTGAACTTCGCTCGAAGAATCGCGTAAATTGTCAAAAAAAGGCTCGGATGAAGATTAAGTAGATTCTTTGTAATATATCCCTAGGATCTCATCTGAGGCCTATTTGTAAAGTTATCTAAGTCAAAACTTGGTAACAAAACCCATAAAAAAGCATGTAACGAAACAAATGTAAAAATCAGCCTCAGCCTAGGTTCGGTCGATCGAACAAGGCAGGAATATGGTAGTAGCCACTTCGATCGACCGATCGATCGACCGAACAAGGCCAAAAACTAGTTGTGGCTAATTCGGTTGATCAATCGATCGGTCGACGGAACAGCAGAGGAATTATTCGTGATCAAGTCAGTCGACCATACGGTCGATCGAACATAGCTGTAGAAGGCTAGAACGCCAGTGGTCGTTGGGCGATTGATCGGTCGGTCGGTCGATGATCGATAGGTAAGTGACCGATCGGCGTCCAACGGGCAAAAAAACGCCCATTGAAGCGTCGTTCCATGTGAGGGGTTATAAATACCCCTCACCAACCTTCATTAACTCTGCTTAACCATTGAGATAAGCTTTCAAAGTGTGATTTGTGTCTTCTAAGCTTGATTTGCTTGTGCTTGCTTCTCCGATCGATGATCTCTCTCAAGTGCTCATCTTCCCTCGACTCCGGCTTCGATTCGACCTCAACATCTTGTGGAGTTGGAGGCATTGAAGGCTTGGAAAAGAGGTCTTAGTTGTGGTTTACTCTTTAGCTCTTTTCATTGTAATTTTACTTGTTACTTGGACTTGTTCTTCATTGATTAGCATGCTAGGTGTGCTAGTGGAAACACTTAGTGTTTGCTTTGTAGAATTGTGTTTTACCTAGGTGAATAGTTTTGAGGATTTCTCAAAGGGTTGAGAACCGAGTCCTCAGATGTATTTAAAGGGAAACACAAAGTCTATAAAGGATTTGGTTAGAAATCCTTAGTGTGGAGCCAAGGTAGTGGAGTAGGCGGTTGACCAGACCATTATAATCTCTTGTGTTTGCATTGCCTTAAGTGATTGCTTATAATTCTGTTTCATACTTGCTAACGAACATCATTTAGTTGCACTTACTTTCGGTTGAAGTTGGAATTGATTTAAAAAAATTGAAGTAGAAGCAAAAAGTCAACCAACACTATTCAACCTGCCTTCTGGTATGGGTTTCCACTCAATAATTGGTATCAAAGCAAGCAAGGTTGTAGGATTAAGTTTAACCATCTACCCTACAATTTAGAATGACTAGTGAAATCCAACTAGCTCAAGGATCCTCTACTCATACTCCACCATTGTTCGATGGAAACAACTATGCCTATTGGAAGATACGCATGAATGGCTTCCTACAATCACTAGGCATGGATGTATGGAGAATGATTCAAGTAGAGTATAAGCAACCAACTAAGGATATGGATGAGTGGGATCAAGAAGAAATTAAACTCTTTAATACAAATGCAAAGGCCGTCAATGCACTATATTGTGGCCTATCAATTAATGAGTTTAATAAAATTTCTACGTGTAAGTCTGCATAAGAACTTTGGAAAGTCTTAGAGACTACACATGAAGGGACTTCACAAGTTAAATAATCTAAGATAAACCTACTCATGCATGATTATGAAATGTTCAAGATGCTTTCACATGAATCTATTGATGTCATGTATGCTCATTTTCAAAATATTACAAATGGATTAGCTAACCTTGGAAGAGATATAAGGGAGGAGGAAAAGGTAAGGAAGCTCCTTCGTTCCCTTCAAAAAGCTTGGGAGCCCAAGGTCATCGCAATCATGGAAGCAAAGGATATGAGCACTCTGAAGATCACCGAGCTCATTGGGTCTCTCATGACACATGAGACCCATATGAAGCAATACAAGGAGGAAGATGCTCCCAAAGGCAAGACCATTGCCTTAAAAGCATCACACCGGGGTGAAGAACCCTCATCATCTGAGGAAGAGATGGATGATCTTGAAGAGATGGCAATGTTGGCAAGAAGATTCATGAGCTTCATGAGAGGAGGCATGAGGAAGGGAAGAGGAGGCTACACATGCTTCAATTGTAACAAAACGGGGCATCTAAGGAAGGATTGTCCACTTCTCAAGATGGCTTCCACCTCCAACCCTCACAAGAAAGACAAATAGAAGAAGAAGAAGGCTATGATGGCTTCTTGAGATGAAAGCGAGTCTTGGTCAAGTGAAGAAGACTCCAAGAGTGAAAAGGCAAATCTTTGCCTCATGGCAAATGACAACGAGGTAAGATTTACATTTGGCGAGCTTTCATTTACACAAGAAGAACTAGAAAATGAATTTGATCAATGCATGATGAATTTAATGCTATTAGGAAAAAGTTTAAAGAGCTTTAAAAAGACAACAAATCTTTAGAGCTTGAAAATGATAACTTGCTACTCTCATGCAATGCATTAAGGAAAAAAAAGCATGCCCTAGATGATGCTAAGAAAAACTTAGAAAATAAAAACAAAAATTGGAGAATGAAAACAAGTACTTAAGTGATCAAGTAGAGCACTTGAATGATCGCATGCTAAACTTAAAAAAGGAACTTTGCATGCTAAATGAAAAAATGACAACCTTACAAAATGTCATGCCTAAGGTTGTACTTGCTAGAAATTCATCAAACAATCATGCTCATGCATACTCCCATGCTCACACACATAGCCCAAGAAAGTTTAATGGAAGTCATTTTTCATGTGGTATTTTTGGCCATATGTCTAGTGTTGGCTTTAAGTTTTCAACCTTGGTCTTAATCTCTTAATCTCGGTTTTGATGATAACAAACATGGAACTAATATTTCATTGAGAATATCTTCAGGTTCCATATCAATTAGCGTTCGATGTCACCGATTGGAAAAATCGGTAGAAATTGGAAAATCGGAAGGACATTGATCGTCGGGCTCGGGTTCGTCGCGGAATTTCTCGAAGATCAACGAGTGCACCAAAGTCGCATTAGACGGGCTCAAAGATCAAATGAAAGATCTCCAAGTTGATGTTCGTTGAAAGTCGGAACCCGAAAATGAAGTGTGGAAGAAAATCGGCTAAAAAAAATACGATTCAGCCTAAATTCGGTCGACCGGGCGGTCGACCGAACAGGGTAAGAAAAAGGCCAGTAGCCTTGTCGGTCGATCGACAAAGGCCCAAATTAGGCAGTAAGCCTATCGGTCGACCAACCGATCCACCGACCTGCAGATAGCCGAGACGCGAGATCGCGTCGGTCGACCGATGGGTTGACGGAAGGCGGGAATGATGAATTTGCGTCTGGGCGGTCGACCCGTCGATCGATCGCTCACAAGGAAGAATGCAGCGGTTGAATGACCGGTCGATCGTTCGGTCGACCGACCAATCGATCGGCGGCCTGCAACGGATATAAAACTATCCGTTGAGCTGCCGTTTCTTCAGCAGGGTATATATACACCCTTATATGATCCATTTAACCCTTCTTCCTGGAACATAATAGATTTGATTGAGCATTCAAAGGGAAGATCTAAGCCTTCCAAATGATTAATCGCTTGCGCCCTGTTCTTCTCGCGACAACTCCTTCAAGCACCATCTGCTACCTCAACTCGAGTTTCAAATCAAGCTCTACGACTTGGCGAGTTGGAGGTTTCAAGGCTTGGAAAAGAGCACGATTTCTTGGTTTCATTTCAAGCTCTTTTCAATTGTATGTTGACTATTATTTGAATATGTTTATTTGGGTTTGTGTAAGACCAAGTGTTTGGTCTTGTGTGTGAAATTGGTTACCTTGGTGAAAATGTGTAAAACCACTTGTGTAAACTTAGTTGTTACTAGGAGTAGTTCTAGTTGTCCCTTAGGTTGAGGTGGGAAAGTGCTCTCGGTACGAAGGTGGGATACTTCCAGGTGTGGAAGTGCCTTCGGTTGGAGAGCGGAGACTTTTCGGTGAAAAGTCCTCATTGAAAGGGAAACAAGACGTTAATCTAGTAAAACCTAGTTTGGAAATCCTAAGCAGGGTGCTTAGGTAATGGAGTAGGCATTGGGGCCGAACCACTACAAATCCTGTGTTAGCATTGTTATTTATTATTGCTTGTGCTTAATTGTTTATATCGCTTCCGCATCAAATCGTAAGATTGTAAATTGCCTAAATGATTTAAGAAAACGATTAAAATTGAATTTAGGCTATTCAATTAAGTTAACACACTAGTCACCCCCCCCTCTAGTGTCGCCATTTCGACAACAGCTAGAGATTGTGCACGAAGAAGGAACACTCATGCTAGGTTCACTTGGGTTCCTAAGATGACTAATACTCAAGGACCCAAGAAGATTTGGCTACCTAAAATTGTCTCTTCTCCTTTTGTAGATGGAGAAGCATCCTCAAGCAAGTAGAAGCACATAGATATTGGATAGCGGTTGCTCAAAACACATGACGGGTGATATCAATCTTTTTGCAACCCTATCAAGCAAGGATGGTGGACATGTGACATTTGGAGACAATGCCTAAGGTAAGATTGTTGGCATTGGTGATATTGGTACACTCCCCTACCCATGCATTAAAAATGTCTTACTAGTTGATGGGTTAAAGCATAATTTGATTAGCATATCTCAATTGTGTGACAATGGATATGTAGTCATTTTTGAAGCATCTAAATGCATCATTAGAAGTACACCATCTAATGATATTGTGTTCATTGTAAATAGGCAAGAAAATATTTACACAGTAGCTCTAAATGTTTTGCCTAATCCCCATGTTAGATGCTTGGTTGCCATGGAAAATGATTCTTGGTTGTGGCATAGAAGGCTAGGACATGCTAGCATGAGCCTCATCCAAGAAATATCTAAAAAGGACTTTGAAAAAGACAAACTTTGTGATGCATGTCAACATGGTAAAGTCTTCATTTCATAGCATTAATGAAGTGAGTACATCTAGATCACTTGAACTTGTGCACATGGATCTCTTTGGTCCTTGTGATGTGGCTAGTCTAGGTGGAAAATCATATTGCTATGTTGTGGTTGATTATTTCTCGAGATTTATATGGGTTTTCTTCTTAGCTAAGAAAAATAAAACTTTTGATTTTTCAAAAAATTTGCTAGGAAAGTTACAAATGAGAAGGGAACTTCAATTTTGAAAATTAGAAGTGATAATGGAGGAGAATTTAAAAATGAAAAAAATTCCAAATTTTGTGATGAATTGGGTATTGAACATACTTTTTCTTACCCTAGAACCCCTCAACAAAATAGGATGGTTGAGAGGAAGAATAGAACCTTACAAGAGATGGCTTTGACCATGCTTTGTGAAAATAATTTGCCCAAGTACTTCTGGGCCGAAGCCATAAATATCTCTTGTTATGTGCTTAATCGTGTTTTATTAAGACCTAAAATCAAGAAAACATCTTTTGAGCTTTGGAATGATAAAATCCCAAGTATGGGATATTTTCATATTTTTGGATGTAAATGCTTTATCTTAGACACTAAGGAGCATCTAGGAAAATTTGATTCTAAATCTGATGAATGTATTTTCCTTGGTTACTCTGATAGTTCTAAGGAATATAGAGTCTATAATCGAAGAACTATGATTGTTGAAGAATCTATGCATGTTACATTTGATGAAACTAATGATTCTTCTAGAAATGTTAAGATTGTGAATGTAGGTGAGGAACTCACGTTTCATGACAGAGAGGTTGAGGATGAAAACAATGAGGAAACTCAACATGAAGAACCCTTATCCTCAACTCTACCTCGAGATGAAGAAGAAGAAGAGGAAGCTCTACCACCTCGATCTCCCCAAGGGGTACCGGTTGATTAGAGATCATCCAATGGATCAAGTCATTGGAGAACCATCAACGGTAGTGGTAACACGCTCTAAACTTAATTACATTTGTCAATATGTAGCATTCATATCTCAAGTAGAGCCAAAAAATATTAAGGAAGCAATAGAAGATGAATTTTGGGTAATAGCTATGCAAAAAGAACTTAATCAATTTGTTAGGAATGAAGTATGGCACTTAGTACCTAGACCTAGCGGACAAACCGTGATTGGACTAAATGGGTATTTAGAAACAAGTTAGATGAAGGAGGTTTAATCATTAGAAACTAAGCTAGGTTAGTGGCCCAAGGGTACAATCAAGAAGAAGGAATAGACTATATTGAAACTTATGCTCCTATAGCTAGATTAGAGGCAATTCACATACTTTTAGCTTATGCTAGTTTTAAAGGCTTTAAACTTTTTCAAATGGATGTTAAAAGTGTGATTTTAAATGGTTTTATTGATGAAGAAGTTTATATTGAACAACCCCCCGGATTTGAAATTTTTGAGTTTCCAAATCATGTTTTTAAACTTAAAAAGGCTTTATATGGCTTAAAACACGCCGCTAGGGCTTGGTATAAAAGGCTTTCCATATTTTTGATAGATCAAAGCTTTAGCATTGGAAAAGATGATGTTTCTCTTTTTATAAAACGTAATGAAAATGATATTTTACTCGTGCAAATTTATGTTGATGATATAATATTTGGTGCTACTAATGAATTGCTTTGTGAGTGATTTGCAAAGTGCATGCAAGAAGAGTTTGAGATGAGCTGATGGGAGAACTTTCCTTCATGCTTGGTCTTCAAATTAAGCAAACCAACAAAGGAATCTTCATAAATCAAGCTAAATACACAACGGAGCTCATCAAAAGGTTTGGAATGAGTGAAGCCAATATAGCTTCTACACCAATGAGCACATCCATCAAACTAAACAAAGATGAAGATGGCGTCAAAGTAGATGAAAAATGATATCGAGGTATGATTGGTATGTTGGCTTAAGGTTTTGAACCTTGGTGTTAATCTCGGTTTTGATGATAACAAACATAGAACTAATGTTTCATTGAGAAATCTTTCAGGTTCCAAGTCGGTTAGCGCTCGACATCCCCGATCAAAAAAATTAGAGAAATCGGCAAGGACTCTCGTCATCGCTCGGGATTCTTTGGAAAGTTAGAGTTTAGGTTTAGGGTGTCTAGAATGTGATGTGATCCTCATGATGGTGCATAAGAACCCAAAAACTAAACCCGAACCCCAAAACATGAAAACCCAGAAGCCGCCTTGAAATTCACTAAGCCTAGGGAGCTCCTTGGAGGGATATATGACCTAGACATTTTCTTGACACTAAAAATGGCGGTAATTGTTCCTTCGGTTAAAATTAGATAACGAGGTATTTTAAAGGATTTTTTGGAAGCCTTTAGCCTACCCATACTTGACCTGGAAGATTAAAGAATTTTCGTTTTCCAAAAATTTGTACTAGACCTCAAAAACTAGATTTTGATTCTTAAGGATTTTGATTTTTTTAGATATTTTTATTGAATCCAAATGGGGTTAATTCTTATATAACATTTATGTTTCAAAGTTATTAACTTTTCGGTCGGCCAACCGGTCGACTGAACGATGCCAGAATTTGGTAGTAGCCAATTCTGTCGACCGAATGTGGCAGAAAATTGGCTGTAGCCAATTCGATCGACCGGTTGATTGATCGACGTTCGCCTAGAAGTGGCAGAATGTCCCGGTCGCTTGGGCGGTCGATCCATCGGTCGTCCGAAGTGGTTCATTATGTATCGCTTGCTTATCTTTATTACTCGCTTCCGCATTTAGTCGTCAATTGTAATTGCCTAAGTAAATTAAGAAACTATTAAAATCAAATTTAGGCTAATTGATTAATTAACACACTATTCACCCCCTTCTAGTGTGGCCATTTCACCAACACTTGGTATCAGAGCGGGTCGTAGATTTAGATTTCACCGTCTCCTCTACATCTTACCTCGATCTGGAAAATGGCACTAGAGAGTGTAGCATCTTCACCTCCTAGGTTCGATGACTCAAACTTTGGTCTTTGGAAATATAGGATGTACAAATATTTAAATACTAAAGGTTTTGGTGTCTTTAACATGTTATATTTAGAATTCATTGAACCTAAGCTTGACTTGCATGCTTGGAGTGAATTGGATAAGAAAATGTTTAAGTATAATGGAGATGCCATGAATTGTATACTTTGCACATTACCAAATGGCATCCTAGAAAAAGTCATGCGTTGCTCTTCGGCTTTTGATTTATTGGCCACGTTAAATATTTTATATGATTATGCCAAAACCGAAGAAATTGGCACTTTTAATGAAGGTGGTGATGACAATGGTCACTCACCGACTACTAATCTTGATTTTGATGCCCATAGTGCTTCTAGTCAAAGGAGCAATTCTAAGAGCCGAAAAAGAAAGGTAATTTGTCATGATTGCAAAGAGGGCATGTGAAGAAAAATTGCCCAAGCATGAAGAACAAAGCAAGGAAGAGGTCAAGTGCTTCCACCTCCACCTCTCACTCACTTGAAGCACCCTCTGGCCATGACTACGAAGTCACTTCCAAAGTTAGCCTCATGAATGCAAATAATGAGGTACACTCTTATTCATGTAGTCATGATAATGAGAATGATAGTATTAACTCATGTAGTTCTCATGATATGCCTTATGATGAATTATTAGATGAGTGTAGGAAAATGTATGCCATGCTTGTTAAGAAAGATAAGGAGAATAAAATGTTGAAGAAAGAAAATATAAGGCTTAATTATCATTTGCATGAATTCAAACTAGAAAATGAAACGTTGAAGCCTAGGTCATTTGATTCATGCCATGAAAATTTAGAACTTGAGTTTAAAGCTTTGAAACCTGAAAATGATGATTTGAAATCTATAATGAAATCTAGAGATAATGATTTGAAAAATGATTTCAAATTTGAGAATGAGACTTTAACAAATGAGAATCATATGATGAAATCTCAAATGCAAGCCTTAAACAAATCCATTAATGTCTTGAAAAATGAGGTTGTTTTCTTGAGTAGGAAAACTAGTAATTTATCTAATGTTTCATCTTTTAGAAATCCTAGAAAGAAATATGTATATTCTAAGAATGCTCATACGCATCATCTTCCTCATGTCAAGCATTCTAACTTTAGACCTCATGTTCACAAAAATGACAAAAGGAAAGAATTTCAAGGTCATTGTTTTTGTTGTGGTGTTTACAGGCATGCTATATATGATTGTGCATTTAAGATGAACCCAAGTGGTGTTAAGACACTTTGGGTAGCTAAGCCCTCTAACCCCAAGGACCCAAAGCCATTTGGGTACCAAAAGTTTCATGCTCTTTTGTAGGGTAATGGAAAGTGGAGAGTTGAAGTTTACCAAGAAACTGAAGGAATGATCCTTACATGGTTGCAACTTCAAAGTCTTCACCTAGACTAGATGCCTTAGGTTTAAGAATTGGCATCTAAATCACTTGGAGTTTATGATACATGCTTAAAATTGATTGATTTTCCCCGCTCTTAATATATTTCAAATAATTTTTGATTTTTTGATTTCCGATCTCTTCGGAGACCTATGTAGCCTATAACGGGCTCATGCGACGTTGCGGTTCTAAATCATAGGCTCATTATGGCCTTTCGGTTTTCAACCAATATGAAGGGTTGGAGATCATGTTTTCATTTATATTTCACTTGTGATCTCTTAAAATTCGTTTTGATATCACTCGATTTCATTTTGAAACGAATTTGAAACTATTTAGCAAAGTAGATTTTGATATCGATAATTGATCCCTCTCTTTGCTACTTAGTTTGATAACTTGCTAGTAATTATATTCTCATTATCCTACTAATGAATATTGCTTGCAAGTTATGATAAAATGGAAGGCTTTAGAAATTGAAAAGAAAAAGGATAAGTTTGGCAAAATTCTCATGTAAGAGGTATGTCTTTCAATTTCGTAAAAATCTTACCATAATACCTCAATATTCACGTTTTATTGGTGTCTCTATACTCATGATTAGAATTGCTTGACAAATCTTTGAATTCTCATGAGTAGGTAGAATTTTAGTACTTAGGCAAATTTCATTGAATAAAACTTGCTCTAGGTTGATGCTTATTATTAGAGACCTTCTTTTAAGTCCAAACTAGTTAAACTTGTTTAGAGATCCTATTCCTCAAATATTTCATTTCTTTTTATCTCTTTGATTCATTTTTATATCATGATAACTCATTTAAAATGAATCTCTACTATCTAGCATAGGTTAAGATTTTAAAATGAAACTTTGCATTAAACCTTTGCTATTTAGTAAGTTAGCTTGCTAGTTGGTATATGATTTCATTATGATACTAATGAAGCCTACTTGCAAGTTGAGAAAGTGGTAAAATTTGAAAGGCTAAAGGAAAATGGAAAGAAAGTGGAAATTTTGGAATTTCTCAATAAATGAGGTATGAGTTTCATATTGGTAAAATTCTTGCATAACACCTCTATTTTTTGGTAAAATGATTTCTCTACGCTCATGAATGATTTTGCATGATAATTAATTGAAATCTCATGAGTAGATAAAATTTTGATACTTAGGCAATTTCATGTCATCTTGATTGGATGAAATGTTCTATAGGTAGAAATCCATCTTAGAGATTTCATTTTAAGTTGAAACTTGATAAACATGTTTGAGTTCACTCATTATTTGCTTCCATGTGATTAAAATTGAAAAATCATGAGAAAATAGATAAATTGATAACAAGTTCACTTTAGGAGACCTAAAGTTGAGTAGAGTTGACCTAAGTCAATAAATTGACTTAGAAACTTCATTTTAGATCCAAACTTCACAAACATGTTTAGATTTACTCATGTTAGGTGTCCATATGTTTAAATTTGAAAAACCATGAGTAAAGGTTAAAACTTGATACTTAGTAATTTCATGATACAATGCTTGTTTTTTTATGAAATCATGCTAAGGTAAAATTTTGATCAAATGACATTATTTTTATTTCAAACTTGATAAACATGTTTTAAATGATTATATATTGATATTTGGAAAGTTTGAATGAAAACTGAAAACTTTTGAAAAATAGCTAATATTTACAAAAATGCCCTTGGACTTTCAGGAACTTTTTGAATTTATAGAAAACTGATTTTGTACTGATTCTTGAACCTATAGATTCCTTGAAAAATCTCGTTTGTCCAATTAAAGTTTCAAAAAATTTCGTTAAGAATATAATTTTATAAGGATTAAAAAGTTTGATTTCTATAAACTTGAAGTGTACTTTGACCTAAGTCAACAAAGTGACTTAGAAACCTCATTTTCGGCTCAAACTTGACTCATATACTTAGATTCACTCATGTTAGATGTCTATGTGCCTAAGTTTGAGAAAACATGAGTAGATAACAAAATTTGATACTTAGCCATTTTCATGCTTTCTTGCATATTTCGAATAAAACCGTGCTAATTTCATATTTTGATGAAACGACATTAGTTTCATCTCAAACTTGATATACATTCTTGAAATGACCATATCTTGGTATTTTGAAAGTTTGAATGAAATCTAAAAATATCATGAAAATGAACCAATATTCACGAAAAATACATTTATTTTCAGCACGTTGTTTTTCATCCCTTTAGTTGAGATTTTCATGTTTCATGAAAAATAATTTTAGAGTCTCAACTTTGACTAGATTGACTTTTCTTGCCATTTTTAATTGATGTCAAAAGGGGGAGAAAAATATAGGTAAATGGGAAGAAATCCCATGTTTGATATACTCCATGCTTAATTGTAGATATTTTCTTAAGGATGTTTGTCATCATCAAAAAGGGGGAGATTGTTGGCTTAAGGTTTTCAATCTTGGTCTTAATCTCAGTTATGATGATAACAAACACGGAACTAATGTTTCATTGAGAAATCTTTCAGGTTCCAAGTCGGTTAGCGCTCGACGTCCCCGATCGAAAAAATTAGAGAAATCAGAGAAATTGACAAGGACGCTCGTTGTCACTCAGGATTCTTCGGGAAGTTAGAGTTTAGGTTTAGGGTGTCTAGAATGTGATGTGATCCTCATGATGATGAATAAGAATCCAAAAACCAAACCCAAACCCCAAAATATGAAAACCCGAAAGCCGCCCTGAAATTCTCTAAGAATCCACCATTCCTGACACAAAAAATGGTGGTAATTGTTCCTTGGGTCAAACTTAGATAACGAGGTATTTTTTAAGATTTTTTGGAAGTCTTTTGCCTACCCATACTTTACCCGGAAGATTAAAGAATTTCCGTTTTTCAAAAATTTGTACTAGACCCCAAAAACTAGATTTTGATTCTTAAGGATTTTGATTTTTTAGATATTTTTATTGAATCCAAATGGGGGTTAATTCTTATATAAAATTTATGTTTTATAAGTAGACTTAGCGAAGATGGAACCAGAAAACGAACAAACAAAGCAAAGAAATCTGCCCTGCCCAGGTTCGATCGACCGAAGGAGAAGGCATTTCGGTCGACCAATTGGTCGACCGGACGATGCCAAAATTTGGCAGTTGCCAATTCGGTCGACCGGTCGGTCGATCGAAGTTCTCCCAGAAGCGGTAGAATGCCGCGGTCGCTTGGGCGGTCGATCGATGATCGACCGGCAAGCGACCGGGTGTCGGCAATGGGCAAAAATACGCCCGTTGATGAGCCATTTATTTTGGGGGGTTATAAATACCCATCCCAAACTTATTTCTAGCTAACCATTGATGCTTCTAAGCCTCAAAGAGCCACACCTTGCATCTCTACAAGAATTCTTAAGCCATCTTTGGAAAGAACCCTAGCTTTAAGCCTAGAAACCTTGAGATTGACTTTGAACTTGCCTTGATTCATCTTCAAGTCATCAAGATGAGCTAGGACATCTTGTTTGAGAGCTAAGTGTGTATTGTTTATTATTTGCTCTCATTAATGTTGTATTTTGGTGTTTATTTCATTGTATTTGAATTTGTGAAAACCTAGAGTGTTAGGTTGATTGAGTTGGTGGTTGCCTTGGTGTTGAGGTTTAAACCCACCACTGTAAACTTAATTTACTAGGATTAGTTGAGTTGTCCCTTAGGTTGAGGTGGAAGAGTGCTCTCAGTAAGAAGGCGGAGACTTCCGGGTGTGGAAGTACCTTAGGTTGAGAGTGAGACTCTTTGGGTCAAAGTCCTCGTTGTAAGGGAAACAAGATTAATCTAGTTAAACTAGTTTGGAAATCCTAAGCGGGGTGCTTAGGTAGTGGAGTGGGCATTGGGGCCGAACCACTATAAATACTTGTGTTAGCATTTTTTTCTTTGTGTATCACTTGCTTTTCTTTATTACTCACTTCCGCATTTAGTCGTCAATTGTGAATTGCCTAAGTAACTTAAGAAACTATTAAAATCAGATTTATACTAATTGATTAATTAACACACTATTCACCCCCCTCTAGTGTTGCCGTTTCACCAACATGGTAGTCTTCTTTATTTAACTACAAGTAGACCGATATCATGTTTAGTGTTTCTGCATGTGCTAGGTTTCAATCTTGTCCTAGAATGTCTCACTTAAGTGCGGTCAAACGAATATTGAGATATTTGAAGGGCACGGTTGACTTAGGATTATGGTATCTATGTAATGCATCTTTCAATTTAATTGGTTTTTTGGATGCCTTTTTTGCCGGGTGTAAAGTAGATCGATAAAGCACTAGTGGGTGTTGTCAATTCCTAGGGATGAGTCTTGTTTCTTGGTTTTCAAATAAACAAAACTCTGTTGCACTTTAAACAACCAAAGCGGAATATATCACTGCGGCTAGTTGTTGTGCACAATTCATTTGGATGAAACAAACCCTTTTGGATTATGGACTTAAGTATTCATGTATACCTATACATTGTGATAACACTAGTGCAATCAATTTAACAAAAAATCCAGTTTTATACTCTAGGACCAAGCACATTGATCTAAGGCACCATTTTCTTAGGGATAATGTAGCTAAGGGAAATATACCCGTGGAATTCGTATCCACCGACAAACAACTTGAGGATATATTCACAAAACCCTTGAGTGAAGAAAGCTTTAAAAACTTAAGAATGCAATTAGAAATTTGTGCTTTTCCTAGTGGTTAAAAATATTCAAAATATACATAGTTTTTTTTTTTGAAAAATTGTATTTCATGTGGTATCATCAAACTTATGTATTGCCTTGTAATGGGGCTTTGCGACTTATCGATGTTTGCCTTCTATAGACTTACATTGATAGGAAGGACTATGGTGGTAGATGATACTCAATTTTATGGTTTTCTTGGGTTTAATGATGGAACTCATTAATAATACTTTAGTTCTTGCCCTTTTTGATTGATGTCAAAAGGGGGAGAAAAACTTAGGTCATATTTGTTTTATGATGCATATAGATAGGGGGAGTTACAAGCACAATATGCATATTGATAGAGGAAGCATATGTTAAGTTGTGAACTAAGTTGCGCATGCCTTAACTCAAACTCACAAATGATACTTAGAGTCTTCTCTTATATAAAAATTTCATGTTATGTTTGTCATCATTAAAAAGGGGGAGATTAGCGGCCCAAGGGTTCCGCCTAAGCTTCGATCTCTATTTTGATGATAACAAACATGTATTTAATATATGTGTGAAGTTTTGAGTTCAGGTTGAGGTTGTGATAAACACGTGAACTTCGCTCGAAGAATCGCGTAAATCGTCAAAAAAATGCTCGGATGTAGATTAAGTAGATTCTATGTAATATATCCCTATGATTTTATCCCAAGCCTATTTGTAAAGTTATCCAAGTCAAAACCTGGTAACAAAACCCATAAAAAAGCGTGTAACAAAACAAATGTAAAAATCAGCCTCAGCCTAGGTTCGATCGACCGACCGGTCGACCAAACAAAGCCAAAAACTAGCAGTGGCTAATTCGGTTGACTGATCGATCGATCGGACAACAGTGGAATTATTCGTGATCAAGTCGGTTGACCGAACATAGCTGTAGAAGGGCAGAACACCAGCGGTTGTTGGGCGGTCGGCGTCCAACGGGGAAAAAAAATGCCCCTCACCAAGC
Organism: Canna indica; assembly: GCA_034359265.1. NCBI lineage: Eukaryota > Viridiplantae > Streptophyta > Magnoliopsida > Zingiberales > Cannaceae > Canna > Canna indica. The sequence goes on along the minus strand of CP136894.1, from coordinate 44,217,082 downwards.
TTGACGTGTCGTTCCGTGTGAGGGGTTATAAATACCCCTCACAAACCTTCATTAACTCTTCTTAACCATTGACATAAGCTTCCAAAGAGAGATTTGTGCCTTCAAGCATGATTTGTTCGCGCTTGCTTCTCCTATCGACGATTTCTCTCAAGGGCTCATCTTCCCTCAACTCCAGATTCGATTTGACCTCAACATCTTGTGGAGTTGGAGGCATTGAAGGCTTGGAAAAGAGCTCTTAGTTCTGGTTTGTTGTAGCTCTTTTCATTGTAATTTTACTTGTTACTTGGACTTATTCTTCATTGATTAGCTTGCTAGGTGTGCTAGTGGAAACACTTAGGGTTTGCTTTATAGAATTATGTTTTGCCTAGGTGAATAATTTTGAGGATTTCGCAAAGGGTTGAGAACGAGTCCTCAGTTGTATTCAAAGGGAAACACAAAGTCTATAAAGGATTTGGTTAGAAATCCTTAGTGTTGAGCCAAGGTAGTGGAGTAGGCGGTTGGCTGAACCACTATAATCTCTTGTGTTTGCATTGCCTTATGCGATTTTTTATAATTGTGGTTCATACTTGCTAACGAACATCATTTAGTTGCACTTACTTTCGGCTAAAGTTGGAATTGATTTAAAAGAAAATACTATTCAACCCCCCCCCCCCGCTTCGAGTGTGAGTTTTCACTCAACATAGCCAAGGATTAGCTCCACACCTGGAGGGACCGCAGAGCAACAGATGCACCACCCCCTACCTAGTAGGAGTTTAGAGCTGCTATGGTGGAGAAGTACCTGCCGCTGAGCGTTTGGGACAGGCTGGCGAAAGAATTTGAGCTACTACATCAAATCGGCAGTATGTCAGTGATGGACTATGAGATGGAGTTCACTCAACTCTCGAAGTACCATCCCACCTTGTTAGCCACAGAGACCGCTAGGGTCAAGAGGTTTGTCGATGGGTTGAGGCCGCAGATCACTAGACTGATCCATTATATGGAGGACACCTCCTTTGCTCTTGTTGTAGATGAGGTGCTCTAGAAGGAGGCACTGGTACCGACAGACAGGCATGATGGACCCCAAAAGAAAAAGTTTTGGCCCTAGCACTTGGGGGGTCGTCCAGCTCACTCCGAGGGTACTCTTAGGATAGCGGATTCCCAACAGGGTGGAGGTCCTAACAGGACCAGTGACCACAGAGGTTCAGCACCAGGGGTGTCATCTATGGGTTCGCAACGGAGGCCTAGGCCGCAGCAGTGTAACCGATGTCATAGGAAGCACTGGGAACTTGTTGGGGACGTTTAGAGGTATGTTTCAGCAGTGGGAAGATAGGGCACTACATAAAGGATTGTCCTAGCAAGGGCAATCAGCAGCTTGATCAGACCAGAGGAAAGGCACCGATGTTAGTGGGTTCAGTTGCTCAAAAGGGTCAGACTCAAGGTGGAGGGCAGCGAGCTGGTGGTTCAGAGAGGCCCGTTGCACGGGTGTTCTCTATGAACCAAGAGGGCGCTGAGGCATCCAGGGTAGTAGTATCAGTTAACCTTGTTGTTGGTTCTGCAGTTGCATATGTCTTGTTTGATCCGGGTGCTACACACTCTTTTGTATATGCTTTGTTTGTTGCTTAGTTGACAGGGAAACTCTCTGTTTTTGAGTTGCCTCTTGTGGTGTCTACGCCTACGTGCATTTCTGTGCTGGTAGAGATAGTCTTTCGGGGCAGTGAGGTGGTCATTTGTGGGTACATGCTGATGCCCAAATTGATATTCCTACCGATGCTGGAGCTTGATGTGATTTTGGGCATGGACTGGTTGGTGAACCATTTCGCCTAAGTGGATTGCAGTGCTAAGACTGTGACATTCAGTAAGCCCGAATTACCCCAGTTTTCCTTCGAGGGTGTGGGAAGGGGAGACTTGTTGGTAGCCATCTCGACTCTCAAGGCCCAAAAGCTACTTCTGCGTGGATGCTAGTCCTTCTTGGCTTTTGTATCAGTGGAAGAGAGAGGCGGAGATGCGGCTAGAGATAACGAGGGGACGCCCGTGGTATAAGGGTTCTCTGATGTGTTTCCGGAGGAGTTGCCAGGGTTGCCTCCAGAGAGGGAGATTGAGTTCTGCATTGATTTGCAGCTCGGTGTGAAGCCGACCCGGAGGGCGTACTCGATTACTCTTATGATATTTTAAAGGGGCAAGTTCAGAGGGCCTTTCCCGAATACTCCCGAGTTTATTTATACTAGGATAAGTTCGGAGGGCCTTCCCGATTATCCTAGTATGTGTTGTTGCCTTAGGGAATGGTAAGCTTAGGCTAGTTGAGCTTCACCATTTGGGTGATGGCTGCCTCCGGGCAGGTGGTGGCCAAATGGCCTGATAGATAGTTACACTTCTGTGATCTTATTCGTGTATAGTTTGGATGTTATGCTATTGCTTATCTCTGTGATGCTTTATTGTGGGGGTCGGTAGAACTACTCACTGAGTTCTTTGAACTCTCCTGTTGTCGTTGTTTCATTTTGTACAGTCTGACCATTGAGATGGACTGGAGCACTTGGCGCAACATGAGGGTAGAGGAGCCGTATGATCTCATAGCATTCCTAGATAGGGTCGTAGTCGAGTCCTTTGGTAGTGTGTCACGCACTTTTGTTGGTCTTTTTGAGTTGTAGCCCTTGAGGGCATTTAGGTCATTTTATTCAGATTTTATTGTATTTTGTCTGTTGGACTTGATGTATTATTTTCGCATTTTTATTCGTCTGTTAAAACTAGTTTATGATGAACTCTGTTGTGATTTTAGATGAAATAAAAACTTGTTGAGTTCTTTCCGCTATTTGTTTATTCTTATGGTGTTGGCATGTGCATAAGTTAGGCTGCGGGGTATAGGTACGTATACCCTAGCCGGTCACTTGACCCTGTATTTGGGGCGAGACAATATGGTATCAGAGCATGTGGTTCGATCTGACTACGACATAGAGTTGTCACCGTATAGGACATTGCTAGCGTGTCGGTATACGGTAGGGGTATGCTATGAGATCAATGGGCTATGTCTGCACCTTAGCGTGTCTTGTGGTTAAGTTTGCAAAATGTTAGGGTGAATTGAATTGCCTAATTATGTTATTTTCTTTTCTTTCTGGTGATTCTAGATTGATGGAGGCCTTTTAGTGCCGCATAGAGCGGCAGTGGTAGTAACTCCATGCAGGGCCAAGGCCGAGGCTCGAGCAGAGGTTGACGGCGGGGCAAGGGTTATAAAAGTAGATGACTAGTTGAGGAGGAATTGGGATAGTCCCAGGGTAGCACAGCTTGAAGCCGTGAATGGCCCTGTTCTAGAGAGTGCACCATTTTTGGGGGCTACCTATGTATGGGTCTCTGGATTAGAGATCCTTGCAATGTCTGCTTAGTATCTTGAATGATTAATTGGGTCTCGCCATATAGTATAAATATTTATACTACCATGCCCAAAGACAACAACACATACTAGGATAATTGGGAAGGCCCTCTGAACTTATCCTAGTATATAGAAACTCGAGAGCAATCTGGAAATGCCCTCCTAACTTGCTCGACAAGATGCGTAGGGACAATCGGGATTCACCCATCCGAACTTGCCCCTTTGAGATATCATAGGAGTAATCGAGAAAGGCCCTCCGAACTTACTCCTAAAGGACATCACAGGAATAATCGGGAAAAACCCTCTCAACTTATTCGTTAACACCACCTCGGGGATAATCGGGTATGCCCTCCGAACTTATCCCACAAGGCTGAACCAGAACTATCGGGAAAGGCTCTCCGAACTTGTTCTGCAGGTTGGGAATTAGCCATCCAACTGCTCGGGCTTAGCCCGCAATCCAACTCCTCTACGAGCCTCTCCGCCATTCATAAAGATATGGTGCGCCATGACCAAAGTCAAGACTCTCCTACGGTGTCTTAGGGGTGATCTTATTGGAAAGTGTCACAACACTCCAAAACTCGACCCCAACTCATAAACCCGTAATGTCATGAACCCGTGTGGTTTTATTTTATTCAAAACTTATGTATTGGTTGATAACAGATTATGATGACCCTTAACCCAATTTTAATTGTGTAATTAAAATTTGAATCACCAATATTAGGGTTTAGTTTTAGGGTTTTGTTTTAGCTTACTGGTCTGCCATGTACTGATGTATATAACCCGAATCTAGTCTCCAAAGTGTATCCTATTTTCCCAAACTATATATTCTGGTCGAAACGATAGGTTACACGATTATATTCACAGAAATACAAACACCACAGCAAACAAACCAAAATCAGCACAGATTCATCATCTCAACATACAATTCCAGAAACATGAAATTTTCAGCATACCATAGAATTAATTCCGAAAATTAACAGAAATTAATCCCTAAATTATCATTAGGACAGAATACTAATTCCAAAAATTAATTCACATAAATCATGCTTTTAATAATGATTAACAAGAACCCACGACACTTAGATCAATAATCAAGTATTAAGATCAAGAACCCCCTTCTCAAGAATCCCTAATGCATAAATATCAAGATCTTAATCCTCCACATGATTTCTACCCAAAGAACCCATATTTAATTCTAAACATGCAATCCACATCGAACACCTTGAGGGCGACCCGGGTTTCTCCCTTGGCCGAGCACCCCTAGGTTTACCCTAGGGCTGCCGAGCCCCATAGGGGAGAGATTCGGGTCTCCCAAAGCACAAATTCGAAGAAACACGATAAGAACTCGAAGAATAAATCAAGAACAAAACATAACTACCAAGCCGCCAAGAACGGCTCCAAGAATCCGATTGAAATCCCGAAGAGAGAGGGTAAACCACTCACCTTAATTGGAAGAAAGATTAAGGAAGAAATCCCGGACGACGGCCCTCGAATCCGGCTTCAAAAGGGTGGCGGCTCGACTCAAGAAAAGGGGACAAGGGGCGGCGGCTCACTCCAAGTCGTCGGGTTTGAGAGAGGGAGAGAGGGGAAGGGGAGGGGCTACCTTCGGCTGGCTCATCACAGCTCGGCTCCAAAGGAAAGGGAGGAGGAGAGGAAGGGGAAGAGAAGGCAGGTGGCTCGGCTCGGCTCTGGGTGGTGGCGGCTCCAAGGGGAAAAGGGAAAGGGGCCGGGTTGGCGGCTGGCTCCCTTTCTCAATTCCTTGGGTGGCTCCAAAATAGGAGCCACAAGCCTTGGGGAGGGGGTTTTATACTTCCTCCTCAACCCTAACCCCTTAAATACCTTAATCCACAATCTCCATCCACCTTAAGCCACAACCAAACCACCCGCTAACCAGATAGACTTAATTAATTTAATTAAACTTATTCTAACAAATCACAAGCAATTAATTAAATACACCCACATGAACATAATTAACAATTATGCACACACAACATCAAATTAAATAATTTCAACTACCCAAGCCTAAAATTCATAAATTCATATTCTACTTACCCGAGCTTGCAAGCTCGCTCGGGACCATGAGTCGACTCGGCTCGAGCACTAACTAGTCCACTAGGCTGGCAAACACATATAAGAGGAAAAATAATAAATTTAAATATCTAGGATATTACATTTTGGGCGTGCACAGGTTGGGCATTACAAAAGGGATTGTCCTAGTAAGGGCAGTCAGCAGCCTGATCTGACTAGAGGAAAGGCACCGATGTCAGTGGGTTCCGTAGTGCAGAGCGGTCAAACTCAGGGAGGAGGCCAACGAGCTGGTGGTTCAGAGAGGCCCGCTGCACGGGTGTTTGCTATGAACCAAGAGGGTACGGAGGCGTCCAGGGCGGTAGTATCAGGTAACCTTGTTGTTGGTTCGGCAGTTGCATATGTCTTGTTTGATCCGGGTGCTATGCACTCATTTGTGTCTGCTTTGTTTGCTGCTAAGTTGTAAGGGAAACTTTCTATGCTTGATTTGCCTCTTGTGGTGTCTACACTTACGGGCATTTCTATGATGGCAGAGACAGTCTTTCAGTGCTACGTGGTTTTCGTTTGTGGGCATGTGTTGATAGTCGACTTGACATTCCTGTCGATGTTGGAGCTTGACGTAATTTTGGGCATGGACTGGTTGGTGGACCATTTCACCTCAGTGGATTACAGGGCTAAGACTGTGACCTTCAGTAAGCCCGGGTTGCCCTAGTTTACCTTCCAGGATAAGGGAAGGGGAGAGCCTTTGATGGCAATTTCAGCTCTTATGGCTCAGAAGCTACTTCTGGGCGGTTGCGAGTCTTTCTTGGCCTTTGTGTCTGTGGCAGAGGAAGGTGGAGGTGCGGCTAGGGACATCGGGGGAATGCCCATGGTGTGCGGGTTCTTTGCTGTGTTTCTAGGAGGAGTTGCCAGGGTTGCCTCTAGAGAGAGAGATCGAATTTTGTATTGATTTATAGCCAGGGGTGAAGCCGATCTCCATTCCACCATACCAGATGGCACTAACTGAATTGAGGGAGTTGAAATCCCAGTTGTAGGAGCTGCATGAGTTGGGGTTCATCCGCCTAAGGGTTTCTCCTTAGGGTGCTACAGTTCTATTTATGAAAAAGAAAGATGGATCCATGCGGATGTGCATTGACTATCGGTAGCTTAATATGGTAATGTTGAAGAATCGATACCCGTTGCCCATGATTGATGATTTGTTTGATCAGCTTCGCGGAGCTCAGTGGTTCTCTAAGATTGACCTACAGTCAGGGTATCATCAGTTGAGGAACCGAGATAGTGACATCCCTAAGACTGCTTTCAGGTCGAGGTATGGGCACTTTGAGTTCGTGGTGATGTCCTTCGGGTTGATTAATGCACCTGTAGCGTTTATGGACCTGATGAACCGGGTGTTCAGGGAATTCTTGGATAAGTTTGTAATTGTGTTAATTGATGATATCATGATTTATTCCAGCAGCAAGGAGGAGCATGCTGAGCACTTGCAGATGGTTCTAGAGACTCTCCGGGAGCACCGCTTGTATGCTAAGTTCTCCAAGTGTGGGTTCTGGTTGGAAAGTGTTGGGTTCCTTGGCCATGTGGTGTCCAAGGAAGGAATAAAAGTGGACCCTACAAAGATAGAAGCAGTTCAGAAATAGAGGAGGTCGACTAATATCACTGAGATCCGTAGTTTTATGGGGTTGGCAGGTTACTACAAAAAGTTTGTGGAGAATTTCTCCAGGATTGCAATGCCTTTGACTTGTCTGACCCAGAAGAAGGTCAAGTTCGAATGGGACAGTAAGTACGAGGAGAGCTTTCTGAAGCTCAAGGATCGCTTGACGTTAGTGCCAGTTCTAGCAATACCTTCAGGCTAGGGAGGATTTGTTGTTTATTGTGATGCCTCCCGGGTCGGCTTGGGTTGTGTGCTGATGCAGAATGGCATGGTGATAGCTTATGCCTCCAAGCAGTTGAAGGTTCACGAGAAGAATTACCCAACCCATGATCTTGAGCTGGCAGCGGTGGTGTTCGCATTGAAGCCGTGGCATCACTACCTTTATGGCGAGGCTTGTGAGATATACACTAATCATAAGAGCCTCCAGTATTTGCTCACCCATAAGGAGTTGAACCTGAGCTAGAGAAGATGGCTTGAGCTGTTGAAGGACTATGACTACACGATCATGTACCATCCAGGGAAGGCTAATGTGGTTGCTGATTCTTTGAGCAAAAAGTCTATGGGTAGTCTGGCGTATTTGGTGGTCAAGAGGAGGCTGTTGGTTCAGGATTTAGCCCTATGTTTGGATGGCGGGGCAGTCTTGTCAATATCATATTCTGGTGCGCTGGTGACTCACTTGAGGGTGCAGTCCACGTTGGTTGATATGTTGCGTGCAACGCATGAGGAGGATGCTTTCTGTGCTCTCACTAAGGATCTGGCCAGGAGAGGCGATGCTGATAATGGGTTCAGTGTGGACTTGGAGGGTGCTCTGAGGTTTAAGAACAGGATAGTGGTACCAGATATGGCCGAGGTTTGCAGGCAGGTGTTGGAGATGGCTCATCGGTCCACATACACTATGCACCCAGGAGCCACGAAGATGTACCGTGACCTAAGGCATAATTATTGGTGGAAAGGCATGAAAAGAGAAGTGGCCGAGTTTGTGCCTAAGTGCCTAGTGTGTCAGCAGGTGAAGGCTAAGCATTTGAAGACAACAGGGTTGCTCCAAAACCTAGAAGTACCAGAGTGGAAATGGGAGAAGATAACCATGGATTTTATGGTAGGATTGCCAAAGTCTGGGAAGAGCAATGATTCTATCTGGGTGTGTTGGATCACCTAACAAAGACTTCGCATTTTATACCAGTCAGGATGACCTTTTCAGCGGTGTTACTGTGATGATTATCTCAAATCGGGGTACTCAGTTCATAGCTCATTTTTGGTAGTTGTTCCAGGAGGCTTTAGGCACTCAGGTTCGATTCAGTATCGCATTTCACCCTTAGATAGATGGTCAGTCAGAGCAGACTATTCGGGCGCTGGAGGATATGCTGAGTGCATGTGTCCTAGACTTGGAGGGCAGTTAGGAGAGGCATTTACCTCTGATTGAGTTTGTCTATAATAACAGCTACCACAGCAGCATTGGGATGGCCCCATTTGAGGCATTGTATGGGCGGAGATGCAGGTCGCTCGTAGGTTGGTTTGAGGTAGGGCATTCCCTTATGATGGGACCTGATTTGGTGGAGGAGGTTGTGGAAAAAGTGAAGCAAATCACAAAGAGGCTGTTAGCAGCTCAAAGTCGCCAGAAGATGTATGCGAATGGAAAGGCCAGGGAGGTGCTAGACCGTCAAATCAGAAAATTGAGATCCAAGGAGATTCCCTTGGCTAAGGTCAGGTGGGAGCACCATTCCGGGCAGGAGGTCACCTGGGAGGTGGAGCAAGATATATGAGGGAGTGTTAGCCTTCATTGTTCGATGATTTGGTGAGTTCTTAATTTTTTTTTCTAAAATTTGAGGACGAATTTTCTTTAAGGAGGGAGGATTATAATATCCTCTTATGGTTTGTGTTTGTCAGCCTAACGGACTAGTTCGAGGTCGAGCCGAGTAGACTCATGCTCAGGTGCAAGCTTGCGAGCTCGAGTAAGTACGATATGAAATATGTGAAATAGGCTTGAATATTTTAATTTATTCAATTTGATATTTTGTATGCATAATTGTTTAATTGTGTCATGTGGATGTGCTTATTTAATTGCTTATGATTTACTATGGGATTAGAATAAGAATTAATTAAGTTAATTTAAGTTAGCGGGTTCGGATTCGGCTTAAGGTGGATGCGGGTTGGATAAAGGGTTTAGAGGGGTTAGGGTTGAGGAGGGAGTATAAAACGCCCTCCTCCCCTTGGCTTGTGGCTCCTATTTTGGAGCGACCCAAATCTTTTGATAAGAGGAGCCAGCCGCCAGCCAAGATGCCAGACGGGCCCCTTCTCCTCTCTCCTTCGTCCTCCCCTTTGGAGCCGAGCCGAGATGATTCTGCCGAAGCCAACACCTCTCTCTTCCTCTCTCCCTTTCTCCTCAAGCAGGCGGCTTGAGGTGAGCCGCCGCCCCCTCTATTCTCCTTCTTGAGTTGAGCCATCATCTTTTGAAGCCGGATTCGAGGGCCATCGTCCGGGATCGCTTCTAATCATCTTTCCAAATTAGGTGAGTAGTTTTACCCTCCTTCTTTCAGGTTTCTTCGAGCTCTTGAAGCCAATGTGGTTTCCAAATTCTCGACGTTCTTTTTGTGTGTCGTGTTTGAGGAGCCCTAAACCCTTCCCTATGGGGTTCGGCAACCCTATGTCGGCCCTAGGGGTGCTCGGCCAAGGGTGGAACAAGGGTGCCCTCATGGTGTTCGATGGAATGCCTAAGTGAGGGATCTTGATTATCTTGTAGTTTATATCTCCAATTGATGTTTGAAATGAGTTCTTTTATGTTCAAGCATGCTTAGTATTAAATATGTGATTTTAGATAAAAATCATGTTTAAGAAAAATTGAATCTTGAGGTTGATGCCATGAGGGTTCTTGATCTTAATGCTTGTTCTTGATATTGTTAATGTTTGTTAATCTTGTTGTTATGCATGGAAATTATGAAATTTATCTCAAGATTTATATTCTGTTCAAATGATAATTAAGGGCTTAATTTATGGAAATTTCGGATTTATTTTCTTTATGCTATGCTGAAATTTGATGTTGCTGAAATTGCATGTTGAAATGATGATTCTGTGCTTTTTTTGAATTATTTACTGTGATGTGGGTAATTATCTGAGCATTATCATGTAACCTATCATTTCGACCAAAAAATATAGTTTGGAATCATAGGACACACTATGGAGATCTGATTCGGATTAGATACATCAGTTTCGGGCAGAACAGTAAGCTAAAACAAAACCCTAATTGTGGTGATCTAAATTTTAATTGCATAATTAAAATTGGGAAAGGGGTCAGCATAATCTGTTATGAACCAACATGAGAAGTTTATGAATGAATTAAAACCACACGGGTTTAGGACATTACAGGTCTAGGAGTTGGGGTCGGGTTTTGGAGTGTTGAGACACTTTCCAATAGGATCACCTCTAAGACACCGTAGGAGAGTCATGACTAAGGTCATGGACACAGTAGAGGAGCCGGATTGTGGGGTAAGCCCATGAGGTTGGATGACTAATTCCCAACCTGCAGAACAAGTTCAGATGGCATTTCCCGATTGTTCTGGTTTGGCCTCGAGGGATAAGTTCAGAGGGCCTATCCGATTATCCCCGAGGTGGTTTTAAGGAATAAGTTCGGAGGGCCTTTCCCAATTATTCCTGTGATATCTTTTAAGAGTAAGCTCGGAGGGCCTACCCGATTACTCTTATGATATTTTAAAGGGGCAAGTTCGGATGGGCGAATCCCGATTGTCCCTACGCGTCTCATGAAGCAATCTTGGAGGGCCTTTCCCAATTGCTCCCGAGTTTTTTTATAATGGGATAAGTTTGGAGGTCCTTCCCGATTATCCTAGTATGTGTTGTTACCTAAGAGCATGGTAGGCTTAGGCCTGTTGAGCTTCACCGTTTGGGTGATGGCTGCCTTCGGGCAGGTGGTGGCTAGATGGCCTGATAGATAGTCATACTTTTGTGACCTTATTCTTGTATAGTTTGGATGTTATGTTATTGCTTATCTTTGTGATGTTTTATTGTGGGGGTCGGTAGAACCTCTCACTGAGTTCTTTGAACTCACCCATTGTCGTTGTTTCATTTTACAGAGCCTAATCGTTGTGGTGGGCTGGAGCACTTGGCGCAACTAGAGGGCAGAGGAGTCGTATGATCTCAAAGCAGTCCTAGATAGGGTCCTAGTCGAGTCCTTTGGTAGTGTGTCATGCACTTTTGTTGGTCTTTTGATTTGTAGCCCTTGAGGGCATTTGTGTCTATTCAAATTTTATTGTATTTGGTTTGTTGGACTTGATGTATTATTTCCGCATTATCATTCTTCTGTTAAAACTGGTTTATGATATACTCTGTTTTGATTTTAGATGAAATAAAAACTTGTTGGGTACTTTTCGCTATTTGTTTTTTCATATTGTGTTGGCATGTGCATGAGTTAGGCTGCGGGGTATATGTACATATACCCTGGCCGATCACGTGACCCTGTATTTGGGGTATGACAAGGAGGCAGTAGAAAAGGTAAAGCTAATCAGGGAGAGGTTTTTGGCAGCTCAGAGCCGCCAGAAGATGTATGCTGATGGAAAGGCAAGGGAGGTAGAATTTTCTGAGGGGGACATGGTGTTCCTCAAGGTGTCCCCTATGAAAGGCGTAGTGAAGTTTGGTAAGAAAGGAAAGCTGAGCCCTAGGTTCATTGTACCGTTTCCTATTCTCAGGCGTAGGGAGCTGTGGCATATGAGTTGGCCTTACCTCCTAGTATGGACCGAGTGCATCCAGTATTTCATGTATCCATGATAAAGAAGTATGTTCGGGATGAGTCCCATGTGATTGAGCCTAACGCAGTGGAGGTGGATTTAGCAGTCTCTTATGGGGAGTGACCAGTTGATGTGCAAGACCGTCAGATCAAGAAATTGAGGTCCAAGGAGATTCCCTTGGTAAAGGTCAGGTGGGAGCACCATTCCGACAGGAGGCCACTTGGGAGGTGGAGCAGGATATGAGGGAGCATTATCTTTCGTTGTTTGATGATCTGGTGAGTCATTAAGTTTCTTTTTCTGAAATTTGATGACGAATTTTCTTTAAGGAGGGAGGATTGTAATATCCTAGATATTTTTTATTTATTAGATCTCCATTTATGTTTGTGTTTGTCAGCCTAGTGGGCGAGTCCAAGGTCGAGCCGAGTCGACTCATGGTCCGGTGCGAGCTTGCGAGCTCGGCTAAGTAGGAATTTGAATTATGCATTTCTTTTCTTGATTGGATAAATTTATTTAATTTTGTGTTGCGTGTGCATAGTTAATAATTTATGTCGCATATGGGTGTGCATGTGTTGGATGTTTATGTGGAGCATGGGGTTAGATTGGGCTTAATCAAGCTTGGTTGTGTTAGCGGGTTGAGAAGTTAGTGGGTTTGGATCCGGGTCGAGGCGGATGAGGGTTAAAGGAGGTTAGTGTTGAAGGGGTGGGGAAGGAGTTATAAAATTCACCCCCCCTAGGGCTTGCGGCTCCCTATTGGAGCCGCACAAGCCAATTGTGTGACCCGAGGTTACGTAATATATTTATTTTGGTGCAACGCACCGGATTGGGAGTTAGTCGGGTCGAGTCACGAAATCGCCACGAGTAGAAGTTATAATTTAAGCCTTATAAAATTTTATTTGATAAATGTTCCCTCCTTCTTAATCATAAGATGATTTAGTAGAGTTGAGCCCGAAATCATGCTCGTGGATCATGTCGGGGCTCGAATCGGGCTCGGATCGAGTCTAGTAGGGGCTAAGTGAGTGGAACGGGCAAAATGGTTAAGGGAAAAGTGAGGGAATAAATCCCTCATCCCCCTAGGAACTATGCGGTTCATCATTGGAGCCGCATGCAGCCCGAGAAGCAAGAGGGAGGAGGGGAAAACTTGGGGACGGCGCCGGATTCGTGCCGCCGTCGAAAAGATCGAGATCGTCGTCGCTCATCCATTCTTCTTCCTTGATCAAGGTGAGTGATCGAACCTCGGTTAGTAGGGTGAGGCGTGTGGCCGAACCATGTAGAAGCGATGAATCGAGATTTTGTGCGTCGTTTCTTGTCGATCGATGGTGTTTCTTGAATTCCTAAATCATGTTCTTCAACGATGTATGGATTCTCATTTAGATGTTCAATTTTCTTGATGATTAGGACCGGCCGCATGAAAGAAGAAAGGGGAAAGGTCATGCTGAATTTTTCTCCAATTTCTTAGAGTGGTCAAAAGCCCTCGGATCGAGTTTTTCTCACGATTGATGACTTGACTCCTCCCAACCATGGCCGGGACCTTTGTCCCTACCCTGGTTGCTCTCAGCCGAGCATGAGCAGCCTTGGGTAGGCTCGGCCGAGTAGGTGTGAGGAGGGGAAAAAGGGCTCGAGTTGTTTCACATTCACATATAGGGTATTAAATCCTTGATTTCATATGGATCACTCAATTATTATATGAAATGTTAGTATTGATAGATTGAGAACATCATGCTATAAGGAAATGTTCTTGATAGTGTACATATGGTTAGAATTTTGTATGGTATATCATCTTAAGAAATTTCCTCCATTAATTTTACTAGTATTGAATTTTTACTTTGTTAGTTCAATTATTACCTTGCTGGAATTTATTGATTAAATGCAGAATTTAATTACCTTATTGTTGAAAGCATGTTGTTATTTATGGTAGTAGCTGTAGAATACTTCACTTATAACTTATGTGCTGTGACATATTTGTATTCGGACATTTCTACGCTAATGACATGTAATTTACACTTAAGGAATCTGGCGAATGATGCTAGATACTTATAAGGAAATTATATGGTGTTTACATTATCGGGAAAACTTGAATGCAGACAAGCTAGGTTTCACACCTAGTAAATAATCAGCGGGCATTAGTGTGCGGCTAGTATGACCCGGAACGAGGGGGCCGGATACGGGAGAATGCCCGGGGTTCAAATAAAGAAACTTTAGAACACTTTGCTTGTGTATTTTGATTGCGATGGTCGACTAATGCTTGACTCGGTAGGTGATTAGGGTCTTGAGATTGCACCAGCGGGCAAGCTAGGTGTTAGACCTGGGTGGCAGAGGGTCTTGAGATTCCGTCAGTGCGCCACGCTAACGGTAGACCCGAGATGGGTGGGACTAGCTATCTCTAACCTGGTGGAATCCTGAGACTAGTTGACCATCCTAGTCGACGGCCCGATGATTGTTTTGACTTTCCTTATGGGATATGTGGGTCATGCGGCCGGATCATTATTTTGTGGTAAAGGCCGGGCAGAGCTGAGCCACCAGTTCTCGAACAAATTCTAGTGGCCGAGTGTTGCCCAGTCTGGTAGGGCCATTTTGGCCGATTGTATGGTTTATGCAGGATGGCCTTTGGGCTGGTCATCACATCATGACTAGATTAGATCCCTAAATTTATAAATTACTGACTTATATGCATGTTGTTATTGGGGATTTATATGGATGTTCGGAAGGACCGCTCACTGAGTCCCATGTGGACTCACGGTTTATTTCTCTTGTTTTTGTAGAGCCCGACCAGTGAGGAGAGGCTTGGAGTCATGGTGCAGCTGGAGTGCATGCGGTGGCGTGGATCTCGTAGCAGTGTCCAGTAGTCGTAGTTGTGATGTCTAGGGTTGTTTTTTTTACACTGAATGGTGTTTAAGTTGAAAACATGTATTTGACTTTTAACTCGAGTTGTTCTTATGAGTTGGTTTGTTTTACGACTCTTTTAAAATTGTTCAAAACTTTTTCTTTAAATAAAAGTTGCGCCGTTGTTCTCCTACTTGTATGTTTAATGGTTGGTGTGTTTCTTTGTATTTTGCTATTCAGTGTATGTGGTTGGGTAACACACACCCTGGCCGGTCACGCGGCCCTGAGTTGGGGCGTGACAAATTGAGAGAAGAGAGGAGCCGCCAACCGCCGCCCCTCCCTTCCCTCTCTAGGAGCCGCCAAGCAAGCCCAGCCGCCGAAGCCAAGCCCTTCCCCTCCTTCTTCCTTTCCCTTGGAGCTGAGCAGTGAGCCAGCTGCCTAAGCCAAGCCCCTCTTTCCCTCTCTTCCCCTCTCTTGAAGCCGGCGGCTTGGAGAGGAGCCGCCGCCCCTCTTCTCCCTTGTTTGAGCTGAGCCGTCACCTTTTGGAGTCAGATTCGGAGGCCGTCGATCGGGATTCCTCCTCTAATCCTTCTTCCTATTCAAGTGAGTGGTTTTAGCCCTCCTTTCTAGGGTTTCCTCGTGTTCTTGAGTCGGTTTGGGCGGTGTTCTTGTTTCTTGTGTTTTTTCGTCAAATCACGAGTTTTGATCGCCGAATCTTGTGTCAACTTGTGGGACAAAACCCGAGGATTCCCCTTTGTGGCGCGGCAGCCATAGGAATATCCTAGTGGTGCTCGGCCAATGTGGAAGAAGAGGGTGCCCTCAAGGTGTTCGATGAAATGCCTAAGTGAAGTGTATAGGTTATCTTGCTATCTATGATTCAATTTGTTTATCAATTTGGATGCTTATAATATTGATGCATGCTTTGATATAAATTCTGTGTTTTTTTTTAATTTATCATGGGTTTCAAAGATGAGATTTGATCTTGATGGCATAGGGTTTTCTTGATATAAATTCTTGATCTAAAAGGTTGGTTCTTGCTTAAAGATTGTTGTAATGCTTGTTAATCTTGTTTATCAAATATGATTTTATGAGATTTATCCTAATGCTTATAACTCTGATGTGATGGTAAATTAGATATTTTTATTCTGTGAATTTTCGGATTTATTTCCTTAATATGCTGAAACTCCATTATGCTGAAAACTTCATCCTGAGTTGATGAATCAGAGCTGATTTTGAGATCTTGTGTATGATGTGCATAGTTTATTTAATATAGTAATGTAATCTATCATTTTGACCAGAAAACATAGTTTGGAAACATAGGACACACTCGGGAGATCAGATTCGGGTTAGATACACCATTTTGGGGCTCAAAAGTAAACTGAGAATAAAACCCAAAAACAAAACCCTAATGTTAATGATAATAAATTTTAATTTCATAATTAGAATGCAAGGGGCACCATAATCTATTATGAACCTACAAATAAACATTATGCATGAAATAAAACCTCACGGGTTTATGACATTACGGGTCTAGGAGTTGGGATCGGGCATTGGGTGCTATGGAGTTTTCCCAATAGAGACAACCCTAATACACCGTAGGAGATACTTAACTTAGGTCATTTCGTGCCATATCTTCTTGAATGGCAGAGAGGCTCGATTAGGAGCCGGATTGCGAGCTAGGCTCGGAAGGTTGGATGGCTAATTCCCAACCTGTGTAACAAGTTCGGATGGGCAAATCTCGATTGTTCCTGCGTATCTTGTGGAACATGTCCGGTCGGGCAAATCCCAATTGTTCCCAAGATTCTATATTTAAAGGAATAAGTTCGGATGGGTGAATCCTAATTATTCCTACGTTATCTTTTGGAACAAGTTCGGATGGGCAAATCCCGATTATTCCCGAGTTGCTTTTAAGGAATAAGTTCCGACAGGCAAATCCTGATTATTCCAGTGATATCTTAAAGGGGCAAGTACAGACGGGCAAATCCCGATTGTTCCTTAGCAACTTGTGGAGCAAGTTCGGATGGGCCAATCCTGATTGCTCCCGAGTTTTCTTTATATTAGGATAAGTTCGGATGGACCAATCCCGATTATCCTAGTATGTGTTGTTGCCTTAGGGCATGGTAGGCTTAGGACTGTTATAGTTCACTACTAGAGTGATGGTTGCCTTCGAGCAGGTGGTGGCCTGATAGCTAGTCACACCCTCGTGACATTATTCATGTTTGAGATAGGTGTTTTGTTTCTGCTTTATCTCTCTGTTGGTTTTTCGTGGGGGTTGGTAGTACTGCTCACTGAGTTCGTTTGAACTCTCCTGTTGTTATTTGTTTTTCTTTTGCAGAGCCTGATCAGTGAGGTGGGCTGGAGCACTTGGCGCGGCTAGAGGGCAGAGGAACTACATTGATCTCTTAGCAGTCCTAGTTAGGGGTCGTAGTCGAGTTTTTGGTAGTTAGTCATGCACTTGTGTTTTAGTATTTTAGAGTTGTAGTACCTTGGGGACATTCATGTCTTTATGTCAGATTTCATTTGTAAATGAACAAGTTGAATTTGATTTATTATTTCCACACTTTATTATTTTGCTAAACTTACTTATGATAAATTGTGGTTCGGTTTTCCTTTTGAAATAAAACTCGTTTATTCTTTTCGCTATGTTTTGTTGTTGAGTTGGCATGTGCGTGGGTTAGGCAGCAGGTTATAGGCACGTATACCCTGGCCGGTCACGTCACCCGGAGTTGGGGCGTGACAATCAAGCACAAGCAAGAATCGAATTGAGCAATCAAGATAGCAATGCAAACACGAAATATATAGTGGTTCAGCCAACACAGCCTACTCCACTACCTTGGCTCCTCACCAAAGATTTTAAACCTTAACACTTTATAGATTGATAGTTTTTCTAAGAATACAATGAGGACTTATCCCTCAACCCTAGAGGGGAGCCTCAACACCTATTCTCTAGCAAAAACAACAATCTACAAGACACTAAGGTGTTTACACGCACACCTTGCAAGCTACCCTTAAAATCGATACAAAACAATAGGAAAACATTATAAATGGAGCTTAAATGAAAAGACAAACTTGGTGAAGCTCCAACGCGTCTCCCCCGAGCACTTCAAGGCTTTGAGTATGGATTTCTCGGTGAAGACCAAGCTTGATGAAGTGGGAAGGGATTGGGAGTATGGAAATGGATATTAGGACTTTAGATCAACTCCTTTAGGCTTGTAATATCTAACGATGGGCTCAATGAAGTTTTCAACAACTAGTGAGGAGGTTTATGATGGGTATTTATAACCCCTCACTCGGCTAGGGCACCGCCCGTTTGAAGGCCCACTCGAAGGCCAGTCGACCAACCGATCGACCGCCCTAGTGACCGGAGCACTCTGTGCATTCCGGGCTTCGGTCGGTCGATCGCCCCTGCGACAGAACTGGGGAATCGGCCTTTTTTGTTGATTTCTTTGCACGATGTTCATTTTCGAGTTTCATCTTCGAGTTTTGACTTCGAATATATTACAAATAGGTTGACTAAAAGCCTTAGAAGAATTTTACAATCATTTCAAAGTTCTAGACCTAACTTCCAACTCGATTGCCTCAAGTCGTCTACTTGAATCTCGCAATTTTTTCGTAACTTTCCGACGAACTTCGCGTGTGCATCGATCGCTTAACCTGAGGTTAAGCACTTAATAAACTCATTAGAATAAGTTTGTTATCATCAAAATCAAGATGGTGACCAAGGTTGAAAAACTTTAGGCCAACAAGAACGTTAGTATTTCGCTACGCGACGA
This sequence comes from Canna indica, assembly GCA_034359265.1. NCBI lineage: Eukaryota > Viridiplantae > Streptophyta > Magnoliopsida > Zingiberales > Cannaceae > Canna > Canna indica. The sequence continues at coordinate 44,198,743 of CP136894.1, read as the reverse complement.
CCTACCACAAATGTCAAATTATTGAATAGAAAATGGTAAGGCAAACTATGGAGGGGTTATTGGTGGGTAATACGGCGGTGAATAATTAATTGGCCGAGTGGTGGCTGAGCGGGTGCTACCAAGTGTGCACCGAGAAACGTAGACTCTGTCGTATTTATCCGAGTAATCCACCTCTTTACAAATATATAAATCAGTCAACTAAGTGGGTGTGTTTGTGGATGTACATGTGATGGCCGAGTAGTGCGCAACGCGCACGAGTTAATTTTGGGCCGAGTGGTGCGCAGCGCGCACTAGTTGATTCTGGGTTCAGATTTACGTCAGTGAGCCACGTCGACTACTAACCCGAGTGGCATTGGTCGGAGGGCCTTTCCCGACCAAGTTTTGGCAACTGATACTAGAGGGCCTTCCTAGCTTAGTGAGCCTGGGGCAGGGAGTTCTCTAAGGTGGCTAGCCTAGTGAGCAACCTACTAGTCGTAGGCAGTAATTTTGAGGTTGGTTTATTTGGGCCGAATTGTGCTGAGAGGTGCGTGTAGCGCACGAGATGATTAATGCAAACCATTGTTATGTTTCATTTCAGTTGCGTGAGCATTAAATTATTTACTGTATTTATTTATGTGGATTCTCTTAGTGATGGTCAAGATGACCACTCATTGAGTTCCTTTGAACTCGCCATTCTTTTCTTGGCATTGTTTTGTAGAGCACGATCGTTGAGGTATGGCACAGCGGGTGGCGGCAGACTCCGATGGCGGTCTTGTGAAACATGTTGGTGTAGTCGAGTCTTGTTCAGTCTTGTAGTTTATTTTGAGCATGAACTTGTGTCGTATTAATACTAGAACTTTGGATATGTACCTTATATATGGGGTTTGATACTTGGATTGTTACCTTTATAGATAAATGTTTATGTTGTGTTAATCTGAGTTGTTAAATTGCATGCTTGATATGGTTATATGGTCTCGGCTTCGGGTGCTTGTCCGCACTCTAGCCGATCACGTGATCCAGTTTTGGGACGTGACATTTACTTTCCCATCCGTGTTGCAAACTCAGCTGAAACAAAGGAGTGCGTAGTACCTAGATCAAACAATACAAAAGCCATAATTGAGTAAACCACGAGTGTACCTATCACCACTTATTTCAACAACTCAGCGCCATCCCAGGTAAATGCAAACACTTGCGCCGAAGCCCTCCCTGAACCACTGTCACATTGCTCCTTTCCCTGAGGTTGACCCCTCTGAGCCACTATTGCCACTAACCTGAAGTGGTTTGCGGTCCTTGTGAAAAAGGAAAGTAGACTAGGCAGTCTCATCAGCAATCACAACTAGTAGCTACATCAAAACCTCTGGAGCTTCTTCACTTGGATCTTGTTGGTCCCATGTAGGTTGAAAGTATTGGTGGTTAAAAGGATGTTCTTGTCTGTGTAGATGATTTCTATCATTTTATTTGGACTGAATTCCTAAGAGAGATGTCCAATGCTTTTAGCATTTCTAAATCTCTATGTTTGAGACTTTAGAATAAGCAAGAACTCCCTATTCTGAAGGTGATAAAAATAAGGAGTGATCATCGAAGTGATTTTGAGAACATTTTTTCTCTGAATTTTGTGATGAAAATGGTATATTGCGTGAATTTTTTGCTCCAAAGACTCCTCAACAGAATGGTGTAGTTGAAAGGAAGAACCGTACTATCCAAGAGATGGCTCGTGTTATGCTTAATTCCAAGTAGATTTCTGAAAGATTTTGGATTGAAGCCATCAACAGAACTTGCTACATCATAAATCGAGCTTATCTCACACCAAGATCTACTAAAACTCCTTATAAATTATGGAAGCGTAGAAAACCTAACCTTACATATTTTCATATTTTTGGTAGCAGGTGCTATGTTCTAAATGATAAGGAATACCTTGAAAAAATACAAAGCAAAAGTGATGAAGCCATATTTATTGGCTATTCCAAAAATAAAAAAGACGTACCGAGTCTATAACAAACGCACTCAAACTATGATAGAGTCACAAAATGTGAAGGTTGATGACTCTCAAATATGCCAGATCCTACTAGCTGATGAGAAGGCAGTTTCAACTATTGATAAGACTACTGATAATTCCTCCAAGGCCACTGAATAGTCAATTGAAACTGCTAATTCAACTGACCGTGAAACTGACACTGAATAGGAAGATGAAAGGGATGATTCCATAGTTGAAAAATCTGCAAGAACACTCAAGAATCATCCTCTACAAAATGTAATCGGAGATGTACATGTGGAGTTAAGACCAATAATCAATCCAAGAAAAGTCACCAGGATATGATTAGGTACTCTTGCTACACTTCCACTGTAGAACATAAAAATGTCAAGGAAGCCTTGAAGGATGATTTTTGGATTTCTACTATGCAAGAAGAGTTGCAACAGTTCGTCTAAAATGATGTTTGGGAACTCGTCTCAAGGCCAGAAAGTGCCAATGTTGTTGGAACTAAATGGGTGTTTAAGAACAAGACTGATGAAGTTGGAAACATTACAAGAAATAAAGTCCGTCTTGTTTCTCAAGGCTTTAACGAAATTGAAGGTTCGAACTATGATGAAACCTTTGCACCAGTTGCAAGATTGGAATCCATCATATTACTTCTGGCCTTATCCTGTTGTATGAAGTTCAAACTATTCCATATGGACATTAAGACTGCCTTCCTTAATGGATTTCTCAATGAAGAAGTCTATGTGGAACAACCAAAAGGCTTTGAAGATCTTGCTCATCCTGACCATGTGTACAGATTGAAGAAAACTTTATATGGGCTTAAGTAGGATCCTAGAGCTTGGTATGAAAGACTCACCCAGTTCATGCTTTTGAAAGGCTACAGTCGGCTGCGCCCTAAAACTTAGGGTTTCGGCCCTCCGTCGGACCTATGTCCAGTGTCCGATAATGGACATTGGACGCCGACGCTAGAGTCCACTGGATTCCGGCGCGAGAACAGTTGACCTAGGGTTTTATTAAACCCCTAATCAAAATTTATTAGGGTTTAATTAAACCCTAATAAAATTTGATTAGGGTTTAATTAAACCTTATATATTAATATGTTGTTAGTTTTTAATTTTTAATTTTTATTAGTTTAATTATTAATTAGTAATTAGATTATTGTTAATTAATATGTTAATTGTTAGGTTAATTGTTATTAGTTAATTAATTAAGTGTTATTGTTATTAGTAATTAGATTAGGTTATTTATATTAATGTTAATTTGATTAGTAATTGTTTAATGTTAATTAGATTAGTAATTGTTTAATGTTAATGTTAATTAGATTTAGATTAACTTTAATATTTTTTTAAAGTTAATTAAATTTAGATTTAGTTTTAGGTTATATATGTTAATTAATTTTAATTTAGATTAATTAGATTAATTTTAATTTAGATTAATTAGATTAATTTTAATGTTAATCTTTAGATTTAGATTAATTAGAATCGTCCACTTTGTACTAGCGCTGGAATCGTCCACATTGGACTCGCGCCGGAATCATCCACTTTGGACTCGAATCGACATCCAAAAATTTAGAAAATAATCATCTATCTGACGAGTTGATACATTTTACGTACGTATCAATGAGTCGGATATGATTTAACAAAACCTTAGATACGTTCGGGGGTTGTATGTTCGTGTAAAATAAGTAGATGATCTTTTATACGATGTACAACCCTTGAATTGTCCCTGATTGGATAATTTGGGAAAAAAGTTATTTGTATTGCACTTAGTTTTTTCTTTTAACCGTTAACTCATTAATTCTTAAATGTTGGCTATTGTATCTCTCTTGTTCTTCGATACGCGCTCAGATGATATGCGTATTCGGAGAACTGTAGTGAGATGCTGGTGAAATTTAGAATGAAGTTAGCGGTTAAAAGAAATACTTTGTGTAATATGAATAACATAAATCCTGAATAGAATAGGACCATCTCACCTAAAGACATTAACTGAAGATATTGTCAATGATTGACAGAATCATGTCGGGCGATCGAAGTTGGATGTACCGATGTCTTGATCATGGAGATTTAACGAATGAGTTTCGATTAGCCATAACTTAGTTCCTAAATTTCTCCTATTCGAATCAGAAATTCGTTAGCATCGGTGATAAAATTTGATGTTTGTGCCATATTTCCTTGAATGGATAATTTTTGGATCGGAAAACTATCATTCTGCATTTGTATAGCAAAGGATTTGCACCAAGATATTTTCTATGGACTTGTCACGGGGAGTCATGTGAAGTCGGGACGTCGAGCAATCCTGTCATTCAGACACATGGTGAATCTTCCTCTCCTGGTGTTTCTTCATCCAGTCCATCTAATCCCTATAGAACTATGATACTTGATAGTCTTGGGGATCAATTCTAGCTGAATGATAATGTCGATTGGCCAGTTACTGAGACGACAATGCCACCAGATACTATAGCTGTTGATGTCACAGAAGTACAACATGCAGTAGAGATTGAATTACCGAATAAAGAAGCCGCAAAATTTTACGAGATGTTACAAGCTGCCAATGAACCTTTGTATGAGAATTGTCCTAAATACACTAGGTTTTCGGCAATGATGCAACTCATGAACATCAAGGACGATTGTAATATCAGCGGGGTTGTGTTTGATCGGATTGTGGGATTGAATAATGGAATGCTGCCTACTAATAAAAAGTTTGAGCCAACTTTTTATAAGACTAAAAAATCGATGAGAAAATTAGGGCTTGTATACGTAAAAATACACGCGTGGCAATATAACTGCATTTTATATTATAAAGAAAATGTGTAGTTGGATAAATGTCATGTGTGTGAACATCCTCTTTACAAGGAGAAGAAATCGCTCCGATAGAAAAATATCCCGTTTAAGGTGCTTCGGTATTTTTCACTGACACCGAGGCTTCAAAGATTATTCATGTCGTAAAAGATAGCCCCCCTACATGAGTTGGCATGCAAGAAGTCGTAGTGATACAGTAATGACTCATCCATCCGATAATGAAGCATGGAAACATTTGGATATATGTTATCCTTCATTTGCTAGGGATACTAAAAATATCAGATTGGGATTGTGCACGGATGGTTTTAATCCGTTTGGTCACTCTACAACTCCTTATTCAGTTTGGCCAGTACTACTAATAGTTTATAATTTGTTGCCGTCAATGTGTATAAAAGATGAATTTATTTATCTTTCAATGATTATTCCGGGTCCTAAGGGTCTACGAAAAGAAATTGACGTATTTCTCAAACCCCTAATAGATGAATTGAAAACATTTTGGGCTGAGGGAGCTATCACTTATGATTGTCATCGGAAGCAAAACTTTAATTTAAAGGCCGTGGTCTTGTGGAAAATCAATGATTTCTCGGCCTACGACATGTCTATGAACATAGAACCTAAGGAAAATATGGATGCATGGACCAAGGAAAATATGGATGAATGGACCCAAGAACAAATTAATAAGTTTCAGTTAAATGTTAAGGCAACAAATTGCATATATTGTTCTTTGGAAAGTAATATTTTTGAAAACTAGATGTAGAGGAGACGGTAAAATCTCAATCTACGACCAGCTCTGATACCAAATATTGGAGAAATGGCCACACTATAGGGGGGTGAATAGTGTGTTATCTAAATCTTTTTGCCTAATTCAATTTTTTGATTTTAATCATTTTCTTACAACTTAGACAATTCACAATTAGATGATTAAATATGGAAGCGATAAAATAAAGCAGTCTAGCAAAAGCAAGAAGAACAATGCTAACACAAAAGAATTTATAGTGGTTCGGCCAACCGCCTACTCCACTACCTAAGACCCGTGCTTAGGAATTTACACACAAATTGCACTAAATTAAGAGTGGCTTACGATTGAGGACTTTACACTAGAAAGACCATACACTTCCTTCGAAGGCACTTCCATAGCCGGATGTATCCACCTTCAGACCAAGTGTGCTTTCCCACCTCAATTCCTAAGAACAACTCCTAATCTAGTTTTACACAAATGACTTTACACCTTGAACACCAAGGTTACCACAAACTCGCTAGACCCTATACAAGGTCTATTATGGAATCAAGTTAATACAATGAAAAACAACCCAAAAAAAAACTTTAATCACAAGAAGAGAGAAATGAGGACTTATCACAATAGGATCACCTCTTCTTGTTGAGTCTAGCAAACTTGAAGGACCCTCCAATGATGAACACTTGAGATTGTGGGATCAAGTGGTAAGTTTTGAAGATTTGATCAAGAGAGAACTTAGAAGATGCTTAGGATCACTCTTTGAGGCTTAGAGGCATCAAAAAACCATGTGGGAGAGAGTTTTGGGTGGGTATTTATAACCCCCCAAACTCAAGGTGCCATAAACAGGCATTTTTCTGCCCGTTGGCGACGCTTGGTCGCTTGCCGGTTGACGGACTGATCGATCACCCAAGTGACTGTGGCAATCTGCCACTTTTGGGCACACGTCGATTGACCGACTGGTCGACCGAATTGGCTACTGCCAAATTTTGGTAGCATTCGGTCAATCGACCGATCGACCGAACTTGGGCTGGAAACTTCTTCTTTGGATCTTCTTGTTGCGCACTTTGTTTTCGTGTTCCGGCCTTCAGCGTGCGTCAACTTAGAGAGCTTTCCAGATGTTCTCTAGACTCGTCCAAGAGGTGCACGCGTCCAACTCCTGTGAGTCGTCATAAATGTATGTCGTATTGAGATCGATGTTGCAAACTGTGAAATCGGCTTTTCTCTTTTATCGAACCTGCGACCTTCATGCTTCAAGAACTCGGTTAGATAGACTTGGTTTGTTATCATCAACATAATCATGAAGAGAGTAGACCACGAAGCAAAAAACCTTCGGTCAACAAGGTGGGTCGACCCTTAGGGAACCCAAGGGAGCTGAACCCTCTTTCCCACTAGGGCACTCGGATAGAGGAGGTAGGCCAGCCCTAGGGTACACAGCTAGGGTAGCTAGGTCGGGCTTAAACTGCGCAGGGTAGTTAAGCGATGTTGCATTGTTTTCATGTTATATATGTTTCTTTTTCTTACGATGATTGGACGTGTTATATCCTATTTCATGATTGTTTATTTACACTGTAAAATCATGATTTGTGAGCACTATTTCCATATATATCTGTGTGGTTGTGATGTATGGTAGGAGGAGGTGGAGGTTGAGGTATGCCCTAGACATACCCTTATTTACCTGTTGTTAGCACATCTTGTTTTTATGCTTATATACTTATGTGTGTGTTGTCGTGATGTGCTTGTTGCATTTCCCGGAAGCCTCGCTGGTGAGGGGAGGGTATGCCCCAAAGAGATAGCGTTGGACTTATTCCAAAAGTTCGACTGGTGAGGGGAGATCATACCCCAAAGAGACAGTCCGAAGACCCGACCGGTGAGGGGAACGTATGCCCCAACAAGACGTATCGGAAGAGCTAGTGTCGGTGAGGGGAGGGTGTAATATCCGAGAATTTCCTAATATAAAATGTTAAATGGTGCAGCTTACCGGATCGGGAGTGAATTGAATTGAGCCACGGGATCGTCGCAAGTAGAAGGTAAATTTAAATCATAAACCCATGATTAATATTATTCAAAGTATGTATGACTAGATGACTTATGCGGTTTAAAGTCAAGTACGCAGGTCGAGTCGGGGTTCGGTCCAGACTTAGGTGGAGTCAAGTAAGAAACTCAAATGAGGAAGGGTAATTAAGTCAGAAAAAAGAGAACATATCTCTTCACCCCAAGCCGCTGTGCGGCTCAATACAAGATAGAGCCACACGCAACCCGAGGTGAGGAGGAGGAGAAAAGTTTCGTGGGCAGCGCCGGATCTGTGTCGTCGTCGGAGAAAAAATGAGAACAATTTCGTCTCGCCCATTATCTTCTTCTAATCGAGGTGAGTGGTTGGAATATTGGTTGTATGGTGAGGCAGGTGGCCGAACCAAATAGAGGTGTTAGATCAAGGATTTTTCTCGCGAGTTCTTGTCGATTGGTGATGTTTCTTTGATCTGTCGTTGTTTTCTTCGTTGACATACCAGATTTGCTTTAGACGAACTATTTTGATGATCTAGCGCCGGCCAATTGGAGGGGAAAGGGGAAAGGTCATGCCGAAATTTTCTCCAATTCCCTCGAGTGATATAAACCCCCCCCCCCCCTTTCCTCTACCTTCGGCGGCTCGGCCGAGCAAGGTGAGCCCTGCTCATGGTCCCACCGAGCACTGAGGAAGGGGATTGATCTAGGGATCAACGAGGGTAGATTACTAGTCTAACCTTTTAAATTCATGGTCAAACCCTCTCTCCTCCTACCATTGTAGGATCGGCCGAGCAAGGCATGCCCTGCTCAAGGTCCGGCCAAGCATGAAGTGAGAGGATGGTGATCGAAAGGAATCAACCTTCACACTTAGGAATATTAGAGACATCTGGTAACGTAGATCATCTAGAATGACAAGTAGCGCGATGATGAACATTAGGTAATTAAGAACACAATTAGGGAAAACTATAATCTTAGTGCATATATTTAGTGACATTATGAGGTAGCAATTATTCTTGAATTTCCCTTATTGAATTTCTGAAGTTAGTTCAATTTTTACCATGCTAGATAATTTCTTTCCTTGCTGAAATTTATTGCCTTAAAGAAGAATTTAATTTCCTTTACTCTTGCATTCATACAGTTAAATAGAGCAATTACTGTAGAATAAGTTTACTTATAAATCGTATGTAATGATACATGTTATACGGACATCCCGACTTTTATGGCATGTAGTTTACGTGTTGAATGGAATTACCGAATACCTGATTGTGTATTGTGATTGAGGTGGTCTACTGGGAAGTGTAGAGGGCCGAAACGGCTACTACTTGACTCAACGGTGATTAGGGTCTTGAGATTGCACCAGTGGGCACGCTAGGTGTTAGACCTGAGTGGCGGAGGGTCTTGAGATTCCGTTAGTGGGCCACGCTGACGGTAGACCCGAGTTGGTTGGGACTAGCTATCCCTAACCCGATGGGTTCCGGAAACTAGACGACCACCCTCGTTGACGGGCCCGGTAATTGACTCTCTATGTGCGAAATGTTTGAGGATGAATATCTGATTCTATGTCTATGAAGGTCGAACATGGCCGAAATATAAATATACATGGTTAGGCCGACAATGGCCAGATTGCTATAGCCTGTGTAGGGCCCTATATGGCTGGTTCTTTCATGGTTGTTCCGTAAGGCCGAATGGCTAAGGAATGCATTGCACTCAGTACATATACTCATGTATTTATTTAGTATTATACCTGATCATATTCTGGGATTTAAGTGCAGGGTCAAAAGGACCACTCACTGAGTTCCTCGTGAACTCACGATTTTGTTTGTTGTTATTTTATAGAGCACGACCAGTGAGGTACGACTTGGTGGCATGGAGCAACTGGAGGGCAGGCGTTTGCGCGGATCTCGTAGCAGGCAGCCATGTAATCATAGTCATGTTGATAGGGTTGTTAGACATGCACTGAGTAGTTTTGTCTTTGAAAAACTTGTATTTGTTTTAAACTTTGAAACATGAGTTGTTTCCTTCAAATTTGAAACATATAATAAAATTGTTTTGAATTTTTTTATAAATATTTGCGCCGCTGACTTTTTGTTCATGTTACCTGGATGTACAGTGTTTTCTTTTGTATTGTTGTTTAGTTCATGTGGTATGCTTCGGGGTACCAACACATACCCTGGTCGGTCACGCGACCCTGAGTTGGGGTGTCACAAAGTTGGTATGAGAGCATGAGGTTAGATCTTGACTACGACTAGGATCTGGGTACCGTATGAGGTATAACTAGCATATCGACATACGGTATAGTTATGCTACGAGATTAGATAGCCACGACTACACCTCAGTGCACCATGCGGTACTAATTTAAATTTCAGTTAATAAGTTGTTGGTATTAATGGCAAAAAAATTATTTATGCTAGTGTGTTGGAGACTCACAATGCTGCGTTGAGCGGCAGCGATAGTAATTCCACAGAGCGTTAGGGCCGAGGCTGAGGCCGGGGAAGAGGCTGAGGTCAGACAGCAACAACAGCCGCAGCCAGTACCAGTGGTACCCGTGGTACCAGAGGTGACTGAGCCAATAGCTCTGGTGGTTAGAGTTCCAGGGGCACCCACCTATGCAGACTTCGTCAAGCTAAGGCCGTCGGAGTTCACCGGGACAAATAGGTAGGTAGAGGTCATCGATTTTCTAGGTGACTGCTATGAGCTGTGTGTGGAGCTTGGGTGCTCATCTGAGGCAGTGGCTCGCATGGTAAGCTTATAGCTCACGGGACCGGCCAAGCACTGGCTACACACTTGGAGGGACTGCAGGGCAGCAGGTGCACCACCCCCTATGTGGGAAGAGTTCACGATGGCCGTAGTGAAGTAGTATTTACCTCTGAGTGTCCGCGATAAGTGGGCAAGGGAGTTTGAGATGCTTCGTCAGATGGATGGTATGACCGTGTCAGACTACGAGATGGAGTTCACCGGGCTCTCTAAGTACCACCAACCTTAGTGGCTACTGAGACTGCCAAGGTTAAGAGGTTTGTTGGGCGGTTGAGACCCCAGATCAAAAGGCTTATCCATTATACCGAGGACACCACATTTGCTCAGGTAGTGGATGAAGCACTCAGTTAGGAAGCACTGGTGCCGTTCGAGAAATATGACGGACCTCCAAGGATGTGTTCAATGAAATCCCACACTAGAAGGGGGGTTGAATAGTACTGTGTATCCTTTTTTTCTATTTATTCAATTTTCTTTTTAGCTCAATTTTAACTTCAACCAAATGCAAATGCAACTCGATAATGTTTGTTATCAAATATCAAACACAACAATAAGCAAACAAACAAAGCAATGCTACCACGAGGAAATATAATGGCTCAACCAACCGCCTACTCCACTACCTTGGATCCACACCAAGGATTTCTAACCAACTACTTTATAGAACTTGTGTTTCCCTTTTAATACAACTAAGGACACGATTCTCACCTCTTTGAGAACTCCTCAAACCTATTCATCTAGGCAAAACATAATTCTATAAAGTATACCCCTAAGTGTTTACACTAGCACACCTAGCAAGCTATTACAAGTGAAAACAAGTTTAAACAACACTTAAAATACAATGAAAAGAACTAAGAAATGAAAGCAAGAACCAATACTCTTTTTCCAAGCCTTCAAGCCTCCAACTTGCCAAGTCGTTGAGCTCAAATAGAAGCCCGAGTTGAGGAAGAATAGGCGCTTAAAGAAATTTTTGACGGAAGAACCGAGCGCAAGCAATCGATCTTTAGAAGGCTCAAAACTCTCCTTTAAACTCTCAATTAAGTTTCTAAGAAGGATTAAAGGAGTTAGGTGAGGGCTATTTATAACCACTCAACCGAATGGCTCTTCAATGGGCATTTTTTCGCCCATTGGACGCTGTTCGGTCGCTTGTCGGTCGCTTGTCGGTCGATCGTCGATCGATCAACTAATCGACCACCCAGCGACCGCTGGCAATCTGTGTTTTAACCGCTCTGTTCGGTCGACCAGAGCGTCAACCAAATGAGTCGCGGTTCCACGATTCTATTCCTCTGCTATCCGGTCGACCAATCGGTCGACCGAAGTAGGCACTGCCAGATTTTGGACTCGGTCGGTCGACCGACCAGTCGACCGAAGTAGCCTTCTGCCATTTTTTACCCATCTTCGGTCGACCGAATTGGCTACTGCCAATTTTTTCCTTCTTCGGTCAACAGACCGGTCAACCGAATTCAGGCTGAGGCTGATTTTTTCTTTATCTTTGTTACATGTTTTTTCATAGGTTTAGTTACCAAGTCTTAACTTGGATAACTTTACAATTAGGCTTGCGATGAGATCCTAAGGGTATATTACAAGATATCTACTCAATCTATACCCGAGCCTTTTCTTTGACATTCTTCTCTTTCGTTTCTTGACGATCTTTTCCTTCGTTTCTCCAAACGAAGTTCGCATGCTTATCACAATCTCAACCTGAACTCAAAACTTCACACATAGATTAAATACATATTTGTTATCATCAAAATGGACATCTAAGCTTAAGGGGAACCCTTAAGCCAACAATCTCCCCCTTTTTGATGATGACAAACATAACAAGGAATTTTGAAGAAAACATATGCATATTCTTTGTGAGTTTGAGTTAAGGCATACACAATATATAACCCAACATATGCACACATAATATATAACTCAACATATGCTCCCCCTATCAATGTGCATATCATTCTTGTAACTCCCCCTATCTATATGCATCATTAAAAAACAAATGTGACCTTACTTTTTTTCTCCCCCTTTTGACATCAATCAAAAAGGGTAAGAATTAAGGTACAATTAATGAGTTTCATCATGAAAACCAAGAAAGCCATAAAACCAAGTATCATCTACCACTATAGTCCTTCCTATTAATGTAAGCATATAGAAGGCAAACATCAATAAGTCGCAAAGCCCCACTACAGAGCAATACATAAGTGTGATGATACCTTGTAAAATGCAATTTTTAAAAAATATGTATGTTTTGAAACAAAACTTTTAACCACTTGGAAAAACACAAATTGCTAATTGCATTCTTAAATTTGTAAAACTTTTCTCATTCAAGGGTTTTGTAAATATATTGGCAAGTTATTTGTCGGTGGATACAAATTCTATCGATATTTTTCCCTTAGTCACATTATCCCTAAGAAAATGGTGCCTTAGATCAATATGCTTAGTCCCAGAGTGTAAAATAGGATTCTTTGTTAAATTTATTGCACTAGTATTATCACAATGAATAGGTATGCAAGAATACTTAAGTCCATAACCTAAAAGGGTTTGTTTCACCCAAAGGACTTGTGCACAATAACTAGCCGCAGCGATGTATTCCGCTATGGTACTTGAAAGTGCAACTAAGTTTTGTTTCTTTAAGAACCAAGAAACAAGACTCGCTCCTAAGAATTGACAACACCCACTAGTGCTTTTTCTATCTACTTTACACTCGGCAAAATCTGCGTCCGAAAAATTGATTAATTCAAAGGATGTATGACATGGATACCAAAGACCTAAGTCAACCATTACCTTCAAATATCTTAATATGTGTTTGACCGCACTTAAATAAGACATTTTAGGACAATATTGAAACCTAGCACATGCACAAACGCTAAACATGATATCGGGTCTACTTGCGGTTAAGTAAAGAAGACTACCAATCATACCTCGATATCGTTTTTCGTCGACTTTGACACCATCTTCATCTTTGTCAAGCTTGATGGATGTGCTCATTGGTGTAGAAGCTATCTTGGCTTCATTCATCCCAAACCTTTTGATGAGCTCCTTTGTGTACTTGGCTTGATTGATGAAGATTTCTTTGTTGGTTTGCTTGATTTGGAGGCCAAGCATGAAGGAGAGCTCTCCCATCATGCTCATCTAAAATTCATCTTCCATACACTGAGCAAACCACTCACAAAGAGTTCCATTAGTAGCACCAAAAATTATGTCATAAACATAAATTTGAACTAAAAAGATATCATTTTCATGATGTTTAATAAAAAGTGAAATATTGTCTTTTCCAACGTTAAAACATTGTTCAATTAAAAAATTTGAAATCCTTTCATACCAAGCCCTAGGGGCTTGTTTTAAACCATATAATGTTTTTTTAAGTTTGAAAACATGGTTTGGAAACTCAAAACTTTCAAATCCGGGGGGTTGTTTAACATATACTTCTTTATTGATAAAACCATTTAAAAATACACTTTTAACATCCATTTGAAAAAGTTTAAAATCTTTAAAACTAGCATACGCCAAAAGCATTCAAATTGCTTCTAATCTAGCTACGGGGGCATAAGTTTCATTATAATCTATCCCTTCTTGTTGATTGTACCCTTGTGCCACTAACCTAGCTTTGTTTCTAATGACTAAACCTCCTTCATCTAACTTATTCCTCAATACCTATTTAGTCCCAATTATGGTTTGTCTGCTAGGTCTAGGTACTAAGTCTCATACATCATTTCTTGCGAATTGGTTGAGTTCTTCTTGCATAGCTATTACCCAAAACTCATCTTCTATTGCTTCCTTAATGATCTTAGGCTCTACTTGAGATATAAAAGGTACATATTGACAAATATCTTTGAGTTTAGAGTGCATTACCACTCCCATTGATGGTTCTCCAATGACTTGATCCATTGGATGATCCCTTGTCAAACGATATCCTTTGGGGAGAGGTGGTAGAGCTTCTTCTTCCTCATCTTCAACTTGAGGTAGAGTTGAGGATGACGGCTCTTCATGTTGAGTTTCCTCATTGTCTTCATCCTCCACCTCTTTGTCATGAAGTGTGAGGTCCTCAAGTTCCTCACCTACATTTACAATCTTCACATTTCTAGAAGAATCATTAGTTTCATCAAATGTGGCATGCATAGATTCTTCAACAATCATAGTTCTACTATTGTATACTCTATATGTCTTAGAATTAATGGAGTAACCTAGGAAAATGCCTTCATCGGATTTAGAATCAAATTTTCCTAAATGCTCCTTAGAGTTTAAGATAAAACATTTGTATCCAAAAACATGAAAATATCCCACATTTGGGATTTTACCATTCCAAAGCTCAAAAGGTGTTTTCTTAATTTTAGGTCTCAATAAAACGTGATTAAGCACATAACAAAATGTATTTATGGCTTCGGCCCAAAAATACTTAGGCAATTTGCTTTTGCAAAGCATGGTCCTAGTCATCTCTTGTAACGTTCTATTCTTCCTCACAACCACCCCATTTTGTTGAGGGATCCTAGGGGAAGAAAAGGTATGTTCAATACCCAAATCATCACAAAATCCGGAAGTTTTTTTATTTTTAAACTCTCCTCCATTATCACTTCTAATTTTTAAAATTGAAACTTCTTTCTCATTTGTAACTTTCTTAGTAAATTTTTTGAAAAACTCAAAAGTTTCATTTTTCTTAGCTAAAAAGAAAACCCATCTAAATCTAGAAAAATCATCAACTAGTACATAGCAATATAGTTTTCCACCTAGACTAGCTACATCACATGGACCAAAAAGATCCATGTGCACAAGCTCAAGAGTTCTAGATGTACTTACTTGATTAATTAATGCTATGAAATGAATATTTAACTTGCTTTCCTAGTAGACATGCATCACAAAGTTTGTCTTTTTCAAATTTTATCTTGGGTAATCCTTTAACTAGTTCCTTCTTAGATATTTCTTGGATGAGGCTCATGCTAGCATGTCTATGCCTTCTATGCCACAACCAAGAATCATTTTCCAAGGCAACCAAGCATCTAACATGGGGAATAGGCAAGACATTTAAATCTAATGTGTAGACATTTTCTTGCCTATTTCCAATAAACATGATGTCACTAGATGGTGCACTCCTAATGATACATTTAGATGCTTCAAAAATAATTATATATCCATTGTCACACAATTGTGATATGCTAATCAAGTTATGTTTTAACCCATCAACTAGTAAAACATTTTTAATGCATGGGTAAGGAAATATACCTATATCACCAATGCCAACAATCTTACCTTTGGCATTGTCTCCAAATGTTACATGTCCATCATCTTTGCTTGATAGGGTTGCAAATAAGTTGATATCACATGTCATGTGTTTTGAGCAACCACTATCCAATATCCAAGTGCTTCTACTTGCTTTAGGATGCTTCTCCATCTACAAAAGGAGAAGAGAAGAAACTATTTTAGGTACCCAAATTTTCTTGGGTCCTTGAGTGTTAGTCATTTTAGGAAACCAAGTAAATCTAGCATGTGGGTTCTCCTCAATGCACAATCTTTAGCCATATGGCCAAATATACCACAAGAAAAACAACTTCCATTAAATTTCC
This sequence comes from Canna indica, assembly GCA_034359265.1. Classification (NCBI taxonomy): domain Eukaryota; kingdom Viridiplantae; phylum Streptophyta; class Magnoliopsida; order Zingiberales; family Cannaceae; genus Canna; species Canna indica. Next base: position 44,182,951 of record CP136894.1, on the reverse strand, counting down.
ATCTATTATGTGTGTGAGCATGAAAGTGTGATGATTTTTTCTCATGGACAGCCTTAGGCATGGCATTTTGTAGGATTGTCATCTTTTCATTTAGCATGCAAAGTTCCTTTTTCAATGTTAGCATGCTATCATTTAAGTGCTCTACTTGATCACTTAAGTACTTGTTTTCATCTTCCAATTTTTTATTGTCATATTCTAAGTCTTTCTTAGATTTATCTAGGGCATGTTTCTCGTCCTTAAGGGCATCTACTTCTTTCCTTAAAGCATTGCATGAGAGTAATAAACTTTCATTATCAAGCTCTAAAGATTTATTGTCTGTTTTAAGCTCTTTAAATTTTCTCCTAATAGCATTAAATTCATCATGCATTTGATCAAATTCATTTTCTAGTTCTTCTTGAGTAAAATAAAGCTCACCAAATGTAAATCTTACCTCATGGTCATTTGCCATCAAGCAAAGGTTTGCCTTTTCACTCTTGGAGTCTTCTTCACTCGATGAAGCCCCGCTTTCATCCCATGAAGCCATCATTGCCTTCTTCTTCTTGTTGTATTTATCCTTTTTGTGAGGGTTGGAGGTGGAAGCCATCTTGAGAAGTGGGCAATCCTTCCTTAGATGCCCGGCCTTGTTGCAATGGTAGCATGTGTAGCATCCTCTTCCCTTTCTCATGCCTCCATTCATCAAGCTCATAAATCTTCTTGCCAATATCGCCATTTCCTCAAGGTCATCCGTCTCTTCCTCGGATGATGAGGATTCTTCTACTCGATGTGATGCTTTTAAGACAATGGTCTTGCCTTTAGGGGCATCTTCCTCCTTGAATTGCTTCATATGGGTCTCATGTGTCAAGAGAGACCCAATGAGCTTAGTGATCTTCAAGGTGCTCATATCCTTCGCTTCCATGATTGCGATGACCTTGGGCTCCCAAGCTTTTGGAAGGGAACAGAGGAGCTTCCGTACCTTCTCCTCTTCCCTTATTTCTCTACCAAGGTTAGCTAAGCCATTTATAATATTTTGAAAATGAGCATACATGGCATCAATAGATTCATGTCATAACATTTTAAACATTTCATAATCATGCATGAGTAGTCTCTAGGACCTTCCATAGTTCATATGTAGACTTACAAGTACAGATTCTATTGAACTCATTAATTGATAGGCCGCAATATAATGCATTGATGGCCTTTGCATTTGCATTAAGAGTTTAATCTCTTCTTGGTCCCACTCATCCATGTCCTTAGTAGGTTGCTTATACTTTACTTGTATCATCCTCCATACATCCATGCCTAGTGATTGTAGGGAGCCATTCATACGAATCTTCCAGTAGGCATAGTTGTTTCCATCGAATAGTGGTGGAATGTGAGTAGAGGATCCTTGAGCTAGTTGGATTTCACTAGACATCTTAATTTGTAGGGAAGATGGTTAAATCTAATCCTACAACCTCGCTCTGATACCAATTCTTGAATGAAATCCCACACTAGAAGGGGGGTTGAATAGTGTGTATTCTTTTTTTCTATTTATTCAATTTTCTTTTTAGCTCAATTTTAACTTCAACCAAATGCAAATGCAACTCGATAATGTTTGTTATCAAATATCAAACACAACAATAAGCAAAGAAGCAAAGCAATGCTAACACGAGGAAATATAGTGGTTCGGCCAACCGCCTACTCCACTACCTTGGTTCCACACTAAGGATTTCTAACCAACTACTTTATAGAACTTGTGTTTCCCTTTGAATACAACCGAGGACACGATTCTCTCCTCTTTGAGAACTCCTCAAACCTATTCACCTAGGCAAAACACAATTCTACAAAGTATACCCCTAAGTGTTTACACTAGCACACCTAGCAAGCTATTACAAGTGAAAACAAGTTTAAACAACACTTAAAATACAATGAAAAGAGCTAAGAAATGAAAGCAAGAACCAATGCTCTTTTCCCAAGACTTCAAGCCTCCAACTCGCCAAATCGTCGAGCTCGAATCGAAGCCCGAGTTGAGGAAGAATAGGCGCTTGAAGAAATTATTGATGGAAGAACCAAGCGCAAGCAATCGATCTTTAAAAGGCTCAAACCTCTCCTTTGAATGCTCAATTAAGTTTCTAAGAAGGATTAAAGGAGTTAGGTGAGGGGTATCTATAACCCCTCAACTGAACGGCTCTTCAACGGGCATTTTTTTACCCGTTGGATGCGGTTTGGTCGCTTGTCGATCGATCATCGGTCCACCGAACGATCGACCGCCCAGCGACTGCTAGCAATCTCTATTTTATCAGCTCTGTTCGGTCGACCAAATGAGTCATGATTCCATGATTCTGTTCCTCTGCTATCCGATCGATCGATCGGTCGACCAAAGAGGCAGTGCCAGATTTTGGCCTCGGTCGGTCAACCGACTAGTCGACCAAAGTAGCCTTCTGCCATTTTTTACCCATCTTCGGTCGACCGACCAGTCGACCGAAGTAGGCACTGCCAGATTATGGCCTCGGTCGATCGACCGATCGGTCGACTGAAGTAGCCTTCTGTCATTTTTTACCCATCTTCGGTCGATCGATCGGTCAATCGAATTAGCTACTGCCAATTTTTTCCTTGTTCGGTCTGCCAACCGGTGGATCAAACTCAGGTTGAGGCTAATTTCTTCTTTATCTTTGTTACATGCTTTTTCATAGGTTTAGTTACCAAGTCTTAACTTGGATAACTTTACAATTAGGCTTGGGATGAGATCTTAGGGGTATATTACAAGATATCTACTCAATCTATACCCGAGCCTTTTTTTGACATTCTTTTCTTTCATTTCTTGATGATCTTTTCCTTCGTTTCTCCGAATGAAGTTCGCATGCTTATCGCAACCTCAACCTGAACTCAAAACTTCACACATAGATTAAATACATGTTTGTTATCATCAAAATGAAGATCTAAGATTAAGGGGAACCCTTAAGCCAACAGGAAGAAGTTCCGACCTCAGGGGGCAGGGGGGCAACCATGGCACTCTGAGGGGACTGTTGCCAATTCAGACCACCAGCCGAGGCCGGGACACAACAGTAGCCGGGGCCGTGGAGGCCTAGGATCAGGGCAGAGCGACAAGCAAAGTCCTGGGGTGCCACTCAGAAGTCAGAAATGCCACAGTGTGGTCACTATAATAGAAAGTAGATGTGGGCAGGTTTGATACTTTAGGAAAGATTGTCCGGACAGAGGTGGCCAGAGAACTGAGCAGTCAAAAGGAAAAGCACCAATGTCTGCTGGGTCAGTTGCTCAGAAGGGTCCGATGCCGAGCAACGGGCCGTAGGCTAGTCACTCTGAGAGACCGTCTGCCAGAGTTTATGCCATGAACCGTGATGGAGCAAAGGCGTCTAAGGCAGTGGTGACAGGTACTATTTTAGTCAGTTCATCCGCAGCTTATGTATTGTTTGATCCGGGTACCACGCACTCATTTGTATCTACTAAGTTTGCTGCAAAGATACTTGTAGCACCGTCTTTGCTTGATGTGTCGTATGAAAGGAATAGTGCCCTTGAGCCAATCACATTTCGATATGTTCAGGGACTATTCAAAGGTAATCAACTTTATGAGGTAACTTTTCATCATGTGTTGCATCTTTATTTATAAAGATTATAATGAACTCCAAGAATTTGGGCAAATGATTCTGAGGCCATGATGAGATTATGACAGTGAGACTTAGAATCTAAATGCCCCTGTTCTAAATGTTCCTAGTCATAGGATCACCGATTAGGGGATTAGTGATTCCAGATAGACAAGTGCACTTGGTATATGCCCTATACGATAAGGAGTAGCTGATCTCACAGTTACCTATGAGCAATCATTAATGTACAAGTGCCGGTGCTCAGTAGTTAATGAGTTCACTGAACGGACCTACACGAGAAACACAGAATTGAATCCTTACATGAGTGTCAATAGGATGTTCCTCAAATGATAGTAGGTGCAAGCAGTCCTTGGACCTGAGGCTCTCATGGTTACCTTGTGAGTGACGACCCATTGTTTTGGTTCTATCCCTATGTGGCCCTCAGCGTCATGTGCCGGGTATTATTGGGCATGGGGAAGCATTCATGGAGGTAGGTGAGCAACCAACATGGAATCGGTTACTCCTAGTAAGAGGAGATAATGTTCTAAGTGTCCCTGCAAGTGTCGAGTCGGGAATCCCTGGCTAGAGTAGAGATGAAAGTCAGGAAGATGTTTTTGACGTTTCATTATTGAGACGACATCTTGGCGGGTGAAATACATATGAATCAGTACCCTAGCTTCTTTCAGGACATTGTAATCGAGGGATTTAGTTGCATGATAACTAATCACTGAAGGGCGTACGATCCCTGTAGATTGAACCTCACACTATCCGGATAATCATGACATGTTGCTAGACGTCAATCTTGAGTTCTGAGTAAAGTCCCTCAAGACCACACTAAACAGGTTTTGTGGAAGCTCGTAAGATTCGAATATAAGTCGTTCTATCATATCCGACTCTTCGTTATGCACAACACACTGTTGGCTTAGTGTGGGGCCCAATGGGTTACACATAACGGCTAATCTTGTAACGGACCTTATAAGATAAAGTCCGAATGTGATCTTATATGTCTACTAGCATGGACATACTGCAACTCGATCACGGATCTCGTTTACGGACACGATAGGAAATGTGTTTCCTATAGGAACGAATGTGCGAGGAAGAAGTTCCTCGGTAACCCTAATTTGTAGGGCATCCCTAAATTGTTGGTATTGTCACTTAATAATATTTTATGTGGTTGATTAAATTTAATTATGAATTAACTATTTAATTAACCACTTGATGGGGATTGTATTTAATTATGAATTAAATATAATTTGATTTTGAATCAAATATACATGGTGGGAAAATTAGTTTCTAACCATGAGCCTAACCAATTAATTAGGAATTAATTTATTTGGATAAATCATAATTAATAGTAATTTGATTTATGGAGATAAATCATAAAATTAATAGATATATGATTTATGAGGATAAATTATAATTTTATTAATTAATAGGAATTTAATTTATTTAGATAATTATGATTCATATTGACAGGCTCTTAATTTATGAAGATAAATTAAAGTTTATATTTAATTGGATTTAATTAATTTCGAATTAATTATGAAATATTTTTTGAAGTTAAACCCTAGAATTTTGAATTTCGGTGAGAGATTTTTAAGAGGGGCGGGTCTACTCTTGTAGCCGCCCATGCCCCCTATAAATTGGTGGCCGACCTTCCTTCAAGGGGATGAAGAACTTGATTCTCGAGAGGGTTCTTGAGTGGAAAAGTTCCAAAGAATCCCTCCTCCTTTCCCTTGGCGGCCGGCCATCTTCTTCCTCCTTCCCCGGGCTTTTGGTGAAATCAAATTGAAGGTGTCTTCTACTTGGGTGTGCCACCTACTTCATCTTCTTAGAGGAGTCCAAGAAGGATAGCAAGGTATTCTTTTATCTACCCTCTTGTTTCATTGTTTTCTCATCCCCTCTTCCTCCCTTTTTGGTGCTCGGTTCTTGGTGGAAGGGCCGGCCTTGCCTTGGTGGATTTCGGAATTGAGAAAGCTTCTCCGTTGAGCCAAAACAAGACCCGGAGTTCGCTGTCCCTATTGTTGCGAGGTGCTTGGTGTGGACTATCATTGGAGGATGTGTACATGTGTGTCTCAAGACGGGGATAGGATCAGCCATACCGATCGTTGGAAGGGCCGCCCTTCTCCCACATCTCCGATGTTGAATGCCTTAATATTGCTAAAGTAGATCACTATTTTTTGGGATGGTTTCAAATTTTTAAATTGCTATTTCCATTGCATTTTTTATTCTTATCCGAATAGTGGTATCAGAGCCACCTTTAGAAAAATTTTGGAATTTTTATTTTGCGTTTTGATCACGTTTACGAACCGTTTGCTCCCTAAACGTCATGCTGCCCGATTTTGGTTTACGGGGGTTTTTGAGTTGTTCTCTTGGCTCCACGGCTCATATGATGAACCAAGGTGGAAGCCTGCTGTCCAAATTTATTTTGGACAGAATTTAAACTCAAAAATCCCGTGGGCTCATGGTTGAACAGCCCCGAGAACCAAAACATTCAGCATTTGTTGTTTGAACCATTTTGGGTGGAAACGTGATCGGATTTGCGCGATTTTGGATTCTGTTTTTTCCTTTCTTTTTCATATATGATGTGATGCATGAAAGGATGATTATGGATGAGCCCTATGAGAATGTGACTATGTGTAAAACATGGTTGTGATGATTGCTTGTAAATTTATGAAATTTCAGCTTTGCAATTTTTTAAATAGGGCCTGCGTTCTCCTGCCTTCATCTTGAGAATTCTGATTGTAATTCACTTCTCCTTCTTCTTAAACCTATCCCCAAGGGTTATTTTGAGTCTTCTTCTATTACTTTTGTAAAATTAGAAGTTTAGGGGTAGATTCGTGACCAGCACGCTTGCTGCCCCGATTTGGTGCGCACGTGGAGAGGAGGTGTTCGGCACCATGTTGATGATGGCTTGAACCCTGGGAAGGCACTAATGGAACCGGCAACCTATAAGGTGGATTTCAGCAGCGCCTTGGCGAGACGGAGGTTCCTCAAAACCCTAGGATGATGGCCTTGGTTCACCCGGTGGCTCAGGTGGAACCCTTAAAACATCCATAATCATCCTTATTTACTTTACGCTTTTATTTATTGCTCTTGCTTCAATTGTTGATTTCTTAAATAAATTATAATTGCATGAAGAAATCCTCCAATAATATTGAGTCTGAATGGCTAAGATATTAAGAATATAAATCACGCCTTCCATCGTTATGAGGGATAATTGTGTCTATTGTCACAATGGGTTTGTTGTGCACAAACAAGGCCTTTTGTGCTGATAGACACATTGCACCTCATAAGGCACATATCCAACTTGTGTCTCTACTACCGGCTTGAACGTGACTTGCCTTGTTGAGCTACACTCAAGGGTGGTTGTTTTCTCGCTAGGGCATACGAACGATGGGTCTGACTCAACTAGGGCTCCTTGATTTGTTGTGCACACACAAGGCCTTGGTTGCCCTGTTGGGATAGAAGAAGAAGCACAGTGGAAAAAGCGATTTTAAAAAAAAAACAAACCGTCCCAAAACTAGTGATCAACTTTAGCAATCTTTAAGGAATTCAATCTACGAGTAGAAGGAGATGATATATCTTATACCGCAGATGACAAGGCTACCCCTATCCCCATTTCAACACGTCCAAGCGCACATCCTCCAAGGAAGGTCCACACCAAATTCCTCGCAACCAAGGGACAATGAATACCAAGACCCGTTGTGGCTCAATGGAGAGGGAAACTCAACCCCAAAATGCACCTAGGGAAGCCGGCCCTTCCACCAAGAACCGAGCACCAACAGGGAGGAAGAGGGGATAAGAAAACCATAGAACGAGGAGGAAGATGAAGGAATACCTCGCTGTCCACCTTTGACTCCTCCGAGAGAATGAAGGAGATGACACACCCAAGAGGAAGAGACCTCCAAATGGACTTCACAAACCCGGGAAGAAAGAGCTTGATGGCCGGCCACCCATGGAGATCAAGAGGAGCTCTTTGGAGTCTTGGTCTTCAAGAAGCTTCTCTAGAATCCAAGCCTTTGCTCCTCTCCAAGATCACTAACCAATTTGCTTAACAATTCTCAAAGGATGTTAGGCCATCTATTTATAAGATGAGTAGATGGCCACTTGGTGGACCCGGCCCCCCCTTTTAAATCCTCTCCCCGGAATTCAAAATTCTGGGGTTTGCCTCCAAAACAATAATTTATATTTAATAGATTTATAATTAATTTGAAATTAATTCAATCCAACTAAATATAAACTTTAATTTAACTATATATATTTAATTCTTACTAATTAGGATTTATCACGTGTCAATCCCTATAATTTAGGGATACCCTACAAATAACGGTTTCCGAGTAACTCCTTCCTCGTATATTCGTTCCTATAGGAAACATCTTTTCTATCATGTCTGTAAAGGAGATCCGTGATCGTGTTGCAGCATGTCCATGCTAGTAGACATATAGTGCCACATTCGGACTTTATCTCATAAGGTCTATTACGAGGTTAGCCTGTTGTGTGTGACTCATTGGGCCCCACACTAAGCTAGTAGTGAGTTGTGCATAACGGAGAGTCGGATCATATAGAATGACTTCTATTCGAATCTTACAAGCCACCACTAAAACCCCTTTAGTGTGGTCGTGAGAGACTCCACTCATAAGTCAATATTGACGTCTGGCAATGTGTCATGACTACCCGGATAGTGTGAGGTTCAATCTACAGGGATCGAATGCCCTTCGGTGATTAGTTACCGTGCAACTAAGTCCTTTGGTTACAACAACCCAAAGTCGGCTAGGGTAACAAAGAAGAGTCAAACCCTAATACTGATTCATATGTATTCCACCCGCCAAGATGTCGTGTGAATAATGAAACGTCAAAAACATCTTCCTGACTTTCATGTCTACTCTGGCCAGAGATTCCCGAGTTGACACTTATAGGGACACATAGGACCTTATCTCCTCTCATTAGGAGGAACCGATTCTATGTTGGTTGCTCACCTACCTCCATGAATGTTTCCCCATGCCCAGTATCTAGCACATGATGTTGAGGGCTATGTCGGGATAAAACCAACGCAATGGGTTAGCACTCATAAGGTAACCGTGACAACCTTAGGTCTAAGGACTGCTTGCACCTAATATCACTTGAGGAACATCCCATTGACACTCATGTAAGGATTTCATTCTGAGTTTCTCATGCAGGTCCGTTCAGTGAACTCATTCCCTAATGAGCACCTGCACTTGTATATTAATGACGGCTCAAAGGTAACTGTGAGATCAACTATCCCTTATCATATACCAACTGCACCAGTCTATCCGGAATCATCAATCCCCTAATTGGTGATCATACGACTAAGAACATTTAGAATAGGGGCATCTAGATTCCAAGTCTGACTATCATGATCTCATCATGGCTTTAGAATCAGTTGCCCGAGTTCATGGGGTTCATCACAATCTAATATATATAAAATATAGATGCAGCATATGATGAAAAGATGCCTCATATTATTCATTAACTATAAATAGTTGCCAACACATCAACATGTGATTGGCTCAGGGGCACTATTTCTTTCATGCCCTAGAGGCAAAAACATATGGAAATCACGAAGTGATGTGATCGGTAAAGAGTTACCTACCCATGGACCTATTAGGGATTGTCGTGTTACAAGCGAGACCTGAGTAGGAGAAGTGGGGTTCCATTATCCCCCTACGGAAGTCTACCAACGAGGGTTTCCCGCTTCCAAACCGGAGGGTATTATGGAACCGCAAAAATTAGTGAGAGACATGTTTAATTAAAAGACCTCGATAAACATGCATGTAGAATATCTGCTAATTCATGTCTTTATTTCTTTGTAGCATATCATGTCACCTTTACTGTCGTTAGATTGCTTCATCAATGAAAATAAATTAACTGGACCAAATTACATCTATTGGATGCGAAATTTGAGGATCGTCCTCATTTATGAGAATTTGTCTGACATTCTTGATTCTCTGGGACTGCTTTCACCCCTTGGGGAAGGGGATTACACCGAGGAAGAGAATACGACTTATGAGAAGCTGTAAGAAATTTCGTGTGAAGATAGCACCACTGTTCAATGCATAATGCTGGCATCCATGTCCGATGAGTTGCAAAAGCAGCATGAATGTTTGGATATCAAAGTTATCCTCGATCAGCTCAAGTTGTTGAATGGTGAGCATATGAGGATAGTTAGGTACAAGCTATATAAATAACTCTTCCGTGCTAAAATAGAGGATAACACTCTTGTTGAGACCCATGTCCTCAAACTAATCAATTTGATTGAGGAGTTAGAGAGGTTGGGATTCTGCAAGGACAGGGAACTAATTAAGTCAGGACTTAGTACTCCAATCCCTCCCAGATTCATTTTCATAGTTTGTTGATAACTTCCACATAAACAAGCAGGACATCTCGGTTCCTGAGTTCCTTAATATGCTGAAGACTATTGAGTCCCACCTTATGAACGGTAAGGAAAAAGTTTTGTTAGTGGGAGATGCCTTTGAGGCAAAGTTATACTCTGTTAAGAACAAAGTGAAAAGCAGAAGTGTGAAACCTATGAGAAATATCAAGAAGAAAGGGAAAGTTGTTCCCAATAGCACCTGCTACCATTGTGGTGAAAATGGCCACTGGAAGCGCAACTGCTAGGAGTATTTTGCAGAGTTAAAACTCAAGATGGTTTTTGAAACTGCCGCTTCAGGTGCTTACATTATAGAAAATATTTTGTCATAAAACTCTACTTCATGGTATTCAATACCGGGTATTTGATATCAATCATCATCTGCAAGATGTTGCAGGAGAAGAAGAAAAGTACGAGACTTGACAAAAGGCAACTACGACCTTCGGGAAGGCGATAGGCGCAAGAGTTGTAGCCTTAGCAGTAGGAACCTATCGTATAAGTCTTCTATTCAACAAGACCGTTGTAATTGATTTGCTCCGGTGTTAATAAAAGAACGTCATTTTTCCTTTGTTATCTAAACAATGTTGTGAAAAGTTCTTTCAAAGGCAATAGTTGCCGCATGAACCATTTTGATGACTTAAATGCGACTGGACCAATTTCAATTGCTTTAATGGTTTTTAAAAGTTAATGATAAATATTTTTGGTACGAACGCACAAAGAGATAAAATTAACCTCACCTACTTCATGGCTTTATGAATCGCAGTCAGAACTTGAGAAGTGTGTCTCAAGAAGATTATGATTGAGTCTCTGTTCACCAAACCTGGCGAAAGGCTCGCTGAGTTAATTAGAGTTGGCCAACATAGGTGTATGCATGCCAATGATAACTCAAGACAAAAAGAATACTCCTACGATATGATTAGGCATGGGTACGTCCATCTGTTTGGGCACAAACCTGATACCTTTGAATCATTTAAGGAGTATGAAGGTGAAGTTAAAGAAACATATTAGAAAAGGTATTATAGACCTTCAATTGGATCGAGGCAGAGAATACTTATTCACTAGGTTTCTGAATTATCTCGAATGACAATAAGATTGTCTCTGTGTGGACCCTTCCTAACACAATGGTGTGTCTGAAAGGAGGAATCACACCCTATTGGATATGATGTAATCCATACTTAGATTCCAATCTCTTTTCAGGGGATAAGATATGTTGAACTTGGTGAAGTTCAGCAACCACAAATAATATCACAACAACTAGTGAAAAGTTCACAGGTTAAACCAATCTATGTAATTATTACTTCCATCACTCTTCTTGGAGACTGCGTAGACAGCCTGAGTGATATCTAGCCATAGGGTATGATCTAGATACAGGCAATTTGCGATCTCTTAATGGTCAAATATGTTGACACTATGCGATGTCATTACACAAATCCAAACTGGAATCAAACCAAGTACAGACTTTGGTTGACCAGCTCATAAAGGATAACTCCTATAGGGTGCAGGTGGATCTTTAGGAAATATCTGAGCAGCTGGCAAGGTGTGGACCTATAAGACCAGACTGGCTGTGAATGAGATCTAACCCAAATAATAGCTTGTCTGCAATAAGACATTCTCACCAGTTCCAATGCTCAAGTCCATCAGGATATTGTTAGCCATCAGTGCGTACTATGAATACGAGATCTGGCTAGTGGGTGTCTAGACTGCATTCTTCGATTATGAAGAAGTCTATATGACATAGCTAGAGGAGTTTGTATCCTCAGTTGGACCGAGTAAGATATGCGAGCTGCAAAGGTCCATTTATAGACTACAGCTAGCATTGAAGAGTAGAAACATCTGTTTTGATGAGATAGTCAAAAAGGGCTTTTATTTTATCAAAAATGTGGATGAACCTTGTGTAGACAAGGTGTTTAGTACGTGGGAGTGTAGTCATATTGTATGACAAACTTGTGAGAAAAGCATTCTCATGCTCCAGTTATTGCCATACTGATTCTCTATGGTACATCTAGGAAAGGCCTCCTATATATTCGGTATTATGATCTATTGGGAATAGGTCTGAAAGGATGCCAGGATTACCCCAGCCCATGTATATTGAGCTAAGGAGGTTTAGCATAGAAGGTAGTAAAAGAGAGGTTACTCGCCTATGAGTCATAGCATCAGTCTCTTCAAGAAGATGTCTCCTTAGACATCTGAGGAAAGACAACGGGTGAGAGCAATCCATTATGCTTCGGTAGTGGCATCCATCATTCGATGCTTTGCACTTGGCTTGATATTGCTTATACCTTGGAGGTATTTGGCAATTTTCGAGCAAAACCCTGGAGAATAACATTGAAGAGAAAATGGAGAACACTCTTAGGCACTTGAAAAGGATGAGAGGTGCTCTATACGACAATGAAACCATATGATGGTGTAAGGATACCTTTAATGGTGGTGCAGAAAGCAGGAAAGTATTCCTAGCTAGGTACTGTAACCGATAAGGTGACTAAGGCTTTATGTTTTGCTACTTACTCTACCGCTTAGGATAGCATCGGATAAAGGAGTTTATCATTCATTAGGAGTTGTTCCTGAGGTTGCCAGTTCAGCACCGATATTGTATGAAAATACTAAGACTATTGCTCAAAGTTAAGGACCTAAGATCCCATGAAGATCATTGCTTCTCTTAAAATGCGGTGTCACGCCATCGTTGGAAAGAAGTGATGACTGAAACACAACGATGTAGATTAAACTGATTTCCACAGCAACAGATTCGATCACCACTAGAATTGGTATACGGATAATAGGATGATTGGCTAAATTAAGTGCAAGTGGGAGATTGAAAAGAATAGTGCCCTTGAGTCAATCACATGTCAATGTGTTCAAGGACTATTCAAGGGTAATCAACTTTTCATCATATGCTACATCATTATTTATAAAGATTATGATGAACCCCAAGAATTTGGGCAAATGATTCTAAGGTCATGATGAGACCATGCCAGTGAGACTTAGAATCCAAATGCCCATGTTCTAAATGTTCCTAGTCATAGGATCACCGATTAGGTGATTGGTGATTCCGAATAGACTAGTGCACTTAGTATATGCCCCATACGATAGGGGGTAGCTGATCTCATAGTTAGCTATGAGCCGTCATTAATGTACAAGTGCAGGTGCTCATTAGTGAATGAGTTCACTGAATGGGCCTACACGAGGAATGCAAAATGGAATCCTTACATGAGTGTCGATAGGATGTTCCTCCGGTGATACTAGGTGCAAGCAGTCCTTGGACCTAAGGTTGTCATGGTAACCTTGTGAGTGACGACCCATTGCTTTGGTTCTATCCCTACGTGGCCCTCAGCGTCATGTGCCGAGTATTACTGGGCATGGGGAAGCATTCATGGAGGTAGATGAGCAACCAACATGGAATCGGTTACTCTAGTAAAAGGAGACAATGTCCTATGTGTCCCTGCAAGTGTCGACTCAGGAATCTCTGGCCAGAGTAGAAATAAAAGTCAAGAAGATGTTTCTGACGTTCCATTATTAAGACGACATTTTGGCAGGTGGAATACATATGAATCGATATTAGGGTTTGACACTTCCTCCGTACCCTAACTTGTTTCGGGACATTGTAACCGAGGGATTTAGTTGCACAGTAACTAATCACCGAATGGCATTCGATCCTTATAGATTGAACCTCACACTATCTGGGTAGTCATGACACATTGCTAGACATCAATCTTGACTTGTGAGTGGAGTCCCACACGACCACACTAAAGGGGTTTAGTCGAAGCTCGTAACATTCAAATTGAAGTCATTCTATCTGATCCAACTCTCTGTTATGCACAACTCACTACTGTCTTAGTGTGGGGCCCAATGGGTCACACACAACAGGCTAACCTCGTAACGAACCTTATGAGATAAAGTCCGAATGCGGCCTTATATGTCTACTAGCATGGAGATGCTGCAACTCGATCACGGATCTCGTTTACAGACACGATAGGAAATGTGTTTCCTATAGGAATGAATGCACGAGGAAAAAGTTCCTCGGTAACCTAATTTGTAGGGCATCCCTAAATTGTAAGGATTGACACATAATAATATTTTATGTGTTTGATTAAATTTAATTATGAATTAACTATTTAATTAACCACTTGACGAGGATTGTATTTAATTATGAATTAAATATAATTTGATTTTGAATCAAATATACATGGTGGGAAAATTAGTTTCTAACCATGAGCCTAACCAATTAATTAGGTATTAATTTATTTGGATAAATCCTAATTAATAGTAATTTGATTTATGGAGATAAATCATAAAATTAATAGATATATGATTTATGAGGATAAATCATAATTCTATTAATTAATAGGAATTTAATTTATTTAGTTAATTATGATTCCTATTGATAGGCTCTTAATTTATGGAGATAAATTAAAATTTATATTTAATTGGATTTAATTAATTTTGAATTAATTATGAAACAATTAAATATGTAATATTTTTTGGAGGCAAACCCCGGAATTTTGAATTCCGGGGAGAGTTTTTTAAGGGGCGACAGGTCTACTCTTGTAGCCGCCCATGTCCTCTATAAATCGGTGGCCGACCCCCCTTCAGGGGGGAGAGGAACTTGATTCTTGAGAGGGTTCTTGAGTGGAAAAGTTCCAAAGAATCCCTCCTCCTTTCCCTTGGTGGCCGGCCATCTTCCTCCTCCTTCCTCGGGCTTTTGGTGAAATCAAATTGAAGGTGTCTTCTACTTGGGTGTGCTGCCTACTTCATCTTCTTGGAGGAGTCCAAGAAGGACAGCGATGTATTCTTTTATCTACTCTCTCGTTCCGTTGTTTTCTCATCCCCTCTTCCTCCCTTTTTGGTGCTCGATTCTTGGTGGAAGGACCAACCTTGCTTAGGTGGATTTCGGGATTGATAATGCTTCTCCATTGAGCCACAACGATTCCCAGTGTTCGCTGCCCCTGTTCTTGCGAGGTGCTTGGTGTGGACTATCGTTGGAGGACATGCATATGTGTGTCTCAAGACGGGGATAGGATCAGCAATACCGACCGTGGTTTGAGGTATACCTTCTCCCACATCTCCGATGTTGAATTCCTTAATATTGCTAAAGTAGATCGCTATTTTTTGGGATGGTTTCAAATTTTTAAATTGATATTTCCGCTGCATTTTTTATTCCTATCCCAACACCGTATGTGGTGTCAATGCCTACGGGCGATACAATAATAGCCGGAACAATTTTCCACGACTGCGAGGTGCTTATATACGGTCATGCATTGAGGGCGGAGTTGACACTTCTACCAATGTTTGAACTAGATGTCATACTCGACATGGATTGGCTGACGGGTCACTTTGCGTCAATGGATTGTAGGGCTAAGACTGTTATTTTCAATAAGCCCTGATTGTCGCAGTTCATCTTCTTAGGAGATGGAAGAGGTGAGCCTATGGGAGTCATTTCAGCCGTGAAGGCTCGTAAGTTACTTGTGGGTGGTTGTCAATCTTTCTTGGCTTTCGTATCAGTGGCCGAGGAGGATAGAGACACGGCGGGGAACATCGAAGGAACACCAGTGGATTGTGAGTTCCCTGACGTCTTTTTCGAAAAGCTACCCGGCCTGCCGCCAAGAAGGGAAATAGAATTCTGCATTGATTTACAGCCCGGGGTGAAGCCGATCTCCATCCCACCCTATAGGATGGCACCAGCCGAACTTAGAGAGTTAAAAATCATTTGCAAGAGTTGCTGGACTTGGGCTTCATCCAGCCGAGCGTATCACCGTGGGGTGCTTCAGTACTCTTCGTGAAAAAGAAGGACGTGTCCATGCGCATGTGTATCGACTATAGGCAGCTTAACAAGGTAATAATCAAGAATCATTACCCGCTGCCAAGGATAGATGACCTGTTCGACCAGCTGTAGGGGGCACAATGGTTTTCAAAGATTGATTTGAGGTCCATATACCATCAGCTGAGAATCCGGGACTGCGATGTGCGTAAGACTGTCTTCAAGACTCGCTATGGCCACTTTGAGTTCCTAGTGATGTCCTTCGGCCTGACCAATTCACCTGCGGCTTTTATGGATCTGATGAACCAGTTGTTCAAGGAGTACTTGGATAGTTTTATGATCGTCTTCATTGACAACATCCTGGTATACTCCAAGAGTAAGGAGGAGCACTCCGAACACTTGAGGATGGTCCTGGAAACCCTTAGGGAGCACTGGTTATTTGCCAAATTCACCAAGTGCGAATTCTGGTTGGAGAGTGTAGGGTTCCTGGGCCACGTGGTGTCCAAGGAAGGGATAAGGGTTCCCACAAGGTGGAGGCTGTGTATAATTGGAGGCGGCTGACCAGCGTGACCGAGATCCGCAGTTTTCTAGGGTTGGCCAAGTATTACAGAAAATTTGTAGAAATTTTCTCCAGGATTGCAGCTCCTCTGACTCGGTTGACTCAGAAAAAAGGTCAAATTTGTATGGGATGATAAGTGTGAGGAGAGCTTTCAAAAGCTCAAAGAATGCTTGATGTCAGCACCAGTATTGGTTGTACCTTCAGGCCCAGGGGGATTCGTGGTTTACTATGATGCCTCTCGAGTTGGCCTGGGCTGTGTTCTGATGCAGTTTGACAGAGTCATAGCCTATGCATCCCACCAGCTAAAGGTTCACGAGAAGAACTACCCGACGCATGACCTAGAACTGGTAGTAGTGGTTTTTATATTGAAGCTCTGGCGCCACTATCTGTACGGGGAGACCTGTGAGATTTATATTGATCACAAAAGCCTCCAGTACTTGCTCACCCAAAAGGAACTGAACTTAAGGTAAAGAAGGTTGCTAGAGCTGCTAAAGGACTATGACTGCACTATTATGTATCATCCGGGGAAAGCCAATGTAGTGGCAGATGCTCTAAGCAGAAAGTCCATGGGCAGCTTAGCCCATTTGGCGATCAGGAGGAGGCCACTAGCTCAGGAACTAGCACTGTGCCTAGATGGGGGAGCAGTCCTGTCTGTATCAGATTCGGGTACCCTAGTGGCACACCTGCGGTAAAGTCCACCTTGGTGGACATGTTGCATCCCGCGCAGGGGGATGACGCATTTTGTTCCTTGACAAATGATCTGTTCCAGAGAGGTGACGCAAATGATGGCTTTAGGGTCGACTCAAAGGGTGTCCTAAGGTTCAGAGATCGGATCGTGGTGCCTAATATGGCAGAGGTGCGCAGACAGGTGCTAGAAATGGGCCACCGTTCCACCTATACAATGAACCTGGGGTCTACTAAAATGTATCGAGACTTGAGGTAGCACAATTGGTAGAAGGGCATGAAAAGAGAGGTAGCTGAGTTTGTATCCAAGTGCTTGGTCTGTCAACAGGTGAAGGTCGAACACTTGAAACCTGCGAGGTTGCTTCAGAACCTCGAGGTGCCCGAGTGGAAGTGGGAAAAGATCACCATGGATCTAATGACTGGGCTACCGAAGTCTAGGGGAGGCTATGATTCCAATTGGGTCGTCCTTGATTGGTTGACCAAGACCGCACACTTTATTCTGGTCAAAATGACTTTTTCAGCTGAGCAGTACACCAAGCTATTTATGGACCGAATTTTGGCATACCATGGTACACCAGTCATGATCATATCATATCGAGGTACCTAGTTCACAGCTTGGTTTTGGCAGTCCTTCCCAAAAGCCTTGAGCACCCAAGTGTGGTTTAGTACCACATTCCATCCGTAGATGGACGGGCAATCAGAAAGGACAATTCAGACCCTAGAAGACATGCTTAGGGCGTGTGTCTTAGACCTGGCTGGCGGTTGGGAGAGGCACTTGCCATTGATTGAATTCGCCTACAACAATAGCTATCACAGTAGCATTGGTATGGCCCCTTTCGAGGCCTTGTTTGGGTGGAGATGCATATCACCAGTGGGCTGGTTTGAGACAGGAGAGACTCTCATGGTGGGTCCTGACTTGATTGAGCAGGCAGTGGAGAAGGTGAAACTTATAAAAGAAAGGTTGTTGGCAGCTCAGAGCCGCTAGAAAATGTATGCTGATAAGAAGGCTAGAGAGTTGGAGTTCGCTGAAGGCGAGTTGGTGTTCCTGAAGGTTTCCCCCATGAAAGGGGTAGTTCAGTTTGAGAAGAAGGGAAAGTTGAGCCCTAGGTTCATCGGGTCTTTCCCTATTCTCAGGCGGAGGGGCGCCGTGGCTTACGAACTGGCTTTGCCCCCTAGTATGGACCAAGTTCACCCGGTCTTTCATGTGTCCATGCTCAGTAGATACGTCATAGATGAGTCTCACATAATTGAGCCCACAACAATTGAGATGAGTCCGGCTGTGTCATACGAGGAGAGGTCGATAGACGTACTTGACCACCAAATTTAGAAGCTGAGATCCAAGGAGATTCCCTTTGTGAAGGTCAAGTGGGAGCTCCACACCAGGCAGGAATCTACTTGGGAGGTGGAGCGGGACATGAGAGGGCGCTACCCCTCCTTGTTCGAAGATCTGGTAAGCCCTTGTAGTTCAAAAAAATTCGAGGATGATTTTTCCTTGATGGGAGAAGGTTGTAATATCCGAGATTTCCTAATATAAAATGTTAATTGGTGCAGCGTACCGGATCAGGAGCGAATTGAACTAAGCCACGGGATCGTCGTGAATAGAAGGTAAATTTAAATTGTAGACTCGTGATTAATATTATTCATAGTTTGTATGACTAGATGACTTATGCGGGTTAAAGTCAAGTACACGGGTCAAGTTGGGGTTCGGTCCGGACTTAAGTGGAGTCAAGTAAGAAACTTAAGTGAGGAAGGGTAATTAAGTCACAAAAAAAAAAGAACATATCTCTTCACCCCAAGCCGCCGTGCGGCTCAACACAAGATAGAGCTGCACGCAGCCCGATGTGAGGAGGAGGAGAAAAGATTCGTGGGCAGCGCCGGATCTGTGTCATTGTCGAAGAAAAATCGGGAACGCTTTCGTCTCGCCCATCATCTTCTTCTAATCGAGGTGAGTGGTTGGAATATTGGTTGTATGGTGAGGCGGGTGGGCGAACCAAATAGAGGTGTTAGATCGAGGATTTTTCTCACGAGTTCTTGTCGATTGGTGATGTTTCTTTGATCTTCCATTGTTTTCTTCGTTGATATACTGGATTTTTTTTAGACGAACTGTTTTGATGATCTAGAGCCGACCAATTGGAGGGAAAAGGGGAAAGGTCATGCCGAAATTTTCCCCAATTCCCTCGAATGATTTAAACCCTCTCTTAGATCAATTTTTAATTAGACATATGTAGATCTGCGGTTTAAATCGTTGAAGTTGATGATCGAAATCCCTTTTACTCTACCTTTGGGGGCTCTACCAAGCAAGGTGAGCCCTACTCATGGTTCGGCCGAGCAGGGAGGAAGGGGATTGGATCTAGGGATCAACCAAGGTAGACTACTAGTCTAACCTTTTAAATTCATGGTCAAAGCCTCTCTCCTCCTACCATTGTAGGCTCGGCCGAGCAAGGCATGCCCTGCTCAAGGTCCGGCCGAGCATGAAGAGAGAGGATGGTGACCGAAAGGAATCAACCTTCACACGTAGGAATATTAGAGACATTTGGAAACGTAGATCATCTAGAATGACAAGTAGCGCGATGATGAACATTAGGTAAGAACACAATTAGGGAAAACTATAATTTTGGTGCATATATTTAATGACATTATGAGGTAGCAATTATTCATGTGAATTTTTTAAGTTAGTTCAATTTTTACCATGCTAGATAATTTCTTTCCTTGCTGAAATTTATTGCCTTAAAGTAGAATTTAATTTCCTTTGCTCTTGCATTCATACAGTTAAATAGAGCAATTACTGTAGAATAAGTTTAATTATAAATCGTATGTAAATACATGGTATACTGACATCCCGACTTCTGTGACATGTAGTTTACGTGTTGAATGGAACTACCGAATACTTGATTCTATATTGTGATTGAGGTGGTCTACTGGGAAGTGTAGAGGGCCAGAACGGCTACTACTCAACTTAGCGGTGATTAGGGTCTTGAGATTGCAGCAACGGGCACGCTAGGTGTTAGACCCGAGTGGTAGAGGGTCTTGAGATTCCGTCAGTGGGCCACGCTGACGGTAGACCCAAGTTGGTTGGGACTAGCTATCCCTAACCCGATGGGTTCCAGAAACTAGACGACCACCCTAGTTGACGAGCCCAATGATTGACTCTCTATGTGCAAAATGTTTAATGATGAATATCTGATTCAATGTCTATGAAGGCCGGACATGGCTGAAATATAATTATGCATGGTTAGGCCGATAATGGCCGGATTGCTATAGCCTGTGTAGGGACCTATATGGTCGGTTCTTTTATGGTTGTTCAGTTAGTCTTAATGGCTAAGGAATGCATCGCACTCAGTATATATACTCATATACTTATTTAGTGTTATACCTGATCATATTCTGGGATTTAAGTGGAGGGTCGAAAGGATCACTCACTGAGTTCCTCGTGAACTCACGGTTTTGTTTGTTGTTATTTTGCAGAGCCCGACCAGTGAGGTACGACTTTGTGGTATGGAGCGACTGGAGGGCAGGCGTTGGCGCGGATCTCGTAGCAGGCAGTCATGTAGTCATAGTCGTGTCGATAGGGTTGTTAGACATGCACTGAGTAGTTTTATCTTTGAAAAACTTATATCTGTTTTAGACTTTAAAACTTGAGTTGTTTCCTTCGAATTTGAAACTACTAAAACTGTTTTGATTTTTTTTATAAAGATTTGCGCCGCTAACTTTTTGTTCGTGTTACCTGGATGTACAATGTTTTCTTTTGTATTGTTGTTTAGTGCATGTGGTAGGCTTCGGGGTACCGACACATACTCTGGCCGGTCACGCGACCCTGAGTTGGGACGTGACAGAGAGCATGCCCCAGGGCCCCCAACGAGATGTCACTGAGCTGGGTAGTAGTTCGGCGGCCACATCGTCTACCTACCTTATGTGGCTATGTGGGACCGACGGGTCCAGTGAGCATGCATGTGATTGAAATATTGCATTTGCCCTATTATGATTATTGTGGATATCTATATATTGTTGTTGGATGCTATATCATACATAGAGTAATGGATGATTACTAATGATTATCTTTATCATTGTTACTTATGCTTTATACCTGTTATTTATTGTGTATGCATGATGATTAACTTGGTGAATTGATGACTGATCTGCTCACTAAGTCCTAGTGGACTTACCCCTCATTTCCTAATGTTTTTCATCACCTGTGCGAGATCAGAGAGATACCGAGGCAGGACAGCGGGTCTCGTTACATGTCGTGGTCGAAGGGATACCTGAGTCCTTTTTGCTTTCTTTTGAGTTGTTGAGTCATGTGGACTCGGATCATTGTTTCTACATTTTCTTTATCTTAGGAGTTTGATTACTTATTTAAACTCTTTTAAATAACTTGTTCAGTGTATTCCTTTTTAGCCTTTGGTTTGGTTTGGTTCAGTATGTCATGTCTATTCTTTTCTCAAAAAAAAAATTATATATATTCACTGTTCAGGTTATTGTGGTTGTGTTGTGTTTGAGTTGGGTTAGGCTTTGGGATACATGGCGTACCCTGGCCGGTCATACCGGATTTGGGGTGTGACAAGCTTACTCATTGTGAAGGTGGATACTTCTGGTTGTGGAAGTGCATTCGAAGTGAGTGTAGGGTCTTTTCGGTGAAAAATTATCGATTGTAAGGTACTCTTAATTTAGTAGATTTGTGAGTGAAATCCTAAGCACGACGCTTAGGTAGTGGAGTAGAGGGTGTTGTCGAACGACTATAATTCTTGTGTTAGCATTGCCTATTGTATTTGCATTTACTTGATATATCCATTGTTTCATCTTATTGCTTTAAAGTTGTAGATTGCATAACTAATTGAATAAACGATTAAAATCGAATTTAGGATTGTTCATTGCGTGTGCATCCAGATCGTTGACTCAAGCCAGAGATCGAGCTATTATTCTTGCAGAATCGATTGCTTGCACCAATTTTGCTCAAGTTTATATGTTGCTTATTTAAAATAATATAGTAGGCAAATTAGTTTTATTACCTTTAATTTATCTTTGGATGTACATAACTTATCTTTTATCTTTGGATTGTCCAGTGATGTCTGGAGTTTAGTTTGAGAATGAATGCATCCTAAAACTATGAATATCTAGAAATATTAGACCAATTGATGATGTTGTTATTATTCAAACATTAAAAAGGGTTAAAGCTTTCCCTAATGTTTAGTTTGAGTTTGCACTTGTCCTTATCTACGCCAATATCAAATATAATTTGCTCCTACAAGGTTCTTGTTGTGGAGCTCCAATCCTCATTATCCTCTCCATCTTCATCACTTTGACCCTAATCCATGCAGCATTTCCATCATCAATTAATTGCTCTAAACTATGCTAATCGAACCATCAAAAAACTGCTCTTCTAATTCTTCAAAATTACGCTCTTGTAAGCCTTCAAAATTTTGTTCTTCGTGCTACCTTTGCTACTCTTGTAAAACCTTCAAATTTTTGCTCTTGCAAGATATTGTTTTCTTGTCCATGCTGCCTCCAATCGTGTAAGCTCTCAAAGCTCTGCTCTTTTAAACCAATTAGGGTTTGTTTATTTAGCAAAATCAAACATGTTTTCATTTTTATGAAATCAAACCAAAAGAATAATGAAGAATGGTTTCTAAAAGTAATCTTTCTTAATAGAAATGAAAACACAAGGGAGTTGTATTATGTGGTTTCAAGATTGCTGGTTTCAAAAAATTGAAAATACATATAGTTAATTATTGAAATAATTTTTTCTCTAAAAACAGCATGTAGCGAAATTTATTCTTGTTTTATTATTTTACCAAGGTATTACATAAGTACCATGGTATTAAACATATATTTACCATGGTACTAAATATATATCCAAGCTATGAATAGATAAGTACACGTTTCTTAAATAAAAAGGTAAAGACAGATAATTATTGCAAAATTTGGGAAACAATCTCGTCCTCTTTATCTGTTCTCAAACCAGTCACACTTATTGAATTAAGCTAGCATACTTTTTTCCTTTGCATTATTGTTATCGTGATGGTGTCTTTATATAGAAATTTATTGTTTTTATTATCGTGTCTTTATATAGAGATTTTATTAGCTTTGTTTAGCATAGACTACAATCAGAACTCTCTCATTGAATGCGTACTGAAGGATGTGGGCTGGAAGATGAATTTGAAATTGAAAATTATGATTCGCGTGTTGATAAAGTGACATGAACTTATCGACCATTGAATCATAAATTGTAATACCCGAGATTTTCTAATATAAAATTTTATTTGGTTCAGCGAGCCGGATCAGGGACTAGCCGGGTTGAGTCACGAGATCGCCGCGAGTAGAATGTATAATTTAAATTATTAGACTCGTAATTAATGATTTTATGTTTTATAAGTTGAATTGACTCAAGCCGGGTTGGAACCGGGTTCGCGGGTCAAGTCGGAGCTCAATCCGAGCACGGGTTGAGTCGAGTAGGGGTTTAAGTGAGTAATGGTATTAGAAAAAAAGAAAAATATAAAAGGACCCCATCAGCTGTCATACGGCTCAAGAAGAGTCACACGGAAATCGAGAAGGGGCGAGAGAGAGAGAAGGGAGAGAGGCGATCAAAACGGGGGCGACACCGTAGTTCGTGGTCATCGGAGGAGGCCGAAACTATTGGGATGTGAAGAAGAAGCACAGCGGAAAAAACGATTTAAAAATTCAAACCATCCCGAAAATAGTGATCAACTTTAGCAATATTTGTCCACACCAAGCGTCTCGCAACCAAGGGGCAGTGAACACCAAGACTCGTTGTGACTCAATGGAGAGGCAATCTCAACCTGAAACGCACCAAGGTGAAGCCGGCCCTTCCACCAAGAACCGAGCACCAAAAGAAAGGAAGAGGGGATGAGAAAACCACGCAATGAGAAGGAAGATAAATGAATACCTTGTTGTCCTTCTTGGACTCCTCCAAGAAGATGAAAGAGATGACATACCCAAGAGGAAGAGACCTTCAATTCGGCTTCACAAACTCGGGAAGGAGGAACTTGATGGCCGGCCACCCATGGAGATCAAGAGGAGCTCTTTGGAGTCTTTCTCTTCAAGAAGCCTCTCAAGAATCCAATCCTAAACCTTCTCTAAGATGAGTAACCAATTTGCTTAATCCCCTTGAAGGAGGTTAGGCCATCTATTTATAATGGGAGTAAGTGGCCACCCATGGTAGACCCCCCCCCCTCGCGCCCTTTTTAAATCCTCTCCCCGGAATTGAAAATTCCGGGGTTTGCCTCCAAAATAATAATTTATATTTAATGGATTTATAATTAATTCAAAATTAATTAAATTCAACTAAATATAAACTTTAATTTATCTCTACAAATTAGATTCTTATATATTGATTACGATTTATCATGTGTCAATCCCTATCATTTAAGGATGCCCTACAAATTAGGGTTACCAAGGTACTCCTTCCTCGTGTATTTGTTCCTATAGAAAATATCTTTCATATCATGTCTGTAAACGAGATCCGTGATCGAGTTGCAGCATGTATGTAAACGAGATCCGTGATCGAGTTGCAGCATATCCATGCTAGTAGACATATAGTGTCGCATTCGAACTTTATCTCATAAGGTCCGTTACGAGGTTAGCCTGTTGTGTGTGACCCATTGGGCCCCACCATAAGCCGACAATGAGTTGTGCATAATGAAGAGCCGGATCCGATAGAATGACTTCTATTCGAATCTTACGAGCCACCACTAAACCCCTCTAGTGTGGCCGTGAGAGTGTCACGCCCCAACTCAAGGTCACGTGACCGGTCAAGGTATACGTGTCTATACCCTACAGCCTAAACCATGCACATGCCAACTCAATAAATAAGTATAACGGAAAGAATGTATCGAGTTTTATATCAAAAGAAAAACTAAATCAATTTTAATATAAGCAGTAAAGTTTTTTTTCAAAAGTTCAAGTGCGAAAAAAAAAATGAATCAAAGAGCAACAGTTCTCTTAACAAATAAAATCTGAATAAAAACATGAATGCCCCCACGGGACTACAACTCTAAAACACCAAATCACAAGTGCATGACAAACTACTATAGACTCGACTACGACCCCTAACTAGGACTGCTATGAGATCAATGTAGCTCCTCTGCCCTCCACCCGCGCCAAGTGCTCCAGCCCACCTCACTGGTCAGGCTCTGTAAAACAAAAATAAACGACAACGGATGAGTTCAAAATAACTTAGTTAGCAGTTCTACCAACCCACACGAAAAACCAATCATAGAGATAAAGCATAAGCAAAACACCTAACTCAAACAGGAATAAAGTCACGAGGGTGTGACTAGCTATCACGCCATCTGGCCACCACCTACCCGAAGGCAACCATCACTCTAGCAGTGAAGTATAACAGGCCTAAGCCTACCATGCCCTAAGGCAATAACACATACTTGGATAATCGGGATTGGCCCATCAGAACTTATTGTAATATAAAGAAACTCGGGAGCAACCGGAATTGGCCCGTCCGAACTTGCTCCACGAGACGCGAAGGAACAATCGAGATTTGCCCGTCCGAACTTATTCCTTTTGAGAAACTCGAGAACAATCGGGATTTACCCGTCCGAACTTGTTCCACAAGATACACAGGAACAATCGGGATTTACCCATCCGAACTTGTTCCACAGGTTGGGAACTAGCCATCCAACCTTCCGAGCCTAGCCCACAATCCGGCTCCTAACCGAGCCTCTCTGCCATTCAATAAGATATGGCACCACATGACCTAAGTCAAGTATCTCCTACGGTGTCTTAAGGATGTCTCTATTGGAAAAACTTCACAACACCCAATGCCCGATCCCAACTCCTAGACCCGTAATGTCATAAACCCGTGAGGTTTTATTTCATGCAAAACATTTAATTGGTTGGATCTTAACAAATTATGCCGCCCCTTGAATTTTAATCATTCAATTAAAATTTCCATTTGCCAAGATTAGGGTTTTGTTTTAGGATTTTGTTTTAAGTTTACTGTTGAGCACCAAAATGATGCACCCGAGTCGAATCTGACTCCCAAAGTGTGCCCTATGGATCCAGACTATGTTTTCTGGTCGAAACAATAGGTTACATAACTATGTTCAGTAAACTATGCACATCATAAACAAGATTTTAAAATCAGCCCTCATTCATCAACTCAGCATGAAGTTTTCAGCATAATAAGAAATTAAATCCGAAAATTCACAGAATATAAATCTCTAATTTACCATCACATCAGATTTATAATCGTAAAGTTAAATCTCAGAAACAATATTTGTTAAACAAGATTAACAAGCATCACAACCATCTTTAATCAAGAACCAACTTTTATGATCAAGAAATTATATCAAGAACCCCCATGCCATCAAGATCAAATCCCATCTTCGAAACACATAATAAATTTTCAAAAAATCACAGAATTAATATTATAAGCATCCAAATTGATAAACAAATTGAATCATAGATAGCAAGATAAACTATACACTTGACTTGGGCATTTCATCGAACACCTTGAGGGCACCCTCTTCTTCCACCTTGGCCGAGCACCCCTAGGTTATTCCTAGGGTTGCCGAGCCACAAAGGGGAATCCTCGGGTTCCCTCCCACAAGTTGACACAAGATTCGGTGATCAAAACCCACGATTTCACGAAAAAACACAAGAAACAAGAATGTCGCCCAAACAGGCTCAAGAACACGAGGAAACCCGAGAAAGGAGGGGTAAAACCACTCACCCGATTAGGAAACAAATTAGAGAAGAACTTTCAAGCGGCGGCCTCCAAATCAGGCCTCAAAGGTTGGCGGCTCGACTCGAACAAGGGGGAAAGAGGGGGCGGCGGCTCCACTCCAAGCCGTCGGCTTCAAGAAAGGGGAAGAGGGAGAGGGGCGGCTCGGCTTGGCTAGGCAGCTCCTTTCTGCTCGGCTCCAAGAGAAAGGGAGAAGGAGAGGAAGGGGGGGTGGCTCAGCTTGGCGGCTGCAGCTTGAGGACAGTGACACCAAGGAAGGGAAAAGGGGCGGCTAGCTCGGGTTGGCTCCTCTCTCTTTTCACGGCTTGTACAGCTCCAATAGGGAGCCGCAAGACCTAGGGGGGATTTTATAATCCCTTCCCACCTCTTCAACCCTAATCTTCTTTATCCCACATCCGTCAGTGGGCTACGCTGACATTAGACCCGAGTGTTTGGGTGGGACTTGCCATCCCTAACCCGGTAGGGCTCAAGAAACTAGTTGACCATCCTAGTTGATAGACCCGGTGAATGAATCGTTCTACGTGAATTTTATGTGAAATACAACCTGTAGAGGTTGTTTATTGTTGCTTGATCTTGTGGGCTAGTTGGCCGAGTACTACTGTGATATGAGGGCCAGGTATGGCCGAGCTTATTCCACGGGGTGAGGCCCATAAGTGACGAGTGGCATTTGCAGTATAAAGCCTTGATTGGCTGAGATAGTGCCTTAGCATAGTGCGATCGACTGGTCAAGTTATGTGATAAAACTAGTATGTTTTTTTAGCATATTATATTGCTTATCGATTGCTATTATACTGGGATTTAAATGGATGTTCGGAAGAACCACTCATTGAGTTCCTCGTGGACTCATGATTTTGTTTGTTTTTGTTTTGCAGAGCCTGACCAGTGAGGTATGGCTTGATGGCGTGGCGCGGCTAGAGGGCATGTGGTGTTGTAGATCTTGTAGTAGGTGGTTATATAGTCATATTCGTGTGGAGAGAGTTTAAGTTCATGCACTGGGTCATTTCTTTAAACATTGTCACGCCCCAAACTCAGGGTCACGTGACCGGCTAGGGTATATGTGCCTATACCCCGCAGCCTAACTCATGCACATGTCAACTCATAAAGATAGCAGAATAATAATAGCTTTTATCAATAAAAAGAACGAAAATAGATTTTTATTTCAAAAACATCAAAGTTTTTAATAAATAGTTCAAGTGCGGAAATAAATGAACCAAAGAGTAACAATTCTTTTAACAAATAAAATCTGAAATAAAACATGAATGTCCCCATGGGACTACAACTCTAAAACATCAAATCATAAGTGCATGACCAAACTACTACAGACTCGACTACGACCCCTAACTAGGACTGCTATAAGATCAATGTAGCTCATCTGCCCTCCAGCCGCGCCAAGTTCTCCAGCCAACGTTATCGGTCAAGCTCTACAAAATAAAAACAACGACAACGGATTAGTTCAAAAGAACTCAATGATCGGTTCTACCAACCCCCACGAGAAACCAAACACAGAATAAATAGCATAAATGCAAACACCTGACTAAAGCAAGAAATATCACAAGGGAGTGACAAGCAAACAGGCCATCTGGCCACCACCTACCCGAAGGCAGCCAACACCCAAACGGTGAAGATCAATAGGCCTAAGCCTACCATGCCCAAAGGCAACAAAACATACTAGGATAATCGGGATTGGCCCATCCGAACTTATCCTAATATAAAGAAACTCGGGAGCAATCGGGATTGGCCCATCCGAACTTGCTCCACGAGATTCGTAGGGACAATCGGGATTCACCCGTTCGAACTTGCCGCTTTAGGATATCGTAGGGATAATCGGGATTTGCCTGTCTGAACTTACCCCTTTAAAATATCACAGGAATAATCGGGATTTGCCCGTCTGAACTTATTCCTTAAAAAGCACCACGGGAATAATTGCGATTTGACCATCCGAACTTATTCCATGAGGCCATACTAGAACAATCGGGATTTGCCCATCCGAACTTATTCCAAAATAATAACGTAGGAATAATCAGGATTCACCCATTTGAACTTATTCCTTTAAATATAGAATATTGGGAACAATCGAGATTTGCTTGTCTGAACTTGTTCCAAAAAGATAACATAGGAATAATCGAGATTCGTCCATCCGAACTTATTCCTTTAAATATGGAATCTTGGGAACAATCGGAATTTGTCCGTCCGGACTTGTTCCATAAAATATGCAGGAACAATCGGGATTTGCCCATCCGAACTTGTTCAACAGGTTGGGAATTAGCCATCCAACCTTCCGAGCCTAGCTCGCAATCCGGCTCCTCAACGAGCCTCTCCGCCATACATAAAGATATGGCGCAACATGACCTAAGTCAAGTCTCTCCTACTGTGTCTTAGGGGTATCCTTATTGGGAAGCGTCTCAACACTCCAATACTCGACCCCAACTCCTAGACTCGCAATGTCATAACCCGTGAGGTTTTATTTCATGCATAACTTTATTTGTTGGTTCATAACAGATTATGCTGACCCATTGCTCAATTTTAATTATGCAATTAAAATTTAGATCACCAAGATTAGAGTTTTGTTTTAGGATTTTGTTTTAGGATTTTATTTTAGCTTACTGTTATGCCCGAAACCCATGTATCTAACCCGAATATGGTCTCCATAGTGTGTCCTATGTTTTCAAACTATGTGTTCTGGTCAAAACGATAGGTTACATGACTATGCTCAGAATAATACACAAACCACAACAAATATTTCAAAACAACACGGATTTCATCATCTCAGCATGAAATTCCAATAACATTGAATTTTTAGCATAGCAAGAAAATAAATTCGAAATTCACAGAAATAATATCCTTAATTATCATCAAAACAGGATACTAATCTTGAGATAAATCTCACAACTTTCATACTTATTAAACAAGGCTAACAAGCATCAACAACATCTTAAACAAGAATCAAGCATCATGATCAAGAACCCTCATGGCATCAATACCAAAATCTTAATTTTGTAAAACATGAGTTCTATCCAAAAACCACATATTAACTACAAGGTATGCATTGACATATAGGATCTCAAATTTATAAGAAATTTAAGGAATGGATCTCAAGAACACCAAAAACCCTCACTTAGGCATTTCACCGAACACCTTGAGGGCACCCTCATCTCCACCTTGGCCGAGCACCCATAGGGTCATCCTAGGGCTGCCGAGCTCCATAGGGGTTAGGGCCTCCTCAAACACGGCAAACAAAAAGAATGACGATAATTCAAGAGATCGTCGAAAAACAAATCAAGAATATCTTTGCCTTCAAGAACGGCTTCAACAATTCGAAGAAACCCGAGAAGAAGGAGGGTAAAACCACTCATATGAATAGGAAGGAGGATTAGAGGAGAAATCTCAAATGACGGCCCTCAAATCCGGCTTCAAGAGATGGCAGCTCGACTCAAAGAAGGGGGAAGAGGGGGCGGCGGCTCCACTTCAAGCCGTTGGCTTCAAGAAAGGGGAAGGGGGAGAGGGGCGGCTCAGCTTGGCTGGGCGGCTCCTCTCTGCCGGGCTCCAAGAAAGAAGGAGAGGAAGGGGGGCGCTCAGCTCAGCGGCTGTGACTTGAGGACGGCTGCTTCAGGGAAAGGGAGAGGGGCGGCTGGCTCGGCTTGGTTCCTCTCTCCTTTCACAGCTTGTGTGGCTCCAATAGGGAGCCGCAAGCCCGGGGGGGCGAAATTTATAATCTCTTCTCATCTCTTCAACCCTAATCTTCTTTAACCCGCATCCGCCTCAACTTAGATCCACAACCCGCTAACCCAAAATACCCCATGAATAAATACAAGCAACAAACACATGCACATCCACATGTAACATAATCAAATTAATTAGCTATATAATTATAATTCATAATTCAACTTACTCGAGCTCACAAGCTCGCACTCGACTATGAGCCAACTCGGCTCGACCCCGGACAAGCCCGCTAGGCTGACAAACACAAACATAAATGGAGACTAATAAATAAAATATCTAGGATATTATAATCCTCCCTCCTTAAAGAAAATTCATCCTTGAATTTCAGAAAAATAAACTTAAGGACTCACTAGATCATCAAACAACGAAGGATAACACTCCCTCATATCCTGCTCCACCTCTCAGGTGGCCTCCTGCCTGGAATGGTGCTCCCACCTGACCTTAACCAAGGGAATCTCCTTGGACCTCAATTTTTTGATCTGACGGTCTAGCACCTCAACTGGTCGCTCCCCATAAGAGACTACTGAATCCACCTCCACTGTGGTAGGCTCAATCACATAGGACTCATCCCGAACATACTTCTTCAGAATGGATACATGAAACACTGGATGCACCCGGTCCGTACTAGGAGGTAAGGCCAACTCATATGCCACAACTCCCCTACGCTTGAGAATAGGAAATGGCCCAATGAACCTAGGGCTCAACTTTCCTTTCTTACCGAATCTCACCACCCCTCTCGTAGGGGACACCTTGAGGACCACCATGTACCCCTCAGCAAACTCCTCCTCCCTGGCCTTTCCATCAGCATACATCTTCTGGCGACTCTGAGCTACCAACAACCTCTCTCTGATTAGCTTCACCTTTCTACTGCTTCCTCCACCAGGTCAGGTCCCATCATAAGGGAATCTCCTGCCTCAAACCATCCTACAGGCGACCTGCATCTCTGCCCCAAACAATGCCTCAAATGGGGCCATCCCGATGCTGCTGTGACGACTGTTATTGTAGGCAAACTCAATCAGAGGTAAGTGCCTCTCCCAACTGCCCTCCAAATCTAGGACACATGCTCTCAGCATATCCTCCAACGTCTGAATGGTCCGCTCCAACTGACCATCTGTCTGAGGGTGAAATGCAGTGCTGAACCGAACCTAAGTGCCCAATGCCTCTTGGAAAGACTGCTATAATCGAGCCGTGAACTGAATACCCCGATTTGAGATAATCATATTCGGGACACCATGATAAGCGACGATCCGATCCAAGAACAACCTAGTATAATGCTCGGCTGAAAGGGTCGTCCTGACTGGTATAAAATGCGATGTCTTGGTTTGGCGATCCACCACTACCCAGATGGAATCATTGCCCTTCCCAGACTTTGGCAACCCTATCACCAAATCCATGGTTATCTTCTCCTATTTCCACTCTGGTACTTCTAGCTTCAGGAGCAACCCTGTCGGCTTTAAATGCTCAGTCATAGTCCTTGAAGAGCTCAAGCCATCTTCTCTGTCTCAGGTTTAACTCTTTCTGAGTGAGCAAATACTAGAGGCTCTTATGATCAGTGTATATCTCACAAGCCTCGCCATAAAGGTAGTGACGCCACAGCTTCAATGCGAAGACCACTGCTGCTAGCTCAAGATCATGAGTCGGGTAATTATTCTCATGGACCTTCAACTGCCGAGAGGCATAAGCTATTACCATACCATTCTGCATCAACACACAACCCATGCCCACCCGGGAGGCATCACAATAAACAACAAATCCTCCCAAGCCCGATGGTACTGCTAGAACTGGTGCTGATTGCAAGCGGTCCTTGAGGTTCAAAAAGCTCTCCTCGCACTTACTGTCCCATTCGAACTTGACCTTCTTCTGAGTCAAGCGGGTCAATGGCACTGCAATCCTGGAGAAATTCTCCACAAACTTTCTGTAATAACCTGCCAAACCCAAGAAACGCGAATCTCAGCGACATTAGTCGGCCTCTTCCAATTCTGGACTGCTTCTATCTTTGATGGGTCCACCTTTACCCCTTCCCTGAACACCACATGGCCAAGGAACCCTACACTCTCCAACCATAACTCGCACTTGGAGAATTTGCTATACAATCTGTGCTCCCTGAGAGTTTCCAAAACTACCCCCAAGTGCTCAACATTCTCCTCCATGCTCCTGGAATAAATCAAGATGTCATCAATAAACACAATTACAAATTTGTCCAAGTATTCCATGAACACTCGGTTCATTAGGTCCATAATTGCTGCAGGTGCATTAGTTAGCCCGAAGGACATCACCAGGAACTCAAACTGCCCATACCTCGACCTGAAAGCAGTCTTGGGGACGTCACTGTCCCATATCCTCAACTGATGGTACCCTGACTGCAGCTCAATCTTAGAAAACCACTGAGCTCCCTGAAACTGATCAAATAAATCATCAATCCTGAGCAGCGGATATCGATTCTTTACCATTACCTTGTTAAGCTGTCCATCAATCAAGGGAACCCGCATACCACGGGCATCCCCTCGATATCTCTAGCCGCATCTCTGCCTCCCTCTGCCACTGATACAAAAGCCAAGAAGGACTGGCATCCACCCAGGAGTAGCTTCCGGGCCTTGAGAGCTGAAATCGACACCAACGAATCTCCCATTCCCTCACCCTCGAATGTAAACTAGGGCAATCCGGGCTTACTGAAGGTCACAGTCTTAGCCGTGCAGTCCACTGAGGTGAAATGGTCTGCCAACTAGTCCATGCCCAAAATCACATCAAGCTACAGCGACAGGAGTGTTAATTTGGCCATTAGTGTTGAGTAAAAACCCACACTAGAATGGGGGGTTGAATAGTGTTGGGTGACTTTTTGCTTATACTTTAAATTCTTTTAAATCAATTCCAACTTCAACTGAAAGTAAGTGCAACAAAATGATATTCGTTAGCAATTATGAAACACAATTATAAGCAATCACATAAGGCAATGCAAACACAAGAGATTATAGTGGTTCGGCCAACTGCCTACTACACTACCTTGGCTCCACACCAAGGATTTCTAACCAAATCCTTTATAGACTTTGTGTTTTCCTTTGAATACAACCGAGGACTCAGTTCTCAACCCTTTGAGAACTCCTCAAAACTATTCACCTAGGCAAAATACAATTCTACAAAGCAAACCCTAAGTGTTTCCACTAGCACACCTAGCAAGCTAATCAATGAAGAACAAGTCCAAGTAACAAGAAAAATTACAATGAAAAGAGCTAAAGAGTAAACCACAACTAAGAGCTCTTTTCCAAGCCTTCAATGCCTCCAACTCCACAAGATGTTGCGGTCGAATCGAAGCCGGTGTTTAGGGAAGATGAGCGCTTGAGAGAAATCGTCGATCAGAGAAGCAAGTGCGAACAAATCAAGCTTGAAGGCACAAATCTCTCTTTGGAAGCTTATCTCAATGGTTAAGAAGAGTTAATGAAGGTTGGTGAGGGGTATTTATAACCCCTCACATGGAACGGCGCTTCAACGGGTATTTTTTCGCCCATTGGACGCCGATCGGTCAACCGATCGACCACCCATCGACCGTTGGCATTATGCCCTTCTACAGCTATGTTCGGTCGACCGGATAGTCGACCGACTTGATCGCAAATAATTCCTCTATTGTCCGGTCGACCGAATTATCCACTGCCAATTTTTGGCCTTGTTCGATCGATCGACCGGTCGACCGAAGTGGCTATTGCCATTTTCCTGCCTTGTTCGGTCGACTGACCGATCAACCGAACCTAGGCTGAGACTGAGTTTTACATTTGTTTTGTTACACACTTTTTTATGGGTTTTGTTACCAAGTTTTGACTTGGATAACTTTACAAATAGGTAGGGGTGAGCATGGACCGGTTAACCGGTCCATTAGCAAAAAAAAAAACCGGTCCATTAACTTCGGTTTTTCAAAATTATTAACCGTAAACCGGTCCATTAACTTCGGTTAACCGCTATTTCGGTTTCGGTTTTTTCGGTTCGGTTAACCGATAATTTTCGGTTAACCAATAAAATTTTTTACCTACAAACATAATAATATTATGCAAATCATGGAGAAAAATCTAAATAAATAGCAAATTCTCATTGAGAAAAAAGAAAAAAAAAAGTGAAACCATTGAACCAAGATAATGTTCTACAAAAACTAATATTTTTATTTTTTAAAATATTTTTTGATTTTTTTTAAATATTTTTAATTTTTTTTTGATTTTTTAATTTTTTTTTAATATTTTTAAATTTTTTAATAATTTTTTATAATTTTTTATAATTTTTTATAATTTTTTTAATTTTTTTAAATTTTTTATAATTTTTCATAATTTATAAATTATTATATATATATATATATATAATTAAAAATTAATAAATTATATCCAACCGGTCGGTTAACCGAAACCGGTGGACTTTTTACCTCTCGGACCGAAACTGAAACCGAAAACTGATTTTTCCAAAAAAAAAAACCGAAACCGAAAAAACCGGTTCGGTTAACCGGAAAAACTGGTTCGGTTTCGGACCGGTTTTTCGGTTAACCGGAAAACCGGTTTTTTTTGCTCACCCTACAAATAGGCTTGGATGAGATCCTAGGGATATATTACAAAGAATCTACTTAATTTACATCTGAGCCTTTTTTGACGATTTACGCAATTCTTCGAGCAAAGTTCACGTGCTTATCGCAACCTCAACCTGAATTCAAAACTTCACACATATATTAAATACATGTTTGTTATCATCAAAATGGAGATCGAAGCCTAGGGGGAACCCTTGGGCCAACAATCTCCCCCTTTTTGATGATGACAAACATGTATTTATAAAACAAACTCCCCCTATCTATATGCATCATAAAACAAAAAGGGCAAGAACTACCCTTGTCCTTGCTATTAATGAGTTCCATAATTAAATCCAAGAAAACCATAAAATCGAGTACAATCTACCACCATAGTCCTTCCTATCAATGTAAGTCTATAGAAGGCAAACATCGATAAGTCGCAAAGCCCCATTACAAGGCAGTACATAAGTTTGATGATACCACATGAAATTCAATTTTTCAAAAAAAATATGTATATTTTGAATATTTATAACCACTAGGAAAAGCACAAATTCCTAATTACATTCTTAAGTTTGTAAAGCTTTCTTCACTCAAGGGTTTTGTGAATATATTCGCAAGTTGTTTGTCGGTGGATACGAATTCCACGGATATATTTCCCTTAGCTACATTATCCCTAAGAAAATGGTGCCTTAGATCAATGTGCTTGGTCCTAGAGTGTAACACTGGATTTTTTGTTAAATTGATTGCACTAGTGTTATCACAATGTATAGGTATACATGAATACTTAAGTCCATAATCCAAAAGTGTTTGTTTCATCCAAAGGACTTGTGGACAACAACTAGCCACAGTGATGTATTTTACTTCGGTAGTTGAAAGTGCAACCGAGTTTTGTTTCTTTGAAAACCAAGAAACAAGACTTATCCCTAGGAATTGACAACTCCCACTGGTGCTTTTTCGATCTACTTTACACTTGGCAAAATCAGCATCCAAAAAAGCAATTAAATCGAAAGGTGCATTACATGGATACCATAATCCTAAGTCAACAGTGCCCTTCAAATATATCAATATACGTTTGATCGCACTTAAGTGAGACATTCTAGGACAAGATTGAAACCTAGCACATTCACAAATACTAAACATGATATCGTATCTACTTGCAGTTAAATAGAGAAGACTACCAATCATACCTCGATATTGTTTTTCATCTACTTTGATGTCATCTTCATCTTTGTTTAGCTTGATGGATGTGCTCATTGGTGTAGAAGCTATCTTGGCTTCATTCATTCCAAACCTTTTGATGACCTCCTTTGTGTATTTAGCTTGATTTATGAAGATTCCTTTGTTGGTTTGCTTAATTTGGAGACCAAGCATGAAGGAAAGTTCTCCCATCATGCTCATCTCAAACTCTTCTTTCATGCACTTTGCAAACCAATCACAAAGCAATTCCTTTGTGGCACGAAATATTATATCATCAACATAAATTTGTACGAGTAAAATATCATTTTCATTATGTTTTATAAAAAGAGAAACATCGGCTTTTCTAATGCTAAAGCCTTGATCTATCAAAAATGTGGAAAGTCTTTCATACCAAGCCCTAGGGGCTTGTTTTAAGCCATATAAAGCCTTTTTAAGTTTAAAAACATGATTTGGAAACTCAAAACTTTCAAATCCGGGGGGTTGTTCAACATAAACTTCTTCATCGATAAAACGATTTAAAAATGCACTTTTAACATCCATTTGAAAAAGTTTAAAGCCTTTAAAACTAGCATAAGCTAAAAGCATGCGAATTATCTCTAATCTAGCTACGGGAGCATAAGTTTCATTATAGTCTATTCCTTCTTCTTGATTGTACCCATAGGCCACTAACCTATCTTTGTTTCTAAAGACTAAACCTCCTTCATCTAACTTGTTTCTATATACCCATTTAGTCCCAATCACGGTTTGTCCGCTAGGTCTAGGTACTAAGTCCCATACTTCATTCCTAACAGATTGATTATGTTCTTCTTGCATAGCTATTACCCAAAATTCATCTTCTATTGCTTCCTTAATGTTTTTTGGCTCTACTTGAAATATGCACGCGGGCCGACTACGGCCCGCATGCCGTGCTCTGGGCGAGCACGGGGAGGCCTGGCGCGCGCCAGGCCTAGGTCGGCCCGAGCCAAACTTGGCTTGGACCGGCGGATAACGTTAATATATATATATATATATATATATATATATATATATATAATTTTTTTCTATAAATACCCATCTTCTTCTTCATTTCTTCTATCTTCATGTTCAACTCTTTCTCTCAACTCTCTTACTTTCAACAATCTAAGTTCATTTACAATTATTCTCAACAACACTTTAAGTTCATCAAGGAGACAAGGATTCAAGATTGCTGTCATTTTTTTTTAATCTCTTTAATTTATTTCATTGATTAGTATAATATTTTTAATTTTTACTAATGGCAGATGGAATTTTTCAGGTTATACTCCACAAACTGGATCAAATATATTAGAAGAAATGCCTCCTGTTACTCCTACCACTCCTACCACTCAACAAAATCAAAACATAGATATAAATCCATCTATTAATTTATGTCCATCGGGTAGAAAGAAAAGTATGGTATGGGAAAATTTTGAGAAAATTATTGAAGCTGATGGCACCATAACAATAGCCCAGTGTAAAAAATGTCAAAAAATTCTTTCAGCTTCAACAACAGGAGGAACTGGTCATTTATTACGTCATGCAAAGGGTCATGACAATAAGGTTGCACAAGCTCAACAAATTCTTAATTTATCTTCTTCTGGTTTAACAACTTTTTCGTATGATCAAGATTTTCAATGTCGAGAACTTGCAAAATTAATTGTTCAAAGTGAATCTCCTTTTACTTTTGTTGATCAACCAAGATTTTCTAGTTGGATTCAAAATACTTTACAACCAAAATATAAAAAAAAAATACTCGAAATACAATGAAAAGTGATGCTTTAAAATTATTTTTTATATATAAAGAAAATATAATGACTAGTTTTCGAAATAATAAATCAAAAATTTCTTTAACATCTGATGTTTGGTCTAGTCAACGTACTACTAATTCTTACATTTGTGTTACTACGCATTGGATTGATGAAAATTTTATTTTGCAAAAAAGAATAATTAGTTTTAAAGTTTTTGAATATCCACACACTTCTGTTGCCAATTTTTCTGCTATTAGATTTGTAACATCTTTCTATAATATAAATGATAAAAAAAATTTGATTAGTTTTGATAATGCTAGTAATAATGATGTTTCTATTCCTCCCCTTATACAGTTATTTAAGTTAGTATTAGATGGTGAATTATTTCATGTTCGTTGTGTTTGTCATGTTCTTAATTTATGTGTACAAGATGGTTTAAAACTAGTAAATATACATGTAGAAAAAATAAGAGATGTTATTAGATATATTCATTCTTCAAAAGCAAGAACACAAGAATTTAAAAAATTATGTCAATCTTTTATCAAACCATTTAAAAAATTTAATGGTGATGTTATTACTAGATGGAATTCAACATATCATATGCTTATGTCTACTACAAGATATCAAGAGATCCTTACAATGTTTTACAATGAAAATATGCGTGGTGATCCAATTAATAATAATGATTGGTTAGTTGCTGGGCATATTACTCAAATTTTAGAGCTTTTTAATAAAGCTACCGAACAACTTTTCGGTGTTTATTATCCTACATGTAATTTAACTCTTTCACATATAGTTCGTATTAGTGAAGTATTTTCTTCATATAGACATCACCCTTTATTTGCACAAATTATTTCTTTAATAGAATCTAAATTTAAAAAGTATTGGTCAGATATACCTACTTTATTTTGTTTAGCAATATGTTTAGATCCTAGAATGAAAATTAATGGTTTAAACATGTTGTTAGATGATTATTATAAGAATATGGAATTAGATAATGTTGAAGAAAAAAAATTTAAAATTTAAAATTTATTAAACTCTATGTTTGTATTTTACGCTTCAAAATTTGGTGATACAATTACAAATAAGACAACATCTTCTTCTTCTAGATTAAGAGATGATAGTGGAAATAGTATTAATTCTCAACTTGATCGTAGGATAAAAAAAACTAAATCTACTAATTTTAATTATTTACTTTTTTTTCTAGATCATAATCATTCTGAAGAAATAGATGATAATGAGATTTTAGCTTGGTGGAAAAAATAAGAAAATGCGTATCCTATTGTTTCCATCATGGCACATGATATACTAAATGCGCATGTGTCTACAGTAGCTTTCGAGTCTTGTTTTAGTGCAGGAAATAGAATTCTCGACGAAATGAGCCGAATGAGTGCAGAAATGGTTGAAATGTGCATTTGC
Organism: Canna indica; assembly: GCA_034359265.1. Lineage (NCBI taxonomy): Eukaryota > Viridiplantae > Streptophyta > Magnoliopsida > Zingiberales > Cannaceae > Canna > Canna indica. Next base: position 44,143,675 of record CP136894.1, on the reverse strand, counting down.
TTAAAAGACTGGTTGGATGCTGAAGATAGATTACAAGATAAGGGAGGACACGACACTTCATCATCGGGAGAGGAGGAAGCTCAAACGAGCGAAGCTGGTGCTGCTGATCCAAGTACAAGTAAATCACCGGGACTACGGGTGATTAAAAATGTAAAAAGAACTACATGTGTTATATGCAATCACAGCCTTACATCTAATCAGATGCAATCCCAACTCTCCATCTACACAAGATCAAATTCGTGCCCTTCATCTCAACCACTTCAATCCAACCCTTCATCTCACCCAAATTAATCTCAACCCTCCGTTTCATCTCCTCACCTAATCTCTTAATCTTCATCCTCCCCTCACCCGCCGCCACCGCCGCCCCTTCCCCAGCCACCATCGCCGCTCACCAATAGGGTCCGGCCAGACGGGGTCCCCACCGGGTCTCCTGATGTCCGACGTCTGCTCGTCGCCACCTGGTGCTCGGCGGCGGCCCCAAGGGAGGCGGCTAGGTTGGCTGCCCCAAGGGGTCGGGTAGTCGCCTAGCCCTGCTGTAGGCCGCGCTCGACAGTGCACACCTAGGCAGGCAACAACCCGACTGGCAACGGTTGCACAAGGCAATCAATGGTTTTTTTTTTAACAAAGGAAGAACCATGATTTTTTTATTTCTGATTCGATACGAGAAAAATGCGTCAAAAATCGACGAAAAACCCCAAAACATGAGAACAACGACATGAATCAAGAATTGGAGAAAATAAGGTCTAATTTATAGATACCGGTTGGGTCCAAATAACCAAAATACCCCTACCTAAGTTTTTCGACTTAAACAGCCCATAACTCATCCATTCTAACTCTGACTCGAGATCCTCTTGCACCGCTAAATTTTCCTCGAGACCTTGATCGGCATTGATCGGCCCTTGAAACTGCACTGACTCGTGTCTTGCTGGCGAGTTGCTCCTGCAACAGACCCCTCAAAATGAAGTTGTCGCCACCCAAGTGCACAAAATATGAACTTCTTCTTTGGAGGTCCATCCTACCACTCCACAGGTACCATGGCCTCCTTTTGCGACGACTCATCAACCACCTGGGTAAAAGTCGTTCCCATGGTTTAGTGAACCAACCGGCCTATCTAAACTCTTAGACATTAAGAGAGAGGTGGCCGAGTTCATGTCTAAGTGCCTGGTGAGTTAGCAGGTGAAGGCTTAGCATTTAAAGCCCGACAGGGTTGCTCCAGAACCTAGAAGTACCAGAGTGAAAATGGGAGAAGATAATCATGGATTTTGTGACGGGGTTGCGGGAAAGGGAATAATTCTATCTGGGTAGTGGTGGATCGCATAACCAAGACGTCTCATTTCATACCTATCAGGATGACCTTTTTAGCCGAGCAGTATGCGAGGTTATTCTTGGATCGGATCGTCGCTTATCATGGCGTTCCTGTTATAATCATCTCAGATCGAGGTACTCAGTTCATGGCTAAATTTTGGCAGTCTTTCCAAGAGGCATTGAGCACTCGGATTCGGTTCAGCAGCATTGGGATGTCCCCATTTGAGGCATTGTATGGGCAGAGATGCAGGTCACCTGTAGGTTGGTTTGAGGCAGGGGATTCCCTTATGATGGGACCTGACTTGGTTGAGGAATAGGTAGAAAAGGTGAAGCTAAATAGGGAGAGGTTGTTGGCAGCTCAGAGTCGCTAGAAAATGTATGCGGATGGAAAGGCTAGGGAGGAAGAGTTTGCTGAGGGGGACATGGTGTTCCTCAAGGTGTCCCCTATGAAAGGGGTGGTGAGATTTGGTAAGAAATGAAAGCTAAGCCCTAGATTCATTGGGCCGTTACCTAGTCTCAAGCGTAAGGGAGTTGTGGCATATGAGTTGGCCTTACCTCCCAGTATAGACCGAGTGCATCCAGTGTTCCATTTATCTATGATGAGGAAGTATGTTCGGGATGAGTCCCATGTGATTGAGCCTACCGCAGTGGAGGTGGATTCAGTAGTCTCCTATGAGGAGCGACCAGTTGAGGTGCTAGACCGGTAGATCTTAAAATTGAGGTCCAAGGAGATTCCCTTGGTCAAGGTCAGGTGGGAGCACCATTCCGGGTAGGAGGCCACCTGGGAAGTGGAGCAGGATATGAGGGAACGATATCCTTCATTGTTTGATGATTCAGTAAGTCCTCAAGCTTCTTTTTCCAAAATTCGAGTACGAATTTTCTTTAAGGAGGGAGGATTGTAATATCTGAGATATTAATATTTGTTTTCTGTTATTATTTGTGATTATTAGTCTAGCAGGCTAGTTCGAGGTCGAGCCGAGTCTACTCATGGTCCAGTGCGAGCTTGCGAGCTCAGGTAAGTAGGAATATGAATTATGTAATTTCTTTCTTGCGTAGATAAATTTATTTAATTATGTTGTTGTATGTGCATGATTATTAAATCATGTTGCATATGGGTGTGCATGTGGTTGATGCATGTGTTAGTATGGGGTATTTTGGGTTAGCGGGTTGCAGATGTGGGTTGAGGTGGATGCGGGTTTAAGAAGATTAGGGTTGAAGAGGTGGGAAGGGATTATAAAATCCCCTTCCCCCCTAGGGCTTGCGGCTCCCTATAGGAGCTGGACAAGCCGTGAAAGGAGGGAGGAACCCGATTAGGAAACAAATTAGAGAAGAACTTCCAAGCGACGGCCTCCAAGAGAAAGGGGGAAAGGGGGGGCGGTGGCTCCACTCCAAGCCGCCGGCTTCAAGAAAGGGGAAGAGGGAGAGGGGCGGCTCCTCTCTGCTCGGCTCTAAGAGAAAGGGAGAAGGAGAGAGATGAAGGGGGGGGGGGGGGGGGGGGTGGTGGCTCAGGTCGGCGGTTGTAGCTTGAGGATGGCGACTCCAAGGAAGGGGCCCCTCCTTTCTCAGGTTTCCTCGTGTTCTTGAGCCGGTTTGGGCGACGTTCTTGTTTCTTGTGTTTTTCGTCAAATCGTGTGTTTTGATTGCCAAATCTAGTGTCAACTTGTGGGAGGGAACCCGAGGATTTCCCTTTGTCGCTCAACAGCCCTAGGAATACCCTAGGGGTGCTCGGCCAAGGTGGAAGAAGAGGGTGGCCTCAAGGTGTTCGATGAAATGCCTAAGTGAAGGTTATAGTTTTCTTGCTATCTATGATTCAATTTGTTTATCAATTTGGATGCTTATAATATTAATGCATGCTTTGATATTAATTTTGTATTATGTTGAAAACTTCATGCCGAGTTGATGAATCAAGGCTAATTTTGAAATCTTATTTATGATGTGCATAGTTTACTGAACATAGTCGTGCAACCTATAGTTTACTGGATCCATAGGGCACAATTTGGGAGTCAGATTCAACTCGGGTGCACCAATTTGGGGCTCAACAGTAAACTTAAAACAACACCCTAAAACAAAACCCTAATATTGGCAAATCAAAATTTTAATTGAATAATTAACATTCAAGGGGCAGCATAATCTGTTTAGATCCAACCAATTAAATATTTTGCATGAAATAAAACCTCACGGGTTTATGACATTACGGGTCTAGGAGTTGGGATCGGGCATTGGGTGTTGTGTAGTTTCCAAATAGAGACATCCTTAAGACACCGTATGAGATACTTGACTTAGGTCATGTGGTGCCATATCATATTGAATGGCGGAGAGGCTCGGTTAGGACCCGGATTGCGGGCTAGGCCCGAAAGGTTGGATGGCTAATTTCCAACTTATGGAACAAGTTTGGATGGGCAAATCCCGATTGTTCCTGTGTATCTTGTGGAACAAGTTTGGACGGGCAAATCCCTATTGTTCCTAAGATTCTATATTTAACAGAATTAGTTCGGATGGCGAATCTCGATTATTCTTACGTTATCTAGCTTTTTTGAACAAGTTCGGATGGGCAAATCCCGATTGTTCCTGTGTTTTATCATGGAACAAGTTCGGACGGGCAAATCTCGATTGTTCTCGTGTTTCTCTCAAGGAATAAGTTCGGACAGGCAAATCCCAATTATTCATGTGATATCTTAAAGGGGCAAGTTTGGACGGGCGAATTCTGATTGTTCCTTCGCGTCTCGTGGAGCAAGTTTGCACGGGCCAATCTCGATTGCTCCTGAGTTTTTTTATATTAGGATAAGTTCGGATGGGCCAATCTTGATTAAACTAGAATGTGTTGTTGCCTTAGGGCATGGTAGGCTTAGGCCTGTTATACTTCACTGCTAGAGTGATGGTTGCCTTGGGGCAGGTGGTGGCCAGATGGCCTGATAGCTAGTCATACCCTCGTGATTTTATTCCTGTTTGAGATATATGTTTTGCTTATGCTTTATCTCGGTGATTGGTTTTTCGTGGGGGTTGGTAGAATCGCTCACTGAGTTCTTTTGAACTCATCCGTTGTCGTTTGTTTTTGTTTTGCAGAGCTTGATCGGTGAGGTGGGCTGGAGCACTTGGCACGGCTGGAGGGCAGAGGAGCTACATTAATCTCATAGCAGTCTAGTTAGGGGTCGTAGTTGAGTCTGTAGTAGTTTGTCATACACTTGTGATTTGGTGTTTTGGAGTTGTAGTCCCGTGGGGACATTCATGTTTTTAAATATGGTTTATCCTATATTTTTATGTATCACCTGCATGTGATGTGGATGTGTATGTGGATGTTATGTGGATGTTATGTTGGATACATGGCCAACCTGGTCAGTTGGTGGTTTACAGGCTGGGTAGCGCATTAGCGAGCCACGCTGGCGGTAGCCCGGGGAGTGGCATTGGTAGGAGGGTCACACCCAACCACTCGATTTTTCCATGGTTCATCTTAGGGGCTCGTGCATGAGGGTCACTAGTATTGAACTAGCAAAATGACCCCTAACCTGATGATGGTTATACTTATATTAGCATGAGGATGATTGGCGTATGGCTCTGGACTTGTATGAATTTGTATGAATTTGTATGAATTGATTAATTATTTATGTCATTTGATTATGTTGTTTATATTTTATATAATTAAATAATGGCTTAGGGAGGGCTCAAGGATGAGCCACTCACTGAGTTCTTATGAACTCAGCCTTGTTTTCCTTTATTATTTTTGTTTCAGCTCTAGCACAGTAGAGGTACAATGGTGTGGCAAGCTTAGGGCATAGATCTCGTGACACGAAGTCGTTGTGATGTTTATGACAGTAGTTGCATTTTATTTTTCAGTCTTGATGTAGTAATGATATACTTTTTAGAGTATTCAAGATTTGGTTTAGTATTATGTTTATTTTCATTTTGGTAATTGCGTGGTTGTGCATCCTTATTTTTGCATTGTGGTCATGTTTGGGTAGGCTTCGGGGTACGTACGTGTGTTGGCCTAAGGTTTTCTAGCTTGGTCTTAATCTCGATTTTGATGATAACAAACATGGAACTAATGTTTCATTGAGAAATATTTTCAGGTTCCATATCGGTTAGCGCTCGATGTCCTCGATCAGAAATATTGGAGAAATCAGAAAATCGGAAGGACATTGATCGGTGTGTTCAGGTTCATCGTGGAAATCTCTCGAAGTTCGATGTGTGCACCAAAGACGTCTTGGACAGTCTAAAGAACACATGGAAAGCTCTCCAAGTTGACGCACGTTGAAGGCAGGAACCCGGAAACGAAGCGCGCAAGAAGAAGGCTAAAAAAATCAAGTTCAGCCTAGGTTCGGTCGACCGGTCGGTCAACCGAATGTAGAGAAAAATTAGCAGTAGCCAATTCGATCGACCATCCAGTCGACCGAATGTGGCGGAAAATTGGTAGTAGCCAATTCGGTCGACCGAATGTGGCGGAAAATTGGCAATAGCCAATTCGATCAATCGATCAGTCGACCGAAGTGTGCCAGAAAGTGGCAGTTTGCTTTTGCTCGATCGACCAATCGACCGACGATTGATCGGCCATCGACCGGACGATGGAAAAGGCTAGTTTTCCACCCATTGAACCACCCGTTTCATCCCATCTCTTCATGGCTTATAAATAGGAAGCCATGAGAGCCTTCCAAAACATTTTTTATCACTCCTAACTTCCTTGAGCCATCCTTTGATCAATTCTAAGCCATCATTGAGTTAATCTTGTGAAAACCCTAGCTTGAACCTTTCATCTCCTTGATTAAGCCTTTATTTCATTGCTTCATCATCAAAGGCATCAAGAGAAAGCTAGGAATCTTGTTGTGGAGCTAAGTAATTTATTATTTGATTTATTGCTCCATTTATTATTGTATTTTGTTGTTTATTTCCTTGTATTTGAGCTTGTAAGAAGACCTAGTGTTAGGTCTTGTGATTGAGTGGTATCCTTGGTGTAGAAGGTGTAAAGCCACTTGTGTAAACGTAGTTTACTAGGATTAGTTGAGTTGTCCCTTAGGTTGAGGTGGGAGAGTGCTCTCAGTAGGAAGGCGGGATACTTCCGGGTGTGGAAGTGCCTTCGGTTTGAGAGTGGAGACTTTCCGATTGTAAAGTCCTCTTTGTAAGGGAAACGATATAATCTAGTAAAGTTAGTATGGAAATCCTAAGCGGGGTGCTTAGGTAGTGGAGTAGGCATTGGATCCGAACCACTATAAATCATTGTGTTAGCATTGATATTCTGTTTGTGTTTATTGCTTCATATTTATTGCTTCCGCTTGCTATTAATATCGTGCTTAGCCTAACCAATCGTAAAATGATTAAAACTGGAATTAGGCGATAAGATTAGTTAACACACTATTCACCCCCCCCCCCCCTCTAGTGTGGCCATTTCACCCAACAATTGGTATCAGAGCGGGTCGTAGATTGAGATTTCACCATCTCCTCTACATCTAGCTTCGATCCAAAAAATGGCACTAGAGAGTGTAGCGTCTATACCTCCTAGGTTCAATGAATTGAACTTTGGTCTTTGGAAGTCTAGGATGTACACTTACTTAAAGACTAGAGGTTTTGATGTTTATAACATGATTAAATTAGAATACATTGAACCTAAGGTTGACATGCATGATTGGAGTGAACTTGACAAGAAAATGTTTCAATCTAATGGAGATGCTATGTATTACATATTTTGTACCTTACCTAATAGCATCTTTGAAAAAGTCATGCATTGTACTCCGGCTTTTGATATTTGGGCAACTTTAAATGTGTTATATGATTATGCCAAAACCGAGGAGTTAACTACTTTTCATGAAGGTGGTGATGACAATGGTCATCCCTCTAATGCTAACTTGGTTTTTGAGGCCCATAGTGTTTCTAGTCAAAAAGACATTTCAAAGAGCCGAAAGAGAAAGGTCATTTGCCATTTGTGCAAGGAGAAGGGGCATATCAAGAAGAATTGCCCATTATTGAAAAACAAAGCAAGGAAGATGTCAAATACTTCTACATCGTCCTCTGATTCCCTCGAAGCATCCTCTCATCATGACAATAGAGCTACTTCTCAATTATGCCTCATGGGATTAAAAAATGAGGTAAATCCTTCCACCTCTTGTCATAATAAAAATGTTATTGATAATGATAGTCATAGCTCTTCTAGTTCATTTAACATGCCATTTGAGGAACTAGTTGAGGAATGTCAAAAAATGTATGACTTGCTTGTGAAAAAAAACAAGGAAAATAGAAAACTAAAGAAAGAAAATTTAAGCCTTTGTTCTCATGTGCATGAACTAGAAAATGAAAAATTGAATACAAGTACACTTGTTTCTTGCCATGATAATTTTAAGCTTGAAATTGAGAATTTAAAAAGTGAGGTAAAAGACTTGAAAAATGAAAATGAAGGTTTGAAATCAAAAATGAAACTGAGGAGTAATAATTTGAAAAATGATTTCAAACTTGAGAATGAAAAATTGAAAGTTGAGAATTGCATGTTAAAATCTCAACTACATGCATTGCATAAATCTATGAATGAGTTGAAGAATGAGATGTTGGTTTTGAGTAGGAAAGTTAATGCTTCATCTTTTAAGAATTCTAGAAATCAAAATGTCTCATTCAGGAAACCTCAAAACAAGAATGCTTCATTTAAGAATGCTCATGCTCATGCTCATCATAGTTTACATGTTAAGCATTTTAACTTTAAACCTCATGTTCACAAAAAGGATAAAAATAAAGAATTTCATGGACATTGTTTTTGTTGTGGCATATATGGGCATGCGATCTATGATTGTGCTTTTAAAGTGAATTCTAGTGTTGTTAAGACACTTTGGATACCTAAGCCCAGTGACCCCCAAGGACCCAAAGTCATTTGGGTACCAAAGGTCTCTTGTTCTTTTGTAGGGGGAGCTACCACACAAGGGTGAAAGATTGATGATGTGTTGAAGTTGACCAAAGAGTTGAATGAAGGATCCTTATATGGTTGCAATTTTAAGCTTTCACCTAGATGCCTTAGGTAAAATTGGCATCAAATATTTTGGTATCGTCTCCTATCTAACTTTAATCCATTTTAGTTGAAGTTTATGATACTATGCATAATTCGGTTGAGTTTTGTCCACTCTATATATAACTTCAAAAATATTTTTGATTTTTGATTTCCGGTCTCTTCGAAGACCTATGTAGCTATAACGGGCTAATGCGACCTTGCAGTTCTAAATTGTAGGCTCATTGTGGCCTTTCGGTTTTCAACCAATAGGAAGGGTTGGAGATCTATCTTTCAAATATTTCATATTTTGAGATCTCTCGATTCGTTTTGAATTCACGAAAATTTATTTTGAAATAGATTTCAAACTATTTAGCAAAGTAAATTTTGAAATCGATACTTGATCCCCTCTATGCTATCTAGTACGATAACTTGTTAGTGACATTTCCATTATGCTACTAATTAATATTGCTTGCAAGTTATCAAAAATGTGATGGAAGGCTAGTAGATTGAATTTGGAAAGAAAATGAAAAGTTTGGGAACATTTCCAAGAATGAGGTATGAGTTTGTTTTCACAAAAATCTTAATATAATACTTGAATATTCATGCTTTAATGATGTCTCTATATACTCATGATTTATTTTGCATGATAAATGTTAGAATTTCCATGAGTAGGAAAAATCATGATAACTAGGCAATTTCATGATAACTAGGCAACTGTTGGCTTTAGGTTTTCAACCTTGGTCTTAATCCCTTAATCTCAGTTTTGATGATAACAAATATGGAACTAATATTTCGTCGAGAAATCTTTTAGATTCCATATCAATTAGCGTTAGATGTCCTCGATCGGAAAAATCAGAAGAAATCGGAAAATCGGAAGGACATTGATCGTCGTGCTCGGGTTCATCACGAAACATCTCAAAGATCGACGTATGCACCAAAGACGTATTGGACGAGCTCAAAGATCACATGGAAAGCTCTCCAAGTTGATGCTCGTTGAAAGCTGAAACCCGAAAATGAAGCACGCAAGAAAAAGGGCTAAACAACCAATATCAGCCTATATTCGGTCGAATGGTCGGTCGACCGAACAGTGCTAAAAAGTAGCAAAAGCTACTTTAGTCGACCGAGCGATAGACCGATCGAAGCCCAAAATGGGCAGTAGCTCTGTCGGTCGATCGATCGGTCGACTGACTTGTGGATTGCTAAAGCCACAAGCCTGAATCGGTCAATCGATGGGTCGACCAAATTGAGGATCGCAGGTTTTGTGACTGGTGGTTGACCCATCGGTCGATCGCACACAGAGAAGAAGGCAGTGGTCGTTCGAGCGGTCGATCGGTCAGTCGACCGACCAATCGACCGAGCATTTACAACGGATAGTTTTCTATCTGTTGAGCTACCGTTTCTTCGTGAGGGTATAAATATACCTCATCTAACTCCTTTTAACCTTCTTCCTTAACTAACACAGATTTTATTGAGCAATTAAAAGGGAGTTATGAGACTTCCAAATATCGATTGCAGCGCGCTCTGCTCTTCCGTCGAGTTCTTCTTCAAGCGTTGTCTACTCCTCAACTCTTCTTCGACTCAAGATTCATCTTCTGGCGAGTTGGAGGTTTCAAGGCTTGGAAAAGAACACGAATTGTTGGTTTTATTTTAAGCTCTTTTCACTTGTATTTTTAACTGTTATTTGAAACAATTTTTGAATTTGTGCATGTGAAGACCTAGGCTATTTAGGTCTTGTGTGGAAGTGGTTACCTTGTTGTGAAGGTGTAAAGCCACTTCTGTAAACTTAGTTTTACTAGGATTAGTTGAGTTGTCCGTTACGGTTGAGGTGGAAGAGTACTCTCGGTACGAAGGCGGTGACTTCCAGGTGTGGAAGTACCTTAGATCGAGAGTGCAACTCTTCGAGTCAAAGTCCTCTGTGTAAGGAAAACTGATTTAATCTAGTTAAACTAGTTTGGAAATCCTAAACAGTGTGCTTAGGTAGTGGAGTAGGCATTGGGGCCGAACCACTATAAATTTGTGTGTTTGCATTGATTCTCTATTGAGTGCTTTCGCATCCAATCGTAAAATTACAAATTGTCTAAATATTTTAAGAAAAGATTAAAATCGAATTTAGGCTAATTAATTTAGTAAACACACTATTCACCCCCCTCCCCCCTCTCGTGTTGTCATTTCACCTACATTTGGTATCAGAGCAGGTCGTAGATTGAAATTTCACCATCTCCACTACATCGTCTCTCGATCTTAAAATGGCACTAGAGTCGGTAGCGTCTTCACCTCCTAGGTTCGATGACTCAAACTTTGATCTTTGGAAATATAGGATGTACACTTATTTAAAGACTCAAGGTTTTGGTGTCTTTAACATGTTACATTGGGAATTCATTGAACCTAAGGTTGACATGCATGCTTGGAGTGAATTACATAAGAAAATGTTTAAGTATAATGGAGATGCCATGAATTGTATTCTTTGTACATTACCAAATGGCATCCTAGATAAAGTCATGAATTGCTCTTCGGCTTATGACTTATGGGCCACTTTAAATATTTTATATGATTATGCCAAAACTGAAGAGATTGGCACTTTTGATGAAGGTGGTGATGACAATGGTCACTCACCTACTACTAATCTTGGTTTTGATGCCCATAGCTCCTCTAGTCAAAGGAGTAGCTCCAAGAGCCAAAAAAGGAAGGTAGTGTGCCATGCATGCAAGGAAAAATGGCATGTGAAGAAGAATTGACCTACCATGAAAAATAAGGCAAAGAAGAGGTCAAAAGCTTCTACATCATCATCTCATTCAAATGAAGCATCCTCTTGCAATGACTATGAAGCTACTTCAAAAGTTTGCCTAATGAGTACCAATGATGAGGTACACTCTTTCCCTTCTAGTCATAATAATGATAATGATAGTATTAGCTCTTCTAGTTCATTCAATATGCCATATGAAGAACTAGTTGAGGAATGTCAAAAAATATATGCTTTGCTTGTTAGAAAAGATAAGGAAAATAAAAGGTTGAAAAAGGAAAATGAGATGCTTAATTCTCATTTGCATGAATCCAAACTAGAAAATGAAAAATTAAAATCTAGGTCATTTGATTCATGTCATGATAATGTAGAACTTGAGCTTAAGGATTTGAAGCTTAAAAATAATAATTTAGAAAATGAGAATTGCATGTTAAAATCTCAATTATATGCATTGCATAAATCCATGAATGAATTGAAAAGTGAGATTACTTTCTTGAATAAGAAAGTAAATGAATTAAAAAATGCTTCATCTCCTAAAAATGCTAGAATAAAAAATGCCTATGTAAAGAATGTCAATGTTCATCATCATTCACATGTTAGGCATTCCACATTTAAACCTCATGCTCAAAATAAAAATGGTTCATCTAAGAATGTCCATGCTCATCATGCCTCCTATGTTAAGCATTCTAACATTAAATCTCATGTCCATGTTAAAAATGAAAAGAAAAAGTTTCATGGACATTGCTTTTGTTGTGGTATTTTTGGCCATGCTATCCAAGATTGTGCATTCAAGAAAAATCCGAGTGTATTTAAGACACTTTGGATTCCTAGGCCAACTCACCCCCAAGGACCCAAAGTCATTTGGGTACTAAAAGTCTTATATTCTTTTGTAGGGGGAGCTACCACACAAGGGTGAAAGATTGATGATGTGTTGAAGTTGACCAAAGAGTTGAATGAACAATCCTTTATGGTTGCAACATCAAGCTTTCACCTAGATGAGTTAGGTAAAATTGGCATCAAATATTTTGGTATCATCTCCTTACTTTGGTTTGCTTTATTTAAGTTGGAGTTATGATACATATTTAATTTGAGTTATTTTTCCCCGCTCTTGCTAAAGAGTTCTTTTAAAAATATTTTTGATTTTTGATTTCTGGTCTCTTAGGAGACCTATGTAGCCGGTAATGGGCTCATGCAACCTTGCGGTTTTAAATCATAGGCTCATCGTGGCCTTTCGGTTTTCAACCAATAGGAAGGGTTGGAGATCATGTTTTCATTTATATTTCTCTTGTTATCTCTTAAAATTCGTTTCGGTATCACTTGATTTTATTTAAAACGAATTTCAAACCATTTAGCAAAGTGAACTTTGATAATGATACTTGATGCATCTCTTTGCTTTTTAGTTTGGTTAGCTTGCTAAGTAGCTATATTTTCACTAAAACATTAGTGTAGCTTACTTGCAAGTTATGAGTATGTTAGGAAGGCTTACTAGAATAAAAAAGATTAGTTTGGCTAAATCATCATGAATAAGGTATAACTTTGGTAAATTCAAATCTTAATGTTATACCTCAATGCTTAAGCTTAAATAATATCTCAATACTCATGATTAGAATTGCATGGTAAACCCTTGAATTTTCATGAGTAGGTAGAATCTTAGCACTTAGGCAAATTTCATCAAATGAAACTTGCTCTAGGTTGATACTTACTATTAGAGACATTCCTTTAAGTCCAAACTAGTTAAACATGTTTAGGGACCTTATCCCTCAAATATTTCACATCTTAAGATCTCTTAGATTCATTTTGATATCATGTTAACCTCCTTAAAATGAATCTTTACTATCTAGCATAGGTTAAGATGTTTAAATGAAACTTTGCATTGAACCTTTGCTATTTAGTATGTTAGCTTGCTAGTTGGCATATAATTTTATTTTGATACTAATGAAGCCTACTTGCAAGTTAAAAAAGTGGTAAACATTGGAAGGATATGCTATCATGAAGATAATTGAAAAGTAAATGACAAGTTTGGCAAAAATCTCTAAAGACTAAGGTATGAATTTAATTTTGCAACAATCTTAGTTTAATAATTGAATATCCATGTTTAATGATGTCTCTATACTCATGATTGATTTTGCATGAAAAATGTTTGAATTTTCATGAGTAGGCAATTTCATGATAACTAGGCAAATTGCATGATATTAATATTGAATGAAATTGGACTAGTTTGAAATTTCTTATTAGAGACCTCATTTTGAGTAAACACCAAATGAACATGTTTAGATACACATATCACATGAGTCTAGGTTGTTAAACTTAAAAATTCATGTCTAGATGAACAAATGTGATAACTAGATCATATTAGAGGACTTAAGCTTGAAAAGTTTGACCCAAGTCAATAAATCGACTTGATCACTTCATTTTAAGTCCAATCTTCATAAACATGTTTAGGAATAGGTATGACATGTTTCCAAGCACTTAAAGTGAGAAATTCATATGGATATGGATAAAATGATATAGAGGTCATTTCATGCTTACCTCTTTTGAACCAAGTTGACCCAAGTCAACAAGTTGATTTAAAGATCTCATTTTCAATCCACATTTAAGAAAAATATTTAAATTTACTCATGTTAGGTATCCATAGATTTAAGTTTGAAAAATCATGAGTAAATGATAAGATTGAAACTTAGCAAGTTTCATGAAAACTAGTTTAGTGTCATTACAACACAATTAGTCTATAGACGCACACAATTAGAAACAAATCTGATTTTTTGTTTCTAAATCTTCACATTAGAAACTAATACAGAATATGTCTCAATAGTTAGTTTTATTTATCTCTAAATCTTCACTTTTAGGTACTAATTATTAATTAGTCCCTATATGATACATTATCTGCCTCTATTGTATTTAATAAAGATATATTTCTTATTTTTAAAAAATTATAAAAAAATCCAATTAAATGTTTGACAAATAGAATCTAATTTATATGCTTTTGAAAATCTATTGACATATAGAAATAAAAATAGAGATGCTAAAAATTAGGGTGGTTCACTGGTCGGATCGGGTTTGGAGGAAAAATCGGCTCGACCCGACCAACAAGTAATCGGGTCAAGGTTGAAGGTAAAAAAGTTTGAGCCCCACCCGACCCGTCCCAGATCGGTTCCGGTCTGGTCGGGTAGTCGGGTTACCCGTTAGCAATATATATAGTTTCTTGTACATATTCTCGAGGTGCCTCAAGAAGATGCCTTTGCGTCTCGAGAAGACGCGCCTCGCGCCTCCTGTGTCTTCTCGAGGCACCGATTCCTCAAGAAGACCCAACTAGTTAGATTTTATTTTAAAAATTTTTAATATATAGTTTTTAAAAAAATTTAAAAATTTAAAAATATCAGATCATCGAGTCAGGTCACGAGTCATTGAGTTCACTACAGTAACTAATATTAATTTGGACAGATTAAAGACGACGCCTATTAGGCGTTGCTTTTAATCACTAATTATGCAAATTTAGGGTAATTAAACCGGCGCGCCAAACTAGCGCCGGTCTCGTTTGACCGACGCCGGTTCGAGTGCACCAGATTTTTTCCTTTTATTTTTTTTTAAAAAACTCTCCACAGTCCGCTCTTCTTTGCTCGCCCTCTCATCTTCACCATCTCTTTGCCATTTCTTCTTTCCGCTCCCTCTCCGCGCTTCGCCCGTTCATCCCGCTCGCCATTTCCTCTCGCTCCGGTCTCGTTTTCCTCTCACCTACTTCCATTGCTCGCGATTTCCTTTCACACCCTAAACCCTACTTCCCTCCCCTTCCTTTTCCAATACTCCCAACACTTCGAATATATCCTTGGAGACCTTGCGGATGTTGTAGCTGAGTGAGGAGGATGGCGAAGCTACTAGGAAGCTAGCTGAGTTAGCATTCAGAAACACCCCTAAATCGAAGCAGGTGGAATTGCAACAATCTGATGTTGGAGCTATGCAAGGTGACGGGTCCACCGCCTTCTTGCAAGAGGTGCACATTTATCTAAGGGAGATTATCTATTTTCTTTCTTCTTTGATGTCTATCGCAACACTGGCTCTATTCTTTGAGCACATCATAATACTTGTGTGTTTTCTTTTATGGAATACTTCGTGTCTATGATATTTATTTTATCTTCATCAATGATAATTGTTTCCTCAAAAAAAAATTGTTTCTTTTGGAAGAAGTATACAATTTTCTTATTACCATTGTCATAAGCAGAGATCTATTTAGGATGTAGGCATTTTCTTAAATGTTCTCATGCTAGTGTGACAGTCTAAATAAACTTTGGCTTAAAGGGTCATTGAACTAAGGTTCATGTGACCAAGTATAATCTGATTGATGTTGATATCATAGGTTTTTTTATTTACTTTGATGACTAAGTAGATTTTGCATGCATGAGCTTTAATCATGGCTAAAGTTTTAGACAAACTATTGTTTTCTTCGTTCCTTCAAATTATTTTATTATTAACAATTTAGTAATCTAAGTGGGTAAATCCCACATGCCTTTTCTTATTGTTAGATTATCGAGTTCCTCTGATGGCTGATGATTATGTAACCCTGTTGTCTCTTTCTTATTGGAATATATATTAGAATTCGTCTAACAGGTAAGGGACATGCTTGATGATGGTCGTCTAATAAAGCATTGCATTGTTGATGGACAAGGTTGTACATTATTCTAATTGTTATTGCTATTGCCATATATTCCTTAGAATTTTCAGTCATCTTTTACTTTAATTGTTATTTCTATTGCCATATATGCCTGTTGAAGCACATGTACATATAAGTGAATGTTTTGATGATTTTGCATAGGAATCATTCTGTCAGGTCTTTTAGAATAATTATACATCAATTTTATTCCTATGTTAACTTGTCTCACAACCCTTCAGATGTCTCTAGTGATAGATTTATTTGTTTAACATACAATGTGCAATATTTTGACTGTGTTGAATTTTTGGAAATGAAAAGGCGAATTTCCCATGGATTGCCCACTTCGTGAAAGCTTACTAAAGGTGCATTACAAAGGAATGCTTCTTAATAAAAAGAAAGCAGTGTTTTATGATACTAGAGTTGATAACTATGGCCAACCTTTGGAGTTCAAATCTGGAGAAGGGCTTGTAAGCTTCTTATCTCCAAACGTTTGGTTTTGTATGAATTACTAACTCTTCAACTTCAAGACATTGAAGTTTGAGGCTATGATTACAGTATTTTTTTCCTTTTAAGTTCGCTATTTAATCAAAGCAAGGATTGAAGTAGCTAGATTTTCATCAATAAATTTCATCTCTATAGGTATTTAGATAGTAAAGTTTGCTAATTGAAGTATAATTATACATAGGTGAGTTCACCCTTCAGGTTTTTCTTAATGCACTATTGGACCTATCTTAGCCTGAAAATGTTGGAATTGAAGTTATATTCACACAACAAAATTTTTGTTGCTTTACACTCTCCACTATTGTCTTTGGCTTCTAATACTCAAGCTTTTCTTCATATTCACACAACAAAATTTTAGTTGCTTTAGACTCTCTTGTCTCTGGCTTCTAATAGTCTTCTATATTGTTGAGAATTGAGGTTATAATTTTTGATAGCCTCATTAACATTTCCTTTTGTGCAGATGTCTGAATTAGTCAATCAGAAATGCTCAGTCCAAGAAGAAGTGCCTTCAGGCTATTTTAATGCTCTTTTTGGTCTAAATGGATCATGGATGGATATTTTATTTCCTTGTACAATTTGCACCTTAAAGCTTCTCATTTGCTTCTCGATGAGGTTAAAAGGTCAGTGCCATCTAAGTGGGATCCTGTCCCTCTCAACCAGTAAGTACTAAACTGTTGATGTCTTTATATAACTTCGAAGCTAATTGTGTTACATAGTTAAATTTACTCAACTAGTTAAAATAATATAGTAGTTCTATAATCAGTGGTCCTATTAGATTGGATCATTGGATATAGGCTTGCTTACCTGATGCACAACCAAAATAGTTTTCATGAAGCAATAAATATTATTTTTTTCTTTTAGATTCATCAGGACAAATGGAACCCATGTAATTGTAGAAGTGGCTATAGGAGGTCAAGATCTACTAGTCAACATCCTTCTTCGACAATTTCAGCTGCTCAGTTAAAGATGCATCTTGAGGATCTTGAAGACTTTTTGTTTTCTGATGGGAGTAGTCTTTCTCCTCTACATCGGAAGACTAGAGAAAGCAAGAACAAGGTATAATTTCTCATTTTGGTGGTCTAATATTATGAAATGGAGTAATCAATTAATGTTTCCCTTTAGCGTAGGTGCCTGAGGTCTTGAAGAAAATCTTGCAATCTAATAGCTTGCAACTAGCTAGCCATTCCGAAACTTCAACCCAAGAGGTAAGTCAGCATAGATATAGTTCATTAGCGCCTGTTTTAATCTAATTAAACCATAGATTAAAATAGGCGCTAATGACGAGCGCCAGTTATTTCATTTTTTTGAACTTCTTTCTTTTATTCTATGAACTTTTTTTGGGGTGTTAGCATCCTTTACAAACAAAAATAAGGTATCAAGTATTATTTGTATATTTAATTACTTATGGTTGCTTAATTACCTGTATTGTGACTATATTTAGAGTAGATTGATCTATGCATAATAAATGAGGATGATGATGTCTTTAACTTAAAATAATTGTTAATTCTTGTTAGTTGAAATACATGGTGTTTAGAGTACCCTTTCTTTTATTCATGGTGTTTCCATCAACTTGGACACAATTTTTATTTGTTAATTCTTCTTGCCAAAGAAAGGCTTACTTGGTTGGGAGGCAAGGCCTAGCACAGGCAGCTTGCACTGCAAAGGAACTGCGTGAAATTCTTGGTATGATTAATTTTGCAGGGCAGATACTCATAGTTATAACCTTTTCCATAGTAGATACCCTTGCTCCTATGCAAGGTAATAGAAATAAGAGCCACTACATTGCATCTCTCTGGCTGTAGCAGGAATATCCATGTATTCCATAAATTATAAAAAAGTGAGGTCAAATGTTCATGTGTTCCTTAAAGGCCGGGTTAGGATCTAATGTTTAAGCTCTCCTCAAAGACAATGTATTTAACAATGTATTCTAGTTGTTAGTTACTTAGTTTCACATACATTTTGCTTATGAAGTATGATTACTGTGATGGCTCCAAAAGTGAACTCTTCCATTGTCATCATCTAGTTGGGTATGAAATGATGAATAGATGACTGGATGCGGTGGAAGGATATCAAGCCATTGAGGTGACTTGAGGCTGTGGGAGGATAAAAGATCAGTAGAATAGGAGGCTGATACTATTAACTGAGCTAGATGCTTAGAATAGGCTGTGGGAGGATAATAGATGACTTGAGGCTGTTTACTTATACAGTTGGTCTTTAACCCTTACCACACAGTAGTGGGGCTAATTTCTGAATAAGCTATAATTTGATATTTTAGGTCCTTCGCTCTACAAGGTTGTTTTGGATCACCATTATGTTGGAATTGTTTGTGCAGGCATGAAAGATGTGCAAATTCATATTAATGAGCTGACCTAGTTCTATCTCCTGCCGATGAAGTAAGTTTCAATTGCAGTATATTCACTAAAATCATCCTTTTATATATTACTTTACACTTTGTTATATATACAGCATTCTTTGAATTATGTTTTCTATGTTGATTCAGTTTCATTCCTTGATATTTTCACCCAAATCCTAAATTAGTTTTCTTTTACTCCTGAACAATTTCAAGTCTTCATACTTGTGGTGCTCACTCACCAATATGTATGTTCACATAGCTTGTGCCATGGAGCATGCCACATGTCATGCCTTTATATAGTTTATAAAGGTCACGAGTTTGGGGCACAAGGTGGTACTTACTGATTATGATCACGCATGCTATAGCAAGTGCTAGTACATACTCTCATATTGCCATCAGTTCATGATATTTGATATCAACTATCATCACAGCATAGTTATTTCTCATCTTCACTTAATACTAGAGCATAAAGTTTGTGTTTATACTTTATTTTTGTACTAATTATAGGAAAAACTGAAGACCAGTAAAATTCAGAGACGGGTTTATGATCTAGTATGTAAATCAGCTACTTCTCATCAACAATTTGATTTTGCTGGCCAGCGAGAACTTCATTTTATATTCTTCAAGAAACTTGATAGGTTCTTGCCTTTAGAGGATAACTTGCGAGTAGGAAGTGTGCACCTTGAGAAGACTTGTCTTAAAGGTTAGATGTATCAGAAATAAGCTCTTTTAATGTGAAGCTATGTTCAGTTCCTTACGGTGTACTACATGCAAGATCCCCTACTCTATTGCACAGATATTGAATTCCTTCAGCTATAGCTCTGTATGCATTACAACTATGCTGACAATTTTGTAATTTTCCAAATGATGTTAGAGATGATTCTAACGAAATATCCCTCTCATATTGCACTATTTGTGGGTTCTTTTAAACAATGGCTATCAGCAGGTGTGGTACCCAATGTGAAAGGTAGTTAGGTAGAGTGGTAAGCAGCAACCAGAAACAGCAAGCAGAAATGGAGCAAGGTTTATATGTTGTTGGGTGGTTGAAAAGAGGGCCAACAGGAATAGTTGCAACAAACCTCTACTGTGCAGAAGAAACTGCAACCTCTGATTTTGGCACTGAGATAATTCATGCCTTCAATTGGCCCATAAACTGATATTTGCATGGTCATATGCTACTTCTCCTGCATAGATATATTTTTTTCTTCTTACCGAGAAAGTGGAAATCCGAGAGATGAGCAAGGCGTTGAAGATGCATTTGAGCCTCTTCATGAAGTAATAGATGTGTATGATTGCTTTGTAACAATTGCGTCCAATAATTTTGAAATTAGATTTTTTTTCACACGTATATTGAATTAAAGTGCCTTTATGTATTTAACTATCATGTCAACTTATATATTAATTGTTGATTTCTATTTTGATCAATTTAATTGTCGAGTGTGGCTCATTTGAAACATTTGGAATCTAAGTTTGAAATATTTAGAATGCTGTAATTGTTAAAAAGAAGATATCTAAATTGTACAAAAAGTTGTTTTCCAGAATTATTTTATTGGTTTCATTCTCAACCAATCAATAAGTAGTTTAATTATGTGTTCTAATTCTAGTATTATTTAATTATTTATATAATATATTTAAATGACTTATATTCATATAATTAATATTAACTAATTTATAATATATTTAAATGACTTATATTCATATAATTAATATTAACTAATTTATAATATATTTAAATATACAATATAATATATTTAAATTAACTATAGATGTGCCTCTAAATACACATTATAGAGATTAATACATTTCTTGAAAACTAAGGCAATTAAATTTGTTTCTAAAACATAAATAGATACTAATAAGAATGCTTCACTTATAGCATATGCAATTGTTTGTATTTGTTTCTAAAAAATATATAGAGACAATTAGATTAGATATTTTTGGTTAATTAAATTTGTTTCTAAAAAGTAAATAGAGACTAATAAGAATGCTCCACTTATAACATATAGAATTATTTATATATGCTTCTAAATAGTACATGAAGATAATTAGATTAGATACTTCTGGTTATTTTAGAGTCAATATTTTTGTCTCTATTTATATGTTTTAGAGTCAAATAAAAAATTGCTCCAAATTAGCCTCTAAAGATCTATAGAAACAGCACCAACAGAGTCACTTAATTGATCTGACTCTAAAGCTTATAGGGACAAATAATTGACTTATAGAGACATATAACAGAGTCTCAATAGGTCATTTGTGATGTAGTGTGTTGATTGAAACCATGCTAGGTTGATATATTGACTTAAGGATATAATTTTTATTTTAAACTTGGCATACACTCTTTACATGATCATTTTATGGTGTCATAAAAGTTTGAATGAAAATTGAACACGTTTTGAAAATAATTGAAAATTACAAAAATGAAATTTCAATCAACAATTAGTATGTATTTTCAGTTATTTCTAGAGAAATATAGAAAACTCCTTTTTGATTGATTCTTGAAACTGCACCCTCACAGAAAAATCTAGGTTCTTTAGTAAAATTTTTGAAAAGTTTCATCAAGAATTTGATTTAAAATAGAATTTTGAAGTTAGATTTCGAAAACACAAAGTATCATCCTTCTTGAAATATCAATCTTTCCGATGCTTTGATTTTTCTTCAAAAACTTCAAATGAAAACTCATGCATACTATTTTATTTCATTTCTGATATCATTCACATCATTACTTGAGTAAAATCATTCATAGGAATGATTTTGATAATTTGAATGATGACTTGATTTTTTGCAAGCATGGCATATTCATTTTTTCATTGAAAATAACATAGGATGAAAAATGAACTTAGAAAATTCATTTTGAGTTCAAACTTGATACATGCATTTCAAATAACCATTCAATAATTGGTATCAAAAAAAATTTCATCCAACAATTGGTATTTCAAATCTTGAAGTATAGATTGACCTAAGTCAACAAAGTGATTTAGAAATTTCATCTTAAGTCCAAACTTGATTCATAAACTTACATTCTCTCATGTTTAATGTCTAGATGCCTAAGTTTGAGAAAACATGAGTAGATAGCAAACACTTGATACTTAGCATTTTCATATTTTCATGCTTAATTCAAATGAAAATGTGCTAAGTTCATATTTGGATCAAATGACATTAGTTTCACATCAAACTTAATATACATGATTTAAATGACCATATCCTGAGATTTTAAAAGTTTGAATGAAATCTAAAAATGTCATGAAAAAGATATGAGAACATACATGATTTAATTTTGAATTCAAATATTTAGTTTTGAACATATCATGTATGATTTAAGTTTCATATTAAATATTTGTTTTCCATCCCTTTGGTTGAGATTTTCATGTGTCATGAAAAATATTCTTTAGAGTCTCAACTACATAAAATATATATATATTTGTTTTTCATCCCTTTAACTAGATTGACCTTTCTTGCCCTTTTTGATTGATGTCAAAGGGGGGAGAAAAGTATAGGATAAAGGGGGAGAAAAGTATAGGTAAATTGGAGAAAATATAGGAAATTCATGCATATAGATAGGGGGAGTTTATTTTCATAGATATGCATATTGATAGGGGGAGAAATCTCATAGTTGATATCCTATATGCTTTAATGAATATATTTTCTTAAGGATGTTTGTCATCATCAAAAAGGGAGAGATTGTTGGCTTTGGATTTTCAACCTTGGTCTTAATCCCTTAATCTCGGTTTTGATGAAAACAAACATTGAACTAATATTTCGTCGAGAAATCTTTCAGGTTCCATATCGATTAGCGTTCGATGTCCTCGATCGAAAAAATTGGAAGAAATCAAAAAATCAGAAGGACATTGATCGTCGCGCTCGGGTTCGTCGCGAAACATCTCAAAGATCGACGTATGCACCAAAGACGTATTGGACGAGCTCAAATATCACATGAAAAGCTCTCCAAGTTGATGCTCGTTGAAAGCCAAAACCCGGAAATGAAGCGTGTAAGAATAAGGGCTAAAAAAATCAATATCAGCCTATATTCGGTCAACTGACCATCAGCCTATATTCGGTCGATCGGTCGATCGACCGAAGAGTGTAAGAAAAATGGCAGCAACCATTTCGGTCGACCGAACAGTGCTAAAAAGAAATAGAAGCTACTTCGGTCGACCGATCGAAGCCCAAAATGGGCAGTAGCTCTGTCGATTGACCGACCTGTGGATCGCTAAAGCCGCAAGCCTACGTAGGTCGACCGATGGGTCGATCGAATTGAGGATCGCAGGTTTTGCGTCTGGCGGTCGACCCGTCGGTCGACCGCACACAGAGAGGAAGGCAGCGGTCGTTCGAGCGGTCGATCGGTCGATCGACCGAAAAATCGACCGAGCGTCTGCAACAAATAGTTTTCTATCCGTTGAGCTGTCATTTCTTCGTGAGGGTATAAATATACCTCATCTAACTCCTTTTAACCTTCTTCCTTGACTAATACAGATTTTATTGAGCAATTAAAAGGGAGTTTTGAGCCTTCCAAAGATCGATTGTAGCGCGCTCTGCTCTTCCATCGAGTTCTTCTTCAAGCGTCGTCTACTCCTCAACTCTACTTCGACTCAAGATTCATCTTCTGGCGAGTTGGAGGTTTCAAGACTTGGTAAAGAGCACGAATTCTTGGTTTTATTTTAAGCTCTTTTCACTTGTATTTTTAATTGTTATTTGAAACTATTTTTGAATTTGTGCGTGTGAAGACCTAGGATATTTAGGTCTTGTGTGGAAGTGGTTACCTTGTTGTGAATGTGTAAAGCCACTTGTGTAAACTTAGTTTTACTAGGATTGGTTAAGTTGTCCCTTAGGGTTGAGGTGGAAGAGTGCTCTCGGTAAGAAGGCGGTGACTTTCGGGTGTGGAAGTGTCTTAGGTCGAGAGTACGACTCTTCGAGTCAAAGTCCTCTGTGTAAGGGAAACCGATTTAATCTAGTTCAACTAGTTTGGAAATCCTAAGCAGGGTGCTTAGGTAGTGGAGTAGGCATTGGGGCCGAACCACTATAAATTTGTATGTTTGCATTGATTCTCTATTGTGTGCTTAATTTCTTATCTTGCTTCCGCATCCAATCATAAAATTGCAAATTGTCTAAATATTTTAAGAAATGATTAAAATCGAATTTTGGCTAATTAATTTAGTAAATACACTATTCACCCTCCCCCCCTCTAGTGTTGCCATTTCGCCTACATATGGTATCAGAGCGGGTCGTAGATTGAGATTTCACCATCTCCTCTACATCGTCTCTCGATCTTAAAATGACACTAGAGTCGGTAGCGTCTTCACCTCCTAGGTTCGATGACTCAAACTTTGGTCTTCGGAAATATAGGATGTACACTTATTTAAAGACTAAAGATTTTGGTGTCTTTAACATGTTACATTGAGAATTTATTGAACCTAAGGTTGACATGCATGCTTGGAGTGAATTACATAATAAAATATTTAAGTATAATGGAGATGCCATGAATTGTATTCTTTGCACATTACCAAATGACATCCTAGATAAAGTCATACATTGCTCTTCGGCTTATGACTTATGGGCCACTTTAAATGTTTTAAATGATTATGCCAAAACCGAAGAGATTGGTACTTTTGTTGAAGGTGGTGATGACAATGGTCACTCACCTACTACTAATCTTAGTTTTGATGCCCATAGCTCCTCTAGTCAAAGGAGTAGCTCCAAGAGCCGAAAAATGAAGATAGTGTGCCATGCATGCAAGGAAAAATGGGCATGTGGAGAAGAATTGTCCTACCATGAAAAATAAGGCAAAGAAGAGGTCAAAAGCTTCTACATCATCATCCCATTCAAATGAAGCATTCTCTTGCAATGACTATGAAGCTACTTCAAAAGTTTGCCTCATGAGTACCAATGATGAGGTACACTCTTTTCCTTCTAGTCATAATAATGATAATGATAGTACTAGCTCTTCTAGTTCATTCAATATGCCATATGAAGAACTAGTCGAGGAATGTTAAAAAATGTATATCTTGCTTGTTAGAAAAGATAAGAAAAATAAAAGGTTGAAAAAGAAAAATGAGATGCTTAATTCTCATTTGCATGAATCCAAACTAGAAAATGAAAAATTGAAATCTAGGTCATTTGATTCATATCCATATGAATTTCTCACTTTAACTGCTTGAAAACATGACATACCTATTTCTAAACATGTTTATGAAGATTGGACTTAAAATGAAGTGACCAAGTCGATTTATTGACTTGGGTCAAACTTTTCAAGCTTAAGTCCTCTAATATGATCTAGTTATTACATTTGTTCAACAATTTCATGATATTGATATTGAATGAAATTGGACTAGGTTGAAATTCCTTATTAGAGACCTCATTTTGAGTGACCACCCAATAAACATGTTTAGATACACACATGATATGATTCTAGGTGTTTAAACTTGAAAATTCATGTGTAGATGAACAAGGTGATAACTATATCACTTTAGTGGACTTAAGATTGGAAAAGTTTGACCCAAGTCAACAAATCAACTTGGACACTTCATTTTAAGTCCAAACTTCATAAACATGTTTAGAAATATGTATGACATGTTTCCATGCACTTAGAATGGAAAATTCATATGGATATGGATAAAATGACATAGAGGCCATTTCATGATAACCTCTTTTGAACCAAGTTGACCCAAGTCAACAAATTGACTTGGAAGTCTCATTTTCAATTCATATTTGAGGAACATGATTAAATTTACTCATGTTAGGTATCCATAGGTTTAAGTTTGAAAAACCATGAGTAAATGATAAGATTGATACTTAGCAAGTTTCTTGATAACTAGTTTAGTTTTGAATGAAATCATACTAGGTTGATATCTTGACTTAAGGACATAATTTTCATTTCAAACTTGACATACACTCTTTACATGACCATTATGTGGTGTCATAAAAGATTGAATGAAAACTGAGCACTTTTTGAAAATTACGGAAATACCATTGAAAATTAAGCATTTTCAATTATTTCTAGAAAAATATAGAAAAATCATTTTTAGATGATTCTTGAAACTACACTTTCACTGAAAAATATAGTTTCTTTAGTAAAAAATTTCAAAAAGTTTCATCAAGATTCTGATTTATAATGGAATTTTGAAGTTGAATTTCAAAAACACAAAGTATCACTTACTTGAAATACTCAATTTTCCGATACTTTGATTTTTCCTCAAAAACATCAAATGAAAACTCATGTATACCATTTTGATTCCATTTCTAATATCATTCACACCATTGCTTGAGTAAAATCATTTCTAGGAATGATGTTGATAACTTGAATGATAGCTAGAAATATCCATTTTTTCATTGAAATCAATATATGATGAAAAATGAACTTAGTCAATTCATTTTGAGCTCAAACTTGACACACGCATCTTAAATGATCATTCAGCAATGTTTGGAAAGTTTGAAGCAAAATAGACAACTTTTGAAAAAGTACTTGAAATTTACGAAAATACCCCTGGACTTTCAGGAATTTTATGAATTTATATGAAACTGATTTTTGACTGATTCTTGAACCTGTAGATTCATTGAAAAATCTAGTTTGTCTGGCTAAAGTTTCAAAAAAATTCGTTAAGAATATGATTTTATAAGAATTAAAAAGTTTGATTTTTGTAAACTTGAAGTGCACTTTGACCTAAGTCAACAAAGTGACTTAGAAACCTCATTTTCAGCCCAAACTTGATTCATATACTTAGATTCACTCATGTTAGATATCTAGATGCCCAATTTAGAGAACATGATTAGATAGCAAAATTTAATACTTAGCATTTTCATATTTTCAAGCCTACATTAAATGAAAATGTGCTAAGTTCATATTTTCATGATCAAATGACATTCTTCTCAATTCAAACTTGATATAATTTTCTAAATGACCATATCTTTGTATTTTGAAAGTTTGAATGATTTCTGGAAATGTCATAAAAAATATCATTTATTTACGAAAATGCTACTAAAGTATCCTCTTCTCAAGTTGCTCATTTTTCTGATACTTTAAATTTTCATTAGATTTTCAAATGAGACTTGAAGTATGATATTTTAAAAATTCACTTATGGTATCGTTCTACTCACTTGATGAGAAAAATCATTTCTAAAATAATTTTTGTCTATTTGACCGATACTTGAAAATATCGATACTTAAGTTACTACATGATTCTTGGCTTTGGATTTCATTTATTATTTCACGATATCATGTATGACTTGGTCTCTTAATCGATGTTTGGCTTTCATTCCTTGAGTTGAGACTTTCGCGGTTTTGAAAAACAACCTTTAGAGTTTCAACTTTGACTTTTGAATAACTTTTCTTGCCCTTTTTGAGTGATGTCAAAAGGGGGAGAAAAATATAGGTAAAGAGGAAGAAAATATAGGAAAACCATGCATATAGATAGAGGAAGTTCTATTACATAGATATGCATGTTGATAGGGGGAGAAATCCTATATTTGATATCCTCTATGCTTAATTGTAGATATTTTCTTAAGGATGTTTGTCATCATCAAATAGGGGGAGATTGTTGGCCTAAGATTTTCTACCTTGGTCTTAATCTCGGTTTTGATGATAACAAACATGGAACTAATGTTTCATTGAGAAATATTTTCAGATTCCATATTGGTTAGTGCTTGATGTCCTCGAACGGAAATATCGGAGAAATCAGAAAATCGAAAGGACATTGATCGGTGTGTTCGGGTTCGTCGTGGAAATCTCTCGAAGTTCGACGTGTACACCAAAGATGTCTAGGACGAGTCTAAAGTACACATGGAAGCTCTCCAAGTTGACGCACGTTAAAGGCCAGAACTCGGAAACGAAGCGTGCAAGAAGAAGGCTGGAAAAATCAAGTTCAACCTAGGTTCGGTCGACCGAATATAGAGAAAAATTGGTAGCATCCAATTCGTTCGACCGGGCGGTCGACCGGACAAAGCAAAAAATTGGCAATAGCCAATTCGGTCGACCATCCAGTCGACCGAATAGTGTCAAAAATTGGCAGTAGCCAATTCGATCGATCGAATGTGGTGGAAAATTGGCAGTAGCCAATTCGATCGACCGATCGGTCGATCGAAGTATGCCAAAAAGTGACAGTTTGCTTTCGGTCGATCAACCGATCGACCGACGATCAATCGGCCATCGACCAAACGGCAGAAATTGCTAGTTTTTCGTCCGTTGAGCCACCCGTTTCATCCCATCTCTTCATGGCTTATAAATAGGAAGCCATGAAAGCCTTCCAAAAGATTTTTGATCACTCCTAACTTCCTTGAGCCATCCTTTGATCAATTCTAAGCCATCATCGAGTTAATCTTGTGAAAACCCTAGCTTGAACCTTTCATCTCCTTAATTAATCCTTTATTTCATTGCTTCATCATCAAAGGCATCAAGAGGAAGCTAGGAATCTTGTTGTGGAGCTAAGTAATTTATTGTTTGATTTATTGCTCCATTTATTATTGTATTTTGTTATTTATTTCCTTGTATTTGAGCTTGTAAGAAGACCTAGTGTTAGGTCTTGTGATTGAGTGGTATCCTTGGTGTAGAAGGTATAAAGCCACTTGTGTAAACGTAGTTTACTAGGATTAGTTGAGTTGTCCCTTAGGTTGAGGTGGGAGAGTGCTCTCGATAGGAATGCGGGATACTTCCGGGTGTGGAAGTGCCTTCGGTTTGAGAGCGGAGACTTTTCGGTTGTAAAGTTCTTTTTGTAAGGGAAACGATATAATCTAGTAAAGTTAGTTTGGAAATCCTAAACGGGGTGCTTAGGTAGTGGAGTAGGCATTGGGGCCGAACCACTATAAATCATTATGTTAGCATTGATATTATGTTTGTGTTTATTGCTTCATGTTTATTGCTTCCGCTTGCTATTAATATCGTGCTTAGCCTAACTAATCGAAAAACAATTAAAATTAGAATTAGGCAATAAGATTAGTTAACATACTATTCACCCCCCCCCCTTCTAGTGTGGCCATTTCACCCAACAACGTGTACTCCGGCCAATCACCCAACAACGTGTACCTGAGGTGTGTCTATATTTATTACAGGTGGAGGTGATGAGACAGCCCGATAATCTCACGTAGATATTGCTCAAGATGGATCGATGCTGATCCCGGAGATGGCGGGCTTATGATGGTGTATCCCTCGCGATAAGGGAGGACATGGATGTCCATGTATAGTCGAGTGGAGCCCCCAAACGGAGTCGTTTAGTCTAGCTTGAGTCGGGTTTTAGGAGTTGTTGGCCTAAGGTTTTCAACCTTGGTCTTAATCTTGGTTTTGATGATAACAAACATGGAACTAATGTATTCATGAAAAAATATTTTCAGGTTTCAAGTCAATTAGCGCACGACATTTTCGATCGAAAAAATCGAAGAAATCAGAAAATTCAGTAAGGACACTCGTCGACGCTCGAGATTTTTCAGGAAGATAGAGTTTAGATTTAGGGCATCTAGAATGTGTTGTAAATTCTCATGATGATGCAAAGAAATCAAAAAAACCAAACCCGAACCCCAAAATATGAAAACTCGGAAAATCAAAAACGGCCCTGAAATTCACTAAGCCTGGGAGCTCCTTGGAGGGCTATATGACCTAGACATTTTCTTGGCACCAAAAGTCCCGATAATTATTTCTTAGATAAAAACTAGTAAATGACATATTTTAAAGGATTTTTTGGAAGCCTTTAACCTATGCATATTTGACCCGGGAGATTATAAAATTTTTGGTTTTCGGAAATTTATACTATACCCCAAAAATTAGATTTAGATTCTTAAGGATTTTGAATTTTTAGATATTTTTATTGAATCCAAATGGGGGTGATCCTTATATAATATTTATATTTTAAAGTTATTTATCTGAAAGTTAATAAATGTTATATAAGTAGACTTAGCGAAGACGGAACCCAGAAACGAACTAATGAGAACAAAAATCAGCAAACTAGGCTGATTATCTAGTTTTGGTCGACCGATCGGTCGATCGGATGGTGCCCAAAAGTGGCAGAATACATTCAATCGCCCGGTGGTCGCTCGGTCGGTCGACCGTCGATTGACCGACAAACGATCGGATGGCGGAAAATGGCTATATTTCGAGTCGTTGAGTGATGCTTCCCTCATGGCTTATAAATAGAAGCCTTAACAAGCCTTCCACTTGACTTCTAACATTCATTGAGCCATATTTTAATGATCATTAAGCATCATTGAGCCACTCTTTGGTAAAACCCTAGTTTGATCTCTCATCTCCTTGACATAGCCTTCAAGCTTCATCAATTCATTAATTTGAGGCATCAAGAGGACTAGAGAGTTTCTATTGGAGCTAACTATAGTTTGATTTATTTATTGCTCCAATTGTTATTGTATTTTTTTGGTTATTTTCTTTGTATATCAAGTGTGTAAACCTAGGTTGCTAGGTTTGATTGAGTTTGTGGTTGCCTTGGTGTTAAGGTTTAAATCCACCATTGTAAACTTAGTTTACTATGATTAGTTGAGTTGTCCCTTAGGTTGAGGTGGGAGAGTGATCTCGGTAGGAATGCATGATACTTCTAGGTCTGAAAGTACCTTCAGTTTGATAGCGAAGACTTTTTGGTGTAAAATTCTGTTTGTAAGGGAAACGATATAATTTAGTAAAGCTAATTTAAAAATCCTAAGCGGGGTGCTTAGGTAGTAGAGTATGCATTGAGGCCGAACCACTATAAATAGTTATATTAGCATTGTTTATCTTGCATTTCTTATTGCTTATTATTTATATCTTGCTTTCACTTACTACTCGATTTGTGAATTGCCTAAGTAATCAAGTAGACGAATAAAATCGAAATTAGGCAAAAAAAAAATCGATAACATACTATTCATCCTTCCCCTCTTTAGTATGGCCATTTCACCAACAGGAGTATGGCTTGGTGAGACCCCTGGATGAAGTCGTCTAGTTCGACTTGAGGTGAGTTGTGGGGCGCTACTAGATTTAATTCGACTAGATTTAGTTCTAGTCCAATCCAGTTTGAATCCCAAAGAAAGAATACTGTTTCAAAATAAAGAGAACCTGACATCCTTTATTAGAGGAGTAAGATCGATGTCTTTGAGTTTTAGCTTTGAAATCGAACTCCTTTGTGCTGCGCTGAAATTTAAGAAGGGGAAACTGCCTGTAAGAGGATAATGGCGGCACATTCTTAATTTTCTAGTGGCTATTTCTCGGATCTCAAATGGTTATGTCTAGGAGAGATGGCCTCTTATTTATACTTGAGGGATGATTTGATAGCAGTAGTTGTATCTTAGAAAAATCTCCTCTAAATTTGATGTCGGATAAGATAATTATGTGCTTTCTACTCTGCCGCCGAGGCAATTAAAATTTGATGATTACTAAAAAATTTGATGAGATTTATATTGAAAATACTAAATTTCATTTTTTTTAATAAATTAACAAAATTCAATTGTAAATGACATGTAAACTATCTATATAATAAAATTTGATACTGTTGCCAATAGAATTTGAAATAACAATATTTAATACATCTGAAATTAGAAACAAATAGAGAGATTACCGCATAAATCATTTACCAATATCATTTCTGTGAAGATCCTCTAACATCAAATTTCGTTTGAACTAATTGAGGATACTATTGAATTAGTATTACCTCGGTAGTTTTGATAAACAAATCTCGTTGAATATTCTCTAACTTTGTAAAGTACTTGCAGTCAGTCGCTTATCCAGCCCAGTATATGAGGGACATTTTATTCCTTATTTTTTTTCAAAAAAAAATAAAAAGTACTTTTATATTTTAATTTTTATTATTAATTTTAATTTTATATTTATTTTAAAATTGATAAAATTTAATTTTTTATATATAAATGATTGAATTTGTGTTGTTACTTATTTTAAAAGAAATAATACATGTTATTTCTTTATTAACGGGTAGTTTCAAGTGGTTTAAACAACCGTATAGTCATTGATTTGGTGAATACAACTCTAATTTTGTAAGGTAAATAATTCTGCTCAAAATTAAATATTACTTTGATTGAATAATTTTTATTTATTATAAAAAAATTTATTTATTTATTTCTCATTTGTTGATCTATATATTTTGATTGTCTTATGTTAAAGGTAATTTTATACAATTATATTGTACCGTATCGCGGGGGCAAGCCCCCGCACCCCCCAATTATAACTAAACATAATAATTTTAATTTTAAATTTTTTTATGTCCCTCATTTTCAAAATTCTGCATACGCTACTGCTTGCAGTTGAATTAAAACCAGCACTACAAATATTTTTCTTTTATTAATCATAATTTTCTTCCTTCAAATTCTTATTATTATTCTTATGCAATATTCTTCTAATTATTTCATCATAATTCAAATTTATACCACAATATTATTGGTGAAATGATCACACTAGAGGGAGGTGAATAGTGTGTTAACTAAATTTTTTCGCCTAATTTCGATTTTAATTTTTTCTTAAACTACTTAGGCAAGTTATTAATTTAACGACTAAATGCAGAAGCAATTAACAACAAACAAGAATATCAATCTTAACACAATGATTTATAGTGGTTCGGCTCCAATGTCTACTCCACTACTTAAGCACCCCGCTTAGAATTTTTAAACTAGTTTAACTAGATTACTCTCAAACCGAAGGTACTTCCACACCCGGAAGTATCCCACCTTCCTACCGGGAGCACTCTCTCACCTCAACCTAAGGACAACTCAACTAATCCTAATAAACTACATTTACACCGATGGATTTAAACCTTAACACCAAGGCAACCACCAACTCAATCACACCTGGGAACCTAGGTTTACACACTTGATGTACAATGAAAATGAACAACAAAATACAATAACAATTGGAGCAATAAACAAACTAAAGTATACTTAGCTCCAAAAGAAACTCCCTAGTCCTATTGATGCATTGAGAAGATGAATCTATGAAGCTTGAAGGCAAGATTAAGGAGCTGAAATCAAAACTAGGGTTTACAAAGAGGTGGCTTAAGAAAATTTTTAGAAGTGATCAAATATAGCTCAATGAAGTTGAACATCAAGGAGGAATGCACTCTAGGGATGCTATTTATAAGCCCCAAGAAGAGAGAGCTAAAATAGTTCTCCCAACGGGCATAAAACTACCCGTTAGCGTCGCCCATCGACCGGAGCCCTCTGTGCTTTTTGGGCTCCTTCCGATTGACCGGTTAATCGATCGGCCAAAGAGTACCGATACTCCACATTTTGTACCAATTTAACAATTATATTTTTTTTCCCACATAAGCATTCTCCTATAAATCTGGCGAACCTAGCGATTTTCTTTCTATTAATTTAAGGTTCAATCCCTAGTATGATCATCTATTGTGATTTTTTATCTTTGTTAAAAAAAAATACATACTAGTACTCTTTTCCCCTTTTATTTGTATTTCTCAAATTTTATCATATGATAAATATATACCATAACTTTTGCTCTTAAAAAACATAAATATAGATAAGAGAAATAATAGAATTTTTTTTGTTTAAACATGAATGATTTAAAAAAAATAAATAAAAAAATATTAATTTATTTTAAATAAAAATAAATTGTTTAAACATTTTAAAAACTATTACTACAATAATAATTATAATAATTGTTACTAAAATTTCAAAATAATTTTTAATTATAATCACTAATAAAATATTAAAATATTTATTATTAAAAATAAAAAATTTGTCTCCGCTTAAACATTAATATCTTTTTTTTGCAAATCAGAATATTTAAATATTAACCTTCTTGAAAAGTAATAATTATTTTTAAAGGTAATTATTTAAAAAATATCACACCCCAACTTAGGGTCGTGTGATCGGCCAGGGTCTATGTCCTACCCCGAAGCCTACTACATGCACTAGCTAACAAGAAATCGAAAATACGTGAATAAAAACAACGATGCATCTTTATTCAAATTTTTAAAGAATGTTCACAATTTTTAATAAAAGGAAAAGTTGCGAAACAACATCCCCAATATGAAACAACTCAAATTTAAAGTCGAATACATGTTTTCAAATAGACACTCTCAGTGTATGAAAAACAACAGTCCTAGACCTCTAGAATATGACTACTGGACGCTTCTACGAGATCTACGCCACTGTCTGCCCTCCAGCTGCACCATCACTCCAAGCCACAACTCACTAATCGGGCTCTGCAAAACAAGAAAAATAAAGCGTGAGTCCACATGGGACTCAGTGAGCGGTTCTTCCGAACCTCTACGTAAATCCTCAATAATCACATATATATAAGGCAGCAAAATATAAAGTTGGAGATATAATTTGCTTCTAATATGACAACCGATCTCAAGGGTCGTCCGGTATAGACCATTCATACAAACAACCAGCTATAACAGCCCAACTAAGCCACATGGCACCCAGCCCTTAGGGCTTGCTCATGATCTAGTGGTTCGGCCCTAACCAACCCTACCACACAAAGATAGTAACATACTGGCCGTATGGCCTTCATAACACACAAGTAAATCAGGGAAATCTCCGGGCCGTCGACTAGGATGGTCTGCTAGTCTCCGGACACCTGTCGGGTTAGGGATAGCAAGTCCCACCCAACTTTGGTCTAACAACTAGCGGGTCCACTAGTGCAACCTCAAGACCCAAATCACTGGCCGAGTCAAGCATTAGTCATTCCAACTATCCATGCTTCTCAGTAAACCATCACAATCACATCACACAATCAAAGTGTCCTAGAGTTTCCTTATTTAACATTTCGGGCGTCCACCCGTGTTCAGCCCTTTATTTCGAGCCTTACCATCCGCACACTACTAGTCATCTAGCGTCAATTACTACTTTTGATAGTGTGAGCTACATGTCATAAGTGTAGAATGTCCAAGTATATACGTGTCACAACCCTTAGGTTATAAGGAAGTTAATCTACCACTATTACCATGAATAACCACATTATTACATCATGAAATAATTAAATTTTGCATTTAATCATAAAATTCCAACAATGTAACATTAAATCTATCATGACAATTCATTACTAGCATTAGTAATTGATAAGGAAAAATCTTGGAAATATTTGCTACCTCTTAATGTCCCTAAGTGTATGTATACATATATGCGCTAGGGTTCGTTTCCTTAATTGGTGTCTTTCCTATTTCTCATCTTAATTCTACTTGTCGATCGAGGTGACCCTCGTTCCCTAATGTTTCCAACGTTTCCAAGTGTGAAGGTTAGTCCCCTCCGATCACCTTTCCCCCTACTTGGCTCGGCCGAACCTTGAGCAAGGCATGCCTTGCTCGGCCGAGCCTACAAGGGTAGGAGAAGAGGGAGGTTTTTTTTTTACCACGAACCCTAGTATTTAAGCTTGTGACCTGCCATAGATAAATTCTAGATCAAGTTCTCTCCCCCATCTTGCTCGGTCGAACCTTGAACAAGGTTCCCCTTATTCGGCCAAGCATTCAAGGCATTAGGGAGAAGGAATCTTGATCAACTACTACATCAATTGAATCCCGAATCTACATGAATTTAGATTTAAATGATCTAAAGGGGGTTTAAACTAAGCGAGAGAATTGGGGAAAATTTCGGCATGACCTTTCCCCTTTTCCGTCTACTCGACCGGCCCCTAGAACACCAAAATCCGAACATTTAAATCAAATCTAATACATCCATGAATAAAACAGCGAAGAGATCGAAAAAATACCACGAATCGACATGAACAACGAGAAAATCCTTCGATCTAGCACCTAGTTGGTTCGGCCACCCGCCTCACCATGTGATTCGAAATCTAACCACTCACCTTGATTAAGGAAGAAGAAGGGATGGACGATGGCGATCTCAATCCTTCCGACGACGACACGATTTTTGGCGCCGACCCATGATCTCCCCTCCTCCCTCTCTTGCTCGGGCTGCGTGCGGCTCAAGGATGAGCCGCACGGCTATAGATGAGGGGTTTTATTCCTTCATCTTCCATTTACCTAAATGCCCTTCCTCATAACTTAGCTCCTACTCGACTCAATCCGAGTCTGATTTAGGCTCCGATTCGATCCGCATACACGATTCGAATTCGATTCTAATAAGACATCTAATGCTAAAAAAAGAATGCTCATTTAACCAATTAAGCTTCATAAGTCGAGTTATACCTTCTACTCAAGGCGATTCCATGGCTCGACCCGACTAACCCCTGATCCAGTGCGCTGCACCAAAAATAGATTTTTATATTAGGAAACTTCGGGTCTTACAATCTTCCCCCCTTAAGGGAAATTCGACCTCGAATTTTGATGAATTAGAAAGGCTTACCGGCTCTCCAAACAAGGAAGGGTAGCGCTCTCTCATGTCTCGCTCTACCTCCCAAGTGACTTATTGTCCGGAGTGGTGCTCCCATCTAACTTTCACCAAGGAAATTTCCTTGGACCTCAGCTTCCTGATTTGTCGGTTAAGTATCTCCACTGGCTTCTCCTCATACAAGACCGCTGTGCCCACCTCAATTGCAGTCTCCTCAATCACGTGGGACTCATCCCTCATATATCTCTAGAGCATTGACACATGAAAAACTAGGTGAACTCTGCTCAGGCTAGGAGGCAAAGCCAGTTCGTAAGCCACCGCGCCTCTCCGCTTGAGAATAGGGAAAGGCCCAATGAACCTAGGGCTCAACTTCCCCTTCTTCCCAAACCGGACTACCCCTTTCATGGGGGAAACCTTCAGGAACACCAAGTCGCCCTCAGCGAACTCCAACTCTCTGGCCTTCTTATCGGCATACATTTTTTGACGACTCTGGGCCGCCAGCAATCTTTCCTTTATAATTTTCACCTTCTCTACTGCTTCCTCAACCAGATCAGGACCCACCATGAGTGATTCTTCGGCCTCAAACCGGCCCACAGGAGACCTACACCGCCGCCCATACAAGGCCTCGAAAGGAGTCATGTCAATGCTACTGTGATAGTTATTGTTGTAGGCGAACTCAATCAATGGTAGGTGTTTCTCCCAACCGCCGGTCATATCCAGGACACACACCCTCAGCATATCTTATAAGGTTTGGATGGTTCTCTCAGACTATCCGTCTGTCTGCGGATGGAAAGCCGTGCTGAAACGTACTTGAGTACCCAAGGCTTCTTGGAAGGACTGTCAAAACTGGACTATTGTAAGATCCGAAAAAAGTTTTCTAATATAAAAATCTATTTTGGTGCAGCGCGTCGGACCCGGGGGTAGTCGAGTCGAGCCTCAGGATCGCCTCGAGTGAAAAGGTATGACTCGGCTAATGAATCATGAAGTTTATTTGGATAACTAACTTTCCTTTTATAAAATCATACCTTAAATTAAGTTAACTCGAGTCATGTTATGGGTTGGGTCAGAACCCGAGTCGAGTTCGGGCCTAGTCGAGTTTCGGGTATGACTTAGGTGAGCCTTGAGACCATCTTTGGAAAGATGGTTGAGGGAATAAATCCCCCTTATGGCAACCGTACAACTCACCCATTGAGTCGCACAAGGCTACAAGGGAGAAGAGGAGAAGGAGCAAGGAGGGGGTTTGGGGCTTGAATCGATCTGGAATTCGCGTCGTCGCCAGAAAATCTCAAGTCGTCGTCATCTGATCCTTATTTCTTGGTGATCTAGGTGAGTGGTTATTGTTTTAAACGTTTGGGAGAGGCGGGTGGCCGAACCCTAGTTAAAAGGTTGAGTTCTCGCGATTTTTTTCCGACGATCCATGATTTCAACGTCACATATTCACTATTTTATGAAGCTTCTTGTCGGATCTCGCTGTTTTAATTATCAATTTATGTATTTTTGGGGCTGTCGGTTCATGGGAAAAGGGGAAAGGTCATGCCAAAATTTTTCCTGATTCCCTTGACAGCAAGAAGGCCCTTAGATGATCTTATATCACTGTTTTGATGTAGTTCTTTTGAACACCTCACATATAATGAAGTATCTCCTCTCTAAAGCCCCTTTAAGTGGCCGAATGAACCCTAAAATTCATGAAGAGGGTTCGGCCAAGGGTGAGGGGGAGATTAAGTTGTTCATTGGTATTTAAGTTGTATGTGGAATTGAAGAGACAATGTATAGTTAAAGTCTCCTTTATCTTTTCCTACCCCAAGGACCTTGGCCGAGCAAGGTTTCCCTTGCTCATGGTTCCGCCAAGGTTAGGGAGAGGAGGAGAGACTTGCTTTAGATGGAAATTTCATGATCTTAGGGATCACACATAGGGACATGACAATACTTAGAAAGAACACCAAGTTTAGCATGTAGCTTAATTGATTTGAATTATAGTAATACTAGTTTGTAACCATACTTAGCATTTGATCCTTAAACTTTGGATGTTGACAATGTTACCATATTTTATAATTCTTACATGTTATTTAAATTCATTACTACCTTGACATGCTAGATAATTGCCCTTATTGTTCTAATATTCCTAAGGTAGTATAAGAATTGTTATGCAAGTGTCATCTCTCGTAGTGGCATCCATAAGACTTAGACTAGTCCTAGTTATGTGGGTTTTATTTCTGCACTGACGGTTGTAATTGAAAAGAATTGTAAAACTTGATATTTGACCATTTGGATTTAATGTTGATGTTTCTTCTTGTATTGAAAAACTTATATATTGTGACTTATAAACTTTTTATAAAGTATGTTAAGTTTCTTTCAGTCGATATGTTTTGGTTTCTTGATGTCACTGTAGATAGTAGGCTACAGGGCAGGATGTGGGCCCTGGCCGGTCACGCTACCCTCAGTCGGGGTGTGACAGTTGTGAACTAGGTATCTCGATCTGATATGATTATCACTGGGGTACCATGATAAGCCACAATCCTGTCTAAAAATAGTCTGGCATACTGCTCCGTAGAAAAGGTTGTTTTCACCGGAATGAAGTGTGCGGTCTTGGCTAACCGATCCACTACCACCCAAATGGAATCAAAATCTCCCCTTGACTAAGGCAACCCGGTCACCTGGTCCATGGTGATTTTCTCCCACTTCCACTCGGGGACCTCGAGATTCTGCAGTAGCCCCGCGGGCTTCAAGTGTTCGGCCTTCACCTACTGACAGACCAGACATTTGGATACAAACTCTACTACCCCTCTCTTCATGCCCTTCCACCAGTAGTGTTGCCTTAAGTCTCGATACATTTTGGTGGCTCCCTGGTGCATCGTGTAAGTGGAACGGTGACCCATTTCCAAAACTTGCCGGTGTACCTCTGCCATGTCAGGCACCATGATCCGGTCTCTGAACCTTAGAACACCCTCTGAGTCAACCTTGAATCCATCATCTGCGTCACCTCTCTGGACCAAATCCCTTGTCGGAGAACAAAATGTGTCGTCCTCTTGCGTTGCACGCAACATGTCCACCAAGGTAGACTGTACCCGCAGGTGTACCACCAAGGTACCTGAAGCTGACACAATCAGGGTTGCACCCCCATCCAAGCACAGCGCTAGCTCTCAAGCTAGGGGCCTTCGCCTGATTTCCAAATGAGCCAAATTGCCCATGGATTTTCTGCTTAAAGCATCTGCTACCACATTGGCTTTCCTCGGATGATACATAATAGTGCAATCATAATCCTTTAAGAGCTCCAGCCACCTCCTCTGCCTGAGGTTCAGCTCTTTTTGGGTAAGCAAGTACTGTAGGATCTTGTGATTTGTATAGATATCGCAAGCCTCTCCGTACAGATAATATCGCCAGAGTTTTAGTGCAAAAACCACCGCCGCTAGGTCGTGCGTCGAGTAGTTCTTCTCATGAACTTTCAGCTAGCGGGGCGCATAGGCTGACTCTGCCAAACTGCATCAGAACGCATCCTAGGCCAACCCGAGAGACATCATAGTAGACTACAAACCCTCCTGAGCCAGAAGGTACGGCCAACACGGGTGCCGACGTCAAGCATTCCTTGAGCTTCTGAAAGCTCGCCTCACACTTATCGTCCCTAACAAACTTGATCTTTTCCTGAGTCAATCGAGTCAAAGGGGCTGCAATCCTGGAAAAGTTTTCTACAAACTTTTGGTAGTACTCGGCCAATCCAAGAAAACTGCGAATCTCAGTCACGCTGGTTGGCCATCTCCAGTTCTGCACAACCTCCACCTTTGAGGAATCCACCCTTATCCCTTCCTTGGACACTACATGGCCCGGGAACCCTACACTCTCTAACTAGAATTCACACTTGGAGAATTTAGCGAACAACCGGTGCTCTCTGAGGGTTTCCAAGACCATCCTCGAGTGTTCAGAGTGCTCCTCCTCACTCTTGGAGTATACCAAGATGTCGTCAATGAAGACGATCACAAAACTGTCTATGTACTCCTTAAACACCCTGTTCATTAGATCCATGAAAGCAACATGTGCATTGGTTAGACCAAAAGACATCACTAGAAACTCGTAGTGGCCATAGCGAGTCCTGAAGGCAGTCTTACGCATATCGCAGTCCCGAATTCTCAGCTGATGATATCCTGATCTCAAATCTATCTTAGAAAACCATCGTGCCCCATGCAGTTGGTTAAACAAATCGTCTATCCTCGGCAGTGGGTAATGATTCTTGATTGTCACTTTATTCAGTTGCCTATAGTCGATGCACATGAGCATACACCCATCCTTCTTCTTCACAAAGAGCACCGGAGCACCCCATGGTGACACGCTCGGCCGGATGAAGCCCAGGTCCAGTATTTCTTGCAATTGCTCCTTTAACTCCCTGAGCTCGGCCAATGCCATCCTATAGGGTGGGATGGATATTGGCTTCACCCTGGGCTGCAAATCAATGCAGAAATCAACCTCTCTCCTAGGCGGCAATCCCGACAACTCCTCGGAAAAGACATCGGGGAACTCGTGGACTACTTGAGTTCCACTGACATCCCCTGCCGTGCCCTCATTTTCCTCGGCCACGGATACGAAGGCCAGGAAAGACTAGCAGCTGCCCTGAAGCAGTTTACGAGCTTTAAGGGTTGAGATGACCCCAATCGGCTCACTCCTTCCTTCACCTTGGAAGGTGAACTGCGGCAATCCGAGTTTGTTGAACACGACTATCTTAGCCCTACAATCCAACAACGCAAAGTTCTCCACCAGCCAATCCATGTCGAGAATGACGTCGAGTTCAAGCATGGGCAAGAGTGTCAAATCTGCCCTCAATGCATGGCCGCAGATGAGCACTTCGCAGCCTTAGAAAATTGATTTGGCTACGACTACATCGCCCGTAGGCGTTGCTACTACAAATGGCCCATCGAGCAAGGAAGGTGCCATTGGTAACTCAACAGCAAATTTGGCAGACACAAACGAGTGTGTGGCACCCGGATCAAATAGAACATAAGCAGCAGATGAACATACTAAGATAGTACCTGTTACCACTGCCTTAGACACCTCTACCCCATCACGGTTCATAGCAAACACCCTGGCAGACGGTCTCTCTGAATGGCTAGCCTGCGGCCCCCTATTCTGCATATGCCCTCTCTGAGCCACTGATATAGGTATCTTTCCTTTTGACTACTCGGACTTATGGCGAACTCTCTCCGGACAGCCCTTCTTAAGTGCCCAACCCGATCGTATTTATAGCAAGCATCCATGCGGCCAAGATAGGCCCCCCAGTGCCTCCGACTGCAGTTGCCACATTGCGGCACCTCAACCTTCTAAGAAACACCTCCTAACACTATCGACGTTACTGATCTAGACCCTGGGCCCCCACGACCCCGGTTACCATTCTGTCCTCGGCTCTGCTGGTGGTCTGCGGCGGCCACTGCCCCCTCTGAATGCCAGGATCAACCCCCAGATCCATGTGGCTAAAATTTCTTCTTGGCTGGCCCATCATTCCTCTCGAACGGCACGAAGGCTTCCTTCTGAGGGGCTTCATCCACTACCCGGGTAAGAGTGGAATCCTCGGTATTGTGGATGAGCCTGCCAATTTGAGACCTCAAGCCTCCAACGAACCTCTTGACCCTTGCGGTCTCAGATGCCACTAGGGTCGGATGATATTTGGAAAGGCGGTTGAACTCCATCTCACACTCTGACACTGACATGCCACCAGCCTGACGCAGCATCTCAAAGTCTCGGGCCCGCTTATCGCGAACACTCATAGGCAAATACTGCTCTTCCACAGCCACCCTAAACTCCTCACAGGTGGGAGGCGAACACTCAGTGCAACATTTTGAGCCTCCATCACACTATCACAAAGAAAAGAACAATTCTCCTGTCATATAAATAATTTTTAACAAAATCTTTTTTAAAAAATAAAATTACTAACCGCATGGTGCACTGAGTGCAGACGTGGTTGCCAGATCTCGTAGCTTAACTATACCGTATGTCAACACGCTAGCATGTGTCTCATACGGTACCCAACTCCTAGTCATAGTCAAGATCTAACCAAAAACTCTGACACCAACTTTGTCACACCCCAACCTAGGGTCGTGTGACCGGCCAGGGTCTATGTCCTACCCCGAAGCCTACTATATAACTGATTAACAAGAAATCGGAAACACGTGAATAAAAACAACTATGCAACTTTATTCAAATTTTTAAAGAAGGTTCACAATTTTTAATAAAAGGAAAAGTTGCGACAACAACCCTAATATAAAACAACTCAAATTAAAGTCGAATACATGTTTTCAAATAGACACTGTCAGTGTATGAAAAACAACAGTCCTAGACCTCTAGACTATGACTACTGGACGCTGCTACGACATCTACGCCACTGCCTGCCCTCCAGCTGCACCATGACTCCAAACCTCAACTCACTGATCGGGCTCTACAAAACAAGAAAAATAAACCGTGAGTCCACATGTGACTCAGTGAGCGGTTCTTCCGAACCTCCACGTAAATCCCCAATAATCTCTCTCTCTCTCACACACACACACACACACATATATATATATAAGGCAGCAAAATATAAAGTTAGAGATATAATTTGCTTCTGATATGACAACCGACCTCAAGGCTCGTCCTGTATAGACCATACATACAAACAATCAGCTATAACAGCCCAACTAAGCCACATGGCACCCGGCCCTTAAGGCCTGCTCATGATCTAGTGGTTCGGCCCTAACCAGCCCTACCACACAAAGATAGTAACATATTGGCCGTACGGCCTTCATAACACACAAGTAAATCAGGGAAATCTCTGGGCCGTCGACTAGGATAGTTTGTTAGTTTCCGGAAACCTGCCGGGTTAGGGATAGCTAGTCCCACCTAACTGGGGTCTGACATCTAGCGGGCCCGCTGGTGCAACCTCAAGACCCAAATCACTGGCCGAGTCAAGCATTAGTCATTCTGACTATCCATGCTTCTCGGTAGACCATCACAATCATATCACACAATCAAAGTGTCCTAGAGTTTCCTTATTTAACATCCCAGACATCCACCCGTATTCAGCCCTTTATTTCGGGCCTTACCATCCGCACACTACTAGTCATATAGCGTCAATTGCTACTTTTGCTAGTGTGAGCTACATGTCATAAGTGTAGAATGTCCAAGTATATACGTGTCACAACCCTTAGGTTATAAGGAAGTTAATCTACCACTATTACCATGAATAACCACTTGATTACATCATGAAATAATTAAATTCTACATTTAATCATAAAATTCCAGCAAGGTAACATTAAATCTATCATGTCAATTCATTACTAGCATTAGTAATTGATAAGGAAAAATCTTGGAAATATTTGCTACCTCTTAATGTCGCTAAGTGTATGTATACATATATGCACGAGGGTGGTGGTTTCCTTAATTGGTGTCTTTCCTATTTCTCATCTTAATTCTACTTGTCGGCCGAGGTGACCCTCGTTCCCTAATGTTTCCAATGTTTCCAAGTGTGAAGGTTAGTCCCCTCCGATCACCTTCCCCCCTACATGGCTTGGCCGAACCTTGAGCAAGGCATGCCTTGCTCGGCCAAGCCTACAAGGGTAGGAGAAGAGGGGGGGGGGGGGGGGGGGGGTTTACCACGAACCCTAGCATTTAAGCTTGTGACCTGTCATAGATAAATTCTAGATCAAGTTCTCTCCCCCATCTTGCTTGGCCGAACCTTGAACAAGGTTCCC
Organism: Canna indica; assembly: GCA_034359265.1. NCBI lineage: Eukaryota > Viridiplantae > Streptophyta > Magnoliopsida > Zingiberales > Cannaceae > Canna > Canna indica. The sequence goes on along the minus strand of CP136894.1, from coordinate 44,100,253 downwards.
CTTGTTCGGTCGAGCACTCAAGGCATTAGGGATAAGGAATCTTGATCAACTACTACATCGATTGAATCCCGAATCTACATGAATTTAAATTTAAACGATTTAAAGGGGGTTTAAACCAAGCGAGGGAATTGGGGAAATTTTCGGCATGACCTTTCCCCTTTCTCCTCTACTCGGCCGGCCCCTAGAATACCAAAATCCGAACATTTAAATCAAATCTAATACTTCATGAATAAAACAGCAAAGAGATCGAAGAAATACCACGAATCGACATAAACAACAAGAAAATCCTTCGATCTAGCACCTAGTTGGTTCGGCCACCCGCCTCACCATGCAATTCGAAATCTAACCACTCACCTTGATTAAGGAGGAAGAAGGGATGGTCGATGGTGATCTCAATCCTTCCGACGATGATACGATTTTCAGCGCCGACCCAAGATCTCCCCTCCTCCCTCTCTTGGTCGGGCTGCGTGCGGCTCAAGGATGAGCCGCACGGCTATAGATGAGGGGTTTTATTCCCTCATCTTCCATTTACCTAAATGCAATTCCTCATAACTTAGCCCCTACTCGACTCAATCCGAGTCCGATTCAGGCTCCGATTCGATCCGCATACACGATTCGAATTCGATTCTAATAAGACATCTAATGCTAAAAACAGAATGCTCATTTAACCAATTAAGCTTCATAAGTCGAGTTATACCTTCTACTCGAGGTGATTCCACGGTTCGACCCGATTAACCCCTGATCCGGTGTGCTGCACCAAAAATAAATTTTTATATTAGGAAACTTCAGATCTTACAAAAAATTATAAATAATAATAATAATAATAATAATAATAATAATAATAATAATAATAATAATAATAATTATTATTATTATTATTATTATTATTATTATTATTATTATTATTATTATTATTATTATTATTATTATTATTATTAAAAGTAGCTTTACTACCACCTAATATACTTGGGCCTCAAGAGATCGCAGGTCAATAATCTTTGCTATTAATAGTAGACTTTAAAATAAACCTCAATTGCTGCAGCAAGGCAGCAATGTCCAAAAATATAAAAAGATATATATTATCATTAGCAAATTTAAAATTAATAAAATGCTCATTTATTTTAAAAGAGAAAAAATGGGTAATTAAATATAGTACGCGGTTATTTATTAATGAGGACTGACCTTTCATCGTTGACAATAATATCTGAACAGAATTAAATATACGGTTGCTGTCTCCTCTATGAGTTATTCCACAGCGGTCTTCCTACAAGGGAATAAAAAATATTTTTATTCTAAAAAATAGAATTTTTATTTATTTTTTCTAAATTAAAAAATAAATATTCATATACTCAAATTATTTTTTACGAATTATTTTCAACTGGTTCGATCAATTTTAAATATGTTCAAAAAATTCATCCAAAATTCACAAAAAAATCACAAAAAAATTATTATTCATAGATGAATCACTTCTATAACTCGTATCAGCAAAATAAATTTTTTAGAGATGAAAATCATTTATTTTTTTTTTAACTGGTTTAGCTAATTTCAAACTGGTTCGGCTAATTTTCAACTAGTTCGGCCAATTTTGAACTAGTTAAAAATAATGAAAAAAATTAATTTTAAATTCTAAAAAATTTATTTTGCTGACACAAGTTATGAAAGTGATTTATCTATGAATAATATTTTTTTTATAATTTTATTATAATTTTATTATAAATTTAAGATGAATTTTTCGAATCTGATTAAAATGGTCGAACCAATTAAAAATGATTTGCGAAGGATAATTTGGATAGATGAATATTCACTTTCTGATTTAAAAAAAAATGAATAAAATTTTTAATTTTGCAAATAAAAGCACGTCTTATTTTTCGATAGGGAACTCGCTGTTTATCTACGCCTTCCACATTTGTGGCGGCTTTCTCTATTTCATTAGATTCGTCTGGTCAGCGGATATCGAGTTGCAAATTGGTCAAAGCACGACTTCGTATTTTTCTCATGCAATTTGTAAAAGTGGAGACCAAATTTATATATTTAAATCAATTATTAAAGGCAAAGGAAGTTCAGATTCCCTCCAAATATTTTTCTAAATTAATCCCGCGAGAACTGGTGGACTCAACCATAAAGTATTAAAGCGTCAACGCCGGAGTGTGATCCTGTACTCGTAAAATTCTTGGATAGGATCCCGTTTCACAAGCCGCCCTCAAAATTATATATTATGTGCGCTTCGTCTCGCATTTCTCTGCTGCCGCGCTTCCGTAAGAAAATTGACGAGAAAGGGCAAAGAGCTCCCCTCGTTTCTTCGATCCCTCGAGCAGAGTATTGGGGGTTTCGAGGCGGAGGTGAATGGAGCCAGGGGAGATCGCCCGCCCTAATGTTCCATCTTTCTACCAGACGGAGATCAATTGGGACAAGTAAAGCGTCGTTTCTCTTCTCTATGAAGATTCCTTGTGTGTTTGTTCTTGGATGGATCATTAAATTAGAGAATTCCTTGTTTTTGATGGATCTAAACATAATTTCGTCAAGTTGGGGTATGCTAATCTGGGTTATAATTCTTCTTGTATGTTTGAGAAGACTTTTTTGTTGTTCATTTTGTTAACTCTCTATGAAGATCTGTTTTTTTTTTACGTACTTAGATTTGGATGTTACCAAATCCTTTTTAAAGATTTACTTCTTGCTGTTTCTCTATTCTCTGTTTCGTCAAATTCTTCCTCAAATAATGGGTTTGTTAATATGGGTTTTTAGTTATTACCTGTTGCGGATTAAGATTCCGTCCTTATGTGCTTTTGCTGGCAGCGGATTTCACTCTATATGATGAATTTGGTTTTCTAGTGTCTGATTTTGAATTGAAAATATATCTTATTATGTATCTTTAGATTGAGTTTATATATTGGACGCAGTTTGCCTTTTAAGACTTTTTGACTCGATATTCACTCTTTTCCCTAAGCGTTTAAATTTTTATCTAGAGTAAATTGATAAAAAAAATCAAATTTCTGTTACTTATACAACTAAACCAATTGAATGTGAAAAATCAAGCACAAAGAAAGAGAAAAACCAGAACTTGATGGACTCTTTTTCTTTTGTTTTTAAAACCAATTTAATGTGTCTACTATAGTTTATTTGCTAGCTGTATATGAATATGATGGACATTCACAAAATCACAATTTGATATTAGAACCAAATTAAATGATGGTTTTGTAGTTTTAATCTTATATTTTAGTGAACCCACTGAGCTCATGGGTGTTACGTTGTTGCATAGTAAATGTTCTGGAGGGAAATAGGGTCTCAATATTGTTTGATCTAGTCTAAGCACTAACCCCTGACATTCAGATAACCATAAAAGCACACCACATCGCTTCAAGTCTTGCAGATGAATGATTACCATAACAAATGCTCAGTCATCTGATATCCTTTTACCTATGACTTAAATGAAACTTTGTCATCATATAATGAAATTTAGTCCCCATAAGAATCCAGGTACCTTTCATTTAGATATGCATTTGAAATTTAGAAAGATATAGTATATTGTACATTATATTCCTTATATATTGCTATTACTAGGTACCACAAATCAATATAATATCCTTACCACATGTTGGGCTTGAGTCAGTCTCCTCAAATATACCCGCCCACAAGTGAGGAGAAGTGTTGATTGTTGAAAATATAAATGCATAGATTGGTCTCTTTCTTAACAACTTAAGCGTTTGCGAAAGTTGGTTATCCAATGAAATTTAACAGTTTGGACTAACATGTTAGACCATGTCTATAAATTCTATGGAAGTTAAGATCTTACCATTGCTTGCCTCTCCTACCCCCTTTCCTTTTTTAGCAGCTGAAACCAAGGTTGCCACTAATTTCAATAGGTTTAGTATTTTCCCCTTAAGTTCTTTTGCTTATACTTTTTTGTTTTCTTTCTAGTTGAGATTTCACCAATATATGTTCCTATTAGTTACTAATATTCTCTGTTTCAGGCTCAACAAAACTAAGTTCTATGTTGTAGGAGCTGGAATTTTTAGTGGTGTTACTCTTGCTCTATATCCACTCTCTCTCATAAAGACCAGGATGCAGGTTGCTTCAAAAGATGCTGTTCAGAAGAATGCATTTTCAGCTTTCAGAAATATTCTAAAGGTTGATGGTGTACCTGGTCTTTATAGGGGATTTGGCACAGTTATTACCGGAGCTATTCCTGCCAGGATTGTTTTCCTGACTTCTTTGGAAACAACAAAAGTGGCTTCACTGAAACTGGTTGAACCATTTAAGCTCTCTGAACCTGTTCAAGCCGCCATAGCAAATGGCATTGCTGGCATGTCAGCATCTTTATGCTCTCAGGCTGTCTTTGTTCCTGTTGACGTGGTATGAACTTCGTTTTCAACATTTGCTTATTTTATTTGAATTCCAAAGCTTAACTAAACATTTTATCCTCTTATATTTAGTCTATATTGTCCTAATTGGGTTTTGCTCCAATTTTCAAGAGAGTGATACGAAATTACTTAGCAATATTTCCTGCACAGTGAAACTTCTTTCATATTATGTTTTACTTTCATTATGGTAAATTTCACGTATCTTCTATGCCTTGATTAGCCATATGCCTGCATATTCTTGTATTATTATTATTATTGGCTGATTCTTTGTATCTTAATTATTCATATTTCATTGGTTATAGATTTTAGGATGGGAGCATGCCTCTGATTGCTAGGTCTCCATAATTCAAGCTGTTGTACTTGCATGTGTATGTTATTTGTTATCTTCACTATCAGATATCATCTGTTTTATAGTTTGTTACTTCTTGGTAAACCTGATAAGAAATATCTGGGCTTCCACTTGAGGGTCACTTCCTAATTATTTCAGCTGCAGCAACCATTTCTCTTTAGTTTCTTTTTTCTCATTTCAAAAAGTTAAGTTTCTTTTGAAGGTTTGGTTTGATATCAAATCATATCTTCTAACAACTAAGGACTTGTCTTCATGCTATGCGCGTTTTGACTAGTTTGAAATTTTTTGTTCAATCAAGGTTGGGGTTTTTCTTTTATTTCTTTTCTTTCATATGAGTATAATAATATATGACTCCCATGATAAGACTACTGCCTTAGGTTGTAACATAATATTTTTAAACCACAGTGCAACATAAGGTATCCTTTTATCAATCACTGGCTCACATTGGCAATTTTTGTTTAAAAATGGGTTTAAGCTTCTCTAATTGCCAACATCCACTAACATGAATCAATTTGTTTAGTCATGTTAGACATATATTTTTGAGGAAAATTGTTTGTTCTTTTTGTCTCCGGTTATGATTTACTATGGTTTTTTAGAATTAAATAGTGAGAATCTCAGAGTAGTATCCTTGATTAACCTCCCTATTCTACCAGTACATAACATTCTACTCAGGAGTTCATGACATCAAATACAGAGATAGGGCAGGGAATGCCACAAGGCTCCTACAATGCAGGATCTAGGGCGTATCATTTGATGTCATGATGCATCAAATCAGTACTATGAGGAAAGAGACTTTCATTACTCAAATCCTGGATGGTTTCAACTTTCAAATGAGCAAACCTTGTTGTGATGACAACCTTTCATGTGAAGAAACAAATTTATTGTTTAGGTTCTTCCGTTGGTTGCATAGTTGGAAAATTAACACTCAAACAACTAGGCTCCATTTGGACATGGTTATGTGAGAGTACAACTTTCCGGAAATTAGGGCTCGTTTGATTCAAAGGAAATTATGTGGGAGTACAACTTCCCGAAAAGTCACTTTTACCCTCTTGTTTGGTCAACAAGAAGTGGAAAACACATGGGAGTTCTACTTCCTATAGTCCTATGTAAGTTGTACTTCCTAATTTCATCATTATACAAAAATTCGCTTAGAAGTAAAATGATTGTTTTATCCATATTCCTTGGTCAACATTTGATTTTACATTAATTATACAAAAATAAAATGATTATATAATTATATTATATATGTCAATCTAATAAAAATAACATTTCAATCTATTAATTATAATACATAACTATATATAAAAAATTTATAGTAATTATATATCAAAAAATTATATTATAATTATATGTAATTTACAAATAAAAATTAATTTTTCATATATAATTACTATATATAATTTTAAATGAACATAGTCTATTAATTATATATTTAAAAAATATATATATGAAAATACAATATTAATTTATAATTGAAGGGTACTCTCGGGACCTATGTCAACCAAATATGTTGTGGTATGTCAAGTTACTTCCTGTCAACCAAACATTTTTGATACTTCAAAGCATGGGAAGTTAATTCATGAGAAGTAGAACTTCTTGCAAAAAGTTACTTCCCATGTAAACCAAGGACTACAATAGAAGCCCACAAATACCATTAAACTTTTCTATTTAGTCATTCTGGTAGTTGTCAGTTTCATTATTTTTGCATGGTTGAGAAGTAGGTTGCAGTCTTCTAGGAGGAGTTCTAAGCTTAAGGTTTAATAATTCTGGAGCTATGCTTTGCTGTTGAAATTTTCAGTAAGGTGGTATTCCTGTGTAGTGTATTCAACTTTACTTATTCTACCTATTAAGTTTGAGATTAATGAAATGCACATAAGGTGAAGATTATTATACCTGCATAATGGAAAAGAACATGGTTCCTTGTTTGTGAAAAGGTGGTTTTCTGTTAGGTTAGCCAAAAGCTGATGGTGCAAGGGTACTCTGGTTTCGCAAAGTACAATGGCGGATTTGATGCTGCTCGACAAATTATCAAGTCCGATGGAATCCGGGGACTGTATAGGGGATTTGGCCTGTCTGTTGTCACATATTCCCCTTCTAGTGCTGTATGGTGGGCAAGTTATGGAGCAAGCCAACATATTATCTGGAAGTAAGATGCTGACCTTTCATCTGAACTGTATAATTTTTCTTAGGCTGAAGGACTTGATGGCAAAGTGCTTTAATTTCTTCAGTTATTTTATTTGCATCTTTCTATACGTGCTTGATTATCTCCTATGGACTTCAAATGATAACATTGTAGGAATTTGTGTTTTATGTATCTACAAAATACATCACTTTTTGGAGATGGAACTTTGTATTTTGATCAATGACATTGTTTCTGCCCATTCTTGCCTTCAAAAGTTATATGGTTCTATAACTTATCTTCTATCATTTATCTGTTTAACTTTTCAATTTGATTATTGCATAATGTTATCCTCATATACTCTTGTGGCTTTTTGTTGCTATTTTCAACAATAAAACATTTGTGGGCTCATTGTTGACATGTAGTTGTTCTTATTTCTTATCTCAATATGCACTCATATGAGGTTACTAGATTCTTTTAAAGATAGGACTACTGATGTTTGAAGGATTACATGACTTGCTAGACTATTGAGGAGGGCAGATCATCATAATTGTGTTGTTCACCAATCCCGAGGTTTTTTCTTTTCTTTTCACACCTAGATCATAAAACAGAATGCTATTGGATCCTCTGTTTATGACCCAATTTTCTCTCCAAGACTAAGATAAAGAACTAGTATATATTTCTTAGTTTCCTCTATGAGGATTAAGGAAGAATAAGCTATTCAGATAAGTTTTTGAATATTATATAGCATGAGATTTGTAATTTTTATCTATGTTATAAACTTGTAATAAATCCAGTGAGATAGGCATGAACATGCTCTTGAAAAGAAGATTCAATTATACCCTCCCATTCATACAAACATATATAAGGTATGCATTTTGTGATACATTAAATGAACAAAACAACTCATCTTTTGTGTTTCTGTTGAGAACTTAAATATCACTGATATAGACTGTTAAGCAGCTGAAAGTTTTTGTTCTACTGAAATAGGGATCCCACTGAAATATGTTTAGTTAGATATTAAAGGAGCAAATTGATCCAAACTATGACTACATATGCCATATTTTAGTAATGAGATTAATTGGATATTCCGGTGTCAATATTAGGATAGCTATTCAATCTACAAGTTACCTTCTCTCTATGTATATCGATTAATTAGGCAAATATATTCATACATACACATATAAAATTGAGGTCAACCTTGACACATCTACTAGGCTGAAACAGATAGGAACTTGAATTGGTGAAATTAAAAAATTATCCATATTTTACGTGGTTGGTGACAAGAGGCCCAATATGAGACATGACAGGAGAGTTGTGTGATGTCTGGCATAGAACAAAGCAGATAAATTGATGATTAGAGAAACAAATGACTAAGCAGGTTGTGTCTGCTTCAGGGTCAACTATATTTTTGCCTGGAACATTGAGAAATGTTGCCAAAGTCAACCTGTCAAGGAGGCAGGAGAGTTGTGACCATCTACAATGCTTGCAAGAGGAGGGATTTAAGGTAGGTCCACTGCTCGAAGGAAGTTGCTGACTACTGCTTAGTTTTACCAGCAGTTCTTGCTGCTGTGGAACATCACCTCACTGAGGCAGATGTTGACATATTCTGATACTCACATCTTTCATATAAGCATATAATATACTAGCCTTATACAAAAAAGTACTTATAAAACATATATTAATATCCAAAATACAATATATAATGTAAATAGATCTGCACTGGGTCATAGCCTCCATGCATATCCTATCCAAGACAATGAAAAACCATGCAAGCTTTCCATGCTTCCTTTTTGTGTGTAACTATACACTTTCAGACATACACAAGCACAGTTTGTGCAAATTACATATTGTATTATTTGCTAGTCTACATTATATGCAGGCTCCTAGGCCATGGCAATCACGATACAAGTATTCCTAGCCAGTGGAAGGTAGCTTCTGTTCAAGCAACTGGTGGAGTCGTTGCAGGTGCTATGACATCTTGTATCACAACACCCCTAGATACAATCAAGACACGGTTGCAAGTACTAATCTCCATCTTAACTTGATTCTTTTTTTGTACTTACTCTTGAAGTTTCTTCTTCAGAATCTTACCATATGACCTGCTTCTTTTGCATTGTGTATTTTAGAAATTTGGAATATATTGTCATTTATATGGATATAATTTAGTGTATATATCCTCGTGATCAAGGTTTAAAATCTCCTACCAGTACCCGATCTTGGTAAATTAACGGTATTGGTACATACCAATACTATATCATTACGTATATATTTTTTATTTTACGTTCTAAATCCATAGTTTAAAATGTTTAATTTATTAAAATGATTAAAAAAGCATAGATAATACATTAATAAAGCACATAAACTGTTATACTCCACATAGGATTAATCCTTGAATGGAGGATATCATCTAGACTCTAGAGGGTACGAAACAAAGAGATTCAACAAGAAAGACAACAACTACAGAAAGTAATTTGCAACATAATAACCAAATGAATTATAAAACAAAAAAGAAGTCAAAACTTCATTAATCAAGTAAGCAATCAACATCGTGAATTTGAAGGATTAAACATTTATGATTTATGGAATATCATAACAGACCCTAGTGGAAAAAGTCCAACCTTAAGTCTAAAAGCAAAATAAGAGAAATGAAGACTCATGACTAAGATGGTATGCCACAGGTATCTCCTTAAGGACACTATCTATCCAAAGACTGTGCACTAGCCATCATACTTGCGGATCTAAGACAAAAATAACAAAAGTCAGCATAAAGCTGATTATGCTATGATAAGCATAATTATGCTATGATAATGATTCAACTACATGTAAGTATGTAACTAGTGCACTGATGTAATAATTGAACAACAATAGGTTAAGAATTTGTAGGGTCCCGATGGATTTCCTTTTCATATATACCTTATTTGAAGTTTAATCCTGATGCTGTAAATTTGAACTGGAGAGTGCTGAGATTGTTTTCTGAACTATATAATTTGAACCTGTTTGGGGTGAAGACTTTGGAGAAATATTTTGGCACTTTGGTGACTGTTTATCGGAAGAATGACACATAATTTAGTTTCTTAAGTATCTCTTGAGGAAGCTAGTAAAATGAAGAATATGCTTTACTAGTATCATCAAGTTCTGGTATCTTGAATGAATGCAAACTTCTTGTTTCAAAAAAAAAGAAAATATCATCAAGTTCATGACTAAAATAAGAAGATTGGCTGGATATGATTGGTGTGAACTGTGAAGTACTAATTTGACTTGTGCAACTAGGCTATCAGATTTTGCTTGAAACACCACTCTGGATTCTTGTGTGCCAGTTCATACAGCTTTGGTATGACCAGATCATACTAGTTAAGTGAGATAATGGGAGGCAGATTGTCCTGTACCAGGCTATGGCGTAAACCAAAATGATGCAGACCTCAGTATATGACTTCTATGAATACATTGCATTGCCATCTCATACAATCAACATCTAGATGTAGTAGTTGGCACAATTACATGTCTTTCCTGGCCGATTAAACCTATTTCATACCTTAGCTGCTTGAGCATATTGGTGGATTCCTACACACGCAGCATTAAGTATTATGAATGTCATACAATCTACCATCATTTGTATACATGGGACTAATGTCAAAATTATATTAGTTAGAATCACAACTTTTGTTCCTCAAAAAGAATCACAATTTTGACATGTGCTGATAGTTTTCATAACCATGATACTGCACAGCATGGTTTTAGGTTTATCCATTGTTTTTGAGACCTGATATTATTTTGTATTTTGATAGTCAGATTGACTTGTTACCATATGTTGTTTATCAAAACATACTAATTGTATGGTATTATGGTCTTTATATAATATGTATGATCATGATGCATATCATGAGTATTCTCATTTATTTCCTCAGAAAAGTGTTAAACCTCTGTTGGTTCAAAAGACTTGATGGACCAGATTATCATACCAATCATATTAAGACTTAGTACAGTATGCAATACTGTAATAGTTGCTACGAAGCTTTAGACTGAACATTATTGTTTGTTGGAGAAAGGATGAATGTGGACATAGGTGTGTGCTACTATTAAATAATTCGTTCTAGCATATACGTGGTCTTGGGATGCATGTGCATGGATAAATAGATGTTTAACCAAGAAGATAGGTGTGTGCTACTGTTAAATAATTCGTTCTAGCATATACGTGGTCTTGGGATGGATGTGCATGGATAAATAGATGTTTAATCATGAAGAAACCTACATCCAATGGTCCATTAAAAGCTCCTGTATATAACAGGCGTCCTTCAGAGTTCACACTATCTATTTGTGACTGTTTGAAGTTGAACTACTTTTCTTACACCTTTTATATCTTTCTTTGTTCTATTTTCCATAGGAAATTTATTCTAATGTGAATGTTATGGCTTCTATATAGGTTATAGACAATATGGAGGAGAAACAAAACATAAGGCAGGTTATTAAGACATTGATTGCTGAAGATGGATGGAAAGGCTTTTACAGAGGATTAGGTCCAAGATTTTTCACCATGTCAGCATGGGGTACCACGATGATTGTAGCATATGAATATTTGAGTAAGGAGATTCTTCTTTCTTTCCACTTAATGTTTTTATTTTATTTTATTTATTTGCTGACTATTTTATGTAGTAAGCATTGTAGCCGTAGCATTCTTTTAGAAGTAGAGCTAAACCTTTAGCCAAACACGAAAGTTTACTTCAACTCTCACTCTCCCCCCACCCCCAAATGAAGTCTCACTTTAACCCCTCCTTTAAAACTCTTTTTTATCAACTAATCAAAACCAATCTTTTTCTTTTAAAAAAATATATAGTTACTTGTCACTAATGCACAAGTTTATGTAAAGATGGGTGGAGTGTGATCCTAAATCGTATAGTTGACCAAGGAAAAAAAAAATTATTGTTGTGACAATAATTGTCAATGTCAATGTTTCCGCAAGCAAGTGGGGCCAAAAATGAGAGGCTTTTAAAAAAAATGTAATGGTTAAAGTGGGAATGAAAGCAAACTTGAGGAGCTAAAATGAGATTTTTCTAACTTCGGGGGCCAAAATAAGATTTTCTAAGCTTTAAGGCCTACTCAACTTCATGACTCATGAGTCTAAATATGAGATGCACCACCAAGTTTTGATTAGTGAAGAGGATCTCCACTAACATGTTTGGTTGTAAATATTGAATTGAGAACTAAATGTAAATGCAGATACAATATATTACTAGTATATATTGTGAGATGGAATATGCCATATCTAGAATTAATGTTAATTTTATTGCATGAGTTATACATACTACACACAGTTTGTTTAAATTTTGCCATTCATGCGCCATGGTGTTTTTATTCTGGTCATGCTTTTTTGTTGTTACAGAGAGGATTTGTCTTATAAGTGAAGAAATATGAGTCTTATCATCTCGTTCGAAATAGCAAGTTGCATCTGACATAAAGGGAATTTCTCCTTCTCCATTGCAAACGCTTACTAAAGAATTCTAATCTGATGTTGAGAAGCGTATAGGATATTTCTCTGTTTGTTTGTTGTATACCTATTCTTCGTCATGTGATTTCGATCATGCAAGATTCATATAGACAATTATTATGTAGTAGGGGTCTCCTGTTGTTTGGAAGAACCCATTTTCTATCCCTTAGTCCTGGGGATCTTTTGATTACTTTGCACAACTGATGTGATTCTTTTAATTCAGAAAGTGTGTAATAAACAATTTCTAAGATGGAATTCTGTTGTAATGCAGCCTTGTAAAAGATACAACATAATAATGATATTGTATTCCTAACAAAGCTCTTGGTTAAACTGTAAAAAATGACCATCTTGCCTTCTGTTGGTTTGTGGAATTTTTCTTTGGAAATTACTTTGAGACCATTGCAAGGCTAATTAGGTGTTATCATGGACCTTCTCAAGGCTAATTGAGTTTTATTGGCATGGGATCGTAATGTGTATGGTTCAAGCTGTTCATAATTTTTTTAAAAAAATAATATAATAATTTTAAATTAAAAAAAAGTAGCATCGTCCTCTAAATACTTAAAATATATATTTTACTTCTCTTAGTTTTAAAATATTCTAGTGTTTTAGTTTGGCTCTTCTGAAACATACGTGACATTATTTCTAAATTAGATTATTTTTTAATAGATGTACACATGAGTTGCCACACCAATTTTAAAAAATTAGAGTGATGATTTTGATGTGTATATACTAATTGTTTATTTGCTTAAATAGCTTATGTGGATATTGTGTATACACTAATTTAAAAATTAAAATTTTAACCTAAAAAATAATGCCACATGCTTAAGGAGTCCACAAGGGATACATGAGGATTTTTGAAATTAATCTTTTTATGAGTATTTAGAGGGGTGGTATGTCTATTTTTCCCCTTTAAACTTATATATATATATATAGAAGATATAAAATTTTAATTAAAAAATGAAAACTATCAAAGATATAAAAGTTATAATCTTGCAAAATTATTTTTTTTTTCAAAATCTAAAATTTTAAAAAGATTCAGAAAGATAAAAATATACACTACTAGAAACCTGGTCTTCAGCAACGGCTATCAGCAACGGCATTCTTACGGCCGCCCGAGCCGTTGCAGATATGTTGTGTCTGCAACGGCTTTCGGACGGACACTCGAGCCGTTGCTGATATTTTAATTATCAGCAACGGCTTTCTAACGGACAAGTGAGCCGTCGCTGATGATAACTTATTAGCAACGGCTTTCTAACGGGCGAGTGAGCCGTTGCTGATAAGTTTATATAGGGCACGCAGTCGCGCCCGACCCTTCTTCCTCCCGCTGCTGCTGCCGCCGCCTCCTGCTCCCGCCTCTCGCCGTCGCTGCCGACGCCGACGACGCCAACGACGCCTCTTCCTCCTCCCGCTGCTGCCGACTTTTTCAGGTTTGCCTCGCCGGCCGGCCGTCTCTTCCCGTTGCGGTCGGCGGGAAATCCGACCGAAACCCTTTTTAAGGGTTTCGGCCGGCGGCGGTCGGCCGATGGCCGCCGCCGGACCTATTACAGTGGCCGGACAGTGTGTCCGGCCAATGTACGCCGGCGCCGGAGTCCACCTGACTCCGACGCCGGGAATTTGTAGTATAATAAATGTTTTTTTTATTGTTTTATAATTGTTAATAAATTGTTAATTAATTATTTAGATTAATTGTTTAATTTGTTAGATTAATTATTAGGGTTTAGATTAATTTCGGAATTGTCCACTTCGGACGCGCGCCGGAATCGTCCACTTCGGACGCGCACCGGAATCGTCCACTTCGGACGCGCGCCAAAATCGTCCACTTCGGACGCGCGCCGGAATCGTCCAATATGGACTCGAATTGTCTCGAAACATTTAGAAAATAATCATGCATCCGACGAGTTCATATGTTTCACGTACGCATCGACGAGTCGAATATGATTCAACAAAACCTTAGATCCGTTCGGGGATTGTATGTTCGTGTAAAAGAAGTAGATGATCTTTTATACGACGTACAATTCTTGAATTGTCCCTGATTGGACAATTTGGGAATATAGTTATTTGTACTGCACTTACGTTTTTATTTTAACTGTTAACTAATTATTCTAAATTTCGGCAACATCTCTCTTGTTCTCCGATACGCGCCCAGATGATATGCGTATTCGGAGAACTGTAGGGAGATGCTGCCAAAATTTAGAATAATTAGTTAACAGTTAAAATAAAAACGTAAGTGTAGTACAAATAACATAAATCCCGAATGGAATAGGACAATCTCACCTAAAGACATTAACCAAAGAAATTGTCATTGATTGACAGAATCATGTCGGCTGATCGAAGTTGGATGTACCGATGTCTTGATCGTGGAGCTGTAGATGATCCTCCTGCTGTAGATCATATTATTCCAATACTCGAGGAAGCAGACACAACGTCAATTCAATTAGAAGTTGAATATGCTGATGATGACGATCATGAAATTGAGGAAGCTGGAGATGAAGAAGATGAAGAAGAGGAAGAAGAGGAAGAATTCGAAGACTATTATTCAGATGATGAGGAATAATTGTAAAGTATATATTTTATTAAATATATCTATACTATTTATACAATAATCTGATTATATGTCTGTTCGACAGATATGTCTGGTCGTGGTTATCGACGCAGGAGAGCTTCGGAGTCTCCGATTGGTGAGACTCCAGCACTTACTCATGCTGTTGATCCTCCTGTTGCTGATCCTCATGCCGATGATACTGCCGAGGCTAGTACATCCAGACGCAGGCGGTCACGCGGGCCGAACAGGTGGCTGCCTCCACCAGCCACAGAGTCACGTAGATTGATTAGCGTGATTGGGGAGCGATAATATATCATGAATTATGAATCATTACAAATTCATTATATCATAATATAATATTAAAATTTATTTTTGTTGTGCAGGTTCGAGCAAGAAGAAGTGCCGAGGAGCATTTCTTCTACTATTCGACGATACATGCACGGGGCATGGCCTATGTGGTCTCACGTGCCTAGCGAGCACGTCGACATGTTATGGCGCGAGTTTGAGGCATGTATTATTATTATTTTTACATGCATGATGATTAATATTGGTACTGATATTATTATTTTGCAGGCTCGCTATACATTGGCCGAGGACCAAAGGCCCTTCATTTACGCTGCATGGGAGGCTATTTCCCGGGCAAGGTACAACGGGCAGCTGGGGCAGGCTCGGTCCCAAGCGATGGCCCGAGCTGGGACCACTAACATCGCGGAGACTCGGGGATACGGCCCCCGGTTGGATTACTCCGGACATATGGGACCAGCTCGTGGGAATATGGTCGACGGATCGATGGTAGGAGGTTTCTCGGAATGCGGCTAGAAATCGCATGTCGGGGGGAGTAGCGAGTCACACTGGCGGCTCTGTTGCATTTGAATTGCACGCGAACCGTATGGTAAGTATATCTTTTAATTATATATTTTATTTGTTACTATGTGTACTAATTAATGTATTTGTTTTGTAAATGTAGACGACGGTGTCGAATGACGGGAGTGTCCTGCGACCCTCCCCGATGGCGGTGTTTGAGCGGACTCACCGTCGAGCACATGGGACGGGGGAGTACATCCACAACTGCGCTGTATACATTATGGTAATTATATATTTGTTTAAATTATTCATTATATATTTATAATTTAAGTTTTATGATAAATATTAAACAAAAAATCAAACTTGAGTAGGAGACCTACAGCCAGACGGTGGTGCAGCGCGGGGGTACCCCCGAGGACTTTGACGCAGCATCGTGGGTCGAGGCCGCAGGTGGCTGGGACCATGGCCACGTATATGGCTTCGCAGATAGTGGTCATGCGCGAGACGTGCTAGGGCCACTCGGGGCACCGACCCCTCCGGTCGCTGGTGAGCGGTCGTCCACCTCTAGATCCAGTTATGATCATAGTAGCAGAATAAGGACTCTAGAGGACACGGTCGCGCGTCAGACTGAGTTGATGGAGCGTCAGAGTCAGATGATGGCGGATATACAAGCTATGCTACGCAACATGTCAGGTCATCCCGAAGCAGGCATCTCTTCGGCATCATCTAATCTATCGTCCTCGAGTCAGTCCACGCCGATGTACACTCAAGCACTCCAGACCCCGCCATATGATCCAGACCATCCTCCATCGTCATCGTGAGATTTTTTTTATATTGACTTTGTTACTGAGATATTTAACTTGTTTAACTTATTTTGTTTGGATATTGATACTTCAATCTTGCATTTGAATTGTTTTTATACTATCGCGGATAATTATCAATATAAATATAATTGTTTTGATGTATATCTTGGTGTGTTTGTGATGTGTGAATGAATGTGTGTATGAGTGTATGGGTGTGTGAGTTATGTATCAGATAACGTATCAATGTATCAATGGAAATTTGAAATTTGAAATTTTTTCGTAACCAGGATGACATCATCAGCAACGGCTTTCCCACGGCCGTCCATGGGAAAGCCGTTGCTAAAACACTACTAGAAAAATGGGCATCAGCAACGGCTGATGCCGTTGCTGAGCCGTTGCTGAAGAGCATCAGCAACGGCCGCGCCGTTCCAATAGAGCCGTGATAGAAAGTCACGTTGCTGATAACTTAGCAACGGATCAGCAACGGCCGCTCGGGCCGTCGCTCAAAACATTATCAGCAACGGCCGCTCGGGCCGTCGCTAAAAATATTATCAGCAACGGTTTTGCCACAGACCCGGCGCCGTTGCTGATAACATTAATAGCAACGGTCGCTGAGTCCGTAGCAACGCCGTTAGTAAAAGCCCGTCGCTAAGCCGTTGCTGTAGGTCATCAACAACAGCTTTCGATACACTTTTAGCAACGGCTTTCCCACGGACGGCCGTGGGAAAGCCGTTGCTGATGATGTGTACCTGGAAACAAAAAATTTCCATTGATACATTGATACATTATCTGATACATAACTCACACACCTATACCCTCATACACACATTCATTCACACATTACAAACACACCAAGATATACATCAAAACAATTATATTTATATTGATAATTATCCACGATAGTATAAAAACAATTCAAATGCAAAATTAAAGTATCAATATCCAAACAAAATAAGTTAAACTAGTTCAATATCTCAGTAACAAGTTCAATATCCAAACAGAAAATCTCACGATCACGATGGAGGATGGTCTGGATCATATGGCGGGGTCTGGAGTGCTTGAGTGTACACCGGCGTGGACTGACTCGAGGACGATGGATTAGATGATGCCGAAGAGATGACTGCTTCGGGATGACCTGACATGTTGCGTAGCATAGATTGTATATCCGCCATCATCTGACTCTGGCGCTCCATCATCTCAGTCTGACGCGCGACCGTGTCCTCTAGAGTCCTTATTCTGCTACTATGATCATAACTGGATCTAGAGGTGGACGGCCGCTCACCAGCGACCGGAGGGGTCGGTGCCCCAAGTGGCCCTAGCACGTCTCGCGCATGACCACTATCTGCGAAGCCATATACGTGGCCATGGTCCCAGCCACCTGCGGCCTCGACCCACGATGCTGCGTCAAAGTCCTCGGGGGTACCCCCGCGCTGCACCACCGTCTGGCTGTAGGTCTCCTACTCGAGTTTGATTTTTTTTAATATTTATCATAAAACTTAAATTATAAATATATAATGAATAATTTAAACAAATATATAATTACCATAATGTATGCAGCGCGGTTGTGGATGTACTCCCCCATCCCATGTGCTCGACGGTGAGTCCGCTCAAACACCGCCATCGGGGAGGGTCGCTGGACAGTCCCGTCATCCGATACCGTCGTCTACATTTACAAAACAAATACATTAATTAGTACACATAGTAATAAATAAAATATATAATTAAAAGATATACTTACCATACGGTTCGCGTGCACTACAAATGCTACAGAGCCGCCAGTGTGACGCGCTGCTCCCCCTGACATGCGATTTCTAGCCGCATTCCGAGAAACCTCCTGCCATCGATCCGTCGATCATATTCCCACGAGCTGGTCCCATATATCCGGAGTAATCCAACCGGGGTCGTATCCCCGAGTCTCCGCGATGTTAGTGGTCCCAGCTCGGGCCATCGCCTGGGACCGAGCCTGCCCCAGCTGCTCGTTGTACCTTGCCCGAGAAATAGCCTCCCAAGCAGCGTAAATGAAGGGCCTCTGGTCCTCGGCCCATATATAGCGAGCCTGCAAAATAATAATATCGGTACCAATATTAATATATCATCATGCATGTAAAAAATATAATAATACGTGCCTCAAACTCGCGCCATAACATGTCGACATGCTCGCTAGGCACGTGAGACCACGTAGGCCATGCCCCGTGCATGTATCGTCGAATAGTAGAAGAAATGCTCCTCGGCACTTCTTCTTGCTCGAACCTGCACAACAAAAATAAATTTTAATATTATATTATGATATAATGAATTTGTAATGATTCATAATTCATGATATATTACCCCTCCCCAATCACGCTAATCAATCTACGTGACTCTGTGGCTGGTGGAGGCTGCCACCTGTTCGGCCCGCGTGGCCGCCTGCGTCTGGATGTACTAGCCTTGGCAGTATCATCCTCATGAGGATCAGCAACAGGAGGATCAGCAGCATGAGTAAGTGCTGGAGTCTCACCGATCGGAGACTCCGAAGCTCTCCTGCGTCGATAACCACGACCAGACATATCTGTCGAACAGACATATAATCAGATTATTGTATAAATAGTAGAGATATATTTAATAAAATATATACTTTACAATTGTTCCTCATCATCTGAATAATAGTCTTCGAATTCTTCCTCTTCTTCATCTTCTTCATCTTCAGCTTCCTCAATTTCATGATCGTCATCATCAGCATATTCAACTTCTAATTGAATTGACGTTGTGTCTGCTTCCTCGAGTATTGGAATAATACGATCTACAGCAGGAGGATCATCTTCTTGATAGAAACCATGTGTCATATCAGGTATCAGCTCATTTTCTCCTACTATCGGATCAATTTTTCCTCTACCTTTTGTCTTACAGACTACACGCCAATCAGCTCTATCTTTATTTTGAGCCGGATACTTCGCGTAATATACTTGTTCGGCTTGTGATGCCAATATAAAAGGCTCATTTGCTGCCAATTTCGATTTGTAATTAACCTCAACAAGTTTGTATTTTGGATGAACTTTCATGCCCCTTTCTGTTGTATCGAACCAATGACATCTAAATAGGATCACTGATTTCAAGCCGAAGTAGTGCAACTCTATCACTTCTTCCACCAGTCCATAAAAATCCATATCACATTCAACATAGGTTGTCCCTTTCATGCAGACCCCAGCATTCATCGTCTTCTTTGTAAATGAATATTCAACCGTGTGAAATTTATACCCGTTAACAAAATATCCGCTGTAGCACGACACAAGTCGCGACGGTCCACTAACAAACTCAAATATTCTTTCATCTATTTCAGCTCTGTGATCTTTGCTGTAAGTCTGAATCCAAGTAGGGAAATCACGATTCCGTAATCTCTCCAATTCTTGATCGTTGTGAATAGAGTATTTTTGCACCATCTCAATGTCAAATATTTCAATGAATTGTTCAATCTCTGGACAATTGAGTAATACATACAAGTGTGCCAAATGATACTCTTCATCGCTTAAGTGTCGAGATGGACGAGAACCAAAAGCACGACCAGAGTGACAAAATATATTTAAACGTCCATCTGAATGTCGAACACCCCCGTCGTCGTTACATGGAAGACGATTAAATCTTGTCTGTACTGTCGATTCAAAGTAAAATGAGCAGAATGTTGAAATTTCTTGGATGATATACGATTCAGATATTGATCCTTCAACAGCTGCGGTGTTCTTTACTTTTTTCTTCAGACGATTCATGTATCTTTCAAATAAGTACATCCACCGATATTGAACGGGGCCACCAACTCGTGCCTCGTATGCCAAGTGTATCGGTAGATGCTCCATCGAGTCAAAAAATGCAGGAGGGAAAAACTGCTCCAGCTTGCATATGATTTCAATAATATTATTTTCAAGTGTTGACATATCTTCGACTCGAAGGACATTTGCACAAATGCTTCTAAAAAACATACTTAATTCAGTCAACGGACCCCAAATATTATCAAGTAGAAGATCTCGAAATGCGATCGGAAGTAATCTCTGCATGAATACATGACAATCATGGCTCTTCATCCCTGATATTTTGCAATCATCGACGTTCACACATCGAGATAAGTTTGAAGCATATCCATCGGGTAATCTGAGTTCTTTTACCCATTGACAAACATCTTTGATCTATTGTTTATTTAACACAAATAGGACCTTCGGTTTCAGATATCGTCCGTTGACCTCTTGTAACTCCAACTCTGGTCTTTTACAAAGTATTTTCAGATCATGTCGGGCTTTGACATTATCTTTAGTTTTTCCAGAAATATCCATCAAAGTGTTGAAAATATTATCAAACACATTTTTTTCAATGTGCATGACATCTAAATTATGTCGAATCAATAATGAACTCCAATAGGGCAATTCCTAAAAGATATTTTTTTCACCCAGTTGTGTGTTTGGCCAAAACCTGACACTCTTTCATTGCGACCAAATACTATATCTGGAAGTGCTGAAACACGTGCTAACATTTGTTCACCAGACAACATCGATGGTGGCCCATCTCTTTCGACTCTGCCCTTAGTAAATTTATTAAGATTCCTTCGATACTGATGATTAACCGGTAGGAATCGACAATGACAATCAAAGAATGAGATTTTTCGTCCGTTCTGAAGACTGATTGATTTAGAGTGTTCCATACAATACGGACAAGAGAGTCGGCCGTGAGTGCTCCAACCCGACAACATGCCATACGCCGGGAAATCATCGATTGTCCACAAGACCGCGGCCTTTAAATTGAAGTTTTGCTTCCGATGACAATCATAAGTGACAGCTCCCTCAGTCCACAATGTTTTCAATTCATCTATCAAGGGTCTGAGAAATATGTCAATTTATTTTCGCGGACCCTTAGGACCTGGAATAATCATCGAAAGATAAATAAATTCATCTTTCATGCACATTGACGGTGGCAAATTATAAACTGTCAGCAGCACTAGCCAAACTAAATAAGGAGTTGCAGAATGTCCAAACGGATTAAAACCATCTGTGCACAATCCCAATCTGATATTTCTAGTATCCCTAGCAAATGAAGGATAACAAGTATCCAAATGTTTCCATGCTTCACTGTCAGATGGATGAGTCATTACTGTATCATCACGACTTCTTGCATGCCAACTCATGTAGGGGGTTGTCTTTTCCGACATGAATAATCTTTGAAGTCTCGGTGTTAGTGAAAAATACCGAAGCACCTTAAACGGGATATTTTTTTGTCGGGCCGATTTCTTCTCCTTGTAACGAGGGTGTTGGCATACAGGGCATTTATCCAACTGCACATTTTTTTTATAATATAAAATGCAGTTATTTTGGCACGCGTGTATTTTTTCGTACCCAAGCCCCAATTTTCTCATTAGCTTTTTAGTCTTATAAAAAATTGGCTCAAACTTGTTATCAGTAGGCAGCATTCCATTAATCAATCCAGCAATCCGATCATACGCAACTCCGCTGATATTACAATCGGCCTTGATGTTTAAGAGCTGTGTCATTGCTGAAAACCTAGTGTATTTAGGACAATCCTCATACAAAGGTTCATCGGCAGCTTTCAACATCTCGTAAAATTCTGCAGCTTCTTTATTCGGTAATTCAATCTCTACCGCAGCCCCTACTTCTGTGATATCAACCGCTGTAGTATCTGGTGGGACTGATGTCTGTAGAACTGGCCGATCAACATTATCATTCAGGTGGAATTAACCCCCAAGACTATCAAGTATCATAGTTCTATAGGGATTACATTGACTGGATGAAGAAGCACCAGCAGAGGAAGATTCACCATATATCTGAACGACAGGATTGCTCGACGTCCCGACTTCGCGTGACTCCCCGTGACAAGTCCATAGAAAATATCTTGGTGCAAATCCTTTGGTATATAGATGCAGAGTGACAGTCTCCCGATCCAAAAATCGTCCATTTGAACAAATGCGGCACAGACATCGGATTTGATCACCCATGCTAACGAAATTCCGATTCGAATAGGCGAAATTTAGGAAGTACGTTACGCCTAATCGAAACTCATTCGTTAAAGCTCCACGATCAAGACGTCGGTACATCAAACTTCGATCAGCCGACATGATTCTGTCAATCAATGATAATTTCTTTGGTTAATGTCTTTAGGTGAGATTGTCCTATTCCATTCGGGATTTATGTTATTTGAACTGCACTTACGTTTTTATTTTAACTGTTAACTAATTATTCTAAATTTCGGCAGCATCTCCCTATAGTTCTCCGAATACGCATATCATCTGGGCGCGTATCGGAGAACAAGAGAGATGTTGCCGAACTTTAGAATAATTAGTTAACAGTTAAAATAAAAACGTAAGTGCAGTACAAATAACTATATTCCCAAATTGTCCAATCAGGGACAATTCAAGAATTGTACATCGTATAAAAGATCATCTACTTCTTTTACACGAACATACAATCCCCGAACGAATCTAAGGTTTTACTAAATCATATCCGACTCGTCGATGCATACGTGAAACATATGAACTCGTCGGATGGATGATTATTTTCTAAATGTTTCGAGACTGTTCGAGTCCATATTGGACGATTCCGGCGAGCGTCCGAAGTGGCCGATTTCCGCGCGCGTCCGAAGTGGACGATTCCGGCGCGCGTCCGATGTGGACGATTCCGGCGCGCGTCCGATGTGGACGATACCGGCGCGCGTCCGAAGTGGACGATTCCGGCGCGCGTCCGAAATTAATCTAAACCCTAATAATTAATCTAACAAATTAAACAATTAATCTAAATAATTAATTAATAATTAATTAACAATTATAAAACAATTAATTAACAATTATAAAACAATAAAATATTATATATAAATTTATAAATTCCGGCGCCGGAGTCAGGTCGACTCCGGCGCCGGCGTACAGTGGCCGGACACACTATCCAGCCACTGTACAAGGTCCGGCGGCGGCCATCGGCCGACCGCCGCCGGCCGAAACCCTAGAAATAGGGTTTCGGTCGGATTAATTCGATCCCGCCGGCCGCCACGGGAAGAGACGGCCGGCCGACGAGGCAAACCTGAACAAGTCGGCAGCAGCGGGGGAGGCGAGAGCAGGAGCGGCGGTGTCGTCGGCGTCGGCAGCAGTGGCAGCGGCGGCGAGAGGCGAGAGCAGGAGCGGCGGCGGCAGCAGCGGAAGGAAGAAGGGTCGGGCGCGACTGGTGCCCTATATAAACTTATCAGCAACGGCTCACTCGCCCGTTAGAAAGTCGTTGCTAATAAGTTATCATCAGCAACGGCTCACTTGTCCGTTAGCACGCCGTTGCTGATAATTAAAATATCAGCAACGGCTCGCCTTTCTGTCAGAAAGCCGTTGCGGATAATTAAAATAATCTGCAACGGCTCGCGTATCCGTTAGAACGCCGTTGCATATACAAATACCTGCAACGGCTCGAGCGGCCGTAAGAACGCCGTTGCAAATAGCAACGGCTTGAGCGGCCGTTGCTGATAGCCATTGCTGAAGACCTAATTTCTAGTAGTGAAAATGTATCGAAAGTCGTTGCTGATGACCTACAGCAACGGCTTAGCGACGGGCTTTTACTAACGGCTTTGCTACGGACTCACCGGCCGTTGCTATTAATGTTATCAGCAACGGCTCCGTGTCTGTGGCAACACCATTGCTGATAATATTGTTAGCGACGGCCCGAGCGGCCGTTGCTGATCCGTCGCTAAGTTATCAGCAACGCGAGTTTCTGTCACGGCTCTATTGCAACGGCCCGACCGTTGCTGATGCTCTTCAGCAACGGCTCAGTAACGGCATCAGCCGTTGCTGATGCCCATTTTCCTAGTAGTGATATATACAAATTGAAAGATAAAATCCTACCAAGGGTCATACATATTGTGTTGGGCTCGGTGTCGTGGAATCTAAGCCTATGCTAGACATGACATTCAGTAAATTTGTTGAGCCGATCATATCACAAACAGTTTGGGCTTATGCGACGAGGCTAATGCCATGTGACTATCTTGTCTATGTATGTATGTATATATGTATGTATGGAATAAGCCTTTCTTCTCCATATGAAAAGTCGTAGCATGGATAAAACTCGAAAGTCCATAACATACATAGGGCCAGAACTCAAGTTGTTTGATGTCTCTAATCTAATTTAAAAGAAAGGAAAAAAAAGATTTGAGCTCATTCTTTGAGTGCATTACCAAGTGCTTCACTCAACATCCTAGAAAGAAAAAAAAAGAGTGTAGATCTTCTATCTATCATTCTTTCTTGTCTCAAAATTCTTGCTCCAAAGGATTGGAAGTCATTACGTGAATGAACTTTTTTTTGAAAAAAACATCTCCTTTCTTTGCATGCCCCCACAACACAAGATGTTTAGACGTTTAAAATGCTTACATCAAAGTTATTTTGTAACAATTTTTAAAACATTAACAAACGGAACCTGAATCGTGCTTCCAATTTGTTAGCCAACTCATTTCCAGGTTTGGTTGGCACCACCAATAACACAATAAAAAGATAAAATCAAATGGTTAATCGGTTTCTGCTCGGTTCGTCACTTGATTTTTGTATTTCGTGTTCAATTTATGTTGGAACAAAAGTCAAACAGGGTTTGCTTTCCATGCCGTTGGAAAACATTAGTGGCAAAGTGTTAAGCCTTGAAGGTAATTAATCATATACAAGATAACGATTCAACATATGAATTTTAAATGTGGCATAACGTACCAAAAAAGATTAACTTGAGACTGATGAAGGAGTATCAACTTCAGCGAACCAGAGAGAAAGAAGGAACTGAAGAAGGCCGGTAATAATGATCAGAGCTAAAAATTACAAAAAGGGTACAATGTAAATAGAGTTTGTAGTGTAGTAAGTGAAGGGTTTTTTTTGTAATTGTCATACTTTTAAAACACAACAGTATAAAGAGAAGAAGTGTGCTTCTTCTCGGGTATGAGCTTTTCGACCTACATTTTTCTCCAGTTTTCATTTTTGATTTCGGCTCAATCTGTATGAGCTTGTAATGGATTTTGTTTTGATCCGAAGAATAAAGATCGAATGTTCTTTGAGTTTCATTCTTTGGTTTCTGCATCATGGTATCAGGGCAGGTAGATTGGTGTCACACCCCAACTGAGGATAGTGTGACCGGCCAGGGCCTACATCCTGCCTTGTAGCCTACTGTCTACACTGACATAAGGAAAATATCGTATCGATAAAAGAAATCTCAACACACTTTATTAAAAGTTTTCAAAGTCACAATTTTATATTTTCCAAAACAAGTAAGAACACCAACATCAAAATAACTGAACGTTTTAAGTAACAAGTTTTACAACTCTTTTAAATACTACTGTTAGTGCAGAAACTAAAAGCAACAACTAGACACTGGTCTAAGACTCATGGACGCCGCTACGAGATATGACAACACCTCCCGCCCACCAGCTGCACCATATCGACATGCCAAAGTCACTGCTCATGCTCTGCAAACATAAAGAATAAACCATGAGTCCACTTGGGACTCAGTGAGTGGCTCTAGTGAACCTCCACCTAAGCCTCAGTTATGCATGCATATCATATAAGGCAACAAAATGAATGTACAATGAGGTAAACTACTTCTAATGCGACTACCGACCCCAATGGGTCAATCTATAAAAATTGAACATGTGATAACATGCCATCTCGGCCTATCAAGCCTCCGGCATCTAGCCCTTTGGCCTATCTATGGAATAAATATCTCGACTACCGCTATCCCTACCATATCAGGTAGTATCATACTGGCCATCGACCACATCATCTCAAGATGTAAGCAAACAATCCCGGGTCGTCGACTAGGATGGTCCACTAGTCTTTGGACACCGTCTGGGGTAAGGATAGCTAGTCCCACCCAACTGAGGTCTGGCACCTAGCGGGTCCGCTGGCACACCTCAAGACCCAACACTGGCCAAGCTGAGCATTGGTCATTCCCGACCTCCACGCTCCTCGACGGACCATCTCAAGCACATCACACAATCAATGTCCTAGGGTTTCCATATATACACTTCGGGCCATTGCCCGTATCTGGCCCTAATCTGGGCTACAGGGTCAACAATTTATGCCGCCCTTTCAAAATGTGTACACCTAAGAGTTTTAGGTTTCCAAATGTTCACAAGAAGTCCTAGATGTTATCTAACCTTCCACACTACTTTGGGTGAGGAATTCCTTGTATCGACTTTGGAATTCTGCCCATGAACATTTTTGGACAGCATGTATAATCTAAAAACAAATATTCAAATGTTACAACATCTACTATATATAACCACAATATTCATGCATAACAACTTTACACTACCTTAGGAATTAAGCTCAATAAGAAACAATTATCTAGCATGGCAAGGTAGTAATGAATTCAAAAATGTAGGAAATACTCAGCATGGTAAATAATTGCAACATTAAAGATCTAACGCTAAGAATGGTCATAAAGCTAGCATTCCTACAATCTCATAATCAATCAATTTACTTGTTATGATTGGTGTTCTTCTTAAGTATCGTCATACCTCTATTGTTGAACCTTATAATCATGAAAGTTTCCATCTAAAGCTACCCTCTTTCCCCCTCCCTAGTCTTGGCCGAGCCATGAGCAAGGAAAACCTTGCTCGGCCATGGCCCTTAAGGTAGAAAAGGGAAAGGGGACTCTAACTATGCCTCTAATTCTTCGATTCCGATATAACTTAATATCAAGTGGACTATTTTACCCCTTCCCTTACCTTTGGCCGAACCCTCTTCATGAGGTGTAGGGTTCATTCGGCCACATCAAAGGTTTCTTGGGAAGACATGCTTCATAACACGTAAAATTGACGATTAAGACTACATCATCCATGAACATGAGATCGTCCAAGGGCTTTCTTTCCGTCAAGGAAATTGAGGAAAATTTTGGCATGACCTTTCCCCTTTTCCCATGACTCGGCAGCCCTAGCACTTAAGAAATCGACGAAGAAACAAGATGATCTGACAATAACTCGTACAAAACAGTGAATACACATCGATGAAACCAAGATCCGTTGGAAAGATCGCGAGAAAACTCATCGTATCACATCTAGGGGTTCATCTACCCGCCTCCCCCAAGCTCTCAAATTCTAACCACTCACCTTGATTGCGGAGAACGAAAGATCGGATGACGACGACTTTGAATCTTCTGGCGACGGCGCAAAATCCCAGATCGATCCAAGTCCCCCTTCTCCTTGCTCTTCTCCCTCTCTCCCTAAGCTGCCTTGTGCGACTCCAAGGATGAGTCTCACGGCACAAGGATGAGGGGTTTTAATCCCTCATCTAGCCTTCCATATAGGCTCTTGACTCACCTGACTCATACTCAAAACTCGACTAAACCCAAACTCAACTTGGGTTCCGACTCAACCCACAACATGAGTTGATTTAAACTTGATTTAAGGTATGATTGCATAAAAGGAAAGTCAATCACCCAATAAAATTCTATGCATCATTAGTCGAGTCATACCTTTTCACTCGAGGTGATCCTGAGGCTCGACTCGACTATCCCCGGGTTCGGCGTGCTACACCAAAAATAGATTTTTATATTAGAAAATTTTCACGGGTCTTACAATTGGTGATCTGATCACGATTACAAAAATCCCCAAATCGACATGGCGAGGAATCGCATATCTCAATCCACCAGATTCGTCGTAGCAGAGTTAGGGAACAATGCCGAGATCAGCTCAATCACGGAGCAGACGGACTACGAGGACGATCCGTTCATCATCCACGGCAGGGATTCTCTAGGTAATGTTCTTGTCACCGCGAGATTTATCGGACATGAAAATTATCTTCCCTGGCATGAACCAATGTTGCTTGCATTATCAGCAAAGAATAAGGTTGGTTTCATAGATGACACAATTCACCAACCTGAAGAAAACAGCTCCAAAGCTAGAGTGTGGAAGAGATGCAATGATCTCGCGAGGTCGATCCACTCCACAGCGCCGGAGTCAACTTCGAGTGTAATGTATGTAAAGACTGTCGCTGAGATGTGGGCAGATATAGAAGATCGCTTTGGCAAAAGTAATGAGCCAAAGACTTTCAAATTAAAGGTGTAGATCAACACCACTAGACAGGGAAACATGACAATTGCCGCTAGGGTTGTCCATTCGGTTCAACCCGAACCGAATCGAAATTAACCAAACTGAAATTTTTTTCATACCCGAACCGAATTATGCCTAAATCGATCTAACCCGAACCAAAATTATTCGGTTTAGTTCGGTTTTCAACCCAAAAATGGAATTTTAATTAATTCGGTTAAAAATTAAAAATTATTTTCTAATACTCATTTAATTACCTAGGTTAAAAATTAAAAATATATATATTATTTTTTAATTATTCGGTTTTCGGTTCGGGTCGATTTCCGAAATTCGAACTGAAATCCAAACCGAAATCCAAAAATTCGGTTCGGTTCGGGTCAAGAACCGAACATGCAATCGCTGAAACCGAACTGAACCAAAAAATTTAGTTCGGTTCGTTTTGAACCGAACACTGGACACCCCTAATTGTCGCATACTATACAAAGTTGAAGTCTTTATGGGATGAACTGGATGCGGTTGAGAGTTTGAGATGTACTTGTGGTGTGGGTAGAGAAATTCTGATCAAAGATCGAATGACCCAATTTTTGATGGGCCTGAATGATAGCTATATCGGGGTAAGAGGTCAAATTCTACTCATGAAGCCCTTACCAAATGTGAAACAAGCATACTCCTTTCTTGAGCAGGAGGAATCTCAGAGAAAAATTGAAACTCATAATGGAGGAAATATAGATAGTGTAGCTCGTAATAATGTTCGCAAAGGGAATGATCAATACACTGCCAGGAATGATCAGTACACTACCAAGAAGTTTTGCGAATATTGTAAAAGAACAGGCGACCTGTTATAAGCTACATGGGTATCCCTTTGAAAATCCAAATTACAAGGGAAAGCAGAAATTCACTGGTCAGTATGTAGAGAGACAAGTAAACAACACAGTTACTTAAAAGGAAGAAGACAAAGCAGAAACATCACATGTGAAGAGAGGAGAAGATGGATCATGGGGGTTTCATTGAAAGGCAATACAACACTTTGCTCAGTCTATTCAACAACAACAAAGGCACTTCTATTGTTGTGAATATGGCAGGTAATTGCATATGTAATTCAATTAACATGTCAGAAAATAAATTGGTACTTGATAGTGGTTCGACATACCATATTGCCTTAAGTAATGTGAAGCTGAAAGATGCGGTGAAGTATTGTGGTAATGATAAGATATCTTTACCAAATGGGGACACAATCCCAGTTAAAAGTATGGTGGACAACTCACATAAATGACAACATCTGCCTTACAAATACATTATCAGTTTCAGAATTCTATTTTAACCTGTTGTTAGTTAGCATATTGACAAAACAAATGAATTGTTCAATAACATTTAACCCCTGTAACTTCTTCATTCAGGACTTAGTCTAAAAAAAGATAGTAGGGAGTGGTGAGGAGGAAAATAGACTCTATGTCCTAAGAGAGAAAGCCAGAGATTGCAGCTGCAGAAGCACTCTTGGAAGAACTGTGAATGCTATCTTAGATGAAGGAGCTTTATAGCACTTGAGATTAGGTCATGTACCTTTTGATAAGATGAAACTTTTGTCAGATATAATACCTGGAATGAAATGTAACACTGATGTGTATTGCAATATATGTCATATTGCAAAAATATATAGGTTACCTTTCAAACTCAGTATGAATAAAGCTGAACATTGTTTTGAGCTGATTCATTGTGATGTGGGGGGGCTCATAAAGTAAAAAACACATGATTATTGCTCTTATTTCTTAATAGTTGTTGATGATTATTCAAGAGCAACTTAGACTTTTCTATTCTCTCACAAGTGTCAGGTTCCTAGCATCTTGATGAACTTCATTAAAATGTTGAGAAATCAGTATGATTGCAAGGTTAAGATCATCATGATAGATAATGGGTCAAAAAATTTTAATCATGAAGTAAAGAGTTTATTAGAACATGGGATTGGCCACCACAGCTTATGTGTAGAGACACCACAGCAAAATGCTATGGTGGAAAGAAAGCACTGGCACCTTTTGGAGGTTGCCAAGTGCCTTAAGTTTCAAGCCCAACTTCCTTCAGAATTGTGGGGAGAGTGCATTCAAACTGCTACTTACCTAATAAACAGGATGCCTAACAGTAAATTGGAGAACATGAGCACTTTTGAAATGTTATGTAAGAGGCCACCAAATTTGAGTCACCTTAGAGCTTTCAGTTGTTTGTGTTATGCAAGTACCTTGAAGCAAGGCAGATCTAAATTCGACCCAAGAGGGAAAGAAGCAGTTTTTATTGGATATCCTTTTGGGAAAAAGGGGTATAAGATTTATGAAATGGAGAGCAAGAAGATAACTGTATCAAGGGATGTGCAGTTTGTAGAATATATTTTTCCTTTTAAGAAGGAAAGTATGCATAAAACTATCCATCCACTGCCCATAGGAAATGCGAATGTAAATAGTGATGACAGTGAAAGTAATTTGAAAGCTGAAAGCCACAGAAAATTGGTGAATGAAGGTAATGAGCATAAACTCAACACTGAACACACTCCTATTGCAGTGACAAAGGAGAATTCTTTGGCAAGCAAACAACAAACAAAAAATGGTGGAACAGATACATCAGATACTGATGATGAAATCAGTGCAAGAATTGTCACTGAAACCATACCTCAGGTATAGAAGGAAGAAGAGAAATCAGAAGACCTTTGAAGTATCAGGATTACATTTGTAATTCACTGATAAATGCTTCTTTGGGTAATGATGAAAAGAGGACTACACCTCATTCAATGCACAAGGTCATGAACTTGCAAGACATGACTACAAGCTATAAAAGGTTCTTGGCTTCTATAGGAGTTCATAGTGAACCAAGAAACTACTCTGAAGCACCAAACAGCTCAATTTGGAAGAAATCTATGCAGAGGATAAATGCCTTAGAGAGTAACAACACATGGATTGATTGTGATTTGCCTACAGATAAACACCCAATTGGGTGTAAGTGGGTATACAAGGTGAAATATAGACAAGATGGAAGTGTGGATAGGTACAAATCGAGGCTTGTAGCCAAAGGATATACACAGGTATAGATTATCAGGATACCTTCGCACCTGTGTCCAAGCTAGCTACAGTAAGGATAACACTTGCAACAGTTGCAGCTTCAAATTGGGCACTACATCAACTTGCTCCATGAGGAGCTTGAGGATGAGTTATACATGAAGTTACCACCAGATTGTGGAAACCCATATGAAGGTAAGGTATGTAGACTCAATAAATCACTCTATGGACTGAAACAAGCCGGTCGACAATCCAGCACTACTGCTGAGCTGATTTGGACCAGAAACATCCTAATTGAGATGGGATTTCAGTGCAATGAAGCCATGTCCATTGTATCACGGAGAATCCAATCTTTCACAAACGAACCAAACACTTGGAAGTCGATTATTTTTTTGTTCGTAAAAAGTATCTAGTAAAGCTGGTCAGACCAATCTACATTCCTAGTAGAGAGCAGCCAACTGACTTGCTCACAAAGGCCTTATCTACTGCTCAACATCAGTGCTTAACATCCAAGTTATGAATGAAGAACCAATTCTCCACTCTACCAATTTGTGGGGGGTGTGAAGGAGTATCAACTTCAGCGAACAAGAGAGGAAGAAGTGAAGAAGGCCGGTAATAACAATTAGAGCTAGAAATTACAATAAAGGGTACAATGTAAATAGTGTAATGTAGTAATTTAAGGGCATTTTTGTAATTGTCATACTTTTAAAATGCAATAGTATAAAGAGAAGTGTGCTTCTTCTCGGGTATGAGCTTTTCGACCTACATTTTTCTCCAATTTTCATTTTTGATTTCGGCTCAATCTGTATGAGCTTGTAATGGATTTTCTTTAGATCGAATGTTCTTTGAGTTTCATTCTTTGGTTTCCGCATCAACTGATGGGATTCACTACAACATTGCTAAAAATTAAGGCAGATGTATGAAAGAATAACATATGAACTCATTGCAAAAATTAAGCTGAGTCCACGCCAATAAGTGTCATTGAACTGTCCCTTACAGTTAAGCTAATGCATTAAAAGACACTCTAGGATCGAACCAACAGATTAATTTAAGATAAAATAGTTCTCTTATGTGAAAATATAATTTATTATCATCCAACAAAATTACATAATTAGGAACAGCAAAGATTACCCGGACAGGAAGATGGAAATTAATCACTGTTACAAGTAATTATTCTTTACACCAGCACATTTTGATATAATGACAAAGGATTACATTACACAAACTAGAACTTGAATGGAATCACTTAACTGTCAAAATTTCCATGCTCATTGTCTGATCGAGCACCTCAGAGCGTGCACTTTGCTTTTGGAGCAGATTTGAAATGCCAATGAAAAGAAGGAAAGGACAAGGACGAAGAGGTAGATGTAACAAAGATGACTTCTATCAACAATTGTAATCAGCAAAGCTGATTTGAGGGTTTATCTTACCAGGGAAAAACCTGGGCAAACAAGGCATGTAAAGACAAACCATTTGATTCCCACAAAGGTGCAGCGAATCTGCAGAATACACTTTGAAGGAATGCATCTTTTCCTCATCTTAAACGCTGTAAGCTACACACTTTGAAGGAATGCATCTTTTCCTCATCTTAAATGCTGTAAGCTACGAGAAATGGCTTTCTATCCGAGGTTTTCATCTATAGTCTCAAAATAGTACGGAGTGTATCACAAAGATTTTGAATAGTCTGCTTCGCTTGTGCTGATTGGAGCTCTTGGAGTGGCATATCCTCGTAGCACCTGGAAATAACCGGAAAAAATTAATACTCACAATACTGACAACTTACAACAAATTGCTTTTGAAAAAGTAAATATGGTCCTACGTTTTATGATATGATAAAGCATGAGCTAGATTCATCAATGTTGGACTTGTAGTCAATCTCTGAAGTACGCCCGGAGGAAGCTGGGTCTAGACCAAGAAAACAGCAGAAACATTAAAAAATAGAGCATATAATGGATCACAACAATAAACTATAGATAAAATGTCAGTGGTACTTCATTTGGCCCTTTCCGTCCTTTCTTGGATTGCCCATCACCACTGAACAGCTCCTTCACAGCTTCCAAAGCTGCATGGCTACTTGATTCCTGTATTCTATCCCCAGCAACATTCTCTGACACTAGAGCAAGAGGAGATATGTCTATTGCCTTGAGAAACGGGATAGGTACAGTATTGCCAGCAGCGTAAATGGATCGTATCTAGGAAGCAAGCAAGAAAAGGGCAAAAAGGAATAAATTCATTATTAGTGAAAAATAGAGACTCAATTTAATCTATGTTTTGATAACAAAAGGGGTATGAAGAGAACAAATTTCAGCTTAAGCTAAAGCCTAAAAGTACCTTATCTTGTACAGAAAAAGCTTTATGGCTAATAGTGGCACTTTTCAAGGTGCTGTTCTTGGCAACGCTGGCAAAAATTGCAGAACTGTTCTCTGGGACCACACTTGAATTGGTAATCTTAGCAGATACAGATGATGATGGCAATTGTTCCTTAGTCATCTGGGAGTCCAGCCTTTCCTCTGTATCAGTTTTTTTCATAACAGTCCCACTCAAGTTTTCATCCCTGAGAGTGAACCAGCAAAAAAGTTCAGAAAATTGAATTGCACTATCAAATTGCAACCTTTTACTGCTTTGAGAATAACATTTGTCACAGGCTCACAGCATTTCATGAAAATTGAATTATATGCAACTCTTAATATTGATCATAGCAAGCATATCTATATATCAAGAATGCTAGAGACTAAATACACTCAACACTTGAAGCCCATATACATTAAGGTGAGTTTTAAGTTTTAACTACATTATGGGTATTTGGTAAAAAGGAATATAAGTAATGGAATAGGAATAAATGTTTAAAGGGTTAATTGTATTTACCACCTTCGTAGTTTTAAAATTACTCATACCACCCATTAATTATACGTGGCACCCCTTGGAAATTATGTGGAAAATAATTACTAATAAAATAATAAGTTTAGTTTAAAATTGTCACATCAATTTGACAAGTAGCTTGACATATTAAATATTCACTTAATTCCTACATTAACAATTATGATTTTTTAAAGTAGTGTAGGAATTAAGATTTTAATATAAGATGACGTGGCATATGACGTGTTGAGCTGACATGTCAAATTCGAATTTAACATTATTGTTTTATTAATAATTACTTGTCACATAATGTTCAAGGGGCACCACATGTAAATAGAGGAGTCGTATGAGTAACTTTGAAACAATGTTGAGTGGTACGTGTATTTGGGCCTGATTAGAGTAGTACATGTAATTTACCCAATGCTAAAACATATCCAGGATGAAAGAGATATGAACTTCATTCAGGCAGGTGAAGAAGGGTGGCTGCTTGACCGTGTCTTAATTCTTGAAATCAAAAACCAAAAGCAAAATAGTGGAAATGTGAAATGGTAATGGAGGGGCTGGAATGATAATTAGATTTCTAATAGGATTCCATTATCATGGAGGGGGTCCGAACTTGTAAGTAGACCTAATTAAAGGGGTAGTACATGCACTGTTATCATCTCGTCGCTATCTCGTCGAGATAGCGACGAGATATCGCTGTCTCGGTGGAATCTTCTGTATCGTCTGGACGATACAGGAGATCCCGAGATATCGCGTATCTCGTCGGGATCTCGTCCAATCTTGGACGAGATCCCGACGAGATACGCGGTACAAGAAAAGAAAAAAAAAAAAGCGCCTGGGATTCGAACCCTGGCCCGCGCGGTGGACCGAAAAGGTTCCACCGCTGGGCCAAGGGTTTTTTTTGCGATTTTTTTCATCCAACTTGGTGATAAGGATATCTAAATTATTGATTTTTTTTTTAAAAAAACCTAACTTAAACCCTCCGACGCCTGTATCTTCTATTCTTCTTCACTCTTCTTCCTCTCTCGCATCCCGTCGGCGACTCTCTCGGAAGCTTCCTCGCATCCCGTCGGCGCCTCACTTCTCCGGCGAAACTTTTCTATTTTCCGGCCAGGTATGTTCCGGCGATCTTCTCTCCACGGCTTGGCATGTCTGCATTTCCATTTTCCGCCATTTTTTTTTTCCGACATAGCTGCTGCAAACCAGAACAGCTAAGCTGTTCTGGAATCAAGAACAAGCTGTTCTTGAATCAAGAACAGCTTAAGGCTGTTCTGGAATTTGATTCCAGAACAGCCTTAAGGCTGTTCTTGATTCCAGAACAGGCAAGGCTGTTCTGGAATTGCCTGTTCTTGATTCCAGAACAGCCTTAAGCTGTTCTGGAATTTGATTCCAGAACAGCCTTAAGGCTGTTCTTGATTCCAGAACAGGCAAGGCTGTTCTGGAATTGCCTGTTCTTGATTCCAGAACAGCCTTAAGCTGTTCTTGATTCAAGGCTGTTCTGGAATCAAATTCCAAAACAGCCTTAAGGCTGTTCTTGATTCCAGAACAGGCAACATTGTATTGTGTATTTGACTATTTGCATTGTATGGAATTTGATAGTATATTTGCATTGTCCTTGTTTAGTTGTGTGCCTGTGTTCATTTTGTATTGTGTATTTGTGTGCAACATTGTTTATATTGTGCAGTAAATTATGGAAGGAAATTCCGGTGAAACGCCTTATGATCCTTCTAAATATCCTAAACGGAAACCGAACTCGAAAGATATTGGTTGGAGATATGGATATTGGCCGGATTTAAACAAAAGACAATTGATTGCATGTTCACTTTGTGGCAACCAATTGAATGGGGGAATCACAAGACTTAAACAACATTTGGCGGGTGGTTATGGAGATGTGAAAAAATGTGATAAAACCACAACGCTGATAATGAGAGAAATGCATGATGCCCTTGCAGCTAAGAGGAAGACACCATTCAGTTTGGATGATAAACAAGAAGCAGTGGCACCAGTAGACCTATCTACAGCTTCCAACTCCGTGCCAAGCTCGGGAACAATTTACAGGAAGAAGAAAAAAGAGGCTGCTATTCAGTTTGCAGCAATGCCACAAGTGTCACACTCACAATCCACATCACAAACCAAGATTGGTGGATTACTACAGAGAACTCAAGAAGAAATTATGGATGAAAGACACTCCAAAGGTCCTAGCCAACAGACCATTGAAAGGTCTTTGAAGACAAAAGAGGCTGTTGAAAAAGTTAACATGTATGTAGCCAACTTCTTCTATGAGAATGCCATTCCATTCAATGCGGCAAACTCAAGAAGCTATGAGTTGATGGTTGAAGGCATAGCACAAATTGGATCGGGCTACAAACCACCCACATATCATGAGTTGCGGGTTCCTTTATTGAAAAAGGCAAAAGAACAAACAGAAGATTTAAAGCGCAAACATGAAGAGGTTTGGGAAAGAGATGGGTGTACTCTTATGTCAGATGGGTGGACAGACAGAAAAGGGAGACAATTGATAAATTTTCTTGTAAATAGTCCGCAAGGGACTATTTTTCTTAGCTCTGTTGATGCTTCAAGTCAGTGTCATGATGCTCAGATGTTGGCTGACTTACTTGAGACCAAGATTGAAGAAATTGGCCCAAGTAATGTTGTTCAAGTTATCACAGATAATGGCGCCAACTATAAGGCAGCGGGGAGATTGTTGGAGCAAAGGTTGCCTACACTGTTTTGGACCCCTTGTGCCGCACATTGCTTGGACCTTATGTTGGAAGATGTGGGAAAAATGAAAGAATTCAAGCCTACAATCGCAAGAGCAAGATCATTGACCACATTCATCTATAGACATGGTCGCCTTCTTGATGCGATGAGGGAGCACACTAACGGACATGATCTTGTTAGACCCGGGGCTACTAGATTTGCGACTGCATTTCTAACATTGTCATGTTTGAGGAAATTTAAACAAGAGTTGCAGCGGTTGTTTGTAAGTGGAGATTGGTTTGATTCAAAATTGTGCAAGACCGAAGCGGGAAAGAAAATTTATGACTTAATCCATGCGGTTAAATTTTGGGAGGCAGTTGAAGATTGCATTAGAGCATCACAGCCTCTACTTGTGGTTTTGAGGATAGCGGATGGTGATGAAAAACCCGCTATGACGGAAATAGCCGCGGCAATGGGTGAAGCTAAGAGGAGGATCAAACAAGTCTTGGCCCACAAATCCACTTTGTGCAAGAAAATCATTGATATCATTGAAAGTCGATGGGAGCGTCAAATGGAGACACCATTATATGGTGCGGCTCTATTTCTCAATCCGGGCAAGTATTTTGACATCAAGAAAAATGATGTCGTGTACTCGGGGAAA
Source organism: Canna indica (assembly GCA_034359265.1). Taxonomy (NCBI): domain Eukaryota; kingdom Viridiplantae; phylum Streptophyta; class Magnoliopsida; order Zingiberales; family Cannaceae; genus Canna; species Canna indica. The sequence goes on along the minus strand of CP136894.1, from coordinate 44,062,511 downwards.
CTACGTGAAGACTTCAATGATGTTCTTGAGAAATTAGTGTTGGATGATACAATGCGATCCAAGATACTTCTAGATGCTGATATGTATGATGAAGATCGAGGACCTTTTGCAAGAGAGATGGTGATTAGAGAGCGCTCAAATAGGATTCCTCGTAAATATATTGTGTATTATTTTATTTATTAATATTTATTGTCTTTACATATTTTTGAATTTTAATGTTAGTTGAATGGTGGAAATCCTTCGGTGGACGTACTCCCGAGTTTTCAAAGTTTGCAAAGCGCATTGTTAGTCTTTGTTGTTCGTCCTCCGGGTGTGAACGAAATTGGAGCACTTTTGAGTTTGTAAGTAATTAAGTATTTTATGTTTTTTTAGTACTTTCTTGTTAGTTATTACTTATTATTTTTATTTAATTACTTTTCTTTTGTATAGGTTCACACCAAGAAAAGAAATAGATTGTTGCACCAAAGATTGAATGATTTGGTGTATGTCCAATACAATCGAAAGATTGCCACGAGATTTCAAAAAGTTCGTGAATGTGGCAAAAACTATGATCCACTAGTACTTGACGATTTTGATTGGGGGACAAATGCGTGGTTCAACAATGATGATGAAGAGGATGATAGAATTCCTTTTGAGCTTGTTGATGAAGCCATTGGTGCTTCAAATGCCCTTGAGGGTCGTAATTTTCTAAGGAGGCGTGGAGTTAATGAGCTTGTCACTTATAATCGACGTCATCGTGGTTCTACTTCTACTTCTACTTCAAGATTGATGGATGAAAATTCAAGTGATGAAGGAGAAGAAGAGATATTTCCAAATGATGATGAAGACATTGAAGATGATTTCGGGCTCAAACCAACTCCTCCTCCAATGGATAATACCCCTAATGAAGACATTGAAGATGATTTTGATAATCTTTTTTAGATTGGACTATTGGAGATTTGGTGATTGTGATGACTTTAGCTACTTGATGTTTATTGTTCATGCTATGTGAATTGAATTTTTGTATATTCTATGTTTGCTACTTTGCTACTTTGCTACTTTGCTATGTGGGTGATTTTTGTATATTTTATGGTTCATAAGAGTTATGTTTATTACTTTGCTATGTGCAATGTCAAAGTGATGACTTTCAATGCTATTATTATTTATATATATTTTTTATAATATATATTTATAATATATATTATATTGTCGATATATCGCGACGCGGACGATATATCGGTCGCGAAACGATATATCGGTATCAAGGTTCGCTACCGCGAAATTTTTTTGGTCGCGATAATAACCTTGAGTACATGTAATTAACCCATGTTAAACATATCCAAGATGTTTCCAAATGTGAAATGGTAATAGAGGGGCTTGAATGATAATGAGATTTTAATAGGCTTCCATTAGCATGGAGGAGGTGGGTATGAGGGGATGCATGGACGAGTAGGGAATGAAAAATCATAATAGATATTAGTTTTTGGTAATAAAATTTAAACATTTTTATTTATTTTGAATGATTGTGCAACAAAGGGATGGCATCTGATGGTGGATTCCAACAATGGGATTCTTTTAATCTCACTCCTTATTTATAATTCCAACTAACCACAAGTTATTGATGCAGTCAGAAAACTATCCTTAGAAGCAAGAATTTCTGATGCTGCCATGACATAGATATGTGACTTGCCTAATCTTACATGACATGTGACAATGAATGAACATGGCATTCAAGGATGACATATCTTTCTCAAAATAAACATATATTTGCTGTAAATTGCTAATTACTATTAAAAATAAGGATATGTAATTTATGACTATAGTATATGTAACTTATAATAAGTACACAAATTTTCCATGAATATAATAGAACACATTAATATGTTTCTCAATAATAATGTATTCAAATTCCAAAATAACACCAATGTTTGACATGTCTAGAAAACATATACAACTTATGTTACGAACGCAACGGAGAAGACGAGCGAGGTTGACGTGGACTCGGAGCGTGGTCACATCAGGGAGCATGGCGACGCTCTTAAGGAGCTTCCTGGCAGCTCAACTAACGGCGAGGTAGCGAATGAACGGCTGCCACGTCGAGGAGAGTGGTTGAAGAAAAGGCCCCACTGGATCAGCGACTTTGAATTGTAACCGTCGTTTTTTGCTTAGCGTATAAATATGACTTGTAATAGCTGAAGGAAGGCATCTAGGAATTGAATCTGGAATTCTCTTCTACTCCTTCCTCCACTCGATCCTTCCTCCCCTGTACAGACTCTCTTCCCTCTTCTTTCTCTCTCTCCCTCTCAACCCATTCGATTCCGGCATAGTTTTAAATGGCGCAAGGTGCACAAAGGCGCAAAGGGCTCTTGGAGCCATGGCGCAAGGCGCAAGGTTATGGCGCGCGCCATAACGAGGCGAGGCGCAAAAATAAAATATAATTGTAAAATATATTTTATACATAAAATCACATCATTAAAAAAACAATTAAAAATAATTATAGAACATGAGAACAAGTTTAATATTATTAAAAACATGCTCATGCTGAATTCTGCATGCAGAATTGCAGAGTCTCTATTTCTCTGCATGCTGAATGCACCAATCACCATGCTGAATTCAGCATGGTGAACTCCATGCTTCCATGCTGAATCAGCATGGTGAATTCCATGCTGAATTCAGCATTCAGCATGCTGAACTTGAGAAGAATGCTTTCAGCATGCTGAACTTGAGAAGCAAGCTGAAGAAACTCTCAGCATGCTGAAACTCTCGGCATGCTGAAGAAACTCTCAGCATGCTGAAACTCTCGGCATGCTGAGAATTTCTTCAGCATGCGAGAGTTCCAGGATGCTGAGATCTCACCATGCTGAAGAAATGTAAAAAAAAACAACGGAAATTTGAGAAAAGGAGAGAAAATGAGAAAGAAAAGAAAAATACCTGGCGGGGGCTGAAATCGGGTGGAGAGGCGCCGGAATCCGGTGGAGAGGCTCGTCGGACGGTCGGAGGACGAGAAAATAAGAAGAAACCTCGTGCGGAAGGCGGAAGCGAAAGGCGGAAGCAAATGCAAAAACAAAAAAAATCGGGTGCCCTAAGTTTTAACTTAGGGCACCCGCTGCACCCGTGCGCCACACATGCGTGTGGCGCACATAGCGCGCGCCTCGCGCCTGGGCTGAGGCGCGCGCCAAGGCTCCCGAGGCGCTACGTTAGCGCCTCGGGGGAAATATGGCGCGGGGGCCTGCGCCTATGTGCGCCCCGCGCCATGGCGCGCCTATGGCGCGCCATTTCAAACTATGGATTCCGGTGAGCTACAACGCTGTAGCATTGACAGCTTTGACAACAGAGCCACTCGATAAAGTGCGTTCCAATCGCCTCCACTCAATCGAATAAGTTTCTTACGGATCTATAATCGTCAGGTAATTTCTCAGTTCCTAACATTTGGTGCTTTCATTTGTTCTGCCTATTACTTGCGCATTCAATCGATCGCCGGCAATCCAAATGGAAACTCCATCGCAAGCAATGGCTGATTCAATCAGAGTGTTGCAAGAGACTCAGATGCGCCATGATCAGTTATTTGGAGCCCTTCAAGCCAGTGTAGAAGCACAGCAGCAACCTATCGAAGCACAACACAAGATGTTACAGATTCATCTCAGATCAGGCTTCTCAACAATCAGATAGTCCAGATCTCGAAGGTGAAGGCCGATCAACCTCAGACAAGCAAAGTTCAAACGCATCGGTGGCGAACTGGGAGGAAGAATGAAGCAGGAGATGAGGACGACTTTCCATTCCTTCCTAAACCACCTCAAATTCAACTGCCATTGTTTAATGGTACTGATGCTGAGGAGTGGATTGCAGCTGCTGAGGATTTCTTTGAGTTTTATGCCACGGAGGATCAGCACAGAGTAACTATGGCTTCTTTTAGAATGGAGGGATTAGCACGGAAATGATTCCGTTCGATGCAACGCAGGAAGCAATTGGCAGGTTGGAATCATTTGGTAGAGGCAATTAGACGCCGCTTCGAGCCCACGGATCTCGAACCACCAGAAGGGCAGTTAACCAAGTTGCTGCAGAATGCTCGGGTGGAAGATTATGAAAGCCGGTTTGAAGAATTGGCTTTGCGAACGACGGATTTGCCCGAGTCATTTTTGGTGAACTGTTTTGTGTCGGGGCTGAGAAATGATAACAAGACAAACGTCTTGGCTCTTCAACCTGCTTCATTGCATGAAGCAATGACATTAGCTAAGAGGTGTGAGGCCAAAATAGCAGCGACCAGGAAATTTGTGTCGCTGCACTTCACTTCTAAAAGCTTGGGATTATTACCCACACCACAGAAGACAGGGCCGCCGAATCAGTTTATCAAAGCGGCAAGCACCTCCACACCAGTTCCAACATTCTCAGGCCCGTCGTCGACAGGGTCGCGGCAAGCACCTCGAAAAATATCGTTTGCAGAAGCATAAAAGAGACGTGACCAAGGCCTAATGCTATTACTGCGATCACAAATATTCTTATGGTCATCGCTGTAAGGTACCGCAGTTATTCATGTTGGATGATGGCAGGGTGCCGGAGGAGGGTGACGACAGTGTGGAAGCACAATTAGAGGTAGTGGCGCTTGATGAGGGTGCCGAACAGTCGCTAATTTCTTTCAATGCATTGTCGGGGTGTTTTTCTCCAATGACATTGTGATTCAAAGGTTCTATCCGAGGGAAAGAGGTCCAGGTATTGATCGACGGCGGCAGCACACATAATTTCATCCAGTCTCGGATGGTTAAGTACCTCAAATTGTCGGTAGAATCGACGGCTACCTTCAGTGTGATGGTCGGAAGCAGAGCCAAGATAAAAAGTGAAGGTATCATTCGAAACTTGCCCCTACTGATTCAAGGGACAGAGATAAAAACTGATTTCTACGCCTTACCGATAAAAGGATCTGATATTGTGTTGGGCGTGGCTTGGATGGCCACCTTAGGCCCAGTCATCATGGATTTTGCCAATCATCTCTTTGAGTTTAAGTGGCAAGGTATCTGATGTTCGTGGCGAGAGGAGAATACGGTGTCGGCTGAGCAGATACAATGTAACACTCTTCGCAAACTTTGCAATGCAAGAGGAGTAATTGAGATGTATCATCTAGAATTGTTACCTGATAAGGAGCACTCGGCCACTCATTTGGACAGTTGAATACAGACCTTGGCTTGACGATTTCAAAGAAGTATTCACTCCGCCTTTTGGACACCTGTGAGAGATACCAACCATCAGCTTCACTTGTTCCCGAACCAGAAACCGGTGAATGTCAAACCATATGGGTATCCACATTTTCAGAAAGGGGAGATTGAAAGGCAGGTGCACAAAATGCTTGAGGAAGGACTGATTCAGGAGAGCAGTAGCCCTTTCTCTTCTCCGGTATTACTCGTCAAGAAGAAAGACGGTACTTGGAGATTCTGTGTCGACTACCGTACTCTCAACGCAGTCACTATTAAAGATAAATTTCTTATACCTACGGCGGATGAATTGTTTGACGAGCTGGGAGGAGCTCGTATTTTCTTTAAGCTGGATCTATTAGCCGGATATCATCAAATCAGAGTTGACAAAAATGATGTATCTAAGAAGGCGTTCCGCACGCATGAAGGGCATTACGAATTTCTTGTGATGCCCTTTGGATTGACCAACGCACCAGCAACCTTCCAGGCCACAATGAACAAGATTTTCCGGCCTTATCTGAGGAAATTTGTTCTAGTCTTCTTCGATGATATATTGGTGTACAGAGGGTCGATGATGGAGCATGTACATCACTTAAGGAAGGTGCTGCAGGTTCTGAAGAACAATAATTTCGTTCCTAAACAATCCAAGTGTGTCTTCGGACGCGCAAGGATCGAATATTTGGGTCACTGGGTGTCAGCCGATTGCAGGTCGACCACTCGAAGATCGAAGCAGTTCAGGCATATGGCCGACTCCCCAAAATGTTAAAGCCTTGCGTGGGTTCTTAGGCCTCGCCGGCTACTACAGACGTTTCATCCGTGGATTCGCACAGGTAGCCGCTCCATTGACAAACCTGCTCAAAAGGGAGGCTTTTAAGTGGTCTGAGGAGGCACAAGTGGCATTTGAAACACTTAAACATGCCTTAAGTACTGCGCCAGTGTTAGCACTGCCAGAGTTTAGCAAGCAATTTGTTATAGAAACTGATGCTTCTGGAGTGGGAATTGGGGCAGTGCTATCTCAGGGAAAGCAACCTATAGCTTTCTTTAACCAGAAGCTTTCAGCGCAACTGCAATCAGCCAGCACCTACCAAAGAGAGATGCACGCAATTGTGCGCACAGTGCAGAAATGGCGACAATATTTACTGGGCCGTCGGTTTACTATTCTGATTGACCACGGTTCACTTAAAGAGCTCCAAACGCAAGTCATTCAAACTCCCGCTCAACAAAAATGGTTGAGCAAGTTAATGGGATACGACTTCGAGATTAAATATCGCACTGGGAAGATGAACTCAGATGCGGATGCACTGTCAAGGAAAGCTACGTTTGCAGCGATGGCTTTGTCGCGACCGGTGTTCGAGATATTGGTGGAGATCAGACGTCTGAACCAAGACAATGAAGAATTGCAGTCCTTGCGACTACAAATCCATAGCAGCGAGAATGCAGATGGCCGGTATGAGGAAAGGGATGGCATTTTGCTTTATAAAGGCCGCATTTTTATTCCTCACGACCCGACCATCAAGTCCTTGCTCTTAAGAGACTTCCATAATTCGGTCATGGGAGGACATTCGGGGATCAGTCGAACGCATCATTGTTTATCGGCTAACTTCTATTGGAAAAATATGAGAAGAGACAATTGCAAGTTCGTCGAGGAATGCCAAACTTGCCAACGTATGAAAACAAAGCAGCTATCACCCGCCGGACTGCTGCAGCCGCTTCTGATCTCGACTGAGGTATTTGAGGACATTGCAATGGATTTCATTACAGACCTGCCGGTTTCCAAAGGGCATTCAACAATTCTGGTAATGGTCGACAGGTTAACTAAATATGGTCATTTTTCCCTCTCGCAAAGCAATATTCAACTACAAAGGTAGCGGAGACATTCCTTAATGGAATCATCAAATTACAAGGCATTCCGAAATCCATCATAAGCGACAGGGATAGCCACTTTATCAGCGACTTCTGGCAGGAACTTGCTCGTCTGCAAGGTACCGAATTGGGGCTCAGCTCGGCATACCATCCGCAGACCGACGGCCAAACAGAGGCTTTAAACAGGTGCCTTGAAATGTATTTGAGGAGCTTCGTGGCGGATGAACCAACACGGTGGCTGGAGTTTTTACCCTCGGCGGAGTATCGGTACAATACTTCCTTTCAGGCGTCGGCAGGAATGGCACCTTTCCAAGCATTATATGGTAGAAATCCACCGGAGTTAATAAGGTATGTTGGAGGCACTGCCAGTCATTCGGCTGTAGACCAAGCATTATTGACTCGGGATGAGATTCTTAGCCAATTGAAGCACAATTTACATCGTTCGCAAGTTCACATGAAGTTGTAGGCCGACAGAAACAGAAGTGAGGTGGAGTTCCAGGAGAATGAATGGGTCTATGTCAAGCTTAAACCCTATCGCCAGTTATCCCTACGCCTGCAGAAGCAACAGAAATTTAGTCCCTGCTTCTTTGGACCTTTTCGAATTCTCCGACGGGTGGGCAAGGTGACATATAAACTGGAGCCGTGCGCATACACCCAGTCTTCCACATTTCCGTGCTGAAACAGTGTAAGGGAGTTCTGGAGATGCAAACCACCCCATTACCCTTGTTAAGGGGGGCAAATGATGCTGAGAATGGTCACAGACAGAGTTCGACTCCATCATCTGGTACTGCCGAGGACATCGTCCAGTTCACAACTCCTGAGAACCTTGAGGACAAGGTTCATTTTGACCGGGAAGGTATTGTTACGAACGCAGCGGAGAAGATGAGCGAGGTTGACGTAGACTCGGAGCATGGTCGCATCAGGGAGCATGGCGACGGTCTTAAGGAGCATCCTGGCAGCTCAACTAACGGCGAGGTAGAGAATGAACGGCTGCCACGTCGAGGAGAGCGGGTGAAGAAAAGGCCCCACTGAATCAGCGACTTTGAATTGTAACCGTGTCAAGTACCTTGCTATAGGCACGAGTTTGGAGTCGAGAAGAGTTTGCAAGCTCCAAGATGGAATGTGTTGCAACAAGAGAGTTGGATGAGAAGAAGATTGGGAGGGAGAGAGAGAGAGAGGAAGATGAAGAGGTAGAGAGTAGATATAGAGAACATTGCAATTGAGAATTGCTCTATCTTTCTCCTTCATTCTTTCCCATATAAATACATATTCTGTCCATAATTACCCGCTTTAATTCTCATTTTTATAGCTCACTAGCAGTTACATTATTTTATTTAATGTCATTATGAGCAGTCTTCAATTCTCCCTCTTAAATTATCTTCAATTCTTATCCTTGAAATGAGTGCTGCCTTTATTCTTCTTTATGCGGCGTTCATACTTGAGTCTCCATCTCCCTTCATCATGTGTGTCATGTGAGTTGGATGGCTGAGGTGGCTGGCTGCCACATTGATGCTGAGGTGGCTGCCAAGTGGGTGTAACAAACCGTCGATTTTCTTAGCGTATAAATATGACTTGTAATAGCTGAAGGAAGGCATCTAGGAATTGAATCTGGAATTCTCTTCTATTCCTTCCTCCACTCGATCCTTCCTCCCCTCTACAGACTCTCTTCCCTCTTCTTTCTCTCTCTCCCTCTCAACCCATTTGATTTCGGTGAGCTACAAAGCTGTAGCATTGACAGCGTTGACGACGGAGCCACTCGATAAAGTGGGTTCCAATCGCAGATCGAATAAGTTTCTTATGGATCTATAATCGTCAGGTAATTTCTCTGACAACATATAAGTTGTTCTAAACTAACACTATATATAGACATATTAGCAAATGTACTAATCATAATATGTTTTGAGTTGTTTGAAATGTCATGAGAATTAAATGAGATACAACATACCAAAAGTCCAAGGATTTGTCTCTTCGTGGATCATGAGTAAATGAACTGATGTCACCAAGTCCAGGTATGAATTCTGGTTTCTTAAAGATAGGGGATTCGATAGCCTTGTCACTAGTTCCAGCTTCATCATGAACTATAACTGTACCAAACTCACCTTCATAAAGAAGATCTACAATTAAAACAGATGCTGAAATATATAAAATTTTGAGATGAACATGCTTTTTGGACATATGTAACTTTTAGTATGAAAATAATTTCACTAGCAAAACAAGTGCTAATTGCATGCATCACCTCCAGCATTATGGCCAACATCCTCATGGATAGGATAACCCTTAGGCCTTGAAGGAACCGTGTCTCCATAGTTTTCACTAATCTGTGTAGTTCTTCCTTGAACTATCTGCTACAAATTAATGGAAGTTGGAATTGAAAGTAGGAAAAGAAAATGTAATCAATACACCAATACTGATCATAGCAATCATACAGTATCACTTGCTGATTGCTGATGTTGTGCTTGTGCAGCCATTGATGCTCTAATTTGCCTTGCTTTTTTTATCTTTGGCATCAGCTTTGAAGCTCCCCAATTACATTTTTCAATGAACTTATGCTGTGGACATTATTAATTATAAATCTAGGATGGAACTCAGATTAATCATGTTAAGTGAACAGTAAATATTAAGGTCAAAAGTTAAAACCCATAGGTTATATTTTTAAATCAAAGAACAAAATAATGTGAACACTAACATATATGGACAACTAGATATAGTCTGCCAACTAACTCATATTCTCAAGTTTAAGAAGTACTAAAGCTTATATGATATGCTTTTCTGTTGTCTAACAGTGCATTACCTTCAACATCTCAGTTGCTGTAGGACGTAACCGTGGATCTTTTGTCAAGCACTTGGCAATAAAATCATGAAAAAGAAGTGACCTACAAGAAGGTTGTAATTACATAAAAAGCCAAGTCATACTAATAAAATTACTAGGAAAAACATAAAGTGTTTCTATCATAACTAGAAAGATGTAACCCTTTATTGTCCCAATTCCTACTTTGTGAATTAGTTCAACCAGTCATAATCATCATCAACAATGCTGATACCATCAACCAAGAGATAAAATGTGAGAAATTGCAATCATACATACCTCTAAGTATCATGGAATAGAACAATTGCAACTAGCAACATCTTACATTCACTTCACTAGTTCTGACCACACATCCTCCTCAGGCCACTATGAATTCTCAATGAAAGAAAATAGTATGGTGGTTGGAAAATTCTAGCTATATGTTGGAGTTGACAGAAAATCTGAGAAAAACTGAAGGAACTTCACAGGTTTATCCTACAAACTTAATATTAGGGAAAATATCCTGATACTCAAAACCTTCAAAATTGTTTTCACAGGAAAAAGGAAAAGATAATTGCATCCAACATGGAATAAATATAACTAAAATGCTTTATGTGGTTAGTAGATCAATGATAAGCATACACACACACAAAATCTAACGTGCACATGAAGAAGTTTCATGAACTTTTAAAGGAATCAATGGGATAAAAGGACACAATGACAATATGCTAGTTAAGAAACAGAATCATGTTCTAAAATATACCACAATATTTGGTAGAAAAAATGTTTTCATTTTAATTTTCTATTTCCAATCCCTAGCTTTATAGAATTACAAGTTATTACATTATCTCATTTCTACTTATTCATATGCAAATGTTTCTTTTAACTGGAGCATACACTAAAAGAAGACAAGTTATTACACATGTCATACAATCACTTATGTACAACACATACCATTTTTCTTTATCCTCGAGCATTGGAGCAGGCTCACTTGATATCATAAATAACACCTATTTATAAAAGGTAAATCAAAACAGTCAAATTACTACAACTATCAATGAGGAAAAAGAAAATGAAGAGAAATTAAAATAAGATAACCAAAAATGCACCCCTTTCCATAAAAAGACAGCACATATTTGAAATTTCTATATGAAGAAATAAGATCAGTCCTGTTTCTATCATTTAATTAAAAGCAAATCCAGTGCATATTTCAGGACAATTGTGTAATGCATATCTTGTGCAATTTACTATTTTACTTATTTGTCCACACAAATATTGGCATCATAAGTTTATTTAAAGGAAATCTCTTGTGTGATCTTCAAGCAAATCCAAGTTGATGGACCACCCATTCAATTCTTTTTCTTCCTTATTTTACTCTCTTTTTTTCTTAAAATAATTCAAAATGAATGACATTGCTTCTGTTTTTGGAATCAATCCATGTTGTATTAAGAAAAGACCAAAGTGAAAAGCATTTACTACATTGACTTTCAACTTGCTGACTTTTAATTTACTTTCAACTGTTTTTTCTTTTTCTGTGTGCATTGTTAACACTTGGAATATGACATTAATAATATGTTTAGGCCAAACAATGGTGAATACTCAAAAGTCTAAACAACTATACCACAATTGAACAAAATTGAGAGTTTGACCCAAGAAGCCTAAAATTTGATGTGAGAAAAGTAGCCCATCAGGTAAACAAAAGCGAATATCTACTCTATTATCTTAACTACCATATATTTGGAGAAAGGAAAAGAACTACTTCATCTACATAACTTAGTTTTTGCATGAATTCCCTCATCATGATCGCATAACGGGATTGATGTAAGGTTAGGAACATGTACCAAATAACAGAAATCACAAGTTCCACAAAGGGAAAAGGCATATTGACTAAATATATGATAGTAGAGATAATGCAAGGACATAAAATAAAGAGCATGAAACACAATCTGATCATGGTAAAAATAAAATAATTAATCTTTTAAGATAAACTACAGATGTTACTAACTCTCATAGGATGGACAGCATATCTTGGAGGTAGTCCCTGAAATCAACAGATATGAATAGAAAAAAAGTTAATCATTGAACAATATGTTCAATATTGCAGGAGAGAAGAGGGCATAACAAAAACAAAACTAAAGTTTCAAAATAAATACACCATGGAAGTATCTCAAGAAAACATACCTCTGCCATCTCAATAGCTGTGACACCAAGAGCCCAAACATCCACCTGCAAATTTTTTGAGTTATAAATTACCAGGTTACTATGGATGTGAAGAAAAAGATCTCTCTTATTAGACCTGAGTGAAAGCAAAATATCAGAATCTAAAAAGAAAATTATGAAAATGAGTAGCAAGTTGTAATTCGCCCACTATTTGGGGTTTGGGGTTAACTGCATGGATGCTTTGCTACATTGTGACTTTGAGGTCTTAGGAAAATACCATTAAGCAAACTAAATGCAAATATCATTGTTATTGTTTCCAAAAAAGGGTTTTTTATCTATCTAGCAAAATCGATCTCAATAGAGTAATCTCCTCTGGCTGGGACAACAGTGGATCTACTTTTAACATGTCCTCATGATCTTAAATTGTTCCTTCATCTTATTCTTCATCATAACCACATAACTCATCATGAAAATAAATTATTTTCAGTCGATCTTTCTAGAAACATGCAATACCTATCCTCATTTAATATTACATTTTTTATGAATGTACCCTGATGGCCTGATGTTTGAATTCCAACTCACATGCTACAGTGGAGAAGAAAATTTCATTAGTTGAGCTACAGTAGAAGGAAACTGTCAAGTTTGGCATACAAGCAGGATCAACTTACAAGACAAAACATATTCAATTGCATCAAAATTTTCAAACTGATAAATATCAGTATTCAAATTATATGTATGCACATTAGGATATGAAACACCATAAGACCAAATACACCTTCTCCAGCTTCGATCTTTGTAACAATTAACAACTAACTTCAAAATTAAAATGGGACTCTGTTTCATTGAAAGAACTATCCCCCTCAAGGACAATGCAAACCCAAGAGATAAACTACTTATGAATTATAGAATATACCAAGAAGTTTTTCTGACATATAAAGGACTTCTGCATTACACATTATTATGGAATACCTAGAAAGGCTACTGTAAAGGCAATCAAAGTCATAATACCTTTCCATCATAGCGACTTTCTTGAATAACTTCTGGAGCCATCCAATGTGGAGTGCCAATAATCTGAAATGAAGAGGAAAATACTATATAAAACTAAGGAATTCTTGAGTGGCCAGCAGGCACAATACATTATTGCAAAATGGTTCAATCAATATGGAAACCAAAACATATGGCATTCAAAAGGATAGTTGTACTTGACAAGGGAAAACAGCAATAATTAGCAATAATTTCCAATGCTGCTTCAAAATATAGATAAAATCTATAAAGTGTGACCTCGGTGCAGGAGGCTCTCACCAATACAGAGTCAAGGGGGTGTCAATGTACACAACCTTACCCTTGCATAACAAAGAGGTCGTTTTTGCGATTCCAACTCTAGAGTCCCAAGTCGCAGTGGAAAAACACCAAGGCTCGAACTCAAAGTGTAGACAAAAATTACCCAGTATCGTGACAGTCATTTATTACTATAGTTTATATAAGAAGGTGGACAAACTTATTTGCTTCTAGAACGAAACATTCAAATATCATCTGCATTACTTTAGCTCTAATCTTTGCTATAGTATTAGGATTTCCGTTAGTTTATTTCTAATCTTTGCCATAATATATTTTAAAATAAATTAGATATAAAAGTATGGATATGAAACCTAAATCATAAGAGGTTCAAATACTGACAGGGCTCTTTGTCAACAGATTTGACATGGGCGCTTGATGAAGTGTTTTGCAAGGACAAGTACAAGAAACATCTGTTACTCTGAAGCTTACAAGAAATTAAAGCTTGTGTGCAACAAATAAATCACTTAACAATTCTAGGCAATAGTTTGTGAAGCTGAGTTTGAGGCAAAGCATTTTTAAATAATGCTAAAATTGCTAAGTATGCCACTCTCTTCCTACTGATAACAATAACAATAACAATATGCAGTAAAATGGTAAAATATCCATGTCAAGAATCCATTAACTGCTTAAAGCATAAATAAATGGTAGGACAAGAGTCTAGGACTCCAGGGTACGGGATTAACCTAACATCAAAGTGTGAAATACACACTCAAACCATTCAGTCTTCGATAATCAAGCCCCTAGTGGCTTGAAAATCAGTTTAATCATCAATATATTTGAGGAACCCATAGTTTCAAAATTGATCCCTTTGGAGCATAAACTTGTATTATACAAATTACAAGAATGCAAAACATAAGCATCACAGCTGAAGAGGAAACAGATTGACCTGACCCTAAGTCAGTTATCTTGGTAAGAAAAACATTAAATAATATCATATAACATGCAAAATAAGAAGGGGTGTAAGAGTAGCATAACAAAACAGAAATTTGTCACTTATAAAGAAATTTATTTACAAGTGCATACAGTGCTTAATGAGCCACAATATCAGACAACTGCAAAAATATGGCAAGAAAAATAAATATGAATGTTGGGATGGATGATTGGACATATTTTGATGTATGGAGTAAGAGAAGACAGCCTCTGATCATAAGGGTAATAATGAGCATAACAATAAGTAGTGACTTCAGGCCTTTCTTCCTAAAAGCAAACAAAATATTTCCTGTGAATAAGTAATACAAATTATAGGAAACTAGTGACACCTCCGAACTTTTTCAGGATGCAAATTTCTAACAGGAACGACAATTTAAAAAACATTGAGTATACCAATAAATAATGAAATGAAGAATCTAGCTATATTCAACTGTATCACCAGTGGAAGCAACCATATATATATCTAGAAAAATTAACATACCGTGTTACGCTTTGACATGGTTCTTGTGAGCTGAGCAGCTACACCAAAGTCACCTGTTCAAGTAACATAAAGATGATGATTCAGCGATAAAGTTAGAATAGAGCACTAGTTTCAGCAAAAAGCAAATAAATATACACAAACTTTAAAATAGATGATAAATAACTTGAAATGTATAATAAATAGTTCCATCGTAAATATCTACCATTCAAATTTATGCTGTAAGAGTAATATTCTTTAGGAAGTGCTCACCCAACTTTACCTCTCCCTGCTCTGTAAGCAAAATATTGCCACCTTTAATGTCCCTATGAACCTTAAAAATTGAGTGTAAATATGAAAGCCCCTACATCAAGAAATTTCCAAGATTTAATTTATAGAAAATGGAAGTCCAATCAACCAAATAATTTGATAAAAAATGATCTTATAATTGTCAAATAATTTAGTTCTTCTACTTATTTAACCAAAGACAAGTTCTGTGCATGGTTGATTGTCAGTGTTGAAAAACGGCTCTATAGATGAAGGATTCAAATGTTGACGACCAACCATATAATTAGTGACGTTGTATTTGCTTATAGCTCAGACACCATATAGGCACATAGTATAACAATCAACTGAAGTAATATTGCTATATTGGCAATTTGGCATATGAAGCAGCTTTAACAAATACTCTCAACAATGTAACAAATCATTCAAACACAAGTTATGGATCTGAGATAAAACCATTATGCAAGGGTCGCCAATATTTAAATCATCAGCAATTTCCCAAAATTGGATTTTGGGAGAGAAAAATTCTCATATCCGGATTTTGGGATCAAAATTCCCAAAACCGGAATCTAGTGGATTGGATACCCATTTTAAGTATGGATCTGAGATATAAGATAAAACCATTATGCAAGGGTCGCCAATATTTAAATCATCCGCAATTTCCCAAATTCGGATTTTGGGAGGGAAATTCCCAGATCCAGATTTTGGAGATCAAAATTCCCAAAACCGGAACCTGGTGGATTGGATACCAATTTTACCCCTGGCCAAAGTCTCTAGGATAGAGACTTTGGTCAAAAAAATTATATATATATATATATTATATAAAAATAATTTAAATTTATAAAATATTTTTTATGATAAAAATGAGATATTAGAGTATAAAAAATATATTTTCAAATTCTCTAATGTATTAAAGACTTTTGCGCAAAGTCTATAAATTTAAATTTAAATTAAAAATTATGAAATATTTTGATATAAAATATTTTTTTGGATCATAGTACCTCTTTTGTATCATTAAAAAATTATTTCATGAATTCAAATATTATTTAAAAAAATTATGAAGCTATTATAGACTTTGCACAAAAGTCTCTAATCAGTTAGAGACTTTTGTTTATAATAATTTTATAATTATAAAAAATAAAATTTAATTCACAAAAAATATATATGTGATATAAAAGATGTGCTAGAGTCTATCAAAATATTTTGGAGAAAAAATATTTCATTATTTTTAATTAAAAATTAGTTTTATAGGCTTTGGACAATAAGTCTCTAATAAGTTAGAGACTTTTGTTTATAATAATATTATAATTATAAATTTTTTTATTTAATTCATAAAAAATATATGTGATAAAAGATGTGATAGAGTCTATAAAAATAATTTGGACAAAAAATATTTCAATATTTTTATTTAAATTTTAATTTTATAGACTTTGGGCAAAAGTCTCTAATGTAATATTTTTACTATAATAGCTTTATAATTCAAAAATAATAATTTTAATTAATGAAATATTTTTTTAAAATACAAAAGGTGTTGTGGTTCAAAAAAATATTTTTCATCAAAATATTTCGCAATTTTTAATTTAAATTTAGTTTTATAGACTTTGCGCAAAAGTCTCTAATGAATTAAAGAGTTTGAAAATATATATTTTAGACTCTAACACCTCATTTTTATTATTAAAAAAATATTTTATAAATTAAAATTATTTTTTTAATTTTTTTATATAGTTTTTAAAAATTTTAACCAAAGTCTCTAACTGGTTAGAGACTTTGGCCCAGGGGTAAAATGGGTATCCAATCCACTAGGTTCCGATTTTGAGAATTTTAACCCCCAAAATCTAGATCTAGGAATTTCCCTCTCCCAAAATCCGATTTTGGGAAATTCCTGTTAAATATTGTTACGAATAACATATGATGCTTCAATTAGTTGCACATCAAAAGTGGATAGGGATAGATAGGTATACCAAGTATTTTGGACTTGTTATTTATAATGGCGTACGCCAGGATTATTTTACATTATTAAACCAGTGAATTGATCTACCCAGGTCATTAAAATGGATCTAGTAAAATGGAGGCGGAGAATTAATGCAAAGATTTGATTTTGAACCATACTGACCATATTAATTCTTTTTAATGATTGGATCATTGAGAGGAATTAGCCTGAATCACAAACAGCTCTGTATTAGCGCCCAAGGTTTTAAATCTCGAGCGCACCGGTTTCTTTTTAAGAAAGCAGTACCAATCGACACCGAGTGTACCGGTAAGTACCGGGCTTACCGCTCGGTATTTACTTTGTACCACCCTTACCGGACAGTACACTAACCCATACTGGGTGATACCACCCGGTATGAGACCAGCACCATGCTGCAGCTGTAGTATGCTATTGCAGCAGCACCAGCATGGTATCCATACCAGACTGTACCTATGTGTTAGTACGATACCGGTACGTAATGGTACCGAAATTTTGATCCTTGTTTGCGCCACATATTTACCAAAATTTCCTTGTCCTATTGAAACCTTTCTGCCATGATGCATTTAAGGTACAAAATAGGCCTTTGCGAATAAAAAATAAGAGATAGTGAGAAAGATGGAAAGAGACAAAGAGGAGGAAGAAGAGAGAAAGTGGTGCACACGTGCCACTTCCCCTATGGCATGTTGTCACCACCACCTTTTTAATAAGTACATGATCAATTCTTCCTCCTTAACCACCACACACCCTCTTCTACTACTTCACATTCCTCTTCTCTTCTTCCACATTTCCTCCTCTAGTGATAGTAGATTACCAATTTAGGAGCTAACCATACTAGTCTCATGGTCATTGCCTCAAAGTCCCACCATATATAGACTAGCATGCACAACCACTTGACGCCAAGGGTGATGTTGAATCATGTAATATGAGTGACAAAGAATTCTGTGGTAACGTGCTCTATTCCCAACAATATTGGTATATTGGTACTGTGAACAAATACTGATGCTTTGAAGATGATTATTGTTAGCCACTCCGACAAAGCATCTCTCATCTTGTAGTAAGTGAAGGTTGGCTGCAAGTCAGTGGCTAATGAAGTTGTGCTGTTGCTCGAGTCAATGAGCATGCATGAAGGAACTGAACCAATTGTATCAGAGATTTGTGTTGTGTGTGGCCATTGAACTCCAATTAGTGCCATTAAGGAGATCTTTGTTGCTTTGTCAAGCCATTAAGAACGCTTACATCAATGGGCAACTGAAAATTTCTCATTGCAGTTAAAACTTAAAACACAAGCCTTTTGCTCACTGGGCGGTCATCCCTGTGTTGGTAATTCATCATACTTGTAATTAGGTGGATCGAAAAGGTAGATAAGAATGAGATACATGAGATACTATATATGAAGATCGTGGAGGCCATGATCTTTGCTTCAGAGAGTGTGTAGCATTTGAACTTTACCGGCAATTTGGAGATGACGCTATACACAGCGGTGGATAATGGAATCCTTTGTCTTTGACTGAGCAAGTCTTCACAGGCCAGGAGTTGCTCAAACTCGCATTGATAATTGGTGATAAAATGAGTTTAGCAGAGCTTCAAAAATTCTCTCAGCTTTTCATCACGATAAGAGGGCCAACTCGTGTATGACATTCGTCTTTGAAGCCGTCCCAACTCCCAAGAAAGGTTGGGTCACTCAAATTCAAGTTGAGTAAACCATACTTGTGCTTCTCCAAGATGGTAAGAAATGAGCCCAAGTTTCTCATCTCTGATAGTTGGTGGTTGTTAAGAAAAAGACCCCTCTATCTTTACTAAGACATCCCCTAAGTATAAAAGGCGAGAAACAATGATGTACAATAAGGAGGAACATCCTAAGCTAACATATACACCATATGACAAGAAGAAATAACACATAATATTAAGACAAAATAACTCTAACACTCCCCCTCAAGCTAGAGTACACATATCAACCATGCCCAACTTGCCACATAGATAGTTGAATCTGGTAGGCCCAAGTGCCTTTGTGAATATGTGAGCAATTTGTTAATGAGAAAGGGTATGTGAGTGACAATCTTTTCGAAGAGAACAACATCATGGATTAAATGACAATCAACCTCAATATGCTTGCAGTATAGATGGCAGACTAGTTGTCATAGTGCATCACCATAGGCTCAGTCGGAAGGAAATCCAAATTCTTCTACTAGGATTTTAACCCGCATCATTTCACAAACAATGTGTGTCATAGCTTATACCAGTGTTATTAATAGCGGATGGCGGCTCATGGCGGAAAGCCAAAAATCCGCCATACAAATATGGCGGATGGCGTTGCAGCCAATGGTGGAAGCATGGCGGCTGAAAATATTATATATATAACAACTAAGAAGTAAGCATTAATAAGTAATAACATATATCAAGAACAATAAAATTAAAAACATTATAGGAAATAAAATGCACCAAATGTAACATAATTAAAGTAAATAAAATTCAAGAATATACTATAGGCCTTAAGGAGGGTTCTATGTTTAGAGTCCAGAGCAGCCGCCAACCTTTAGGCCTTAAGGATTAGGGTTTTTTATCCTTAACCTTTTTATAAAATTACAAAAACGCCCTTCCTTTAAGAAAAAAACATGTAAAAGGTGCCATTTCCGCCATTAGCGCCATTTCCGCCATGGCGGATTGCGGGCGCCATAAAACGCCACGCAAAAACCGTGGCGTTGCGGTTTCTGCGTGGCGCTTTCTCTAAAATCCGCCACGCCATGGCGGAAATTTGACAACACTGGCTTATACACTGCTTCAACACTAAAGCGAGCAACAGCACCCTCCTTTTTACTTTTCCAAGAGATTTCCTCCAACATAGCAGGCAATCACTTCCCATCAAACGAAAGAATTGTTGTTGAGATCCCAAAGGCATGTATCTTCCAACCAGGTGCATGTGCACGGTTGTGATCTTCGGTGAAGTGGGATGCGAGTAGTATGGCTTCAACTTCTTTAGAGAGTGCTAAAACTTGTGCCATTAAGTGTTCACGTACAACGTATTCTTGTGCTGAGTAGGTTTGAATGAGTTTTATTCCCTGTTCTCTTGCAGCCTTATCTGCATTATCCTTGTTGGCATCCTACATGGATATTTACTTGAGAACATTGTGATCATGAGATCATAAGACTGAGAAATTTTCTTTGATGCAATCATCCACAGGCCGCATAAGAAAGGGTTGTCCATGGATACCATGACAAGCAATTATCATTGCGACTGGCTAGTGTTAGTATCGCGTGCCTTTCACGCTGGCTGCTATAAAAGTTTTTATGGAGTCTTGATGGGGATGTAGGGATGCCAACTTGGTAAATTTCCAACTTCCAGAAGAGGATAAAATATAAATTGAGATGATATGAACATATCCAAAGGAAACCAAAAGATGTTGCACTTAGACAAGGTGAAGTGGTCATGATTAGTGGTGGGAGGAGAGAGATGACTAATTATGAAAACTTTAATTGAAACAAAGGGATTTTAGATGCCCTAGGAATAACTAAAGATATAACCTTATAGAGCTTAATGGTGAGGAAAGATGTGTTACACATGGATCTTAGTCATATATGAGTAGCCAATTAACTAAAATAATACATATAAATTTATCATTTTTGCGAGATGATTGTTTCTAATTGCTCATTTCTAGGGGCGGCAGAAATGGGCATGGCACGATAGCACGGCACGATAACTGCGGGCCGGGCCGAAAAATTCGGCCTGATAAGCTTATCGAGCCGGGCCGGCTCGGCACGATAACATTGCGGGCCGACGTAGGCCGGCTCTTATCGGGTCGGGCCAGCCCGTTTGGCCCGCTAAGTATTAAAAAAATTAATTTCAAGTCTAGTTTAGTGCTTTAAAATTGAAGGTGAAGTTAATCCATAGAGCTTTTCACGTGAAATGTCATATTTGGTGCTTATTTAGTCTCTCAAACATTTTAAATTAAATTTTTTTACAAGTTTTTAAGAAGTTTTTAGTTGATAACGGGCTCGCGAGCCGGGCCGAGAATTTCCGACCCACAGAGTTAGCGGGTCGGGCCGGCCCAGCACGCTACCGTTTTGCCACCTCTACTCCTTTCCTCTTCTACTTTTCGTTTAAATTCAAATCATTTCTTTAATTCTTTAATACCTTGAATGACAATATTGCCTTGCTAAACCCCCCTAATGATTGTATTACCATGAGTGGTATCTTCTTGACTTGGTATGGTAGAAAGAAGCATTTAATTCAAAATTTGAAATCCTATTAATTAATTCACTGGCTAAACTGAGATTTGAAGTCATACTAATTTAATTCACTTAATACAATAGAATCTATATTTGGCGCATGTTGAGAATATTAGGGTATGTTTGTCTTTACTATTGGTTCATTTTTATTATCTTATTCCTCATGCTTATTGTACCCTTCCTTTCTTATATAAAGGAATGAGAAAAATAATATATGAAGTAAAAAATTTCAACTGTTAACAGTTATTATCAGGGTAGAGTATTTCTAATCACGGTAATACAATCATTAGGGGGTTTAGCAAGGAAAAATTATCATTCAAGGCATTAGAGAATTTAAGGAAATAATTTGAATTTTAATTAAATTTAGAGGAAAATAACATTTCAATGCCATCTATTTCCTCAGTGAATTATTTTTGAGTTAATTGATTGCTCATACTATAATAAGGTCCATGTGAAATAAGATCCACATAACTAACCCCAAAGAGTTGGAACTTTATGACTTGTCATTGTTGTATTTGGCTGAAAATCTATGGAGCTGAATTGCAACACCCTACTATATATTGATCAATACCTCAATGTCACATGGTTCATTCTTCTATCGCATTATTGACTTCTTTACAAAAGGATAAATCCGAATTTGCCTATAACCTTGTGAAAGAGATGAAACTGAATTAATTGTAAAAAGAAAATATTTTTTTCTCAATATGTAAATGGAAAAAAGCAGTATCAGATCTATAATTAGGAACTAAAATATGTACCAACTGCTAACCAAGAATTCAACATGCAAAAATTATCTGTGATATTTGCTCAGACTACAGGATTGATATGGCAGGATTATGATAAATTGACAGCTCAATGCCAATTAGTCGCTAACATTAATATATTAATTCAGGAAATGAAATAAAATATACAACAGCTAAGGCTTGTCCTGCATCAATAAAATATGGGTGCTACCAGATCAAGACAAAAGCAAGAGAAGTTGTTCATGGATGAACAGAAGAGAGGAATGACAAAGAAAGATCATCAGCTAGATGCCAGCATGTGCTCTATGATTAAGTGCAGGGGCAAATATCTACTATGTGATCGAGAGATAAATATTTTCAGAAATCCAGCACTCTTCTTGATGGCACAAGAAAAATTTGTATCAATTCTTTGAGTTTCTATAAAGAATAGAAATAGATCCACCACAAATAAAAAGAGATACCTTTAAAGCTTCTCTACAGATGTATGCAATTTGATTCTCATCTAGAGGCTCATCTGTAGTATTCATCAAGTCAGCAATACTCCCTCCACCACAATACTCCATTATTATCTGCCAGATGAAAATTAAAAAAGGTGGAACATCAAACACATGAATCACCTAAAAGTACATATATCCTATTAAGACACCAAAAATGCACTATCATGAATTCAAGATAAAGTGGTAATTTGATATTCACTTTTTAAGACAAGCATGATATCTATCCCTACTAGTATTGTTGCCAGAGTGTATATCACATAGTAGATGCAACTATGATGAACAAAATAACTAATTTACAAGTACATAATCTCTAAGTCTTAAGTCACACAAGGCAACACATCATGATGACAGTTGCAGTGATCATATAAAACAACTTTTAAGTGGAGAATGTTCATTTCTTTAATGCCTTTCAAATATATCCATCATACATGAAGATAGTCTCAGTCTATGAAAGCATAAAATAAGCTATGAAGAAAACAACATTCATTCTATAACCTGGAATATTACAATGTGTTGAACTTGCAACCAGTACAAAGACTATAGGCATAGGTTACTGCTACTTTATGGTATATGCCAACTAGGTGCTGAACGAAAAGGTTGTTACTCAAACTTGGTACTACCATTATATAAAGAAACTGAAGATCATTTGACATACCCACAGATACTCCTCTCCCTGGAAGCTCCCAAAATAGCGCACAACATTTGGATGACTGCACTGCTGCAACATTTCAATTTCTCCACGAATATCTTCATATCCCTCCTCCTGGAGATAAAATTTACATGTCAATAAAATTTTCATTCAAAAGAACACTGCAGATCTACAATTTGCTCTAAATCAACTAATCTTTTCCAATATTTCTAGTGAAAAAAAAGTAACCAATCACCATTTAATTACTGTTAAGTCTTAAGAATATAAATGCAAAGATTGATTTCTTTCCTATCCACTTAAGCTTTTGGGAAAGTTGGTCATCCAATCAAATTTAACATGGTGTCAAAGCAGGAGGTCCTGAGTTTGATCCTCCTAGCATTAGTATTTCCTTTAAAAAAAGACCCCCTATTTCAATTAAGTCAATCCATGAGTTGGGCTTAGTTAGTTTGTTCAAAGTTCACCAACACATACAAGAGGGGGAAATTTAAGAATAGAAATAAATAAATTATTCTCTTTCCTAACAACTTAAGCTTTTGGAAAAATTGATCAACAACAAGAACAACTAAGCTTTAATCTCATACTAGATGAAGTCTGCTATATCGATTCTCCATGTCCAAATCTTGATCCTAGGCCTACCTCTAGCCTTCTTCTACTACTAAACTATCACATTTTCGAACCAGGACATCTAGGAGTCTCCGTAGCACATGTCTAAACAATCTTAAACGGCCTTCTCTAAATTTATCTCTAATATGTGATACATGCACCTTTTGTCGATTGTATTCATTTCTAATCTTGTTGAATCGTGTATAGTCACTCATCCATCTTAACATCCGCATTTTTGTCACATTCAACGTGTGTATATGTTGAACCTTAATTGTCCAACACTTGCTCCTGTATAGTATGGCTGGTCTAATCGCTCTTCTATAAAACTTTCCCTTCACTTTGTTAGGTATCTTCTTGTCATAGCATGGTGGCACTTCTCTATTTCAACCATCATGCTTTGATTCTATGGGTTACATCTTCATCTATCATCCCATCATTTTGACAAATGGAGCCTATATATTTAAAATAGCTACACTTAGGCACTACTACACTCCCTAAACTCACTTCCCCTCCATCCTTCTTACTTAGGCCTCGTTTGGTTGACATGGGAAGTAAATTCATGTGGAAAGTTAGTAATTCCCATGAATTAACTTTCCACCCATGTTTCTTGGGAAGTAGCAAAAATGTGTTTGGTTGACAAAAAACTAATTGATAGGAAGTGTAATTTCCCACTCGTAACATGTTTGGTTGACATGGGTACTTCCTAAAAAGTATATATATCAAATGACCAATATACCCTTCTTTTTACTAATTAATATTTCAATATATATATAGAAAAAATAAATTTTATTTGTAAATTAATATTTTAATACATATATGTAAAATATAGTATAATTTTTCATATATAACTAATATAATATATTATTTATTATATATATATATAATAATTTTTATTTGAAGTTGATATAAAAAGAATTACATATTTTGCTCAAAAATAAATTAAAACAAAAAATAAGTCAATAATTTATGAATTACCTAATCTCATAAAGTTGACAACATAAATTATAAATTTATCATTAAATGCAAATGTGATGGTACAAATGTCTTTTTCTTTCAAATACAACTTTGGAAGTGCAACTTACCTAGGTCCCCCTAGGTAAGTTACTTCATGCATTTTGTGTACTACAAGACTAGAAAACACAACTTCCAGGGAAGTATGTGTCAACCAAACGACACCTTAGACTAAAATTACTAAACTTACAGTACATATATTTCGTCTTGCTTCTACTTTAGCCTAAAACCTTTGCTTCCAAGGGTGTTTCCACACTTCTAACTTATGGTCAACATTTAACATTAAGTATATAGATTAATAAATTATAACTCATCTAACGGCTCAAGCTTTTAAATGGAATGGCATTGAACAAAATCACAAGATGGTATGAAGGTCCTGAATTTAAGTCTTGTTCATGCCACCACTTAATAAAAAAAAGCAAACCGTAGATGTTGGGCATGGCCAGTCCAATGGAATGTCATTTATAATAAAAAAAAATGAGGAATTCCAAATATAATCCTAATTATCTAGCTACATTTCACAAAGAGATAGTACTTGTATACAAGGTTCAAAATATCGGTTTCGGTACCGGTGTTTGATCGGTACCAACACATGGTCCGGTCCGGTACCGGAAATGATACCGACAGAACAGACCTGCTACTGTGGCAGCAGCAAGGCTGCTGTGCCTTGTGCAGCAAGGCTGATGTTGCAGCACAGCAACACATGCTGCCGTGTGCAGTGTTACACACAGCACAGCCCATACCACCCGGTATGGGTTAGTGTATCGCCCGATAAGGGTGGTACACAGTAAATACCGGGCCGTAAGCCTCGATATTTATTGGTACACCCGGTACCGACTAGTACCGGGTGTACCGGATACCGGTTTCTTAAAAAAATGATACATACCGCCCCCGTATACAATACAAATTTTGAAACCTTGCTTGTATATAAAAGTAATTGTCTCATTGTCCAATTTTCATTAGAGCTCCTAGTTTACCATAAATTTGTAAGGTTAAAATTTTTTAGCTACCTAATCTTATAATTTAAACAAAAGTTAGATGAATTACCATAAGGTTTGATTGTTTCAATTGAATTTGGAACAGGATTTGGGGCTTTCAACAGACTTGTTTCTGTTGAGCATAGTAAGTCTGTGAGCAAAGATCCCTGATCATATTATAACACCAAATGTTATAGCAATAATTTATAAACTTCCATAACTAAATCAAAGTGGGTATTTTGCCCTGTACTCTTGACATACAAGAACTAATGTCCATCCATGTCTTAAGCTACAGTTTAAAAGGTAGATAAGCTCTAGAGAAGTTAACATCAGAAAGGAACCACATGCAAATATTCTATCCTAAAACGCAATGTATAACTTTTCTCCCAATTTTTTCCCCTCTTGCAAAGATTTTTTTTTTGCTTGAAAGTATGATGCTCAACAACAGTTCATAATTCTTATAACATATATGTTTGGCCATTTAATTGGCACCAAATAAGACCTTAGAAAGATATATTCTCCAGATGCATCTTAAGCACCAAAAAAAGTATCAAGTAATATGGAGAAAAGGAAATACCCCCTCGGTCAAGGATATCACTTTGACGGCAACAAGCTCAGAAGTTTTTATATCCCTAGCTTTGTACACTGCACCATAAGAACCTTTCCCTGCCAATGCTCAACCACAAAGTCAATTAATGACCAGGATGAAAGCAGTTTTCAACCAAACACTGGAATATTTGAATTTCATTCAAACAGGAAGGCTACTAGTTACTTGTCTGATACCTTTAACTTAGATTGACTTAAGGAAATATCTTAACTAAAAGCATTCACAAGGCTACTAGTTACTTAGATTGACTTAAAGAAATAACCGGCTGCAACCTACAGAGAACCAACTATTCTCATTCACAGGTGGTCCTAAGTATATCCAAGAAGATAATATCTTCCCAGCATGATCGAGAAAGCATGAACGAAGCAACTAGTATTAGAAGCTCAAGAAATCGCATTGAAGGCATCAATTCCTTTTTCCACTGCACTATCCTAAAGATTTTGTTTTGCCAAGCTGTCTTTAAAGGAAGCTAACAGAGATACTCAGGCTGAAGGCGTTACCGAGCTCATGGAGCAATTCGTACTTGGATGAAGGATCCTCTCTTCCAACGCTGTCAGGCACCGAACTAACAGAAGCCTTCCTCCTCTGATGCTGCTGCTGCTGCTTCCCCTCCCCAATCCGCATCTCCTCCACCGCCCCGCTCGTAAACGGCGACCCAAACCCGCCCGCATCGCCAACACCCGTCTTGCGGACGAACGTTCCCGACACGGACTCACTCATGGTCGACCCCCGCGACGTCGAGTGAATCAGGAACGTGGAGTAGGGGTCATCCTGGTCGCCACCCCTGCTCCTCGGGCTCGCCCGCTGTAGATCCAGGAACGGGGACCGGAGAGGGGGGCGGCGCCCGGTAGGGGATGGCGAGGGGCGTTTGTCTTGCTTAACGATGAAGGTGCCGAAAATGTCTTCGCCTTCGTCCTCATCTTCGTCGTCGGCAGCGGCGCCGAAGTCCTTGGGTACACGCTTGAGGAGGGGAGGGAGGGAGGAGTCCTCCTCTTCCTCCTCGTACCCCCCCGCGGCGTCCTTTTCGGATCCTCCGTCGTCGTCTGCGCCATGGATGACAACGGTGGAGTAGACATCGGAGCGCTGGCCGCGACGGCCGTGAGAGGAGGAGGACGAGTACCTCGGCGAGAACGCCATTGACGAATGAGCAAGTGAACGAGTGGGGCTAAAAGGGACAGAATCGCTAAACCGGGCCTATAGTTTAACTGTTTAAGAACCTGCTCCGAACGAATCGTTCTGACTTCTGAGTTCAATTGGGCCGAGTCATGAATCGTTGGGCTATATGTTTCATTCCCATCACTTGGAGTCCAATAAATCGGCCTTTTTTGAAATTTTAGGAGGGAAAATTCCCTTATAATAGAACCTTTAATATATTATTATATAGCCTGCAATATAATACACCAGGAGTTTCCTCTGTGCCACAAGAAGAGCAACCAATAGAAGCAAATATGTCTAATACAATGGATGAGTCACACGATGATGTGAACCCTAACCCAACTAAAACACCTATTGAAGTCGAAGATAGTGCTATTTTGAGAAAAAGAAAATAGCAAGGACATCTTTTGTTTGGCTCGTGTTTAAGGAAGAAATGATTGATGGTAAAAAGAAAATTCGATGTGTTTCATTGTAAAGATATTTTTAATACAAGTGAGAGCGGGAGTACAGCTCATTTCCAACAACATTTGAAAAAATATATGCATCGGGAGAGACATAATATGCAACAACAAATGATAAATTTTTTCACGGCAAATTCATCCATTGACACAATTACTATGGGCTCTACACTCGCAGATGGTGGATTTGATATGATGAAGATGAGAGAGGGAATTGCTCATTGGATACTAATGCATGAGCACCCATTTTCTATTGCTGAGGAGGAAGGCTTTAATATGATGCAGAAGCGGAGAATGATTGAGTGGGAGAAGGTGTTACGCGCGCACGATCATAAAAAAGATTGTATGCAAGTGTACGAGCCTGAAAAGAAAAAGTTAAAGGAACAATTGAAGGGTGTCAATAAGATTAGCTTGACAACAGATTTGTGGAGGTCAACTAACCAGAAGATCGGGTATATGGTCCTCATCGGATACTTTGTGGATGCAAATTAGAGATTGCAGAATTTCGTGTCCTCAATTTTGTTCACATACCTCCACCTCATCGTGGGGTAGAAATTGCATATACTATTTACAAGTACTTAAAGGAATGAGGAATTGAGAACAAAGTCTACACGCTTTTAGTGGATAATGCATCAAACAATGATTTTGCGGTCCGAATTTTGAAGGACTTTTTTTTATAGAAGTACAAAGTTAATATGTGGAGGAAAATTATTTCATGTTTAGTGTTGTGCACATATATTGAATCTGATGGTTCAAGATGGCATTTTCAGAGGTCAAACACATAATTGAGGACATTCATGATAGTGTAAGTTATGTTAATCAAAGTGAGGCTAGGCTTCAAACTTTCTCAGAGATTATGTATCAACTCCAATTACCTAATAGGAGCATCTTGGAATGCAAAACACGTTGGAACTCAACATACGAGATATTGGCTACTGCAATTAAGTTCAAGAAAGCATTTTCGAGATTTAGAGATTGAGAGCCTAACTATGATTCTGGTCCAACTGAAGATGATTGGGAGAAAGTTGAGAAGGAAACTACAGCTTTAAAGGTCTTTACTAAGGTAACTAATATCATTTCTGGCAATGACTATCTAACTTCTAACATATTTCTTAATGAAGTGCATCAAGTGAAGGTATTGTTGGATAAGAAGTCACAAGAAGAAGATGATTTCATTTGTGTAATGACTAGAATGATGATGGAGAAGTTTGAGAAATATTGGGACGAGTGTAACTTGTTGATGGCGATAGCTTCGATTTTGGATTCAAGGGGCAAGATGAGAATTATTCATTTTTCCTTCATTCAGATATATTATGAACAAGTTGCTGATGAAAACATAATAAAGATTTGGAAGGTTTTATTCGAACTTTATGGGGAATATGAGGTGCAGTATTATAGTGAGCAAGAAGGAAATGAAACTTGAACAAGCTGATATTGGTAATTCAATTGGTCAGACTTCTAAAACAACGGATTGGGATGAGTATACCATATATGTTAAATCAATGGAGACAAGTCCAACTCAAAAATCGAATCTTGATAGGTATCTTGAAGAGGGCCGCTATATTCATGAAGGTGATCCACTTTCTTTTGATACTTTAAGTTGTGGAAGGGGGAGAGTGGAAAATATCGCATTTTATCTAGAATGGCCTGTGATATATATCCTTGTCATTTCGATCACTACTGTGGCTTCAGAAGCCACGTTTAGTGCCGACACTAGGGTCATTGATCCTTATCATTCCTCGTTGTCTCCCGAACAGTGCAAGTGTTGGTGTGTGGTGCCGTCATCTTCATGGAGTGAAGAAGAAGACCAAGGTTAGTAATGTTTTCCTCTTTAATTTCCTTATCACGGTATGTGTTATAGTTACTTAGCTAATATTTATACTTTTGGTTTGTTAGACGGAGAAGAAATTCATAGAAATTATTCTTTTGTGATCTAAGAAGTGGTGGACTGTCGTGCTTGTCTCGTGCAAAGTAAGTGCTTGTCTATGTTTTTTCCTTCTAAAAGAATTTCATTCTTGATATTAAAGTGCTATTGCATCCTTGCAGGTGATGGATTTGGATTTTTGATAGAGAAGTCGATACAATCTCTGTTATATATGGACTTGGATTTGGACTATTATGAACTATTATGAACTATTATGAACTTAATTATATTATGAACTATTATGAACTTGTGTTATGAATTGTTATGGACTATTGTGGTTGTTTATTATTGCTTCTTATTTTTACTTTGGTGGTGGACTATTCTTGTGTTATGATTATTATTGTGGTTGTTTAATTAGTGTGATTATAGTGTGATTGTAGTTGTTTATGACTATTGTGATTGTTTACGACTATTATAGTGTGATTATTGTCAGAATGAATGTGATTATAGTGTGGTTATTGTTATTTAATACTACTGTGATTATAGTATGGAGTTAGTTGATTATAGTGTGATTATTGTTGTTTAATACTACTGTGATTATTGTAGCACTTACTGTAATGCAGCATTATTTTGGCACTTATTGAAGAATAGGAATATGCTATTAGTTTAAAAAATTGGTGCATTAGTTTTAGGATTAATTACAAAATATATCACGACTTTTGACGTATTTTCTTAATCTATCCTCATTTTCTAATTTTCTCAATTCAGTACATTATTTTTCGATTTGTTACAAATCTATCTCACTGTTAATCCAACGTCAACTTTGTCGTTTGAATGCTGACGTAGCTAATAATTCCAGTCAACGTTCAAACATGATTTTTTTAACTTATTTTTTTTCGGTCCCACAAAACCCAGCCAGCAACAAAGTTAATTATAAAATATATCCCGATTTTTGACGTGTTTTCCTAATTTATCCCCACTTTCAAATTTTCTCAATTCAGTACACCACTTTTCGATTTGTTACAAATCTATCCCACCGTCTACCCAGCGTCAACTTCGTCGTCTGAATGCTGACATGGCTAATAATCTCAATCAGCATTTAGACATGAACTTTAACTCTTTTTTTCTAGCACCACCAAACCCAATTAGTAGATCACAACAAGTTAATTAAAAAAAATATCCACCTTTAAAATCGCATGCTCGTCTCTTCCCCGACCTTGTCTCATGCTCGTCGTCGTCTTTCTCTCAATTCCCGACGTTGCTTGCATCTCTTCGTGCTCCCTGTCTTCATCCCCGTCGACTCTAATATGTCTCTATTAATTTTCACCTGCTTGCTCGTCTTCCCCCTTCCGTATGGTATGGTTAGTATAAAGCCTAGAAATTTCTCATCAGTGATAATACTGTTAAATGTAGGATTTCATATGATACTGTAAAATTTTTCAACATTAATGATACTGTTAAATATGATTTGTCGTTGTAGGTTTTGTTTTGACAAAAAAAATTTCAACAGAAGAGAGGAATCTCTCTGTTGAAAATTACGAAGTTGACGCTGGGAAGACGGTGATCGAGCTATATTTGTAACGAATCGAAAGTGGTGTATTGAATTGGAAAAATTGGAAAATTGAGATAGATTAGGAAAACACGTCAAAAGTCGGGATATATTTTGTAATTAACCTTGTGGTTGACTGGGTTTGGTGGGGCTGAAAAAAAAAGATAACTTAAAAAAAATCGCGTCTGAATGCTGACTGTGATTATTAGCCACGTCAGCATCCAGACGACAAAATTGATGTTGGGTTGACGGTGGGATAGATTTGTAACAAATCGAAAAGTGGTGTATTGAATTGGACAAATTAGAAAGTAGGGATAGATTAGAAAAATACATTAAAAGTTGGGATATATTTTATAATTAATCCTTAGTTTTATATGCTATTAGTTTTAGGAATAATGAATGTGATTATAGTGTGATTATTATTTTATAATGCAATATTATTGTTGTTTTATATGCTATTAGTTTTATATGCACTTAATCGAGCTTGAAGCAATTAATTTCTGATCATCCTTGCTTAATCAAGCTTATTCGAGCTCGAGTTCAATCTCAAGTCGAGCTCGATCAAGCTCATTCACGGGTTTAGTCGAGTTCGATCGAGCTCGCAAACGAGCTTGGCTCGGCTCGAGAAAAAATGAGCCAAAGGAGCCGAGCTCGAGTGGCTTGAATATGGCTCGAGCCGAGCTTGAGCTTATAGACCAGAGCTCGATCAAGCTCGAGCTCATTATTTATCAAACGAGCCGAGCTCGAGCAGTGAGAAGCTCGGCTCGGTTATACCCCTAGACATATCTAAAAAAAGCAATGGTGTAGGCAACAATTTAGGCAATTAGTCAAAAATATATAGTGAACTTAAGTGTTCTTTTTCATCACACAGATTTAAAACAAAATAGATATATTCAACAACCAATAAATTAGATACAATAACAAATGGTTGATTGCACTGAACTACTATTCATTTGATAATAATACTCCTAATGCATACACTTGCTGCATGCTGTAAGCTTATAAGCTTATAAAAATTCATACACTTGCTGCATGCTGTAAGAAGTGATGATGCAATTATATATGTTTTATGCATGCTTGTAGAACTATTTCAGTTGTATACTCAGGCTTATATTGCCTCTTATTTCTACAAAGCTGAGATACCCAACTGTTGGTTGTTTCTAGGATGTATAATGTTAGTCAAGGATTGGTGAAAGTATATATTGTTCATTTCTCTCTTCTAGAATTTTTAACATCAAATGACAAGAGTCATTTATCCATCATGCTAAAGAAAGAAGGTTGTGATATCACTTATCACTTTCAAATATTGAGGAACACTAAATATTCATTTTTTTCAGTAGATAAATCTTCATCAAACAAAGAGAAAGAGAGAAATTAAAAAAAAAGTATTTTGACAATCATGATCTTTGACCAAGAAATATATATTAAGCCTAAAATGAAAGCAATGAATCAAGTCTAGCTTATCATGGAAATAATATGGAGACCTCGAAGATTAGCTGCAGTCTACACCGACGATGAAGGTGTAGTTTGCATCGGCGGTCAGCGGGGGGAACGATGTGCTGCAGTCGTTGTGGGGAGTCTCCGCCGATCGGGTGAACACAAACGAGTGGGAAGACGGTGTAGGGAGTCGTCGTCGATCGCTGTGGGAAGAAGACTCGTTGTAGCCGCTGTGGGCAAATGCGACAGAGAGAGCGAGGGAAGACAACGGTGGGAAGATCACTACTAAAAAAATAGCTTTTTGCGACGGCTCATTTGCGACAGCACATGATGCGAACGTTGCTTCTGCCGTCGTAGATTTTCTGTGATGATGTCTTTTGCTACCGCGCTTTGCAACCGTGTCCGGCCGTCGCAGAAGGTCTTTAGCGACCGTTTTGCGACGGTATCGTCCGTCGCAGATATCCCATTGTTTAGTAGTGGATGGTGTGGGAGCCGCCGCCAATCAAGTGGGGAGTGAGGAGTCGGGAGTCGCCACCGATTGAGTGGGGAGTGAAGAGTCGGGAGTCACCGCTGATCGAGTGGGAGAGTGAGGAGTCGGGAGTCGGGACTTGAGAGGGGAAGGATTAGGGATTTAGGTGGGCGGCGGCCTAGGGATTTAGGGTAAAGTCGGGTTCTTTTTAGAGGGTAACAGATTCATAAGTTTAATAAACCAGACCTGGTATGAAACCAGACCCGGTATCAAATATATATATATATATATATATAAGGCTCGATCAGGCTCACAAGATGCTTGAGCCGAGTATAGGTTAGCTCGAACTCGGCTCGCTCGCATGACTGGCTCGGCTAGGTTCGGCTAGGCTCGGCTCGAGCTCGATAAGTTCGAGTCGAGTTCGAGTTTTTATCGAATCGATCTCGAGTAGCTCACGAGCGGCTTGGCTCACTTACACCCCTAGCTTGCATGCTCCCACAATCTAAAACCTTTTTCAAAAAAATACTATTTTTAAATTCAATTAAAATATTGAAAAGTTAAAGAAGATAAAAATTTTAGATATTTTGAGATGTTTTTAAAAAATATGTAGCAATAATAATATTATTTAAGTAATTTCATTAGAAAAACTCTTATACCTCATTTAGTATTCAAATTTTAAATTTCAAGAAGATTAATCATAAAATGATGAACCCGGAAGGGTATTCCTAGGAAAAGCAATTCTAGATCTTTAAAAATCATACTTGATATCTAAAAAACATGTAGAAAAATTTAGATACAATACTACAAATAACCTTTTCACCCAACTTAGTCATATTAATTACAACAACCTAAGATAACATCTTCAATTGAAGATAAGAAAGATAGATTATTGCCCTTTTTGCACTCAACAGTCTCAACTCCTTCAATAACTGGCAACACAGTATACACACATCGAAGTTGATAAATTACATCTTTTCATCGGAATTTATATGTGACAACTAATAGATTTGAATCAATGCTGACTTAACTATTGATCAATAATACCAACAGTTTAAAAACCAACAGTCAGCGATTCAAACCAAACAATACGCACTAAATCGCCATAACACCATGACCATAAAGATCAAAGGAGTAACACCCGAAAATATTAAAGAAGACCTCTCCTCTACTTATAAAATTAATCGAGCAATAAAAAAATAATTAACGATGATTAAAGATATCAAATACATCAAAGAGAATATGTTGGCCCAAGGGTTTAACCTTGGCAACACTCTTAGTTTTGATAATAAAAAACATGGTTCTAATAGTTTCATCAAGGTTTGGTCTGAGGTTGGACATACGATACGCATCTGAAGCTCGTTGGAAAAATCACAAAAAATCAAGAATCAGATGCTTCGGAGTCGAGCATGTCAAAATTAGTTTAGGACTTAGTTTCTTTTATTGTAAATATTTCTAAGCTTTAGTTTGATGTCCTCATTGAGTGCATAACTAAAAAACCAAAATCTGAACTCCGAAAACTTAAAAACTAAATAAACCTAAAACGGTCTTGAAAATTTCCGAGTATAGGAGGCTCCTTGTGAGGGCTACATAATTTAGATATTTTCTTGCCATCAAAAGTACAAATAATTGTTCCTTATGTAAAAACAAATTAAAGACATATTTTAAGGAATTTTTGAAAATCGTTAACCTAAAAAAATAATGCTTGAAATGCTAGAAACTCCAAAGTACCCAGAATTCCCAGAATGCCCCCAGCTAATTTTTAAAAAAACTATCCAAAATTCCCAGAATGCCCCCAAACGGCTCTTTTTCAAATTAGGTAAGGTTTGAACTGCTTTTTGCTTCTATACTCCAATACCAACTCTATAAATACATCCAAAACTCCCTTCTTAAGGCTCCAAACTATTCCATTGAGCTACCAAAATATTTTCTTGAGCCTTAAAGAGAGATTCAAAGTGCAAACCTCAACTTCTCAGTCTCAAAGTCTTCAAAACTCCATTTCAAGTCTTCAATCCGAATTTCTACATCATCTTGTCGCCTTGGAGTATTAGGAGGCAACTTGGAGGAGCTCAGTTTGTTTTAATTTATAGCTTATTTACTTATATTTTCTTTCATTTAAGTTGTTAAGTGTGGTGTAGTGTTACACCTAGGTTTCTTTACTTTTAAGTGTTTTACTTTGGAATAGTAGTTGAGGCATCCTCTAAGGTTGAGGGATAAGTCCTCTTTGTATTCTTTAGGAAACATTAATTCAAGTTATAAAGGTTTAAGGTTAGAAATACTTGGTGAGGAGCCAAGGTAGTGGAGTAGGCGGTGTAGCCGAACCACACTAAATTTCACATGTTAGCATTGATTATCTATTTTATCTTGCTTGGTATTAATCATTACTTATTTATTAAATGCATCTTGAAAGCATATAACTCAAAATAACAAAAATTCATACTTAGGCCAACTTGAGAAAAAAATCGAAATTGAACTTAGCGTATTTAGGCTATACACTATTCACCCCCCCTCTGTTGTGGTTATTTGGTTTACATTTGATATCAGAGCTTGGTAGTAGAACTAGATTTCACCATCTACCTTACACTTTGAATGACTACCGAAAACACACTAGCTCAAGGGACCTCTACCCATGCACCTCCTTTGTTTGATGGAAATAACTATGCTCATTGGAAACATAAAATGAATTTCCTTCAATCACAAGGTCTAGAGGTTTGGAGGATGATTCAAAAAGATTATAAGCAACCAACTAGGAACATGGATGATTGGACCTAAGAGGAAGTTAAATTCTTTAATTCCAATGCTAAAGCTAGGAATGTTGTAATATCCTAGATATTAATATTAGTTTTCCATTTATGTTTGTGTTTGTCAGCCTAGCGGGCTAGTCCGAGGTCGAGCCGAGTCGACTCATGGTCCGGTGCGAGCTTGCGAGCTCGGGTAAGTAGGAATATGAATTTTGTAATTTCTTTTCTTGCGTAGATAAATTTATTTAATTATACATTTGCATGTGTTTGAATTATTAAATTATGTCGCATAATGGTTGATGCATGTGTTTAGCATGGGGTTAGATTAAGCTAAGGTGGGTTAGCGGGTTTGGATCCGGATTGAGGCGGATGCGAGTTAAAGGAGGTTAGGGTTGAAGAGGTGGGAAAGGAATTATAAACCCCCCCCCTAGGGCTTGCGGCTCCCCATTGGAGCCGCACAAGTCGTGAGAAGAGAGAGGAGCCAAGCCGAGCCAGCCACCCCTCCCTTCTTCTCTCTTGGAGCCGTCGGGCAGAGCCAAGCAGAGGAGCCAACCACCTTCCTTCCTCTCTCTCCCTTCCTCTCCCTTGGAAGCCAAGCCGTTGGCTTGGTGGAGCCGCCGCCCCTTCTCCTCTTATTGGAGCCGCCGGCTTGAGGTTGAGCCACCCCCTTCTTTCTTTGTCTTGGAGCCGAGTGCTTGAAGGTCGGATTCGGAGGCCGTCGCTTGAAAGTCTTTCTCTATTTCTCCTTCC
Source organism: Canna indica (assembly GCA_034359265.1). NCBI lineage: Eukaryota > Viridiplantae > Streptophyta > Magnoliopsida > Zingiberales > Cannaceae > Canna > Canna indica. Next base: position 44,025,831 of record CP136894.1, on the reverse strand, counting down.
TAATCAAGGTGAGTGGTTTTACCCCTCATCTTCTTGGGTTTCTTTCGAATTCTTGAAGTCGTTCTTGAAGGCAAGATGTTCTTGATTGGTTTTCCATCGACTCTCGAGTTTTCACCGTTTCTTTGAGATAGCCATGCAAGAGGAGACCCGAACCCTCCCCTATGGGGCTCGGCAGCCCTAGGATGATCCTAGGGGTGCTCTGCGAAGGTGGAGATGAGGGTGCCCTCTAGGTGTTTGATAAAAGGCCTAAGAGAGGTTTTCTTGTGATTTCTTGAGAGCTATGCCATGAATTTCTTGTCAATTTAGATTTCTACTGGTTAATGCATGCTTGGTAATTAATCTATGATTTTTTCTTAGTAATCATGTTTTACAAAGATTGGATTTAATCTTGATGCCATGTGTGATCTTGATGTGGATTCTTGATCATGGAGTTGGATTCTTGATTTAAGATAATGAAGGTTCTTTTTAGCCTTGTTTAATAAATATGAATGTTGTGATATTTACCTAAAGATTAGTATTCTGTTTTGATGATAATTAATGATATAATTTCTGTAAATTTCGAATTTATTTCCATAATATACTGAAAGTTCAACCTTGCTGGAATTTCATGCTGATATGATGAATTTGTTCTACTTTTGAATTCTCTGTTGTGATGCGTTTAGTTTTCTGAATATAGTCGTGTAACCTATTGTTTTGACTAGAAAACATAGTTTGAAAACATAGGACACACTCTGGAGACCAGATTCGAGTTAGAAACATCAATTTCGGGCACAACAGTAAGCTAAAGCAAAACCTTAAAACAAAATCCTAATTTTGGTGATGATAAATTTTAATTGCATAATTAAAATGCAAGGGGCAGTATAATCTGTTATGAACCAACAAATAAATATTATGCATGAAATAAAATCTCACGAGTTTATGACATTACGGGTCTAGGAGTTGGGGATTAGGCATTAGGCGTTGTAAAGTTTTTCCAATAGAGACATCCCTAAGGCACCGTAGGAGACACTTGACTTAGGTCACCTGGTGCCACATCTTATTGAATGGCAGAGGGGCTCGGTTAGGAGCTGGATTGCGGGCTGGGCCCGGAAGGTTGGATGACTAATTCCCAACCCGTGGAACAAGTTTGAATGGGCAAATCCCGATTATTCCTGCATATCTTGTAGAACAAGTTATGACGGCCAAATCCCGATTGTTTCCAAGATTCTATATCTAAAGGAATAAGCTCGGATGGGCAAATCTTGATTATTCCTATGTTATCATTTTAGAACAAGTTCGGATGGGAAAATCTCGATTGTTCTTGTGTTTTCTCGTGGAACAAGTTCGGACGGGCAAATCTCGATTATTCCCGAGTTCCTCTCAAGGAATAAGTTCGGACGAGCAAATCTCGATTATTCATGTGATATCTTAAAGGGACAAGTTCGGATGGGCGAATCCGGATTGTTCCTTCGCATCTCGTGGAGCAAGTTCGGATGGGCCAATCCCAATTATCCTAGTATGTTTTGTTGCCTTAGGGCATGGTAGGCTTATACATGTTGTTTTTCACCGTTTGGGGTGTTGGATGCCTTTGGGCATGTGTGGCCAGGTGGCCTATTAGCTAGTCACACCCTTGTGACTCTTCCTGTTTGAGATAGATGTTTCATCTCTATGTTTTTTTATCTGTGTTTGGTTTTCTCGTGGGGGTTGGTAGAACCGCTCACTGAGTTCTTTGGACTCACCCATTGTCGTTGTTTTTATTTTGCAGAGACTGACCGGTGAGGTGGGTTGGAGCACTTGGTGCGGTTGGAGGGCAGAGGAGCTACATTGATCTCATAGCAGTCCTAGTTAAGGGTCGTAGTCGAGTTTATAGTAGTTTTGTCATGCACTTGTGACTTGGTGTTTTAGAGTTGTAGTCCGGACATTCATATTTTTTATTTAAATTTTATTTGTTAAAAGAACTGTTGAACTTTGATTCTTTTATTTATGTATTTGAACTTTCTGTTGAACAATTTACCTTTATAATAAAATCTGTTTTGTTTTCCTTTTAGGATAAAAAGGTGATATTTCTTTCGCTATCTTTTTATGTGTTAGTAGCATGTGCATGGGTTAGGCTGCAGGGTATAGGCAAGTATATCCTGGGCGGTCACGTGACCCTAAGTTGGGGCATGACAAATGCATTACATTGCGGATTATCAATTAATTAGTTTAATATAATTTCTACATGTAAATCCGCATTTGAAATTTGGCAAGTTCTTGAAACTACTCATGAAGGGACCTCTCAAGTAAAGGATTCAAAAATCAATCTTCTCATGCATGATTATGAATTATTTAAAATGTTATCTCATAAGACTATTGATGAAATGTATGCTAGATTCCAAAACATTACTAATGACTTATGCAATTTTGGAAGAGATATTAGGAAAGAAGAAAAGGTGAGAAAGTTACTTCGATCACTTCCCAAAGAGTATTGCCTTAAGAGCATCATATAGGAATGATGACACTTCTTCATCCGAAGAGGAGCTTGATGACTATGAGGAGATGGCCTTGCATGCAAAACGGTTCATGAGGTTCATAAGGTCCATAAAGGGTGGCAAAAGGTACATTTGTTTCAATTGCAACAAATCAAGGCACTTGAGGAAGGATTGCCCACAATTGAAGCTCACCCCCGCCTCATCCACAAAGAAGGATAAGCTCAAGAAGAAGAAGAAAAAAAAAGGCATTGATGGCTTCTTAGGATGAAAGTGAATCTTCATCAAGTGAGGAAGACTCCAAGGATGAAAGAGCTAACCTTTGACTCATGGCAAATGATGATGAGGTAACCTTTACATTTGGTGAATTTACATTTACTCAAGAAGAATTAGAGGATGAGTTTGAACAAATGCATGTTGAGTTTAATGCTATTAGAAATAGGTTTAAAGAACTTAGAAAGGAAAATAAGTCTTTAGAAGCGGAAAATGAGGAACTAATTGTTTCATGCAATGGTTTGAAAAAGGAAGTAAAAACTCTTAAGGATGAAAAACTCGTTTTAGAAAATGAAAAAAAAATGATTTACAACATTCAAATGATGTGTTAGAAAATGAAAATAAATTTTTGAGTTCACAAGTTGAGCACTTGAATGATAGCATGCTCTCATTGAAGAAGGACTTATGTACTTTGAATGAAAAAATACATGGCTTACAAAATACTAAAAATGATCATGTATCACATGCTAGAAATACTAGAAAACTATCACATACTTATTCTCATACTCATGTTCATACTCATTATTCCACTAAGTTTCATGGTTATTGCTTTTGTTGTGGAATTTATGGACACATGAGTAGGGATTGGGCACTCAAGAGGAACCCTCATGCTAGATCTACTTGGGTTCCTAAAATGACCCACACTCAAGGACCCAAAAATATTTAGGTATCTAAAGTTGTTTTTTCTCCACTTGTAGGTGGAGAGTCATCCTCAAGCATATAGGAGCACATGGGTGTTGGATAGTGGTTGCTCAAAGCACATGACCGGAGATATCAAATTATTTGCAATCCTATCAAGCAAAGATGGAAGAGGGTATGTTACTTTAGGAGATAATGTCAAAGGTTAGATCATTGGCATTGGTGATATAGGTATACTTCTATTTTCTTGCATTAAGAATGTCTTACTAGTTGATGGCTTGAAACATAACTTGATTAGTATTTCTCAATTATGTGATAATGGATATATGGTGATTTTTGAAGCATCTAAATGTCTCATTAGAAATGCATTATCTAGTGATATAGTATTAATTGAAAATAGACATGAGAATGTTTACACTTTGAGTTTAAATATCTTGCCTAATGCTCATGTTAGATGCTTAGTAGTAATCGACAATGATGTAATATCCTAGATATTTAATTCTATTATTTTCCTCTTATGTTTGTGTTTGCCAGCCTAGCGGACTAGTTCGTGGTCGAGCTGAGTCGACTCATGATCCAATGTGAGCTTGGGCAAGTAGGATATGAAATATGTGAATTACGATTGAGTAGTTTAATTTATTCAATTTGGTGTTGTGTGTGTAAAATTGCTTAATTATGTTATGTGGATGAGCTTATTTAATTGCATATGATTTATTATGAGATTCGACTAAGATTTAATTAAGTTAATTTAAGTTAACGAGTTCGGGTTTGGCTTAAGGTGGACGTGGATTAGATAAAGGGTTAGAGGGGTTAGGGTTGAGGAGGGATTATAAAACTCCTTCCCCTTGGCTTGTGGCTCCTATTTTGGAGCCACCCAAAGTTTTGAGAAAGGGAGCCAGCCGCCAAGCAGCCCAGCCGCCAGCCCCCTTTCCTCTTCCCCTTGGAGCTGTCGCCGCCCCCTGGAGCAGAGCCGCCCAAGGCTCCTTCCCTTCCCTCTCCTCTCCTCTCCTCTTTCTTCCCTTTGGAGCCGAGCCGAGAGGAGCCAGCCGAAGCCAGCCCCTCTCTTCCCCTCTCTATCTCTCCTCAAGCCGGTGGCTTGAGGTGAGCCACCGCCTGTCCTTCCTCTCCTTGGGTTGAGCCACCGAGTTTCTTGAAGCGATTCAAGGGTTGTTGTCCGGGGTTCTCTTCTAATCATCTTTCCAAATCTAGGTGAGTGATTTTACCCTCTCTCTTTCGGATTTTCTTCAAATTTTTGAAGCCATTCTTGGTGGCTTGCCGTACGTTCTTGTTTCATTCTTGAATTATTTCGACATTCTTTCGAGTTCTTGCCATGATTCTTGTAGTTTGTGCTTGAGGAGGCCCTAACATCTTCCCTAAGGGGCTCGGCAGACCTAGGATAAACCTAGGGGTGCTTGGCCAAGGAGTAAATCGGGATTACCCTCAAGGTGTTCGATGAAAAGTCTGAATGAGCCTTCTTGTTCCTTGATATCTAAATCTTGATCTTTCTATCTAAATTGAGTTCTTGATTTATGGATTGCCTGCTTAGGATTAAATCTGTGATTTTTGGATAGAAATCATGTTTAGGATCAAGATCTTGTAAATTATGCCATGAGGATTCTTAAGAAGGGGATATTTAAATCTTGATTTATTTATTGATTAAAGCATGGTAGATTCTTTTAATCTTCATTAAAAAGCATGAATTATGTGAATTAAATCTTGAGATTAGAATTCCGTCCTAATGATAATTTAGGAGTTAATTTTTGTTAATTTTCGAATTTAATTTCATAGTATGCTGAAAATTATATGTTGCTGGAATTGTATGTTTTGATGATGAATATGTGTTGATTTTAGATTGTTTGTTGTGGTGTGTGTAATTCTCTGAACATAGTCATGTAACCTATCGTTTCGACCAGAAAATATAGTTTGGAAACATAGGACATACTTTGGAGACTTGATTCAGATTATATACATCAGTACTAGGCATAATAGTAAGCTAAAATAAAACCCTAAAATGGTTGATTTAAATTTTAATTTCATAATTAAAATTATAAATAGGGTTAGCATAATCTGTTATAAACCAACTAATCATGTTATTGCATGAAATAAAACCATACATGGTTTATGACATTACAGTGTTGGGGTCGGGTATTAGAGTGTTGAGACATTTTCTAATAGGATCACCCCTAAGACACCGTAGGAGAGCCATGACTTAGGTCATGGTGCGTCATATCTTTATGACGGTGGAGATGCTCGTAGAGGAACCGGGTTGCGGGCTAAGCACGGGAGGTTGGATGAATAATTCCCAATCTGCAGAACAAGTTCGGAGGGCCTTTCGCGATTGTTCTGGTTTAGCCTTGTGAGATAAGTTCAGATGGCCTACCCGATTATCCCCGATGTAGCTTTAAGGAATAAGTTCGGAGAGCCTTTCCCGATTATTCCTGTGATATCTTTTAAGAGTAATCTCGGAGGGCCTACCCAATTACTCTATGATATCTTAAAGGGGCAAGTTCGGATGGGCGAATCCCGATTGTCCCTACGTGTCTCATGGAGCAAGTTTGGAGGGCCTTTCCTGATTGCTCCCGAATTTATTTATACAAGAATAAGTTCGGAGGGCTTTCCCGATTATCCTAGTATGTGTTGGTTGCCTTAGGGCATAGTAAGCTTAGGCCTGTTGTTCTTCACCGTCAGGGTGTTGGCTGCCTTCGGGCAGGTAGTGGCCATATGGCCTGATAGCTTGTCACACTTTCGTGATCTTGTTCCTGTAGAGTTGGATATTATGCTATTGTATGTCTCTGTGATGTTTTTTTTTGTGGGGGTCGGTAGGATCTCTCACTGAGTTCTTTAAACTCACCTGTTGTCGTTATTTTATTTTGCAGAGCGTGACCGTTGAGATGGGCTGGAGCACTTGGCGCAGCTGGAGGGAGCCGCATGATCTCATAGCAGTCCTAGTTAGGGGTCGTAGTCGAGTCTGTAGTAGGTTGTCATGCACTTTTATTTTGGTATTTGGAGTTGTAGTCTCGTGGGGACATTCATCTTTTATTTAGTTTTTATTTATTAAAACAATTGTTGCTCTTCGATTTATTTATTTCCACACTTGAGATATTTATTTAAAACCTTACTATTTTGAAATGAAAATCTATTTTGGTTCTTTTTATTTTTAAAAGCTATTGCTTATTCAACTATCTTATGATGTTGGCATATGCATGAGTTAGGCTGCGGGGTATGGGTACATATACCATGGCCGGTCACGTGACCCTGTATTTGGTATCAGAGCATGTGGTTCGGTCTGACTATGACCTAGAGTTGTCACCGTATAGGGCATTGCTAGCGTGTCAGTATACGGTAGGGGTATACTATGAGATCAATGGGCTAAGTCTGCACCTCAACGCGACACGTGGTTTATTTACTTAACGACTTAAGGTGAATTAAATTATTTAAAATTTTGATATTTTCTTTCTGGTGATTCCAGATCGATGGAGGCTTTTGATGCCGCAAGGAGCAGTAGTGATAGCAACTATATTGAGCGCCGAGGTTGGGGCTGGGGTCGTGGGAGACCACCGCGTGCACGAGAGGATGTGGGACATGATCCCATGGTTGTACAGTTGTAGGCCCAGGTGGCCGAGCTGACAGAGGCACTCCGCAAGGAGCAGGAGCTGAGGTAGCAACCACAACCTTTACCAGTAGTATAACCGATGTCACAGGAGGCACTAGGGGGCTTGCTGGGGACGTTCTGAGGTATGTTTTAGCTGTGGGCAGGCTGGACATTTCAGAAAGGATTGTCCTAGCAAGGGCAATCGGCAACCTGATCAGACTAGAGGAAATGTACCAATCTCAGTGGGTTCCGTAGCTTAGAGGGGTCAGACTTAGGGAGGAGGCCAGCGAGCTGGTGGTTCAGAGAGGCCCACTGCACGGGTGTTTGCTATGAACCAAGAGGGCACTGAGGCGTTCAAGACAGTGGTGTCAGGTAATATTGTTGTTGGGTCTACCATTGCATATGTTTTGTTTGATCCGGGTGCTACGCACTCTTTTGTATCTGCTTTGTTTGCTGCTAAGTTGATAGGGGTACCTTCTGTGCTTGAGTTACCTCTTGTGGTGTCTACGCCTACGGGCATTTTTGTGATGACAGAGATAGTCTTTTAGGGCTGTGAGGTTGTCATTTGTGGGCATGTGTTGATAGCCGACTTGACACTCCTGCCGATGCTGGAGCTTGACGTAATTTTGGGCATGGACTGGTTGGCGGACCATTTTGCCTCAGTAGATTGCAGGGCTAAGACTGTGACCTTCAATAAGCCCAGATTGCCCCAGTTTACCTTCCAGGGTGAGGGAAGGGGAGAGTCATTGATGGCAATTTCAGCTCTTAGGGCTCGAAAGCTACTTCTGGGTGGTTCCTAATCATTCTTGGCCTTTGTGTCTGTGGCAGAGGACGGTGGAGGTGTGGCTAGGGATATCGGGGGGACGCCCGTGGTGTGCGAGTTCTTTGATGTGTCTCCGAAGGAGTTGCCAAGGTTGCCTCTAGAGAGGGAGATTGAATTATGTATTGATTTTTAGCCAGGGGTGAAGCTGATCTCCATTCTGTCGTACTGGATGGTACCAGCTGAGTTGAGGGAGTTGAAGTCCTAGTTGCAAGAGCTGCTCGACTTGGGTTTCATTCACCCTAGTGTTTCGCCTTGGGGTGCTCCAGTGCTCTTTGTAAAGAAAAATGAAGGGTCCATGCGGATGTGCATTGATTACCGATAGCTTAATAAGGTAATAGTGAAGCATCGGTACATGTTGCTCATGATTGATGACTTGTTTGATCAGCTTCAAGGAGCTTAGTGGTTTTCTAAAATTGACCTGCGGTCAGGGTATCATCAGTTGAGGATCCGGGATAGTGACGTCCCTAAGACTGCTTTCAGGTCGAGGTGTGGGCACTTTGAGTTCCTGGTGGTGTCCTTCAGGTTGACTAATGCACCTGCATCATTTATGGACCTGATGAACTGGGTATTCAGGAAATACTTGGATAAGTTTGTAATTGTATTCATTGATGATATCTTGATTTATTCCAAGAGTAGGGAGGAGTATACTGAGCACTTGAGGGTAGTTCTGGAAACTCTCAGATAGCACAGATTGTATGTCAAATTCTCCAAGTGCGAGTTCTGGCTGGAGAGTGTGGGGTTTCTTGGCCATGTGGTGTCCAAGGAAGGAATAAAAGTGGATCCTGCAAAGATACAAGTAGTTCAGAATTGGAAGAGGCCGACTAATGTCTCGGAGATTCGTAGTTTTCTAGGATTGGCAGGTTATTAGAGAAAGTTTATGGAGAATTTCTCCAGGATTGCAGTGCCGTTGACCCGATTGACTCAGAAGAAGGTCAAGTTTGAATGAGACAATAAGTGCGAGGAGAGTTTTCTGAAGCTCAAGGACCGCTTGATGTCGGCACCAGTTCTAGCAGTACCTTCGGGCTCAGGAGGATTTGTGATTTATTGTGATGCCTCCTAGGTCGGCTTGGGTTGTGTGCTGGTGCAGAATGGCAGGGTGATAGCTTATGCCTCTAGGCAATTGAATGTTCACGAGAAGAATTACCCAACCCATGATCTTGAGCTGGCAGCGGTGGTGTTCGCATTGAAATTGTGGCGTCACTACCTTTATGGTGAGACTTGTGAGATATACACTGATCATAAGAGCCTCCAGTATTTGCTCACCTAGAAGGAGTTGAACCTGAGGCAGAGAAGATGGCTTGAGCTATTGAAGGGCTATGATTGCACGATCATGTACCATCTAGGGAAGGCTAATGCAGTAGCTGATGCTTTGAGCAGAAAGTCTATGGGTAGTCTGGCGTATTTGGCGATCGGGAGGAGGCCGTTGACTCAGGATTTGCCCTATGTTTGGATGGCGAGGCAGTCTTATCAATATCATATTCTGGTGCGCTGATGGCTCATATGAGAGCGCAGTCCACACTGGTTGATATATTGCGGGCAGCGCAGGAGGAGGATGCCTTTTGTGCACTCACTAAGGATCTAGCCATGAGAGGAGATGCAGATAATGAGTTCAGTGTGGACTCGGAGGGCGTTCTGAGGTTTAAGAATCGAATTATGGTACCCGATATGCTTGAGGTTCGCAGGCAGGTGCTGGAGATGGCTCATCAATCTACCTACACTATGCATCCGGGAGCCACGAAGATGTACCAAGATCTGAGGCAGAACTTTTGGTGGTAAGGCATGAAAAGAGAGGTGGCCGAGTTCGTGTCTAAGTGCCTGGTGTGTCAGCAGGTGAAGGCTGAGCATTTGAAATCGACAGGGTTGCTCCAGAACTTAGGGGTACCGGAGTGAAAATGAGAAAAGATAACCATAGATTTCGTGACTGGGTTGCCAAAGTTCGGGAAAGGCAATGATTCTATCTGGGTAGTGGTGGATCGCCTAACCAAGACATCGCACTTCATACCAGTCAGTATGACATTTTCAGCCGAGCAGTATGCGAGGTTATTCTTGGATCGGATCGTCGCTTATCATGGAGTTCCGGTTATGATCATCTCAGATCGGGGTACTCAGTTCACGGCTAGATTTTGGCAGTCTTTCCAAGAGACATTGGGCACTCAGGTTCGGTTCAGTACCGCATTTAACCATCAGACAGATGGTCAGTCAGAGCAGACTATTCAGACACTAGAGGATATACTAAGGGTATGTGTCCTAGAACTGGAGGGCAGTTGGGAGAGGCACTTACTTCTGATTGAGTTTGCCTACAATAACAGTTATCACAGCAGCATTGGGATGGCCCCATTTAAGGCATTGTATGGGCAGAGATGCAGGTCGCCTGTAGGTTGGTTTGAGGCATGAGATTCCCTTATGATGGGACCTGATCTGGTGGAGGAGGCTGTGGAAAAGGTGAAGCAAATCAGAGAGAGGCTATTAGCAGCTGAGAGTCGCCAGAAGACGTATGTTGATGGAAAGGCCAGGGAGGTAGAGTTCGCTGAGGGGGACATGGTGTTCCTCAAGGTTTCCCTTATGAAAGGGGTGGTGAGATTTGGTAAGAAAGGAAAGCTAAGTCCTAGGTTCATTGGACCGTTTCCTATTCTCAAGCGCAGGGGAGTTGTGGCCTATGAGTTAGCCTTACCTCCCAGTATGGACCGAGTATATCCGGTGGTTCTATGTGTCTATGCTGAAGAAGTACATTCAGGATGAGTCCCATGTGATCGAGCCTACAGCAGTGGAGGTGGATTCAACAGTCTCTTATGAGGAGCGGCCAGTTGAGGTGCTAGATCGGCAGATCCGAAAGTTGAGGTCTAATGAGATCCCATTGGTTAAGGTCAGGTGGGAGCACCATATCGGCCAGGAGGCCACCTGGGAGGTGGAGCAGGATATGAGGGAGCGTTATCCTTCATTGTTTGATAATTTGGTGAGTCATTAATTTTCTTTTCTGAAATTCGAGGACGAATTTTCTTTAAGGAGGGAGGATTGTAATATCTTAGATACTTAATTCTATTATTTTCCTCTTATATTTGTGTTTCCCAGCCAAACGAACTAGTTCATGGTCGAGCCGATTCGACTCATGGTCCGGTGCGAGCTTGCGAGCTCGGGTAAATAGGATATGAAATATGCGAATTAGGCTTGAGTAGTTTAATTTATTCAATTTGCCATTGTATGTGTATAATTGCTTAATTATGTTATGTGGATGTGCTTATTTAATTGCTTATGATTTATTATGAGATTAGAATAAGATTTAATTAAGTTAATTTAAGTTAGCGGATTCGAATTTGGCTTAAGGTAGATGCGAGGGCTGGATAAAGGGTTAGAGGGGTTAGGATTGAGGAGGGAATATAAAACCCCATCCCCTAGGCTTGTGGCTCCTATTTTGGAGCCACCCAAAGTTTTGAGAAAGGGAGCCAGCCGCCAAGCAGCCCAGCCGCCGGCCCCCTTTCCTCTTCCCCTTGGAGCCGCGATCGCCCCTTGGAGCCGAGCCGCCCAAGGCTCCTTCCCTTCCCTCTCCTCTTCTCTTCCTCCCCTTTGGAGCCGAGCCGAGCCGAGCCGAGAGGAGCCAGCCGAAGCCAGCCCCTCTCTCTTCCCCTCTCCTTCTCTCCTCAAGCCGACGGCTTGAGGTGAGCCGCCGCCTGTCCTTCCTCTCCTTTGGTTGAGCCTCCGAGTTTCTTGAAGCCAATTCGAGGGTCGTTGTTCGGGGTTCTCTTCTAATCATCTTTCCAAATCTAGGTGAGTGGTTTTGCCATCTCTCTTTCGGATTTTTCTTCGAATTCTTGAAGCCATTCTTGGTGGCTTGGCGTTCTTGTTTCATTCTTGAATTATTTCGACGTTCTTTCGAGTTCTTGCCGTGATTCTTGTATTTTGTGCTTGAGGAGGCCCTAACCTCTTCCCTAAGGGGCTCGGCATCCCTAGGATAAACCTAGGGGTGCTCGGCCAAGGAGGAAACCGGGATTGCCCTCAAGATGTTTGATGAAAAGCCCAAATGAGCCTTCTTGTTCCTTGATATGCAAATCTTGATCTTTCTATCTAATTTGAGTTCTTGATTTGTGGATTGCATGCTTAGGATTAAATCTGTGATTTTTTTGTAGAAATCATGTTTAGGATCAAGATCTTGTAAATTATGCCTTAAGGATTCTTGAGAAGGGGATTTTTAAATCTTGATTTGTTTGTTGATTAAAGCATGGTAGATTCTTTTAATATTTATTAAAAAATATGAATTCTGTGAATTAAATCTTGAGATTAGTATTCTATCCTAATGATAATTTAGGAGTTAATTTTTGTTAATTTTCGGATTTAATTTCATAGTATGCTGAAAATTGTATGTTGCTGGAATTGTATGCTGAGATAATGAATCTGTGTTGATTTTAGATTATTTGTTGTGGTGTGTGTAATTCTCTGAACATAGTAATGTAACCTATCGTTTCGACCAGAACATATATTTTGGAAACATAGGACACTTTTTAGACTTGATTCAGGTTAGATACATCAGTACTGGTCATAACATTAAGCTACTAATCACTGAGTTAAGTAGGTTATTTATCACCACAAAAAAGAACCCATCACTTCGGGGATTATAGGTAGAATAGTATTTCTAAGCAATACTGATCTGTTCTGTTAAGCGTAAATAAAATAAATAGATCAGAGAGCTATCATGCGGGATTATGGAATATCTATCTTGACAAGAAATTTTCTATATGTTAAGATGTCTATGACAAGGGCTATAGCTCAGTTGGTAGAGCACCTCGTTTACACGTGCGCCAATGTTTTTCAAGGGAGCCAATTATGCAACGAACATAATTGATTGTATTGAGAAATCGATGTCTTACTCCATAGGTTCGAGGAAACAAGAGAACAATAGCCTGACAAATATTTGGTTCGGTCCGATTCAGGCGCGAATTCAGTTGCCAAATCAAATACATTGATTTGAAAGTTGATAAGGTAAATACCCAGTCCATTCAATGCTAGGCATAATGAGTATAAGGGCCTCAAAATAACCTCTTTTCGTCCTATGAACTTTAAGGTGTATGAAGTCTCATATTCGATTGTTGCTACGGAGCGATAGAGATTCCATTTAATTTAGGTTAATCTATTAACCTAGGCCGAAGGCAGACCTAAGTCAACGTAATCCTTCTTTGAAACACTTTGGTATTGCTCCTAGATCAGAATACAAATAATGAATCAGAGCACATGGAGCCATCTCATTATCTTCCTTTAAAGAAAAAATATGGTGGACTAACTGATCTTTACATCAGTTGATGAAAGAGCCCAATGCAACAAAATGCATGTTGGGTCTTTGAAACAGTTCGAATCATTTCGATAATAATAAGTTTGATCTGTTTTACCGAGAAGGTCTACGGTTCGAGTCCGTATAGCCCTAATCCTAATATATTCCATTTTAGTTGAGTATAGTTATAGTTTTCGTTTATAGTTTTCATTTCCTCTTTAGTAATTGTTTATAGACTGGCCACTTGGTTGTTTCCATAGAAATGAAAGTATTACCAAATGTTCATGTAAATGCATAGGGATAGATAGAAATAATCAATTTCAATAGATCTAATTTGTACTTGTCGAATCTCGGAGAAATCTCCTATAACTATAAATATAAAATATTCGCCCGTCTTCATTAATCATCGTGGATGAATTAGATATTACTTTTTTTCTTTTCCTGTACATGATCAAAGAGTTAGCGACACACTTTTGCTTTTGTATATCGAATACCAATCAATTTAGAAAGTAAAAATCATGACATGATTCTGCCTAAAAACTTCAACCTGACCCAACCTAGTCTAATCCTAAGTCACATGGGTCTAGGAAGTATTCTTTTCTTGGTCTTGTTTTGTATTTGTAAAAAAAAAAAAGCCCCCGCCCTGACTAATCACTAATTGTTTTTTTGCAGAACAAGAGCAATCTTATTGATTGATTCAGAGATAATGGAGAGATAATGAATTGGTCCTAAATGGATTAACGTTTCTTCTTTTATATTCTATTCTACGAGTTGAGTGGGTTTGGGGATTTGATTTGGTCTGTCGAATCATTCGATAATGTGTCATTCTTTCTATTATATTATATTATAATTAGAAAATGTTATGTAAATTTTTTATGATTCCGTCGATTATACTACTCCACTCTTTGCTATGTTTCATTGTATTGTCTAGTATAGGTTTGCTGTAAAACCTTTTTTTCTTGTAGGGAAATCTAACCGATTACTTGGTCTTATCATTATATTATTAAGTATTATTAAGTGTTATTGCGGTAACAAAACAAACAACTATTTTAGTTTTAGTTCACTCCAAATCGTAATCTTTGTTTAGTACTAGAGATTTTTCCGAAATAGAAAGAATCGAGTTATTTCATTAGAGTTAGAATGAAAGATTCTTTCTATTTATTTCTTTTCTGAGAAGGTGAGATAGTACAGGTTCAAAGTTTCCCATTTTTTTTTATTTGTATTTTTTATTTATTTATTTATATATTATATAGTTATATAGAAATATAAGTGTTATATGTCACCTCCCAATTCAACGGATTGAATCAAATCAATTAAGAAAAATAGAAATGAAATTTAGGACAAGGAAAAGATAAAAAATCGTTCGATACATTAGATTATGTATACATATTTGTATCAAATCAATAGAAGCAATGATCATCTACCCAAATTTTAATGAAAAAGGAATACTTCGAATATCATAGAATATGCTAGAAATCCCTAGACAATTTACCCCATATGATTATTGAAAAATTTCAATTAAAAAAATGAAATTATTAGAAATTTTATTTCATTATTTATTTCATTGGAATTAGAATTATTTCAATATAATTCTATATTTCGTTTCATTATGTTGATTATATATAATCAACATAAACATAGTATTCTAATGAATAATGAATATAGTATTCATACTATTTAATTATAGGTATAGGATATTTACTTTACTATTACTATTAACTATTTACTATATTATAATTATTACTAAAAATAATAACTATAATTATTATAGTATAATAATATAATTATACTAATTCTAATTATGGGATATTGTTATGGGATATTGATATATATTTATAGTTATAATAGTTATAGGGATAGGATATTTTAGTATTACCTTTTTATAGAGGATAGAGAACCCAAGACAAAGTGAGAGAGTTTTGTTTGTGTAAGAGCACCCCATGTCTACACCATATCTAAATAGAAAATAGAATCGAAATCCAAAATGTAAGTGGGATTCCATTAGATGAATCTTTAAACAAGACATGTCCCACAGCAAACAAACTCTAAACTATGCGGTTTGATTTGATCAAAATCAATTCTTCTTTCGCCTAAGATAAGAAGTTCTGGATGAATTGACAATTCCGATTCGAATCGAATAATTCAGCATATTCCACATTAATAGGAGTACATTTATGTTTCTGCTTCACGAATATGATATTTTCTGGGCATTTCTAATAATATCAAGCGTTATTCCTATCTTAGCATTTGCAATTTCCGGAGTTTTAGCCCCGGTTAGTGAAGGACCTGAGAAGCTCTCTAGTTATGAATCGGGTATAGAACCCATGGGGGATGCTTGGTTACAATTTCGAATCCGCTATTACATGTTTGCTCTAGTTTTTGTTGTTTTTGATGTTGAAACGGTCTTTCTTTATCCATGGGCAATGAGTTTCGATGTATTGGGTGTATCCGTATTTATCGAAGCTTTAATTTTCGTGCTTTAAAACAAAATCCTAAAACAAAACCCTAAAATGGTTGATTTAAATTTTAATTTCATAATTAAAATTATGAAAAAGGTCAGCATAATCTGTTATGAACCAACGAATCAAGTTCTTATATGAAATAAAACCACGCAGGGTTTATAACATTACGGATCTAGGAGTTGGGGCCGGGTATTGGAGTGTTGAGACACTTTCCATCAGGATCACCCCTATGACACCGTAGGAGAGCCATGACTTAAGTCATGATGCACCATATCTTTATGATGGTAGAGAGGCTCGTAGAGGAGCCAGGTTACGGGCTAAGCCCGGGAGGTTGGATGACTAATTCCCAACCTACAGAATAAGTTCAGATGACCTTTCCCGATTGTTCTGGTTTAGCCTGGTGGGATAAGTTCGGAGGGCCTACCCGATTACCCCCGAGGTGGCTTTAAGAAATAAGTTTGGAGTGTCTTTCCTAATTATTCCTGTGATATCTTTTAAGAGTAAGCTCGAAGGGCCTACCCGATTACTCTGTGATATTTTTAAAGGGGCAAGTTCAGATGGGCGAATCCCGATTGTCCCTACGCGTCTCGTAGAGCAAGTTCGGAGGGCCTTTCCTGATTGGTCCCGAGTTTATTTATACTAGGATAAGTTCGGAGAGTCTTCCCGATTATCCTAGTATGTGTTGGTTGCCTTAGGGCATAGTAGGCTTAGGCCTATTGTTCTTCACGGTCAGGGTGTTGGCTGCCTTCGGGCAGGTAGTGGCCATATGGCCTAATAGCTAGTCACACTTTTGTAATCTTATTCTTGTAGAGTTGGATATTATGCTATTGTATGTCTCTTTGATATTTTTTTGTAGGGGTCGGTAGGACCGCTCACAGAGTTCTTTGAACTCACCAATTGTCGTTGTTTTATTTTGTAGAGCCTGGCCGTTGAGGTGGGCTGGAGCACTTGGCGTAGCTGGAGGGCAGTGGAGCTGCATGATCTCATAACAGTCCTAGTTAGGGGTCGTAGTCGAGTCTATAGCAGGTTGTCATGCACTTTTATTTTGGTATTTGGAGTTGTAGTCCTATGAGGACATTCGTCTTTTATTCAATTTTTATTTATTAAAAGAACTGTTGCTCTTCGATTTATTTATTTATGCACTTAAGATATTTATTTAAAACCTTGCTGTTTTGAAATGAAAATATGTTATGGTTCTTTTTATTATTAAAAGTTGTTGTTTATTCCGGTATCTTATGATGTTGGCATGTGCATGAGTTAGGCTGCGGGGTATAGTCATATATACTCTGGCCGATCACGTAACCTTGTATTTGGGGCGTGACAAATGATTATTGGTTATGGCACCGTAAGCTAGGACATGGCTATTAAGTATTACAACTATATGCCATGTCATCTTCTACCTCAGCAGTTCCCTATAGCTATAGCTTATGTAGTACCAGTATTCTGTTTCACCAGCTTTCTGTTTTCGCCATGATATCCGTAACTTCTTCTACATGATGATTGTAACAACCCTCTCTATAAATATGTAACCATTGATATCAATACAAATCATGAATCCTTTTCTTTCATTATTAGCTTCCACTATACTTTGATATGGTATCAGAGCCTTTCTTTCTCTCACGAGAAGGGTCCTGAGATCCATCCTCTGTTTCCCATCTTCTTTTTTCGTTTTCGATCTAAGTTCTCTTCGATGGGTGACTCCAGATACTTCACCAGATTCAACAGGCGATTCACCTTCTTCATCTCACGATGTTATTCATCCGCTTGTCAATGGAGGTCAGGTTGTAACCATCAATCCTGCAGCCCAGTTACCTATCAAGCTCACAGGCAGCCATAATTACATGAACTGGAAAACCCAGTTGGTACTTCTTTTACTCGGGTATGATTTGATCTCGTACATTGATGGGAGTTTTCCATGTCCTGTTATTTCTTCTCCTTCATACAAAATTTGGCTACGACAAGATGGTCTAATTCGCCATGCGATGATGGCGTCTGTTGATGCTTCATATGTTCATATTGTTACTTCTGCTATTTCTGCATTTGAGGCCTGGAAACGCCTGGCAAGTCAATTTGCTAACAAGTCACAATCAAGAATTTATAGTTTACAAGACAAACTTTCAAAAATAACTAAAGGGAGTAAATCTGTGACTGATTATTTTTCTGAAATTAAGAGTATAGCTCATGAACTCTCAGTCGCTGGAGCACCTATCCATGACTCGGCTCTCACCATCAAGATCTTGAGTGGGTTAGGGTCAGAGTTTAACGACATGAGTGCAGCCATAAGATCAAGGGAAACCTCTATTTCTCTTGAGGAGTTGTTTGACAAGTTAATCGGCCATGAAGCTTTTTTGGGTCAGCAGTGTCCTGCTCCAAACATAACTGTCAATAACAATCAGCAAATTAGAATGAGCACTGGTAATTTTCAGCAGTGGGATACCAGGCGTATGAACACACAAAACTCTGGTCACTTCCAAGGTAATAGTCAACCAAGGCCTTCCCAGAATCCAACAAGGCCTTACTACAATGCTCAATTTCGTCAGATGCCTTTCAAACAAAACAAGTATAAGATACAGTGTCAAATTTGCGAAAAATATGGGCATTCAGCTAAGATTTGTAGAGCGCGGTTCAGTGGACAGCCACAACCTTCACCACAGATAAATTTTACTGATCAGACTCCCAAACCTCAATCCAATTGGATTTTAGACTCAGGAGCAACGCATCATCTTAATGCAGATCCTGCAAACCTGCAAACCTATACAAACTTCAATGGTGACTATGGTATATTACTTACTGATGGTAATACAGTTCCTATTTCACATTCTGGTAGTGCATTTCTTTCTCCTTGCTTCAAGTTAAATGATGTGTTATGCTCTCCACATATATCTAAAAATCTGATTTCTGTTTCTAAGTTTTGCCAACATAATAACACCTCAATTGAATTCTTTCCTTATCACTTTGTTGTCAAGGACCTGGTAACAAGGAAGTTGCTTGCCCGCGGCCAGAATAAAAATGATCTCTATGAATGGTGTTCATCCACTCCAGTTGTTCATCACAATTCATTTCCTGCTTCCAGTACCAGTTTTTCAGTTTGGCATCAACGTCTTGGCCACCCTCACAATAAAGCTCTTCGACACATTATTTCTAAATTCCAGTTACCTTGTTCATCTTCAATTCAGCAAAATTGTGATGCTTGTTCATGTAACAAAAGTCACAAGTTGCCTTTTCATAATTCTTCTCTTAAAAGTTTTCGACCATTGGAACTGTTGTTTACAGATGTTTGGGGTCCAACAACCATTCCTTCATCTGAAGGACACCGATACTATGTCATTTTTGTTGACCATTTTACTCGATACATTTGGTTTTATCCTCTTAAGAATAAGTCTGATGTTAGCAATGTGTTCATTTCCTTCAAAGCTTTAGTTGAAAACTTCTTCAACCTCAAAATAACTACTGTCTATTCAGACGGAGGAGGAGAATTCATAAGTTTGTCATCTTTTTTTTCAAAAATCTGGAATCCAGCATTATTGCTCTCCACCTTACACCCCTCAAAGGGTTAGCATAGCTGAGAGGAGACATAGACATGTTGTAGAAACAGGCTTAACTCTGCTTGCGCAAGCTTCTGTTCCTAAACAATTTTGGTCATATACTTTTTCTACGGCTGTTTATCTTATAAACAGAATGACTACACCTATCTTCAAAACAAATCCCCATTCGAAAGTCTCTTCAAAATAATTTCGAACTACAAATCTCTTAAAGTCTTCGGATGCCTCTGCTATCCTTGGCTGAAACCTTATGCTGAAAATAAATTGAGTTCCAAATCTCAGTCTTGTTTATTTCTTGGGTACTCAATTAAACATCATTGCTACCAATGCTATAATTTTCAAACTGATAAACTTTACCTTTCTCGACATGTTAAGTTTGTAGAAGATGTTTTTCCACTTTCAGATCCCTCATTCACAAAACTCAGTCAAAATTCCACTCCTCCAAATACTCCTCTCATTTCTTCAGATATTCTACCACCTCCACCTATCAGAACTACACTCAGTTCTCAGTCACCAGATACTACTTCACACACCATTCAACAAGATCATAACTCTGCTACAAGCAACCATCCTATTGACAGTCCTTCATTACCATTATTACATCCACTAGCATCACCTACACTTCCTACCACCAATCAACAACACCAAGCCCCATATAGAATGGTTACTAGGTCTCAGAACAACATCTTTAAACCCAAACAACCACTAGACTATTCAGCCTTGCATACAACCATAGATCCCTTTCTCACTCCTTCAACCTACAAACAAGCAGCAAAACACGAAGTTTGGCGAGAAGCTATGAATCAAGAAATTAATGCACTACATAGAAATGAAACCTGGACTCTTGTTCCTCCTAAAGAGGGACAAAATATCATAGATTGCAGATGCATCTTTCGGATCAAACACAATTCTGATGGGTCAATTGAGAGGTTTAAAGGAAGGCTTGTAGCGAAGGGCTTCAATCAAAGACCAGACATTGATTATCAAAGTACTTTCAGCCCTGTTATAAAACACTGCACTGTCAAAATAGTTCTTTCCTTGGCAGCCAAGTGTAATTGGAAAATCTTCCAATTGGATGTTAACAATGCGTTCCTTCAGGGTCATCTAACTGAGGAAGTTTTCATGCAGCAACCTCCAGGTTTCGAAGACAAAAAGCATCCAGAGTATGTCTGTAAACTAAAAAAAGCAATATATGGGTTAAGGCAAGCTCCTCAAGCCTGGTATAGAGAGCTGACTCAGTTTCTTATTTCCATAGGCTTTCAAAAATCCAAATCTGATACTTCATTGTTGTTTTTACATGAAGAAGGTAATATAACACTGCTACTTTTATATGTCGATGATATTATATTAACAGGATCATCAGCACAAAAAATACTCGACATAAATAAACTGTTGGCTGCAAGATTTTCTTTAAAAGACCTTCAACCCTTAAGCTATTTTTTGGGTATTGAAGTTGTACAAACAAGTTCAGGTCTGTTTCTCTCTCAAAGAAAATACATCACAGATCTGTTGACTAGATTCAATATGCTTGATGCCAATCCAGTTAAAACTCCATTAGCAACTTCATTAAAATTGACTCTCAATGATGGTTCATCTTCAGCTGATCCAAAACAGTATAAACAGGCTATCGAAGCACTTCAGTATTTATCCTTCACCAGGCCAGATATTGCTTTTGCAGTTAACAGACTCTCCCAATATATGCATTCTCCTTCCGCTGTGAATTGGCAAAGCTGCAAATGAGTACTAAGATACCTCAAAGGTACTCAGTCATATGGAATCCATCTTGATGCTTCATCACCCATAGCTATTTCAGCATTTTCTGACTCAGACCGGGGTAGTGATGCTGATGATCGACGATCAACTGGAGGATATATAATTCTTCTCGGTAATTCTCCAATTAGTTGGTCTTCAAAAAAACAGCGAACCATTGCCAGATCCTCTACGGAAGCTGAATACAAAGCTTTGGCTGACGCTGCTGCTGAGATCTCATGGGTAATCAATTTAATGAAAGAATTGAAGTTTTCGTCTGCTTCCATTCCTCAGCTATTTTGCGATAATATTGGTGCAACGATTCTCACTGATCATCCAGTCCATCATTCGAGGATGAAACATGTTGAACTTGATTACCACTTCGTTAGAGAGCAAGTCCAAGCAAAGAAATTAAGTGTACATCACATTCTAGCAGTATGTCAATTGGTTGATTCATTGACAAAAGTAATTCCCTCTACAGTTTACCTGAATCATCGGACCAAGATGGGTGTTTTTTCGAACAGCCCATCTTGAGGGGGGATATTAAGTATTACAACTATATGTCATGTCATCTTCTACCTCAGCAGTTCCCTATAGCTATAGCTTATGTAGTACCAGTATTCTGTTTCACCAGCTTTCTGTTTTCGCCATGATATCCGTAACTTCTTCTACATGATGATTGTAACAACCCTCTCTATAAATATGTAACCACTGATATCAATACAAATCATGAATCCTTTTCTTTCATTATTAGCTTCCACTATACTTTGATATGATAATGACTAGGACTATGCTTTGTGAAAGCAATTTACCTAAGTATTTTTGGGCCGAAGCTATAAATACCTCATGCTATATTTTAAATCGTGTTTTATTGAGACCTAAAATAAAGAAAACTCATTTTGAACTTTGGCATTGTAGAATTCCAAATATGGGATACTTTAGGATTTTTTGTTGTAAGTGCTTTATTTTGAACACTAAGGATCATCTAGAAAAATTTGACTCAAAATTCGATAAAGGCATTTTCCTAGGATACTCATCTAGTTCTAAAGCCTATAGAGTTTATAATCATAGAACTATGATTGTTGAAGAATTCGCGCATGTAGTGGAGTAAAGATTTAAGGTTAGAAATCATTGGTGATAAGCCAAGGTAGTGGAGTAGGCGGTGTGGTTGAAGCACTCTAAATTTCATATGTTAGCATTGCTTATCTATTTAATCTTGCTTGGTATTAATCATTACTCATTTATATTTGCATCTTGAAAGCATATAATTCACAATAGCAAAAATCCATATTTATGCCAACTTGAGAAAAAAATCGTAATTGAACTTAGCGTATTTAGGCTACACACTATTCACCTCCCTTTAGTGTGATTATTTGGTTTACAGAATCATCATTAATATTGAAGATCAAGAGTCATCATACCCGCAACTTCCTTATCCAGAAAATCATAGTTTGTAGGCGCAGTTGAAACTGTCCTCACACAATTGAAAGAAGACATAAGCAGAACCTTGTCCTAGTTGACTGAGAAGTAAATTGGAGTATTTTTGCCAAATATAGTCAACTCATAAAAGGCCAACACTAATATAGTAGAGCTATATTTGGAAGCCCTAAGTGTGGTGCTTGGATAGTGGAGTAGGCATTGAGACCGAACCACTATATATAAATCTCATTGTGTTAGCATTAATACATTGTTTGTGTTTAATTGTCATATTTATTATTTTCGCTAATTGAATTGTCATTCGCTTAAGTAATCAAGAATTGATTAGAACCAAAATTAAGCTTAAGTTTTTAGTTAACACACTATTCATTTCTCTCTAGTGTAGGATATTCGACTTATAGGGATGTTGCTCTGAATGTGTCAAGATTGATCTCAGAGATGTCAGTCTCGTAGTGACAAATTCATCGTAGTTAATGAGGACATGAATATCCTTGTATGTTTGGATGGAGCCCCCAGGCTTAGCCGTCTGACTTGACTCGAGTCTGGTTCATGAGTGTGAGTGCTTCTAGACCTAATTTGACCAAGCCTAAAGTACTAGTTCAATCCAATACTATTCACAATATGTGACTATAATTATTCATGTATCAAGAAGTACTATTCACAACTCTAAATTTTCAGGGTGTTACAACTAATGCCCCAATACTTGTATATTTCTAGGATTTGCTTGCCAACAAAACCATGAGGTGAAAGCACCACAAGCACTAGAGTCGGGCTCCATAGATTTTTTTTTTATTTTTATGGAGTCCCACACTTGAATGAACCTAGTATAGTTATCATAGTTAAAAATGAATTTACCATAGTTAAGATTGAACCTAAAGTAAAATACGTTGGGTTCATTCTTTCGTAACACAGGTTCATGTCTTAATCAAGATTTAATCTTAGTTACGTAGAAGTTGCACTCAGAAGCACTAGTAGTAGGCGCTTCTTTGCTAAGAAGAGATCTGGCATACCGTGAGCACGGAGCACATATTAAAATTTCTATTTAATTTTCATTTTATTCGTTTGTCACATTTATTTTGAATTGGAAATTAAAATTGAAGTGGCGTGTCATGCCACGTATAAATGGAAATAATATTCATGGCATGTGCATGTATCATTCACTATTTAAATTATAGATTTTTTAACTATATATATTTAACTTTTTTATACTAATTGAATTCTAGGAGAGTTCCCAATATTTTAAATAATTAGAGGACATCAATGCAATTAATTAGCTCTAAATAAAAAAGAGCTTAATATAATTTTGTAAGATCCGAAAAAAATTTCTAATATAAAAATCTATTTCGGTGTAGCGCACCAGACCCGGGTTAGTCGGGTCGAGCCTCATAATCGCCTCAAGTAGAAGGTATGACTCGACTAATGGCGTATGCAATTAAATTGATTAAATGACTCTTTCCTTTTTGCATTTATACCTTAATCGGATTTAGATTGACTTGTGTTACAGATAGAGTTGGAACCCAAGTCAAACTCGGGCCGAGTCAAGTCAGTATAAGTGGCAAGGGCAATTATGGCATGTTAGATGAGGGAATAAAAATCCCTCATCTAAGCTGCCGTGCGACTCATCTAGGAGTCGCACAGGGCATCGCATAGGGAGAGGGGGAGAAGGAGCAAGGGGGAGAGATCTTGGTCGATCCGGGTTTCACGTCGTCGCCGAAAGATTCGAGGTCGTCAACGTCTGATACTTCATCTTCCTCAAGCAAAGGTGAGTGGTTGGATTTGATGGATTGGGGGAGGTGGGTAGCCGAAACCCTAGGATTTGCTAGGCTTCGTTTTCTCGTGAGTACGTTTCCGACGATTATTGGTTTCGGGTTTGTGTATTTGTTATTTTGCATTGATTCTTGTCGGATTGTCATGATTTCTCATCGATTCCTTGAGTAACAGGGCTGTCGAACCAAGGGAAAAGGGAAAAGGTCATGTCAAAATTTTTCCCAATTCTCTTGACGGAAGTAGAGCCCTCAGATGATTTTAATTTCATGAATAGTGTGTTCATAGTCGTCGATTTCAAGTATTGATGGAACTCATCTTCCCTAAGGCCTATAGGTTCGGCCGAGCAACCTCAAAGTTCCATGATCAAGGCTCGGCCAAGTATAGGGGCAGGGGTAAATGGGTCAATATGTAATTAGGATATAGTGAAGACAATGAATAAGGGTTGGGGTTAAACCTCCTCTTCCCTTTCTACCTTAAGAAGCATGGCCGAGCAAGGTTCACCTTGCTCAAGGCTCGGCCGAGCCTAGGGGGAGGGAGGGGGTGAGCTTTAGATGGTAAATTCCATAGTTAGAGTGCTCAAACAATAAAGATATGATGACACTTAGGAAAGACTCTAACTATAACAAGCTATTTTATTGATGCATGTGATTGTAGGAATGATAGCATAGTGACCATCCTTAGATCATTCCTCTTAACTTTTTGAAATGGTGTGGTATTTTTACCATGCTTAATAGTACATGCCTTGTTGAAATCATTGTTATCTTACCATGCTTGATAAGTTGTTTCATATTGAATTTAATTCTAAATATAATATATAAATATTTATCGTAGAATCTCGTAGTTATACATGGTAGTGGTTGTGAATTATAATTACATTTCTTTTGATATATATGCTGTCTGAAAATATTAATGGGTCAAATTCCAAGTCCGGTTCATAAAATTCTTCTCCCAAGGTAGCGTATGATGCTAGATAACACGTAGGACTTTGCAAAAAACATATTAGATATGGAAACTTTACTAGGAAATGACACAACTTCTAGGACTTCTTGTATCCATTTTTGGAAACCTAGAATTATTAGGTGTACATATTTTCGCAAGGGTAGCATTAAATTATTAACCCTGCAGGCCGGATTAGGGCCGGATACAAGCAACTGCTCGAAGTGTATATAAGGAAACTCTAGGACATTTTGATTGTGTGATGTGCTTGCGATGGTCTGCCGAGAAGCATGGGCGGTCAGAAATGACCAATGCTTGACTCGGCCAGTGATTGGGTCTTGAGATACACCAGCAGCGTCCTTTAGTCATAGTCTAGTTATTTGTGTTGTCGTTTTCCTACACAGACAGTTGTTGTTTTTAAAACTTGTAATAAACTTTGAACTTGAGATGGTCCAGTTGTGATGATGTTACTTTTGTTTTGAAAAATATATTTGTAAACTTCGAGAATTTAAATAAAATTGCATTGTGGTTTATTTTACTCGATGTGTTCTGGTTTTCTCGATAGTTAGTGTATGTAGTAGGCTACAGGGTAGTATGTACACTCTGGCCGGTCGCACGACCCTCAGTTGGGGTATGACCAAGTTGGTATCAGAGCTTTTGGTTAGGTCTTGACTATGACTAGGAGTGGGGTACCATATGACACATATGCTAGCATGTCGACATAAGGTATAGTTATGCTACGAGATCTGGCAACCATGACTGCATTCAGCACACCATGCAGTTAGTAATTTAAATTATAGTTGAATGAATTATTTATGTTAGCAAGATAATTGTTTCCTTTTTCTCTCTATGATAGTGTGATGGAGACTCACAATTCTGCACTAAGCGCCAGTGACAGTAATTTGGGTGATAAAATATAGAGCCAAGAGGTTGGACCCAAAAGAGGGTCGAGTGGGGGCGCGTAGACGCGTACCTTGGTTATCGGCAGAAAATATTATTTATGTACTTGTGTGTACTGTGCATGGATATTGATTGTGTTTGTGCTTGTGGATGAGCGATGGCCGGGCCGAGAAGCGTATCGACTTGGCAAGTTGGTCCCGACTCGGCGAGTGGATTTTGGGTCTTGATACTGTGTTAGTGAGCCACACTGACGTTAGACCCGAGGGGGGGGGCATGTTGACATTAGACCTGAGTGGATTTGGTTGGGTGGTCTATTCCCAACCAAAGAGGGCCCGGGTAGAAGGCTCGCTAGATAGATTCTTGCGACCGACTGGTATGATTGCTAGGTTTGGGCCAGTTTGGGTTGTGTGAATGTATTATTTTCTGTTGGGCCGGCATGGGCCGAGTGATTTTGGCATTCATGAGCATGAGATATATTAATGAGTGTTCGCGATAAGCGGGCACGAGACTTTGAGACGCTGCGCAAGTCTAGTGGCATGTCAGTGCCAGGAGGTGTCTCTCAGAAGGTTGAGGTGCTGCAATGTGGCAGCATCAGTCGGAGGCACTGCGGGGCCTGTCTTGTCCGCACGGATGCTTGCTATAAATGGGGTGGAGTTGGGCACTTCAAGAAGGACTGTCCGGAGAGAGTTGGCTAGAAGTCCGAGCAATCAAAAGGAAATGCACCTATGTCAGTGGGGTCAGTGGCTCAGAGAGGGCAGATGTAGAACAGGGGGCCGCGGGCTAGCCATTCAGAGAGACCGTCTACTAGGGTATATGCTATGAATCGTGAAGGGGCAGAGGCGTCCAAGGCAGTGGTGGCAGATACTATTTTAGTATGTTCATCTGCTGCATATATTTTATTTGATCCTGGTGCAACACACTCGTTTGTATCTGCCAAATTTGCTGCGGAGTTGCCAATGGCACCCTCCTTGCTCGACGGTCCATTGATAGTATCAACGCATACGGGTGATGCAATCCTAGCCAATTCAATTTACCAAGGCTGCGAAGTGCTCATCTGCTGCCATATACTAAGTGCAGATTTGACACTCCTACTCACACTTGAACTTGATGTCATTCTTGGCATGGATTGGTTGGCAGAGCACTTTGCGATGTTGGATTGTAGAGCTAAGACAATTATATTTAGCGAGCCTAGGCTGCCGCAGTTCACCTTCCAAGGAGAGGGAGGGATCAAGCCGATTGGGGTCATCTCAGCCCTAAAGGCTCGTAAGCTGCTTCAAGGCAGCTGCCAATCCTTCATGGCCTTCGTATATGTGGCCGAGGAGGAAATGGGTGAGGCAAGAAATGTCAGTGGAACCCCGGTGGTTTGTGAATTCTCCGATGTGTTTCCTGAGGAATTACAGGAATTGCCGTCTAGAAGGGAAGTTAATTTTTGCATCGATCTGCGGCTCAGGGTGAAGCCGATTTCCATTCCACCTTATAGGATGACATCGGCCTAACTCAGGGAGTTAAAGGTGCAATTGCAAGAAATGCTAGACCTGGGTTTCATCCGGCCGAGCGTGTCACCCTGGGTGCCCTAGTACTCTTTGTGAAGAAGAAGGATGGGTCGATGCGCATGTGCATCGACTATAGGCAGCTGAACAAAGTGACAGTCAAGAATTGTTACCCACTATCGAGGATAGACGATCTATTTGACCAGCTGCAGGGGGCACAATGGTTTTCGAAGATAGACTTAAGGTCCAAATACCATCAGTTGAGAATCCGAAACTGCGATGTGCCTAATACGGCCTTTAGGACTCGCTTTGGTCACTATGAGTTTCTAGTGATGTCCTTTGGTCTAACCAATGCACATGCTGCCTTCATGGACCTAATGAACATGGTATTTAAGAAGTACCTAGATAGCTTTGTGATCGTCTTCATTGACGATATCCTGGTCTACTCCAAGAGTGAGGAGGAGCACTCCAAGCACCTAAGAATGGTCCTGGAAACCCTCAGAGAACACTGCTTGTTTGCAAAATTTTCCAAGTATGAATTCTGGTTGGAAAGTGTAGGGTTCTTGGGCCATGTAGTGTCCAAGGAATGGATAAGGGTAGATCCTGCAAAGGTGGAAGTGGTGCAGAACTGGAGGTGGCGGACTAGCGTGACTGAGATCCGCAGTTTTCTTGGTTGGCCGGATACTATCGGAAGTTCGTGGAGAACTTCTCCAGAATTGCAACCCCTTTGACTCGGTTGATTCAGAAAAAGGTCAGGTTCATTTGGGATGACAAGTGTGAGGCGAGCTTTCAGAAGCTCAAGGAATGTTTGACATCTGCACCCGTGTTGGTTGTACCTTCCGACTCAGGAGGGTTTGTAGTCTTTTGTGATGCCTCTCGGGTTGGCCTGGGCTGCATTCTGATGCAGTTTGGCAAAGTCATAGCTTATGCGTCCCGCCAGTTGAAAGTTCATGAAAAGAACTATCCGACGCACGACCTAGAGCTAGCAGTAGTGGTTTTTGCATTGAAGCTCTAGCGGCACTACCTGTATGGAGAGACTTGTGAGATCTATACTAATCACAAGAGTCTCCAGTACTTGCTTATCTAAAAAGGAGCTAAACCTCAGGCAAAGGAGGTGGCTGGAGCTCCTAAAGGATTATGACAGCACCATTATGTACCATCCGGGGAAAGCAAATGTGGTGGCAGATGCTCTAAGCAGAAAATCCATGGATAGTTTGGCTCACTTGGAAATTAAGCGGAGACCTCTAGCTCGAGAGTTGGGGCTGTGCCTAGATGGGGGTACAACCTTAACAGTGTCAGCTTCAAGTGCCTTGGTGGCACACCTACGGGTACAATCCACACTGGTGGACATGTTGCGTGCCGCACAAGGAGAGGATGCCTTTTGTGCACTGACCAAGGATCTAGTGCAAAGAGGCGATGCAGGGAACAGATTCAGGTTGGACTCAGAGGGTGTACTGAGGTTCAAAGACCGAATTGTGGTGCCAGATATGGCAGAGGTGCGTAGGCAAGTCTTGAAACTGGGTCATCGTTCCACTTATACGATGCATCCGGGGGCCACCAAGATGTACCAAGATTTAAGGCAGCATTACTGGTGGAAGGGTGTGAAAGGAGAGGTAGTAGAGTTTGTATCCAAATGTCTGGTCTGCCAGCAGGTGATGGCCGAACACCTGAATCTCGCGGGACTATTGCAGAACCTCGAGGTGCCCGAGTGGAAGTGGGAGAAAATCAACATGGACCTAGTGACTGGGTTGCCTAAGTCAAAGGGCCGCTTTGACTCCATTTGGGTGGTAGTGGATCGGTTAACCAAGACCGCGCACTTCATACCAGTGAAGATGACCTTTCCTGCGGAACAGTACGCTAAACTATTCCTGGATAGGATTGTGGCATACCATGGTACCCCTGTGATGATCATATCCGATCGCGGTACCCAGTTCACAGCCCGGTTTTGGCAGTCTTTCCACGAAGCCTTGGGTACGCAAGTGCGTTTTAGCACAGCTTTCCATCTGCAGACTGACGGGTAGTCAAAGAGGACCATTGATAGAGTTCGCTTACAACAATAGCTATCACAGTAGCATTGGCATGTCTCCTTTTAAGGCCTTATATGGGCGGCGATGTAAGTCTTTGGTGGGCTGGTTTGAGGCCGAGGAATCACTCATGGTGGGTCATGTTCTGGTTGAGGAAGAGGTAGAGAAGGTGAAGACCATAAAGGAAAGATTGCTGGCAGCCCAGAGTCGGCAGAAAATGTATGCTGATAAGAAGGCCAGAGAATTGAAATTCGCCGAGGGCGATTTAGTGTTCCTGAAGGTTTCCCCTATGAAAGGGGTGGTCCGGTTTGGGAAGAAGGGAAAATTGAGCCCTAGGTTCATTGGGCCTTTCCCTATTCTCAAGCCGAAGGGCTGGCTTATGAGCTGGCTTTGCCTCCTAGCCTGAGCAGAGTGCACCCGGTTTTCCATGTATCCATGCTTCGGAGATATGTAAAAGATAATTCGTATGTGATCGAACCTTCTTCAATTGAGGAAGATTCGGCTGTCTCATTCGAGGAAAGGCCGGTAGAGATCCTTGACCGCCAAGTTAGGAAGCTAAGATCCAAAGAGATTCCCCTGGTGAAAGTTAGATGGGAACACCATTCCGGGCAAGAGGCCACTTGGGAGATAGAGCAAGACATGAGAGAGCGCAACCCTTCCTTATTTGAAGAGCCGGTAAGTCCATATCATTCAATTAAATTCAAGGACGAATTTCCCTTAAGAGGGGAAGATTGTAAGACCCGAAAAATTTTCCTAATATAAAAATCTGTTTTGGTGCATCGCGCCGGACCCGGGGTTAGTCGGGTCGAGCCTCAGAATCGCCTCGAGTAGAAGGTATGACTCGACTAATGGCGTGTGCAATTAAATTGGTTAAATGACTCTTCCCTTTTATGCATTTATACTTAATCGGGTTTAGATCGACTCGTGTTACGGATAGAGTCGGAACCCAAGTCGAACTCGGGCTGAGTCGAGTTAGTATTAAGTGGCAAGGGCAATTATGGAATGTTAGATGAGGGAATAAAATCCCTCATCTAAGCTGCCGTGTGACTCATCTAGGAGTCGCACAAGGCAGTGCATAGGGAGAGGGGGAGAA
Source organism: Canna indica (assembly GCA_034359265.1). Classification (NCBI taxonomy): domain Eukaryota; kingdom Viridiplantae; phylum Streptophyta; class Magnoliopsida; order Zingiberales; family Cannaceae; genus Canna; species Canna indica. Next base: position 43,995,400 of record CP136894.1, on the reverse strand, counting down.
GGAGCAAGGGGGAGAGATCTTGGTCGATCCGGGCTTCGCGTCGTCACCGAAAGATTCGAGGTCGTCAACGTCTGATACTTCATCTTCCTCAAGCAAAGGTGAGTGGTTGGATTTGTTGGATTGGGGGAGGCGGGTAGCCGAACCCCTAGGATTTGCTAGGCTTCGTTTACTCGCGAGTTTCCGGCGATTCTTGGTTTCGGATTTGTGTATTCGCTATTTTGCATTGATTCTTGTCGGATCGTCATGATTTCTCGTCGATTCCTTGAGTAACAGGGCTGCCGAACCAAGGGAAAAGGAGAAAGGTCATGCCAATTTTTTTTCCAATTTCCTTGACGAAAGTAGAGCCCTCAGATGATCTTAATTTCATGAATAGTGTGTTCATAGTCGTCGATTTCTAGTATTGATGGAACTCATCTTCCCTAAGGCCTATAGGTTCGGCCGAGCAACCTCAAAGTTCCATGAACATGGCTCGGCCGAGTATAGGGGGAGGGGTAAATAGGTCAATATGTAATTAGGATATAGCGGAGACAATGAATAAGGGTTGGGGTTAAACCTCCTCTTCCCTTTCTACCCTAAGAGGCATGGCCGAGCAAGGTTCACCTTGCTCAAGGCTCGGCCGAGCCTAGGGGTAGGGAGAGGGTGAGCTTTAGTTGGTACATTCCATAGTTAGAGTGCTCAAACAATAGAGACATGATGACACTTAGGAAAGACTCTAACTATAGCAAGTTATTTTATTGATGCATGTGATTGTAGGAATGATAACATAGTGACCATCCTTAGATCATTCCTCTTAACTTTTTGAAATGGTGTGATATTTTTACCATGCTTAATAGTACATGCCTTGTTGAAATCATTGTTATCTTACCATGCTAGATAAGTTATTTCATATTGAATTTAATTCTAAATACAGTATATAAATGTTTATCGTAGAATCTCGTAGTTATACATGGTAGTGGTTGTGAATTATAATTACATTTCTTTTGATATATATGCTATCTGGAAATGTTAATGGGTGAAATAACAAGTCCGGATCACAAAAAATTTCACCCAAGGTAGCGTATGACGTTAGATAACATGTAGGACTTTGCAAGGTACATATTAGATATGGTAACTTAACTAGGAAATGACACAACTTCTAGGACTTCTTGTATCCATTTTTGGAAACCTAGAATTATTAGGTGTACACATTTTCGGAAGGGTAACATTAAATTGTTGACCCTGCAGGCCGGATTAGGGTCGGATACGGGCAACTGCCCGAAGTGTATATAAGGAAACTCTAGGACATTTTGATTGTATGATGTGCTTGCGATGGTCTGTCGGAAAGCATGGGTGGTCGGAAATGACCAATGCTTGACTAGGCCAGTGATTGAGTCTTGAGATGCACCAGTGGGCCAGCTAGGTGTCAGACCCCAGTTAAGTAGGCCTTAAGGGTAGGATGCCAGGTGGCTTAATTAGGCCGTTATGACAGGTTTCTCTCATATATGGTCTATACAAAACGACACACGAAGTCGGTAGTCATATTAAAAGTAACTTACCTCCCTGTCTATATATTATTGTTGCCTTATATGTTTATGCATGCCTAATGGAGGATTATGTGGAGGTTTGGAAGAACCGCTCACTGAGTCCCAAATGGACTCACGGTTTGTTTCTTTTTGTTTTGCAGAGCATGATCATGGAGTTGATGCTTGTCGTCATGGTGCAGCTGGAGGGCAGGTGGTGGTGCTAATCTCGTAGCGGCGTCCTTTAATCAGAGTCTAATTATTTGTGTTGTCGTTTTCCTATACTGACAGTTGTTATTTTTAAAGCTTGTAATAAACTTTGAACTTGAGATGTTCCAGTTGTGACGATGTTAACTTTTCTTCTTTTGTTTTGAAAAATATATTTGTGAACTTTGAGAATTTAAATAAAATTGCATTGTGGTTTATTTTATTCATTGTAGGTAGTAGGCTACAGGATAGTATGTAGACCCTAGCCGATCGCACGATCCTCAGTTGGGGTGTGATAAATTTATCATTAGTGTTATATATATATATATATATATATATATGAAAATTTGAAAAGTTTTTTTAAAAGGAAAATCATCTCTAAAAAGTTATGATTTCACCATTACTGATCTCATCACCCCTTTCCGAGATAATCATTCTTCAATTTTTTTTTTGCTAAAAAGAAAAGAACTATCTTTTTATTCGGCGAGTGACAGGACCAAAACAATCATTATACAAAATTACCTCCAATTCTGGAGGAGGAATTGTGTACCAAATGATATCGTCCTTAGCAAGTCTAGCCCAATTTGTTGCCTAATGAGCAGCTTTGTTTACCTCGTGATAACAAAAGGAAAACTTCATCAAATTACATTTGGAAGTTAAGTACAAGATGTCAGAAACAATATAAGAAATGGACCAAGGAACAGAAAAATCCGAGTTCAGCATATCAACCAAAGCGTTGGAGTCTGATTCAACCTGAAAAGGAGGAAGAGATTGATCAATAGCATATAATAAACAATGTTTATTGCTAAAGCTTCAAGAGTTAAGATCGAATCCCCAGTCAAGAAGTAGCTGGCAGCACTCAAGCAGGTACCTTCACGTGCTCTAACAATAAATCCAATTCCATTTACATTATCCAAAAAAGAGGCATCACAATTTATTTTGAGAAAGCCCACCGGGAACGGAGTCCATTTAATCAAATAGGTTATCTCTAATGAATTGCCCTAAGATCTAGGCTTCGTAAAGTAGCTTTCGGTAAAAGCCAAGATATTTATTACTTGGATTAGGGGGGTAAGCTGCCTAACCTCATAGACCTTAACATTTCTAGCGTACCAAATGTACCTGCATGAGTTTGCTATTAAATCCGTATGAAGGTCAAATCTTCAACAGTTACATTTACATTGAGGTTACGGTCATCTTTCACTCCACACCCATACCTTCTCAATCTACTTACAGCACACTCATGAGCTAATGTGTTCTTCTCCCTACTTATATGATACCAATGTTTGATTTTGAACCTTTCACTAATTTTGAAATTCTATCTACAATTCATCCTCCAAGGAATATCACATTCTCTTCTAAGAACTCTAATTACATTCAAGCAATTAGAATACACAATACACCCAGCCATGTCCTTTTTTCTCATATTATTTAAGTTCTACCATATGACTTTACATTCAGCCTTCAAAACATCTTCAACTTTTACCACTTCACTTCCAATTTCTATGCACCTGCCATTCTTCATCAATGCAAAACTGGCGCCAGCATCCTCTCCACCTCTCCAAGCAGCATCACAGAACAATTTCAGTAAAACATCCTTACTTTCTAACCATCCATGTTTTTGAATTGCTTATTTCTTCCTTCACTCCTCTTCACTCTCCCTTTGTCTCAGTATTCCAAGGTATCTTTTAGAGCCTTGTTAAAAATCTTCTCTATTCTTTCAACTTTTTCCTTATACTTGACTTTGTTTTTATTCTTCCAAATTAACCCAAATGAATCGGCTATTAAAGCAGCTAGTTTGCCCGCAGACTCTATGTACCCTTCCACCCTTTTCCCGATAACTAAAATATCTGAATTTGACTCCAAACTGAATTTCCACCATCTTCCAAAGCTTCAAAGAAAATGTGCTTTATTCCATCCTTTTCATTGCACATATACGACACAGGTCACGTTCAGAGGAAAATTGGAAAAGTTCAATAATGATCTTTCCATAACATAAATGCTGAGAATGAAAGTTTCTTTGAAGTAATAACCTAATATATTTTACCAAGTTTACATTTCATATTCAATTAATTTGGTATTTATATATCCTTTGTGTTACCAAGATATTACTTTTTTAGTTGATTACCAAACCACATTATGTCAATTTAATAGGTTTATATTGATGTTCCAACAATTTGTTATGAAAAGAAAATAACTAAATTAAGCATTAAAAGCCAATTCACTTAGAAATAAAGTGCACAACTGAGGACTTACTAGAGCCTAGATATAGGGCTCCCTAGCACAGCAAACCTCATTTGCTAGTAGAATTAGTTGCAACATGCAGGGACAAACTTAAAAACTATATTATTACATTACCCTTCAAGTCATCTAATATTGACAACAATAGAAACAATCTGTTTGAAGGACAACATGAACATGATATCCTTATTGATTATATCAAGGAGGATCCATTTACAATCATACTCAATTATAATATTTCACTTTTGAAAAAAAATCACTCGGAGTAGAGCTTCATATAGCTTTCTCAGTAGCTTTCTCATAGCTTTTGAAAAATTTAAAAATTGTCGAAACAATCTTTAAAAAGTTCGAAACAATCTCCAACAAATTTCTTATAGCTTTCTCAGTAGAGCTTCATGAAGATTGTTTCGACATTTTCCCAAGATCCATCTCAGTAGCTAAGATTGGTTAAATCACTTTTGAAAAAATCATATAGCTAAGATTGAAAAAAAATCACTTGGAGTAGAGCTTCAGTAGAGAAGCTTTCTCAATCTCGAAATCCACCTAGGCAAGGCCGACACTTCCACCAAGAACCGAGCACCAAAAAGGGAGGAAGAGGGGATGAGAAGATCACGAAACGATAGGGTAAATAAAATAATATCTTGCTGAGTGAATACCCACACTAGAAGGGGGGTTGAATAGTGTTGGGTGACTTTTTACTTCTACTTCAATTTCTTTCAAGTGAACTCCAACTTCAATCGAAAGTAAGTGCAACTAAATGATGTTCGTTAGCAAATATGAAATACAATTATAAGCAATCACACAAGGCAATGCAAACTCAAGAGATTATAGTGGTTCGGCCAACCACCTACTCCACTACCTTGGCTCCACACCAAGGATTTCTAACCAAATCCTTTATAGACCTTGTGTTTCGCTTTGAATACAACCGAGGACTCGGTTCTCAACTCTTTGAAAATTCCTCAAAACTATTCACCTAGGCAAAACAAAATTCTACAAAGTAAACCCTAAGTATTTACACTAGCACACCTAGCAAGCTAATCAATGAAGAACAAGTTCAAGTAACTAGTAAAATTACAATGAAAAGAGCTAAAGAGTAAACCACAACTAAGAGCTCTTTAGCAAGCCTTCAATGCCTCCAACTCCACAATATGTTGAGGTCGAATCGAAGCCGGAGTCGAGCGAAGATGAGTGCTTGAGAGAAATCATCGATCGGAGAGGCAAGCGCGAGCAAATCAAGCTTTGAAGGCATAAATCTCACTTTGGAAGCTTATATCAATGGTTAAGAAGAGTTAATGAAGGTTGGTGAGGGGTATTTATAACCCCTCACACAGAACGATGCTTCAACGGGAATTTTTCTGCCCATTGGACGCCGACCGATCGCTTGTCGATCGATCGACCGCTCAGCGACTGCTGGCGTTCTGCCCTTCTACGGCCATGTTCGGTCGACCGGATGGCCGACCGACTTGATCGTGAATAATTCCTCTGTTGTTCGATCGACCGATCGATCGACCGAATTAACCACTGCCTTTTTTGCCTTGTTCGACCGACCGAAGTGGCTACTGTAATTTTTCTACCTTGTTCGGTCGATCGACTGATCGACCAAACCTAGGCTGAGGCTGATTTTTACATTTGTTTTGTTACACGCTTTTTCATGAATTTTGTTACCAAGTTTTGACTTGGGTAACTTTACAAATAGGCTTGGGATGAGATCCTACGGATATATTACATAGAATCTACTTAATCTACATCTGAGCCTTTTTTGTTGATTTATGCGATTCTTCGAGCGAAGTTCGCGTGCTTATCGCAACCTCAACCTGAACTCAAAACTTTACACATATATTAAATATATGTTAGTTATCATCAAAATAGAGATCGAAACCTAGGGGGAACCCTTGGGCCAACAATCTCCTCCTTTTTGATGATGACAAACACAACATAAAATTTTTATATAAAAGAAGACTCTAAGTATCATTTCTGAGTTTGAGTTAAGACATGCGCAACTTAGTTCACAACTTAACATATGCTCCCCCTATCAATATGCATATTATGCTTGTAACTCCCCCTATCTATATGCATCAAAAAACAAATGTGACCTTACTTTTTCTCCCCCTTTTGACATCAATAAAAAAGGGCAAGAACTAACGTACAATTAATGAGTTCCATCATTAAAATCAAGAAAACCATAAAATCGAGTATCATCTACCACTATAGTCCTTCCTATCAATGTAAGCCTATAGAAGGCAAACATCGATAAGTCGCAAAGCCCCATTACAAGGCAGTACATAAGTGTGATGATACCATATGAAATGCAATTTTTTGAAAGACATGCATATTTTGAATATTTTTAACCACCAAGAAAAGCACAAATTCCTATTTTCATTCTTAAGTTTGTAAAGCTTTCTTCACTTAAGGGTTTTGTGAATATATCCGCAAGTTGTTTGTCGATGGATACGAATTCCACAGATATATTTCCCTTAGCTACATTATCCCTAAGAAAACGATGTCTTAGATCAATGTGTTTGGTCCTAGAGTATAAAACTAGATTTTTTGTTAAATTGATTGCACTAGTGTTATCACAATGTATAAGTATACATGAATAATAAAGTCTATCATCTAAAAGGGTTTATTTCATCCAAAGGACTTGTGCACAATAACTAGCCGCAACGATGTACTCCGCTTCTGTAGTTGAAAGTGCAATCGAGTTTTGTTTCTTTGAGAACCAAGAAACAAGGCTCATCCCTAGGAATTGACAACACCCACTAGTACTTTTTTGATCTACTTTACACCCGGCAAAATCGGCATCCGAAAAACCAATTAAATCGAAAGATGCATTGCATGGATACCATAATCCTAAGTCAACTGTGCCCTTCAAAAATCTGAATATGCGTTTGACCACACTTAAGTGAAACCTAGCACATGCACAAACATTAAACATGATATCGGATCTACTTGCAGTTAAATAGAGAAGACTACCAATCATACCTCGATATCATTTTTCATCTACTTTGACACCATCTTCATATTTGTCAAGCTTGATGGATGGGCTCATTGGTGTAGAAGCTATCTTGGTTTCATTCATTCCAAATCTTTTGATGAGCTCATTTGTGTATTTAGCTTGATTTAGAAGATCCCTTTGTTTGCTTGCTTGATTTGGAGACCAAGCATGAAGGAAAGTTCTCCCATCATGCTCATGTCGAACTCTTCTTGCATGCACTTTGCAAACCACTCACAAAGTAATTCATTAGTAGCACCAAATATTATATCATCAACATAAATTTGCACGAGTAAGATATCATTTTCATTATTTTTTATAAAAAGAGAAACATCGGCTTTTCCAATGCTAAAGCCTTAATCAATCAAAAACGTGGAAAGCCTTTCATACCAAGCCCTAGGGGCTTGTTTTAAGCCATACAAAGCTTTTTTAAGTTTAAAAACATGGTTTGAAAACTCAAAACTTTCAAATCCAGGGGGTTGTTCAACATAAACTTTTTCATTGATAAAACCATTTAAGAATGCACTTTTAACATCCATTTGAAAAAGTTTAAAGCCTTTAAAACTAGCTTAAGCTAAAAGCATGCGAATTGCCTCTAATCTAGCTATGAGAGCATAAGCTTCACTATAATCAATTTCTTCTTCTTGATTATACCCTTGGGTCACTAACCTAGCTTTGTTTCTAATGACTAAACCTCTTTTATCTAACTTGTTTCTAAATACCCATTTAGTCTCAATCACGATTTGTCCGGCCGCTAGGTCTAGGTACTAAGTCCCATAGAAGATGTTTTCTTGATTTTAGGTCTTAATAAAACACGATTAAGCACATAACAAGAGGTATTTATGGCTTTGGCCCAGAAGTAATTGGGCAAATTATTTTCACAAAGCATGGTCCTAGTCATCTCTTGTAATATTCTATTCTTTCTCTCAACCACCCCATTTTGTTGAGGGGTTCTAGGGGGAGAAAATATATGCTCAATACCCAATTCATCACAAAATTAGGTAAACTTTTAATTTTTAAATTCTCCTCCATTATCACTTCTAATTTTCAAAATTGAAATTCATTTCTCATTTGTAACTCTCCTAGCAAATTTTTTGAATAAATCAAAAGTTTTATTTTTCTTAGCTAGGAAGAAAACCCATGTAAATCTTAAGAAATCATCTTCCAAAACATAGCAATATAGTTTTTCACTTAGACTTGAAACATCACAATGATCAAAGACATCCATGTGCACAAGTTCTAGTATTCTAGATGTACTTACTTGATTAATGCTATGAAATGAAGACTTGACTTGTTTATTATGTTGACATGCATCACAAAGTTTGTCTTTTTCAAATTTTATCTTAGGTATTCCTTTAACTAAGTCATTTTTAGATATTTTTTGGATGAGGCTCATGCTAGCATGTCCTAGCCTTCTATGCCACAACCAAGAATCATTTTCCATGACAACCAAGCATCTAACATGGGGATTAGGCAAAATATTTAGAGCTAATGTGTAAATATTTTTTTGCCTATTTCCAATGAACACAATATCATTAGATGGTGCACTTCTAATGATGCATTTAGATGTTTCAAAAATGACTACATATCCATTGTCACACAATTGATATATACTAATCAAATTTTACTTTAACCCATCAACTAGTAAGACAGTTTTAATGCATGAGTAGGGAAGTATATATACCTATATCACAAATGCCAATAATCTTACCTTTGGCATTGTCTCCAAATGTCACATATCCACCATCCTTGCTTGATAGGGTTACGAAAAGATTGATATCACCCATCATGTGTTTTGAGCAACCACTATCCAATATCCATGTGCTTCTACTTGTTTGAGGATGCTTCTCCATCTACAAAAGGAGAAGAGACAATTTTAGGTACCCAAATCTTCTTGAGTCCTTGAGTGTTAGTCATCTTAGGAACCCAAGTGAATCTAGCATGAGGGTTCCTTTTTAGTGCACAATCTCTAGCCATATGGCCAAAAATACCACATGAAAAGCAACTTCTATTAAATTTTCTTGGACTACATATGTAAGCATGGAAGTGTGCATGAGTGTTATTGTTTGATGACTTTCTCGCATGTACAACCTTAGGCATAGTATTTTGTAGGGTTGTCATTTTTTCATTTAGCATGCAAAGTTCTTTTTTTAAGTTTAGCATGCTTTCATTCAAGTGATCTACTTTATCACTTAAAAACTTGTTTTCATTTTCCAACTTTTCATTTTCATTTTCTAAGTTTTTCTTAGCATCATCTAAGGCATATTTTTCTTCCTTAAGGGTATCTACTTCTTTTCTTAATGCATTACATGAAAGTAGCAAGTTATCATTTTCAAGCTCTAAAGATTTGTTGTCCTTCTTAAACTCTTTAAACTTTTTCCTAATGATATTAAATTCATCATGCATTTGATTAAACTCATTTTCTAATTCTTCTTGCGAAAACGAAAGCTCGCCAAAAGCAAATCTTACCTCGTTGTCATTTGCCGTGAGGCAAAGATTTGCCTTTTCACTTTTGGAGTCTTCGTCACTTGACGAAGACTCACTTTCATCCCAAGAAGCCATCATTGTCTTCTTCTTCTTCTTGCATTTGTCTTTCTTGTGAGGGTTGGAGATGTAAGCCATCTGGAGAAGTGGGCAATCCTTCATTAGATGCCCGATTTTGTTACAATTGAAGCATATATAGCCTCGTCTTCCCTTCCTCATGCCTCCTCTCATGAAACTCATGAATCTTCTTGCCAACATCGTCATCTCTTGAAACTCACCCGTCTCTTCCTCGGATGATGAGGGTTCTTCATCCCGGTGTGATGCTTTTAAGGCAATGGTCTTGCCTTTGGGAGCATCTTCCTCCTTGTATTGTTTCATATGGGTCTCATGTGTCATGAGAGACCCAATGAGCTCGGTGATCTTCAAGGTGCTCGTGTCCTTTGCTTCCTCAATCACCTTGGGCTCCCAAGCTTTTGAAAGGGAACGAAGGAGCTTCCTTACCTTCTCCTCTTCCCTTATATCTCTACCAAGATTAGCTAATCCATTTGTAATATTTTAAAAGCGAGCATACATGTCATCAATAGATTCATGTGAAAGCATCTTGAACATTTCATAATCATGCATGAGTAGTGTTGGCCTAAGGTTTTCTACCTTGGCCTTAATCTCTATTTTGATGATAACAAACATGGAACTAATATTTCATTGAGAAATCTTTCAGGTTCCATATCGGTTAGCGCACGACGTCCCTAATCGAAAAAATCAAAGAAATCGACAAGGACGCTCGTCGACGCTCGGGATTCTTCGGAAAGTTAGAGTTTAGGTTTAGGGTGTCTAGTTTATGTTGTAAATCCTCATGATGATGCATAAGAACCCAAAAACCAATCCCAAATCCTAAATCATGAAAACCCGGAACCGCCTTGAAATTCACTAAGCTTAGGGAGCTCCTTGGAGGGCTATATGACCTAGATATTTTCTTGGCACCAAAAGTCCCGATAATTGTTCCTTGGGTCAAAACTAGATAATGATATATTTTAAAGGATTTTTTGGAAGCCTTTAGCATACCCATATTTGACCCGGGAGATTAGGAAATTTCCGTTTTCGAAAAATTTGTACTACACCCAAAAACTAGATTTTGATTCTTAAGGATTTTGATTTTTTAGATATTTTTATTGAATCCAAATGGGGGGTAATCCTTATATAACACTTATGTTTTAATGTTAGTAAATGTTATATAAGTAGACTTAGCGAAGTCGGAACCAAAACGAGCAGAAAAACTCAGCCTAAACAAGTAGTGCAGAGCAGTCTTCCTAGTTTCGGTCGACCGAATGGTGCTAAAAATCGGCAGAAGGCTACTTCGGTCGACCGGTCGGTCGATCGACAGAGGCCAAAAATTAGTAGTGTGTGCGTCGGTCGATCGAACAGCGCAAATAAGGCACAGAAAGCCAGCGGTCGCAGGCGGTCGATCAGTCGGTCGACCGATGATCGATCGGCAAGCGACTAAATGGCGGAAACGGCTAGTTTTCAGCCCGTTGAGCCGGTCGATTCGTTCCATTTCCTTTTGGCTCTATAAATACCCAAGCCTAAGTCTTCCTAAGACACTTTTTTGATCACTCCTAACTTTCATTGAGCCATCCTTGATCAATTCTAAGCTTGATTGAGCCACAATTCTTGAAATCCCTAGCTTTGATCTCTCAACTTCTTGGATAAGCCTTTACTTCATTGATTCACCATCAAAGGCATCAAGAGGAAGCTAGGAAACGTTGTTTTGGAGCTAAGTATAAATTATTTAATTTATTGCTCCATTAAGTTGTGTATTTTCTTATTTATTTCATTGTATTTGTTTGTGTAAGACCTAGATTGTTAGGTCTTGAAATTGGGTGGTTGCCTTTGTGTTTGAGGCTTAATTCCACCAGTGTAAACTTAGTTTACTAGGATTAGTTCTTGTTGTCCTTAGGATTGAGGTGGGTGAGTGCTCTCGGTAGGAAGGCAGAGACTTCCGGGTGTGGAAGTGTCTTTGGTGTGAGAGCGGAGACACTCCAATGAAAACGTCCTCGTTGTAAAGGAAACAAGATAATCTAGTAAAGTTAGTTTGGAAATCCTAAGCGGGGTGCTTAGGTAGTGGAGTAGGCATTAGGGCCGAATCACTATAAATCACTGTGTTTGCATTGCTTCTACTTGTGTTTGCCTAATTAGCATATTTACTTTGCTTCCGCTTGTTATTCAATTTGTTAATTGCCTAAGTAATCAACTAAACGATTAAAACCGGAATTAGGCGAAAAGATTAGTAAACACACTATTCAGCCCCCTCTAGTGTGGCCATTTCACCCAACAATTGGTATCAGAGCAGGTTCGTAGCTTTAAATTTCACTATCTCCTCTACATCTAGCCTCGATCAAGAAAATGACACTAGAGAGTGTAGCGTCTATACCACCTAGGTTCGATGAGTCTAACTTTGGTCTTTGGAAGAGTAGAATGTATACTTTCCTAAAGACTCAAGGTTTAGGTGTTTTTAACATGGTAAAAATCAAATATATTGAACCTAAGAAAAACATGGATGCATGGACACAAGAACAAATTAATAGGTTTGAATTAAATGCTAAGGCAACAAATTGCATATATATTGTTCTTGTGAAAATAATATCTTTGAAAAGATCATGCATTGTACTTCGGCTTTTGATATTTGGTCAACTCTAAACATGTTATATGATTATGCCAAGACTGAAGAGATTGACACTTCTAATGAAGGAAGTGATGAGAATGGTCATTCACCTACCACTAATCTTGGTTTTGATGCCCATAGCTCTTCTAGTAAAAGGAGTAGCTCCAAGAGCCGAAAAAGGAAGGTAGTGTGTCATGCATGCAAGGAAAAGAGGCATGTGAAGAAAAATTGCCATTCAATGAAGAACAAGGCAAAGAAGAGGTCGAATGCTTCACATCCTCATTCCACTCAAGTGAAACGTCCTCTTGCCATGACTATGAAGCCACATCAAAAGATTGCCTCATGAATGATAACAATGAGGTACACTATTCTCCTCCAAGTCATGTTAATGAAAATGATAGCATTAACTCATCTAGCTCTCATGATTTGCTTTATGATGAACTAATGGATGAGTACAAAAACATGTGTGCCTTATTAATTACAAAGGATAAGGAAAATAAAATATTAAAGAAAGAAAATATAAGGCTTAATTCTCATTTGCATGAATGCAAATTAGAAAATGAGAAAACAAAATCTAGTTCTTTTAATTCTTGCCATGATGATATGGAATTTGAGATTAAAGGCTTAAAATATAAAAATGATAAGTTAAAGAATGAAAATAGCATGTTAAAAACTCAATTGCATGTTATTCAAAAATCCATGAATGATATGAAAAGTGAGATTATTTTCTTGAATAAGAAAGTAAATGAATTAAAAAGTGCTTCATCACCTAAGAACACTAGAATGAAAAATGCTTATGTAAAGAATGTCAATGTTCGTCATCATTCTCATGTTAGGCATTCCACATTTAAACCTCATGTTCAAAAGAAGAATGTTTCACTTAAGAATGCTCTGTTGGCTTAAAGTTTTCAACCTTGGTCTTAATCTCGATTTTGATGATAACAAACATATAACTAATATTTCATTGAGAAATCCTTCATGTTTCATATCGGTTAGCGTTCGATATCCTCGATCGAAGAAATCGGAAGAAATTAGAAAATCAGAAGGACATTGATCGTCGCGCTCGGATTCATCGTGGAATATCTCAAAGTTCGACATGTGCGCCAAAGATGTATTGGACGAGTCCAAAGATCACATGGAAAGCTCTCTAAGATGACGCACGTTGAAGGCCGGAACCCGAAAATGAAGCGCGCAAGAAAAATGGTTGAAAAATCAATATCAGCCTATGTTCGATCGATTAGTCGGTCGACTGAATAGTGTTAGAAAAATGGCTGTAGCCATCTCGGTCGATGATCGGTCGACCAAAGGATGCTGTAAATCGGCAGTAGCCTCTCGATCGATCGGTCGATCGATCGAAGATGGATAAAAAGTGGCAGTGGCTACTTCGGTCGACCGGGCGATCGACCGAGAAAGGCCAAAAATTGGCAGAGGGCGCATTGGTCGACCGAATTGCAGATCAAAGATTGCATGCCTGGCTTCACTGCGTCGATCGACCGATCGGTCGATCAAACTATGGATCGCGAGGCTCGTGACTCATTCGATCGACCCGTCGGTCGACCGGACAGTGCGATTTAAGCGCAGTAAGCCTGCGATCGATCGGTCGGTCGACCGACCAATCGACCGAGCGGCTGTAACGAATAGTTTTTCTACCCGTTGAGCTGCCATTTCTTTGAGAGGCTATAAATATCATTCATCTAACCTCTTTAAACTCCTCTCTCTCTCACTCTTACATATTTCATTGAGCATTCTAAAGGGAGTTTTTGAGCCTTCTAAATATTGATTGAAGCGCGCCCTAATCTTCCGTCAAAATTCGCTTCAAGTGCACACTCTGTCTCAACTCGGAATTTAATTCGAGCTCTACTTCTTTGGCGAGTTGAAGGCGTCGAAGGCTTGGAAAAGAGCATTTGATTTTGGTTTATTCCTTAAGCTCTTTTCATCGTAATTTTAATTGTTATTTGAATGTGTTTTTTATTGGATTTGAGTTTGTAAGAAGACCTAGGTTGTTAGGTCTCGTGTGGAAGTGGTATCCTTGTTGTGAAGGTGTAAAGCCACTTGTGTAAACTTAGTTTTACTAGGATTAGTTGAGTTGTCCCTTAGGGTTGAGGTGGAAGAGTGCTCTTAGTAAGAAGGCATAGACTTTCAGGTATGGAAGTGCCTTAGGTCGAGAGTGCGACTCTTCGAGTCAAAGTTCTTACTGTAATGGAAACAAGAATTAATCTAGAAAACCTAGTTTGGAAATCCTAAGTGGGGTGCTTAGGTAGTGAAGTAGGCATTGGGGCCGAACCACTATAAATCTCTGTGTTAGCATTGTTATCTATTGTTGTTTGTGTTTAATTAGTTTATCTTGCTTCCGCATTTAATCGTAAAATTGCAACGTGCCTAAACGACTTGAGAAACAAGTAAAATCGGAATTAGGCAAAAGATTTAGTTAACACACTATTCACCCCCCCTCTAGTGTGCCATTTCACCCAATAATTGGTATCAGAGCGGGTCGTAGATTATGATTTCACCATCCCTTCTACAATTTGTCTCAATCCTAAAATGGCACTAGAGTTGGTAGCGTCTTCACCTCCTAGGTTCGATGACTCGAACTTTGGTCTTTGGAAACATAGGATGTACACTTATTTAAAGACTAAAGGTTTTGGTGTCTATAACATGTTACATTGGGAATTCATTGAACCTAAGGTTGATATGCATGCTTGGAGTGAATTGGATAAGAAAATATTTAAGTATAATGGAGATGGCATGAATTGTATACTTTGCACATTACCAAATGGCATCCTAGATAAAGTCATGCGTTGCTCTTCGGCTTATGATTTATGGGCTAGTTTGAATATTTTATACGATCATGCTAAAACCGAAGAAATTGGTACATTTAATGAAGGTAGTGATGACAATGGTCATTCACCTACCCCTAATCTTGGTTTTGATGCCCATAGCTCTTCTAGTCAAAGAAGTAGCTCCAAGAGCCAAAAAAGAAAAGTAATTTGTCATTCTTGCAAAGAAAAGGGGCATATGAAGAAAAATTGCCCAAGCATGAAGAACAAAACAAGGAAGAGGTCTAGTGCTTTCACCTCCACCTCTCACTCATTTGAAGCACCCTCTAGCAATGACTATGAAGCTACTTCAAAAGTTTGCCTCATGAGTACCAATGATGAGGTACACTCTTTCCCTTCTAGTCATAATAATTATAATGTTAGTATCAGCTCTTCTAGTTCATTCAATATGCCATATGAAGAACTAGTTGATGAATGTCAAAAAATGTATGTCTTGCTTGTTAGAAAAGATAAGGAAAATAAAAGGTTGAAAAAGGAAAATGTGATGCTTAATTCTCATTTACATGAATCCAAACTAGAAAATAAAAAATTAAAATCTAGGTCATTTGACTCATGTCATGATAATGTAGAACTTGAGCTTAAGGATTTGAAGCTTAAAAATAACAATTTAGAAAATGAGAATTGCATGTTAAAATCTCAATTACATGCATTGCATAAATCCATGAATGAATTGAAAGGTGAGATTACTTTCTTGAATAAGAAAGTAAATGAATTAAAAAATGCTTCATCTTCTAAGAACACTAGAATAAAAAACGCCTATGTAAAGAATGCCAATGTTCGTCATCATTCTCATGTTAGGCATTCCACATTTAAACTTCATGTTCAAAAGAAGAATGTTTCACTTAAGAATGGTCATGTCCATCATCCTTCTTATATCAAGTATTCTAACATTAAATCTTATGTCCATGTTAAAAATGAAAAGAAAAAGTTTCATGGACATTATTTTTGTTGTGGTACATATGGCCATGCAATCTATGATTGTGCATTTAAGAAGAATCCAAGTGTTGCTAAGACACTTTGGATACCTAGGCCAACTAACCATCAAGGACCCAAAGCCATTTGAGTACCAAAAGTCTCATGCTCTTTGATAGGGGGAGCTACCACACAAGGGTAAAGGAGATTGAAGAATTGAAGTTGACCAATGAGTTGAAGGAAGGATCCCTACATGATTGCAACTTCAAAATCTTCATCTAGACTAGATGCCTATGGTAAAGTTGGCATCAAATACGTTGGTATCATCTTCTAATCAACATTGATCTACTTAAGTTGAAGTTTTGATACTATGTATAATTCGGTTGAGCTTTTCCCGCTCTTGATAAAATATATTTTTTTTAAATGATTTTGATTTTTGATTTTTCGGTCTCTTCAGAGACCTATGTGGCCTGTAATGGGCCTAAGCGACCTTGCGGTTCTAAATCGTAGGCTAATTATGGCCTTTCAGTTTTCAACCAATATGAAGGGTTGGAGATCATATTTTTCATATTTATTATTTTTTATGATCTCTTAAAATTCATTTTAGTATCACTTGACTTTATTTTCAAAAGGATTTCAAACTATTTAGCAAAGTGGACTTTGAAAATGATACTTGATTCTTCTCTTTGCTATTTGGTTTGGGTTGCTTGCTAGTGGCTTTAGTTTCATTAAATCTACTAATGAAGTCTACTTGCAAGTTGAAAATGATAATGGAAGGCTATGCTATCACGAAGAGAATTGAAAAGTAATGACAAGTTTGGAAAAATTCTATTGAAAGAGGTATGAGTTTGATTTTACAAAAATCTTAGTATAATACTTGAATACTTGTGCTATAATGATGTCTCTATACTCATGATTGATTTTGCACGATAAATGTTTGAATTTTCATGAGTAGGAAAAATCATGATAACTAGGCAATTTCATGATATTAATATTGAATGAATTTGGACTAGTTTGAAATTTCTATTAGATACCTCATTTTGAGTAAACACCAAATGAACATATTTAGATACACACATGATATGATTCTAGGTGTTTAATCTTAAAAATTCATATGTAGATGAAAAATATGATAACTAGATCACATTAGAGGACTTAAGCTTGAGAAGTTTGACCTAAGTCAACAAATCAACTTGGACACTTCATTTTAAGTCCAAACTTCATAAACATATTTATGAATATGTATGACATATTTCCATGCACTTAGAATGAAAGATTCATATGGATATGAATAAAATGACATAGAGGTCACTTCATGATAACCTCTTTTGAACCAAGTTGACCCAATTCAACAAATTGACTTAGAGGTCTCATTTTCCATCCATATTTGAGGAACATGTTTAGATTTACTTATTTTAGGTGTCCATATGTTTAAATTTGAAAAACCATGAGTAAATGATAAGATTGACATTAGCAAGTTTCATGATAACTAGTTTAGTTTTGAATGAAATCATGCTAGGTTGATATCTTGACTTAAGAATATAATTTCCATTCCAAACTTGATACACACTCTTTACATGACCATTATGTGGTGTCATAAACATTTGAATGAAAACTGAATATGCTTTGAAAAATAACTGAAAAATGCGAAAATGCCATAGAAATTTCAATTTTAAAATAGTTTACTCAATGGATTTTAAAAAAATGAAAAAAACTGATTTTGAGATAATTCTTGAAGCTTCACTTTCATTGAAAAATCTAGATTGTTGTGTAAAAAATTCAAAAATTTTCATCAAGAATCTGATTTATAATGGAATTTTGAAGTTGAATTTCGAAAACACAAAGTATCACTTACTTGAAATACTCATTTTTCCGATACTTTGATTTTTCTTCAAAAACTTCATATCAAAACTTCATATCAAAACTTCATATGAAAACTCATGTATACCATATGAAAAGTTTAAAGTATCACTTTCATATGAAATTTTAGCATTTTAAGTTATTTCTAAAAAAATATAGAAAAATCCTTTTTAGATGATTCTTGAAACTGCACCTTCACTGAAAAATCTAGTTTCTTCGATTAAAATTTCAAATTTTTTTATCAAGGATCGGATTCATAGTGGAAATTTGAAGTTAGATTTCAAAAATACAAAAGTATCACCCTCTTGAAATATAAATATTTCCGATACTTTGATTTTTTTGTCAAAAAACTTTAAATTAAACTTTGAGCATACAATTTTGATTTTATTTCTAATATCATTCACACCATTGCTTAAGTAAAATCATTTCTAGGAATGATTTTGATATCTTGAATGATAGCTAGAAATATCTATTTTTACATTGAAATCAATATAAGATGAAAAATAAACTTAGACAATTCATTTTGAGCTCAAACTTGACACACATCTTAAATGACCATTCAACGACATCTGAAAAGTTTGAATCAAAATTGACAACTTTTGAAAAAGTACTTGAAATTTATGAAAATGCCCTTGGACTTTCAAGAATTTTATGAATTTATAGGAAACTGATTTTTGATTGATTCTTGAACCTGGAGATTCCTTGAAAAATCTAGTTTGACCAGTTAAAGTTTCAAAAAAATTCGTCAAAAATATGATTTTGTATGGATTTAAAAATTTGACTTTTGAAAACTTAAAATATACTTTGACCTATATCAAAAAGGTGACTTAGAAACCTCATATTCAGTGCAAACTTGACTCGTATACTTAGATTCACTCATGTTAGATATCCAAGTGCTTCAGTTAGATAAAACATGAGTAGATAGCAAAATTTGATACTTAGTCATTTTCATGCCTACTTTGAATGAAATCGTGCTAAGTTCATATTTTGATCAAATGACATTAGTTTCACCTCAAACTTGATATCCATGCTTTAAATGATCATATCTTGGTATTTTGAAAGTTTGAATGAAATCTAAAAATGTCTTGAAAAAGATATAATGTTCACGAAAATATCAATACTTAAGCCTATACATGATTTCTAGACTTGGAATGTATTTATCATCCAATGCTATCATGTATGATTTAGTCTCATATTAGATATTTGATTTTTTATCCCTTTAGTTGAGATTTTTAGGTTTCATGAAAAATAGCTTTAGAGTCTCAACTTTGACTATAGGTTGACTAGATTGTTAGGTCTTGAAATTGGGTGGTTGTCTTTGTGCTTGAGGCTTAATTCCACCGGTGTAAACTTAGTTTACTAGGATTAATTCTTGTTGTCCTTAGAATTGAGGTAAGTGAGTGCTCTCGGTAGGAAGACGAAGACTTCCGGGTGTGGAAGTGCCTTCGGTGTGAGAGCGGAAAATCTCCAGTGAAAACGTCCTCGTTGTAAAGGAAACAAGATAATCTAGTAAAGTTTGTTTGGAAATCCTAAACGGGGTGCTTAGGTAGTGGAGTAGGCATTGGGGTCGAACCACTATAAATCATCGTGTTTGCATTGCTTCTACTTGTGTTTGCTTAATTAGCATATTTACTTTGCTTCCACTTGTTATTCAATTTGTTAATTGCCTAAGTAATCAACTAAACGATTAAAACCGAAATTAGGCGAAAAGATTAGTAAACACACTATTCACCCCCCTCTAGTGTGGCCATTTCATCCAACAAGTAGGTTTATCTTAGATTCTTTAACTTGTGAAGTCCCTTCATGTGTAGTCTCTAAGACTTTCCAAAGTTCATATGCAGACTTACACGTAGAAATTCTATTAAACTTATTAATTGATAGGCCACAATAGAGTGCATTGATGATCTTTGCATTTGCATTAAAGAGTTTAATTTCTTCTTGATCCCACTCATCCATATCCGTAGTTGGTTGCTTATACTCTACTTGAATCATTCTCCATACATCCATGCCTAGTGATTGTAGGAAGTCATTCATGCATATCTTCCAATAGGCATTGTTATTTCCATCGAACAACGATGGAGTATGAGTAGAGGACCTTTGAGCTAGTTGGATTTCACTAGTCATTGTAAATTATAGGGTAGATGGTTAAACCTAATCCTACGACCTTACTCTGATACCAATTATTGAGTGAATACTCACACTAGAATGGGGGTTGAATAGTGTTGGATGACTTTTTACTTATACTTCAATTTCTTTTAAGTGAATTCTAACTTCAACCGAAAGTAAGTGCAACTAAATGATGTTCATTAGCGTGTATGAAACACAATTATAAGTAATCACACAAGGAAATACAAACTCAAGAGATTATAGTGGTTCGGCGAATCGCCTACTCCACTACCTTGGCTCCACACCAAGGATTTCTAACCAAATCCTTTAGAGACCTTGTGTTTTCCTTTGAATACAATCGAGGACTCGGTTCTCAACTCTTTGAGAACTCCTCAAAACTATTCACCTAGGCAAAATACAATTCTACAAAGTAAACCGTAAGTGTTTACACTAGCACACATAGCAAGCTAATTAATGAAGAACAAGTTCAAGTAACTAGTAAAATTATAATGAAAAGAGCTAAAGAGTAAACCACAACTAAGAGCTCTTTTCCAAGCCTTCAATGCCTCCAACTCCACAAGATGTTGAGGTTGAATAGTAGCCGAAGTCGAGCGAAGATGAGCGCTTGAGAGAAATCGTCGATCGAAGAGGCAAGCGCGAGCAAATCAAGCTTTGAAGGCACAAATCTCACTTTGGAAGCTTATATCAATGGTTAAGAAGAGTTAATGAAGGTTGGTGAGGGGTATTTATAACCCCTCACACGGAACGATGCTTCAACGGGCATTTTTCAGACCGTTGGACACCGACCGATCGCTTGCCGGTTGATCGTCGGTCGATCGACCGATTGGCCGCCCAGCGACCGTTGGCGTTTTGCCCTTCTACGGCCATGTTTGGTCGATCGAATGGTCAACCGACTTGATCGCGAATAATTCCTCTGTTGTCTGGTCGACCGAATTAGCCACTGCCAGTTTTTGGCCTTGTTCGATCGATCGACCGATCGATCGAAGTGACTACTGCCGTTTTTCTACCTTGTTCGATCGATCGAACCTAGGCTGAGGCTGATTTTTTTATTTGTTTTGTTACATGCTTTTTCATGGGTTTTGTTACCAAGTTTTGACTTGGATAACTTTGCAAATAGATTTGGGATGAGATCCTAGAGATATATTACATAGAATCTACTTAATCTACATCTCAGCCTTTTTTAACGATTTACGCGATTCTTCGAGCGAAGTTCGCGTGCTTATCGCAACCTCAATCTGAACTCAAAACTTCACACATATATTAAATATATCTTTGTTATCATCAAAATAGAGATCGAAGCCTAGGGGGAACCCTTGGGCCAACATATCTCACTGCCCTTCTTGAACTCCTATAAGAAGATGAAGTAGGCGGCACACCCAAGTAGAAGACACCTTCAATTCGGCTTCACCAAAAGCCCGAGAAAGGAGGAGGAAAATGGTCGGCCACCAATGGAGAGGAAGAAGAACTAATTCACCAACCCCCGCCAATGGAGTGCTTGGCCATTATTTATAGAGAGGGGGGGTTACAAGGTAGACCCCGCCCCCCTAAAAACTATTTCTCCGGAATTCAAAATTTCAGAGTTTGCCTTCAAATATAATTCATATTTTAATGTCTTCATAATTAATTCAAAATTAATAAAATTTAATAAAATATAAACTTTAATTTATCTCCATAAATTAAGAACCTATGAATAAGAATGATAATTTTCTAAACAAACCAATTTCCTAAAAGGTAGGAAAGTGGTTTTCTAAATAACTCAATTTCTTATTTATTAATATAATTATGATTTATCCCCATAAATCATATATCTATTAATTTTATGATTTATCTCCATAAATTATATTCTTATTAATTAGAATTTATCCAAATAATTTATCTCCATAAATTAGGGTTACCGAGGAACTCCTTCATCGTGCATTCGTTCCTATAGGAAATAACTTTCCTATCGTGTCCGTAAACGAGATCCGTGATTGAGTTGCAGCATGTCCATGCTAGTAGACATATAGGGCCGCATTCGAACTTTATCTCATAAGGTCCGCTACGAGGTTAGTCTATTGTGTGTGACCCATTGGGCCCCGCACTAAGCCAATAGTGAGTTGTGCATAACGAAAAGTCGAATCCGATGGAGCGACTTCTATACGAATCTTACGAGCCTCCACTATACCCCTTTAGTGTGGTCATGAGGGACTCCACTCACAAGTCAAGATTGACGTCTAGCAACGTGTCATGACTACCCGGATAGTGTGAGGTTCAATCTACAAGGATCGAACATCATTCGGTTATTAGTTACCGTGCAACTAAATCTCTTGGTTACAATGTCCCAAAGTCAGCTAGGATACAGAAAAAATGTCAAACCCTAATACCGATTCATATGTATTCCACCCGCCAAGATGTCGTCTCAATAATAAACTGTCAGAAACATCTTCCTGACTTTCATGTCTACTCTGGCCAGAGATTCCCGAGTCAACACTTGTAGGGACACATAGGACATTATCTCATCTTACTAGGAGTAATCGTTTCCATATTGGTTGCTCACCTACCTCCATTAATTTTTTTCCATGCCCAGTAATACCCGACACATGATGCTGAGGGCCACATAGGGATAGAACCAAAGCAATTGGTCATCACTCACAAGGTAACCATGACAACCTCAGGTCCAAGGATTGCTTGTACCTACTATCACTTGAGGAACATTCTATTGACACTCATGTAAGGATTCCATTCTGTGGTCCTCGTGTAGGTCCTTTCAGTGAACTCATTCACTAATGAACACTTGCACTTGTACATTAATGACGGCTCATAAGTAACTGTGAGATCAGCTACCCCCTAATAATCACAATCTTTATAAATAAAAATGCAGCATATGATGAAAAATTGTCTCATTAAGTTTATTATCCTTGAATAATTTCCAAATATATTAATATATAATTGACTCAAAGACATTATTCCTTTCATAATTTCATTTAGGGATATGATATTGGATTGTCATATTATCCTCAACCTGGTATATATGATTAGGATGCATGTGTGCTAGCTTGCGATAAAATACTAATCACAAGCAATTATGGGAGAAGCTGCCAAATATATATTCTAATAAATTATTCAAAGAGCTTAAACATACAAACAAGAATGATATATTATTTATTTCCAATACAAGTCAGATTGAGGTGTAAATGATAATCAATGAGTGCAAGTTTTGCTTGACACTATGGATTGAGTCAGAAGGGAGATTGTTAAATGATGTCACCCTCCCATCCAACCACAACCACATTGAACAAATACCCTATTGGTAAGGGTTAATTACATATACATCATTACATGTTTCAATTAAAGTCAAACTTTTCACCTAAAATATAAGAAACACTTTCCCCCATTTGTTGGCCTAATATTTTTAAACGTGATCTTAATCTCAATTTTGATGATAACAAACTCAGAACTAACATTTCAATGAGAAACAACTTCAGATTCCAAGTCAGATAGCATGCAACGTCCGCGATCAGTAGATCGACGTTATGGATTGGTCGACCCAGGTCAATAGAGATACGATAGACTTGGTGATTTTTGAGTATGTGCAGTGAAATTGAATCGTGTTCGATTTTAATTTATTTTTTTGGAATAAAAATAAATTTTATATAATTAATTTGGAACAAAAATGAATGAAAAATAGATTATTATTTTTTCAAATCTCTTAATTTTTAAAATTAATTATAAAGCTAGTTTTTTAAAATGTTAACAAACCTTTCAACATATATTTTAAATTATATTGTTTATGAAATAATTAAATATAGTATAAAAATTATATAAATATTAGTATTAAAAATGGTTGGAGTGATTTTTTTAAAAAAATAAATGAATCAATTAATTTTTTCACAAAAAAATTATAATATATAATCTAAAATCAGAACTAATTGGGCTTAATCAATTTCCCAAATTCATAATAATAACGGATGGAATTTCCAATACATAATAAAAAAATCAAAATTCTTAGATTCATAGTATATTTTTAAAATATTCAAAATGTCCTCGAAATTATTATTTTACTCTATTTTTATGTATGATTTTTTCATTAATCACTTAAAGGATGTGTTTAGTACCATAAAAACTAGATCAAAATGTGTCAAGGTACACGGCAAAAATTGACCAAGATATTAAACAATTTATACATTTTTTTAAAGTGGAAAACTCATACAATAGAATGAGCACTCGAGACAAACTGACAAAATCATTGGAATAATACCATCGCTTTTATCGTATTTTTTTCTCATTGTTTCAACTCATGTAAGTGACAAGTGATCTTCAGATTTCTTATCTAATGTTGTGCAAAACAAACAAAGAATAATTTCGGATCCTATATTTGTTTATACTGGCTTATCTTGTTCTATCCTATTGTGTTCTCTCTAGTACACGTAACTTTTTGAGAAAGCCTTAAGGACTTAAAATAAAATATTTTTTTTATCATGTATCACACAAATTTATATAGATAGTCTTTATAAGAATTTTAATATTTTATACATAGTTAAATACATTTTTAGTGACTAAAATTATTATTCTTTTAGTAAAGTTTTTAAATTTTATTTTGGGTAATTCATATAGTATATTTTAGTGGCTAATTTTTTTATTAGTAAAAATTATTATTTCCTTGGCTTTTTAGTCAATAGTCTTTGAGTGCCTAATTGTATTATTATTTTCTTAATTTTTTTAGTCACTTGACTAAGAGAAAATACTAATTTTAGCCAATAAATAAACGCTAATGGTATTGCTAAAAATAAACTCATGCTATTGAAAAAGAACATAACTTAGACCGTTAAAGATTTTTACAAAAGTCATTAAGTAACTAAAAAAATTAAAAAATAATAGTTTGTGCTATTAAAAAATGTTTAGCTACAAAAAGAATGCTATAGGGATAGCCAATAGTTAATTCATGCTAAACTTAATAAAAAAAATATATGTAATTGAAGACTTTTACCAAAGTAGTTAAATGACAAAAAAATAAAAAAAAATGATTTAAGCTATCAAGAAAGTGTAGCTTAAGAAAGTGTTTAATTACTTATAAGATACTGCAATATTATTTTAAATAGTAAAATGAAAAAATTATTTAGAAATAAATAATATGAATAGATAAGAAATGAGAATAGATAAAGAATGTAACAGATAAAGAATAATATTATCTTATTTGATTGACATTAGGAATATATAACAAATAATATTATTTTATTTACTTAGTATAAGAAATAGACGAAGAATCGAAAGACAAATTATTATAATATCCTTCTAAAATTATAATAAATTGCATGTAATTTATTCTAATTAATAACAATATAATAAAAATATCCATTGATGTAAAATAATTGATTAATTTAAAATATTAATTTATTAGTTTATTGATTTTAAAAATAAATTTAAAATAATAAAAAATATTTTAAAATATACAATATTTATAAAATAATATTTAAAAATAAAATAATAATTATTTAGTTGAGATATGTAATTATTAAAATTAATTTAATAACTTAATTATTATATTCTTATGTAATATATAGAAAATAATAATAAAATCCATGGGAAAAAATATTTCTTGGGGTGATGCAAGGAATAATATTTTTTATTCACGAGAAATAGTATCTTTAGGTTGAGGTAAGGAATAATATTTATTATTCATGAGGAATAATATTTCTTATTTATTTTTTATGTTCTACATATTTTTTGTCAATAAGTTGCAACCAAATAAGAGAATAAAAAAATTATAAGGAATAATATTTTATTCTCCATCTATTCCATCTAAAAATTATACGCTTAATTATATGTTTGGTCCCTCATTTTTAAAAAGATTACATTTAGTCACTCAAAAATTATTTTTATTTTCGTTTGGTCTATCCGTTAATTTTTGCTGTTAAGTGCCAATATGACAATGTTAACATAAATTAAAGAGGGACTAAACGAGAAAAATGAGATAATTTAAGGGACTAAATATAAAAAATATATATTCTAATAATCTAAAATATAATTATATATTATTATATTTTAGGTTATTAAAATAATTTTTTTTCCGTAATCCCTTAAAATATTTTATTTCTTTCGTTTGATCTTCTTTAATTCATGTCAGTATTGTCATGTTGACACTTAACAATAAAAAATAACAAATAATTTTTAAAAAAAAATGATGGAGCAAACGAAAAAAATACATTATTTTAAGGATTAAAAATATAATTAAGCTAAAATTATATTATAGATCTGAATTTTTTTTGAGTTCTTGTCATGGACGTAGAAATTTTCTAGATTTTTATTTGAGAAATTGATAGTTGGATTTTTTTGTTGAAGAATAAATTCTAATGAGAGAAATTTAACACTAGTTTGATTCTTGATTCCAACATCCATCTGTGTCAACTGTTGTTGGTTACAGTTGGGTTCCTTTTCCAACAAAGCCTTGCACTATTCCTGTATGTTCTCTATTTTTTCCTCACTCACAAGAGTCTTTCTTTTGTCCTCCCTCAGATAAAACCTGTCCCTTTGTGGCCTCTTCCACGCCACAATTTCGCTATCAATATCATATATACTTTAACGACTCCTTGGAGCGCAAGTTGTTGTTGTTGTTGTTTCCTTTTGTTCTCCTCATCCTTTGCTTCGTCCAATCCGGAGTCCCACTCGGTTGAAAACCGCCACAGAGTCGAAGGCGGCAGCCTCCTCTTCGGATCCGTACCTCTTGCCGAGCAGCAGCGCGGCTGTGCTCTCCTATCCTATTGTTTCTTTGCGCGGTCTTCTTATTCCATTGCTCGCCCGGTTTTGGGGATGTCGAGGGAATACCTCGGTTTCGGTGCCAACCCATAACCGTCCTAAGTTCTCTGCTCCGACGAAGATTCGATCTTGATCAAGGAACTACGTCATCTTGGCGGCCACCAGCGCCGCCTTTCTCATCTGGTTTGTTATTGGGCAAAGTACTTCGGGCTATTGTGCCTGGATACAGTCGACCTCGATCGTCCGGGGTTCCTGAAAGATAGTAGCGACCTTAAACAAGAAACAGGGAGGTCTTAATGGGGAAGAATCTAAGGATCAAGACGGCAACGAGCAACAGGCAACCGCTGCTGGACCACGAGGTATCTTCTACTTCCTTTGATGGGATCCGGGCACCTACTTTTAGTTTGTCCCGTCTCTTTGGAGCTTATGCAATATGAGGCCTCCAGTGTTCCTTTTTTTTCTTTGTTCTTAGCCTCACGATGTCGTTTTGGTGTAGAATATCCAGCTCTCGTATTCATTTTCATTCATTTTGGACTAAAAATGATTCTTCTGTATCAATGCCTTTTGCTTTGGTGCTATGTATATACACTTTTGTTCATATATATAAGCTTTACAGCGTGAGTTGTTTGGTCAGATATGTAAATTCTTTTCAAATGACCTAACTTAGATCAGCTATTTCTTAAGTTAAAAGCTTGTCTATAATGGTTGTCACATAATGTATGTCGACATTGCCCAATCAGATTTTTTCTAAAGCTTTCAATTCTGAACTAAAGAAGTTCAAAAGAAGTTGCTGATTCTTGAACCTGTGTGTGCTCAACAAGTGGGGATGGGCAAGTAGTTTCAGTGAAATGAGTTGAACATGTGAATGGTTTATTCCAATAAGAGATGGATGCTTGCAATTCTTTTGAAGCTTGTCATTTGTTTGTAAATCAATTGCAATCTATTTGTACTTATTTTTCTGCATCCTAAGACTCCTGAGCTATTACTGGTCCATCTAATAGTGTCATTTTGGAAACATCATCTTCACATTATAGCTGTTCTCCCTGATTTGATTAGAAATTTTTAGCTGATGCTATTAAACTTTAGGATTCGAGTCGTGCTTTGTCAGATCTTGAACATGGTGATGCAATTCAGGTAAATAGATCTCTATTACTTTTTTTCATTTACCATCTTCTATGTTTTTCATGAATGATACTGACACTACTATTCTGTGCACGTCAGCCAGTCAATGTCACTTTCTGTAGGATTTTACGGTTGGTAAGCAATGAGTCCATTTCATGGTCATTTGTAATTGCAAAAAGATGCTACAATTTATTGACTTCATGATCACTTGTAGGCAAAACCTGATGCAGGGAAGCTTGTTCTTGCCACAATAGCATTACTGATAGCATCTACAACAAGTATTCTAATTGTATGTACTTGTTTACCCTTTTCTTTAAAGTGATACTTCTTTGACTATTTTCCATGTATATCTGAACTTCTTGAACAAATATAAGTCAAAATGACATAATAAATTGCATAGGGCAAAGTGTAAATTAGAATAGCAAGGTATTTTGACAGGTTTAAACATCATTGGACTGCCTTTTCCAACATGCTTAGGGCAAAAAGAAAAGGAAAATGATTAAGAAACAAGCAATATTGTTAGAAAGTCATTACAAATTCCTTTTAGTTAGATTTTACTTTATTCATATAAATATTTAGTGAAACAATTTAACACATTCATATGAATAATATTTTATTTGCACAATTTAACTTCGTTTTTTGTCTAAAGTGTGATTTCCTCAAAGATTTAAGTGTCACTCAACTAACATGCAAGCAAGGTTTAAAATACTGGTTTCGATACCGATACCGGTGCTTCACTGGTACCGAAAATGGTACCGAGAGAATTTATTATTATTTTATTTTGCTATGCTGCTGAAGCAGCAGCCTATGCTGCACAGCACGACACAACACTCATACCGGGCGGTATTGCCCGGTATGGGTTAGTGTACCGCCCTGTATGGGCGGTACTATTGAATACTGGGCGGTATGCTCGGTCTTTACCGGTACACTCGGTACCAACGAGTACCGGGTGTATTGGATACCATTTTTTAAATACCATTTTTTTAAAAATGGTATTTACCAGTACATTCGGTACGAATTTTGAAACCTTGCATGCAAGTAGTGTATGCTATTCTTAGTATGATGATATTCAAATGGCATGCACTTATATCTGAGGCCACTCACCTATAGGTAAAATGCAAGGTGGATGATGGCATGCTTACAACATCTAAATCTTTGGCACTAAGTTTGATTGGATGGTCACTTATCCCCAAAGCTTAAGCCATTAAGGAAAAGTTTCAGTCACTTATCCCCAAAGCTTAAGCCATTAAGGAAAAGTTTCAATCTATATATTTTAAATTCTTGACACTTCCTCGTGGTGAAACTGGGCATAGTGGATTAGAATTGGCGTAGCCCAAATGTGAACTAACTTAATTGAGGGTATTTTCTTTTAATTAGTGACACTGGACACTTGGCAGGCACCAAGTAGTAAAGAAAAGGTAGAAACGAAAAGAGAAGCAAACATAAGAGGGAAAGGAAAGGAGGAAGATGGTAAAAGGCTCGTTTTATTCTCATATCTAGCCCCCAATTTATTATATCACCACTTTTACATAAAAGTTCCTCAAACTTTTAATATTAAAATATATGCCTTTGACCAATATCCTTTATCGTAGGACTTTGTAAAATCAAAAGTTCGAGCATATCAAATTGGGAACATGAATCAGCATTTATGTTAAATTTTATACCAAAAATATTTTATTGAAATAAGTTCATCCTTATTTTGATAAACTTTGTTTTCAAAAGACTTATGAGATACAGAATGTTTTTTTCTTAAGCCTTTTGTTACTTATACTGCAGCCGAAGTTTGGAGGACAAATAATAGACATTGTATCAAGAGAGGTCCAAGAACCCGACCAGAAAGCTGAAGCTTTAGATGCTGTTAAAAGTACCATACTGGAAATTGTGGCAATAGTTGTTGTAGGGTATGTCTGATTGGATCTTAAAATTTATTTCTTGTGCTTGCTGTGGTTATGTTGAAAAAGACAAAGTTCATTTGTCTTCCATATTAATTTTATTTTTTTTCCATTTTATTACTAATAGAAAATTTTCATGTCTAATTCCACCATGGATTTTCTAGAGTCTAGACTATGGATTTGTTGTGCTATTTTTTGCTCTTCTCTGCTCAAAGTGTTGTACCAAGGATGTAGTGTTGGACATGGTTTCAAATACTGCACCGTACCGCCCGGTACGGCCAGTATTTATCGGTTTTTTGAAAAACCAGTATACGAGATACCCGGTATTGGGCGATACCGGGTATCTCGGTAAATACCTACCGAGCGGTATTTATCAAATGTATTTGATGTCATACCAAGCGGTATTGCCCGGTATGACGTAACAACTCTTAAAAAGAGCCGTTGCTACAGTGGCATATAGCCGTTTGGGGCCGGATTTAAAATATTGTATTCATGTATTTGACATTTGAATCTTAAATTTAAGTATTTCTTGATCAATTTATTTGTTATTGGAGTTATTTTTAACAGCAAAAAAAAATTTGGCCGGTATGCTTTTTCGTACATACCGATACCGGTCACTGACCGAGATCGGTACCGGTACCGGTATTTTAAACCATGGTGTTGGGATTAATATAAATGCTTATAAAATTCTAACTTTGGTTTCACACTCTAGTTCAATATGCACTTGCTTGCGAGCATGGTTATTCAGTTCTGCTAGCGAAAGAGTAGTTGCTCGTCTTAGAAAGGACTTGTTTAGTCACCTCGTAAACCAGGTGGGTTTTTGCTTTCCTATCACATATGGTACTATGGTGGCATGGCTATCAAATGAATGGTTGATCCATGTTTTAAATCTGTCTTATTAGGAAATAGCATTCTATGATGTGACTCGAACTGGGGAGCTTCTTAGCAGATTATCCGAGGATACACAAATCATAAAAAATGCTGCAACAACAAATCTGTCAGAAGCTTTGCGTAATATTACTACCACATTTATTGGTCTTGGATTTATGTTTTCGACATCATGGAAACTAACATGTAAGTTTTGAATTTACTTGAGAATAATGAATTGTTTTATTTTCCTCGAAGCTTCACATCTTAACATTTTTTCATATCATTTTGTTCAAATTTTTCTCTTCAAAATTCTTCAAATTAATTGTTCAAAATTCCTATATCAGTATGTTAATGTAATGTTTGACTTTGTTGACTTCAATGTTGAAATAGTAATTAAGATTATGAGATAACTGCATGATGTAAAACTGTAAAAACAGAACCAGAAAACTAAACTATCAATGACCTTAAGTGATTTAAATGGCAAACATTGTTAATATATTGATAGCAAACATCTACACAGTGAGTTTTTCAAATGAACCACAAATTTTTCAAATGCTTGTTGCTAGTTGCATGATCCAACCCCACAAATGATAAGTCCTGTGAAATTAGTGAACTAATATGATTTATCTTTCCTATTCATACTTCTAAAATTCTAAATCTAACTGTAGCTGGAAAGACTGCTACTTTTCATGAGAAGTATTGTTTAATTTGGTTATTTGTTGACAAGATATGTCACAATGAATTTATTGTATTGACTCTCTAGTATTCCCTTCTTACTTGTTAGAATAATGAACGTTGTGCTGTTAAGTATAGAATTTTCTCTATAATTTTTATGTTTGTTCTTGCCTTCTTTTTTCTCCATTTTAATATGAAACCTTTACAGAACTATACCTTTTTTTCTTCTCAGTTTTTTTAGACCTGCAAGGAATTCTGTCTGCATAGTTGTTTACATTTAGTTGTCACGAGGTGAATCTTGCAGTTTTTTGCATGAATATAACATCTTAATGCTATCTTTCTGGATCAGTATTGGCTCTTGTAATTGTTCCGGCTATTTCTGTTGCTGTTCGAAAGTTTGGGCGTTATCTTCGTGATCTTTCCCATCAGACTCAAGCTGCAGCAGCTGTTGCAGCATCAATCGCAGAGGTTTGTTGGATTCAATTTTATATTATTTGTCTATGTAGATGTAGTAAAGTGGGTACCTCCATCTATCTTGTTTCTATCTGGATTCCTTTTTCAGAACTTATTCTTGCATGTAAATATTTCTCTTTGATTGTAGGAGTCCTGAACCTTTTGTAGTTCTTGTAGTACTAAGCCAATATATATCAGGTGATTCATTTCTAAATCTCCAAAAAATTAAGAATCTTTGAGGATGTATAATAGCCAAGGACGATCATAAACAAGGTTTTAAATACTGGTACCACTATTAGCTGCACCATACTGTGCTTAAGCACCCATATTGGGCGGTACGAGGTATGGTATCGCCCGGTATTTACCGGTACACCCTGTACTAGTATCGGGTGTACTGAATATCGATTTCCTAAAAAAGCTGGTATGTACCGCCCCATACCGGAGGTACGGTATGAATTTTTGAACCTTGATTATAAATCAATGCAAGAGTCTACACACAAGGCTTATTAAAGATAGAGTACAAATGGGTGGAAGTATATCCATAGGCTTATTAAAGCTAGGGAGTGAAGAATGGTATTTAGGTAAAATTTGATGTATAAAGGATTAAGATAAGTGGATGGATGCCTGTTAATGATGTATAGATTATGAAAAGAGAACAAAATACTGAAATTTCTAACTAACAACATATATACACATTTCAGTTTATAGGATAGGAAATAGTGATAGTATACATAAAACTGTTAACCTTGATCATAAATCAATGCAAGAGTCTACAGACAAGGCTTATTAAAGATAGAGTATAAATGGGTGGAAGTATATCCATAGGCTTATTAAAGCTAGGGAGTGAAGAATGGTATTTAGGTAAAATTTGATGTATAAAGGATTAAGATAAGTGGATAGATGCCTGTTAATGATGTATAGATTATGAAAAGAGAACAAAATACTGAAATTTCTAACTAACATATATACACATTTCAGTTTTTAGGATAGGAAATAGTGATAGTACCCATAAAACTGTTGAAAAATTTACAGTGCATAAGGTGTAGGAAGTCATGGTGTAGTAATCCATATAGCCGACCCCATCTAGTATGAGATTAAGGCTTAGTTGTTGTTGTTGAGGTGTAGGAAGTCTTGAAAAGAATTAAAGCAGTGTAATGACTTTTTTATTATATTCTTTTTGAGGCATGAAGGAATTTAGGAGAGAAATCTTCTTTGTAAGATTAAGGGTGATAATATAAGAACTAATTTAATGTGACTTACATCTTGGTAGAAGCATATATGAACTTATTTGAAAGAAAAGAATGTTCCCTCTATCTTGCTTTTATTTGTGAAAGCGGATGTGTAATTAGATATTTTGGGGTCTTGTTGAATTCTTTCATATGTGACATTGTGGAGTTTACGCCAATTTTGTTCACAGTATCATTTCATTAATTATATATTGTCTTAGAGAAAAAAAACTATAATCTAAATGTGAAATTTCCAATCCAGGAATCTTTTGGAGCTATTCGCACCGTGAGATCCTTCGCTCAAGAAGATTATGAAATATCACGCTACTCTGTAAAAGTAGATGAAACTTTGAAGCTTGGACTCAAGCAAGCTGTAGGATCCTTTTCTTTACTTTATCTCTTAACAGTATGAAAGTGAAAAAAAATGTTAATTGATGAATTTTGCATACCTTCACAGAAAGTTGTTGGTCTCTTTTCTGGAGGGCTGAATGCAGCATCCACATTATCTGTCGTGATTGTAGTGATATATGGAGCTAACTTAACTATTAATGGCTTTATGACTCCTGGTGCACTTACATCTTTTATCCTTTATAGTCTAACAGGTACTTCTTCCAGGTCTTACTTTCTTTCGGTACTTTTTAACTTTTAGAAAATATGATGGATATCTGCTGCTTTTCATTCATGCAATATGTATCCTGCAAGCTGCAACTGTTATGGATTATTTACTTGACTGGTAAATATTGGTCAAGTATAAGCAAAATTTTGATCATTTAGGATCTGGTTAATCTATGATTCCCAGTTACTCATATTCTCTATGTGTATTTAAGGGAACGAAGTAGCTTTCCATAAGTTAGGAAATTCCCTTGTACAATAAGATAAATTTGACAAATTTCCTATTAGATATTAGCCATTAGCCATCAAATAAATAATGAATTGGATGACTAGAAAACTTCGTTTGTGCTGAAGTATTACTTATTATCCATCATTGCCCATTTGCAGTTGGTTCATCAGTTTCAGCACTGTCAGGATTATATACAACAGCAATGAAAGCTACTGGTGCAAGCAAAAGAGTCTTTCAGCTTTTGGATCGTGTCTCTTCCATGCCAAAATCAGGGGACGCATGCCCTGTCAGGTTGGTTCTAGATAATGAAGACATTTCTGTTTTATATTGACCGTAGAAAGTATTCTCAAATGTGTCTTTTTGGGTAGTGAGCAAGATGGAGATGTTGAGCTAGAAGATGTCTGGTTTGCTTATCCTTCTCGCCCTGCTCATATGGTGCTTAAGGTATGATCTAATATATTTTAAACTGAACTTAAAGTCATGACTAATGTTTTTTTCCCAATACAATGGATTATAACTATACATTTCTTTTCAACTGTGAGAGGTAAAAAAAGTTCATTCATTTAACATTAACCTCTCAATAATATAGAGAGGAATAAAATAGATACAATATGAGTGAGGAACAAAGTAATAAACCTACTCTAACAAGACTATTCACTAAGGGTAAAATAGGAAATATGAACAATTCTAACATCAACCATTTACATGTTCATCAAAAAAACTTTCTACTTTTCTCCTCTTTATCTGGTGAATTTTGTTAACTGTGTTTTTCCACCAAGAAGTATTACATTGTATACTCTTCCCTTCTATTATTGGATCACTAATTTTGTTACTTTTAAGAGTGGATATAAAACCATGTTGCAGGTCATAACTATACAAAAAGCATATGGTGGTGGCTTTAATTAGTATAAACTATAGTAGAAGTTAAGGAATTTTCTTTGTACTTGTGTTCAAAAATTACATGAGAATATTAATATATTCTAATCAGTGTATGAGTATATGACACTTGCATAGATGCTCCTGCAATAATTTTAAATCTTACATCAGCATATGAAACTTAAAAGGGTAGTAGTAGTGTAGCACACAGATATTATATTCAGAAACTTTTTCCATGAATCAATTGGTAGACTAGTGAAACATTATGTTGCAATTTTCTTCCATAAATATGGTAATAGATCCTTACCCTAACAGAGATTTATAACCTATGCATGGACCACTGTACTCTATTCACAGAAGCCTTGTAAATTAGTTTTTTTTTTTCAATATGAAAGAAACTTATGTAGGGTATCTACCTAACTCTACTATTTAAACAAATAGGGTAAAAAGTTCAATTGATTTTTAATCTGATTGTTTTATGGTGCTCTGTTTTGGAACTCTAGTCAGTTGAGGAAATGAGAGTTAAGAAGTAAGGAGATCTGCATAAAGTGTCAGAACTTCATTAGACAATGGAGGATGGGCTAACCGTTAGGATTTTCTAACTTTGCAGGGTATTACGTTAAAATTGAGGCCTGGGTCAAAGACTGCGCTTGTTGGGCCAAGTGGTGGAGGAAAAGTAAATTCTGATAAGCATCCAGTTTATGTTTCGTTTTCTATTAGTTTTACCTTCTCATGTAGTTTTTTTCAGTCTTTATCTATTTTGTTGTGCAATATTGCTTCTGATGCACATTGTATTCCTAATACAGACAACAATAGCAAATTTAATTGAAAGGTTCTATGATCCTCTCAAGGGAAAGATCTTACTAAATGGCGTTCCATTAGTAGATATATCACATAAGTACCTTCACAGACAGGTAATCCTTGTCTAGCTTAATTGCTTATGTACATGAAGATGTATTTGATGTTAAATACATATGGTACAACATATTCCAAGCATGCATATATTTCTAGTAGGCAATAAAAGATATTCTTTCAATGATGTAATGTGATATATGAGCAGTTAATCTATCGCTATTCCCCACATGATTTCTGGTGAGACAAATATATGCATGGATTAATTGCATTTGTCTCATAGTTAATTCTTCCTGTGGAAGATAATTAGCTTATGTAATTACAGTAGTTTGGACTTGTAAATATTGTTAAGCATATGAAAGTATATACATTTGGGCCCCTTTTAACATCTTAAGCTTTTGGGATAAAGTGGTCAGTCAATCAAATTTAACATGATAGTTAGTCACACAATGTCAAAGGGATAAGAAAAGAACTAATTGTAATTATATGTGTAGCAAAAGAGGGGGTGAATTGTGTAACTGGTGAAACTTCAAACTTATTTTATGCTTTTTCAAATACTTGTGATACAATGCAAGAAATAAATCAAATAAACGAGAAATTCCCAAGTAGATAAGTGACAATGAAAACAAGATAATTTATAGTGATTGGACTTTTCAACCAACCCTAGCTTCACTACCTTGGATCCCACCAATACTTCAACCAATTCACTATTTTAGTCTTCCTCTCAAGAGTATTTACGCACTCAAGATACAAGGAACAACCCCCAAGAAGTGTCAAAGTTAACCTTTCTCAATTTGATATGCAACAAAGCGTAAACCTAAAAGAAAAAAATGAGACAAGATTAAGAACTTAGCTGTTTGTAGCAATCTCCACTAGTCATCCTTCCTAGAACACCATAATTTGATCTCCAATTGATGAACACAGATTAGGGAGACGTAGAATACTTAGGATCATTAAATGAGGCTTTAGAAAAATTTAGAAGGCAAGAGAATAATATTCAATAAGAACATAGAAATTTAGAATAACAGTCAGTAGCTGAATAGAGAGTTTGGTGGCCTATATATAGTGATCTGATGGTTAGGAAATAAAAGGATGTTATTAGGACATGAAGGGATGCTAATTTGAAGTGAAAAATGCAATTAAAATTAGCAAAATTGACTCCAATGATCAATGATCATACAAATGGTTGGCTACTTCAAAATTACTGCTAGTCTACCTAGAGACGTGAGAGGTCCTATGGTTGGATCCCATGATCAACCCATAAAAACATAAAAGCCTGATAGACTAAATTTCCAAAGATTTTTTATCAGTGAACTTAATTACAACATTGGGAATCTAAATTGACACTCTAATAAGAGATCTGCCTTGGTGTTTTACATGAAATATAATATAACAAATTACATGAATGCCAAATTTAATCTTGAGTACTTCAAATCTTGAGATCTTTATAAATTGAACTCTATTTATTGCAACCACTTTAATTAGCATCTTTATAATTGTACTAAGGTTAATATAATCCTTGCAAAACAACCTTAGCAAATAGACATTAGGAAGTTTGTTGTTATCAAAATTAAGATTGACCTATCGTGGCCAACATTATCTAGCTTATTAAGCTCTTAACATTATAACAGTTATATCAATTATGGGAAAGAAAACAATTAAGAATTCACCATTCATGATTGGAAGTATTAAATTGATATGGAATGGAGGATTATATCTCATGTATATTTATTTACCATTAGTTACAAATTGCAGGTCAGCATAGTTAGCCAAGAACCTGTTCTCTTCAATTGTTCTATTGAAGAAAATATTGCATATGGTTACGATGGGACAGCTACTAGCAGTGAAATAGAATATGCTGCTGTAAGTATATAGACATTCTTTCCCAAGTTATTATTGAAATTCTAAGTTGCTAATTGAAGAATTTTTTATACAATGGCAGAAAATGGCAAATGCACATGAGTTCATATCCAATTTCCCTGATAAATACAAGACAGTTGTTGGCGAACGTGGCATACGACTATCTGGAGGGCAGAAACAGAGAGTAGCCATTGCAAGAGCCTTATTGATGAACCCAAGAGTTCTTCTGTTGGATGAGGCAACAAGTGCTTTAGATGCCGAGAGTGAATATCTAGTGCAGGTATATCAAATGAACTCCTCTCTTCTGTTTTTCTCCAAGCTAACTCTTACAAAATATTTAATCCAAACTTGTTTTCATTAGACAAAAAAAAAATCTATTTCCTCCTGAGTCTTGGAGTAGGTCTGGGTGTCTTGGTGACACTGGAATTTAATTATTTCACTGCAGAATCTAACTTTAGGGACGGTAAATTCATACACGTTTTTACAAGTTTCTGGTGCATCAATTATTCTAAATGATGCAGGATGCGATGGATTCCCTTATGAAAGGGAGGACTGTTCTTGTGATAGCTCACAGGCTCTCCACAGTCAAGAGTGCAGACACAGTTGCTGTAATATCTGATGGTCAGATAGCTGAAAGAGGTAGTCATGATTATCTTCTCAGCAAAAATGGCATTTATACTGCACTGGTGAAGAGGC
The DNA here is from genome assembly GCA_034359265.1 of Canna indica. Taxonomy (NCBI): domain Eukaryota; kingdom Viridiplantae; phylum Streptophyta; class Magnoliopsida; order Zingiberales; family Cannaceae; genus Canna; species Canna indica. The sequence continues at coordinate 43,957,490 of CP136894.1, read as the reverse complement.
AATTGCAAGGAACCCAAGCTGACACAGGCGAAGATGTAGGTGCCCAGATGAATGGAGGAGGCCAGGACTAATTTTGCAGTCACCCCATATCACAGGCAACGCCATTATTGCATTGCTAAAGGTTCAATCTTGTCTATCTTTAAGAAATAAACATGTCAATAGATGAGAATTACTGCAACAGTGGTGATGGAAATTTGTCATCCTATCTTTCTAAACTTTAGATGCTTTTCAAAATTTTGCCTTGTATGAACTGCAAATTAACAATGCAATCTTTTCTCATTTTCCACACACCAGCTTGAAACAAGTGTGAATTAATCATCATTGAATTTGAATATGTGATACATTGGCTTGTTTCTTTTTTTCTTCCATTAGAGCAAAAAAAGAAGTTGGGCAAGAGGCATTTCCTAGAAGGGTTTGTTTGATTAGGTCATAAATTGCAAATGACTTGTGCAAATGGACCATTTTTATGAAAGAAAAAGTCTTGTTTATTACAAATGATTTTGCATATAATCAACCAAACATGTCGAAGAGTTATTGGGTGTTATTTTGGATTAGTACATGGCTTTTTCGTTCATTAAGGATATGCTTTTTTCCTAGGATAAAGAATGATAGGATAACTGAAATTTTAATTTTTTGTTTCTTTGATGCTTGAATAAAAAAAAAATAGAATTAAAATAATATAAAATTAATATTATATAGTAAAACTATTTTATAAAATTCTTCATATTTTATCTAATCCTATTGTTGTGAAACTAACAGACCAAATTGTTAATTTTTGTTCATACATACTTTAATTGTTAATTTTTATGATATGTCATGGTCTTATCAGTTAGGGTTAATTGACGAAGTTAGGGTTAATTGACGAATCTAGTCCAAACTAAGGTATTTTTTACAAATCTAATTTAAATTTTTATTTGTATCAATTACATCGTAAATTATCAAATTGATATTAATTCTAGTTCGATGTCAGATGCTTGTCAATTTTATCGTTAGGTGTTGACGTGACATCTAACTCAGCATATTAAAAATTATTTTTTTAATAATTCATTGTCAGTTAACGGATCATTAAAAAAATATTTATTTAAATATTAATTTTTAACTTACCGTTTATGCCACACGGGCTATGGGCGTCACACGTCGAGGTCGTGCTCAAAGACAAGGACTTGGTGAAGGACGACTTCGTCGGCATGGTCCGCTTGGATATCAACGAGATCCCAACTCGCGTGCCGCCGGACAGGCCGCTGGCACCGGAGTGGTACAGGCTCGAGGACAATAATAGGGAGAAGCTTAGCAAAGGCGAGCTGATGCTGGCCGTGTGGCACGGCACGCAAGCCGACGAGTCCTTCGCCTACGCCACACACTCCAACGTCATCCCCTCCGTCGACGCCCACACATTGAGCAACTATATCCGCGCTAAGGTCTACCACGCGCCGCGACTGTGGTACGTCCGTGTGAACATCATCGAGGCCCACGACGTGTTCCCCTCCGACAAGAGCAGAGTCCCCGACCTGTATTGCAAGGCAAGGATTGGAAACCATATGCTGAGGACAAAGCCGATCCAGTCCCGCATGGCGAACTTCTTGTGGAATGAAGAGTTCATGTTCGTGGCCGCCGAGCCCTTCGAGGACGACCTCATTCTCTCCGTGGAGGATCGCATCGCCCACAACAAGGACGAGGAGATCGGCCGCGTGCATATCCCTTTGACGAGCATCGACAAGCGCATTGACGACCGGATGATCCGCTCACGGTGGTGGAACTTGCGGAGGCCGGTGGTGGTGGACTTGGACCAGCTCAAGGAAGACAAGTTCTCGAGCAAGATCCATGCCTGCATCTGCCTTGACGGCGGCTACCACGTGCTCGACGAATCGACCCAATACAGCAATGACCTGCGGCCGACGGCAAAGCAACTCTGGAAGCAACCCATTGGCCTGCTCGAGCTCGGCATCCTCAACGCCAACGGCCTCCATTCAATGAAGACAAGGGTTTGCGGGGCACCTGCGATTCCTATTGCGTTGCCAAGTACGGCCACAAGTGGGTACGCCCGCACCCGCACCATCGTCGACGAGATGAACCCCAGGTTCAACGAACAATACACCTGGGACGTCTACGACCACACCACCGTCATCACCGTCGGCGTCTTCGACAATTGCCAGCTCGTGGAGAAGGGATCCAGTGGGGGAGACAAGGATGTCAAGATCGGCAAGGTGAGGATCCGCCTCTCTACGCCAACTCGTACCCCCTACTCGTCCTCCACAACTCCGGCGTCAAGAAGATGGGCGAGCTCCACCTCGCGATCCAGTTCTCCGTGACGTCGATAGTGAACACCATGTTCATCTACGTGAAGCCGCTGCTGCCGAAGATGCACTACGTGCGCCCGCTGCCTATAATCCAGCAGGAGCTGCTCCGCCACCAAGCAGTGCAGATTGTGGCGGCGCGGTTGAGCCGGATGGAGCCGCCTCTGCGGAGGGAGGTGGTGGAGTACTTGTTCGACGCCCACTCCCACTTGTGGAGCATGCGCCGGAGAAAGGCCAATTTCTCCCGGCTTATGACCGTCTTATCCAGCTTGCTGGCCGTCGGGAAATGGTTTGGCGAAGTCTGCGCGTGGAAGAACCCCGTCACCACCGTTTTGGTCCACATCCTCTTCATTATGCTCGTTTGCTTCCCCGAGCTGATACTTCCGACGGTGTTCGTCTACATGTTCCTCATCGGGGTCTGGAATTAACGGTTCCGGCCGCGGTATCCGTCGCACATGAACACGAAGATCTCGCATGTGGAGGCGATGCACCCCGACGAACTCGATGAGGAGTTCGACACTTATCCGACGTCGAGGAGCCCATAGATAGTGAGGATGAGGTACGACCGGCTGAGGAGCGTGGCCGAGGTTCTACTTGATGAGGCACCCGAGGTTCAAGCACAAGATGCCGTCGGTGCCGGTGAATTTCTTCCACCGATTGTCGGCGAGAACAGATAGCTTGCTGTGGAGAAGAAGGTTGGATTGGAAGGGATCGATGAAGTTGTAATTGTTGGCGCTCTCTATCTTAATAGCTACGTGGCATAAGTGGTAAATTAAAAATTAATATTAAAAAAAAATATTTTTAATGATCCACTGAGACAACACGATTATTAAAAAAATAATTTTTAATATACTGAATCAGATGCTACGTCAACACTTAATGATAAAATTAACGAATATCTGACGTCGAATTAGAATTGATATCAATTTGATAATTTAAAATATAATTGATATAAATAAAAATTTATACTAAATTTTTAAAAAGTGCTATAGTTTAGATTAAATTGGTTAATTAACTCTATAAATTATAGAGTAAATTGTACGAAGACCCCTTCACTTAACCCAATGAATTTTATGTCCGCTGCTCCGCTATGTGTTTGTAAATAGTTATTTTGACTTCAACTTGACACGTTAGCAATAAATCTGAACCAATTATAGAATCTCAATTTTGAATTGACTGGCTACTAAAATCAATATTAAATTTGCTGCCAACTCATTGTGATACGTTGTCATTTTTTTATCGTAGATTTTTTTACAAATAAAAGGAAATGAACCAATAGCGAATGGAAGAGTGAAGAGGAAAAAATAATAATAATTTAATTATTTACCAACAAGGGAAGGGATATTCTTTTTTTTCTTTCTTTTCATTATTTGTTAGGAATGAATGAAACTTATATGATATTATTATTTTTATTTGAAGTGAGAATATTCTTGAGAATAAAATGCCAAAGAATGTTTTTTCGTTCGATTTGCACGAAAATCGTATGAACAAAAAAGAGATTATTTTTATTTTTTCTTCGTAATTAGTAAAAAAAGGACATTTTTTTTTTCATACGATGGACTTACATATTAAAGATGAGGAAGACACACGCAGTGGTCTTGATTGGAATATGACTTATTACAAAATTGTCACTAATATTTTAAATGAAAATAAATTTATGAGCCGGTTTGATATGATCCATTTGGATAAGTTCTTATTTTAAAAATGACCTCTACTATAGATTTAACAAAAAATGATTAAGAAAATTATTTTTTGAACAACATAGTTCCTATATATTAAATAGTTAAGTCAACATCTCGCTCACTTCACAATATTTCGCCCATGGTTATGACATCTCGTCTATTCTTACAATAATTTGCTCACTTTCACAACATCTCATTTGTGGTTATAACATTACATTCATTCTCAAAACAATCCGTCCACTCTCGCAATATCCCATCCGTGGTTATCACATCTTGCCCGTGGTTATAACATCTCGTCCATTCTCAGAATAACCTGCTCACTCTCACAACATCTCGTCTATGATTATAACATCCCGCTCATGGTCATAACATCTCATTCATTATCAAAATAACCCTCTCACTCGCACAATATTCTATCTGTGGTTATAACATTTCGTCTGTAGTTATAACATTTTTTTCAATCCCACATTTTTTCATCCGTGATTATAACATCTCGTCTATGGTTATAATATTTCGTCCACTCCCACAACATCTCGTCTGTGATTATAATATTTTGTTCACCCTCATAATATCTCGTATGCGGTTATAACATTCTGTCTACTCTCACAACATCTCGTCCACAATATTTTATCCCCTTTATAACATCTAGCACACTCTCATAATAAGCCATCGCATCTAGAACATCCCGCCCCTCTATAACATCTCATCCATAATATCTTGCCCAGATCTAACATTCTAATATCCCACAAGCATAACTCAACATCATTCTAAGATGTAGAACATAAACTGAAGCTAAAGGAAGGATTGAATCTCTCGCTTGGGAAATGAACCCTCGCTTCATGAAACAACGACACACACAACAAAAAAAGGGCAAAAGACATCGACAAATTGAAATCTAGCAACAATATTAGGTCAGCCATGAGCGATGAAATCCAACAATTCTTGGAACACAAGTTGAGGAGAAAGCAACTTCAGAATTGGAATGCAGGTTGAGGAGATTAATGTGGATTCAGAATGTAATACCCGTGAAAATTAATGATATTGTATATTGGTTTCAGCGGGGTGAGCGTGACGTGCTTGACGTGCGCGGAATTGGTCGCGAATGGATGCGATTTAAGGTGAGACATTTGCTCAATTTAAATTACCTAATTATAGTGATAATTATTGTGTTAGGTTCGAGTTGGGTTCAAGCCGAGTCCGAGGGTGCAATCGGGGCTCAAATTGAACTCGTTTTGAGCGAGTTAGGTCGACTTAAGTGAGGAGGGGCAAAAGGATAATTTGCCCTTTTAAAAAAATAATATAAGTCACAACAGGGACTGTACAGCTCCAAGGAGGAGCCGCACACATACCTAGGTGGCAAGAGGGAGAGGGTGAACTCGATGGGGATTTTGGTCGGGAAATCGGAGCTTCGTCGGAATTGGTTCATCGCAAGGCTTCAACGCCGCCTTCTCTTCCCTTGAATCCGATTTTAGGTGAGTGGTTCTTCCCTAAAGAATCCCTAGAATTGATATTCAGGGCTGCCAATCCTTGTTGAGGGATTTGGAAGTGAGTTCGTCATGTTTTCTTGCGAGAAGATCATCTTTCATGCTTGTTTATCGTCTCATGTTGTTTGTAGGGCACCTCCTTGAGGTTTGGAGAGGGCGGCAGCCATAGGGCATGCCCACAAACCTTAGGGAGGGCCGGTCCTATGGTAGGGGACTTGATAATGATGCTTAAGAATTATGGCTTAATTATCTACTATTTAATTCCGAAATTCCATGATTTAAAGCATGTTAGAATTCAATTTTTGGTTGTGGCTTAGGGTGGCTGGGTAACCCTAAAAGTGTAGGGCACCCTTAAGGGATAATTAGATGAGTTTTCCCTTGATTAAATATTGTCATTATGCTGTGCTCAAAGTGAAAGAAATAGTGCCCTTGAGCCAATCACATGTTGATGTGTAAAAAACTATTTATAGTTAATGAATAATATGAGACATCTTTTCATCATATGCTGCTAGGGCTGAGCAAAATTCGATTCGACCCGCAAAACCCGACCCAAAAATCCAATTCGAGTCGATTTATTTGGGTATTAATGGGTCGGGTCGGGTTTTATTTTTGAAAAATTCATATACATTTTTGGGTCGGGTCGAATTCGGGTGAAAACCTTGTTTAACCCGACCCGACCGATTTAAGTTAAATCCACTTCATACCCGCCCGCCCGACCCTGCCCCCTAAGTGCTCGACTTCTCTCTGCGAGCGAGACTATGACTCTGCCCTAACCCCGACTCTCTAACACGATCGGCCGATCGCCGCCTGCATCCTCCTCTCCGAACTCCGGCGACATCGAACCTCGCGTCCTCCTCAGTCCTTGCGTTCGCGTCTAGCAACATCGAAGCTCGCCTCCTCCTCTCCGGTGGCACTGCCCGACGACCGTCCCCAACTGCCCGACGATCCTCCCTCACTCCTTAGTCCTTAGCCTCTGCCCGACTCCTGTCCAGTTGTCCCCACTGCCCGACGATCGACGCCTATCCCCGACAGGCCGACACCCGACAGTCTACGGGTAATATGATTTTTTTAATTTTTCTGATTATGTATTGAATTAGGAATTTAAGATAATTGATTAAGTATAGTTTAACTATTTCGGGTTAAACGGGTCAGGACCCGATTAAAAAATTGGGTAGGGTCGGGTATTGATTTTTGGGATTTTTTCGGGTTATACCCGATCAGATCGGGTCGGGTATTGACCCGACCCCCCCCCCCCCCCCCCCCCCCCCCCGATGCTCAGCCCTATATGCTGCATCTATATTGGATTGTAATGAACCCCATGAACTCGGGCAACTGATTCTAAGGCTATGATGAGATCATGCCAGTGAGACTTGGAAACCATATGCCCTTGTTCTAAATATTCATAGTCGTAGGATCACCAATTAGGGGATTGATGATTTCAGATAGACTGGTGCACTTGGTGCATGCTTTATACGATAAGGGGTAGCTGATCTCACAGTTACCTATGAGCCGTCATTAATGTACAAGTGCAGGTGCTCATTAGGGAATGAGTTCATTGAACGGACCTGCACGAGTAACACAGAATGGAATCCTTACATGAGTGCCAATGGGATGTTCCTCAGGTGATATTAGGTGCAAGCAGTCCTTGGACCTGAGGTTGTCATGGTTACCTTGTGAGTGACAACCATTGCCTTGGTTTTATCCCTACATGGCCCTCAGCATCATGTGCCGGATATTACTGGGCATGAGGAAACATTCATGGAGGTAGTTGAGCAACTAACATGGAATCGATTACTCTTAGTGAGAGGAGAAACATCCTATGTGTCCCTACAAGTGTCGACTCGGGAATCTCTGGCCATAGTAGACATGAAAGTCAGGAAGATATTTTTGACGTTTCATTATTGAGACGACATCTTGGCGGGTGGAATACATATGAATCAATATTAGGATTTGACACTTCTTCCGTACCCTAGCCGACTTCGGGACGTTGTAACCGAGGGACTTAGTTGCAAGGTAACTAATCACCGAAGGGCGTTCGATCCATGTAGATTGAACCTCACACTATCCGGGTAGTCATGACACGTTGCTAGACGTCAATCTTGACTTGTGAGTGGAGTCTCTCACGACCACACTAAAAGGGTTTTAGTGGTGGCTCGTAAGATTCGAATAGAAGTCGTTCTATCGGATCCGACTCTCCAATATGCACAACTCATTGTTGGCTTAGTGTGGGGCCCAATGGGTCACACACAACAGGCTAACCTCGTAACGAACCTTATGAGATAAAGTTCAAATGCGGTACTATATGTCTACTAGCATGGACATGCTGCAACACGATCATGGATCTCGTTTACGAACATGATAGGAAAGATGTTTCCTATAGGAATGAATATGCAAGGAAGGAGTTCCTCAGTAACCCTAATTTGTAGAGCATCCCTAAATTATAGGGATTGACACATGATAAATCCTAATCAATAAGAATTTAATTTATAGAGATAAATTAAAGTTTATATTTAGTTGGATTTAATTAATTTCGAATTAATTATAAATCTATTAAATATACATTATTATTTTGGAGGCAAATCCCGAAATTTTGAATTCCAATAAGAGGATTTAAAAGGGGGGGCCGGGTCCACCATGGGAGCCACCTACTCCCCTTATAAATAAATAGCCTAACCTTCTTTGAGAGGGATTAAATAAATTGGTTAGAGATCTTGGAGAGGAGCAAAGGCTTGGATTCTTGAGAAGCTTCTTGAAGACCAAGACTCCAAAGAGCTCCTCTTGATCTCCATGGGTGGCCGGCCATCAAGCTCCTCCTTCTCGGGTTTGTGAAGCTGATTTGGAGGTCTCTTCCTCTTGGATGTGTCATCTCCTTCATCTTCTTGGAGGAGTCCAAGGAGGACAGTGAGGTATTTCTTCTTCTTCCTTCTCGTTCCGTGGTTTTCTCATCCCCTCTTCCTCCCTTTTGATGCTCGATTCTTGGTGGAAGGGCCGACTTCACCTAGGTGCGTTTTGGGGTTGAGTTTCTCTCTCCGTTGAGTCACAATGGATCTTGGTGTTCGCTGTCCCTTAGTTGCGAGGCGTTTGGTGTGGACCTTTCATTGGAGGACATGCGCTTAGATGTCTTGAAACGGGGATAGGAGTAGCCTTACCATCTGCGGTATAAGGTATATCATCTCCATCTACTCGTAGATTGAATTTCTTAAAGATTGCTAAAGTTGATCACTGGTTTTGGGATGATTTGTATTTTTTTTTAAAATCACTTTTTCTGCTATGCTTCTTCTTCCATCCCAACAGTGGTATCAGAGTCACCTTTAGCAATTTTTCCAAAATTTTATTATGCGTTATTGTTGCGTTTACGAATCGTTCGCTCCCTAAACGTCAAGCTGCCCAGTTTTTGTTTTCAGGGGTTCTTGAGTCATTCTTTTGGCTCCACGGTTCATGCGATGAATCAGGGTGGTAGCGTACTGTCCAAACATGTCTTGGATAGATTTCTAACTCAAGAACCCCATGGGTTCACGGTTGAACAACCCCGAAAATTGAAATTTTCAGCATGTGTTATTTGGACCGTTTTGGGTGGAAACGTAACCCGATTAGCACGTTTTTGGATTCTATTTTTTTTTCCTTTCCTTTTCTTAATTGTTAAGATGCACTCCTTTTCATTGTCCGGGAATTTTTGTAAGTTTGGATGATATTTCGAACGATGTGTTTTGTGGCGGGAAGATACGTCGTGCGGAAGCTGCTCGATAAGACATAACATTTCGCTACGTGATGACCACCACGATTAGGTTCTTGAATAGAAATTGATAAGGCAAATTATTGAGGGGTTAGTGGAGGGTAACACGGCGGGGAATAATTTAATTGGACCGATTGGAGGCCGAGCGGGTGCTACCTAGTGTGCACTGAGAAATGTGAACTAAGTCGTATTTACCCGAGTAATTTACCTCATTACATGTGTATAGTCTATTCCCTTAATGGAGATGGTTTGGATGTACATGTGATGGCCGAGTGGTTCACATCGCGCACGAGTTGATATTGGGCCGAGTGGTGTGCTTTGAACACGAGTTGGCTTTGGGCCGGATAGGCCGAGTGGTGCACATCGCACATGAGTTGATTCTAGGTCAAGGCATACGTCAGTGAGCCACGCCGACGATCGACCCGAGTGGAATGGGTTGGAGGGTCTTTCCTGACCGAGTTAAGGGCACTGATACTAGAGGGCCTTCCCGAGATGGGAAGTTCGCTAGATTGGCCGACCTAGCGAGCGCCCTGTGAGTTGTAGGCGGGTAACTTGAGAATTGTTCCCAATTGGGCTGGGTCAGGCCGTGCGGTGCGTGTAGCCCACAAGATTGCTGGTGCAAACCGTTATTACGATTTACATATGTTACATGAACATTGAGTTAATTACTGTATTTATTTATTTATATGGTTTGGCTTGGTGATGGTCGAGACAACCACTCACTGAGTTCTTTGAACTCATCATTCTTTTTGGCATTATTTTGCAGAGGGTGATGATTGAGGTATGGCGCGGCTGGTGGCGGCGGACTCCGGTAGCGGTCTCGTGAAACCTGTTGGTGTAGTCGAGTCAAGTTTAGTTATGAGTTTATTTTGAGACATGTAGTTCTTTGAACATGTGCACTTATATAGTGTTGACACTAGTATTTTGGATATGTAGATTATGTTTGAGTTTGGTACTGAGTTGCTACTTTTGTAAATAATTGTTATGTTATGTTAATCTGAGTTGATAACTTGCATGATTGATGTGGTTGCATGGTTTAGGCTTCGGAGTGTCTGTTTGCACTCTGGCTGATCGCATGACCCGGTTTTGGGGTGTGACAAAATGGTATTAGAGCATGTGGTTAGGTCCAGACTACATAATTAGGGCATAGAGTATCATATAGGCATGTATTAGTATGTTAGTATACGATGTGTCCTATTTCACGAGACTGAGCTACGAAGCTTGCACGCACCAGCGGCAGTATGTATGATCATTGCATATAACTAGAATTGTGCTTAATTTAGTTTTTATGTTTTTCCTTATAGCGATGGAGGCACATAATGAGGTAGTGATGAGCGAAAACGGTAGTAATTCCGCAGGCCACAGGGGCCTGGGCCGAGGCCGAGATCGAGTCCGTAGGCGCCCAACCCAGAAGAGGGCAGAGCAGGACCCGTGGGTGGATCAGCTAGAGGCACAGGTGGCCGAGTTGACTGAGGAGATCCGATGGGAGCGGGAGCTGAGGTAGTAGCAGTCTCAACCTGAGCCGGTTGCACCAGCGGCTCAAGAGTCTAAGGAACAAGTGTCACCAACGATTGGAGCAGCAGACCGTTAGGAGATTATAGGGCATGAGATTCCATACCTAAAGTTTGTCAGGTTGAGGCCCCCAGAGTTTACTGGCACCGATCCGACAGTGGAGGTCACTAACTTCCTGAGTGACTGCTACGAGTTGTGCAAGGTACTGGGGTGTTCATATGAGATAGCAACACACATAGTGGGACTACAGTTGAGAGGATCGACAACGGAGTGGCTCCATTCCTGGATGGCCCATAGGGGGATGACTGCACCATCCCCTACATGGGACGTGTTTAAGGCCGTTGTGACAGAGCGGTATCTGCCCCAAGTGTGTCCGCGAGAGGTGGGCAAGAGATTTTGAGCAGCTATGCTAGACATACAGTATGACTATCCAACAGTATGAGATGGAGTTCACTAGGATGTCCCGCTATCACTCCACACTGGTGGCTATAGAGACGACCAGAGTCAGGAGGTTCGTTGAAGGACTACGAGCGCAGATTGACCGCCTGATTCACTACACTTAGAGCACTTCGTTTGCGGATGCAATTGATGAGGCCATGCGGAAGGAAGCTCTAGTACCTTTAGAGCGGCCTGAGGGGTCCTCAAGGGAGAGGTCTAGATCCCATGGACTAGTAGAGCGACAAGCCCATTTTGAGGGTGCTATCGTGAGGACAGGCCAACGGGTGAGCCAAGGGCAGAGCTTGGACAAGTGAGCCGAGGACAGCCATTTAAGGCCAGGTTTTGCGCAGAGGGCGGTGACAGGGGACACATTTGTGCAGAAGAAGTCCGAGGCACCACCGTCTTGTGGACAATGTGGCATACGACATTGGGGTGTGTGTTATGGCCGTACAGATGCTTGTTTCGAATGTGGCCAACCTCGGCACTTCTAGAAGGATTGTTCGGCTAGTTGAGGTTAGAGGGCAGCCCAGTCACAAGGGAAGGCACCAGTGCACCAGTTTCAATGGCTCAGAGGGGTTTGACACAGGGCAAGGGGCAGCGGCCGAGTGGTTATGGGAAGATTCTTGCCCAAGCTTTCTCTCTTACACCTGCTGGTGCAGAGGCGTCGAATGCTGTGGTAGTAGGTACACTTTGAGTTTATTCTGTTAGTGCTTGATCTGGGAGCCACCCATTCTTTTGTATCGACTTCTTTTGCACCTCTCTTGCGGAAAGGGAAAGAGTTACTTGAGGCACCTTTAGTGGTGTCAACACCTATGGGCGATGTAGCCATGGCTGATTCAGTCTTTTTGGACTGTGAGGTTTATGTTTGCGGCCACCTTCTGACAGCTGACTTGGTTCTACTCCCGTCACTGGAGATAGATATTATTTTGGGCATGGATTGGTTGGCTACCTATTATGTGAAGGTAGACTACAGGGCTAAAATTGTAAGCTCGAGTTACCACAGTTTATCTTCCAAGGTGATGGGAAAGGGGATTCTTGTGGAGTGATTTCAGCCCCGAAAGCTCAAAAATTACTCTCTGGATGTTGCCAGTCATTTTTGGCTTTCATGTCGATGGCCAAGGAGTCTGGGGGAACAGATGGAAAGCTGAGGGAGACTCTGGTGATTAGTGAGTTCCCTGACGTGTTCCCAAAGGAACTTCCGGGGTTTCCACCCGATAGAGAGATTGATTTCAGCATTGAGCTGCAGTTGGGGGTGAAACTGATATCCATTCCCCCTTACCGGATGGCACTGACCGAGCTAAGGGAGCTCAAGGACCAGCTGCAGGAGCTCTTGGATTTGGGCTTCATTCACCCAATTATTTCCTTGTGGGGAGCTCCGATGCTCTTCATTAAGAAGAAGGATGAGTCCATGCGGATGTGCATCGATTATAGACAACTAAATAAGGTAACCATTAAGAATCGATATTTGTTATCGAGGATTGATGATCTGTTCGATCAACTTCAGGGGGCACAGTGGTTCTACAAGACCGACTTACGGTTTGGATAACATCAGTTGAAGATCCGGGACCAGGATGTGCCTAAGATAACTTTTCGGACGAGATATGGACATTATGAGTTTCTGATCATGTCATTTGGGCTAACGAATGCACCTGCCGCATTCATGGACCTGATGAACCGAGTGTTCAAGGAGATTTTGGACAAGTTTGTTATCGTCTCCATTGACGATATTCTAGTATATTCTCGGAGTAGAGAGGAGCACTGTGAGCACTTGAGAGTAGTTCAGGAACTCTCAGAAGACATCAGCTTTATGCAAAGTTCTCCAAGTGCGAGTTTTGGATGGAGAGCGTGGGTTTCCTAGGGCATGTAGTGTCTCGAGAGGGAGTAAAAGTGGACCCTGCTAAGATTTAAGGTCGTGCAAAATTGGGAGAGGTCAACTAGTGTATTTGAGATACATAGCTTCTTAGGTCTGGCCGGGTACTACCGGAAGTTCATGGAGAACTTTTCCCGAATTACGGCTCCCTTGACCTGGTTGACTCAGAAGAAGGTTAAGTTCGTTTAGGATGACAGATGTGAAGAGAGCTTTCAGAAGCTCAAGGACTGCTTGACGTCGGCACCTATACTAGCATTGCCACCAGGATCAGGGAGATTTGTCGTATACTGCGATGCCTCAAGAGTTGGTTTAGGGTGTGTCCTTATGCAGTACGACAAAGTTGTTGCCTATGTGTTGCGACAGCTAAAGAATCATGAAAAGAATTACTAGAGGCATGATCTGGAGTTGGCGATAGTGGTGTTTGCCTTAAAGCTTTGGCTCTATTACTTATATGGCGAGGCCCATGAAATTTACACCGATCACAAGAGCCTTAAGTATCTGCTCACACAGAAGGAGCTGAATCTGAGGTAGAGGAGATGGCTCGAGTTGCTTAAGGATTGCGATTGCACTATATTGTATTATCCTAGGAAGGCGAACATTATGGCGGACGCCTTAAGCAGGAAGTCTATGGGCAGCCTAGCACACCTAGCAGTCGAGAAGAGACCTCTAGCTAGGGAACTGGCGATTTGCTTCGATGGCGGGTCAGTGATTTATGTGATCGACACCAGGGATATGGTGGCAGACTTGCGGGTGCGGTCCACATTGGTGGAGATGCTTCGTGCGGCGCAAAAGGAGGATGCATTTTGTGGCTGACCAGAGACCTGGTGGAGAGAGGGGATGCAGATGATGGGTTCCGGATAGATGTTGATTGAGGATGTCCTGAGGTTCAAGGATGAGATTATGATGCCGGATATGGTAGAGGTTAAAGGGCAGGTACTAGACTGGCCACCACTCCTCTTACAACATGCACCCTGGGGCCACGAAGATGTACCGTGACCTAAGGCAACACTACTAGTGGAAAGGGATGAAGCGGGAGGTGGTTGAGTATGTGCCTAGGTGTTTGACTTGTTAGCAGGTTAAGACAGAGCACTTGAGGCATGCGGGGTGTAATATCCTAGATATTAATATTTCTTTTCTATTATTGTTTGTAATTGTCAGTCTAACGGGCTAGTTTGAGGTCAAGACGAGTCGACTTATGGTTCGGTGCGAGCTTACGAGCTCGGGAAAGTAGGAATATGAATTTTTCAATTTCTTTTCCTGCGTAGATAATTTATTTAATTATTTTATTGTGTATGTTTGAGCTATTATATTATGTCGCATATGGGTGTGCATGTGTTGGATGCTTATGTGGAGCATGAGATTAGATTGGGTTTAATTAAGCTTAGTCAGGTTAGCGGGTTTGGATTCGGCTTGAGGCGGATGTGGGTTGCTAGGGTTGAGGGCTTGGGGAGGCATCTATAAATTTCCCCCTTTTTGGCTTGCGGCTCCCATTGGAGCTACAGAAGCCAATTGAGAGAAGAGAGGAGCCACCAACCGCAGAGGAGCCGCCAGTCGCCGCCCCTCCCTTCCCTCTCTTGGAGCCGCCAAGCAAGCCCAGCCGTCGAATCGAGCCGAGCCCCCTTCCTCTCCTTCTTCCCTTCTCTTGGAGCCGAGCAGAGAGGACCTGCCCAGCCAAGCCAAGCCGCCCCTCTCCCTCTTCTCATCTCTTGGAGCCGACGGCTTAGAGTGGAGTCGCCGCCTTTCTTTCCCCTTGATTGAGTCAAGCCGCCACCCTTTGAGGCCGGATTCATAGGCCTCTGATTGGGAATTTCTTTGATTTCTTCTTCCTAAATCATGCGCGTGGTTTTACCCCTCCTTTTCTCGGGTTTCTTTCGTATTCTTGAGCTGTTCTTGAAATCAAGAAGTTCTTGTTGGTTTTTCCATCGACTCTCGAATTGTCGCCGTTTCTTTTGTGATTGCCATGTGAGAGGAGATCCGAAAATCTCCCCTATGGGGCTCGGTAGCCCTTGGATGACCCTAGGGGTGCTCAGCGAAGGTGGAATTAGGGTCGCCCTCAAGGTGTTTGATGAAATATCTAAGAGAGGGTTCTTGTGTATTTTTGAGACCTATGCTTTGAATTACTTACCAATTTAGGTTTCTATATATTAATGCATGCTTCAAAATTAATCTATGATTTTTGGATAGTAATTATGTTTTACAAAGATAGGGTTTGGTCTTGATGCCATGTGTGTTCTTGGTGTGGGATTCTTGACGATGAAGATTGATTCTTGTTTAAAGATGGTGTTGGGTCTTGCTAGTTTTGTTTAATAAATATGTATGTTGTGAGATTTAACTCAAATTTCATAATTTTTTTTGGATGGTAGTTAAAGATTTAATTGCTGTGAATTTCAGATTTATTTCCATAGTATGCTGAAAACTTAATCTTGCTGAAATTTCATGCTGATTTGTTGATTCTAGGCTGATTTTGTAATCTATGTTTGTGATGTGTATAGTTTACTGAACATAATCATGTAACCTATCATTTCGACCAGAAAATATAGTCTGGATCTATAGGTCACACTTTAGAAGTCAGATTCGACTTGGGTGCACTAATTTCGGGCTCAACAATAAACTGAGAATAAAACCCTAAAACAAAATCCTAATTTTGGTGATGATAAATTTTAATTGCATAATTAAAATTCAAGGGGCAGAACAATCTGTTATGAACCAACAAATAAATGTTATGCATGAAATAAAACCTCCCAGGATTATGACATTACGGGTCTAGGAGTTGGGGTTGGGCATTGGGTGTTGTGGAGTTTTCCCAACAGAGACATCCCTAAGACACCGTAGGAGATACTTGGCTTAAGTCATATTGTGCCATATCTTTATGAATGACGGAGAGGCTCGATTAGGAGCCGGATTGCGGGTTAGGCCTGGAAGGTTGGATGGCTAATTCCCAACCTGTGTTTAAAGGAATAAGTTCAGATGGGCGAATCCCAATTATTCCTACGTTATCATTTTGGAATAAGTTCGGACGGATAAATCCCGATTATTCCTGTGATATCTTAAAGGGGCAAGTTCGGACGGGCAAATCCCGATTGTTCCCGAGTTTCTTTAAGGAATAAGTTCGGACAGGCAAATTCTGATTATTCATGTGATATCTTAAAGGGGCAAGTTTGGACGGGCAAATCCCGGTTGTTCCTTCGTGTCTCGCGGAGCAAGTTCAGACGGGCAAATCCCGATTGCTCTCGAGTTTCTTGGTTATAGGATAAGTTCGGATGGGCCAATCCCGATTATCCTAGTAACCCTTGTGTATGTCATGTTGCCTTTGGGCATGGTAGGCTTAGACATGTTATACTTCAATGTTAGAGTGTTGGATGCCTTCGGGCATGTGGTGGCCAGATAGCCTGATAGCTAGTCACTCCCTTGTGACATTTCCTACTTGAATCTGGTGTTTTGCATTATGCTATATATCTATGTTTGGTTTCTCGTGGGGGTTGGTAGAACTGCTCACCGAGTTCTTTGAACTCACCCGTTGTCATTTTTTTTTGCAGAGCATGACCGGCGAGGTAGGCTGGATCACTTGGCACGATTGGAGGGCAGAGGAGCCACATTGATCTCATAGGAGTCCTAATTAGGGGTCGTAGTCGAGTCTTTGGTAGTTTGGCATGCACATGTGTTTTAGTATTTTGGAGTTGTAGTCCCTTGGGGGCATTCATGTCTTTTATTTTAGATTTCATTTGTAAATGAACCGTTGGACTTTGATTCAGTTATTTCCGTAGTTGAACTTTTTGCTAAAAACCTTACCGTTTAAATGAACTCTATTTTGGTTTTTCTTTTATAATAAAAACTATTTATTTCTTTCACTATCTTCTTATGTGTTGGCATGCGCATGAGTTAGGTTCCGGGATATAGGCACGTATACCCTGGTCGGTCACGTGACCCTGAGTTGGGGCGTGACACGGGTCTGCTACAGAACCTAGAGGTACCTAAATGGAAGTGGGAGAATATTACTATGGACTTTCTAACTGGATTGCCGAGGTCGAGGGGAGGTCATGACTCCATTTGGGTTATTGTGGACCGGCAGATCAAGTCAGCACACTTTACTCCGGTCAAGATGACCTTTTCGGCTGAGCAGTATGCCAGGCTTTTCTGAATCGAATCGTGGCCTACCATGAGATCTCAATGATGATCATATCAAACAGGGGTACTCAGTTCACTGTTAGATTTTGGCAGTTCTTTCAGGAAGCCATGGGTATCTAGGTTCGGTTTTTTGGCCTAAGGTTTTCAACCTTGTCTTAATCTTAGTTTTAATGATAACAATCATGAAACTAATGTATTCATGAAGAAATATTTTCAGGTTCCATATCGGTTTGCGTGCGACGTCCCCGATCGGAGAAATTGGAGAAATTGGCAAGGACGCTCGTCAACGCTCAGGATTCTTCGGAAAGATAGAGTTTAGGTTTAGGGAGTCTAGAATGAATATGTAATCCTCTCTTATGATGCAAATAACCCAAAAACCAAACTCAAACCCCAAAATATGAAAACTCAAAAAATTAGAAAACGGTCCTGAAATTTACTAAGCCTAGGGAGCTCCTTGGAGGGCTATATGACCTAGACATTTTCTTGGCACCAAAAGTATCACTAATTGTTCCTTAGGTAAAAATTAGTTAACGACATATTTTAAAGAAAATTTTGGAAGCCTTTAACCGATTCATTTTTTCCCCCATGAGATTATAAATTTTTTGATTTTTGTAAATTTGTACTAGACCCCAAAAGTTAGATTTTGATTCTTAAGGAGTTTAATTTTCTAGATATTTTTATTGAATCCAAATGGGGGGTAATCCTTATATAACATTTATATTTTAAAGTTATCAACTTATAGTTAAGAATCGTTATATAAGACTTAGGGAAGATTAGACCCCTAAAGAACCAAACCCGAAGACGAAACCCGGAAACGACCATCGCATAGAAAAATCAGAAAAATTGGACTATTTCCAGGGTGTCGATCAACAGGCGGTCTACGATCGATCGATCGATTGACCATCAGCCGGTCACCGATATGTAAAGGCTCAAAACGGGCATAGCCTTTTGATCGGTGGTCAGTCGCTTAGTCGGTCGACCGACCATCAGTCAACCACCGACCGGGCGGTGCCAACGAGCAAAAATTCGCCCGTTGGGTTGGCTGTCTTGTGTCCTCTCTTCATGGCTTATAAATACAAGCCATGAGAGCCTTCCTTAGGTGTTGTTGAATCTATTGAGAAATCCTTTGAATCATCTAAGCCATCATTGAGACATTCTTTGTAAAAACCTTAGCTTTGATCCTCACATCCTTGATCTTGCCTTCAAGCTTCAATCAATTCATCATCAAGTAAGACTCATTGTTTGGAGCTAAGTATTTGTTGTAGTTTTTATTTGCTTGTTGTTTGTATATTTTCTTGTTTATTTCATTGTATTTCAAAGTGTACCTAGGTTGTTAGGTCTTGAATGGTTGGTGGTTGCCTTGGTATTAAGGCTTAATTTCACCGGTGTAAACGTAGTTTGCTAGGATTAGTTGAGTTATCCTTAGTGTTGAGGTGGGAGAGTTCTCTCGGTAGGAAGGTGGGATACTTCCGGGTGTGGAAGTGCCTTCGGTTTGAAAGTGAAGACTCTCCGATGAAAACATCCTCATTGTAAGGAAATTAATTAATCTAGTAAAATTAGTTTGAAAATCCTAAGCAGGGTGCTTACGTAGTGGAGTTGGCATTGGGGCCGAACCACTATAAATTGCATTGTGTTAGCATTGGTTTTTCTTATGTGTTGTTATTTATTATTGCTTTTGCACTTATTCATCTTAATCAATTTGCCAATTGCCTAAGTAACCTAAGAATTGATTTAAACCAGAATTAGGCTTAAAGTTTAGCAAACACCCTATTCACCCCCACCTCTGTAGGTCACTTCACTTACACGGTTCAACACATCCTTCCACCCGCAGACTGACGGGCAGTCAGAGAGGACTATCCAAACGCTAGAGGACATGTTATGGGCATGCACCTTGGACTTAGAGGATGGCTGGGAGCGGCACTTACCGTTGATAGAGTTTGCCTACAGCAATAACTATCAGAGTAGCATCGACATGGCCCCGTTTGAGGTCCTTTACGGTTGGAGATGTCGGTCTCCGGTGAGATGGTTTGAGGTGGGTGAGACTCAGATGTTGGGGTTAGACTTAGTGCAGGATGTCGTTGAAAAGGTGAAGATAATTAATGACCATCTTTTGGCAACCCAGAGTCGATAGAAGATGTATGCTAATGAAAGAGCAAGGGATCCTGAGTTTGCTGTTGGGGACTTGGTGTTCCTAAAGGTATCCCCTATGAAGGGGGTAGTGAGATTTGGCAAGCGGGCGAAATTGAGCCCCAAATTCGTTGGGTTGTTTCCCATTCTTAAACGAAAGGGGGCAATGACATATGAGCTGGCTTTACCTCTTAGCATGGACAGTGTCCACCCTGTGTTTCACGTATCCATGTTGAAGTGGTACATTAGAGATGACTCACATGTGTTGGAGCCTACCGCAATAGAGGTGGACGCAACGGTCTCTTATGAAGAGAGGCATGTGGAGATCTTGGACCAGCAAGTTAGAAAGCTGGGATCTAAGGAGGTTCCTTTGGTGAAGGTTCGGTGGGAGCACCATTCAGGTTAGGAGGCGACCTGGAGGTTGGAGCAGGATATGATAGAGAAATATCCGCAGTTGTTTGCTTGAGATGGCAAGTTCTCTTTCTTCTTACCCCTAAATTCAAGGACGAATTTTTTTTAAGGGGCGGGGAGATTGTAATACCCGCGAAAATTAATGATCTTGTATATTGGTTTCAGTGGGGTGAGAGCGACGTGCTTGACGCACCCGAAATTGGTCATGAATTGATGTGATTTGAGGTGAGACATTTGCTCAATTTAAATTACCTAATTATAGTGATAATTATTGTGTTAGGTCCGAGTTGGGTTTGAGCCGAGTCCGAGGGTGCGATCGGGGCTCGAACCGGACTCATTTTGAGCAAGTTAGGTCGACTTAAGTGAGGAGGGGCAAAAGGGTAATTTGCCATTAAAAAAAATAATATAAGTCACACCTAGGACCGTACGGCTCCAAGGAGGAGCTGCACGCATCCCTAGGTGGCAAAGAGGGAGAGGGTAAACTCAATGGGGATTTTGGTCAGGAAATCGGAGCTTCGCTGGAATTGGTTTGTCGTGAGGCTTCAACGTCACATTCTCTTCCCTTGAATCCAGTTTCAGGTGAGTGATTCTTCCCTAAAGAATCCCTAGAATTGATATTTGGGGCTGTCGGTCCTTCTTAAGGGATTCGGAAGCAAGTTCGTCATGTTTTCTTGCGATTAGATCATCTTTCATGCTTGTTTGTCATCTCATGTTGTTTGTAGGGCGCCTCCTTGAGGTTTGGAGGGGGTGGCAGCCCTAGGGCATGCCCCCAAACCTTAGGGAGGGCCGGCCCTATGGTAGGGGACTTGATAATGATGCTTAGGAATTATTGCTTAATTATCTACTGTTTAATTCCGAAATTCCATAATTTAAAGCATGCAAGAATTCAATTTTTGGTTGTGGCTTAGGGTGGCTAGGTAACCCTAAAAGTGTAGAGTACCCTTAAGGGTAAGTAGATGAGTGCTCCCTTGATTAAATATTGCTATTATGTTGTGCTAAAAGTATTAAAGTGAATATTTATATATGTTGAAAATTGTCCAATGTATGTTGGAATTTTCTTAAGGGTATGCTGAAATTACATTCTGTTCTTGCCGGAGATAGTATTACATGCTGTAAAATTCTGGTATAATATATCAATCTTTATGTACGCAACATTCTATGAATTTTGAATACCATATTATGAAATGATTAGTTGTGTTTGAACAGTAACCAGATTGATCAAGTAGGCTGAAAATTTTGTATTGCTTGTTGAATGAGCCGAGTCGCGAGCTCGGGATGACACTCCTTGGCTTGTTGTAGTTATAGAGATTGAACCTATATGTACATCGAGTTGTTTGGACATTTCTATACTCGAGATGAGGGTATAAGCCCTCGAGTGGAAATTTAGGAAAGTGACCCATCGGATCGAATTTCTGCAAGACTTGGAAAAATTATGAAAACCGAGACTTTTGGACATTTCACTAATCATCAAACTCTTGGACAGATGTGGTACTCCTTTTCATTGTCCGGGAATTTCCGTAAGCTCGGATGAGATTTTGGACGATGTGTTTTGTGGCGGGAAGGTACATCATGTGGAAAGTGCTCGATAAGACATAGCATTTCGCTACGCGACGACCACCACGATTGTTAGGTTCTTGAATAAAAATTGATAAGCCAAATTATTGAGGGGTTAGTGGAGGGTAACACGGCGGGGAATAATTTAATTAGGTCGAGTGGAGGCCGAGTAGGTGCTACCTAGTGTGCATCGAGAAATATGAACTAAGCCTCATTTATCCGAGTAATTTACCTTATTACAAGTGTACAGTCTATTCCCTTAATGGACACGGTTTGGATGTACATGTGATGGCCGAGTAGTGCGCATCGTGCACGAGTTGATATTGTGCCGGATTGGGCCGAGTGGTGTGCATCGCGCACGAGTTGATACTGAGCCGAATTAGGCCGAGTGGTGCGCTTCACGCATGAGTTGGCTTTGGGCCGGATAGGGTGAGTGGTGCGCATCACGCACGAGTTGATTCTAGGTTGAGGCATACGTCGATGAGCCACGCCGATGATCGACCCAAGTGGCATGGGTCGGAGGGTCTTTCTCGACCGAGTTAAGGGCACTGACACTAGCTTATGTGTGAGTTTGGTACTCAGTTGCTACTTTTATAAACAATTGTTATGTTATGTTAATTTGAGTTGATAACTTGCATGATTGATTTGGTTGGATGGTCTTGGCTTCGGAGTGTTCGTCTGCACTCTAGCCGGTCACGTGATTCGATTTTGGGGCGTGACACAAAATGACAGCTTTATAATTTTTGAACAAAATTGGCACATTTTGCCGTTAATTAGGGTTTCAAAGTTCTAAAAACTGATTCCATGGGTATTTCATCTAAAATTGCAAAATATAGTCATTTTTTAAAAGCATATATATGAGGTCGGTTTTTAAAACCCTTATTCCAAAAGGATAAATTCATGCAATTTCCTTTAAATTTATTTACAAATATATCATCAATTTTAGGATTAGGAAGAAAAAAAATGTAGAAATCAAGTTAAAATGGTCTTCAATCTTGTTTACAAAATGTGAAATTTTCCTAAATATTTTTTATTTATTTAATTTTATTTAAAAATTAACTATTGGACACGTTTCCAAAAAATAAAATTAGAAAATTTTCCTACTGTTATTAAAGTTACATTTGGTATATACAAATTTATATGAACCATTTTCTAGAAAGATGACATATTGGACTAGTACTATTGTGCCCAATCGAATTAGACCCAACAGTGCCCTACATTTTTGAACCCAACTCGAGCCAGACCAGATGGCTCCGCCCGACCATACTTATGAACCTGACTCAAGCCAGGCCGAATGGCTTTATCGGGGGCTCCACCCGGTCATACAAGGACATCCACATTCTTCCTTATCACGAGGGATACACCATTATAGGCCCGCTACCTTCGGGATCATCTTCGACGAATTTTGAGCAATATCCCCACGAGATTGTCAGGCAGTGTCGTCACCTCCACCTACAATAAATACAGATAGGACACACCTCAGGTAACCTAAGTTTTATTTTTCATTACCTCCACCTTGGAGACCTACTAACTTGAGCATCAGAGTGTCTTTTTCAGGTGCCCCACCGTCGGAGTTGCACCTGACCAGGAGAGACACTGAACCAGACCATACTACTTTGATCCTCTAGTAGGAATATTTGGCGCCCACCGTGGGGTCGAGTAAAACTTACCTCCCCCACAATTGTTGGAACCCAAAGCTTGATGTCCGCCCCCGTACGCCAACGGCAACGCCCCGACGACGATGATTACCCGCAGTCTAGTGATGCTGAAACACTAAGGAGTGCCGCTCAGGCACTAACTGAATTCCCCCTGGAAGCATCCCAGTGTCGGATAAATGACCTCGATGCGGAGAACCAACGATTAGATGCCCAGGTCGAGATGCTAACACGGTCCCAGGAACAACCCCCGATCGATAACGAGCGCAGCCAGAACATAAAGAAAGCAGTCGCTCCGAAAGGAGGAGATCATCTTCCGTCCTCTAAGACAAGATCTGCAGCACACCCCGTCAAGGAAGGAAGAAAGATTCCAGGGCTGTGGAGGCGCGATTGTACTCCTTATCGACTCGGGAGCCTTCGCCAAGCACATTCAGAACCATGATGCTATACAACGAAGCAACCAACCTTGCCATCTGCAGAGCTTTCCCAACTTTCTTGGAGAAAACCGCTCTACTATGGTTCGCTTCCTTCCCACCGAGATCTATACACTCTTTTCCGAAACTCTCCCGCGCCTTCCTCAACTGATTTTCCTCATCTCGGGTCTACTACAAAATAGAAGATGCCCTCCTCTACCTCAAGCAAGGGTAACATGAACCCCTACGGGAATGCATACGCAGATTTCAAGCTATGGTTATCGAAAACCCGAATCTCGACCCCTGAGTCGATCTTTACTCTATCAAATACGGGCTGAAGCCCGGATACTTCACCGACTAGATCACCCTTATAAAACCCAGAGATATGGTTGAGTTCCAAGAGAAAGCTGCAAGTTTTATAGAGATGGAAGAGCTCCGTGAGACCAGAAAACCCGACAGGCAGAACATCGAAGATCCCAATTGTCATGAAAAGAATAACGACAGAGAGTCGAGGTCACCACCTCACCCTAACGCCCAAAATGAAAGGTACACTCCTTTCAACATCAGGCAAGAGACCATCCTCCAAGAGGTCTACCACCTACAATTGCTCAGACCTCGCCCTGAAAGGTTAAAGCCTTCATTCAAAGTCGATAAAAGCAAGAGGTGCAAATTCCACCGAACCTATGGACACACCACTAAAGAATGTGTTGTGTTCTGCGATCAGATCGAGCACCTAATAATAGAAGGTTGCCTCGACCATTACATCTGGCGCATTCAGAGTCGCAACAGAAGTCGGTGGAACCACCACCGTCGGTGCCGAGGTCCTAGTAAGACACCACCACCAAACGACACAGACAACCACGAAAACTTTGGGACCAAACAGCCTTGTCCCGACATCTAGGGAGTCATTGACTATATCACAGGCAGATTTGCTGGTAAAGGCAACAGCGAAACATAATCATAATCATAATCATCCTAGGTTATCATGAACGTCGACAATGCAAGTTGTCCGCAAAGGCTACGCACCCCCCCCCCTCCCCGTAATATCTTTCTATGATACTGATTTTTGGAGAATTGACGGGAATTTACATGACCCCGTCGTTATTTTTGTAATCACTACTAATTTCCTAGTCAGGAAAGTCTTGGTAGTTCAGGGTAGTTCAGCCGACGTCCTCTTCCACCCAACACTCGAAAATATGAGTATCAGCGAAGATTCGCTACACCCGTACCATGGAGAACTTGTCAACTTCTCGAGAGACCGTGTGAACATCAAAGGCTACTTATGGTTGGCCACAATGTTTGGCTCTCCACCAAGAACAAGGATGATAGATATACAGTTCCTCGTCGTTCATTGTGTAAGCCCCTACCATATGATCTTGGGCCGACCTTCCTTAAATAACTTGGGAGCCGTTGTATTGACTCCCCATCTTGCCATCAAATTCCCTATATCGAAGACAGGGGTAGGAGTGATACATGCAGACTAGAAGGAAGCCCGCACATGCTACAACGAATGCTTGAAGCTTAGGCCAGTTGAACCCCAACCCTGTGTTGGGATGGGAATAAGAAACACAACGAAAAGAGCAATTTAAAAAATTTGAAATATCCCAAATAGCGATCTACTTTAGCTACAATTAAGGAATTCAATCTACGAGTAGAAGGGGGAAGGTATACCTTATACCGCGGTTGGATAGGGTGCTCTTGTTCTCGTATCAAGATGCACAG
This sequence comes from Canna indica, assembly GCA_034359265.1. Taxonomy (NCBI): domain Eukaryota; kingdom Viridiplantae; phylum Streptophyta; class Magnoliopsida; order Zingiberales; family Cannaceae; genus Canna; species Canna indica. The sequence goes on along the minus strand of CP136894.1, from coordinate 43,932,470 downwards.
ACGCACGTCCTCCAATGATAGTCCACACTAGGCGCCTTGCAACAAAGGGACAACGAACAACTACACTCGTCGTGGCTCAACGGAGACGCTTTCTCAAACCCCGAAACCTCAAGAACTAGGCCGGCCCTTCCACCAAGAACCGAGCTCCAAAACGAGAGGAAGAGAAGATGATAAAACAATGGAACGAGGAGGTAGATCAAAGAATACCTCGCTATCCTTTTTAGGAATCGTCCAAGTGGATGAACTAGGCGGCACACCCAAGTAGAAGACACCTCCAATTTGGCTTCGTAAAAGACTGGGAATGAGGAAGTAGATGGCCGGCTACCAATGGAGAGGAGGAGAAGGAACTAATTCACCAACCACTCCCATGGGGTGTTCGGCCATAATTTATAGAGGGGGGGGGGGCTACAAAGGTAAACCTAGCTCCCTAATAACTCTCTCCCCAGAATTCAAAATTTCGGGGTTTGCCTTCAAAAATAATTTATATTTTAATGAATTCATAATTAATTTAAAATTAATTAAATCTAATAAAATATAAACTTAAATTTATCTCCATAAATTAATAGTCTATAAACATGAATGATAATTATCTAAATAAACCAATTCCCTAAATAATAAGAAAGATGTTTATCTAAATAATTCAATTTCTCATTAATTAATAGAATTATGATTTATCCTCATAAATCATATATCTATTAATTTTATGATTTATCCCCATAAATCAAATTTTTATTAATTAGGATTTATCCAAATAAATTAATTCTCAATTAATTGGTTAGGCTCATGGTTGAAAACTAATTTTCTCACCATGTATATTTGATTCAAAATCAAATTATATTTAATTCATAATTAAATATATTCTTGGTCATGTAGTTAATTAAATATTTAATTCATGATTAAATTTAATCAACTACATGAAATATTATCATGTGTCAATCCCTACAATTTAGGGATGCCCTACAAATTAGGGTTATCGAGGAACTCCTTTCTCGCGCATTCGTTCATATAGGAAACAACTTTTCTATCATGTCTGTAAACGAGATCTGTGATCGAGTTGCAGCATGTCCATGCTAGTAGACATATAGGGCTGCATTCGGACTTTATCTCATAAGGTTCATTACGATGTTAGCCTGTTGTGTGTGACCCATTGGACCCCACACTAAGCCAGTAGTGAGTTGTGCATAACGGAGAGTCAGATCCGATAGAATGACTTCTATTCGAATCTTATGAGCCACCACTAAACTCCTTTAGTGTGGTCGTGAGAGACTCCACTCGCAAGTCAAGATTGACGTCTAGCAACATGTCATGACTACCCGGATAGTGTGAGATTCAATCTACAGGGATCGAACGCCCTTCGGTGATTAGTTACTTTGCAACTTAGTCCCTAAGTTATAATATCCCGATTCAAAAGTGTCAAATCCTAATACCGATTCATATGTATTCTATCTGCCAATTCTTTGTCTCAATAATGACATGTCAGAAAACCTTTTTTCGACATTCATATCTACTCTGGCAAGAGATTCCTGAGCCGACACTTGTAGGGACACATAGGACATTATCTCCTCTTACTAGGAGTAAGTGATTACATATTGGTTGCTCGTATACCTCCATGGGTGCTTTCCCATGCCCAGAGGCATCCGACACATGACACTAAAGGCCACATAAGGATAAGTCCAAAGCAATGGGTCAACACTCACAAGGTAACCATGACAACCTCAGGTCCAAGGACTGCTTACACCTACTATCACCTGGGGAACATCCTATCGACACTCATGTAAGGATTCCATTCTGTGTTCCTCGTGTAGGTCCGTTCGGTGAACTCATTTCCTAATGAGCACCTGCACTTGTACATTAAATGATGACTCATAGGTAACTGTGAGATCAGCTATCCCTTATCGTATAAGGTATGTACCAAGTGCACCAGTCTATCCGGAATCACCAATCTCCTAATCTGTGATCCTACGACTGGGAACATTTTGAACATAGACATCTGGATTCCAAGTCTGACTGGCATGATCTCATCATGGCCTTGGAATCAATTGCCCGGGTCCATGGGGTTCATCACAATCTAATATATATATACAAAATATAGATGCAGCATATGATGAAAAGTTTCCTCATATTATTCATTAACCAAAAATAGTTCCCTACACATCAACATGTGATTGGCTCAAGGGCACTATTTCTTTCATCCCGAATCTCTGATTTGGATCCCAGAGGAGACATCCAAGAGCGGCCCTAGCCCGCCAACGACTTAGAACTTGTACAAATTGGGACATCCCCCGAACAAGTAACTTACGTGGGAGCATACCTCCCCGACAAGCTCAAAGGTTAACTCAGCACTCAACTCAGAGACAATGACAACCTCTTCGCATGGACGCCAACTGATATGCCAGGAATAGATCCCCAAGTCATCTGCCACAGACTGACCATTGACCCTCGGGTCAAATCCGTCACCCAGAAGAAAAGAAAGCTCAGAGCTGAGCGACAACAAGCATGTTGGTGAAATGACCACACTAGATGGGCGGTGAATAGTGTGTTAACTAAATCTATTTGCCTAAATTCAATTTTAATTGATTCTTAGATTACTTAGGCAATTCACAATTGTACTACTAAATGCAGATTAATGATAAAGTAATTAACACAAATAATATATCAATGCCAAAACAATGATTTATAGTGGTTCGTCCCCAATGCCTACCCTACTACCTAAGCACCACGCTTAGGCTTTCACACCCAAATCCGCTAAATTACGAGTAGCTTACAATCAAGGACTTTTACATCGGAAAGACCCTACACTCACCTCGAACGCACTTCCACACCCGGAAGTATCCCGCCTTCTTATCGAGTGAGCTTTTCCACCTCAATTCCTAATACCTACTCCTAACTTAGTTTACACAAGTGACTCTACACCTTCTACACCAAGGTAACCACTTACAGACAAGACCACACACTAGGTCTTCTTACAAACTCAAGTAAATCAAATCAAAACAAAATAAAACACCTTAATCACAAGAAGAAAGTAAAGAGGACTTATCACAATAAGGACACCTCTTCTTCTTGAGTCTAGCAAGCTTGAATACCCCTTTAATGAAGAATACTTGAGGATGAGGGATCAAGAGCTAGATTTTGTGGATTTGATCATGGAAGAGCTTAGGAGATGCTTAGGATCACTCTTTGAAGCTTAGAAGCATCAATCATGGGCTAGGAATGAGTTTGGATGAGTATTTAAAACCCTCCAAACATCAAGGCTCGTCAACGGGCATTTTTCGGCCTGTTGGAGATGCACGGTCACTTGCCGATCGATCATCGGTCGACCGAGCGAGCGATCGAAGGCATTCTGCCCATTCTTGGCATCGTTCAGTTGACCAGACAATCGATCGAAATTCCTTCTGCCCATTTCTGCCTTCTGCCCTGTCGACCAGTCAATCAACCGAATCTGGGCAGGGCTAATTTTTTGCATATTTTTCTTGCGCGCTTCATTTTTGGGTTCCGGCCTTCAGCGTGCATCAACTTGGAGAGCTTTTCGTATATTCTCTAGACTCGTCCAAGATGTCTTTGGTGCACTCATCGAACTTCTAAAAATTTTCGCGACGGACCCGAACGCGTGGACCAATGTCCTTTCGATTTTCTAATTTCTCCGATATTTTGGTTGGTGACATCGTGCGCTAACCGATATGGAACCTGAAAATAACTCTCCATGAAATCATTAGTTCTATGTTTGTTATCATCAAAACCGAGATTAAGACCAAGGTAAAAAACCTTAGGCCAACAATCTCCCTATTTTTGATGATGACACACATCCTTAAGAAAATATATCATTTAAGTATCAGGGATATCAACCATGGGATTTTTCCCCCTATCAACATGCATATCTATGAAAATAAACTCCCTCTATCTATATGCATGATTTTCCTATATTTTATTCCCTTCTACCTATATTTTTCTCCCCCTTTTGACATCAATCAAAAAGACAAGAAAAGTTAGCATGATGCATGAAGCATGAAAAGTTTTTCTCCCCCTTTTCTCCCTCTATCTATAGTCAAAGTTGATAGTCTAAAACTATTTCTCATGAAGCATGAAGATCTCAACACAAGGGATGAAAACCAAATATCTAATATGAGACTAAATCATACATGATAGCAATGAATGATAACTAAAATCTAAATCCAGAAATCATGTATAAAGTCAAGCATCGATATTTTCAAGTATTTGTCAAAATGTCAAAAATATTTTAGAAATGATTGTTCTCAAGTAATAGTGATAACTATACCAAAAATAGAGTTATGATATCATACTTGAAGTCTCATTTGAAAATTTCAACGAAAATCCAAAGTATCCGAAAAAAAAGAGTAATTTGAGAAGAGTGATACTTTAGTGGCATTTTCATAAATAAGTGAATCTTTCATGACATTTCAAGATTTCATTCAAACCTTCAAAATACCATGTTGTGATCATGTAAAACATGTATATCAAGTTTGAAGTGAAACTAATATCATTTGATCAAAATTTCAACTTAGCACGGTCGCATTCGAAATAGGCATGAAAATATGAAAATGACTAAGTATCAAATTTTGCTATCTACTCATGTTTTCTCTAACTTAGGCATCTAGACATCTAACATGAGTGAATCTAAGTATATGGGTGAAGTTTGGGCTTAAAATAAAATTTCTAAGTCACTTTGTTGACTTAGGTCAAAGTACATTTCAAGTTTGCAAAAATCAAATTTTTAAATCCTTATAAAATCCTATTCTTGACGAATTTTTTTGAAACTTTAATTGGACAAACTAGATTTTTCAAGGAATTTACAGGTTCAAGAATAAGTCAAAAGTTAGTTTTCTATAAATTCACAAAATTCCTAGAAATCCAGGGGCATTTTTATAAATTTTAGGTATTTTCAAAAGTTGTCAATTTTGCTTCAAATTTTCCCGACATCGCTGAATGATAATTTAAGATGTGTGTGTCAAGTTTGAGCTCAAAATGAATTCTCTAAGTTCATTTTTTGTCCTATCTTGATTTCAAGAAAAAATCTATATTTTTAGCTACTATTCAAGTTATCAAAATCATTCCTAGAAATTATTTTACTCAAGCAATGGTGTGAATGATATTAGAAATGAAATCAAAATGGTATACATGAGTTTTCATTTGACGTTTTTGACAAAAAATCAAAGTATCAGAAAAATGAGTATTTCAAGTAAGTGATACTTTGTGTTTCTGAAATCTAACTTCGAAATTACATTATAAATCCGATTTTTGATGAAAATTTGTGATACTAATTTGTGTTTCCGAAATCCAACTTCAAAATTCCATTATAAATTCGATTCTTGATGAATTTTTTTGAAATTTTTACTAATTTTTTAATGAAGATGCAGTTCAAGAATCAGTTGAAAATAATTTTTCTATATTTTTCTAGAAATAATTGAAAATGCTTAATTTTAATCGCATTTCCGTAATTTTCAATTATTTTTAAAATATGATCAATTTTCATTCAAACTTTTATGACACCACATAATGGTCATGCAAAGAGTATATGTCAAATTTGGAATGAAAATTATGTCTTTAAGTCAAGATATCAACATAGTATGATTTCATTCAAAACTAAGCTTAGTTATCATGAAACTTGCTAAGTGTCAATCTTATCATTTACTCATGGTTTTTTAAATTCAAACCTATGGACACCTAACATGAGTAAATCTAAACATGCTCCACAGATATGGATAAAAAATGAGACATCTAAGTCAATTTATTGAATTGGGTCAAACTTGTTCAAATGAGGTTATCATGAAATAATCTCTATATCATTTTATTCATATCCATATAAATTTTTCATTCTAAATGCATGGAAACATGTCGTACATATACATAAACATGTTTATGAAGTTGTTTGGTCCTAAAATGAAGTGTTTAAGTCAATATGTTGACTTAGGTCAAACTTTCTCAAGTTTAGGGGCCTCTAAAGTGAATTAGTTATCATTTTGCTCAATTTCTCATGAATTTTGAATTTTAAACACATGACAACTAATCATTGACTCACCTAAACATGTTTATCCATTTTTCAACTTAAAATAAAGTCTTTAATGATGAATTTCAACCTAATCCGATTTCATTAATATCATGGTATCATGAAATGGCCCAAGTTATCAAGATTTTTCCTACTCGTGAAACTTCAAACATTTATCATGCATAATTATTGAGGTAATTGAGAAAGATTTTAACAAAAGTCGAACTCATACCTCTTTTAAGAGAATTTTGCCAAACTTGTCATTTACTTTTTAATTTTCTTCAAGATAGCATAGTCTTCCATTAACATTCTCAACCTGCAAGTAGACTTCATTAGTATATTTAATGAAAATAAAGCTACTAGCAAGCAACCCAAACCAAATAGCAAAGAGAATAATCAAGTATCATTTTCAAATTCCACTTTGCTAAATAGTTTGAAATCAGTTTCAAAATAAATTATCGTGAATCCAAAATGAATTATGAGATCTCAAAATATAAAATATTTGAAAAATAAGATCTCCAACCCTTCCTATTGGTTGAAAACCGAATGACCACAATTAGACTACGATTTAGAACCGCAAAGTCGCATGAACTCGTTATAGGCTACATAGGTCTCCGAAGAGACCGGAAATATATAAAAAATCATTTTTCAAGGAATATATCGAGAGCGGGGAAATCAACTAAAATCATTCATGTATCAAAAATTCCAACTTTAATATAAACATTAGAGTGATAGGAATGATACTAAAGTACTTTTGATGCCAACCTTACTAAGGCATCAAGATGACTTGAAGTTGCAACCTCATAAAGATTTTTCATTTGAATCCAAGGTCAACTTCAATATTTCATTTGTCATTCATCCTTGTGTGGTAGCTCCCTCTACAAAAGAGCATGAAACTTTTGGTACCTAAATAGCTTTGGGTCCTTGGGGGTGAGTTGGCCTAGTAATCCAAAGTGTCCCGACAACACTTGGATTTCTCTTTAATGCACAATCATGAATAGCATGACCAAAAATACCACAACAAAAGCAATGTCCATTAAACTTCTTTTCATTTTTGCTATGGACATGAGATCTATCATTAGAATATTTAACATGTGAACTATGATGAGCATGAGCATTCTTAAAGGAAGCATTCTTGTGATTTCCTAAATGAGATATTTTGATTTCTAGAATTCTTAAAAGAGGAAGCATTAATTTTCCTATTCAATACCAACATCTCACTCTTCAACTCATTCATAGATTTATGCAATGCATGTAGTTGAGATTTTAACATGCAATTTTCAACTCTTAATTTTCCATTCTCAAGGTTGAAATCATTACTCCTAAATTTCATTTTTGATTTCAAATATTCATTTTCATTTGATAAATCTTTTACCTCACTTTTTAAATTCTCAATTTCAAGCTTAAAATCATCATGGCAAGAAACAAGTGTACTTGTATTCAATTTTTTATTTTCTAGTTCATGCACATGAGAACTAAGCCTTAAATTTTCCTTCTTTAGTTTTCTATTTTCCTTGTTCTTTTTCATAAGCAAGGCATGCATCTTTTTGCATTCATCTAGTAGTTCTTCATAAGACATGTCAAGGGATTTAGAGCTATTGGAATCACTATTTTGATCATGACTAGAAGATGGTAGATATACCTCATTCCGAAGACCCATGAGGCAAAAGTAGAATCACTATTTTGATCATGACTAGAAGATGTAGCTTCATCGTCATGTCTAGAAGAGACTTCACTTGATTGAGATGTGGATGGACAAGCACACTTCTTCTTTTTTGATTTCTTCTTCAAGAGAGGATAATTCATCTTCTTGTGTCCCGTCTCTTGGCAAAAGAAGCACCTAAGTTTCCGTTTCCGATTCTTGCTTGTGCTCCTTTGGCTAGAAGTGCTTTGGGCATCAAAACCAAGGTTAGTACTAGGGGGATGACCATTGTCATCACCACTTTCATTAGAAGTGTCAATCTCTCCGATTTTGGCATAATCATATAAAATATTTAAACAATGCTATTCATGTGTTATCTGGTAAGGTACAAAATATGCTATTCATGACATCTCCATTAAATTTAAACATTTCCTTGTCATGTTCACTATAATAATGCATGTCAACATTAGGTTTAATGTATTCTATTTTCAACATGTTATAAACACCAAAACCTCTAGTCTTTAAGAAGGTGTGCATACATCCTAGACTTCTAAAGATCAAAGTTCGATTCATCGAACCTAAGAGGTATAGGCGCTAAACTCTCTAGTGTCATTTTCCGGATCAAGAAACGATGTAGAGGAGATGGTGAAATCTCAATCTACGACATGCTCTGATACTAAATGTTGGTGAAATGATCATACTAGAGGGGATGAATAGTATGTTAACTAAATCTATTTGCCTAAATTCGATTTTAATTGTTTCTTAGATTACTTAGGCAATTCACAATTGTACGACTAACTGCGGAAGCGATTAATGATAAAGCAAGTAACACAAATAATATATATATATATATATATATATATATATATTAATGCTAACACAATAATTTAAAGTGGTTTGGCCCCAATGCCTACTCTATTATCTAAGCACCACGGTTAGTATTTCACACCCAAATCCACTAAATTACGAGTAGCTTACAATCGAGGACTTTAACACCTGAAAGACACTACACTCACCTCGAAGGGACTTCCACACCCGGAAGTATCCCGCCTTTCTACCGAGTGAGCTTTCCCACCTCAATTCCTAAGACCCACTCCTAACTTAGTTTACACAAATGTCTCTACACCTTCTACACCAAGGTAACCGCTTACACACAAGACCACACACTAGGTCTTCTTATAAACTCAAGTAATCAAATCAAAACAAAATAAAAACACCTTAATCACAAGAAGATAGTAAAGAGGATTTATCACAATAAGAACACCTCTTCTTCTTGAGCCTAGCAAGCTTGAATACCCCTTTAATGAAGAATATTTGTGGATGAGGGATCAAGAGCTAGGTTTTGTGGATTTGATCATGGAAGTGCTTAGGAGATGCTTAGGCTCACTCTTTGAGGCTTAGAAGCATCAATCATTGGCTAGGAATGAGTTTGGGATGGGTATTTATAACCCCCCAAACACCAAGGCTCGTCAACAAGTGCTTTTTTTCTCATTGGCGACACCCGATCGCTTGTCGATCGATCGTCGGTCGACCAACCAAGCGATCGCCAAGCGACCGAAGGCATTTTGCCCATTCTGAGCATCGTTCGGTCAATCGAAATGCCTTCTGCCCATTTTAGCCTTCTATCGATCGGTCGAATCTGGGTAGGGCTATTTTTTTGCGTATTTTTCACACCCAAATCCACTAAATTACGAGTAGCTTACAATCGAGTACTTTTACACCTGAAAGACACTACACTCACCTCGAAGGGACTTCCACACCCGGAAGTATCCCGCCTTTCTACCGAGTGAGCTTTCCCACCTCAATTCCTAAGACCTACTCCTAACTTAGTTTACACAAATGTCTCTACACCTTCTATGCCAAGGTAACCGCTTACACACAAGACCACACACTAGGTCTTCTTATAAACTCAAGTAATCAAATCAAAACAAAATAAAAACACCTAAATCACAAGAAGATAGTAAAGAGGATTTATCACAATAAGAACACCTCTTCTTCTTGAGCCTAGCAAGCTTGAATACCCCTTTAATGAAGAATATTTGTGGATGAGGGATCAAGAGCTAGGTTTTGTGGATTTGATCATGGAAGTGCTTAGGAGATGCTTAGGCTCACTCTTTGAGGCTTAGAAGCATCAATCATTGGCTAGGAATGAGTTTGGGATGGGTATTTATAACCCTCCAAACACCAAGGCTCGTCAACAAGTGTTTTTTTGCTCATTGGCGACGCCCGATCGCTTGTCGGTCGATCGTCGGTCGACCAACCGAGCGATCGCCAAGCTACCGAAGGCATTCTGCCCATTCTGGGCATCGTTCGGTCGATCGAAATGCCTTCTGCCCATTTTAGCCTTCTATCGGTCGGTCGAATCTGGGTAGGGCTATTTTGTGCGTATTTTTCTTGCGCGCTTCATTTTCGGGTTTCGGCCTTCAGTGTGCGTCAACTTGGAGAGCTTTCCATATGTTCTCTAGACTCGTCCAAGACGTCTTTGGTGCACTCATCGAACTTCTATAAATTTCCGCGATGAACCCGAACACGTCGACCAATGTCCTTCCGATTATTTATTTCTCTGATATTTCGGTTGGGGACGTCGTGCGCTAACCAATATGGAACCTAAAAATAACTCTTCATGAAATCATTAGTTCTATGTTTGTTATCATCAAAACCTATATTAGGACCAAGGTAGAAAATCTTAGGCCAACAAAGCATCCCTCGAAGAGATCAGAAAGTTACTAAAGGCAAAATTCACCAAAGATATATAGTTCTCCAGGTGGCTCGCAAATATCATGATGTTCAAGAAGCACTCAAGAAAGTGGCGAATGTGCGTTGACTTTACTGACATCAATAAGACCTGCCCAAAGCACTCTTTCTCATTGTCAAGCATAGACAAACTTGTCGATGACTCATCGGGATATCAGTATCTAAGTTTCATGGATGCCTATTAGGGTTGCAATCAAATTCGGATGCACTCGGAAGATGAAGAAAAAATGGCCTTCATTTCCGAGCACGTAAACTTTTGTTATAAGGTGATGCCCTTCGAGCTTAAAAATGTAGGAGCCATGTATAACGTCTAATGAACAAGGTCTTCGAAAAACAAATTGGTCGCAACATGGAAGTGTACATTCACAACATGTTAGGGACTTTTCGATTTGCCCGAGCAACGACTGATCATGGCGGAATGTTTCCTTCATGTTTGTAAATATGTTTTCGAGTCCATGTAATTTTGGCTTTTATTGTAGTTCGTACTTGTAAAATCCTTTGTGTGATCCTCGAGGGCCCACGGTATGAGTTGGATGCATTTCGAGGTCATTCGACGCTTGGTACGTGCGCTACGGCTAAGCGGAGTAGTTTTCCATCATTCATCATGGTCGTGGCCATGAAAAATCACCATCTCGCTTGGCCACAATTTTGTCATGCACCTCGTGCTTTTAGGAACCTTACGGGTGGCACTTGGGGGTTAGGGGTCTCATGTATAATGTAGGAGAACGTTGGCAAACAAAGTGGTTGCCTTGGGCGGAGATGAACGAGCGGTTCATATGGGCGTGCGAGCAGTCGATCTTCACCCAAGACAATTTGCGGAGCTTGTCCTACATCCAGTTTTATGTTTTCTTGCGTCCATAGTCCTATAATTATTGTGTTACTTTACGCTTTCAATACCATTCGACCAATATGGTCTTTTGGGGGCACAGATATGGAGGGCGAGGTTGGCACGTGGACCAATGCATGCCCCGCGATGTTAAGTCGGAAACCCCAATTTGATAGGCTTATCTCTTGCACGGGATGCAAGGGTGCCGCATGAGTTCTTCCGCACAAAATAATTGGCCCGTGATAGTTGGTATTAGAGCAAGAATTGCAAGCCTCCAGGTGGGGGAGCCCTCGATGCGGGTATAGCCGACGTGCATTCCGTCTATGGTGCTCGAGGTGTTGATGCAATGAAACCAGTTGATGGACATTCCAACTGTGGTATTCGAGGAGGCATGCATTTGATGATCGATGAGAAGACCGTGACTTTTGCGTAGGATAAATGGGCCCCTAAGACACAAAGTCGTTTGCATGTAGAGCAGATGTCTCTTAAGTCATGTGCGCAGAGCAAATCTTTTATAAGACACATAGTGGTGTGCAGAGCAGACTCTCTCATAAGACGCAAAGTCCTACACATAGAAGATCTCTACTAAGACTCACATTGTGCACAAAGCAGACTCTCTCATAAGACGCGAGGATGGTGCACAGGGCAATGTCCCCTAAGATGCAGCGCAGAGCCGATGGCTCGTGAGTCGCCAAGGATTGTACGCAAGGCGGATGTCCCCTAAGATGCAGCGCAGAGTCGATGGCTCGTGAGTCACCAAGTTTATGTGCAGGGCGTATGACCCCTAAGATGCAGCACGGAGCAGATGGCTCGTGAGTCGCCAAGTTTGTGCGCAGGGCTGATAACCCCTAAGACGAAGCGCGGAGTAGATGGCTCGTGAGTCACCAAGTTGGTGCGCATGGCTGATGTCCCCTAAGTCACAAGGTTGGTGCACAAGGCAAGATAGACTCTAAGACGCAAGATTTGTGCGTAGAGAAGATGGCTCTTAAGACGCAAGATTGACATGTCCGAACCAAGCACTAGTGAAGAACAGTTGTAGTGTGGCAGCAATGCTCTTAATGTGGAGAGTTGGCGGACGTCGTGGCCGGATTAGAGCAAATCCCTGAAGTCATGGTCCGAGGGCGCGGCATAAAACTTGGATAATTGAGATGGACTCGGTGGTGGGTACCATGACCCTGTGAGGGCGACGGAAGCAGAAATCAATGTAAGTCTTGGCTTGTTGAGATGGACTTGGTGGTGGGTACCATGACTCTGCAGGGGCAAGTTGGAGCAGTGATCGGCTCGATGCTCTTGCTGAGGCAGAGTCGGACAAGGCGGCGGTGGAGGTAGTGTTCTAGTGTGGTGCGGCCAAGGAACTACTCATCACTTGGGTGTTGCACAACGACACCCATATGTTACCCGAGATGAGAGTTGTTCAATGGTGCTCGTATGCTCTTTAAGTCTGAGACTTTTCATTGCCCAGCAAGAGCGAGACTTAGTGAATCAAGTAGCCTCTTCTTGGTGTCCCTTCAAGCGAGTGTTGCTCAACAGCGCTCGTTTGTTCCACAAGTATGGAACTCTCATTGCCCAGCAACAACGAGTTTGGGAATCTCAAATCCCTTTCTCGCAACAACAGGAGATGATGAAACTCAATGATGTTCCAAGTAGTCATTTCTTGGTGGTGGACTTCACGGCGAAACTCAACATGTTGCAGCCCCACTGCGGCGTGTCGTTACTTAGGCGGTGTTCCCTTCGATTACTTGTGAAGAATTCACTTCAACAATTGCAGCCTATGCAGAAAGGCGGTGCAGCCGAGGCGAGTTCGATAAGGACGTTGAAGCTTGAAGTGGGGGAGGATGTTAGGGACTTTTTGGTTTGCCCGAGCAATGACTGATCATGTTGGAATATTCCGTTCATGTTTGTAAATATGTTTTCGAGTCCATGTAATTTTGGCTTTATTGTAATTCGTACTTGTAAAATCCTTTGTGCTATCCCCGAGGGCCCACGGTATGAGTTGGATGCATTTCGATGTCATTCGATGCTTGGTGCGTGCGCTACGGCTAAGCAGAGCAGTTTTCCTGCATTCATCATGGTCGTGGCCATGGAAAATCACCATCTTGCATGACCACGATTTTGTCATGCTCCTCGTGCTTTTGGGAACCTTGGGGGTTAGGGGTCTCATGTATAATGTAGGAGAGCGTTGGCAAACAAAATGGTTGCCTTGGGCGGAGATGAACGAGCGGCTCATATGGGCATGCGACTAGTCAACCTTCATCCAAGATAGTTTGCAGAGCTCGTCCTACACCCGGTTTTATGTTTTCTTGCGTCCATAGTCATATAATTGTTGTTTTACTTTAAGCCTTCAATACCATTCGGCCAACATGATCTTTTGGGGGTGTGGATATGGAGGATGAGGTTGGCACGTGGACCAACGCATGCCCCGCGATGTTAAGTCGGGAAGCCCAATTCGGGACAGATTTTGGATAATAGGCTTATCCCTTGCACGGGATGCAAGGGTGCCGCACGGGTTCTTCCGCACAAAATAATTGGCCAATGACAAGTATCTAAGCTAATTGACGCCTATTCGGGCTACAATCAAATCCGGATGCACTCGAAAGATGAAGAAAAAATGGCCTTCATGGAAGTGTATAACGTCTGATGAACAAGGTATTCGAGCTTAAAAATGTAGGAGCCATGTATAACGTCTGATGAACAAGGTCTTCGAAAAACAAATTGGTCGCAACATGGAAGTGTACGTTGACAACATGGTTGCTAAAGCGCCGACCACTGGAAGCCAATGCAACGATCTCATCGAGATCTTTAGCCAGCTCATGACCTACAACATGAGATTAACCCCAAAAAGTGCGCCTTCGGGGTTCATAGTGGCAAATTCCTAAGTTTTTAGCACGGTATCAATATACCGAGACTGGGATAAACCAAGCATCCTTCTAGACCTATCCCTATAGATCTTTATGATGAGTACAAATGATGCTTCACCCAAGTCTTTCATGGAGAAGTTTTTGAATAATCAGGTTTTCACTAACTAGAGCAAAGGAACATTATTCCCCACGAGCAGTATGTCATCTACATATAGCACAATAAACATAACGGCGCTCCCACTAACCTTTTTGTAGACACAAGGTTCGTCTACATTTTTGATAAAGCCAAACTCTTTGACTGTCTCATCAAAACGGATGTTCCAACTCCTCGAGGCTTGCTTGAGTCCATAAATGGACCTTTGCAATTTGCATACCTTCTTCGGTCCTACCTGTTGGCTTAAGGGTCTCTCTTAAGTCTCGATCTTTATTTTGATGATAACAAACATGTATTTAATCCTAGTATAAAGTTTTGAGTTCAGGTTGAGATTGCGATACTCATGCCAAATCCGTTCAATCAAGACGACGGAAAAGATCGTCGAAGAAACGAAAGAAGAAGACGATGAAGAAAGGCTCGGGGATTAAGTCAAGTAGATTCAATGTAATATATCCTTAGGATAGTTTATCCCAAGCCTAAAATATAAGGTTATCCAAGTTGAAACTTGGTAATCAAACCCTTAGAAATGGCATATAAAAATGTAAGGAACTAAACATCCTCAGCCTAGGTTCGGTCGACCAAATGAGGAATTAAAGTGGCGCAGCAGCCTATTCGATCGATCGACTGGTCGACCGAAGATCGCTAGAAATTGGCCGAAGCATTCGGTCGACTAGTCGGTCGACTGAAGGTGGCAATTGCAGAATAGATAGGCTGCGTCGGTCGACCGACAGAGGTGATAAAATGCCCGAGAGTAGCGGTCGATCGATCATGTGTTAGCGCGACTCGCTGCAGCCAATCGATCGACCGACGGGTCGACCGGGTGACAGAATAATTGTTGGCGGTCGACCTGTCAGTCGACCGGCCTCTCTTAGCTGCGAGCGGTCGCACTGGCGGTCGATCCGTCGGTCGACCGACTGATCGACCGACCTTGCGACCGAACGGCTTCAACGGTCGATTTTTCATCCGTTGAACGGCCATTCGTCTGAGGGGTTATAAATACCCCTCACCTACCTTCTTTAAACCCCCTTAGAAATTTATTAAGCATTTAAAAAGAAGTTCTCCAAGCCTTCATATGATCAAAGCTCTCGCGCGCTCTCTGCTCTCAATCTCAACATCTTCCAGGCGCTTCTCTCTGCTTCAACTGTGCCGCATTCATTGAAGTCATCATCCATTTGCAAGTTGAAGAAAAGAAGGCGGTGGAAAGAAGCTTGGTTCAATTTTTCTTTCATTAGCTCTTTCCTTGTATTTAATCTTTCTTGAAACTTGCTTTTCGTTAAGATAGCTTGCTAGGTGTGCTAGGAAACACTTAGGGTCAACTTCGTAGATTTGTGTTTTGCCTAGGTGAATAGGATTGAGGTGTTCTCCAAGTGAGGGAGAAGGGTGTCCTCAAGTGTATTCAAAGGGAAACATAAAATCTATAAAGTAGTGTTTAGAAATCCTTGGTAAGGAGCCAAGGTAGTGGAGTAGGCGATTGGCCGAACCACTATAAATTGCTTTGTTTGCATTGCTTTTTACTCGCTTTCATTATTGAGATTGAATTGTGATCATATCATTCATTAAAGAATAATTCCATTAAGCTAAGACAAAATTAAATTAAAAGAAATTTAAAAAGGGGATTGACACTATTCAACCCCCCTTCTGGTGTCAAGGTCCACCCAACACTACCGAAGACACAAATCCTTTTGGATGGGTCATATAGACCTCTTCCTTAAGTTCACCATTGAGGAATGCAGTCTTGACATCCATTTGCCAAATCTCGTAGTCATGATATGCAGCAATGGCTAGCATTATCCTAATAGATTTGAGCATGGCTACAGGAGAAAAAGTTTCATCATAGTCAATACCTTGCATTTGGGTGAAATCTTTTGCATCTAGCCTGGCCTTATAGGTCTCTACCTTGCCATCTGCTCTAATCTTTCTTTTAAAGATCCACTTACACCCTATAGGAGTGACTCCTTTAGGTAAGTCAACCAAAGTCCAAACTTGGTAGGTGAACATCAAGTCCATTTCGAATTTCATTGCTTCCTGCCATTGTTTGCAATCAACATCCTTGATTGCTTGATCATATGATTGCGAATCAACGTCTTCCTAGTCATTGTTAATGGTTAGGAAGAATCCCTCAGGTTGTCGACGCAATCTCCCTTATCAACGAAGAGTGTTGGGAGGTAGTGATTCAGTGACTGGTTCAACCTGTGGACAATCCACTGGTTGTTGCGATTCGGTCTGTGGTTGTTGATCTTCATCAAGTTCAATATTTCTTTCACTCCCACTTTTCTCGATAAACTCTTTTTATGAGAAAGTGGCATGCCTACTGGCAAACACCTTTTGTTTAGTTGGTGAGTAGAAGTAATATCCTAAAATCTTTTTAGGGTATCCCACAAACCTGCACATGGTTGATTTAGTATAAAGTTTATCTGACTCCAATATTTTTATGTATGCATGACAACTCCAAATCTTGAGATGCCTCAGACTTGGTTTCTTGCCACTCCATATCTCATATGGTGTAGTAGAGACAGATTTTGTGGGAACCTTATTAAGAAGGTAGATAGCGGTTTCTAGCGCATTTCCCCAAAAAGAAATTGGGAGATCAGTAAAGTAAAGTATGAACCGCATCATATCAAGCAATGTGTGATTCCTCCTTTCAGACACTCCATTATGCTATGGTGTGGCAGGAGGGGTCCATTTGGAGACGATCCCATTATCCAGGGGCTCCATCAAAGCCCAGGCACGGCTGACTTCATCGACCAGGAGGACACTCTCAAACAGGTTGAAACTTGGACAATATTTGTGGATGGCGCCTCCAACGAAAAGAGAAGAGGAGCACATATCATTCTGGAGAATGACCAGGGAATTGCCCTTGAACGGTCCTTCCAATTCCAGTTCAAAGCCAGCAATAACTAGGCAGAGTATGAAGCTCTAATTGTCGTGCTAAAACTCGCCCCGGAGGTGAAGGCCCGAAACATAGTCGTAAAGAGCGACTCACAACTTGTCGTAGGACAAGCCAACGACACTTGTCAAGCAAGGGACACTAGTGCATTCCATAATCACTAACTTTGGCAGTTGCGTGTTCCAGCACATACGAGAAGAAAACACCCGAGCCTATCTGTTATCCAAACTCGCCAGCACCAAAAATTCCTAAAATAATAGGTTGACATTCCAATAAGTCATCAGGCAGCCGATCATCCAGCCAGCCGACATCTCGGCTGAGGTCCAAGCAGTCGAACAAAGTACATACTGGAGACCCCCCTACATAAACTACCTCAAACAAGGCAAAATTTCGGAGCTCACCGCCAACCCAGGTAAATTCAAAAGAATGGCATGCTACTATACACTCCTTAACGATCAACTCTATAAAAGAGGATACTCCTGATCACTTCACAAGTGATAGGCACCATCATGGCAGAAGTCTATGACGGCATTTGCAGCAGCCACATCAAGGCAAGGTCCCTATTCGCCGAAATCCTCCGGGCCGGCTACTTCTAGCCAAGCATGAAAGTAGACTGCAGTCTCTGCATCAAAAAGTGTAACAAATGCCAAAGATTCTCTGAGGTCTCACATCTGCATCCCAAGCCGCTTCACAACTCAAGCACTAGTTGGTTATTCGACTAGTGGGCATCGACCTCCTCAACCCTTTTCCCCTAGCACTGGGGCAAATCAAGTTTTTAGTCGTGGCAATCGACTACTTTACCAAATGGATAGAGGCTGAACCCCTATCCTCAATTGTAACAAACAAGGTCCAGAAAATTGTTTGGAAAAACATCATTTGCGGGTACGGAATACCGCACAAGCTCATTAGCAACAATGGGACATAATTAGGGGTGTGCATAGGTATCAGGCAGACCTAGAATCGGTTGGAACTGACTCGGTCTGATAGGTTCAAGATAGACCCGAATTAAATTCGGTAGGATCCGAGTAACAAATCAAGGAACCGATTAAAAATAGTTCCGGGTCCGGGTCCAACACGTCGAGTACTCGAAACCGGAATCGATACCGGGTTATATATATTTAATTATTTAACTCGGATCCGGTATATTGGATAATAGATATATTCCTAGAATTTTGATGATTCATTCACAACCACTATATTACCAATGGTTATAGTTGTAGAGGAAGTAGAGAATACCATATTGTTAAAGAACAATCTAATTCATTTTGCAACATGAGTATTCTCTGTAGCATTTATTGTGTTTATATTTATTTTAGGAGCCTATTTGTAATTTTTTAGTATGATCTATTGGCTGCACTCTACATATATTACTATTTTTGCCACAAATGATACAAGAAATTATGGTGAACGTTAACAAACCATTTCATTCATTCATTAATTCATTATTTTCTATTCATTAACAAAAATTATGGTGAACATTAACAAAATTAAATAGGTGTTCCAACAGGGTACCCGGAACCAAAATCGGAATCGGTGGTTCTGGGTAGGGTCTGATTCCAAGTTCCAACGGGGTAGGGGTCCGGGTCCAAAATATGAGAACCGATCTTATACAAGGTACGGTCCGAGTATCATGAAAATTACAAGGTACCCGGACCCGCTCACCCCTAGACACAATTCACGGATCGAATGGTCTTGAGAACCAATAACTCTTTTCATCCATGGAACACCCACAGACAAATGGCCTAGCTGAAGCAGCCAACAAAGTCATCCTCACATGACTAAAAAAGAAACTCGATCGGGTCAAGGGGCATTAGGTCGAAGAGCTACCCGAAGTACTATAGAATTACAATACAACTACCCAATCCTCCACTTCGGAGACCGCTTACCGGTTTGTCTATGGAGTAGAGGCCATGATCCCTGTCGAGATCGCATAGCTCAGACTCCGCAGGATCGCCTTTGAGGAACAAAGCAACTCAAAAACCTGACACGCCGAGCTCAATCTCAGTGAAGAAGAGCGAGAGCTCGCCAAAATCAAAGAAGAGATAATGAAACTCAAAATAGCCAGAAAATATGGCAAATGTGACAGGCCTAGGAATTTCACATAAGGGGACCTCGTCCTTCGAAAAAGTCGAACTACAAAGAAAGCTAGTCAGAGAAGGTAAGCTCACTCCAAACTAAGAAGGCCTCTACCAAATCACTGAAGTCCTTGGAAAAGGTGCCTACAAAATTGTCGAGCTCTTTGAACGAGAACTCCCACAGTCGTGGAACACGGCCTTTCGACGGGCCCACTATAGCTAAGCTTTCACACTTAAATTATAACATGAATGGGGTACTCTTTTCCCTGCATGACGATTTTTTCCCACTAGGTTCCCCCATGAAAGATTTTAACGAGGCTCCACCCTATGTAAGCTAGGCTTAACCCTCAGTGTGATGCAATGTATCACTATGATATTTAACAATGAAATTACTCTTTCTATTCTGAACATTTCCCTTGTGTCTAAAATCACTTGCAGTCATTGCATAATGCGTAGGAGGAATTTACACGATTTCACAGTGGCCATCGACCCATGTGACATAACCATCCCTCCTTGGCCCAGGGCCTGTATCGTCGGCATCACAAGCCTCAATAGCAATCGGGACTTGGTTTTCACCAACCTAACCTATCGGCCTCAGCGCCACACTCGAATTTCAACAACGACTAGAGCTCAATTTTCACAAGTCTAGCTCGTGGGCCTTAGTGCCTATTATGGGCTCCTATGCCCCCTAGCAACCCTAAGCACGCTTCTCATGAGCTTGGTTTCCACTGAGTCGGGTCATCGACCCTAAATGCAACCTCCGACTAAGCCTGGCACACTCTAAATGTGCATCACGACCCCAAACGCGCTTTTTGCGAGCTCGGTTTTCATCTAGTCTGGTCCTCGACCTTAAATGTGGTTTTCGGCTCAGCTCGGCACACTTTAAATAAGCAACACGACCCCAAGCGTGCTTCTCGCGAGCTCGGTTTCCACCGAGTCTAGTACTCGGCCCTAAATGTGACCTCCGCCTCAGCTCGACACACTCTAAATGAGTAACACAACTCCAAGCGTGCTTCTCGCGAGCTCGATTTCCACCGAGTCTAGTCATCAGCCCTAAATGCGGCCTCCAGTTCAACCTAACATGCTCTAAATGAGCAATATAATCCCAAGTGCACTTCTTGCGAGCTGGGTTTCTAACGAGTCTGGTAATCGTCCATAGCGCCACCACACCCAGCCTTAGAGCCCTCACCAATCAGAGTTTGGTTCTTTTGCCAATCTGACTCATCGGCCCCATCGCCTTACTCACAATTACCAAATAGGTAATCCTAATTTTATCTTTTTAACTTAGATATGCAGTTAATAAAACCACAACAATCGAATGACCGATCAAGCTCGGCAAAAACACAACAAGGATAAGTATAACAAAACATCTTTTTCTTCATAAAGTCTCACGAAGGGAATAGTTATACTTACAAACCCATGAAGGGCATCTTACAAATGAGAAAATAAGCTATAAAGGCATAGCTCCATGGATCATAACAAAGAAATAGTACTCCTCTCTCGAGCCCTACAAGCGAAAATTCTGACTAATAGACTTGTTACCAGGATTTAACGCCACACACAAACTTGCTGGCGGAACCATCCCGCAACCTGGGATTTGAAGGGGAATGAGGAGAGGAGTGAAAGCCCCGGCTCTGCAAACCCAGAATCATGGACAAGATTCCAGCCAGCCAAGAGCACGATGCCTTCCTCGATGCCTATACCACAAGGACCACTTCATCGTAAAACTGATGGTACAAACCCACGATCGAAACCCCATCTCTTGTCTTTATTTTTAAGCCCAATGATACAAACCCACGTGCAATTTTATTTCTTCACGAGCGAAATCACGTCCCATCATAGCTGGCGTTCTAACACCTCAAAAACCGCCTACCAGATCTTTACTCATAATTACTTTTCTGTCAAGCTATATCTACCATACATGTGGCAAGCATCTGGAATAACACTCTCCTCTTCCGCATAAATATCACATCAAACCTGGATAGCGAAGAGTCCTGTAAAAATGTCCCATGCCCTGCACATGACAATGACCCAGCTGACATCTTTTCGGCCAACCGAGGTCATAAGCCACCATCATTTAGAGCTCAGCACGCAGTCCTCCAAGCTCCGACTGAGCCCGGGGGCTGTGGACTGGACTAGTATTGTTTGGCTCGGTCAGATTAGACCCAGCAGCGCCCTACACTTTTGAACCCAACTCGAGCCAAACCAGACGACTTCGCCCGGGGCTCCACCGACCATACTCCTAAACTTGACTCGAACCAGACTGGATGGCTCCACTCGGGGGCACCACTTGGCCATGCAAGGACATCCACGTTCTTCCTTATCACGAGGGATACGTTATTACATGCCCGCTATCTCTGAGATTAGCCTCAACCCATTCTGAGCAATATCCCCGCAAGATTGCTGACATCGTCATCACCTCCTCCTGCAATAAATACAGACACTGCACGCCTCAGATAACCTAAGTTCCATTTTTATTACCTTCACCTTGGAGATCTATCACCGCTGGAGTTGCACCTAGTCAGGAGAGACATCGAGCACGACGGACTACTCCGATCCTCAAGCATGAACCGATGATAATTGTAAAATTTTATTTGGTTTAAGAAATCTGTAATAATTTTCATGAACCACTTTTTAGAAACAAAAAACGTATTTGTTATAACGATCCATTTTCAGCCAATATTTTTTTTTTTTTTTCCAGTTATCATTTCTTGCGAATATAACCCAGTAATTACATGTACCTTTTGTTACACCTCTTCCTGTACTCCTAACAATAGTAATACACATCTTTTATAAGCTCAGTGTATAAACCCAACTAAATAATTTTATAGGTAAGTCTATCATAAGTTTTTTTTTATCTTATTAAAAATAAAACCATATATAGTTCTTCTTCGTATCTTAATTAATTTTCATTAAGTATTGTGTATGCAATACACATCCTGCATTATAATCATATCACACGGGTACTGTAAATGTTTTAAAAAAAATTGAAATAACTCCATGAAAAAATTCAAAACTCAAAATAAGAAGGTATAAATTTCTAAAACTTAACTTTAAAAAAAAATTTACTGTCTCGTACTTTTGACCAAAGTTTTTAAAGTATTTAAAGACTTTTGCTAAAAGCCGACCTCTAAAAACTTTTGCTAAAAGCCGTCAACGCTAAAAAAAATTTATATTAAAATTTATATTAATTAAAAATTACTTTTCATGATTTTTGAAGTTTTTAAAAACTCTAGCAAAAAATCGTAAACATATCAAAGACTTTTACTTAAATTTTTTGAACATCTTCAGAATTAATTATCAAAAAGGATATATTAATCAAATACTTTTGAATTCCGTGCCAAGTAGGGGTGAGCGGATTCAGGTACCCTGTATTTTTCATGATACCCGGAGCCTACCTTATATAGGACCAGTTCCTAAGTTTTGGAACCGGGTCCTACACTGTTGGAACCTGGAACCGGACCCTACCCGGAACCACAGGTTCCGATTTCGATTCTGGGTTCCTTGTTGGAACATGTTCTAGAATCTGTAAATGTATATGTTCCAACAGAGTATCCTATTGGAACACTACTAGAAATATATTATTCAGCAACGGCTGCTCAAGCCGCTGCAATGGCTAACAGCGTTCTTACGGTCGCTCAGGCCATTGCAGATATGATATATCTGCAACGATTCGTTATGGCCGTTTGAGCCGTTGCTAACAAGTGGATGGCGCGAACGCGGCGTGCAAATGAAATAACTTATTTGCAACGGCTTACTAAAGGCCGCGACGGCCATTGTTGATGATATTATCACATTAGCAATAGCTTATTTACGGCTACTGCATCCGTCACTCTTTAGTCAATGGCGCGCTTGCTGCGCGAAAATAAAATACTTATCAATAAAGGCGTTGCAAAGGCCGCGTAGCCGTTGTTGATGATATTACTTATCAGCAACGGCGTTCTAACGAAGCGTTCTAACAGATGAGTGAGTCATTGCTGATAAGTTTATTTAACTCGACCCTGATCGCGTCCGCCCCTTTCCTTCTTCTTCTTCTTCCTTGATTCTGCCGACGCCGCTGCCTACGGATCTCCGCCCGCCGTCGTCGCCCCCGATGCGCCCACCGACGCCACTCGCCGACGCCGCCCACCGTCGAACCTTCTCCAGGTAATATTTCAGCGCCCCCTTCCCTTCCTCCTATAATAGGGTCGACAACCTAGGGTTTCGGTCGACCGTCGGAGTATTGTCCAATGTCCGACATATGTCGGACGCTGGACTCCAGCGCCGAAATAGTGAGTTAGGGGTTTTTTAAACTCTATTTTTTTTTTTATTCTAATTAAATCTGTTTAGATTAAACCCTAATCTAGGTTGATTAAATATTTAATGTGTAGATTAGATTAATATGTTTAGATAAATATTTAATGTTTTTTTAGGTTAAATGTTTAATGCAAGTTTAGATTAATTTGAATAATTTTTATTGTTATGTCTGTTAATTAAGTTTAGTTTAGATTAATTAGATTAATTTTATTGTTAATATTTAGATTTAGATTAATTAGAATCGTCCATTTTGGACTCGCACTGGAATCGTTAACTTTGGACTCGCGCTGGAATCGTGCAATTTGGACTCGTGCAAGATTCGTCCACTGTGGACTCGAACCAGCATTCACAAATTTAGAAAATAATCATCCATCCGACAAGTTGATACGTTTCATGTACGCATCGGCGAGTCGGATATGATTTAGCAAAACCTTAGATCCGTTCGGGGGTTGTATATTCGTGTAAAAGAAGTAGTTGATCTTTTATACGACGTACAACCCTTGAATTATCCCTAATTGGACAATTTGGGAACATATTATTTGTATTGCACTTAGTTTTTTTCTTTTAGCCGTTAACTCATTCTTAAATTTTGGCTATTGTATCTCTCTTATTCTCCAATATGCGCCCAGATGATATACGTATTCGGAGAACTATAAAGATATGCTGTCGAAATTTAGAATAAAGTTTAACGGTTAAAAGAAATACTTAATGCAATATGAATAATATGAATCCCGAATGGAATATGACCATCTCACCTAAAGACATTAACTGAAGATATTGTCATTGATTGACAGAATCATGTCGGGCGATCGAAGTTGGATGTACCGACATCTTGATCATGAAGCTTTAACGAATGAGTTTCAATTAGGCGTAACTTACTTCGTAAATTTTGTCTATTCGAATCAGAATTTCGTTAGTGTCGGTGATAAAATCCAATGTATGTGCCGCATTTGCTTGAATACACGATTTTTGGATCAGGAAACTATCACTCTGCATCTGTATTTCAAATGATTTATACCAATATATTTTATATGGGCTTGTCACATTGAGTCACGTGAAGCCGGAACGTCGAGCAATCCTGACGTTCAGACACATGGTGAATCTTCCTCTGCTGGTGTTTCTTCATTCAGTCCATCTAATCTATATAGAACTATGATACTTGATAGTCTTGAGGGTCAATTTCAACTGAATGATAATGTCGATTGGCCAATTACTGAGACGTCAGTGCCACCAAATACTACGTGTGTTGATGTCACAGAATTGCCACCAGAAGTACAACATGCGATAGAGATTGAATTGCTAAAAAAAGAAGCCACATAATTTTATGAGATGTTGAAAGCTGCTGATGAACCTTTGTATGAGAATTATCCTAAATACCCCCTAGGTTTTCAGTAATGACATAACTCCTGAACATCAAGGCCGATTGTAATATTAGAGGAGTTGCATTTGTTCGGATTATAGGATTGATTAATGGAATACTGTCTACTGATAACAAGTTTGAGCCAACTTTTTATAAGACTAAAAAGTTGATGAGAAAATTAGGGCTTGGGTATGAAAAAATACATGCGTGCCAAAATAACTGCATTTTATATTTTAAAGAAAATGCGCAGTTGGATAAATGCCATGTATTTGAACATCCTCGTTACAAGGAGAAGAAATCGGTCCGACAGAAAAATATTTCGTTTAAGGTGCTTCGATATTTTCCACTAACATTAAGGCTTCAAAGATTATTCATGTCGGAAAAGATGACCCCCTACATGAGTTGGCATGCAAGAAGTCGTGATGATACAGTAATGACTCATCCATCCGATAGTGAAGCATGGAAACATTTGGATACATGTTATCCTTCGTTTGCTAGAGATACTAGAAATATCAGATTGAGATTGTGTACGGATGGTTTTAATCCGTTTGGTCATTCTGCAACTCCTTATTCAATTTGACCAGTGCTGCTAACAGTTTATAATTTGTCGTCGTCAATGTGTATGAAAGATGAATTTATTTATCTTTCGATGATTATTCCGGGTCCTAAGGGTCCGCGAAAAGAAATTGACGTGTTTCTCAGACCGCTAATAGATGAATTGAAAATATTGTAGACTGATGGAGCTGTCACTTATGATTGTCATTAGAAGCAAAACTTTAATTTAAAGGACGCGGTCTTGTGGACAATCAATGATTTTTCGGCCTACGACATGTTGTCTGGTTGGAGCACTCACGGCCTCGACTCTTTTGTCCGTATTATATGGAACACTCTAAATCATTCAGTCTTCAAAACGAATGAAAAATCTCATTCTTTGATTCTCATCATCGATTCATGTCGGCTAACCATTAGTATCGAAGGAATCGTAATAAATTTACTAAGGGCAGAGTCGAAAGAGATGAGCCACCATCGATATTGTTTGGTAAACAAATGTTAGCACGTGTTTCAGCACTTTCAGATATAGTGTTTGGTCGGAATGAAAGAGTGTCGGGCTTTGGTCAAACACATAACTGGGTGAAAAAAGGTATCTTTTGGGAATTATCGTATTGGAATTCATTATTGATTCGACATAATTTCGACATCATGCACATTGAGAAAAATGTGTTTGATAATATTTTTTACACTTTGATGGATGCTCCCGGGAAAACTAAAGATAATGTCAAGTCCCGACATGATCTAAAAATACTTTGTAAGAGGCCGAAGTTGGAGTTACAAAAGGTCAACGAACGATATCTGAAGCCGAAGGCCCCATATGTGTTAAATAAACAACATATGAAAGATGTTTGTCAATGGATCAAAGAACTCGGATTACCCGATGGATATGCCTCAAACTTATCTCGATGTGTGAACGTCGATGATTGCAAAATATCAGGGATGAAGAGCCATGATTGTCATGTATTCATATGGAGATTGCTTTCGATCGCATTATGAGATCTTCTACTTGATAATATTTGAGGTTCGTTGATTGAATTAAGTATGTTTTTTAGAAACATTTGTGCAAATATCCTTCGAGTCGAAGATATGTCAGCACTTGAAAGTAATATTGTTGAAATTGTATGCAAGTTGGAGCAGTTTTTCCTCCTACCTTTTTTGACTCGATGGAGCATCTACCAATATACTTGGCATACGAGGCACGAGTTGGTGGCCCCGTTCAATACCGGTGGATGTACTTATTTGAAAGATACATGAATCGTCTGAAGAAAAAGTAAAGAACACTGCAGTTATTGAAGGATCAATATCTGAATCGTATATCATCCAAAAAATTTCAACATTTTGGTCATTTTACTTTGAATCGACAGTGCATACAAGATTTAATCATCTTCCACGTAACGACGACGGAGGAGTTTGATATTCAGGTAGACGTTTAAATATATTCTATCACTCTGGTCGTGCTTTTGGTTCTCGTCCGTCTCGACACTTAAGCGACGAAGCGTATCATTTGACACAATTGTACATATTACTCAATTATCTAGAGACTGAATAATTCATTTAAATATTTGACATTGAGATGGTGCAAAAATACTCTATTCACAGTGATCAAGAATTGGAGAGATTACGGAATCGTGATTTCCCTACTTGGATTCGAGCTTATAGCAAAGATCACTGTACTGAAATAGATTAAAAAATATTTGAGTTTGTTAGTGGACCGTCGCGACTAGTGTCATGTTATAGCGGATATTTTGTTAATGGGTATAAATTTCACATGGTTAAATATGCATTTACAAAGAAGACGATGAATGTCGGGGTCTGCGTGAAAGGGACAATATATGTTGAATATGATATGGATTTTTATGGAGTGTTGGAAGAAGTGCTAGAATTGCACTACTTTGACTTGAAATCAGTTATCGTATTTAAATGTCATTGGTTCGATATAACAGATAGGGGCATGAAAGTTCATCCAAAATATAAACTTATTGAGGTTAATTATAAATCGAAATTGGCAGCAAATGAGCTTTTTATATTGGCATCACAAGTCGAACAAGTATATTACACAAAGTATCCAGTTCGAAATAAAGATAGAGTAGATTGGCGTGTAGTCTGTAAGACTAAAGCTAGAGGAAGAATTGATCCGATAGCGGGAGAAAATGAGTCGATACTTGATGTGACAGATGATTTCTATCAAGAAGAGGATCCTCCCGTAGTAGACCATATTATTCCAATAGTCGAGGATGCGGACACAACGTTAGTTCAATTAGAAGTTGAATATGTTGATGATGACGATCATGAAGTTGAGGAATGTAGAGATGAAGAAGTAGAATTTGAAGAAGATGAAGAAGAAGATTCAAAGATTATTACTCAGGTGATGAGGAATAATTGTAAAGTATATCTTCTATTAAATCTATCTCTACTATATATATATATATATATTCTAATTATATTCTTATTCGACAGCTATGGTGGATCGAGGTTATCGTCGGACGAGAGCTACAAATTCTCCGATCAGTCAGACTTCAGATTCAGCCGCACTTGCTCCTGCCATTGATCCTCCTGCCGCCAAGGCTAGTTCATCGAGACGCAGGTGGCCAGGTGGGCCGAATAGGATTCAACCTCCACCGACAGCGGAACAATGCCGACTTATTTATGTGATTGGCGAGCGATAATGTATTATGAATTATGAATTATGAATTATATATAATTCATTATATCATAATATAATATTATACTTTATTTTGGTTGTGCAAGTTCGAGTAGGAGGATGTCCCTAGGACTATATCGGGGACAATCCGACGATATATGCATGGGGCCTGGCCCACTTGGTCTCACGTGTCCCGTGAACACGTGAACATGCTCTGGCGCGAGTTTGAAGTACGTATTTAAAATTTTTATATACATGTATTTAAATTTTTTTAATCAGCTTTATTATTATTAGTACTGATATTATTATTTTGCAGACTCGCTATACTTGGCCAAAGGAGCAGAGGTCATTCATTTATAATATGCGGGAGGCCATTTCCCGTAGAGGTACAACTGCCAACTGGGGCAGGCCCGGGAACAAGCGATGGCCCGAGCTGGGGCCACAGCCATAGAGGAGACTCGGGGATACTGTCCCGATTGGATTACTCCAGATATTTGGGATCAGCTCGTGTCAATATGGTCGACCGAGCGATGGCAGGAGGTATCACAGACTGCGGCTAGAAATCGAATGTCGGGGGGAGGAGCGCATAACACTGGCGGCTCTGTTTCATTTATCATGCACGTGAGACTCATGGTAAGTTTTATACCTTATTTTGAATTATATATTTTATTTGTTACTCTGTGTATTAATTAATGTATTTATTTTGTAAATATAGACGACGGTGATGGATGACGGGACTCTCCAGCGACCCTCCCCGATGGAGGTGTTTGAGCGGACTCACCGTAGAGGACATGGGGCGGGGGAGTACATCGACACCCGCGCTGCAGTCATAATGGAAGTATATTTGTTTCAATTATGCATTATTTATTTATAATTTAAGTTTTAGGGAAAATATGAAACAAAAAACCAAACTCGTGTAGGAGACCTACACTCAGACGGTGACGCAGCGTGGGGACACCCCGAGGACTTTGACGCGGGAGCGTGGGTCGAGGCTGCAGGTGGCTAGGACCACAACCGTGTCTATGGCTTTGCTGATAGTGGCCATGCGCAAGCTGTACGTGCTCGGGCCACTTGGGGCATCAACCCCTCCGGCGGTTGGTGAGCGGCCCTCCACCTCCAGGAATAATGATCACAACAAGAGGATGTCGACACTGAAGGAGACGATCGCACGACAATATGAGATGATGGCTCATCAGAGTCAGATAATGGCTGAGATGCATGCCATGCTGAGACAGATGACAGGTCAGTCCAGCGGTGTACACTCAGATCCATCGTCATCGACACAGTCCACGCCGGTGTACACTCAAGCACTTCAGACCCCGCTGTATGATCCCAACCTTCCCCTATTGGCTTAAGGTTTTCAACCTTGGTCTTAATCTCAGTTTTGGTGATAACAAACATGGAACTAATGATTTCATGAAGAGTTTCTTTCAGGTTCCAAGTCGGTTAGCACACGATGTCCTCGATCGGAAATATCAAAGAAATCGGGAAATCGGAAGAACGTTGGTCGTCGCGCTCGGATTCTTCGGGAAGTTAGAGTTTAGGTTTAAGGTGTCTAGATAAATTGTAAATCCTCATGATGATGCAAAGAAACCCAAAAATTATCCCGAATCCCAAAATATGAAAACTCGGGAACCGCCCTGAAACTCATTAAGCGTAGGGAGCTCCTTGGAGGGCTATATGACCTAGATATTTTCCTAACATAAAAAATGGTGGTAATTGTTCCTTGGGTTAAAACTAGATGACGACGTATTTTTAAGGATTTTTTGGAAGCCTTTAGCCTACCCATACTTGACTCGAAAGATTAGAAAATTTCTGTTTTCTGAAAATTTGTACTAGACCCCAAAAACTAGATTTTGATTCTTAAGAATTTTGATTTTTTAGATATTTTTATTGAATCCAAATGGGGGGTAATCCTTATATAACATTTATGTTTTAAAGTTATTAGCTTAAAATTAATAAATGTTATATAAGTAGGCTTAGTGAAGACGGAACCAAAAAACGAACAAACAAAGCCTAACCAAACTGCCCAGTCCAGGTTCGATCGACCGAATGGTGTTAAAAACCAGCAGTAGCCAATTCGGTCGACCGGTCGGTCGATCGAAGTGTACCAAAAATTGGCAGTGGCTACTTCGGTCGACCAGTCGATCGACCGAACAATAGAGGAGCTTGATCGTGACTCAGTCGGTCGACCCTCCGATCGACCAAACAGAGCGGTAGAAGTAAGAATTGCCAGCGGTCGCTGGGCGGTCGACGGACGATCGGCCGATAAGTGATCGAACAGCGTCCAACGGGTGAAAAAATGCACGTTGAGCAGTCGTTCGGTTAAGGGATTATAAATACTCCTCTTATCCTTCATTAACCCCTCTCAACAACTTATCCAAGCTTCCATAGAGCCATTCTTGATCATCTCAAAGTATTTCTTGAGTCATCCCTTTGACAACCCCAGTTTCCATGATATATCCTTGATCTTGCCTTCAAGCCTTGAACGATTCATCATTGAGACATCAAAAGAAACTAGGACTCGTGTTTGTAGCTAAGTATTTGTTGTATTATTTATTTGCTCCATTATTTGTGTATTTTTGTGATTTATTTCATTGTATTTGAGCTTCTAGAAGACCTAGTGTTAGGTCTTGTGTGTAAGTGGTTATCTTGGTGTAGAAGGTGTAAAGCCACTTGTGTAAATATAGTTTACTAGGATTAGTTGAGTTGTCCCTTAGGGTTGAGGTGGAAGAGTGCTCTCGGTGAGAAGACGGAGACTTCCGGCTGTGGAAGTGCCTTAGGTTGAGAATGAGACTCTTTGGGTCAAAGTCCTCTTTGTAAGAGAAATGATCTAATCTAGTTAAACTAGTTTGGAAATCCTAAACGGGGTGCTTAGGTAGTGGAGTAAGCATTGGGACCGAACCACTATAAATTATTGTGTTAGCATTAGCATCTTTGTGTGTGCCAAATTGCTCTATTGTTGCTTCCGTATTTAGTTGATAAATTGCAACTTGCCTAAATAATCAAGTAAACGATTAAAATTGAAAGTACGTGAAAGATTTAGATAACATACTATTCACCCCCCCCCCCTCCATTATGGCCATTTCACCCAACAATTGGTATCAGAGCGGGTCATAGTTTGAGATTTCACAATCTCCTCTGCATCGTCTCTCGATCCGAAAAATGGCACTAGAGAGTTTAGTGTCTTCACCTCCTAGGTTCGATGCTTCGAACTTTGGTCTTTGGAAGTCTAGGATCTACACCTTCTTAAAGACTCAAGGTTTAGGTGTTTTTAACATGGTAAAAATTAAATATATTGAACCTAAGGAAGACATGAATGTATGGACCCAAGAACAAATTGATATGTTTGAATTAAATGCTAAAGCTACAAATTACATATTTTGTTCTTTTGAAAATAATGTTTTTGAAAAGATCATGCATTGTACTTCCGCATTCGATATTTGGGCTACCTTAAACATGCTTTATAATTATGCAAAAATCGAAGAACTCAATACGTTTGATGAGGGAAGTGATGACAATTGTTATCCACCCAATACTAATATGGTTTTTGAAGCCATAGTGCCTCTAGTCATAGGAACACTAAAAATTGGAAAAGGAAGGTGATTTGCCATGTGTGCAAAGAAAAATGGCATGTGAAGAAGAACTGCCCTACTATGAAGAACAAGGCAAAGAAGAGGTCGAATGCTTCCACATCCTCATTCCACTCAAGTGAAGCATCCTCTTGCCATGACTATGAAGCCATCTCAAAAGAATGCCTCATGAATGATAACAATGAGGTATACTCCTCTCGTTCTAGTCATGTTAATAATAATGATAGTATTAACTCATCTAGCTCTCATGATTTTGATGAATTGATGGATGAGTATAAAAACATGTATGCCTTGCTCTTGAAAAAGGATAAAGAAAACAAAAGGATTAAAAATGAGAATTCTAGACTTAGTTCACATATGCATGCTCTAGAATTAGAAAATGAGAAATTGAAATCTAGCTCATTTGATCATTGTCATGATATGTTGAAACTTGAGCTTAAGGACTTAAAGCTTGAAAATGAAAACTTGAAAAATGATTTCAAAATTGAGAATGAGATTTTGAAAAATGAAAACTCAAAAATCAATAAGGAAAATCTTATGTTAAGTGGTTACCTTGGTGTAGAAGGTGTATAGCCACTTGTGTAAACATAGTTTACTATGATTAGTTGAGTTGTCCCTTAGGGTTGAGGTGGAAGAGTGCTCTCGGTAAGAAGGCGGAGACTTTCGGGTGTGGAAGTGCCTTAGGTTGAGAGGGAGTCTCTTCGGGTCAAAGTCATCTTTGTAAGGGAAACGATCTAATCTAGTTAAACTAGTTTAAAAATCCTAAGCGGGGTGCTTAGGTAGTAGAGTAGCCATTGGGGCCGAACCACTATAAATCATTGTGTTAGCATTAGTATCTTTGTGTGTGCTAAATTGCTCTATTATTGCTTCCGCATTTAGTTGATAAATTGCAACTTGCCTAAATAATCAAGTAAATGATTAAAATCGGAATTAGGCGAAAGATTTAGATAACATACTATTCACCCCCCCTCTAGTGTGGTCATTTCACCCAACATCCCCTACAGTCATAGTGAGCTTTTATTATTTTATGACTTGATTTGGATATTGACTTGTTATATACTTGTTTCTTGGATATCTTAGAGTTACTTATTTTATGACTTGATATATTGATTCGTATCGTGTTGATACGATAGTTTTGATTTCGTATATTTTTTATACAATTGTGGATAATTATAATTATAAGTATAATTATTTTGATGTATATTTTGGTGTATTTGTGATGTGTGTATGAATATATGTGTATTTGAATGAATGTGTTTATGGGTGTGTGAGTTATGTATTAGGTTATAAATGTATCAATGGAAATTTCTCAGTTATAGGTTAACATCATCAGCAACGGCTTTTCCACGGTCATCCGTGTAAAAGCTATTGTTAAAAGTGTATCGTAATGGCACGACGGCCTTTGCTGATGTCAATATCCGCAATAGTCGACGCGCCGTTGCGGAACCGTTGTTGATAAAAATAGTAGCAACAACAGTGCCTCGTTGCTGAGCCGTGATTGATATTGTATCAACAACGGATATACCCTGTTGCTAATAATATCATTAGTAACGGCATGAGCGGCCGTTGTAGATCCGTTGTTAAGTTATCAGGTATGCGATCTTCTATAACGGCTGTGTTGCAACGGGAGCAGTTGCTGATGGTCTTCAGCAACAGATCCAGCCGTTGGTGATGCTCGTTATTCTAGTAGTGGAACTTGTAAATGAACAAGTTCCAAAGTACAAGTTCTGGGTACTGGTTTCGGTTCTAAGTACCCGATGTGTTGGACCCAGAATCAGAATAGGTTCCTAAATTTTTATCCCAGACCCTACCCGAATTTAATTTGGGTCTACTCGGAACCTACCCAATCGGGCCAGTTCCAACTGATTCCGGGTCTACCCGGTACCCATGCACACCCCTAGTGCCAAGCATATTATATCATTTAGAGCAAAATCATGATTTGAGTAAAACTTCCAATGCAAGAAATTGAATTCATCACTTGAGAGGTCTTATTTTGCTTTGCTTTAGTTTCAAGACGTGAAATTGAGTTGAGTTTATGTGAGAGAATATTGCTTTGAAACGATGAGCAACATATCGGGGAATTTAATCCTAGTACATTCTAAGATGCGAGATTAAACATGGTCATCATTTTATTGGGAGTGCTAGGCCCCCTTCAATTGAATTCTTGCCCATGTTTTCTTAGCTATTAGCTAAAGAGTTTCTATGCATAATAGAATCTTCATTAGAGTCATACACCGTATATCTGATCCAATATTTTCCTGTCTGGGACTTTTTGGTTGATTGGCAATCGATCGAAACCCTCTTTGTGCCATTGGCGATCGTCATATATGACAAACTTGCACGAATCCAAGATGACTTCTAATGGTCGTAAGTTTATTCATGTATAGTGCTTTCCCTATTCTACCATAATTTTGCTAACTTCAAATCCATTCATAGGAGTAGTATTAATGGTATATTTATTTCATTGGATATGATAAGATTGGATTGGATAATAAATGAGGGAGGATTGAATATGAATTTCAACGATTTTTCTAAAACTGAATAGGAAATCCTTTTATTCCCAAAACAAGAAAGGCTATTTCTTTTTTCCGCAAACCTGAATCAACTTTTTAAAATACCATTAATGCCCTCACAGTTGTTAACGGGGTTAACTTCTGACCATTTTAAACTGATTCGGATCATTTTAAATTGCTTCAGGCCATTTTAAACTAGTTCACTTATTAGGTCATATATGGAATAAAATGCATTCTAAAATCACCATAAGTTCAAAGAAATTATATTATGCATAGCTAAATGTGATCAACAACTTGGATCATCAAAGTAAGTGTTTAAGAGTGACATATCAATTTATTTTTACCATTTTAAATTACTTCGGGCCATTTTAAACTGGTTCAGAAAAAATATTCTAAAATCATAATAAATTCACAGAAATTATATTATGACTTGGATCATCAAAATAAGTGTTTAAGAGTGACATATCAATTTTTTTTTACTATTTTAAACTGCTTGAGACTGTTGGCTTTAGGTTTTCAACCTTGACCTTAATCTCGGTTTTGATGATAACAAACATGGAACTAATATTTCATCGAGAAATCTTCCAGGTTCCATATCGATTAGTGTTCGATGTGCTAGGTCGAATAAATTGGAAGAAATCAGAAAATCAGAAGGACATTGATCGTCGCACTCAGGTTCGTCGCAGAAATTTCTCGAAGATCGATGTGTGCACCAAAGACCTATTGGACGAGCTCAAAGATCACATGGAAAGCTCTCCAAGTTGATGCTCGTTGAAAGTCGGAACTCGGAAATGAAGCGCGAAAAAAAGGCTGAAAAATCAATATCAGCCTATGTTCGGTCGACCGAAGAGTGTAAGAAAAAAGGCAGTAGCCCTTTCAGTCGACTGGTCGGTAGACCGAACAGTGCCAAAAATTGGCATTGGCTACTTCGGTCGACCGGGCGGTCGAACGACAGAGGCCAAATTCTGGCAGAGGATGCGTCAGTCGATCGACCGATCGACCGGACTGCGTATCGCCAAAGGCGCAACCTGCGTCGGTCGATCGATGGGTCGACCGGATTGTGGGAACGTAGTTTTGCGTCTGGGCAGTCGACCCACCGGTCGACCGCACAGAGAGAATAGGCGGTGGTCACTTGAGCGGTCGATCAGCCAATCCACCGAGCGGCTATAACGGCTAGATTTTAGTCTGTTGAGTTGTCGTTCATTTGAGAGGTTATATATATCATTCATATAACTCATTTAAACTCTCTCTCCCACTCTTACAAATTTTATTGAGCAATTAAAAGGGAGTTTTGAGTCTTCCAAAAGATTAATAACTTGTGCTCGGTTCTTCCGTCAATAAATTCTTCAAGCGTACACTCTGCTTCGACTCGGGAATTGATTCGAGCTCTACCCCTTGACAAGTTGAAGGCGTTGAAGGCTTGGAAAAGAGTTGTGGTTCCTCTCTCATTTCTTAAGCTCTTTTGATTGTATTTTAATTGTTATTTGGACATTGTTTTATTTGAATTTGAGTTTGAGTAAGACCTAGGCTGTTAGGTCTTGTTGTGTAAGTGGTACCTTGTTGTGAAGGTGTAAAGACACTTGTGTAAACTTAGTCTTACTAGGATTAGTCGAGTTGTCCCTTAGGGTTGAGGTGGAAGAGTGCTCTCGGTAAGAAGGCGGAGACTTCCGAGTGTGGAAGTGCCTTAGGTCGAGAGTGCGACTCTTCGAATCAAAGTCCTCATTGTAAGGGAAACAAGAATTAATCTAGTAAACCTAGTTTGGAAATTCTAAGCGGGGTGCTTAGGTAGTGGAGTAGGCATTGGGGCCGAACCACTATAAATTTGTGTGTTTGCATTGATACTTTATTTATGCTTAATTGCTTTATCTTGTTTCCATATTTAATCACATAATTGCAACTTGCCTAAACGATTTGAGAAACAAATAAAATTGAATTTAGGCTAATTAATTAGATAACACACTATTCACCCTCCCCCCTCTAGTGTTGCCATTTTGACTACATTTGGTATGAGAGCGGGTCGTAGGTTGAGATTTCACCATCTCGTCTACGTCTAGTCTTGATCCGGAAATGGCTCTAGAGAGTGTAGCGTCTTTACCACCTTGGTTCGATGAGTCTAATTTTGGTCTTTGGAAAGGAAGAATGTATACATTCTTAAAGACTCAAGGAATAGGTGTGTTTAATATAGTTAAGTCAAAATACATAAAACCTAAGAAAGACATGAATGCATGGACCCAAGAACAAATTAGCATGTTTGAGTTAAATGCTAAAGCTACAAATTGCTTATTTTGTTCTTTGGAAAATAATGTGTTTGAGAAAATCATGCAATGTACTTCTGCATTCGATATTTGGGCTACTTTAAACATACTTTATAATTATGCAAAAACCGAAGAGCTCAATACATTTGATGAGGTGAGTGAAGACAATTGTCATCCACCCAATTCTAATATAGTTTTTGAAGCCCATAGTGCCTCTAGTCATAAGAGCACAAGAAATCGGAAAAGGAAGGTAATTTGCCATGTCTACCAAGAAAAAGGGCATGTAAGGAAGAACTGCCCTACTATGAAGAACAAGACAAAGAAGAGGTCAAGTGCTTCCACCTCCACATCTCACTCATTTGAAGCATCCTCTACCCATGACTATGAAGCCACTTCCAAAGTGAGCCTCAAAACTGCAAATAATGAGGTACTCTCTCCTTTATCTAGTCATGATGATGATAATGATAGTACTAGCTCTTCTAGTTCACATGATATGCAATATGATGAGTTAGTAAGTGAATACAAGAAAGTGTATGCTTTGCTTGTTAAAAAAGACAATGAAAATAAAAGATTGAAAAAAGATAATATAAGGCTTAACTCTCATATGGATGAATTAAAACTAGAGAATGAGAGAATGAAATCAAGTTCTCTTGATTTTTCCCATGATAGGTTGAAACTTGAGCTTAAGGACATAAAGCTTGAAAATGAAATTTTGAAACTTGAGAATTCAAAAATTGTAAGTCAAAACAACAATTTGAAATCTCAATCTAAAGCCTTATATCAATCTCTTGATTCATTTAAAAATGAGGTTGTGTCCTTAAATAAGAAAGTAAACGAATTGAAAAATATTTCATCTCCTAAGAACACAAGAATGAAAAATACTTATGTAAAGAATGCCAATGTCCATCATGTTCAAAATGCTAAGCATTCTACCATTAAACCTCATGTTCAAAAGAAGAATGTTTCCGTTAAGAATGCTCATACTCATCATCCTCCTCATGTCAAGCATTCTAACTTTAGACATCATATTCACAAAAATGACAAAAAGAAAGAATTTCAAGGTCATTGTTTTTGTTGTGGTGTTTATGGGCATGCCATATATGATTGTGCATTTAAGATGAACCCAAGTGGTGTTAAGACACTTTGGGTAGCTAAGCCCTCTAACCCCCAAGGACCCAAAGTCATTTGGGTACCAAAGATATCATCTTCTTTTGTAGGGGGAGCAACCACACAAGGATGAGTTGATGATAGTTAGTGGGAGTTGCATGAAGACTTAAAGCTTCACCAAATACAAGTTACAACTTTGCATCGTATGGATGCCTTCGGTATGAAAAATCGGCATCTAGTTAATTTGGTATCATCTCCTATACCTCCTGTTTTAAATTAGAGTTGGAGTTTTTGATACATGCTTAACATTAATAGATTTTCCGTTCTCTATATGAATTTCAAAAATGTTTTTGATTTTTTTTTTGATCTTCGGTGTCCTCGAAGACCTAAGTGGCCTGTAATAGGCCTAAGCGACCTTGCAGTTCAAAATCGTAGGCTAATTATAGTCTTTTGGTTTTCAACCAATAGGGAGGGTTGGAGATCTTATTTTTCAAATTTTGAGATCTCTTGATTCATTTGTTATCATGAATGATTTATATGAAAATGAATTCATGCTATTTAGTGAAGTAGAATTTGGAAAATGATACTTGATTTTTCACTTCGCTATTTAGTTTGATAGCTTGCATGTAGATTTGGCCTCATTTTCTATTTATGAAGTATACTTGCAAGTTATTGAAAATGGAAGGCTAATTAGGAAGAAAAAGATTAGTTTGACAAATTATTATGAATAAGGTATAACCTTGATAAATTTAAAATCTTAGTATTATACCTCAATGCTTAAGCTTAAATAATGTCTTAATACTCATGATTAGAATTGCATGATAAACCCTTGAATTTTCATTAGTAGATAGAATTTTTGTACTTAGGCAAATTTCATCAAATGAAACTTGCTCTAGGTTGATATTCACTATTAGAGATATTCCTTTAAGTTCAAACTAGTTAAACATGTTTAGGGACCTTATTCCTCAAATGCTTCACATCTTAAGATCTCTTTGATTCATTTTGATATCATGAAAATTTACTTAAAATGAATCTCCACTATCTAGCATAGGTTAAGGTTTTTAAAATAAAACTTTGCATTGAAACTTTGCTATTTAGTATGTTAGCTTGCTAGTTGGTATATAATTTCATTTTGATATTAATGAAGCCTACTTGCAAGTTAAGAAAGTGATAAACAATTGAAGACTATGCTATCTAAAAGAAAATGAAAAGTAAATGACAAGTTTGGCAAAATTCTATTGAAAGAGGTCTGGATTTAATTTTTGCAAAAATCTTAGTATAATTCTTGAATATTCATGCTTCAATGATGTCTCTATATACTCATGATTGATTTTAAATGATAAATGTTTGAATTTTTATGAGTAGGCAATTTCATGATATTAATATTGAATGAAATTGGACTAGTTTGAAATTACTTATTAGAGACCTCATTTTGAGTAAACACCTAATGAACATGTTTAGATACACACATGATATGATTCAAAATGTTTAATCATGAAAATTCATGTGTAGATGAAAAATGTGATAACTTGATCATATCAGATGACTTAACTTAGAAAAGTTTGATCTAAGTCAACAAATCAACTTGGACACTTCATTTTAAGTCCAAACTTCATAAACATGCTTAGGAATATGTATGACATGTTTCTGAGTACTTAAAATGAAAAATTCATATGGATATGAATAAAATGATATAGAGGTCAATACATGCTTACCTCTTTTGTACCCAAGTCTACCAATTGACTTAATGGTCTCATTTTCAATCCATATTTGAGAAATATATTTAGATTTACTCATGTTAGGTGTCCATAAGTGTAAATTTGAAAAATCATGAGTAAATGATAAGATTGAAACTTAGCAAGTTTCATGATAACTAGCTTAGTTCTGAATGAAACCATGCTAGGTTGATATCTTGACTTAAGGACATAACTTTCATTTCAAACATGACATACACTCTTTACATGATCACTTTATGGTGTCATAAAAGTTTGAATGATAATTGAACACGTTTTGGAAATAACTGAAAATTGCAAAAATGAAATTTCAATCAATTTTTAGTTATTTTAGAGAAATATAGAAAAATCCCTTTTAACTTATTCTTGAAACTACACTGAAAAATCTAGGTTCTTCAGTAAAAATTTTGAAAAGTTTCATCAAGAATTTGATTTATAATGGAATTTTGAAGTTAGATGATAGCTAGAAATATCCATTTGTTTATTAAAATCAATATAAGATGAAAAATGAACATAGAAGATTCATTTTGAGTTCAAACTTGATACACGCATTTCAATTTAATAATTGGTATCAAAATCTTTCATCTAACAATTGGTATTTCAAATCTTGAAGTATAGGTTAACCTAAGTCAACAAAGTGACTTAAAAATCTTATTTTAAGCCCAAACTTGATTCATAGACTTATATTCTCTCATGTTTGATGTCTAGATGCCTAAGTTTGAGAAAACATGAGTAAATAGCAAAAACTTTAAACTTAGCATTTTCATATTTTCATGCTTATTTCAAATGAAAGTGTGCTAAGTTCATATGTGGATCAAATGACATTAGTTTTCACTTCAAACTTGATATACATGATTTAAAATACCATATCTTGATATCTTGAAAGTTTTAATGAAATCTAAAAATGTCATGAAAAAGATATGAGAACATACATGATTTAAGTTTGAATTCAAATATTTAGTTTTGAACATATCATGTATGATTTAAGTTTCATATTAAATATTTATTTTCCATCCCTTTGGTTGAGATTTTCATGTTTCATGAAAAATAATCTTTAGAGTCTCAACTTCATGAAAAAATATTTGTTTTTCATCCCTTTGACTAGATTGACCTTTCTTGTCCTTTTTGATTGATGTCAAAAGGGGGAGAAAAGTATAGGAAAAAGGGGGAGAAAATTATAGGTAAATGAAGAGAAAATTATAGGTAAAGGAGAAGAAAATATAGGAGATCCATGCATATAGATAGGGGGAGTTTATTTTCATAGATTTGCATGTTGATAGGGGGATAAATCCCTTACTTGATATCCTCTATGCTTTATTGAATATATTTTCTTAAGGATATTTATCATCATCAAAAAGGGAGAGATTGTTGGCTTTAGATTTTCAACCTTAGCCTTAATCTTAGTTTTGATGATAACAAATATGGAACTAATATTTCGTCGAGAAATCTTTGAGGTTCTATATCGATTAGCGTTCGATGTCCTCGATCGGATAAATTGGAAGAAATCGAAAAATCGGAATGAAATTGATCGTCGCACTCGGATTCGTCGCGGAAATTTCTCGAAGATCGACGTGTGCACCAAAGACATATTGGACGAGCTCAAATATCACATGGAAAGCTCTCCAAGTTGATGCTCGTTGAAAGTCGGAACCCAGAAACGAAGCGCAAAAGAAAAAGGCTGAAATATCAATATCAGCCTATGTTCAGTCGACCGGTCGATCGACCGAAGAGTGTAAGAAAAAAGGCAGTAGCCCTTTCGGTCGACTGGTCGGTCGGTCGAACAGTGCCAAAAATTGGCAGTGGCTACTTTGATCGACCGGGCGGTCGACCGACAGAGGCCAAATTCTGGCAGAGCACGCGTCGAACGACCGATCGATCGACCATACTACGTATCGCCAAAGGCGCAACCTACATCGGTCGACCGATGGGTCGATCGAATTACGGGAATGCAGTTTTGCATTTGTGTAGTCGACCCGTCGGTCGACCACACAAAGAGAATAGGCAGCGGTCGCTTGAGCGATCGATCGGTCGGTCGACCGGCCAATCGACCGAGCGGCTATAACAGCTAGATTTTAGCCCGTTGAGCTGCCGTTCCTTTGAGAGGTTATATATATCATTCATATAACTCATTTAAACTCTCTCTCTCACTCTTACAAATTTTATTGAGCAATTAAAATGGAGTTTTGAGTCTTCCAAAAGATTAATAGCTTGCGCTCGGTTCTTTCGCCAACAAATTCTTCAAGCGCACACTCTGCTTCGACTTGGGAATTGATTCGAGCTCTACCCCTTGACGAGTTGAAGGCGTTGAAGGGTTGGAAAAGAGCTGTGGTTCATCTCTCATTTCTTAAGCTCTTTTGATTGTATTTTAATTATTATTTGGACATTGTTTTATTTGAATTTGAGTTTGAGTAAGACCTAGGCTACTAGGTCTTCTTGTGTGAGTGGTTACCTTGTTGTGAAGGTGTAAAAACACTTGTGTAAACTTAGTCTTACTAGGATTAGTCGAGTTATCCCTTAGGGTCGAGGTGGAAGAGTGCTCTCGGTAACAAGACGGAGACTTCCGGGTGTGGAAGTGCCTTAGGTCGAGAGTGCGACTCTTCGAATCAAAGTCCTCATTGTAAGGGAAATAAGAATTTATCTAGTAAACCTAGTTTGGAAATCCTAAGCGGGGTCTTAGGTAGTGGAGTAGGCATTAGGGCCGAACCACTATAAATTTGTGTGTTTGAATTGATACTTTATTTGTGCTTAATTGTTTTATCTTGCTTCCACATTTAATCACATAATTGCAACTTGCCTAAACGATTTGAGAAATAAATAAAATTAGATTTAGGCTAATTAATTAGATAATATACTATTCACCCCCCCTCTAGTGTTGCCATTTCGACTACAGAGACCACTTTAAACTGGTTCAGAAAAAATATTCTAAAATCACCACAAGTTCACAAAAATTATATTATGCATAATGAAATTTGATCCATAACTCAGATCATCAAAATAAGTGTTTAAGAGTGGTATATCAATTTATTTTTACCACGCCTAGCCGATTTCCATGAGGAACACCCGCTGAGCTTGAGTTGCTGACGTTGTTTTTATTGTATTCTCCAAATTCCAGTCATCAACCTTGATGACCATGAGAGAATGAGTTCGTCGCCTAGTACTGCTCTATTTGCCGCTATCCCTCTGCTCCCTCCTGATCCTCCTCCCGTCCCCCCTGCTACCTCAGATCTGGACCCTACAGTGGCTGGTTCGTCAGGAGATTGCCCTCCCTTCTCAGCACGTGGTTCGCGTCCCCCCTCCTCGACCCGCAGCTTGCATCCTCCTTCCTCTATGTGTGGCTCACGCCCGTCCTCTGCTTCTCGCTCGCGTTCTACGTCCAAGGCCCCTTCTTCCTCGGTTGGCCCATCCTGGGCGAAGATCCTTTGGGGGAGTGATGCTCCATCGGCAAAGGTAAACTATCAGTCCACTCTCTGTGGCATTCAGTCGGTCTCTTCAGATTTTGTCCACTTTTCTCCGGAGCAACTGCGCTCCTGGAGCGAGCCGTGGGAGGCTTGTCTTATTGGTAAATTTTTTGGAAAAGTCCCTCCGCTTTTTGTCGTCTCCTCTTGGGCGAAGCGTTCTTGGAATGTAGCTGGTTTCGATTCGGTTTTGGATCTTGAAGAGGGATTCTTTGTGTTTCAATTTCGTGACTTGGTTTCTTCGAATGAAATTTTATTTGGCGGTCCTTACTTCCTGAGGGGGGAAGCCCTTCGTCTTGTTCCTTGGCGGCCCTGCTTTAGGCCCTGGTGTGAAAATTTTTCGTCTGCCCCTGTGTGGGTGAGGTTTCTTAGCCTTCCGCTTGAATTTTGGAACATTGAATCAATTAATAAGTTGTCGCTTGCTTTGGGGAAGGTAATTTTTGTGGATCAGCGGTCTTTTGAGTTTTCCTGTGGGCGATATGTGAGAGTCTGTATTGAACTGGATTTAAGTCGTCCGTTGAGGAATGGTTTGTGGGTGGGAGAACCTGATAAGGAATTCTTCCGACCCTTATCGTATGAAAATCTTTCGATTGTTTGCTTTGCTTGTGGTTTGATCGAACTCTGTGAATTTGATTGTCCTAAGCAAAAAAGAGGTGCCCCCTGTCGAAGGCCCCTGTCTCATCGCCGGTTTCGAATGTTTCGGTTTTTGTTGGTGAGTCAGTTTCTTCTCCGGTTGGTGCTTCTGTTGATGATGTTTTTGCTCGAATCCCCGATTTGAACTTGGTTGGTGGTGGTCCTTCGGTGGCCCCGGTAAGCGACCCTGCTTCGGCGCGCCGTGGATTTTGGTCTCTCGGCGTCACCCTGATCGTGGCCGACGTGCGGGCTCGCGTGCTACGGTTTCGCCCGTTGAGCGTGGGCGCCTAGGTGCACATGTGGTGCACGAGGCTCTAGATCGGGCTTTCGTTCGCGAGGAGGGTGAGGTTACCCCTCCTGCGGGGCCTTGGTCGGATCGCGTATTGCCCTGTATCTTCTCATCCTCCTTTGTAGATCAAAGCTTGGGTCAGAGCCGGTTCGGGAAGGGCACTCGTGTTAATGTGCCTATCCTCTCGAGGATACGTGGTGCACCTGTGAGCCATGCTGATCTAACATGGGTAGTGTGGCTCGGGGCCCCATGGGCGGCGTGGTTGGCTCTGAGGTGGCCTTTGCCCCTCGGGCCTCCCCAAAGGTGGCCATTGGGGTTCCCAAGGCGTCTAACGCCCGCCACGTGGCCCTACAACCTTTATTGTCGGTGCCTCCTCGATCTCTCCCCGGTGCCTCCTTGATGGATCTCAACCATCCACAGTTGGCACCCATTTTTACCCCTTCGATGCATATGCCTTCGGCTCTTGGTGTTGGCTCCCTTACGACTCAGTCCTGTCCTCCTCCTCCACGCACTCTAGAGCAGATTTCCCATGAGCTTGGGTTTGCTTTCTCGGCTCCTCGTCCCCCGGAGATGCTTCCTAAGTCGGTGGCCCGTCCTCCTCGGAGTCCTAGTCGGACCTCAAAGGCCCCTTCTGCTTATTCTCTTGCTTTGAACCTCAAGGGTTCTAAGCGTCTGAGAGGGGCTGAAGAATACTTTAATTTTAACCCTCCCCCTGATGAGATTCAGGCGATAGAAGAGAACCACCTTGCTATTGTTCCCAAATGATAGCGATCTCCTGGAATGTGAGGGGCGCCTGGCGTCGTGAGGTAAGAGATCATTTATTTCATTTAATTAAATTCTCATATGTCCATTTTGTTGTCCTACAGGAAACTCATGTGGATGTGCATAGAGCTAATAGGCTCATTTCGTCCTTTGGTCGTTCTTGGCGAGGGGTTGCTCAGACCTCCGTTGGGGCCTCGGGGGGCTTACTCATAGCTTGGAACTCGGTTTGCATCTGTGCTCAATCTCTTTCTGTTTCTTCTCAGTGTATCTTGGTGGTTTTACAGTTCGAAAATGGTGAACCTTTCCTTTTTTTTAAATGTTTACGCAAGCACAAATCCTAATTTGCATCTTGAGTTTTTCCGAAGTTTTTTGTCGTTTGATTTTTCGTCGTTTCCGTGGGTCATAGCGGGGGATTTTAATTGCTCCTTATATGAGGCGGATAAAAAGGGAGGGGTCCCCTTTCGGCTCTCTCGGCCAATTCGTGCCTTTAGAGAGTTTGTTCATGATTTGGGGTTGATTGATTTGGGATTTTTTT
This sequence comes from Canna indica, assembly GCA_034359265.1. Classification (NCBI taxonomy): domain Eukaryota; kingdom Viridiplantae; phylum Streptophyta; class Magnoliopsida; order Zingiberales; family Cannaceae; genus Canna; species Canna indica. The sequence goes on along the minus strand of CP136894.1, from coordinate 43,887,549 downwards.
GGCACCCCTTTTACTTGGTGTAACAATCGGCGGGGTCTTAGTCGACTTCAGATAAGGCTTGATCGGTTTTTTTGCAACGCCGCATGGTTGCATTTTTTCAATGATGCTTTGGTTAAACATCTAAATCGGGGAGTTTCTGACCATTGCCCCATTTTGTTTTCTTTCTCTAAAGTTGTTCGTAGGAATAATTTATTCAGATTTCAAAATTTTTGGGTTGAATACCCCGAATCCTCCGAGGTAGTCTCTCAGGCTTGACATGAAGTGCCCCCTAACTTAGCTCCTCATACTAAGTTCTCAACCTCTCTAAAATTTACTAGATATGCTCTGTCTTGTTGGAATGTAAATTGTTTGGGTATGTTGGTAAAGTCCCTTGCGAACATTGTATACATGATCTCTGCTCTTGAAATGGCTGATGCTGTGTCTACTCTGTGTGTATCTGATGAATATAATTTGAGAATGTTGTATAATAAGGCAGTAGCATTGCATAGGCAGATTAGTTTGAAGTGGTGGGCGAAGTCTAAGCAAAAATAGATGTTTGATGGGGATCAAAATTCGGCATATTTCCACCGAATGGTGTCCTCCCATAGGCGGATGAACATGATTGGCTCTCTGGTGCTTTCTGATGGTTTGGCTATATCGGATGATGTGGCCATTTTAAATGTTTTCTCTGGTTTCTATAAGCTGCTATGGTCTAGTAGTTCGCATGCTAGTTTTGTTGATATTTCTCTTGCTTTTCATGTTTCTACTATTGATGATACTTGCGTCTCTGATCTGGTTAAACCTTTTACGAGTTTGGATGTTAGGGTTGTCATTAAGGCTCTGCCTAATGGCAAGAGTCCTGGGGTAGACAGCTTTATGACTGAGTTTTATAAGCACTATTGGGACATAATTTCTAATTCTTTTATGAACTGCCTTAATATGTTTTATGACTCGGCTTTTCTTCCTCTCGAGTGGAACAAAACCTTGTTGACTTTTATTCCAAAATCTAGTAATCCCACTTTGGTATGAGATTATAGGCCGATTGCTCTGTGTAATTTGAGTTATAGGATCCTAGCCAAACTCCTAGCCAATAGGATCCAGCGTCGTGGAGTTGGAAGTCATTTAAGTTGGCTTTTGAATCATTTAACCCTAGCTGTCTTAAGTTAATTTCTTCTGGCTCTTCTTCTCTAGTGTTGTTTGATAATTGGATTTTTGGCATGCCACTCTCCATTAAACCGACTTTTTTTTTACTGTAATGTAATTTCAGATACGATGACGATAAGCTTTTTTATTTTTGATCAGTGTTGGAATTCGATTACCTGCGATACTTTGTTTGGCCCGGTTCTTGCGGAATCCATTTCTAAGTTGCGATTGCCTATGCTACCCAGTGATGATAGATACATCTGGAAGGGTAGTATAGGGGGCAGTGTTACCGCTAAGAGTGCCTTAAGATTTCTTAGAAGTCATGAACCTCGGGATCTTTCTTCGGTCCCCTTATGGAAAGTGTTATGGAGTCTTAAGCTCACTCCCAAAGTAAAAATGTTTTGCTGGAAGATTTTGCATCTTAGACTTCCCACCTTTGAGCGTCTTCAACATCTAAGAATTACTAGTGAGAATTCATGCCCGTTGTGTTTTGCTTCTAATGAATCTTGTAATCATCTGTTCTTTGCTTGCCCTTTCTCCAACTCGGTTTAGGATTTACTTTCTGTTAAAACTGGGCTGGGGTTTTTGGACTACTTGGGTTGGGCTTTGGGGAATTGGCTGAACTCTCCTTGCACTACCGATGAGGGGACTCCGGGTTTCTCGGAATTTGTCGCTAACACTTGCTGGTTCATTTGGTACGCTAGAAATCTTCTGGTTCACGAGGCTAGGCAACCTGTCCCCTCCACCCTGGTGACGAAGATTCTCGCTTTTACATGGGCCTTAGCCCCTTGCTCTCAGTCTGACGATCCTAGCATTAGATCTATCTCGCTTAGAAAATGGATTCTGCCTGTCCCAAATTTACTTAAACTTAATTGTGATGCATCACTTGCTAACTCTGCAGGTGGAACTGAGTTCATCATTCAATCGTCTTCTGGGTCCTGTCTTGGAGGTGGTTCGGCCTTCTTTTTGGAGGATTCAATTTTGGTGCTTGAAGTCTTGGCTATTCGAGAATGCCTAATTTTTGCTGTTTAGACTTCTTTGCTTGATTTTGTTGTTAAGTCGGACTCAAGAATTTTGATTTCAGCAATAAACGTTGGAATTCCCACTCCTTGGGAAATTGATTCTCTAATCTCGGATATTCAGAAGTTGGGAGCTGAATGTAACTGTCGGGATTTTCTTTTTTGCTTTAGAGAATGTAACAAAGCTGCCTATTGGGCAGCAAATCGATGGCGAATTTGTAAGGATGGACCGGTGTGGTCCACTATCAGGCCTCCAGAGTTGGAGGACATTTTGTTGTCTTACTCTTTTGATGTTGTTACTGGTCGTGCTTTAATATAAATGCTCTTTCTCTTGATAAAAAAAATTATTTTTACTATTTTAAACTACTTCAGATCATTTTAAACTAGCTCACTTATTAGGTCATATATGCAATGAATTGAAATGCATTCTAAAATCACCGTAAATTTACAGAAATTATATTATGCATAATAAATATCATCAACAACTTGGATCATCAAAATAAGTGTTGAAGAGTGGCATATCAATTTATTTTTATCATTTTAAACAACTTCATGCCATTTTTAATCGGTTTAGAAAAATATTCTAAAATCATCATAAAATCACAGAAATTATATTATGCATAATAAAATGTGATCCACAACTTGGATCATCAAAATAAGTATTTAAGAGTGGCATATCAATTTATTTTACCATTTTAAATTTCTTGAGGTCATTTTAAACTGGTTTGGAAAAAATACTCTAAAATCGTCATAAATTCATAGAAATTATATTATGCATAATGAAATATGATCCACAACTTGGATCATCAAAACAAGTGTTTAAGAGTGACATATCAATTTAGTTTTACCATTTTAAACTAGTTCGGGCTATTTTAAATTGGTTCAAGAAAAGCATTCTAAAATCACCCGTTTATGCATTAATGGTACGGGCATTTCATTGCATATATGACATAATAAGTGAACTAATTCAAAATGGTCTGAATCAATTTAAAATGGTAAAAATAAATTGATATGTCACTCTTAAATATTTATTTTGATGATCCAAGTTGTGGATCATATTTCATTATGCATAATATAATTTCTATGAATTTATGACGATTTTAGAGTATTTTTTCCAAACCAGTTTAAAATGACCTCAAGAAATTTAAAATGGTAAAATAAATTGATATGCCACTCTTAAATACTTATTTTGATGATCCAAGTTGTGGATCACATTTTATTATGCATAATATAATTTCTGTGATTTTATGATGATTTTAGAATATTTTTCTAAACCGATTAAAAATGGCATGAAGTTGTTTAAAATGATAAAAATAAATTGATATGCCACTCTTCAACACTTATTTTGATGATCCAAGTTGTTGATGATATTTATTATGCATAATATAATTTCTGTAAATTTACGGTGATTTTAGAATGCATTTTATTGCATATATGACTAGGGGTGTCCCTTGTTTGGTTTACACCGAACCGAATCGAAAAATCGAATCGAATTTTTCGGTTCGGTTCGGTTTCAACGATTGCAGGTTCGGTTCTTGACCCAAATCGAACTCGATTTTTGGGTTTTGGTTTGAATTCAGTTCTCGAATTTCGAGAATCGACCCGAACCGAAAACTAAATTAATTAAAAAATAATATAGTTTTTTTAATTTTTAACCCAAGTAAGTAAATGAGTATTGAGTAATAATTTTTAATTTTTAATTTTTAATTTTTAATTTTTAATCGAATTAATTAAAATTTCGGTTTTCGGGTTGGAAACCGAACCGAACCGAATAATTTTGATTCGAGTTAGATCGGTTTAGGTCGGTTTAGGCATAATTCGGTTCAGGTTCGGGTTGAAATTTCGTTATGAAAAAAATTTCGATTTGATTTTATTCAGTTCGATTCGGTTCGGTTCGGTTCGGTTCGATTTGAACCGAATGGACAACCCTATATATGACATAGTAAGTGAACCAGTTTAAAATAGTCCGAAGCAGTTTAAAATGACCCGAAGCAGTTTAAAATGATTATAAGTTAATCCCGTTAACAACTGTGAGGGCATTAATAGTATTTGAAAAGTTGAAGGAAAAAAGCAATATTCTATCTTGTTTTGAAAATAAAAGAATTTTCTATTCGATTTTAGGGAAATCACTGTATGAATTTTTTAAATCTGGTGTACATCGAATATATATCAATTTTATGTTCTTCTATTTCATGTACTAAACAAATAACAAATATTATTTAATTCATCATTTATCCTATCATTTCTTATCCTATGAAATAAATATGTCTCAAGTAATTTCAAGCATCATGTTCACGATATTACCCTTTTGACTAATAATAACATGATTTTTACCCTTGTCTAGCATGTATTCTAAGGATACATTTTAAAAATAAATTTCATCAATGAAAAAAAAGGAAAAAAGAAGTAGGTTAAAAACATTAAATAAATTCACAATATCTTAAGGTGACGATAAATAATATAAGCTTTTGTCAATCGTGAGTTCGTGAGTAACATAATTATTAATAACATCTTATATTTTTTTTAGAGATCTAAGGTTCAAATCCTACTACGATCCTATTATGATATTTTATCCTTGTCAAAAAAAAAAGAAAAGAAAGAAGTAAAATAAGCTCTTTAATTGATAATAAAATAAAATTTATAATTAATAAAATTATGGTCGATGAGTCCCTCATCCTGTGGATTGAGATAAATACGAAAAATAAAAGGCCAATCTGGAAACAACCCTCGCAAATCGGAATCAAATATGCACCGATGATGTCGGATCTATATATGGAAGATCCGAATCCGTACCTGGGCAACGCATGTCAGCCCGCACCAACAAGGTCATCACTGGGTCAGGGTCTGGGATACTCGTTTGCGAAGGGCGCGTTTTCCCTTTGGGGCAATTCGCTGTCCCTTTCCGTAGGAGTCGCGAACGTTGGGTGGCGGAGGACGACAAAGGAATAGGGTAGGAGAAGGAAGCGTTTTTTGCTAGGAAAGTGCGAGCAAGGATGGGAAGTAAGCGCAAAACCCTCGCCTCAGGTGCGTTTTAGGACAATGATTCCTCTCCTCCCCCCTCTTTCCAGCGATTCCGTCTCTCATTCCGTCCTACCGTACTCCGAATCTCGAGTAGATCCACTCGAATTGAGTCTTTCTCGCGCACTTTTACTTCCTTCCATTGCGAGTGATTTACTGCTTCGTGCAATTACTCCGGCTCATCCAGATAGCTTGCTTTGCGAACTTTGTTCAGCCCACTTATTGAAATACTACGTAATTAGGCGTTCTTGGTTTTCTTTGTTGGGAAGCACTGGATTGAGTGAAATTGGCGGAAAATCAAATCCTCGATTCTGCTTCTCAGTTGCAGTTGGGTTAAATATACTTTTTTACCGCGTAGGAAACTGAAAAAGTTTGTGGCGTAGGCGAGTTGCATTCAGCAATGAACTAATAGAAGAAGTCTGGATGCATTTAGTATAGTTTTTTTTCAGTGTCGCAAAATAATAGGTATTAGTAGGAAAATGACATAATTTTAATTTAGATTCATGTTTATAACTCATGGTGTCACTTGCTCCAGTTTTTGCCTACTCAGTATGCACTTGAATAAACTATTTTGGAAAAGGAATATCCTATAGAACATTTAGCGGATGGCTGGGCCTTAGGGAGAATATTTTCATTTTGGTTTCTTTGTTAACTAGTTTCAAAATAGCCTTTAATCCTTTAGGTTATTTATGATTAAGTTTACCTAGTTTCTTTTGAGATAATTTGATATATAACTTGATTGTCCTGATGCTAACTGTTCCTATTGACTACATTGTCTTTCCTTTGAATAAAGTTTATCATGCTTTTGTGACGAGTTTCTTTCTGCCATTGTAGCTAAAAAGTTTTTTTCTTGACTGATTTTCTCATACAGCATATGCATCATTCATATTTTTCAGAAACTCAACCTATACATGTATTGCCATACAACCTTTTCTTTGTTATAAGTGATGTATCTAACTATCCATTTTTGTTATAAGTGATGCTTCATATATTCTTTTGGTACTTAATCAATGCCCTTCTGACAATATAGTGGTATGGGCATTACCATGCCACATCATGCATGTTATCTTTCTTAATTAGTTCTATTAATAGGTATACATTGTTTGTTGGGTTATTATAGCATAAAACATCATCAAATTTTTCTGATATGATATGAATCCAAAGTACAGCTATCTGGAAGTAATTGTTCCTACCCAATAGTTGATAGCAAAGGTAGGTAGATTATTGGTTTTAAGAATCACCCAAGTTTGCCTGATGTTAAAACCTATAAAATGAAAAAGAATAGTGCCATTGGGAACAACAAAGATAGCTCTCTTGTCTCTGGAGTTACTCAAGAATCAAGATAGTCAAGTTCCCTCAAATATGACCACTGGTGGGAATTCTTCTTCAATTGAAACTTCTGAAGTAGGCATATTGAGCAAGAAAATTATTGAAGCATCTAATAAACATTGATCTTGGTAGCTAACAATGAAAATTCATCAAAAAATGCAGATGATGATCATGCCCAAACAAGTGCTGTAGCCGGCCAGGATACTTTCAAATGCAACATATTTGGAGATGGATCAATAAATGGTAGGACATATGAAAGGAGAGGGAATAATGAATCCTCAGGCACCAATTCTTCTTCTTCGTTTGGCATCTCAGAAATGGTCTCAATCTTGAAGGATGGTGATGAAGCACTACTTTGCAGCTATGGAGAGTCATATACAGGAGAACAAACTAATGCTGTGACTGATTGTTATGCTGATTCTGAAATGGAGAAGATGTTTCCACAGGAAAATTTAGCACCCTACTTAACTAATAACTCTCTGTCAATTGGCACTGCCGAAAACTATGTGATGCTTGGAAATTGTGATTCCCATGAGTATATTAATAGAGCTTTACCAAATAAAACTAACTCCGAGATGTCTTCAAATTCAAACCTTTTGGAAGCCAACAATGCAACACACACCTCACAGCCAGTAGTTGCATCTATTGATTCTAATAAGGCATCTATATCATATAGATCCAACAGCAAAATTGCGGAGTTGAAATCCAACATAAATGGAGAACCAATTCCTAACGATGCAGTACAGCCAATGAGGAGTTTGTTGGATAATTCTAGTGACACTCAGCAGAGTGATGTTGTTAGTGCCGAAGGAAGCCTAAAATTGCTTTCAGCTAGCTCGAAGGAAGGGGCAAGTGTGCCTCCATCACCAATTAGAGGCTTAGTAGAGGATCTACATTCTCCAAATGTACCCCTGAAGCAACATAATAAGCTGGATTCATGTAACGAAGAAGGTGCTAATTTCTCATTCCGAATGGAAAACAAGGTTTTCAAGGATGACTCATTAAGGAGCGATTCTACAGAGGCACGTAGCTTAGGAGCCAGAGATGGACCAGATCATGTGAATTTAACTTTTGATAGAAACAATACTTTGGACAATAAACACAAACATAATGATGAATCTATTTGTGAGGAGAAAGAACCTGCTTCTTCATCGACATACTCTGAAATGACTTCGGACCAGGTTGTAAGTTCAAGTTTAGCAGCCTTGCCAACCACAGAAACATTGTTGATTTGTCCCAAGAAAAAGCTAATTGTTCTTGATTTGAATGGCTTACTTGCTGATATTAAACAAGATTTTCGTAATGCTCATCAAGCACAAAAGAGAGTTGGAGGAAAATCAGGTGAAAAATAATTTTGAATTTACTTACTGGTTATGATGACATTGTAGTCAGTGTTTCCAAGTTGTAATTGCCGATGGGTATTATGTGTGTACTTTGTATCAGTTTTTAAAAGGCCCTTCTGTGATGATTTCCTGGAGTTCTGTTTTGAGAGATTTCATGTAGGTGTCTGGTCCTCAAGAAGAAGGTGTGACAACCATTTTTTGTGCTTTAACTCCTCTAACTTTCCTGTTTTCTAGTTTGTAATTTCATATGGCGCAGATCTGTTAGATACCATTGATTTTACTTGTGACAATGATTGAATCCTTTCTGTTTTACCCTTTGCAGATATAATGTTGATGCAGCTGTTGACTATCTTATGGGAAATTTGAGACAAAAACTGTTATTTTGTTGGGTAAGTTAATCTCCTCTTGTGAATATCAACTTCTGCACTATGTATGACACAAATGATCTAATTGGATTTTTGAATAATCTGAATTTCTTGCTATAATAGATAACATGGTCATGTCCACAGGAGACCTATAGATGCCGTAGATAGACATGCTAATCGATTATGATTAATGTGGAGAAGAGAGGTAGAGGAAAACCTAACATTACATGAAACAATAAAAGCTGATTTAAATGTCCTTGCTATAAATAAAAACTTGGCCTTACATATATAGCTGACTGTTGTCAAGGTGCTTGCCTAGGCTCCATGGCAAGGCAAAATGAAGCCCAAAATATGTATTTGCTAGTGCGCTTAAGAGGCACTTGGAACTAAGCTTGACACGCTCAAAACGTGCTTTTAGATGAAGAAGAAGATAGGATACCTTCTTCTTGATAACTGGTAACTTACTCCAAATAGTTGGATCTTTTACCACTTGTAATTATTGTTGTTGTCGACGTTGTCGTCATCGCTTTTATGAATTTTAGGAAATTTTCAAAAGCATAAATAATTTGACAAATTTATCATAATCGAATACACTATTTTGAGCATTACCAAAAGTAGAACTTTTTTTGATAAAACTCGAAAAGTACCCTTTTAGTTTAAACGACCTCTAAAATTATAAATATATTTTATGCATTTAGGTCCTAGAAATTTATAAATTATTTATTTTAGTCCTTCAATAAGAAAAGTTATGTTAATATTTAAATTATTAATTACAGATTATACATCTAAGTGATTTCATTTTATAAATATCATATTTTAGATCTTTATCAATAAAAAATTACATTTTTCAGAATAATAACTTGAAAATAAGTATATGAAAGTGTAGAAAGTAGTATATTTTGTATTGATGTCCTTAATTTTTTAAATTTTATATTTTAATAATTCGTTAATAAGAAATATATTTTTCAAATAAATAAAAGTAGTTATATATAATTATAAAGATTTTTTTTCAATTTGATAAAATTTATATTTTAATACTTCACATTATATACATTTTTCATCTAAATCCTTCAATTTTATAAGATATTATAGTTTTTCACTATTAAAAACCTTTACATAAAAAGATTTAGTGAAGTTTATAAAAGGTACTAATTGAACATGTTAAAACTCTGGTATTTATAAAATGCCCGATGCTTTAATATCCCTTTAGGAATTGGACTACCTTGTGCCTTGATGATCATATGAGGATTGAGGACTGCCAACACATTGCCACTTGCCATTCGATGTTTGCCTATTAAGGATTTTGAAAGAGAGGAATGGGGTTTGACATGATTAAAAGACAGAATGGGTTGGGGGGAAAGTAAAAGGATCAAAGGGTTTTATTTTGGTTTAATTGAGAGTGTTTTTGAACTTGGTTGAAGATGAGAATAAATGAGCATATACTCAATTTTCATTTAGTGTTAAAATATTATGTAATTTTTTGTAGTAGTTGATTATAATATAAATTTTTTAAAATATAACTCAAATGAAAATATATAGTTTTGAAAAGAAAATAGATATTAAATGGTGGTAAATTTTAGGAATACCAAAAATATACATGGGTTTTGGATAATTTTTATTAGTATTTTTCAAAAATTTACATATACTTAATATTAGTTCTTGTTTAAAATAGTCATACATGTTTTTAATTGTGAATGAATAAGATATAAATTTTATAAAAAATGAATGATTTAAATGAAAATGTATAATATTAGTTTAGTTTTAAATATATTAGCTTCTATTGATGAAGTACTAAAATATAAATGTTATAAAATGGAAAAATTCTTTACATGTTTATAATAATTAGATTTTTTTAAATGTGCATTTTTTAGTTAATGAAATATAGGTATAAAGTTTACAAAATTAATGGACTTAAATGTGAAATAAACTATTTCCTAGACATTTTCATATACTTAATTCTAATTTTCTAATAGTGAAAGATTACAATATAACATTGATAAAATTGTAGGACCTAAATGTATAATGTATAATTATAATATTTAGAGGGAAGTTAAATTAAAGGGGTATTTTTGGATTTCTCAAAATACTTTTCTTTTGATAGTTTTTAATTAATGTTTCTGGTTTTGATAATAACATAATAGCCTCTTCATAACCATATAACCTCTATCACCACTAAACTGCAATGCTAAGGTTTTGATTCTCATTTCCTAGCAGCTACCTTTATCTGGCTAAATGGTTTCAGTATCATATTGGCTAAAACATACTCTTGCATTCAAAGCAAGCCCTTTTAAAATGTATATTTTGACTTATTATCTTTATTTAATTGGATGCTAAATTAGACTTATTATCCTTATTTCATTAGATTCTAATTTAGGTGATTTTATTTTAGAAATATATATTTTATGTACGAAATATATATTATTTTTGCTCTTCACCTCATTATGGCACGCGCCGTAAGCTTGCACCTTGCGCCATGGCTCCAAAATCCCTTTGCGGCTTTGTGCGCTTCACGCCAGTTACAACTATGTGTCAGTGGAATAGAAATTAAATATATTACTGGTGGTAGTATTATGGGCTGATCTTAGACATTTGTATTCTGTTGAGTAACCATTATGCAGGATATAATGCATAGAAAAACCTGTCAAACAAATATTTTTATATATATCGTACTACACTGCCGAATGACCATGAACCCATGTGATAATTCAATTCATTTGTCACGATCGAACCAGTTCAAAGCACTAGTCTGACCCTCTAAAGATTTGTTATATCTGAATATTGTTTTTTCCCCTCATGACAACATGCACTGAAAAATTTTTAGCACTGGTCAGGCTGAAGTGTATGTTGTTGATTTTGTATTTATACTCCTGAGATGTATGCATAATTCTTTTCATTAAAAAATCACCATTGAAATCAGAATGTAAATATTGTGGGATCTTTACATGATTGTGTTGTTCTGCTCTGTAAGTCGGTTAGGCTGGCACCTTGGCTAATAAAATGGAAGTCATATTGTTTTCTGAATGAAAGTTACTGAGCTGATTTTTCTAAGTTGACATTGTATTGTTTGATTATGGTCACTTGCATTGGTAATTCTATTTGCTTGTCTATACTCATTATTAATGCAAAGATTTCTGCAAATTTGCTTGCGTACAGATTGTACATTAAATTTCTTACTTCAATTTCCTCTGGTGCATGCATCTCATTTCAGGACCAATCAAAATGCACTTACACTGGGTATGGAACTTTAGATAACATTCATAAACCACTGGTTCTTAAGGAACTAGAGAAATTGTGGAAGAAAGAGGAATATGATCTTCCATGGGAAAAAGGAGAATTTTCACCATCAAACACATTGCTAGTAGATGATTCTCCCTACAAAGCCATTTGCAACCCTGTAAGGATGCCTGCTTTTATTTCCCTTCACATTTTACCTTATGAGATGAATTGTTAGCTTACCTACATCTTATAATTTATTTAATATATTATTGTCATTAACTCTATGTTTTGTAGCCACACACAGCCATTTTTCCGTACCCATATATTTTCCCCAACGATAATGACAATTCCTTAGGTAAGACCTATACTTGTGCAACTATCCATTCCATGCACTTGGGGTTATGCAAATCTTGTTTTAATTCATGCAGGGCCAGGAGGAGATCTTCGTATGTATTTGGAAGGGCTAGCAATAGCTGATGATGTTCAACTTTATGTTCAAAGAAATCCTTTCGGTCAGAAAGCTATAACAGATAGTGATCCATCTTGGAATTTCTACCTTCAGATTATTGATAACGTTCAGAAATATTCAAGTTTAACTACTTGAAGGTTGCAGCATTTATATCTACAGGTAAATTGTCATCTTAGGCTATGTTTGCTTTGTAGGATATGATTTGGATGAGATAAGATTTAAGGTGGATAAGAGTGAGATAGAAATCCAAGAGGATTTCTTGAAATCCGTTTGTTTTAATATAAGATAAAAAGCGTGGATAAGATATGAAATCCCATCCCTAGGTTTTCTAAATCGGGCCAGTGGTGGATTTGGGCCAAAATAAATCCATCCAATTTCCGGCTCGATTCTCATCCATTGCTGCAGCAAACAGTGGATTGGATTTTAAAATCCAATCCACCTCCTTAATCCGGCAAAGCAAACGAGGCCTTATTGTATGTTAAGGGTATCAGCTGGAAACCTCAAAGTTCTTCACAGATCAATCCTTGGTGAATGCGATGTTATACCTGTAGATATTGAATGAAGTTCTTTTTGTTTCTTTATGAAAGAATAGATGTTATACCTGCAGTTTCTGATTCTATTTATTATTTACTCACACATTTTTCAGAGATTAGTTTTTTAAAATATTTTTGTTAAGTAGGGTGTGTTTGTAATTAGGGATATTTTAAGAGGTTTAGTTGGAAAATTCCAACCCTAAAACCTTTCTAGGGAGCAGTTCCCTAATTGTAGTGTTTGTTTTCGGGCCTACCGCCAGAGAGAGAGAGAGAGAGAGGGAGAGGGAGGGAGCGAAGCTTTTAACGGTCAAAGATAGCATGCATGGATGATTGCTAGTCGGTGGCTCAGTGATAAACATAAGTGTAGGATCACCTTCGTCATCGTTGTCGACATTGTCTCCCATCATCAAAAGTTCCCATTGAGGTAGGAGTCTATCCTTAGGGTTGTCAAGCAGGATCCTACGATCCTACACCATGCTAGCAATCTCGATCTCACCAAAAGATCGGAAAATGTGGGATCGGTCCGGGATCGCTAGCAGGATCGTAGGATCGGTAGGATCATATATAGTCAACTGATCCTATACCAGCACTTTTTCAGCCATGAATTAAACAAATTGGGGCCAAAGCCCAGCCCAGTATGGAGTCAACTCTGGGTTTGAAATCAATCTGAGAGGTCTCCCGATCCAATACCTGCCCGATTTTGACATTTCTAGGTTTGAAACCCTTCTCTTCGTCGTTCACTCACCCGATTCCTCACACTCGTGAGTCACCATCGCCACTCTCAAATCGACTCCTCAGTTCCAAGCTTCCGGCGTTCCTCACTTCCTCGGTTCCAAGCTTCCGGCGTTCCTCACTTCCTCGGTTCCTCCCTTTATCTTCATAGAAAAATATACATTTATGGTATAGATAATATTTTTTTAAATATTGGTGGGATCTTACGATCCTTGATCCGATCCTACTATCCTCGATCCTACCGGAGCGGAGCCTTACGATATTGCGTAGGAAAGCGATCTTGACAACCTTGTCTATCCTCTTTCCTTTCATTCCTATTGTGGTATATGTGGGACATAATGGGTAGTGGCGGCTATAGATCGACAACGACATGGTTGTTGCCTAGTGAGAAGGGGCGAGGGAAAGGACTTAGGTGTTCTAGTCTATGGTATGCTGGTGATGAGAGTTAGAGTCAATGGTCAACCTGTCCTGCGGAGCTTGACGGAGCTGTTGTGCAATCATTAGGCCGCACACTACGTGTGCGTTTGTTGTAGGTTGCTAGCTAAGGGAGGACTTGGGATGCAAGCAGTGGTTGGCCACAATGTTCTCAATAATGGGAGGAGGTCAGAGTAGGGATTATTGCAGGGAGGTCGAAGTAGAGATTGTTTCAACTTTTAGGGCACGCCTTTCTAGGTTGGTTGCAACTGTTGTGAAATCCAATCAGGTCGCTAAAGAGAGGATAATGGCGACTAGGGTTTGGGTCGTCTTCCTCGCCGAGGGGACCATCGATCAGGTCACTCATGCTGTCGAGAAGCCCACCTTGATAAGGTGGGATAGAATTGTCACCTGCTGCAGTAGGTGGTTCTGTTTGGGGAAGCAGGCTAGAGAGGCAGCTGCCTGGAGAAGGCGATAGGAGAAGGCAGGCAAAGGAGATGCTCGCTTGGATTAGAGGAGGCGGGCAGAGGAGAGACGCCCGCTTGAACTGGAGGAGGCAGGTAGATGTCTGCTTGATTAGGCATACATAGGGGGTTATCCTCTTGTCTAGTGGACTGCAGGTGATGTTTGCCTGCTCCGTCGAATTTAGTGGGCTATTCGCCTATTTGGTTGGCGGACAGAGATGGGGTCTTGCCTGAAGGTGGGAAGCACTGGTTGAGTTCACCAAAAGTTGGATTGTGAGAACCCTAGCCGCCTCCGGTTGAATCTTAAAGGATAAGAAGATGAGAGAAAACCTAGGGCTTCATTGACTAATGAAATTAATAAGGTTGATCTTTAGAGATTAGGTAGATTTCTAGGCCCCAATTTCTTGTGATTTGACTGTGATTTGATTGTAATTTATTTACTGCCTTATTTGTAAACTTTCCTAGATAGGCTTTATTCATCGTCTATAAATTGGGTTGTATAGTATAGTGATTGTAGACACAGCAGAGAATAAAAATATTCTCTTATTCAAATCCTTCATGGTATCATGCATAAATTAGGATTCCAATTGAAAAAATTCTTTTTTTGGGTCTCTTAAACCCTAGAAAATCGAATTGGTACTCTCCCATCTAGACCCATTTTTTTTGTTCTCACCGTCACCCCAGACGAGTCACAACCTTATTGCTGGTCAACCCACCAATTCTGCTCATCCTCCTAGCGTGAAAGCCTCACGCGCTGCCCACGCGCTTTGCAACTTTGTTCACACGCGTGGAGCTCACCCCGTTGGAGTTTTTCTTCTGGTCATCACTGTTATCTTCGTTGCTTCATTTTCAGCCTATCTCCGCTGTCTTTGGCTATGTTTGGTGTTGGTGAGAAGGTCCTTTGGTATTCACCTGTTACACGTGTTCTACTATTATTATGGGTATTGTTCGTTTGTTGGGCTTGGTTATATTTCTACTATTTTATCGAAAAATGATTGAAAAATGATGAATGACAAGAAAATTATGATCTCTAGTTCAAATAACCCTTCGCTACAAATTAGTCCCATAAAGCTTGATGGTAACAATTATCTTGCATTGTCAAGGTCCTGTTTATTGTTCATCAAAGCTAGAGGATTGCATGGTTATGTTATTGGTGATACAAGAAAACCAACCAATACTTTTCGCTTGTTATGGGAATAAAAAAATTCGCTTGTTATGTCATGGCTCATCAACTCTATGCAACCCCAAATTGCCAAAACATATTTATTGCTCAATACTGCAGCAAAGATATGGCATGCAACCTCCCTCACCTACTCAAGGATAGGTAATGATGCTCAGATCTATGAAATTTGGAACAAAGTCCATGGTACAAAGCAAGGTGAGATGACAATTTCTCAATACTTTTCTGAACTAGGTGGCTTGTGGCAGGAGTTTGATTATTATCAAGACTTCCATGCAGATTGTCCTGCGGATGCAGTCAAATTTTAGAAACTAGTTGAAAAGGAGTGGGTCTATGATTTTCTTGCTGGGACTATGATCAGATAAGGGTTCAAGTCCTTAGTAAAGATCCTTTTCCATCTCTTCAACAAGCATATTCTTATGTTCAGCAAGAAGAAAGTAGGAAAAGTGCCGTACTCTACATAGCACCAGTTAAAAAAGTTGGGTTGGCTGCTAGTCCGTCTCATGAGCAAGTGAAAGCCACTGCTTATACTTATGATAAAGATCATCCGCGCACTGTGATTATTGTGGGAAGCCACGACATACCAAGGAGACTTGCTGGGAGTTACATGGTCGACCCATTAAAGGTCGTGGAGGAAAACAAGTAAACTCAACAGGGCTCAAGCTAATTTGTCGAAAGCAGCGGAACCATCCAAGGAGATAGCTTCCATTGAGGCCTTTTCTAATGATGAAATACAGAATCTCAACTCTTCCTCCATTGCAGCATCCAATTTTATGAACCTTGACAGAATCTCAACTCTTCCTCCGTTGCAGCATCCAATTTTATGAACCTTGACACTGATTTATGGATTATAGATTCTGGAGCAAATAGACACATGACAAGCTCTTCTAAAGGCTTTCTTAACTACTCTCCATGCCTAAATAGAGAGTGTCAGAATAGCAGAAGACTCTTACTCTTGTACTTGGAGTAAGGTTCTATTTATTGTGTTCCCAATATTAAGCTATCATCTGATAAATAACATAAGACTCTTAATTAAAATTGAATTTTTTCCCGATCATTATGTTTTTCAGGACCTTCAAACAGGGAAGAGGATTGGCATTGGTAGACTACGGGATGACATATATACGTTAGAAGGGAGTTGAAGTTCAATTCCCAATCAAGCCCTTTTTGGAGGAAATAAGGATGTTAACCAGGAAATAATTCAGTGGCATAGACGATTAGAGCATCCATCTTTTTTGTCTTAGAAAAATTATATCCAGTTTGTTTAGTTTGTTTTCAAGGACTCAGTTTGATTCTTTGTTCTGTGATGCTTGTGAGTATGCCAAACATACTAGAAACTCTTATCATTTGAGTAATAATAAAAGTACGATTCCTTTTATGACTCCATTCTAATGTATGGGACCTACTTAGAATACCTCATTATCTGGTAATTGATGGTTTGTCACGTTTATTGATTGTTGTACTAGGTTAACTTGGGTTTATTTGATGAAAGCAAAGAGTGACGTCTTTTCGTGCTTTCAATCTTTTCATAGAATGAAATGTACTCAATTTGATGCTAAGGTGAAAATTTTAAGAATCGATAATGGCATATAATACATGGATAGTAAGTTTCGTACTTATCTCGAGTCCAATGGGATAATACATCAAACTAGTTGCCCTTACACTAGTGCACAGAATGGTGTTGCTGAGAGAAAAAATAGGCATCTGTTAGAAGTTGCTTGATCCCGTATGTTTACCATGAATCTCCCAAAACCCTATTGGGGATATGCAATTCTTGTAGCTACTTATCTTATCAATAGAATGCCCCTCAAAACTCTCAACTTTAAAAGCCCTTTAGAGGTCTTGCAAGGGAAAAATGCTTATATCGTTCCTCCTAAAGTGTTTGAGTGTGTTTGTTTTGTTCATATTAGGAATGTTGGGAAGCTAGAACCTCAAGCTCTTAGATGTGTGTTTATTGGGTATTCTCCAACACAAAAGGGCTACAAGTATTACCATCCTCCTTTCAGGAAGTACTTTGTTAGTATGGATCAGGCTTATCATCTCGTCGCTATCTCGTCGAGATAGCGACGAGATATCGTTGTCTCGGTAGATTTGCCTGTATCGTCTGGACGATACAGGCGATCCCGAGATATCGCCTATCTCGTCGGGATCTCGTCCAATCTTGGACGAGATCCCGACGAGATAGGCGGTACAAGAAAAGAAAAAAAAAACACGGGATTCGAACCCTGGCCCGCGCGGTGGACCAGAAAGGTTCCACCGCTGGGCCAGGGGTTTTTTTTGCGATTTTTTTCATCCAACTTAGTGATAAGGATATCTAAATTATTGATTTTTTTAAAAAAAAACCTAACTTAAACCCTCCGATCGGCGCCTGTATCATTCTTCTTCAATCTTCTTCCTCCCTCCCCGTCGGCGACTCTCTCGGAAGCTTCCTCGCATCCCGTCGGCGCCTCACTTCTCCGGCGAAGCTTTTCTATTTTTCAGCCAGGTATGTTCCGGCGATCTTCTCTCCACGGCTCGGCACGTCTGCATTTCCATTTTCCGCCATTTTTTTTCCGCCATTTCTTTTTTTTTCCGACATAGCTGCTGCAAACCAGAACAGCTAAGCTGTTCTTGAATGATGAATCAAGAACAGCCTTAAGCTGTTCTTGTCTTCTTGAATCAAGAACAGCTTAAAGCTGTTCTGGATTCCAAAACAGCTTTAAGCTGTTCTTGAATCAAGAACAGCTTAGCTGTTCTGGTTTTGATTTCAGAACAGCTTAAGCTGTTCTGGTTATTCCAGAACAACTAAGCTAGTAAGTTGTTCTGGAATCAGTTTGATTCCTTGTTTATGCTTGATAAGTTGATTGTATATTTGCATTGTCCTTGTTTAGCTGTGTGCCTGTGTTCATTTTGTATTGTGTATTTGTGTGCAACATTGTTTATATTGTGCAGTAAATTATGGAGGGAAATTCCGGTGAAACGCCTTATGATCCTTCTAAAGATCCTAAACGGAAACCGAACTCGAAAGTTATTGGTTGGAGATATGGATATTGGCCGGATTTAAACAAAAGACAATTGATTGCATGTTCACTTTGTGGCAACCAATTGAATGGGGGAATCACAAGACTTAAACAACATTTGGCGGGTGGTTATGGAGACGTTAAAAAATGTGATAAAACCACAACGCTGATAATGAGAGAAATGCATGATGCCCTTGCAGCTAAGAGGAAGACACCATTCAGTTTGGATGATGAACAAGAAGCAGTGGCACCAGTAGACCATTCTACAGCTTCCAACTCCATGCCAAGCTTTGGAACAATTTACAAGAAGAAGAAAAAAGAAGCTGTTATTCAGTTTGCAGCAATGTCACAAGTGTCACACTCACAATCCACATCACAAACCAAGATTGGTGGATTGCTACAGAGAACTCCAGAAGAAATTGTGGATGAAAGACACTCCAAAGGTCCTAGCCAATAGACCATTGAAAGGTCTTTGAAGACAAAAGAGGCTATTGAAAAAGTTAACATGTATGTAGCCAATTTCTTCTATGAGAATGTCATTCCTTTCAATGCGGCAAACTCAAGAAGCTATGAGTTGATGGTTGAAGGCATAGCACAAATTGGATCGGGCTACAAACCACCCACATATCATGAGTTGCGGGTTCCTTTATTGAAAAAGGCAAAAGAACAAACAGAAGATTTAAAGCGCAAACATGAAGAGGTTTGGGAAAGAGATGGGTGTACTCTTATGTCAGATGGGTGGACAGACAGAAGAGGGAGACAGTTGATAAATTTTCTTGTAAATAGTCCGTAAGAGACTATTTTTCTTGGTTCTGTTGATGCTTCAAGTCAGTGTCATGATGCTCAGATGTTGGCTGACTTACTTGAGACCAAGATTGAAGAAATTGACCCAAGTAATGTTGTTCAAGTTATCACAGATAATGGCGCCAACTATAAGGCAGCGGGGAGATTGTTGGAGCAAAGGTTGCCTACACTGTTTTGGACCCCTTGCGCCGCACATTGCTTGGACCTTATGTTGGAAGATGTGGGAAAAATGAAAGAATTCAAGCCTACAATCGCAAGAGCAAGATCATTGACCACATTCATTTATAGACATGGTCGCCTTCTTGATGCGATGAGAGAGCACACTAACGGACATGATCTTGTTAGACCCGGGGCTACTAGATTTGCGACTGCATTTCTAACATTGTCATGTTTGAGGAAATTTAAACAAGAGTTGCAGCAGTTGTTTGTAAATCAAGATTGGTTTGATTCAAAATTGTGCAAGACCGAAGCGGGAAAGAAAATTTATGAATTAATCCATGCGGTTAAATTTTGGGAGGCAGTTGAAGATTGCATTAGAGCATCACAGCCTCTACTTGTGGTTTTGAGGATAGCGGATGGTGATGAAAAACCCGCTATGACGGAATTAGCCGCGGCAATGGGTGAAGCTAAGAGGAGGATCAAACAAGTCTTGGCCCACAAATCCACTTTGTGCAAGAAAATCATTGATATCATTGAAAGTCGATGGGAGCGTCAAATGGAGACACCATTATATGGTGCGGCTCTATTTCTCAATCCGGGCAAGTATTTTGACATCAAGAAAAATGATGTCGTGTACTCGGGGAAACTACGTGAAGACTTCAATGATGTACTTGAGAAATTAGTGTTGGATGATACAATGCGATCCAAGATACTTCTAGATGCCGATATGTATGATGAAGATCGAGGACTTTTTGCAAGAGAGATGGTGATTAGAGAGCGCTCAAATAGGATTCCTCGTAAGTATATTGTGTATTATTTTATTTATTAATATTTATTGTCTTTACATATTTTTGAATTTTAATATTTTATATTTTTAATGTTAGTTGAATGGTGGAAATCCTTCGGTGGATGTACTCCCGAGTTTTCAAAGTTTGCAAAGCGCATGTTAGTCTTTGTTGTTCGTCCTCCGGGTGTGAACGAAATTGGAGCACTTTTGAGTTTGTAAGTAATTAAGTATTTTATGCTTTTTTAGTACTTTCTTATTAGTTATTAGTTATTATTTTTATTTAATTACTTTTCTTTTGTATAGATTCACACTAAGAAAAGAAATAGATTGTTGCACCAAAAATTGAATGATTTGGTGTATGTCCAATACAATCGAAAGATTGCCACGAGATTTCAAAAAGTTCGTGAATGTGGCAAAAACTATGATCCACTAGTACTTGACGATTTTGATTGAGGGACAAATGCGTGGTTCAACATTGATGATGAAGAGGATGATAGAATTTCTTTTGAGCTTGTTGATGAAGCCATTGGTGCTTCAAATGCCCTTGAGGGTCGTAATTTTCCAAGGAGACGTGGAGTTAATGAGCTTGTCATTTATAATCGACGTCATCGTGGTTCTACTTCTACTTCTACTTCAAGATTTGTGGATGAAAATTCAAGTGATGAAGGAGAAGAAGAGATATTTCCAAATGATGATGAAGACATTGAAGATGATTTCGGGCTCAAACCAACTCCTCCTCCAATGGATAATACCCCTAATGAAGACATTGAAGATGATTTTGATAATCTTTTTTAGATTGGACTATTGAAGATTTGGTGATTGTGATGAGTGATGACTTTAGCTACTTGATGTTTATTGTTCATGCTATGTGAATTGGATTTTTGTATATTCTATGTTTGCTACTTTGCTACTTTGCTATGTGGGTGATTTTTGTATATTTTATGGTTCATAACAGTTATGTTTATTACTTTGCTATGTGAAATGTCACAAGTGATGACTTTCAATGCTATTATTATTTATATATATTTTTTATAATTTATATTTATAATATATATTATATTGTCGATATATCGCGACGCGGACGATATATCGGTCGCGAAACGATAATATCGATATCAAGGTTCGCTACCGCGAAATTTTTTTGGTCGCGATAATAAGCTTGGTATGGATGTTACTTTTAGAGAAATTGAGCCTTACTTCGGTACAAGCCTTACTTCAATATAGCCCAATCACCTTTTTCGGGGGAGAGTAATCACCTATTCCGGGGGAGAGTAATGGGAGCGAAGAGGTGATATACCTAGTTTTGTAACTCTTGATATTCTTACTCCGGGAGAGAATTTTGTTTAGGTGGAGAATATTGAGCGTTTGGATAGGCCAGATTTAAAGAGATACTTGAGGAGAGATAGGACACAAGAAGCCATCCTGCAGCCTAATCTGTGTCAAGAATCTTCTGGTGAGTTATCTCTAACCCTTGATTCCACTAATGATTTGGATAAACCTAAGGCTCCTTGTCCCCCTCCTATAGAGCCTTTGTCTTGTCTATTTCCTCTGTGTCTAATTTACAGAATTGGAGAGAAGCTCTCAGAGATCCTAAGTGGGAAGAAGCGATGGTTGACGAAATGAAAGCTCTAGCTAAAAATGAGACTTGGGAGTTTGTCACTCCTCCATGGGGGAAGAAATTGGTCGGCTGCAAGTGGGTGTTCACTGTAAAATACAAGGTTGATGCTTCGATTGAAAGATACAAAGCCAGATTGGTAGCTAAGGGATTCACTCAAACTTATGGAGTGGACTACTAGGAGACATTTGCCTTTGTAGTTAAGATGAACACTATATCTTGTGCATCCAACCTTGATTGTGACTTACAACAGTTCGATGTGAAAAATGCATTCCTCCATGGAGATTTAGAGGAGGTGTATATGGAGATTCCTCCTGGATTTGATGATGAAAGATGTGAAAAATGCATTCCTCCATGGAGATTTAGAGGAGGTGTATATGGCGATTCCTCCTGGATTTGATGAAGAAAGAAAAGGAAAGGTGTGTAGATTAAAGAAGGCCTTGTACGGATTGAAGCAGTCTCCTAGAGCATGGTTTGATAAATTAAACAAAGCCATGATCTCTTTTGGCTATCGATAGAGCAATGTTTATCATACCCTATTTATCAAGCATCACAAGAGTAAGATCACTCTTCTTATAGTTTATGTTGATGACATGGTGACGACAGGAGATGATAAAGAAGAGATGGCTCGACTGAAAAAGCTTCTAGCATAGAAATTTGAGATCAAGATCTAGGGAAACTACAATATTTCCTTGGAATTGAAGTTGCCCGATCAGGAAAAGGAATTTTCATTTCACAGAGGAAATATAACCTGGATCTCTTGGACGAAATTGATATGTTGGGTTGCAAACCAGTAGAATCTCCTATTGAGAGCAACCATAAGCTGCAAGCAGGGAGTAGTGAGTTAGTTGACTTGGGAAGATATCATTTATCTCTTGCACATAAGACCAGACGTAGCATATGCAGTCAGCTTGGTAAGTCAGTTTATGCATGATCCTCGTGAGCCTCACCAGGTCGTCTTTCGCATTTTGTGATATTTAAAGTTTGCTCCATGAAAATGTCTTCTTTTCTCCAAACATGGTCACCTCCAGATAGAAGCATTTACTAATGCAGATTGGGTTGGATCTCCAGATGATAGGAGGTTGACATCTGGTTACTGCACGCTTATGGGAGGAAACTTAGTCACTTGGAAAAGCAAGAAGCAAAGTGTGGTTGCTATGAAGCAGAGTATAGAGCTATGGCTCAAGGTGTTTGTGAGCTATTGTGGCTGTGGAAGTTATTGGAAGAACTAAAGTTTGAAAAGAATAATCTATCCTTATTTTGTGATAACAAAGTTGCCATCAGTATAGCTCATAATTCAGTTCAACATGACCGAACAAAGCATATAGAGATTGATTGACACTTCATTAAAGAAAAGCCGATAGATGGCTCATTGAGCATATTCCACGTGGCGTATGATAAGTAGCTAGCTGACGTGTTCACAAAAGGGGTCAGTAATAGGACCTTTTATACATTGGTCTGCAAGTTGGGCATGTGTGATATCTATGCACTAATTTGAGGAGTGTTAACTAATGAAATTAATAATGTTGATCTTTAGAAATTAGGCAGATTTCTAGGCTCTAATTTCTTGTGATTTGATTGTGATTTATTTATTAGCCTTGTAAATTTTTCTAGATAGACTTTATTCCTTGAGACACAATCGACAAGAATAAAAATATTCTCTTCAAATTCTTCACTAACATTGATCCCCAAAAGTTCATCTATTCATCTCATCAAGAGGAAATATATAGAGCATGTACAAGGTGAGATAAGCATGAGGTACACTTTAAGTATCCAATACTAACATTACGATACCAATGATACCCATCATAATGCTGATCTTTTTAATTGATGCATGATTAAGCACTCTCAAGAATTGAGGCTTTTAACTATTATTTGTTTGATTATCTTAAAGTAAAAAAAGGAGATTTCTTTGATTTGTGGATCTTGGATTTGATGAGATATTGAATTAGGTGATCAAATGGTATAAAGGATACACATTTATATGCATTTATGCGCTTGAGGCTGTAGCTTGGAAATTGTTAAAGTTACATTTATAATTTTATAGTATATAGTTAGATCATAAATGGGCTCGGTGGTACTGCTGCTTGAATGATCAGAGCGAAGAGTTTATTGAAGCTCATGGTTATTAATTGAGGAAGGCATTAGTCAAAACCATGATGTGTGCTGTATAAATTGGAGGACATGTATGCTAAGATGTGCTTTGGAGCTTGTGATTTTGATTGGGTTAAGTTTAGTTTTGGTTTTAGTTTTTTTTATTATGGTTAAATGGTGTATATAGTTATATGGATATTATATGATTATGGTTAAATTTGATGGATGAAGTTGCCATGAAGGAAGGGAAAAGAGAATAGTATAATACAATGAAATTAAATGGGAAGTGTTCTGTGTCATATCATGTATGAGGTAACTAAGCTGTGTGTATATATATCCTTAGGTAAATTCTCATGTATTTGGTGGTATAATGCTGAAGGTATATATTTTGGAATAGAAGAAAGTGCAATTAGTGCACTAAGTCATCATGTTTTCTTTACTATTCTTGAATGGATAAATGGTGGATTGGAATCTAGAAATTTAATATAGTGTATTATATACCCTTATGAGCCATGATTTGATGGTAATGTTTGTGGATTAATGATTTATGTGATGGTAGTGTAGGAAATTGATAAATTGAGTGGATTTAATTATTTTGAATTAGAATTAATTAAATAAGACAATTAAATTAAGGAATTTATTTGGGGCTTATTGTATTATAGAGTTGAATTTAGAAATTAAATTAGAATATTAATTCTATTGATGTGATTTAATATTTAATTAATTTAATTAAACAATGGTTTAATGAAATTAATCTAGAGACAATTGAGTTATTACTATTTTTAAGAGAGAATTGAGTTATTAGTAAGATGTGTGTGCATGTTTAAGGTATGGAATTTAGGGTAGTATGAGATTGTGTTCAATATTTTTTTATACTCTAAATTATTTTATTGATGCATAATCATACTGATACATCATATGATTGCATGATAGAGTACGAGTTATGATTGCCTGTGTTAATATGATATTTGCATTTAGAGTTCTTTTAGTACACGTGTATTTTTTACGGACATGTTATAGTATGATTCTTAGCATTGTGGTTACCATATTATGTATGTGCTTTAAATTCATCTATTAGTTGCATGTTACGGTCATAGCATGTTGATGCATTGAGTATTAATCTTCTTGCAGCCCGCTAGCCTTGAGCTTCGGGCGGGGATATTTTACGGTCTATCAAACCTTAGGGAGTTCTTGAGTCGAGATGTTGATGATCAATGTATGCACAATACATGTGGTCATGTGGGCTATCTTTGTTAACATTCTCTTTTTACTTGATTGGTCTAGGAGAACCACTCTCGGCCACTTGGGAGTGCATGGCGAAATCTAATTGGTGTTATTGTCCAACTTTGCTTTTGATTGGTATGATGTAATAGTGTTGCATGCTATGATACACTATGGTTTGATATAATGTGATAGAGACATGTTTCATAATATGGTTTGACATGATATTGTAGAGTTGCATGGCATGATTTTTAGTAGAATTTGTTGTTTGCCTTGATATTGGCATGAATCTTGCTTAGTTTTTCACTGATTTTTCTTCTATTTGTTTCAGATTCGCACATATGGGACTAATAGAGGTGGTGGATTGCTGATTTTTCTTCTATTTGTTTCAGATCCCCATATATGGGACTAATAGAGGTGGTGGATTAATTAGATAGAAGTATAGGTGTTGTTTTAATATGACTTTCTCTTAATTTGGATAAATGATAATTTCTCTTTCTATTATCTTGTTGATTTCATTGTATAAAATATTGTAATTGTTTTCATTGCAAGTGCCTGTTTGATCTTTTTGTATACAATGAAAAAATAAGAGATTGGTCATAAGAAAGGGCATGGCGATATACATCTTTGGAGTGCTGCTAATTTTTAGAAATTTTAGGAGAGAATTTGAGCACTTACCATTCTCATAACGATAGAGTTCTCCGCCACTATGGATGGTAAATTATACATATATGTCAATATAAGTTGTGTTTCTTGAATGGAGAACAAGTTTTATTAGTTTTGAAGGACTCCTCACTTCTTCCTTGCATAGTCATTCTTAGGTTCCTAGAAGGAATAATTATTGTCAGCACATTTTGCCCTTTTTCACTTGTTAGCTTCACAAGATTTTGTATGATGTTGTAGTATAAATGGGGAAGGTGAAACTTGAAGTAACTGGAATTGATCAAGTATGAGTCGATTAAAAACAGTTTATTAATTTATAAAAATGATTAAAAATAGAAAAACATGAAAACACAGAATTAAGGAAATATATACAAATAATCTTCTCATTATTCTTTTATGATAAGTTGGATACGAAATGAAATTTTGATGTTCTTCTTTTAACCTTTTACTCTCATCTCTTTTCTCCCTTTCGAAAACTCTAGCCTCTATAATTTTTTAACATTGTGCTCAAGACTTCACTAGGAAGAGAAAAAGGATCGACATTATTTTGATTATTCGAAAGATCCTCAAGAAAGAAGAAATCAATAAAGGAAAAGTTGTATAGGTCGAGGTCGGTGGCAAAGGTGTACATGTAAGGCATTAGTCGCGGTATGAAATAAGAGAGAAAAGAAGATAAGAGAATAGAACTTTTTTGTATTCTATGTTGTTTCACTGAGTATTATATTTTGTCAAAATAACATGTAAGAGCATTTAGAGTACACTAAAAAAGTTGGTACCGATTTGAATGAAAACTTTTTAAAGTTTCTATTTTGGTGAAATAGGAACAGCTAGTTTCTATTTTGATCCATTCATTATCAAATATAATTTGACGTCATTATCATCACGTCATTAATGAAAATTGAGATTTCACGAATTTATTAATTTTTTGATTGATCTCAATTGTATATAAGAAGTTTAACATTGGTTTTAATAATGGTCCAATGTTAGCTAGCCGTGATGTCGCTCGTTAATTTATTGACATGGTAATTCGAAAATAATTTTTAAATTTCGTCACATCAAAAGAGATCCACGTAGATTTAAGGGTTATTAGACAAAAATGGCTACGACTTTTGTGAATTTCTCAATTTTGGCCAATCCTTTGATCGATCTCAATTGTATATAGGGAGGGGGTGGCTATGTGGATTACTAGTAAGGTGGTAATATTTTTTTTTTTGTTTTTGACAAAAATACCCTCAACTAAAATATCCTTTATTGACATAGAAAAAATCCTCGCCTCATCTCATAGTAAATTGGTAATCCCGATTTTTTTTTTTAATATTTTTTTTTATTATTCTTTTTAAATATTTTTTTTATTTTTATTTGAGGGTATTTTAGTTAAAGATATAAGTTTTCTTGTAATCTTTTTTTAATACCAAACAAGGTAATGTTGATTACTAGCGAGATTACCATACCAAATATTGTAATGTAACATTATCGGTAATTTTAAAAGTGGTAATCTAGATTCTCAGTAATCTTAAGTGGTAATGTACCAAATGCCCCCTTAGGTTGTAATCCACATACCCACCTCCCATGGGGGCTATCCAATGTAGATTACCGAGAAAATCTAAATTATCGGTAAAGTGTCTGAACCAAACATGTTAATATTTGAGCCTTGAGAATTTAAAAGCCGCATTACCAGTAATCTAGATAGATTGTCGCATACCAAACGCCCCCTTAGATCAACATCAAAGAATTTGAGTTTGGTTTGAGGGTGAACCATTTTCAGGATGAACTCTTTGACACCTCAGAGTTGTCATAGGTCATTGTCGTAGTTCCTTCAATAGAAGTGTCGACTCAGCATTATCAAACACATGCTTTGACCCGAATAACCCGAATCCGAATAAGGTGCCTCCTACACCACCCGACCCTACCCGATTAAGAATTCGGGGCCCGACCCGAATAACCTGAAAAAGAGGTAAAAAGTGGTATTAAAAATATAACTCTATTAGGAATAGGACTCAAGACCTCTTGAATTTTATTTTCAACCATCTAACCATCAAGCCAACATCAACTTTTATAATTATAATATACATATTTATATATTTAGCTTACATTTTGGGTCGGGTCAAGTATATCAAGGTTTTCACCTGACCTGACCCGGATAAGGGGTTAAAAATTTTAAAATTCCAACCCGAGTTACTTGAATAACCCGACCCGAATTGAATTTTCGGGTCATTTTTTTCGAGTTATTCGGGTCGATTTGAATTTTGCTCACCCCTATCCAATAGCAACTAGAAATTATCTAGCACTAGCCGTTTCAAGCAAAGAACTCATCAAGTGTTTATAATTTGTCCTTTTGATTCCTATTAAGCTTAGTCTGTTGGATCTCTCCCATGCAGCTAAATGTACCTTTTGCTTAAGAGTGCCTTGACCTTCAGGAAAATTGGGTCTACTCTCACAATTGTCATGTCAAGGTCAGCTATTCCCAATGAAAATTCTATATTTTGTTTTCACTTGTTATAGTTTGATCTAGTCAACATTTCAGTTGAAGTAGTATAATTGTTCGTAGTAAAAGTTATAGTTCAATATAATTGGAATGCATCAAATTAAATTATAGAGCATATTATAATATCAAAAGTAGATGCCAACATAAGATTATAAATTCCCCTTTAGGCGAAATATGCAATTAATAAACAGAACATCGATGAGTTAATTAATTAGAACAAACTAATTTTCAAGAACTTATCCCATTTGGATGGACAAATTTTTTAGATTAACGCACACTCCAATAACTTTATAAAAAAAGACTTCTAATTAAGACACACAATAATCTATCTTTAGAAAGACGATTAAATGAATTAATATGAAGCATTCATCGTTTGATAAGAAAACCCACTGGTTAATACAAGTAATCCTACTTGGGCAGTAATTACTCAAAACAATCGGCAAAAAACTTATATATGAATCAATTTTCTACCCACACCGTCACACGTCAAGAATTCAAATTCATAACATAGAGCATAATTGATAAAAAAATGAAGGTACCATAATTAATCATGAGTTTAAATTCATAGCACTCCAAAAATATTGTTTATGTTTATAGAGAAAATTAATGAATATGTCCTGAGTTACAGGATTATTAACAAATTTGTCTCTTATTTTTATTTCAAACAATTATATATTCCAACTTTGAATTTTGTATCAATATATTATTTACTCCCGTTAGCTGACTATTATATATCTGTTATATGATGATGTGGAATCTCGTGTCAGTATTAAAAAATTATATTTTAATCAAAGTCACCACGTCATCAAAATTGATATTGGCAGAAAAATCAATTTTTTTAGTTAATCAGATTGCCACATCAGCAGATATGTCATTGTAATAAATATACACCAAACTTTAAGTTTTGTAATAAATCTATCCCAACTTCTATCTCCTTAGTCTATCCCAAATTTTAAAACTTGGAATAAAACTCATATCTTTTCTAGATATTATTATTATTATTATTTATTAAATGCTTAAAACTTTGAAAACAATTTTATAATTATCGAAATTTTATTTTTATTTTAAAATTTGATTCAAACTTTGAGTTTTTATTATTATTTATTTAATTATATTATTCCATTTTATTCTATGTGTTTATCACGTTCCATAGAAAAATTAAAATTCTAATACACTAATATTTTTTTGTTTTATTTTTTTATTTATTACATTTATTTTTATGCTTTGTAAATATAGATCTATGTAAGTATATGTTATATCAAAGTTTTTTCTTTTAGTTTTTTTATAACTATTTTATTTCTAAATAAATATTTTTTGTGTATTGTATATTATTTATTTTATAAGTTATATTTTTATTTTTCATTCCCGTAGTATAACTGTATATTATATCTTCATACGGCAATGATTTATTATTTATTATCTAATAAAATTATTTCTTTTGATTTGTTGAATTGTTTAGTTTTTATTTTTCTTAACTCAATTCAACAATATTTTATTAAAAATTCAAAATTTCCAATCAAACGAAGACATTTTGCTTATAAAATTTGAGATAGAATAAATTTGTTACAAAAGTTAAAATTTGTGATAGATTTATTACAAGGCATGTCTTCTGATATAGCAATCCGATTAAATAATTTTTTTTTTTTTTACCAATATCAATTTTGATGATGTGACAACTAGGATTAAAAAATATTTTTATATGCTGACATGTGATTCCACATCATTATATAACAGATATAATATATTAACAGCTAGCTAACGTGAGTATATAATCGATACAAAATTCAAAGTTGAAGCATACTATTATTTCAAATAAAAATAAGGAACATATTTGTTAACAACTATGTAGTTCATGACATATTGACAAATTTTCTCATATTTATATGGTTGTAGATTATGTCAATTTCTACACATGATTGACGTTTCAAAATGAAGCATGATGACAACAGCATAATATATTATTGATATTTCAAATAATTCACATAAATTAAAATAAAAAGAACGCTATTATGAAAAAAAAAAATAGATATAAAATCAACGAAGACAATAAATAGCATAATATGAATAATATGAAGCATGATAATAAAATGGACAACAATTATTCAAGATTTAATCATTCTAACAAAGTTAGGAAAATGAATTAATTATATTGTATCAACTTTGCAGTGTTTTAATAAAATCAAGATGGTATTGTTGTATGACTAAATTTTGCCAGAAAAAATAAATCCACCTTTAGTGTGCTGTGTGCCCGTGTGCCTGTGTGCGACGTTATTATCACCGGTGGGTTGAAAAAGTGTAGAGGGCGCATTAATATTATTGGGCCCATATAGAAAATCCAACAACCTAGGTCGACAATTTTTTTTTTGATTTTTTATGTTAATATCATTGGGCCCACTAATTGCACTAATTATATGGCTCGGAAATGGGGCCCATAGTACTGGCCCCGCCGCAGAGCGCCTGCGGCGCTGGGTCCGCGACTACGCGGAGTTCGGCCGCTCGGCCATCGCGAGGCGAGTGGCGTGCGCCGCACGCCACGCCCGCAGCCGCGGGCTGCACACCTCGCGAGGGGGCGCAGATTGTATGGCGCATTTACCGAGACGGAATACAGAGCAACGCCGGAAAACATAGCGCGCGTAACCCCAAAAGGCGTCTACCGCACTCTGTCCGCGGGGAGAGATACAATAGCTCGACCCTCCCTCAGATTGCTCCAACACCCAATCTTGTGAACCCATTGCAACACAGCTCCTTCAAAGCTAAAATATGACGCTCCTCCCCCACCGCCTGGCGCTTTGACGCTCCTCCCTCAAAGCTTGGATCCAGTGCTCCTTCCTCACTGCGTGGTGCTCCGGCACACATCCTTTACAGCTCAAATCTGCGCTCCTCCCTCACAGCTTTGATCCGATGCTCCTCTGTCACAACCCTCGAATCTAGTGCTCCTCACAACTTGGAATACGGAAGGTAAAAACGTATATCTAGTGCTCCTCTGTCTGGTGGGACTTATATGGATGAATTGAGATAGAATAACAAGGGATGGTAACTCAGAATTGGGAGGAAACAGAAATTGGGAATTTTCTTAAATCTCCACGTAGATGAACAGCCTCTTTGATAAGAAACTATGACAAATAATAACTTTATAGACAACAAGTAGGAGGATAGAAGTTTTTATTGTCAACAAAACACCAAAAAATAGTTTTTTTAGTGTTGCAAAAATAATAGTATTAGTAGGAGAATGACATAACCTTAAATTTAGATTTATGTTTATAATGCATGGTGTCACTTGCTCCAGTTTTTGCGTACTCACTATGGAGTTGAATTCTGACACAAATGGAGTAGCAATTCCTAACAATGCAGTACAGCCAACGAGGAGTTTGTTGGATAACTCTACTGACACTCCGCAGAATGTTGTTAGTATTGAAAGAAGCGTAAAATTGCTTCCAGCTAGCCTGAAGGAAGGGGAAAGTGTGCCTCCATCACCAATTAGAGGCTTAATAGAGGATCAAATTTCTCCAAATTTACCCCTGAAGGAACATAATCAGCTGTATTCATGCAATGAAGAATGTTCAATGGAGAACAAGGTTTTCAATGATGACTTATTAAGGAACGATTATACAGAGGCATGTCGTTTTGGAGCCAGAGATGGAACAGATCACGTGAATTTAACTTTTGATAAAAACAATGCTTTGGACTATAAACACAAAGATACCGGCGAATCTATTCATGAGGAGAAAGAACCTGCTCTCGCATCGGCATATTCTGAAATGACTTCTGACCAGGTTGTAAGTTTAAGTCTAGCAGCCTTGCCAACCGCAGACACATTGTTGATTTGTCACAAGAAAAAGCTAATTGTTCTTGATTTGAATGGCTTACTTGCTGATATTAAACAAGATTTTCGTAATGCTCATCAAGCACAAAAGATAGTTGGAGGAAAATCAGGTGAAAAATAATTTTGAATTTACTTACTGGTTGTGCTGACATTGTAGTCAGTGTTTCCAAGTTGTAATTGCTGATGGGTATTATGTGTGAAATTTGTATCAGTTTTTAAAAGGCCCTTCTGTGATGATTTCCTGGAGTTCTGTTTTGAGAGATTTCATGTAGGTGTCTGGTCCTCAAGAAGAAGGTGTGACAACCATTTTTTTGTGCTTAAACTCCTCTAACTTTCCTGTTTTCTAGTTTGTAATTTCATATGGTGCAGATCTGTTAGATACTATTGATTTTTCTTGTGACAATGATTCAAATCCTCTCTGTTTTACCCTTTGCAGATATAATGTTGATCCAGTTGTTGACTATCTCATGGGAAATTTGAGACATAAACTGTTATTTTGTTGGGTAAGTTAATCTCTTCTCTTGTACATATCAACTTCGACACTATGTGTGACAAATGATTTAATAAGATTTTTGAATAATCTGAATTTCTTGTTATAATAGATGACATGGTTATGTCCACAGGAGATCTATAGATGCTGTAGATAGACATGCTAATCGATTATGATTAATGTGGAGAAGTAAACAAAAACCTAACATTACGTGAAACAATAAAAAGTGATTTAAATGTCCTTGCTATAGATAAAGAGTGGCCTTGCATATATAGCCGAGTGTTATCAAGGCGCTCGCCTAGGGTCCATGGCGAGGCAAAATGAAGCCCAAGGGGCTGCTTCAATTGACGTTACTAGTAGCTTACAATAAATAGGTATTTGCTAGTGCACTTAAGTGGCACTTGGAACAAAGGTTGATGCGCTCAAAATGGGCGCTTAGATGAAGAAGATATGATACCTTCTTCTTGACAATTAGTAGCTCACTCCAAATAGTTGGATCTTTTACCCCTTCCAATGATTTTTTTTTATGTCATTGTTTTTTATGAATTTTAGGAAATTTTCAAAAGCATAATTAATTTGATAAATTTATCGGAATGGAATACACTATTTTGAGCATTATCAAAAGTAGAACTATTTTGTTAAAACTCGTAAAGTACACCTATAGTTTAGCAGACCTCTAAAATTATAAATATACTTTATGCATTTAGGTCCTAGAAATTTATAAATTGTTTACTTTAATCATTGAACAAGAAAAAGTTATGTTAATATTTAAATTAATGATGAAAGATTATACATTTAGGTGATTTCATTTTCTAAAATTACATTTTTCAGAATAATAAATTACAAATGAGTATATGGAAGTGTAGAAACCAGTATCTTTTGTATTGACGCCCTCAATTTTATAAATATTCTATTCTAATAATTCTTTAATAAGAAATATATTTATCAAATAAATTAAAATAGTTTTATATGATTATAAAGAAAATTTATTTTCTTGATTTTTTTCAATTTGATAAAATTTATATTTTAATACATCACATTATATACATTTTTCATCTAAGTCTTTCAATTTTAGTCCTTCACTGTTAAAAACCTTATATATATAAAAATTTAGTGAAGTTTACAAAGCGTATTAATTAAACATGTCAAAACCCTGGTATTTCTAAAATGCCCCACGCTTTAATATCCCTTTAGGAATTGGACTCTCTTGTGTCTTGATGATCATATGAGGATTGCCAACACATTGCCACTTGCCATTCGTTGTTTCGCTATTAAGGATTTCGAAAGAGAGGAATGGGATTTGGCATGATTTAAAGACAATGAACTCGATTGGGGGGGGGGAGGGGGAATAAAAGGACCAAAAGGTTTTATTTCGGTTTAATTGAGAGTGAACTGTTTCCGAACAAATGAGTATATGTTTCGGTTGAAGAAGAGAACAAATGAGTAATTTTTTAGTAGTTGATTATAATATAATTTTTTTTTAAATAGAAGAGCTCAAATGAAAATTATATAGTTTTCGAAAGAAAAAAGGGATATTGAAAGGTGATAAATTTTAGGAATACCTAAAATATACATGGGTTTTGGTTAATTTAATTAATATTTTCCAATAATTTACAAATACTTACTATTTTTTCTTACTTAAAATATTCATACAAGTTTTTAGATGTGAATGAATAAGATAAATTTTATAAAATTGAATGATTTAAATGAAAACAAATAATATTAGTTTAGTTTTAGAATTATGTATTTTCTACTGATGAAGTCTAATATATAAATTTTATAAACTAGAAAAATTGTTTACATGTTTATTTATTAGTTATTTTTTAAAATGTGCAATTTGTTTTATTAATGACAGTTAGGTATAAAGTTTACAAAATTAATTGATTTAATTACAATATAACATTGATAAATTTGTAGGACCTAAATGTATGATGTATAATTATAAATTTAGAGGGAAGTTAAATTAAAGGTTCTTTTTTGGATTTCTCAAAATATTTTTCTTTTGATAGTTTTCAATTAGTATTTCTGGTTTTTATAATATTTGTCAAATATAGATTGGCAAATTGCTCTATCAATTTCTTTGATCAAGTTCTGAAGCTTCCTTCATAAACATATAACCTCTGTCACCACTAAAATGCAATGCTAAGGTTTTGATTCTCATTTCCCAGCTGCTACTTTTATTTGGCTAAATGGCTTCAGCATCATATTAGCTAAAAAATACTCTTGCATTCGAAGCAAGCCCTTTTAAAATGCGTGGATATATGAAATTTAACCACTAGATTTTCTTTGGTTCCGGTAGGGCAGAGGTATAGCAGTACAAATAATGAGATGGATCGGTGGACCGGTGGATGATTGATTTCTCAATAATTTTTGGGTAAGAGTAAAACCAGTATATCAGAAATTAAATATAGTACTGGTGGTAGTATTCTGGGCTGATCTTTAACATTTGTACCCTATTGAGTAACCATTATGCAGGATATAATGCATAGGAAAACCAGTCAAACAAATATTTATACATATATATATCGTACTGCACTGCCAAGTGACCAGGAACCCATGCGATAATTCAATTCATATGTCACGATAGAACTAGTTCAAAGCACTAGTCTGACCTTAATCATTCTGTACTCTGTAGATTTTATATTTATACTCCTGAGATGTACGCATGATTCATTTTCAGCAAAAAATCACCATTGAAATCACAATGTAGATTTTGTGGGATCTTTACATGATTGTGTTGTCTTTGTAAGCTGGTTAGACTGGGACCTTGGCTAATAAAATGGAAGTCATTGTTTTCTGAATGAAAGTTACTGAGCTGATTTTTCTAAGTTGACATTGTATTGTTTGATTATGGTCACTTGCATTGGTAATTCTAATTGCTCGTCTATACTCATTATTAAGGCAAAGATATCTGCAAATTTGCTTGCATACAACTTTTGTAAGTTAAATTTCTTACTTCAACTTCCTTTGGTGCATGCATCTCACTTCAGGACCAATCAAAATGCACTGACACTGGGTATGGAACTTTGGATAACATTCATAAACCACTGGTTCTTAAGGAACTGAAGAAATTATGGAACAAAGAGGAACATGATCTTCCATGGGAAAAGGGAGAATACTCTCCATCAAACACATTGCTGGTAGATGATTCTCCCTACAAAGCCATTTGCAACCCTGTAAGGATTCCTGCTTCTATTTCCCTTCACATTTTGCCTTATAAGATGAATTGTTAGCTTACCTACATCTTATAATGTATTTAATATATTACTGTCATTATCTCCATGTTTTGTAGCCACACACAGCCATTTTCCCATACCCATATGTTTTCCCCAACGATAATGACAATTCCTTAGGTAAGACCTATACCTGTGCAGCTTTCCGTTCCATGCACTTGGTGTTATGCAAATCTTGTTCTAATTCTTGCAGGGGCGGGAGGAGATCTTCGTGTGTATTTGGAAGGGCTAGCAATAGCCGATGATGTTCAACTTTATGTTCAAAGAAATCCTTTTGGTCAGAAAACTATAACAGATAGTGATCCATCCTGGAATTTCTACCTTCAGATTATTAACAACGTTCTGAAATATTCAAGTCTAACTACTTGAAGATTGCAGCATGTGTATCTACAGGTAAATTGTTGTCTACAGGTATAAGGGTATTATACCTATACCTGGAAACCTTAAAGTTCTTCACAGATTGACTGATGCCAAAAAACACTCTTCTTTTTGTTGTTTTATGAGACAATGGATGTTATACCTGCAGTTTGTGATTCTATTTATTATTGATCTACACATTTTTAGATATTATTTTTAAAATAATTTTGTTAAGTAGGGGTGCTTTTGTTATTAGGGATCTTTTAACATGCTAACCCTAGATAGAGGCTTCTGTGATCGGTGGCTCTGTGATAGCATAGGTGGAGGACCACCTTCTTCGTCGTTGTCAATGTTGTCTCTTTCATCAAAAGATCCCCAATTCCTATTGTGGTATATGTGGGACAGAATCGGTAGTTTGATGTTGACGTAGTTGTTGCTGAGTGAGAAGATTTGGTTAATTGGGTCGTCTGGATGACTAGGGTTTGGGTCGTCTTCTCCACCTGGGGGACTGCCAAGATTGGTTAAGTGGGTTGTGGGTAGGTGTGGGCCTGTGGCATTGGTGACAGGACTGAGTGGAAGAAGGTGAATTGTTAAGTGCAGGAGGTCATTTAGTGTTGTTAATATGGGTTAGCTTTATAGCGATAAATAAATGTACGGCTGACTTTCATGGCATGACCAATAGGGATGGTTTGTTTTCATTCTCTTGACATATATGTTTCTATCTTAGCTTTGATTAACTCTTTATATCCATAGTATGCTTGGTGTAATTAAGGCAGAAATATGAGAAATTGTTCACCTATATTAGCTATATTAAACCTATAGATAGCTAGCTACTGCAGTGACATGTTTCCTTTTATTCGAAACATTATGTGGACCTTTGATTTGATGAGATATTGAATAAGATGATCAAATGATATAAAGGATACACATTTTTATACTATATATAAGCTTGAGGCTATAGCTTGTCAATGGTTAAAATTACATTTATAGTATATGATATAGTTCATAAATAGGCTTGGTGGTACTACTGTTTGAATGATCAGAGTGAAGAATGAGAAGTGTTTTGTGTCATAACATGTGATGTAATTAAGCTATTTATATATATCGTTGCTCTAGATTCTGATGGATTTGGTGGTATAATGCTGAAGGTATATATTTAGGAATAGAAAGTGCAATTTGTGCACTAAGTCATCATGTTTTCTTTACTATCCTTGAGAAGGTAAATGGAGAATTGAAATCTAGAAATTTAATATAGTGTATTATATACACTTATGAGCCATGATTTGATGGTAATGTTTGTGGATTATATGATTTAAGTGATTGTAGTGTAGAAAATGGATATAAATTGAGCTCATCTAATTATTTTTAATTAGAATTAATTAAATAAAAGAAGATGTGTGTGCATGTTTAAGCAAAAGAATTTGGGGTAGTATGATATAGTATTGTTGCTTGAAAGAATATTAATTGTGTATAGCTGTGTTTTTCTGTTCCTTTGATCTTGTGTTCAATATTTTTTAATACTCTATAAGTTATTTTATTGATGCATGGTCAATACTAATACATCATATGATTGCATATAGTACGAGTTGTGATCGCATGTGTTAGTACGATATTTGCATTTAGAGTTCTATCAACATGCATATGTTATCTTTTACGAACATTTGTTAGCATTGTGGTTACTGAAGTATGTGCTTTTTTAAATTCATTTATTTAGTTCTGTTACGATCTTAGCATGCTAATGCATTGAGTATTAATCTTCTTGCAGCCACGGGAAGGGATACTATATGGTTTGTTGAACCTTATGAAGCTTCTGGGTGGATACATCGATGATCCATGGATGCGCTACGGTGTGAGTGCATTGTGCAGTTCCTGTGCACTGTTTTTGATAATCATTATCTTTGCTCTCTATGTCTATGAGAACCACTCTACTATGTTTTTGATTGGTATGATGTATGGGGAAATCTAATTAGTGTTATTGTCCAACTTTCTTTTTGATTGGTACTAAGTAATAGTGTTGTGGTTTGATATAATGTGATAGAGTTGATGACATGTTTCATTATAATTTATATGATTTGACATGATTCGTAGTAGGATTTGTCATTAGCCCTGATGCATTATGAGTCGTGTTGTAGTATATAGCTATAGTTCAATTGTAATTTTATTAGATGATATTTCTTGTGCGTCCTGCAGGATATATGATAGAGTATAGATGCATGAGCTGATTCATGTTAATTTTGTTGTTTTCTTTTGATAGCTATTATGAATATAGGATGCATCTTCTAGAAAACATTTTTCTGTAGTTGGTGTGCTTGATTTGTGAGATCATGAGATATCAATTGTATCATTTGAGTTATTAAGTTTTTGTCATATAGACATGAATAGTATTCTTTCTCGAATTTTTGTTGTGTTTGTTTTTGATTTGCACGTGTTGGACTAGTAGAGGTGGTGGATTAATTACTTAGAAGTATGGGTAGGAATGACACCCGGTTATTCAATGTAGTTAAAGTCATTTGATTTTAAAAATCAATAATAAATCAAATTTTCAAATGGATTAGGAATCGGGTGGGTTGATTCGGGTCGTTTGGTAACTGTCGGTGTCAAGGTATTGCCGGTAGCAGATGACATTGAGGTGTGCAGGCTCGAAGGCGTGACGACGGCTAGGGTCGAGGATGGCAAGGAATGGCCGGATAGGGACTTTGGGTTAAATAATAAATATTTTTATATTTAATCGTGTAATGGGTATAGGTTCAAAACTTAACATATTAAATTATTAATATATATAGTAATTAATTTTAACTTGTTTTGGCTATCATTTATTCGTGAATCGGTAATCGAAATCGAACCACAAATCTAAATCGGCTAATTGTTTTCTTATAGCACCCGCTACTACTAAAGGAGCGAATGAAAGAGTCTCGGCATGCAAGCATTTATAATAAAGTGACGCTAGAAAGAACTTAGCAAGCAAGAGCTCACCACATGCTAGCCTCGTCGGTCAGACAGGAAGCAAGGGGGCCCGCAGCTCCTCCTTACTCGCTAGAAGAGATAGAGTCACCGGTCCTTCGATCGGCCATGGTGCATCGGCCATTCGGACATGGCTTCAGATCCAGAGAAGGGGATCACGCAGAATGAGAGGGAGAAGAGATGAGAGACAAGAAGGAAGAAGAATCAAGAATCAATTATTTCAATCGTTCTTTTTTTGTTACAATGGCTAACTCGTATCTATATTATCACGCCTTTACAATTCATAATCGTAGTATCGACGTGGTGCCCTATGATTGCATGTTGGCCGTGTTTGCTTTCCCTCGTCTCCGACCTGATGTGACTGGCGTTCCACTTCGTACGCCCGTCCCTCCGCAGCTCTCTCAGCTTCGTTACGAGCCACGTCAATTGCTCTTGGTCCCACATCGGTAACACCACAACATGCAAGCAATGCATTACCATGTCGAATTCGATTTTTCGAGTTCACTAACTGAAATCAAACCCGAACCATAAATTCATTATCCGAAATTAAATTATGTGGTTTGGTTAATCATGGTTAGGGCTGTTCGTTCGGTTCGAACCGAACCGATTTAGGCCAAACCGATTTTTTTTCTTTACTCAAACTTCAACCCGAACCCGAAACGAATAATTCCTAACTCGATTTAACTCGAACCGAAATTGTTCTGTTCTGTTCGGTTCGGTTTCAACCCGAAAAAAACCGAAATTGAGGGATTGAGGGAGAAATCCAAATATTAAACCTAACGAGCCTAATCCAATCCCCGATCCGAACTCGATATTTGGAAAAAATAATTAATATTTTACGGTTATTTGGTTTTCGGTTCGGGTCGGTTCCCGAATTCCGGGAACCGGATCCGAACCGAAATAATTGATCGGGTTCGGTTCGGGTCAAGAACCGAACCCCGCAACGTTGAAACTGAATCGAACCAAAAAATTTGGTTCGGTTTTTCGGTTCGGTGTAACCCGAATAATGGACATCCTTAATCGCGGTTAATCGATTTCAATTGTCGCCCCTAAGTATATATGTTGTTTTATTGTGACTTTCTCTTAATTTGGATAAATGATAATTTCTTCTTTATATGATATTGTTGATTTCATTGTATAAAATATTGTAATTGTTTTCATTGCAAGTGTTTGTTTGATCTTTTTGTATATATGCATTGCTGTGGTTCTTTGGAGTGCTGCTAATTTTAAAACAAGAGATTGATCATAAGAAAGGGCATGAGAGTAGAAGCCATCTTTGGAGTGCTGCTAATTTTAAAAAACTTTTAGGAGAGAATTTGAGCACTTACCATTCTAGTTCTCTGCCACTATGGATTATGTCAAAAATGTTAAATAAATCTGCAACTAATATTATATATAAGGTTTCTTGAATGGATAACAAACTTTATTAGTTTTCAAGGATTCCTCACTTCTTCCTTGCATACCCGTTCTTAGTTCTTAGGCAATTAGGGGTGAGCAATTAACCCAATTAATCGAAAAAAAATTGGTTCGGTTATTTTTTTTCGAAAATTCAATTTTCAGTTTGGTTCAGTAAATTTACCGAACGGTTCGATTAATTTACCGGTTAACCAAAATCTATCTTAATATATAAAAAATAAAAATTATATATCACATGTTATGGTTTGCTTTAATGGTTAAGATGCTAAAATTATGTTTCACCAACCCAAGTTTGAATCTTGCATAATATTTATTTTATATTGATCATTATAGATATAATAATTTCGATTGTAAGATTTATATCAAATAATAAAGTTTGTTTGAGTGGTTGTGGTGATATATATGTATTCATGTGGTTCGAAGTTCAAATTTTAATAAAGTATTGATATATCTTTTTTCACCATTTTTTCGGTGATTCCTGTAAATTAATCGAACCGAATTAACAGAATTTTTAGATTCGATAAACGATTAATGGATAAGTCAAAATTTCGATTCGATTAACCGCCGAACCGTTGCTCACCTCTATAGGCAATGAGCTAGAAGAAATATTTATTGTTAGCACATTTTGCCTTTTTTTACCGGTTAGCTTTGCAAAACTTTGTATGATTTGATTTGTTGTAGTATAAATGGGGAAGGTGAAACTTGAGGTAACTAAAATTGTTACTATTGTTGTTGTTGCTTCATGCCATGATGTCTCAACGACGAACATGAAACTTGACCTCAAGTCCTATGCTCTTAATAGCAAAGGCCCTTAGGGTTTGTTTGGATTGTGAAATAACGAGGGATAAGGAGGGATGGAGAAAAGAGGGGTTAATTATCCCATGTTGTGAACTTTTGGTACAGTGTTTTTAATAAAATGTTTGTCATTTATTATAAATGCTCTTAAGTCTTAGTTTGATGTACTCATTGAGTTCATAATCAAAAAATCAAAATTCGAATCTCAAAAATTTAAAAACTAGAAAAATAAAAAAATGGTCTTGAAATTTCTAAAAGTATAGGGAGTTCATTGGAGAGCTACATAATTTAGATATTTTTTATCATCAAAAGTCCCAATAATTATTTTCGAATTTCTAAATCATCTTGAAGCCTTGGAGTACTAGGAGTCAACTTATAGGAGCTCATTTGAGTTTGTTTTAATTTATTGCTCATTTACTTGTATTTTCTTTCTTATTTGCTTCTCATTGCAAGTTGTTAAGTGTGGTGTAGTGTTACACCTAGATTTCTTTATTTTTTGAGTGTTCTGCTTTGAAATAGTAGCTGAAGCATCCTCTAAGGTTGAGAGATAAGCCCTCTTTGTATTCTTTAGGAAACATTCAAATTATAAAAATTTAATGTTAGAAATCCTTGGTGAGCAGCCAATGTAGTAGAGTAGGCGGTGTGGCTGAATCACTCTAAATTTCACATGTTAGCATTGCTTATCTCTTTACTCTTGCTTGGTATTGATCATTTCTCATTTGTATTTGCATGTCGAAAGCATATAACTCAAAATCGCAACAATTCATATTTAGGCCAACTTGAGAAAAAAATCAGAATTAAACTTAGCGTATTTAGGCTACATACTATTCACCCTCCTCTAATGTATATGGTTATTTGGTTGAGGGTTGACATAAGGAATATATAAGGAATAGAAAGTTAAATGATCAAAATATCATTCTTAATAAAACTGAATATATTTACTTATAATAATATTTTATATTATAATTTATTATAATTAATAATAATAAATTTAAAAATAAATGTAAAATAACTTTTAAATTTTATTTATTGAATATATTTACTTATAATAATATTATATATTATAATTTATTGTAATTAATAATAATATAATAAACATCTAAAATTAATGTAAAATTATTTATTTAATATATTTATTTAAAATAATATTTAAAATTAATAATATAATATAATTGGACCAGAATATAACTATTGGGTCCGGTCGGACTAGACCCAACAGCGCCCCATCCTTCCTCTGATCGAACCAAACTGTGCCAGGGGGTTCCGCCCAAATTACATCCTCGAGCCAGACTCAAGCTAGGCCAGACGACTCTATCTGGAAAATCCACCCGGTCATACATTGACTCTCACATCCTCCCTCATCACGAGGGATATACCATTATAAAGGGAAATTCTCGGGATTGGCCTCGACCAATTCCGGGCAACAATCCTAGTGAGATTACCAGACAATATGATCATCTCCACCAGCAATATATACATACACGGCGCACCCAGGTTCCAATTCCATAGACCTCCACCCAGTAGTTACCTTAACTTGGGAGTCGGAGTGTCTTTTGCAGCCCCCACTATTGGCCTAAGATTTTTTACCTTGGTCTTAATCTCGATTTTGATGATAACAAGCATGGAACTAATGTTTCATTGAGAAATATTTCAGGTTCCAAGTCGGTTAGCGCTCGCCGTCCCTGATTGGAAAAATCGAAGAAATCGACAAGGACGCTCGTCGATGCTCGGGATTCTTCAGGAAGTTAGAGTTTAGGTTTAGGGTGTCCAGAATGTGATGTAATTCTCTTTATGATGCAAGGAACTCAAAAACCAAACCCGAATCCCAAAATATGAAAACCTGAAAATCGCCCTGAAATTCACTAAGCCTATGGAGCTCCTTGGAGGGCTATATGACCTAGACATTTTCTTGACACAAAAAATGGTGGTAATTGTTCCTTGGGTTAAAAACTAGATAACGATATATTTTTAAGGATTTTTTGGAAGCCTTTAGTCTACCCATACTTGACCCGAAAGATTAGAAAATTTCTATTTTCTGGAAATTTGTACTAGATCCCAAAAACTAGATTTTGATTCTTAAGGATTTTGGTTTTTTAGGTATTTTTATTGAATTCAAATGGGAGGTAATCCTTATATAACATTTTTGTTTTAAAGTTATGAACTTAGCAAAGACAGAACCAGAAAATGAGCAAACAAGCAAAGAAATCTGCCATGCCCAGGTTTGATCAATCGACAGGTCGATCGACCGAAGGAGAAGGCATTTCGATCGACCAATCGATCGACCGAACGATGCCAGAATTTGGTAGTAGCCAATTCGATCGACCGAATGTGGTGAAGAATTGGCAGTAGCCAATTCGGTTGACCGAATATGGCAAAGAATTGGTCGACCGAAGTGCGCCCAGAAGAGGTAGAATGTCGCGGTCGCATGGGCGATCGATCCATTGGTCGACCGATGATCGACCAGTAAGTGACCAGGCGTCGACAACGGGCAAAAATACGCCCGTTGATGAGCCATTTCTTTTGGAGGGTTATAAATACCCATCTCAAACTCATTTCTAACCTAATTTTGATGCTTCTAAGCCTCAAAGAGCCACTCCTTGCATCTCTACAAAAATTCTTGAGCCATCTTTGCGAAAACCCTAGCTTTGATCCTAGAAACCTTGAGATTGACTTTAAGCTTGCCTTGATTCATCTTCAACTCATCAAGAGGAACTAGAACATCTCGTTTGAGAGCTAAGTGTGTATTGTTTATTATTTGCTCTCATTATTGTTGTATTTTGGTGTTTATTTCATTGTTTTTGAATTTGTGTAAACCTAGAGTGCTAGGTTGATTGAGTTGGTGGTTGCCTTGGTGTTGAGGTTTAAACCCACAATTGTAAACTTAGTTTACTAGGATTAGTTGAGTTCTCCCTTAGGTTGAGGTGGGAGAGTGCTCTCAGTAGGAAGGCGTGATACTTTCGGGTGTGGAAGTGTCTTGGGTTTGAGAGCGGAGACTTTTCGGCTGTAAAGTCCTCTTTGTAAGGGAAACGATATAATCTAGTAAACTTAGTTTGGAAATCCTAAGCGGTGTGCTTAGGTAGTGGAGAAGGTATTGGGGCCGGACCACAATAAATCATTGTGTTATCATTGATATTTTATTTGTGTTTGTTGCTTCTGCTTGCTATTAATATCGTGCTTAGCCTAACTAATCAATAAATGATTAAAATCAGAATTAGGCGATAAGATTAGTAAACACACTATT
This sequence comes from Canna indica, assembly GCA_034359265.1. Taxonomy (NCBI): domain Eukaryota; kingdom Viridiplantae; phylum Streptophyta; class Magnoliopsida; order Zingiberales; family Cannaceae; genus Canna; species Canna indica. The sequence continues at coordinate 43,843,202 of CP136894.1, read as the reverse complement.
CACCCCCCTCTAGTGTTGGCCATTTCACCAACATTTGGTATCAGAGCGGGTCGTAGATTGAGATTTCACCATCTCCTCTACATCGTCTCTCGATTCAAAAAATGGCTCTAGAGAGTGTAGCATCTTCACCTCCTAGGTTCGATGCCTCGAACTTTGGTCTTTGGAAATATAGGATGTACACATATTTAAAGACTAAGGGTTTTGGTGTCCTTAACATGTTACGACTAGAATTCATTGAACCTAAGGTTGACATGCATGCTTGGAGTGAATTAGATAAGATAATGTTTAAGTATAATGGAGATGTCATGAATTGTATACTTTGCACATTACCAAACGACATCCTAGAAAAAGTCATGCATTGCTCTTCGTCTTGTGATTTATGGGCCACTTTAAATGTTTTATATAATCATGCCAAAATCGAAGAGATGGCACTTTTTATGAAGGTGGTGATGACAATGGTCACTCACCTACTACTAATTTTGGTTTTGATGCCCATAATGCTTCTAGTCAAAGGAGCAACTCTAAGAGCCGAAAATGAAAGGTGATTTGTCATGCTTGCAAGAAAAAGGGGCATGTGAAGGCCCTACCATGATGAACAAAGCAAGGAAGAGGTCAAGTGCTTCCACCTCCACATCTCACTCATTTGAAGCATCCTCTACCCATGACTATGAAGCCACTTCCAAAGTGAGCCTCAAAATTATAAATAATGAGGTACTTTCTTCTTCATCTAGTCATGATAATGATAATGATAATGATAGTACTAGCTCTTCTAATTCACATGATATGCAATATGATGAGTTAGTAAGTGAATACAAGAAAATGTAAGCCTTGCTTGTTAAAAAGGATAATGAAAATAAAAGATTGAAGAAAAATAATATATGGCTTAACTCTCATATGGATGAGTTAAAATTAGAAAATGAGAAAATGAAATCTAGTTCTTTTAATTCTTCCTATGATAGGTTGAAACTTGAGCTTAAAGACTTAAAGCTTGAGAATGAAAATTTAAAACTTGAGAATTCAAAAATTATAAGTGAAAACAACAAATTGAATTGATATAAAGACACAATCTCAATCTAATGCCTTATATCAATCTCTTAACTCATTGAAAAATGAGGTTGTGTCTTTACATAAGAAACTAAACGAATTGAAAAATATTTCATTTCTTAAGAACACTAGAAATGCTTACGTAAAGAATGCCAATGTTCATCATTATTCCCATGTTATGCATTCTACCATTAGACGTCATGATCATAAGAAGAAGAATGACGTTTCTAAGAATACTCATACTCACCATGTTTCACATATCAAGCATTCTAATGATAAATCTAATGTCCATAGCAAAAATGAAAAAAAATTCAATGGACAATGTTTTTGTTGTGGTATTTTTGGCCATGCTATATATAATTGTGCATTCAAGAAAAATCTAAGTGTAGCTAGGACACTTTGGATTCCTAGGTCATCTAATCCCCGAGGACCCAAAGCCATTTGGGTACCAAAAGTTTCATGCTCTTTTGTAGAGGGATCCACAACACAAGGGTAATGGAAATTAAAAAGTTGAAGTTGACCAAAAAATTGAAGGAATGATCCTTACATGGTTGCAACTTCAAAGTCTTCACAAACTAGATGCCTAAGGTTTAAGAATTGGCATCTAAATAACTTGGTATCATCACCTTTTCTATACTTGTATGTTTGAAGTTGGTGTTTATGATACATGCTTAAAATTGATTGATTTTCCCCGCTCTTAATATATTTCAAATGATTTTTGATTTTTTGATTTCCGGTCTCTTCGGAGACCTATGTAGCCTATAACGGGCTCATGCGACCTTGCGGTTTTAAATCGTAGACTCATTGCGACCTTTTGGTTTTCAACCAATAGGAAGGGTTGGAGATCATGTTTTCACTTATATTTCACTTGTGATATCTTTAAATTCGTTTTGGTATCACTTGATTCTATTTAAAACAAATTTCAAACTATTTAGCAAAGTGAACTTTGATAATGATACTTGATGGTTCTCTTTGCTTTTTGGTTTGGTTAGCTTTCTAAGTAGCTATACTTTCTCTAAAACATTAGTGTAGCTTACTTGCAAGTTATGAGTATTTTAGGAAGACTAATAACTAGGAAGAAAAGGGTAAGTTTGGCAAATTATCATGAATAAGGTATAACTTCGATTAATTCAAAATCTTAGTGTTATACCTCAATGTTTAAGCTTAAATTATGTCTCAATACTCATGATTAGAATTGCATGTTAAACCCTTGAATTCTCATGAGTAGGTAGAATTTTAGTACTTAGGCAAATTTCATTAAATGAAACTTGCTCTAGGTTGATATTCATTATTAGAGACCTTCTTTTTAAGTCCAAACTAGTTAAACATGTTTAGAGATCTTACTTTTCAAATATTTCATATTTTAAGATCTCTTTGATTCATTTTGATATCATGATAATTTCTTAAAATGAATCACTACTATCTAGCATATGTTAAGACTTTTAAATGAAACTTTGAATTGAACCTTTGCTATTTAGTATGTTGGCTTACTAGTTGGTAAATGATTTCATTATGATGCTAATGAAGCCTACTTGCAAGTTGAGAAAATAGTAAATTTGGAAGGCTAAAAGAAAATTGGGAAAGAAAATAAAAACTATGGAATTTCTCAAGAAATGAGGTATGAGTTTCATTTTGGCAAAATTCTTGCATAACACCCCTACTTTCTTGACAAAATGATTTCTCTATGTTCATGAATGATTTTGCATGATAATTGATTGAATTCTCATGAGTAGATAAAATTTTGATACTGAGGCAATTTCATGTCATCTAGATTGAATGAAATGTGCTTTAGGTAGAAATCCATCTTAGAGACTTTATTTTAAGTTAAAACTTGATAAACATGTTTGAGTTCACTCATGATTTGCTTCCATGTGATTAAAATTGAAAAATCATGTGTAAATGAATAAAATGACAACTAGCTCACCTTAGGAGACTCAAAATTGAAAAAGTTTGACCTAAGTCAACAATTTGATTTAGAATTTTGTTTTTTGTGCTCAAACTTCAAAAACATGTTTAGATTTACTCCTGTTAGGTGTTCATGTGTCTATGTTTGAAAAATCATGAGTATAGGTTAAAGATTGATACTTAACAATTTCATGTTAACATATTTATTTTTGAATGAAATCAAGCAAAGGTAAAATTTTGACCAAATGATATTATTTTCATTTCAAACTTGATAAACATGCTTTAAATGATTAGATCTTGATATCTGAAAAGTTTGAATGAAAACTGAGAACTTTTGAAAAATAGCTAATATTTACAAAAATGCCACTAGATTTCAGTTATTTTTAGAAAAATGAAAAAATTGATTTTTCGATGATTCTTGAATTTGCATGTTCTCTGAAAAATTTAGTTTCTTCAGTAAAAATTTCAAAAATTTTCAATAAGAATATAATTTGATATGGGTTTTTGAAATTGGATTTCAAAACTTTAAAGTATCGTTTTTTCTAAATATTTATTTTTCCAATACTTTGATTTTTTGTCCAATCTTCGAATGAGACTTCAAGTATGATATTTTGAATTCACATTTGGTATCGTTCTACTCATGTGATGAGAAAAATCATTTCCAAAATGATTCTTGACTCCTTGATCGATACACGAAAATATCAATACTTAAGCCTATACATGATTTCTAGACTTGGAATGTATTTATCATCTAATACTATCATGTATGATTTAGTCTCATATTATATATTTGATTTTTCATCCCTTTCGTTGAGATTTTCATGTTTCATGGAAAATAGTTTTAGAGTCTCAACTTTGACTATAGGTTAATTTTTTTTGCCCTTTTTGATTGATGTCAAAAGGGGGAGAAAAATATAGGTAAAATGGAAGAAAATATAGGAAAATCATGTATATAGATAGGGGGAGTTCTATTATATAGATATGCATGTTGATAGGGAGAGAAATCTCATGTTTGATATCCTTTGCGCTTTAATGAATATATTTTCTCAAGGATGTTTGCCATCAACAAAAAGGGAGAGATTGTTGGCCTAAGGTTTTCTACCTTGGTCTTAATCTCGGTTTTGATGATAACAAACATGGAACTAATGTTTCATTGAGAAATCTTTCAGGTTCCAAGTCGGTTAGCGCTCGACGTCCCCGATCAAAAAAATCGAAGAAATCGGAGAAATTGACAAGGACGCTTGTCGACGCTCGGGATTCTTCGGGAAGTTAGAGTTTAGGTTTAGGGTGTCTAGAATGTGATGTAATCCTCTTTATGATGCAAAAAACCCAAAACCCAAACCCGAACCCCAAAATATGAAAATCCGAAAATCGCCCTGAAATTCACTAAGCCTAGGGAGCTCCTTGGAGGGCTATATGACCTAGACATTTTCTTGACATAAAAAATAGCGGTAATTGTTCCTTGGGTTAAAAACTAGATAACGAGGTATGGATTTTTTAGAAGCCTTTAGCCTACCCATACTTGACCCAAAAGATTATAAAATTTCTATTTTCCGAAAATTTGTACTAGACCCCAAGAACAAAAACTAAATTTTGATTCTTAAGGATTTTGATTTTTTAGATATTTTTATTGAATCCAAATGGGGGGTAAGTAGACTTAGCGAAGACGGAACCAAAAAATGAGCAAACAAGCAAAGAAATCTGCCCTACCCAGGTTCGATCGACCGAAGGAGAAGGCATTTCGGTCGACCAACCGATCGACCGAACGATGCTAGAATTTGGCAGTAGCCAATTCGGTCGACTAGTCAGTCGACCGAAGTGCGCCTAGAAGCGGCAAAATGCCACGATCGCTTGGGTGGTCGATCCATCGATCGACCGATGATCGATCGGCAAGCGACCGGGCGACGGCAACGGGCAAAAATACGCCCGTTGACGAGCCATTTCTTTTGAGGGGCTATAAATACCCATCCCAAACTCATTTCTAGCCTAATTTTGATGCTTCTAAGCCTCATAGAGCCACTCCTTGCATCTCTACAAGAATTCTTGAACCATCTTTGCAAAGAACCCTAGCTTTGAGCCTAGAAATCTTGAGATTGACTTTGAGCTTGCCTTGATTCATCTTCAAGTCATCAAGAGGAGCTAGAACATCTTGTTTGAGAGCTAAGTGTGTATTGTTTATTATTTGCTCTCATTATTGTTGTATTTTGGTGTTTATTTCATTGTATTTGAATTGTGTAAACCTAGAGTGCTAGGTTGATTGAGTTGGTGGTTGCCTTGGTGTTGAGGTTTAAACTCACCATTGTAAACTTAGTTTACTAGGATTGGTTGAGTTGTCCCTTAGGTTGAGGTGAGAGAGTGCTCTTGGTAGGAAGGCGGGATTCTTCCAGGTGTGGAAGTGCCTTCGGTTTGAGAGCGGAGACTTTTCGGTTGTAAAGTCATCTTTGTATGGGAAATGATATAATCTAGTAAACTTAGTTTGGAAATCTTAAGCGGAGTGCTTAAGTAGTGCAGTAGGTATTGGGGCCGAACCACTATAAATCATTATGTTAGCTAGCATTGATATTTTATTTGTGTTTATTGCTTCATATGGCACCCACCATGGGACCAAGTAAAGCTTACCTCCCCCACAATGGTTGAAATCCGGAGCCAAGCGACCGCCGCCGCACGCCAATGGCGACATGGGAAAGGGCTGGTTGAGATGCGAGAGATGCAAGAGAGGGCTGCGAGAGACATGGGGAAGAAACCGCTGGTAGATGAGTTGCTGAGGCCTATAAGGGCGTAACGCCCCAAATCAGCGTACACGTGACTGGCCAGGGTATGTGTCGGTACCCCGAAGTCTACTCTATGCACTGACTTCAACTCGAAAACACAAGAGACCGACATCGAAAATCATAAACAAAGCAATAGTACCCAACTTTATTAGATGATTGAAAATGGTTTAACCAAAACAAGTTCGGAGACATCACAAGTTTGAAAGTAACCATTTAAAAATTTTCAAAGACACATCTCAATGTTTTACATAAAACAACACAGTGCATACTTCGACTCTACTCGAACACGACTACGACTAATAACTTCCAGCTACGAGATCTGTACCCATGTCTGCCCTCCTGCGCGCCATGCCACCAAGCCATACCTCACTGGTCGGGCTCTGCAAAACAAAAATAAATAAATCGTGAGTTCACGAGGGACTCAGTGAGCAGTTCTTTCGAACCTCCACTTAAACCTCGGCAAGATAACATATACAAGGTATGACACAAATAAGGAAATTAATATGATCACACCATAGAAGCTAACCAGTTTGCCAAGATAGAAGAATGGATGAACCGGCCTCTCGGGTCCTTATCCATTTCACTAGCTCGGCCACTAATGGCCTAAAATATATATGGAAGGTTCGATTCTTCACTCTAAGTAACCAGGCCGGTCGGTCTACCCAAAACCAGCCCCTAAGGGCATCTCAATTAGAACTTTCATGATTCGGATTCATCGACTAGGATGGCCACTAGCATCAAAAATTCTCCGGGTTAGGGATAGCTAGTCCCACCCAACTCGGGTCTACTGTTAGCGTGGCCCACTGACGAAATTTCAAGACCCTCCTCCGCCACTCGGGTCTAACACCTAGCGGGCCCGCTGGTGCAATCTCAAGACCCTATAAACCGCTGAGTCGTGTGGTAGCCGCTCGGCTAATGACACTTCTCAGTAGACCATCTCAACCACAACCAGAACCAGGTTATGCTAGTTTTTCTGTGTTTTTGCTTTCTGGGCGTTGCCCATGTCCGACCCTCCCCCTAGGGTCACCCTACTTCCCTAGGTGTAGAATCTAGTAAATGTACCTTGTCTCTAGGTTAAATGTCACCACTAGGTACCGAGACCAATATTTTTGCTAGGTTGTTAGAACTTGCCGACTATAAATGAGTACTCGGCCTACCATTGTCAACGACACTTACCTAAATTAATCATGAGCCACAATTATCACATGAGAGCTGGATGAAGGAGGATACATTCCATTAATTTAAACCGATAAGGAACATGGAATATATACATAGCAACGATTGAATATAATCTTTGACAATTAATGAAACATTTACTATGATTCGTATACCATAACCATCCTATCCATATATGCATTAGCAAGAATATTTCCAAAACCATGAAAATATAGATCATTAGTTGCAACAATCCCTAAGATGAAACAACAATCATATAATATAATTTCAACATATCTATAAGCAAGTAGGTATGAATCAAGATAACATAACCCGAAATCAAGCATATTAATTCGAGCAGTCCACATTTTCCACCCTTGCCGACTCAAGCAGAGTAACCCCCTGTTTGGCCGAGCCCTCAAGTAAGGTGGTCATGGTTACGACGACTACGCAAACATCGAATCAAGAATTGACCATTTAACGAACATGGATCGTAGCATGAGTTGCAAGACGAGCGAGGAAATTGGGGAAATTTTTGGCATGACCTTTCCCCTTTTTCCTCGACTCGACCAGCCCATAAAAATGCAAAATAATCACTTTTTGAAAACATAAAATCACAGGTGCACAGATCATTTAAGTTCCAACTCGAGAGAACACGTCGATCGACAAAACAACTCGTGGAGAAACCCGATTTCAAGATCTATAGGGTCGGCCACCCGCCTCCCTTCACAATCATAGTAACCACTTACTTTGCTTAAGGAAGAAGGGTGGACGTTGGCGATCTCGAACCTCCAGACGATGACACGATCTCCGGCGCCGACCAAGATCTCCTCTCTCTCTCTCTCTCTCTCTCTCTCTTGCTCGGGCTGTGTGTGGCTCCAAGATGAGCCACACGGCTCATGATGAGGGATTTTATTCCCTCATCCACTAATGACCAATTTTCCCCTCTAAATGACTTAGCCTCTACTCGACTCGATCCGAGTCCGATTTAGGCTCCGATTCAGGCTCCGATTCTATCCGTATGTATGAGTCGAACTCGACTAAAATAAGACATCTAATGGATAAAAACCATTTAACCAATTTAAACTTCATACTTTCATAGGTCGAGTTATACCTTCTACTCGAGGCGATTACGTGGCTCGACCCGACTAACCCCCGATCCGGCGCGCTGCACCAAAATTTTTACATTAGGAAAAAAATTTCGGGTCTTACAAAGGGCTTCGGAGTCTCGGGGGCCACGCGTTGCAGGAGCGAGGGTGGAGGCGGCTGGCTCATCAACCTCTTATGATTCTTCGATCCTCCTTGGCTCGCCAGCGGGGTGCCAGAAGAGGGTTAGGCATTTAGGGGAGAATTTGTTTGTCGAAGTGAGTGTTCGTCCACGGGGGAACGAGTCTCTTCTCCCATAGGCGGGGGTAATGGGGAGCACATCAGTAGGGGTTCGTCAACTCGACTCGGTGTGGCGCTTATGCTTTGGCAACCAATTGGTCCTTTCCGAGGGGGTAGATTGTCACACCCCAACTGAGGGTCGTGTGACCGGCCAGGGTCTACATACTACCCTGTAGCCTACTACCTACACTGACTATCGAGAAAACCAGAACACATCGAATAAACGAAACCACAATGCAAATTTTGTTTAAATTCTCAAAGTTCACAAATATATTTTTCAAAACCAAAGAAGAAAAGCTAACATCGTCACAAACTAGAACATCTCAAGTTCAAAGTTTATTACAAGCTTTAAAAACAACAACTGTTAGTGTAGGAAAATGACAACACAACAACTAGACTATGACTAAAGGACGCCGCTACGAGATTGGCACCACCGCCTGCCCTCCAGCTGCACCATGACGACAAGCCTCAACTCATTGATCATGTTTTGCAAAACAAAAAGAAACAAACCGTGAGTCCACTTGGGACTCAATGAGCGGTTCTTTCGAACCTCCAAGTGTGCCGCCAGACTTTTGCCGGCCCCCTCATCTGAAGTCTGACCATACGAGCCGCTGCCTCCGATGAGCACCCCAACTCCATGCATAATTCGTAGCAATCCCTCAAAAACTCAGTCACTTCCACCTGTCGGTCTGTTCCGGTGAACTCTGGTGTCTTCAGCGTGACGAAGTTTGCATAGGTTGGGGTTCCTAGAGTCCTGACCACGGGTGCTACAGTCTCGACCACCTCTGGTACTGTCAGAACTACGGGCACTAGTTGCGGCGGTGGCTGCTGCGGCTGCTGCTACTGCATTTGTTGCCTCAGTTCTTGCTCCCTAAGGAGTGCTTCAGTTAGCTGAGTTAATTGAGCCTGCAATTGAGCAACTACTGACACTTGCCCCTAACCCTCAAACTTCTCCCTATCTCTGCCCGGGCCCGGCCTCGGCCTCGCCCCCGGCCTCGACGTTCTGTCGAGTTACTGCTGTTGTCGCTCAGTGCAGCATTAGGAGCCTCCATTGCACTATCACAGAAAATAAAATTTTCCTTTCACATAATAAATTCTTAACATAAGCTTTTGAAATTTACTAACCGCATGGTGCGCTGAGTGCAGTCGTGGTTGCCCGATCTCGTAGCATAACTATACCGTATGTCGACACGCTAGCATATGTCTCATACGGTACCCAACACTTAGTCATAGTCAAGACCTAACCATAGGCTCTGATACCAACTTTGTCACACCCCAACTGAGGATCGTGTGACTGGCCAGGGTCTACATACTATCCTGTAGCCTACTACCTACACTGACCATCGAGAAAATCTATACACATCGAATAAACGAAACCACAATACAAATTTTATTTAAATTCTCAAAGTTCACAAATATATTTTTCAAAACCAAAGAAGAAAAGCTAACATCGTCCCAAACTGGAACATCTCAAGTTCAAAGTTTATTACAAGCTTTTAAAACAACAACTGTCAATGTAGGAAAACGGTAACACAACAATTAGACTATGACTAAAGGATGACGCTACGAGATTGGCACTACCACCTGCCCTCCAGCTGCACCATGACGACAAGCCTCAACTCATTGATCATGCTCTACAAAATAAAAAGAAACAAACCGTGAGTCCACTTGGGACTCAGTGAGCGATTCTTTCGAACCTCCACATAATCCTCAAATAGGCATGCATAAACATATAAGGCAACATAGTATATAGTCAGGGAGGTAAGTTACTTTTGATAGGACTACCGACCCCATGGGTTGTTCTGTATAGACCATATATTAGCAAAACTCACCATAACGACCTAATTAAGCCACTTGGCATTCGGCCCATAGGGCCTACTTATGGTCTAGGAATTTCGGCTATACTCAGCCCTACCATACAAGGTAGAATCACACTGGCCGCTCAGGCCACACCATATCAAGATGAAGTCAAGAAATCCCAGGCCATCGACTAGGATGGTCCACTAGTCTCCGGACACCGTCTGGGGTAGGGATAGCTAGTCCCACCCAACTGGGGTCTGACACCTAGCAGGCCCGCTGGTGCATCTCAAGACCCAATCACTGGTCGAGCCAAGCATTGGTCATTTCCGACCGCCCATGCTTCTCGGCAGACCATCGCAAGTACATCACACAATCAAAATGTCCTAGGGAAATGCCTACTCCACTACCTAATCACCCCGCTTAGGATTTCCAAACTAGTTTTACTAGATTAATTTTTGTTTCCTTTTCACAGAGGACTTTTCACTCGAAGAGTCTCACTCTCGACCTAAGGTACTTCCACACCCGGAAGTCTCCGCCTTCTTATCGAGAGCACTCTTCCACCTCAACCATAAGGGACAACTCGACTAATCCAAGTAAATACTAAGTTTACACAAGTGGCTTTACACCTAACACCAGGTAACCACTTCCACACAAGAAGACCTAACACCCTAGGTCTTACAAACTCACAAATTAAATAAAGATGTGTTCAAATAAATAGTTAAAATACAATCAAAAGAGCTAAAAGATTAAACCAAAGATTAATGCTCCTTTGCAAGCCTTTGGCACCTTCAACTCGTCAAGAGGTAGAGCTTGATCAAAACCCGAGTTGAGCCCAGCTTGTGCACTTGAAGAAGACGTCCACGGAAAGAAACATAGCGCACACAATTTTTCTTTTGGAAGGCTCAAATCTCCCTTTAGAATACCCAATCAAAACTGTAAGAGAGGGAGAAGCAGATTAAAAGAAGTTATATGAGGTATATTTATACCCACTGCTGCTTTCTCTCTGTGGTCGGTCGACCGATGGGTCGACCGTCCAGACGCAAAATCGTGTTCCCGCAATCTGGTTGACCGCCCGATCGACCGACGCAAGTTTGCGTCTTCAGCAAATGCAGGTCAGTCGATCAGTTGGTCGACCGACAAAGCTACTGCCCATTTTGGGCTTCGATCGGTCAATCGCCCGGTCGATCGAAGTAGCTTCTGCTACTTTTTTGCCTTCGGTCGGTCGACCGACCGGTCGACCGACGTAGCCTTTACGATGGCTACTGCCACTTTTTACCTACATTCGATCGATCGCCCGGTCGATTGAACCTAGGCTAAATTTTATTTCTTCAGCCATTTTCTTTCACGCTTCATTTTCGGGTTTCGGCTTTCAACGACCATCAACTTGGAGAGCTTTCATGTGATCTTTGAGCTCGTCCAATACGTCTTTGGTGCACACGTTGATCTTCGAGAAATTCTGCGACGAACCCGAGCGCGATGATCAATTTCCTTCCGATTTTCCGATTTATCCGATCGAGGACATCGAAGCTAATTGATGGAACCTGAATATATTCTCAATGAAATATTAGTTCCATGTTTGTTATCATCAAAATCGAGATTAAGAGATTAAGACCAAGGTTGAAAACCTAAAGCCAACAATCTCCCTCTTTTTGATGATGACAAACATCCTTGAGAAAATATAACATTAAAGCATAGAGGATATCAACTAAGGGATTTCTCCCCCTATCAACATGGATATCTATGAAATAAACTCCCTCTATCTAGGTTTTCAATCTTAGTCTTAATCTCGGTTTTGATGATAACAAACATAGGACTAATGATTTCATTGAGAATATCTTCAGGTTCCATATTAGTTAGCGTTCGATGTCCTCGATCGAAAATATCAGAAGAAATCAAAAATCGAAAGGACATTGATCGTCGCGCTCGGGTTCATCGCGGAAACTTCTTGAAGGTCGATGAGTGCACCAAAGTCGCATTGGACAAGTCCAAAGATCACATGGAAAGCTCTCCAAGTTGATGCTCGTTGAAAGCCGGAACTCGGAAACGAAGCGCGGAAGAAAAACACTGAAGAAACCAAATTCAGCCTAAGTTTGATCGATCGGGCGGTCGACCGAATAGTGTAAGGAAAAAGGCAGTAGCCCTTTTGGTCGACCAGTCGATCGACCGAACACTGCCAAAAATTGGCAGTGGCTACTTCGGTCGACCAACAGAGGCTGAAAATAGGCAGTAGCCTTGTTGGTCGACCGAACTGAGGATAGCTGAAGACGCAACTTGCGTCGGTCGACCAGTCAGTCGACCAGTTGTTCGATCGCACACAGAGAGGAAACGACGGTTGATGTGAGCGGTCGATCGGTCGATCGACAGACCAATCGACTGGCGGTCTGCAACGGATAGAAAACTATCTGTTGAGCTGTCATTTCTTAAGGAGGGTATAAATACACCCTCATATAACACATTTAATCTTCTTCCCTTAATCTTACAGATTTTATTGAGCATTTAAGAAGGAATTTAAGCATTCCAAAGATCGATTGTAGCGCGCTCTGTTCTTCTGTCGAGTTCGTCTTCAAGCACCAACTACTCCTCAACTCGGCTTCGACTCAAAGCACATTCACTGGCGAGTTGGAGGCTACAAGGCTTGGAAAAGAGTAGATAATCTTAGTTTTATCTTAAGCTCTTTTCACTTGTATTTTTAACTGTTAATTTATCGTTTCTTTGAAGTTGAGTTTGTAAGACCTAGGTTGTTAGGTCTTGTGGGTATAAGTGGTTACTTGATGTTAGGTGTAAAGCCACTTTTGTAAAATTAGTTTTTACTAGGATTAGTTTAGTTGTCCCTTAGGGTTGAGGTGGAAGAGTGCTCTCGATAAGAAGGCGGAGGAGACTTCAGGGTGTGGAAGTACCTTAGGTCGAGAGTGCAACTCTTCGAGTGAAAAGTCCTCTGTGTAAGGGAAACCGAATTAATCTAGTAAAACTAGTTTGGAAATCCTAAGCGGGGTGCTTAGATAGTGGAGTAGACATTGGGGCCGAACCACTATAAATTAACGTGTTTGCTTTGCTTTATTATATATTTTAATTGCTTAATTATTTATCGCTTCCGCATCCAATCATCAAATCGCAAATTGCCTAAACTAATCAAGAAACAATTAAAATCGGATTTAGGCTAATCAATTTAGTAAACACACTATTCACCCCCCCCCCCTCTAGTGTCGTCATTTCGCCTACATTAATGAGATATTTTTAAGGATTGTTTGGAAGCCTTTAGTCTACCCATATTTGATCCGAAAGATTAGAAAAATTTTGTTTTTCGGAAATTTATACTAGACCCCAAAAGTTAGATTTTGATTTTTAAGAAGTTTGACTTTTTAGATATTTTTATTGAATCCAAATGAGGGTAATCCTTATATAACATTTGTGTTTTAAAGTTATAGACTTAAAGTTAAGAAATATTATATAAATAGACTTAGTGAAGACGGAACCCAGAAACGAGCAAACAAGCAAAAACTCAGCCAAACCAAGCAGTGCAATCTGCCCAATTGCAGTCGACCGAATGATGCCAAAAATTGGCAGTATGCAAGTCGGTCGACCGAAGTGTGCCAGAAAGCGACAGTATGCCTTTGGTCGCTCGGCAGTCGCTCGTCGGTCGACCAACGATCGACCGGCATGCGACCGAGCGTCGCCAACGGGCAAAAAAATGCCTATTGACGAGTCCTCTTATTTGGGGTGTTATAAATACTCATCCCAAACTCTCTTCCAAGTCTTCTATGATGCTTATAAGCCTAAGAGAGTCACTTTCTTGTATCTCTACAAGATGTTTTTGAGCCATCCTTGCAAGAATCCTAGTTTTGTTCTCCACTCTTTGATTTAACCTTCAAGCTTCATCGATTCATCATCCTAAGGCATCAAGAGGACTATAGGATTTTCTTTGGAGCTAAGAACTTATTGTATTATTTATTTGCTCCATTATTTGTATATTTTGTGGTTTATTTTCATTGTATATCATTGGTGTAAACCTAGAGTGCTAGGTTGATTGAGTTAGTGGTTGCCTTGGTGTTAAGGCTTAAATCCACCATTGTAAACGTAGTTTACTAGGATTAGTTGAGTTGTCCCTTAGGGTTGAGGTGGAAGAGTGCTCTCGGTAAGAAGGCAGAGACTTCCGGATGTGGAAGTGCCTTAAGTTGAGAGCGAGACTCTTCGGGTCAAAGTCCTCGTTGTAAGGGAAACAAGATTAATCTAATAAAGTTTAGTTTGGAAATCCTAAGCGGGGTGCTTAGATAGTGAAGTAGGCATTGGGACCGAACCACTATAAATAATTATGTTAGCATTGTTTATCTTGCGTTTCTTATTGCTTATCATTTATATCTTGCTTTTGCTTACTACTCGATTTGTGAATTGCCTAAGTAATCAAGTAAACAATTAAAACCGGAATTAGGCAAAAAGATTTAGATAACACACTATTCACCCCCCTCTAGTGTGGCAATTTCACCAACAAGGCTTTCTCCAAGTCTATTTTTAAAATTATATATGGAATCATGACTTTTGTAAAGTAGAAAGAGTTCACCACCTCATTCATAATTGAAATGTTGTCTTGCATCTGTCTACCCGGGATAAATGCATTTTGTTCTTCACTGATTACTTTATTAAGAAGAGGTCTTAACCTATTAACTAAAGTCTTAGCAAGTATTTTATAAACCTTATGCTATGGGTCTGAATTCTATCACTTTACCTGTTCTTTCCTTCTTAGGAATCATTACCAAAATGGTGTCATTCCAACCTTTAGGTAATTCCCCAGAGTAGTAAAACTTGTCATTTCTTTCTTCAACTTCAATTTCACTGTATCCTAACTCCTTATCAAACTCATTCAATTCTTTTTCCCTCCATAAGTTCGTATACCATTTTGAAAAATAATTTATAATGTCCACATTGTCAGTCCACACTAGGCCTTCATCTTCAATTCTCTCAATCATACTTTTTCTTCTTTTCATTTTGACTAAATTATGAAAGAACTTAGAGTTTTTATCTTCAAATTCCACCCAATTTAGTCTAGCTTTCGACCACCATTTTATTTGAATTTGCTTGTTCAAAGCAATAATTCTGTTGCTAGTTGCTCTCATCATTCCTTCCTCTATTTCAGTGAGAGTCTCATTTTCTTCTTTTTCTTCCAGCTTGCTCATCCTGATAAGAGATAGTTTCAAGTTCCTCTCCAAATTGTCAACAACCTTTCTATTCCACTTTTGTAGTCTATCCTTCAACTTATCTAGATTTTGTCCCAAACTACTCCACTCACCATCAAATTTCCAACTATCATTAGCAACATCTCTCAACTCAGAATGTTGAAATAAAAAATGTTCAAACACAAACTTTCTTTCTCCCCTATTTTTTCCTAATTCTTTTTCACACTTCATTAGGATTGGTCTGTGATCTGAACACAGTCTCTGCAAATGTTCAACTCTTATATCAAAGTCCCAATCTAACCAAGCTAAATTATATAAAGCCCTGTCCAACCTTGCAAAAATTTTCTCCTTATCTTTTCTATTGTTAGACCATGTAAACTAAGGTCCCTTGAAACCAGCATCCAAAAGACCTGAATTGTTCACAAAATTTCTAAAATCTTCCATTGACTGTTTGAACTGGAACCCTCTTCCACCTCTCTTCTCAGTAACATTCAGGATGCAATTTAGATCCCCAACTAGAAGCCATGGAACTTGAGGAATCTCTAACTCATTCAGCATACCCGAAAGCTGGCCTCTTTTTTTAACATTTATACTTGCATATATTCCTGACAAAAAAAAAAGCTCCTCCCCTTACTTAATTCAATTAACACATTAATTGACTGAGAATTCTTATAAATCACTTTAACTTTCATTCTCTCTTTATTCCAGAAGAGAATGATACCTCCTGATCTTCCCTCACTAGGTACCACAGTGCCATCCCATTTCCTGCATCTTCTCTTAAAATTTTTTGGATCTTTTGTCTCCTCCAGATGAGTCTTTTGTAACAAGACAATGTCCACATTATGTGAATTTATCAACATACCAATGTACTCTCTAGCTTCCTTCTTAAGAGCCCTCCTTATATTCCATGATAACAAAATCATTTTCCTAAAATATTGGCACTTGAAACATCTTGATCCTTCCCTGGATCACCTTCGTCGTAGAACATTTCCTTGGAATACCTCCTCTTCTTCATTTTTGCTAACTTGTAATCTATAGGTACATTTATCATATTTTTGTTTTCCTTTAAATTTCTCCTGGCTTTCGGGTTGGAATCAGCAACAATTCTTGACAGCTCCGAATCAATACCATCCTCCAGGAAATCAACCTGACCATCCTTCTTATCAATAATCTTTGAGAAGGAATCAACTAGCTTCTTAGCTAAAACCTCTAGCTCAGGAGTTTCAAAATCTTTTTTGTATGTTTTTTTCTTTTTTTTCCTTTCTTCCCTGCTGGCTGAAAAAGTAATCACATCCTTCTTTTGTCTTCAAAGAATCCTATTTTGATTCGCCACATAAACACATCAATACTACTATTGATGTTCTCCTTTCCAATTTCCATCATCTTACTTTTCTCCGTGTTAATACTTTTCCCCTTGAAGAAAAAAGAGCTTCATTTTTCTTCTATAGGCTTGCCTTTACCTCTGTCCATATGGAGACTTACCTCCTCATTCTCTCCCATAGTCTCTATTGTCCTCCTCATTATCAAATGTCGGGTTGTCTAACACCACAAAAGCATTTTTATTTGCTCCTTCCTTCTTGGTTCCATTGGCAACAGGCCTCCTTCTCCTCTTTTGCACTTGAATCCAAGGACCGAGAAGCCTTTCATCCTTATCATTTTTACTTACTTCCTCCCTATTAACAAAACTCAAGTTCTTTCCCTCCAGCTGCTTACAATTTAACTCACTATGGCCAATTATACCGCAGTTGAAACATATTGCAGGTAAATCTTCGTAAGCAACAGACTGAAAAAAACTCTCTCCCTTAGATTCAATCTAGAATCCTTGTTCCAATGGTTTTCTCACATCCAATAAAATACATACCCTCGCAAATCTTCCTCTAGCCCCTGAGAGAGTGTATTTGTCAATTTTAATTAGTCTGCAAACAGCCGCGGTGACCTGAGGAAGAATCTTGTGACTAGGGAACTCTACTGGAAGTCCCAGATATTGGCTTTAGGTTTTCAATTTTAGCCTTAATCTTGATCTTGATGGTTTTGATGATAACAAACATGGAACTAATAATTTCATTGAGAATATGTTTTAGGTTCCATATCGACTAGCGTTCGATGTCCTCGATCGAATAAATTGGAGAAATCGCAAAATCGGAAGGACATTGATCGTCGCGCTCGGGTCCGTCGCGAAACTTCCTGAAGATCGACGAGTGCACCAAAGTCGCTTGGACGAGTCCAAAGATCAAGTCAAAAGCTCTCCAAGATGATGCTCGTTGAAAGTCGAAACCCGAAAATGAAGTGCGGAAGAAATAGACTGAAGAAACAACATTCAGCCTAGGTTCGGTTGACCGACCGAAGGTAAAAAAAGTAGCAGAGCTACTTCGGTCGATTGAGCGGTCGACCGATGGAAGCCCAAAACGGGCAGTAGCTCAGGCGGTCGACCCGCCAGTCGACCAACCTACTGATACCCGCGACGAAAGATCACGGCGGTTGACCGATGGGTCGACCGAATGGAGAAAGAAATTGGCTGAGGATGGCGGTCGACCAAGCGATCGACCGACCTGCGTATAAGCCAAAGACACAATCGCGTCGGTTGACCGATGGGTCGACCGAAGATCGCGGATCGCGCGATCTACGTCAGGTGGTCGACCAGTCGGTCGACCGACCACAGGGTAAACAAAAGCGATCGAATGACCGGTCGACCGGCGCTTCGACCGACAGTCTGCAACGGGTAGAAAACTATCCGTTGAGCTGTCGTTTCTTCACCAGGGTATAAATATACCCTCATATGATTCTTTTAATTTCTTCTCCTCATTCTTACAGAGATTATTGTGTCATTAAGAGGAAGAGTTAAGCCTTCCTAAAAGGATAAGCGTTGTGCTCTGTTCTTCCGACAAATTCTTCAAGCGCAAGCTCTGCTGCCTCAACTCGGGATTGATTCGAGTTCTACCTCCTGAAGAGTTGAAGGCTTCAAGGCTTGGAAAAGAGCACGACTTCTTGGTTTTATTTTAAGCTCTCTTTCAATTGTAATTTTATCTGTTACTGAACCTATTTTTATTTGTGCACGTGAAGACCAAGTGTTTGGTCTTGTGTGTGGAAAGTGGTATCCTTGGTGTAGAAGGAGTAAAGCCACTTGTGTAATTAAACGTAGTGTTTACTAGGATTAGTTTAGTTGTCCCTTAGGGTTGAGGTGGAAGATGACTCTCGATAAGAAGTCGGAGACTTTCGGGTGTGGAAGTGACTTAGGTTGAGAGTGCGTCTCTTCGATGAAAAGTCCTCGTGTGTAAGGGAAATATAAATTAATCTAGTAAAACTAATTTGGAAATCCTAAGCGGGGGAGCTTAGGTAGTGGAGTAGGCATTAAGGCCGAACCACTATAAATTCTATGTTTGCGTTGATTTCTTATTTGCTTTAATTACTTAATTATTTATCGCTTCCGCGTTTATTCATCGAATTGCAAATTGCCTAAACCATCTAAGTAATCGATTAAAATTGGATTTAGGCCAATAGATTTAGTAAACACACTATTCACCCCCCTTCTAGTGTAAGTCATTTCATCCCACACCAGAAACTGAACCCAAACAGGAACAACTGAAATCACTTCTTGCATTGGCTGGAAGTTCTCCCTCCAGGGGATCAAAGAGAGAGCTTGCTCTCTCAAAAACCATGCCCCCCAGAGAAAACATCCCAGTATTCCTCCTCATTCGAGAACTTGAAAGCGAAAAACCCAGCAGCCAAATCCATAATTTGGCAATTACCTTTCAATTTCCACCGCTTTGGCATGATATTTTTAACGATTTCAAGAGAAGAAATCTTACCAAAGAACTTCCCGCATAAAGTCTAGCTCCATTACTTCCTAGCTTCATCAATATTCGCATCAGCAATCACGATTTTCTCCTTCGCAATCTTCTTCAGAATCCGAGGTGAAGATCTCCACCCCTCTTCGTTATTCTTCAATTTGAAAAGCCCTGCCCAAGAAGAAGGTCCCTCCCCTCTCCAACTATTAGGGTTCTTTTGCATCAACACCTTCGCAAGAATACTCTAGCTCCCTCTTAGAGCTCTCCTTCCTCCCTTCAACCGATCTTCCTTTCCCAACATCACCATCTTGAGACGCTGTCAACAACACCCTTTGACCGCTCCGATCGGGCGGTTCCTTAGGTCTTGGTGATAGTCGCTTCGTTCCTCTTGAGACGATGACATGGCATGTGTCAATTGCCAACAATTAATCTTCAATTTTAATATAGGATTTAGATTGATTGCATTAAAACAGGTCAAATTAGATTTGGTTGAGATCAAGTTCAATCGTATTGAATTGAATTCAATGAGATGGAATCATGTTTAGTGTTATCAATTTGATCTCGTGGTGCTCAAGTTGGATTGAGTCATCATACTAAAAATAATAAGTTTGAGAAGAATGGTCCAGAATTTGACATTTACTATATTGTATGAAAAAAATAGTCTTGCTATATTAAAATTCATCCCATCTTAATAATAATTTTTAAATTCATACAAATTTGACTATAGTAAAACATATGTGAATGAAGCATAAATAAAGTTAAATATTAAGATAATAATATTTAATTTTCTTTAACTTCTTTCTTGTGTTATGGAGCAAGAGCCTAGGCTGAAAAAATAAATTGGTTCGACCTTGAAAGTCCTAGTGGGCTTCCTGCCCACCAACAGCGTGCTTTGCGTGATTCCATTGTGTTTTTTGCACTTGATTGGCTAGATAGTTGATCAGAAGAGAACTTCGATTTGCTCAGCTAGCTGGCAAGCGGCATGCTTATCTCGAAAAAGGAGATAGGATGAAAAAAAAAGGGAAGTATCGTGATGATCTAATAAGAAATATTTCAATTTATTCAAGTGAACGATTTGAACATTTATTAATTCTAACAAATTTTTTCATGCCAGAAAGTTTAATATATAGGAGGAAGAAAAATAAGATCTCGGGTTTGAGAGATGAATATGACTGTTGGAGGGTCGAGATCAAACCCAGCTCTTCACATCGAGTAGCGAGATGGGCCTCTCATCTTACATTCATGAATTTGGTCAGAGGCAGCTCTCGACTACCTTTCTATGCTAGTCTCATGCGTACTCTTTTTGAGAAATTGAAGAAGCTTAAACACAAATTGATTTCTCCATCTGGCCGGAGGAGCAAAAAAGAAACGTTTAGCATTTCGTCACACTTGGGGCCAATGAATTTTTATTTTTAAAAAAAATAAGAAGAAAAATTATACCTTCGGAGATTCCCAAATAGGTTAATCTTTCGATTCTAAATCCATGAGCAGGTAAAAAATAACCTAGCGAATTGAAACATCATACTCTAGCCAAAGGAAAAGAAAGCAAAAACAATTCCCTAGTAAGCGGCATCCTAACCTTTAAGAAAATAAATTTGATTACTCGTAATGAATTGAAAGCACGTGTGCTCAAATTAACAAGATAAAAATCACAACTACACGATATAAAAATACTTCTAACCACAAGTACCAAAATTTAATTTTATTCTAACAAGAATTATAAAAATGCATATTACTCATGCATCAATCATGGTTGGCTACTCCAATCCTAAACATCAGATACAGAGATGGCCCAAGGATTATCGTGGCTAAGGTAAAATTTAAACATTGGATTTTTTATTTATTAAACAAAATTAATAAAAAATTTAAATAAATTTTATTTTTTTAATTTTTTTAGATGCAAAACTATTAATTAAATTTTTATAATCAATTTCGTCTCATATTTCTTTTTCAATTGATAATAAAGCTAATTCATTTAATCTTTCTTAAGACACTGTAGATCTTAGGTAAGATTTTATTAATTTCAATTTTGAAAAACTTCTTTCTGCCGTCATATGAATCGTTAACATTATTCTATAGGCAATATATGCATTTGAAAATTTTCAAATCTTTTTATGCGATTGAATATGTCAAGTGGAGTGTTATCTTCTATATATGTGTATTATTTTCCTTAACACTTTTAACTCTGAAAATAAATCTAAACCATCAATGTCAGAGTTATCATTATGTTTCAAGGAATATTCAAGATCAATGCAGTATTTTTTCAAATCATCATTGTCTATTGATCTCAATTTTTTATCACTAAGGTCTTGTTTATTTCATGGTAGAGTATGGTTTATCATGGTATGGTATGATTTAATTTTATGTTTGAGAAGACTTCTAATAAATGGTCATGGTATGGTATGGTAATCTCATGGTTTGAAAACCATAAATTTTGGCCAAGTTTTTAAACCATGGATTTGGTGGTTTCTCATGATTTTATGAAATTTTATTTCTAAAATATCATTAATCAAAATTTATAATTCCTATTATGCCTTTTATATATTCATATCAGATTAAACTTTTATTTATCATTCTTGATCGACTTAGCTAAGACTTCATTCTCCTCCATAGTTATTGTCATTTAACCATACAATATCATATCATCCTCCCAAACAAGATAATAATTTTTACAGTACCATACTATATCATGTATTACTAAACCATGCTTCACCTCATCCAAACAAGGCCTAAATAAAAAACCAAAAGTACTTTCATAAATTTTAAATTGTTCAAATCTACTTTGAAGTGAGGAAATGGCTTGGTCTACTATGTAAGGAATAGTCAATTCTAAAAGATTTTTCAAGTGATTTTATTGTTTCGTTATCGGTATTCTCATCAAATTGTTTCTTTCTATATATGACACGTTCATTAGCTAGTTTACTAGTACAAGCAATAGAATTAAACAACTTACAGCAAAATCAAAATACTCTATCTAAGTGTTTAGAATGATAAACTAACCATCTTCTTTCATGTTTTTCACCATTCGCTAATTTTTGAATATAATGTGTACTAGAGAACTTGAAAATTTATCCTTTAAAAAATCTATACCAACAATTCTAATTGGCCCCTTTTTCAACTAATAAATCTCTCAAATTTGTATCAATATTAGTCCATTGACTAGGATCATAGATATTTTTGGAGATGAAATTATTTAGTTCATTTAAAAGTTGATCATTATTAGGACCCATGTGAGATTTTTCATTAGTTTCTTATTCTTGTTCTTATTTTTGTTTTTGTTGTTGTTGTTGTTCTATTTTATTGTCATCTAATTCAATACTATTATTGTATTGTTCATTCAAGAAACAATCTCCCACAATTTCTAAATTCTTTTTATTAATTGTTAAAAAAATTTCAAGAGCTCCTTGTTGAGATTTTATTAAAGTTTCAAGTCTTCTCTTTTTTAAGAGTTTTGAATAACCATATTCATATTTTCTATTTGATATATTTAATTTCTTATCAATAACAAAAACTAATATATTCTCACTAGCTACAGTATAAATTAAAAAATAACATAAATATAACAGGTAATAGAAGGTCAGAACAATAGAACCTGGGTGTGGAAGTTGAAGATTCACTTGATTGATAAATGCAAAAGGCAACCAGCAATTCAAAGGCTCAAAGCAAGTAGTAGAATAAAACTATTTTAAAAAGACAGAGTCAGAACTACACAGATCTACACTTACGAATAAAACTAATAATTAGCTAGTCAAATTATTAATTGAGCAATCAAATTATCAAATCTACACAAAACTATTTTAATAGTAATTGAGCAATCAAATTAAAAATACAATTATACAAGAACTCTAAAACCTAGCAAAAAAGTAAAACTATTATGGAAATTGGAATATGCAGGGCAGGCAAAACCATTTTGGACTACAAATTTTCAAGGGAAAAGTTACAAAAATGCCCCTAATATTTTCTCACGAGTATTAAAATACCCATAAGATTTTTTGGGATCAAAAATACTCTTTACGTTATGAAATTAGATACAAAAATGCCCCTATAGGTAAACGGCATTAATTGAGAGATAACAGAACTGACGTGGTTGATGACTGAGACTGATGACGTGGATATGTGGCGCGCACGCAGGCCAAGATATTTTCTCACGGGTACTAAAATGCTCCTAACGTTTTCTTATGGGTACAAAAATGTCCCTAATATTTTTTCATGGGTACTAAAATACCCCTAACGTTTGTTTTGGAGCTAAAATACCCCCGAGATTATTGAAAATTGTACAGAAATGACACCAGACTAATTTTTGTTAGGTGAGACAAAAATATTGACTTTACACGTGGCGCACATGCAGAGAGCAACTTGTCACACAACCGTAGGGCTGAACAAAAAAATCAAAAATTCGATTAATTGAAAAATTGGCTTGAAATCTAACCAACTTTTTCGATTAATCAATTTGATGGTTTCAGTTTCAATTTTTATTTTCTAAATTTCCAATTTTTTATTTCAGTTTTGGTTTCGATATCTTAAGTGTCGCTTACATGGCAAGTTGCTCTCTACATGTGCGCCATGTGTAAAGTCAACATCTTTGTCAGCATCCATAACATCTTTATTAAGTCTCACCTAACAAAAGTTAGTCTGGTGTCATTTTTATATAATTTTCAATAATCTCGGGAGCATTTTAGCTCCAAAATAAACGTTAGGAGTATTTTAGTACCCATGAGAAAATATTAGGAGCATTTTTGTACCAGTGAGAAAACATTGTGGGCATTTTAGTACTTGTGAGAAAACGTCGGAGCATTTTAGTACCCGTGAGAAAACGTCTTGGCCTGCGTGCACGCCACATGTCCACGTCATCAATCCAAGTCATTAGCCACGTCAGCTCCATTATCTAGCAATTAACGTCGTTTACCTGTAGGGATATTTTTGTACCTAATTCCATAATGTCATTTACCTGTAGGGGTATTTTTTATCCCAAAAAAACCTTATGGGCATTTTAGTACTCGTGAGAAAATATTAAGGGCATTTTTGTACTTTTTCCCTATTAATGTGAATAAATGATTTGACAAAGTGACAAGAACCATTGAGTAATTGACCACTACTAGTGAATTAGAGAAATAGAGAAATCAACATACCTCACACCTGGTCGGCTACTCGGCTAGTCCTGATGTCGGAGAAATAAGGGACTTGCCGCTGCTTGCCAGTTCGAATCACAAGCTGTAGCATCGTGCACAGAGAGGCGAGAGCGGTAGTAGAGAGGCGGAGAGGGCGACTAGACGAGAGGCGAAGAGTTGGGAGTTGGGAGTTCGCGAGGGAGAAAAGCATTTGAGGCCGAGAGGGAGGACGGACTCACGGACATTGCCATTTTATCTTGCCCTGTGGACAATGGACGACGGACCATTGAAGACTTGGACTCGGAATCGGTGGAGATGGGGAAGACGAAGAGTTTGGGATGAGGTGGATGGCCGACTGTTGGAGGCTTGGACCAAGCCTCCAACATCTTGGAGCCGGCGGCGTTAGATGGAGTATTGGGGCCGTTTGTTTTATTAAAAAATAGCGGACTGGATTGGATTTCAACTCTTATCCCCCGTTTGTTTTGCAAAAAGAATGAGGGATTGAATTTTAATTCCTGTTCGGGACAAGATTTTGAGTCCTTTTGGTGTACCGAGAAAATTCTCGGTACACCAAAACAGGGCGGAGGACATTGAGGCAAAAAGACCTCAATGCCCTCAACTAAACACACGGGTCTCTAACCTAGCCGACACCCATCTCTCGCACATAGCTCTCACCACTCGCCGCCTCTCAGACGTTGCAGTCTCCCCACTCCCCTCTTCGCACACAGCTCTCGTCGTCTTCGCGCAGTCTCTCTTTCTCTCTGATCTCCCTATTCTATCGCCTCTCCCTGCGTTCTCTAGTGGTTTGATTTCTTGTGATTTCTGCGTGCTAGGTTTGATACCGCAGCGGCTCGCTTCTGCATTCATCGTCGGCGACTCCTCATTTTACCCGATTGAAATGTATAAATCCTTCTCTTTCTCGCTTCCATGTTTGATCATCCGCCAAGGGTTCTTTCTCGCTTCCATGTTCGATCGTCCGCCAAGATTTTTGCAGATCGCTCTCACTGTTATCCGATCTGCCATCTTCAAATTTCATTTTAAATTTATTTTTCATGCTCTTGTTATGCCTGCAGCGTCACACGGTATGCCTGCATTATTCTACTAAATTGAAATCCGATTGATAGAATGAATATCCACTAAATTTCTTTTTCATGCACTGTTATCGGATTGATTTCTACTAAATTGAAATCGAAATCCATGCTTAATTGATTGGTTGATTTAAATTCATGCTTAATTGATTAATTGAAATCCATCTGCATTATTCTAATTTTTTATCCGATAAATTTAAATTCATGATTATTCTTAACCGTGGTTTTTATAGTGGTTTTTTTCAACAGTGGTTTTTTTCAATCTCTCTTTTATAACAGTGGTTTTCTTCTTCAGATATGGGTTTGATTAGTTGTCATCAGCTAGAAAAACTTTGGCCCTAAACTAGAATAATCATGGTTGTCAGCTGAGTTGCTCTGACTTAAGATAGAGTGTTGGGTGAAATGGTACATTAGAGGGGTGAATAATGTGTTAATTTATTAATTAGCTTAAATTTAATTTTAATCGTTTCTTGATTAGTTAGGCGAAGCACGATATTTATAGCATGCGGAAGCAATAAATACAAAGCAATAAACACAAGCAATTGATAATGCTAACACAAATATTTATAGTGGTTCGGCCAACCGTTTACTCTACTATCTTGGCTCAATACCAAGAATTTCTAACCAATTACTTTATAGAATTTATGTTTTCCTTTGAATATAATTGAGGATACAATTTTCACCTCTTTGAGAACTCCTCAAACCTATTCACCTAGACAAAACATAAATCTACAAAGTCTAACCCTAAGTGTTTCTCTAGCACACCTAGCAAGCTATTACAGATAAAAGAGCTGAGAATTGAAAGAATGACCAATGCTCTTTTTCTCAAGCCTTCAAGCCTTCAACTCGACTAGTAGATGGACTTGAATCGCAGTAGAGTTGAGGAACAGAACTGGGTGCTTAAAAAGGATGTTGACGGAAGAACAGGGCGCAATAATTAATTCTTTTTGAAGGCTCAAATCACTTCTAAAAAGCTCAATTAAATCTGTAAGAATGAGAGAAGAGAGATTAAATGAGTTAGATAAGGTATATTTATACCCTCTCAAAGAAATGACAGCTCAACGGGTAGAAAACTATTTGTTACAGTCGCTCGGTCGATTGGCCGATCGACCCACCGATCGACCACTCAAGCGACCGCTGCCCCAATGTCTCTATGCGGTCGACCGACGGGTCGATCGTCAAAAGCAATTCTCGCGTTCCGCAATCCGGTTGACCGACGCAAGTAGCAGCTTCAGCGATCTGCAGTTCGGTTGACCAATCGATCGACCGACAAGGCTACTGCCCATTTCTGGCTTCGGTCGGTCGACCGCCCGATCGATCGAAGTAGCCCACTATCTATTTTTACCCATCTTCGATCGATCGACCGGTCGACCGAGAGGCTACTGCCGATTTGTGGCATTCTTCGGTGGACCGATCGGTCGACCGAGATGCCTACTGCCATTTTTCTAACCCTATTCGATCGACGGATCATAGGCTCAATTTGATTTATTTTTTTTTAGCCTTCTTCTTCCGCGCTTCGTTTCCGGGTTCCGGCTTTCAACGAGCATCAACTTGGAGAGCTTTCCATGTGATATTTAGACTCGTCTAATACGTCTTTGGTGCACACGTCGACTTCCGAGATATTCCATGACGAACTCGAGCGCGATGATCAATGTCCTTTCGATTTTTCGATTTCTTCTAATTTATCCGATCGAGGACATCGAACACTAACCGATATGGAACCTGAAAGATTTCTCAATGAAATATTAGTTTCATGTTTGTTATCATCAAAATCGAGATTAAGACCAAGGTTGAAAACCTTAAGCCAACAATCTCTCCCTTTTATATGATGACAAACATATTTAAGAAAATATATACATTAAAGCATAAAGGATATCATCTAAGGGATTTCTCCCCCTATCAACATGCATATCTATATAATAGAACTCCCCCTACCTATATGCATGATTAACCTATATTTTCTTTCCCTTTACCTATAATTTTTTCCCTATTTTGACATCAATCAAAAAGGGCAAGAAAGGTTAATCTAGTCAAAGGGATGAAAAACAAATATAATTTTTCTTTTTTCATGAAGGTGAGACTCTAAAGATTTTTCATGAAACAAGATAATATCAACCAAAGGGATGGAAAACAAATATTTTATATGAAATAAAATCATACATGATACGTTCAAAACTAAACATTTGGATTCAAAATTAAATCATGTATGTTCTCAAGTATGAGTATTTTCATGACTATTATTTCTTTTTTTTTATGACATTTTTGATTTCATTCAAATTTTTAAAATATCAAGATATGGTCATTTAAATCATGTATATCAAGTTTGAAGTGAAACTAATGTCATTTAATCCAAACATGAACTTAGCACGTTTTCATTTGAAATAAGCATGAAAACATGAAAATGACTAAGTATCAAATTTTGTTATCTACACATGTTTTTTCTATCTTAAGCATCTAGACACCAAACATGAGAGAGTGTAAGTCTATGAATCAAGTTTGAGCTTAAAATAAAATTTTTAAGTCACTTTGTTAACTTAGGTTAAACTATACTTCAAGTTTTCACAAATCAAACTTTTAAATCTATACAAAATCATTTTTTCGACGAAATTGTTTTATATCAATTGTTGGACGAAAATGTTTGAAACTTTAACTGGACAAACTAGATTTTACAAGGAATCTAGAGGTTCAGGAATCAGTCAAAAATTAGTTTTCTATAAATTTAAAAATTCCTGAAAGTCCAAGGGTATTTTTGTAAATTTTAGGTATATAAAAAATTGTCAATTTTGCTTCAAACTTTCCAGTCATCGCTGAATGGTCATTTGAGATGCAAGTGTCAAGTTTGAGCTCAAAATGAATTTTCAAAGTCTATTTTTCATCCTATTGATTTTAATAAAGAAATGAATATTTCTAGCTATTATCCAAGTTATCAAAATCATTCCTAGAAATGATTTTACTCAAGAAATTGTGTGAATGATATTAGAAATGAAATCCAAATGGTATACATGAGTTTTCATTTGAAGTTTTTGAAGAGAAATCAAAGTATCGGAATGATTGATATTTCAAGAAGGATGATATTTTGTGTTTTCGGAATCTAACTTCAAAATTCTATTATAAATTAGATTCTTGTTGAGATTTTTCAAAAATTTTACTGAAGAACCTAGATTTTTCGGTGAGAGTGCAATTTCAATAATCAATTAAAAAAGATTTTTTTATATTTCTCTAGAAATAACTGAAAATGCATACCAATTGTTGGGTGAAATGACATTTTTTTAATTTTTAGTTATTCTTAAAATATGTTCAATTTTCATTCAAACTTTTATGACACCATAAAATGATCATGTAAAGAGTATATGTCAAGTTTGAAATAAAAAGTATATCCTTAAGCCAAGATATTAACCTAATATAGTTTCATTCAAAACTAAGCTAGTTATCATGAAACTTGCTAAGTGTCAATCTTATCATTTACTCATGATTTTTCAACCTTAAACCTATGGATACCTAATATGAGTAAATCTAAACATATTCCTCAAATATAGATTAAAAATGAGACCACTAAGTCAATTGGTTAACTTGGGTCAACTTGGTATAAAAGAAGTAAGCATGAATTAAACTCTATGTCATTTTATCCATATCCATATAAATTTTCCATTCTAAGTGCTTGGAAACATGTCATATCTATTCCTAAACATATTTATGAAGTTTGGACTTAAAATGAAGTGTCCAAGTCGATTTGTTGACATGTCAAATATTTTCAAGTTTAAGTCCCCTAAAGTGATATAGTTATCACATTGTTCATCTAGACATGAATTTTTAATTTTAAATACCTAGACTTATGTGATATGTGTATCTAAACATGTTTGCCAACCACTAACTCAAAATGAGGTTTCTAATAAGAAATTTTAAATTAGTCCAAATTCATTCAATATTAATATCATGAACTTGCCTAGTTACCCATGAAATTGCCTACTCGTGAAAATTCAAACATTTATCATGCAAAATCAATCATGAGTATATAGAGACATCATTAAAGCATGAATATTCAAGAATTACATTAAGATTTTGCAAAACTAATTCATACCTCTTTCAATAGAATTTTGTCAAACTTGTCATTTACTTTTCACTTTTCTTCGTAATAGCATAGCCTTCAATGTTTACCACTTTCTTAACTTGCAAGTAGGCTTTATTAGTAACAAAATGAATTTATATACCATCTACCAAGCTAACATACTAAATAGCAAATGTTCAATGCAAAGTTTCATTTAAAAACCTTAACCTATGCTAGATAGTAGAGATTCATTTTAAGGAGTTATCATGATATCAAAATGAATCTAAGAAATCTTAATTATGGTCCCTAAACATGTTTAACTAGTTTAGACTTAAAGGAATGTCTCTAATAGTAAGTATCAACCTAGAGCAAGTTTCATTTAATGAAATTTGCCTAAGTGTTAAGATTCTATCTACTCATGAAAATTCAAGGATTTAACATGCAATTCTAATCATGAGTATTGAGACATTATTTAAGCTTAAGCATTGAGATATAACACTAAGATTTGAATTTATCAAAGTTATACCTTATTCATGATAATTTGTCAAACTAATTTTTTTCATTCTCATTAGTCTTCTTAAAATACTTATAATTTGCAAGTAAGCTACACTAATATTTTAGAGAAAATATAGCTACTTAGCAAGCTAACCCAACCAAAAAGCAAACAGAAGCATCAAGTATCATTATCAAAGTTCACTTTGCTTAAATGGTTTGAAATCCGTCTTAAATAAAATCAAGTGATACCAAAACGAATTTTAAGAGATCACAAATGTAATATTAATGAAAACATGATCTTCAACTCTTCCTATTGGTTGAAAACCGAAAGGTCACAATTAGTCTACGATTTAGAATCGCAAGGTCGCATGAGCCCATTGCAGGCTACATAGGTCTTCGAAGAGACAGGAAATTCAAAATCAAAAATCAAAAACATTTTCAAAAGAACTCTTTAGCGAGAGCGGGGAAAACAACTCAAATTAAACATAGTATCATAATCGTCAACTAAGGTAAAATAATGCAAGTTAGAAGATGATACCGGAATAGTTTCGATGCCAACTTTACCTAAGGCATCAATGTAGCTTGAAGTTGCAACCAATGAAGGATTCATCATTCAAGTCCATGGTCAACTTCAACACATCACTTTCCCAAATGAAACTTTTAATACCCAAATGACTTTGGATCCTTGAGGGTGAGTTGGCCTAGGGATCTAAAGTGTCTTAGCAATACTTGGATTTCTTTTAAATGCACAATCATGAATGACATGGCCATATATACCACAACAAAAATAATTTTCATGAATTTTGATTTTGAACATGAGGTTTAAATGAGGAATGCTTGACATGAAAATGATGATGAATATTAGCATTCTTTACATAAGCATTTTTATTTCTAGAGTTCTTAAAGAAAGATGCATTTGATAAATCATTGATTTTCCTATTTAAGAATACAATCTCATTTTTCAAATTACTCATGGATTTGTGAATAGCATGCAATTGAGATTTCATCATACTATTTTCATTTTTGATCTTTGTATTCTCTACTTTCAAATTTTCAATCTCAACTTCTGATATATTTTTCAATTCAATTTTCAAATCATCATTTTTATTTTTCAAACTAATATTCTCACTTTTTAAGTCTTCAATTTCAATCTTAAAATTATCATGACAAGAATTAGCAAAACTAATATTCAATTTCTCTTTCTCTAATTCATGCACTTGTGAATCAAGCCTTAAATTTTTCTTTTTTAGTTTTCTATTTTCTTTGATCTTATTCATAAGCAAGGCATACATCTTCTTAGATTCTTCTAATAGCTCATCATAAGTCATACCTAAAGAATTTGAGCTCATTATCACTATCAAAATTTCTATCATGACTAGAAGTAGAAGATTTTACCTCATTCCGAAGACCTATGAGGCAAAATTGAGATATGACTTCTTGATCATGACAAGAGGATGCTTATTGTGATTCGGTTGTGGAAGTTGACGCACTTGTCTTCCTCTTGACATTTTTCTTTGATGAAATGTAATTTCTTTTAATGTGCCACTTTTCCTTGCACAAGTAAAATATAATCTTTCTTTTTCGACTTTTTGTTTTGCTTCTTTCACTAGAAGCACTAAGAGCATCAAAATCGAGGTTAGCACTAGGGGGATGACCATTGTCATCACCACCCTCAACAAGGGTATTAAGCTCTTCGGTTTTAGCAAAATCATATAACATATTTAATGTAGCCCATAAATCAAATGTCGATGTACAATGCATGACTTTATCAAGGATGCTATTGGGTAATGTACAAAAAATGGAATACATAGCATCTCCATTAGATTGAAATATTTTCTTATCATGTTCACTCCAATCATGCATGTCAACCTTAGGTTCAATGTATTCTAATTTAATCATGTTATAAACATCAAAACCTCTTGTCTTTAAGTATGTGTACATTCTAGACTTCCAAAGACCAAAGTTCGATTCATCGAACCTATGAGGTGAAGACGCTACAGACTCTAGTGTCATTCTCGGATCGAGACAAGGTGTAGGAGAGATGATGAAATCTCAAGCTACGGACCCGCCCTAATACCAATTGTTGGGTGAAATGGCACACTAGAGGGGGGGTGAATAGTGTGTTAATCTATTTATTAGCCTAAATCTGATTTTAATTGTTTCTTGATTAGTTAGGCTAAGCACGATATTTATAGCACGCGGAAGCAATAAATACAGCGCAATAAGCACAAGCAACAGACAATGCTAACACAAATATTTATAGTGGTTCGGCCAACCGCCTACTCCACTATCTTGGCTTCACACCAAGGATTTCTAACCAACTACTTTATAGAACTTGTGTTTTCCTTTGAATACAACCGATGACACAATTCTCACCTCTATGAGAACTACTCAAACCTATTTACCTAGGCAAAACACAAATCTACAAAGTCTAACCCTATGTGTTTCTCTAGCACACCTAGCAAGCTATTACAGATAAAACAGGTTTGAAATAAATCTTCAAATACAAAGAAAAAGAGCTGAGAATTGAAAGGACCAATGCTCTTTTTCCCAAGCCTTCAAGCCTTCAAGCCTTCAACTCGACCAGTAGATGAACTTGAATCGCAGCAGAGTTGAGGAACAGAACTAGGCGCTTGAGAAGAATGTTGACGGAAGAACAGGGCGCAATAATTAATTCTTTTTAAAGGCTCAAATCACTTCTAGAAAGCTCAATTAAATATGTAAAAATGAGAGAAGAGAGATTAAATGAGTTAGATAAGGTATATTTATACCCTTTCAAAGAAACGGCAGCTCAACGGGTAGAAAACTATTCGTTACAGCCGCTCGGTCGATTGGCCGATCAACCGACCGATCGACCGCTCAAGCGACTGCTGCCCCATTGTCTCTGTGTAGTCGACCGACAGGTCGACCGTCATACGCAATTTTTGCGTTCCACAATCCGATCGATCGACGCAAGTTGCAGCTTCAGCGATTTGCAGTTCGGTCGACCGACAAGGCTACTGCCCATTTCTAGCTTCGGTCGGTCGACTGCCCGATCGATCGGAGTAGCCCACTGTCTATTTTTACCCATCTTCGATCGACCGACCGACCGGTCGACCGAGAGGCTACTGCCGATTTGCGGCATTCTTCGGTCGACCGAGATGGCTACTGTCATTTTCTAACCCTATTCGGTCGACCAATCATAGGCTCAATTTGATTTTTTTTTTTTTAGCCTTCTTCCGCGCTTCATTTTCGGGTTCCGGCTTTTAACAAGCATCAACTTGGAGGGTTTTCCATGTGATCTTTGGACTCGTCCAATACGTCTTTGGTGCACACGTCGACTTCCGAGATATTCCACGACGAACCCGAGCGCGACGATCAATGTCCTTCCGATTTTTTAATTTCTTCTGATTTATCCGATCGAGGTTATCGAACACTAACTGATATGGAACCTGAAAGATTTCTCAATAAAATATTAGTTCCATGTTTATTATCATCAAAACTGAGATTAAGACCAATGTTAAAAATCTTAAGCCAACATAGAGAACCTAACTATTCCTGTCTGGAGTGGAGAACCTAACTTAAAATTATATTTGCCTAAGTTTACAAATATGTTGATGGGTCTACATTAAATTATAGCAAACACCTTTTGGTATAATTTAATGAACACAGATAAGTTTTCAAATCTTCAATGAGCACAAATATGTTGATGGGTCTACATTAAATGGTTGTCTTATTTTAATGGTTTGGTTATATCTTATTTTTCGTCATGGAAGTTCAAAAAAGAGGTAGACGCTCATGGACACATGAGGAAGATGTGACTTTGTTGACTATATTAAAAAAATTGGTTGTTGAGGGACATAAGAGGGAGAATGACACTTTTGAAGCAGAAACTCATGAGGAAGCTCTGAAAAGAATGTTGATACGAGTTCCTGGCATTAACTTAACAGTGCAACAAATAGTTAACAAAATGAAGAGATAGTCACTTAAACTATCTGAAGTACTTGATATGATGAACACAAACGGATTTGGATGGGATGATGTGCGTAAGTGTGTGGTGGTTGACAATCCGCAAGTGTTGGAGAAATACTTGAAGGTAATTTTTTAATGTTAATTTCTTTTATTGTCAATTGCATTACCAATAATATTTGTATTTTTTTTTTTGTAACAGAAGCATCCAAAATCTGCAAACCATGCGAATAACGAGTTTAAAGAGTTTGAAAGACTGCATGTCATCTTTGAAAATGATCGTGCCACTAGCCACGGTGCAGAGACACCAGCTGATGTGATGGAAATACAATCCTCATATCCTGATTGGAAAAATATGATGAAAACGCAATCCTCACAATAACTTGAATCTCCAATGTCAAGAAGGCAAGAATCTCCGATCTCCAACATTTGTAGCCAATCGGAAGAAAATGAGCCAAAGGGAATGAAGTGATGGAAACACAATACTTTTGTTATTGTTGGAATTTATATTACTATTATGTTTCAGTTTGGATAATGAAGATTATATAGTGGTCTACCGTTTGGAATTTCAGCTGTTTGGATTTTAATTGTTTTGCATCTGTTGACTTGCTCACGTCGATAGATCTGTGTCCTGAATTGGTGCTTTTAGTAAGTTGTAGGGCTGTGCTCTTTATCAGTTTGGTTGGTGCTTTTTGTCTAGTTTTTCTTTTATATGTTTAATATTGTCAACATCTCTGTCAAAAAAATTTGGCACCAACATGCCACCTATGGCTACACATGTACCTGCTACTTGCTACTTGTCTAATGTACAATTCGTGCCACTGTTTCATGGCCACTGATCCTTATTAGTTTGTTCTTAATTCAAACAGCTGAAATTTCATTGTCAAGTCAGAGCCTAATTAATTGTTCCTTCATATCCCCCAAATTCTCTCAACACTTCACAAGATGAAGAACAAATATATAAGCCTTGAATTCTTGCTCACACTGATATGCTCACACTAGAATAACATGAAGCAGATTATAATTGTTTATCTTTTCAGTGAAACATCAACAAGTAGAAGAACAAGACCTTGAAAATGAAAAATATTATTTTGAATATTGGTGTTTTGGCAGCCATGACATATTTTGAATAAATAAATATCAAGAAATGAGAACATGTTTGGTAGCCATGACGAGATATTTTGGTACATTAATTTGTGCATTAAAAATTTACAAAAATATTTTGGTCATATTGTTTTGTACAGGACTCTGTTTTAGTGAATCAAATACAGAACGAAACTAAATATCGTGTCATATTATTGATAAACCAAATATGATATAACTATTATCCCAGAACACTTGGTGTGGTGTTCTATCTTTATCTTTGTCTGGTGTTCTGTGACTGACAATTTACAAATCAAACAGACCCTTGAGTAGAGAAGATTAACAGTCGAATAGTGCATCTGCACCATCTACTCATATGAAATGTAATGCCCCACAATTTAATTGATGGCCCCCGTTAACTTATAACTATTTTCGTTTCTTCATCAATTTGAGAGCATAAGGCAATTGCCTTGTGGGCCTTATAGACTGGCCAGCCCTGATCAGATATCTCGTTGTCAACGAACAAAAACTATTGAAATAGTTTTTTAAAAATGAAACAAATAAAAATTTAGGTTAAGTATTATTATTTCTTGTAGAATTCGATTAGTTTTCATCATATTTGGCCAATTGCCACCATTTACAAAATACTAATTCAAGTGCCAATACAAGTTACTCCAATTGAACTATCCGAGTATATATGCCTTATATATCTACTTGGATATTCTTGCAAGACGACACTATAAAATTGAAAACATATATTCACATGCTTAATTGGATTCCTTTTTTCAAAAAATATATACATTGTAAGAGACCGGCCGAATGATTTGTATAAGACAAGATTTTCCACAAACAAATATGAAGCTTTTACAGCCATGGATGGGTTTTACTTCCACAAGAGCTAGCACGGTTGAATTTGCAAAAAAGCATGACGGGCTTGTGTTCCAAAGACTAGCCGTCAAGCATGATGGCACAGGAGAATTGTTCTCTAAGAACATGCAATAAGATATAATTGGATCGTGTAGAACCAATTATGTCGCCACATTTATCCTTTCAAGGAGATGTCTCAGAAGACCTGCAAGAACAAAGAGGTCTTAGTCCATTTTTTCCTAAATATTTCAACTTAACTGATATTCTATATGTTACAAAGAAGCATCACTCATTTACAGTTACAATATAATACTTCTGTATGAAATTGTGTATTAAGAAACAAGTAACAACCAATTTGTCTATTGCAAAAAGCAAATTCATTTATTTATCATACATTCTTTGCGCTGACACTATTTGCTTGCACCCGTTCTCTCATTTCTCTCGGGCAAAAAGTTTTTTCAAAAGAGTTACAATCTAACACATTGTAGTTCTCCAAATTTAACAAATTTCTGTTAATCAGTGCAGCAAAAGGCTTCCATCAAATTTTAATTTTTATGCGAACATAAACACCAGCAGGTTTGGCTTTTAGCTCAACAGTATTATGAAACCTCATGCACTGTTACTCACCAGTCAGTTTCAACCATGATCCAAATGTTCATACCAAAAAATTAAATTGGTCAAGACCTTCTCAGAACTGGTCAAACCTAGTTAAAAAAGGTAGTTGTACCAGATAAAACTAGTTGAACGGATCAAGCCTGATTCAACTGAACCAGAGTTTTTTATTTTCAGTTTGATGCCCTGTCGGGATTTAAAAACATTGTAAGCAACTTGTTTGATACTTGGGTACCTTCATCATATCTTGCTTCTTATTGTTAGTAAGGATGTAATCAAGCCGTGTCCAGTCAAGTACTGCAATACTCAAATTCATCTCGACTCAAAACTAATTAACGCTCAAACACGAGGGGGTGAACTTATAAATATTTAAAGAATAAACTGCACTGGACCCATACAACCAAGCTTATCCTTGTTGAAATCTGTTTCCACTCCCCTAAAAAGTTATGCTGCAGATACTTGCAATAATTTTCAGACCCAATGGTTTCATATAACAAGATGAACAGAGGTCAGATATAAATGCATCTAAATGGTCATAATGCAGGACTGACAATGTAGGTTAAATGAAGAAGAAATAGATTTTGGAAAGAGCAGTGACTCGAGGAATTAGTGTTAAGATTGGATCTTTGAGGATGAGTTGATCAAATAATTGCTTCAATTAGATGTTTTATTAGGTAAGGGGACTAAATGAAAATATTAGCATCCTACTCTCGAATAATTTATGTATTAGTATATTTCTTATAGATTTATAGCAATTTTGTTATAGAGGTATGATGTTATGATGGATAAGATTTGGGTTAAGCATATTTATTATTATTATTTATGTTAATCATATCAAATCAAGATTTTTAAGAACACTTATATTTGTTTGAATTATATATGTAGGAATTTGAATATATTCAATTATGGTGTGGCAATAGTTGCATTTGAGTCAATTATGGTGTTGAATATCTGTTCCTTGAATACTACTTGTGTATAGTGTGTCAAGTTGCAGTACTTATATATTTTGATTAAACTTTGGAATATATATGAGAGGCTTTTTGCGAGATTATTGTTTCAAAGTATTTTTTCTGTGTTAAAATTCAAGTCTTTATTTGACTTTAACATTTAGAATTTAAGAATGAACATAAAATTATGATAGTTTTTCAAGAAAAGAATGTTATTTCATGATAAATATTTAGTAGTCTTGTGTGGGATATGATTTGACCCTACCAATGGGGGCAAATATTGGTTTGTGATGCGAGGTTGGTTACAAGACATGGCAGTAGGGTGATGATTTGATCCATGTCACTAGGGTTATGTGTGTAAGTCATGTTCAATCCAGCCAACGGGGTTAAGTGTGGCCATATGTTATATGTTTGAACTTTGACCCATACCATCAGGATTAATTATGGACAGCCAAAATCTACTACACTTAAATATTTTAGTTGGTCGGCGTTCAACTGAAATGTCTTGTGGAATATGTAAGTTATATTACAGAACATATGAGTTTAATTATATGATTTATGTTTGAACAAAATGATAGATAAATCGTATGCTAATTTGACCAGTTATTTTGTTAGATTTAATGCTTAAACTTATGAAGATTTTATGAATTAAAGTTTCTAAATATCATATACAATATGATTTAAATATTATGTGAATATGATTTATCTAGATATGTATTCATGCTTAACCCATACTTATAAGTAGATTAGTATCT
The DNA here is from genome assembly GCA_034359265.1 of Canna indica. Lineage (NCBI taxonomy): Eukaryota > Viridiplantae > Streptophyta > Magnoliopsida > Zingiberales > Cannaceae > Canna > Canna indica. The sequence goes on along the minus strand of CP136894.1, from coordinate 43,805,240 downwards.
TTCAAGCTATATTATATTCTATATCGTTTTAATTTTTAGGTGTGAGCTCTATCGGTAGTGTTTGGCAACTTTGAGTTTGATAGTCACTTTCTAAGCTAATGTGCTTTGTACAATAATTTTGTCCTTGTTGCCTTGCATACACAAAATCTACCCATGTCCTGATCGAGGACTTGACATCAACTACATACAGTACCAGTATGTTAATGCTTGTAAATGTATAATATCCTGCAAGTAACGTCCCTCTCACATTGATTTTGTGGATCTATCATGCCCACTTAAAGAGCTTTTTAATCAAACAACATACTTTTTAAATAGTTAAAGTAGATTTTTCCTAGAATTTAAAAACTAAAGCAACAAGCGGCTCTTTTGTTGGTGAAAAACATTCATACCTTTCTCACAATCTAATTGGTGAAAAATAACTTCCACATGATGCTGTCTATACCAGTTGGTTCGCCAAGACATTTAACTGCAGAAAACTCCGATTTTGCAACCTTAGAGTAGCTCTGTCACTTCAGTATCACAAGGATTCACAAGTGCCCATATGACCTGTTACCAAATGTTTGACATCTCTTTTGCAAGCAAAAACAACAAAATGGTGCACAGAATTCCAGCAAAATGCAAATACCTCTCATTTATGCAGGACATGTCCTCGCAGTAGCAGAGGCTGAAATTTGATATATCACATGGTGCTGAGTCCATCAAACTGAAGTAAAAGTGTATGTGTATCAAAATATTGCAACATAAATGACCTTTTTTCTCTAGTGGCAGTGCGTGCTAAGTAGTTAAGCAATAGGGTAATCTCAAACATAACTCAAAAAGTGCACTACTTAATGTGAAATTGGAGGTTCATCTTCAAACTGTCTCTCCCAATAATATGTTCGGTGCAAAATGTATGTTTTTGGATATTTTTATCACTATCAGGAATATATAGGTTTGCAATAACTCAGCCTTTTTCCTAATAGTAATTTGAAGTTTTTTTAGTTCATGAAGATTAGTTTGGGGACTACAATATCACTAGGATTGTTTCATCTTCAAGAACTAAGAGTATAAATAATCGCACAATCTCTAAACATGCACAAGTTGGGAAAATGCACTATAGCAAGTATGAATCTTATGACAATGTCTACCTAATACATGATCTGTTTCCTAGTACTGGTAGATGCAATAGAAGAGCACAGAATGAATGAACGTGAGCAACTACAGATGTTGATGCAAATAGTAGCTAAATATTCTTTTGAGAAGTGACAAAATAAAATAAGATTGAAGAATATATTTTTTGTGTCATACCTCTCAAATTGAGATATGCTAGCCAAGCCCAAAATGTGGAGGCTGGAATTCCTTTAACCGTTGAACAACTTGCTTCATCGAGGGCCTAATAGAAAGTGAGTCATCAGTACACTTCACACCCAAGTGCAAAGTCTCAACCAAATCATCATGAGGAGCCACATCCCACAGCCCCTCAGTGAAGAACTCACGAGCCCGGCCTTTTTGCAGCAGCATGCATGCCCAAGTAACTATGTTGAAACCATTCCCATACGGAGAGAAGGAAGGATCCAGTGCCTTCTTGTCTGATATTAGCTCCAATAACACCACACCATAGCTATATACATCTGCTTTATCAGAAACACGACAAGTCATAGCATACTCAGGAGCAACATAACCAAATGTTCCAGCCACACCAGTAGTTGCATGGGTCTCAGAATTTCCTAGAAGCCTTGCCAGTCCAAAGTCTGAAAGATAGGCATTGAATTCATTGTCCAACAATATATTGCTAGGTTTAACATCCCGGTGAAGGATACGGGGAGCACAGTGGTCATGCAGATAAGCAAGTGCACATGCAATGTCTAAAGCAATCTTGTGAAGCATCCTCCAATTTACAGGTCTTCGTGACCTTTCTTGTATAAATCTCTCCAAATTACCTCCTGGAAGATAATTATATATCAGAAACATCTCAGAGTCACCAAGATGGTAACCTATTAGAGTCACAAGATTAGGATGCCGCAATCTTCCAAGTGTCTTAATCTCTGCATGGAACTGTTGAACGCCTTGAAATCTACCTACTGCTAGTCTTTTTATAGCCACCAGAACTCCTGGTGAAACCTCAGCCTTGTATGTGGCCCCGAAACCCCCATTTCCAATGCAGTTGCTTGCATTGAAACCCCCAGTTGCTCTTGCAACACTCTCATAAGTCAGTGGAACCCCAATTTCCACAAACACAGTAAGTTCCTTTCTTCCAGAAGACTGAATGGAGGACCTAGGTGCACACTTTCTTGTGAAAATATAGAGGACAATCAGAGCCAAGAGGACAGAAACTATGGCTGCTGCTGAAGCAACTGATGCTATTTCAATAGAACTAAAGCCACTACTGCCGCCATCACTTGGTGAGGTTCCTGGTGGTGGGTCTGTATATGTCTGTGCATACTGGCTTCTTCCTTGCAAATCAGATGAGGGAACAGAAAGAGAGTATAAATAACATGACTGGAGCAAAGGGTTTCCAAAGACACTATCACATCTAAGTGTACTTCCATTTAAAGGTAATGGCCCCGACAAATTATTGAATGAAACATTGAACTCAGAAAGTGATGTCAATTTAGCAAAAGCAGAAGGAATAATCCCAGAAAGTTTGTTGTTGTTAAGTAAAAGGGCAGTGAGATTTGTCAGCTTCGAAAGATCAGTAGGAATACCACCTGTCAAGGAATTTGATGAAAGATTTAAGACCTGGAGAGACTGCAAGTGATTCAACCCAGAAGGAATTTGGCCAGTGAAGTTGTTCCCAGCCAATGAAAGATAACTCAAGCTTTTTAGCTGTTTAATACTAGCAGGTATCTCACCCTGTAGGTGATTCCTACTCAAGTCCAAACTAACAAGATTCCACAAAGATCCAAAACTTGCAGGAATTGTTCCTGAAATTTGATTACTGGCAGCATCCAAAACCACAAGAGAATTGCATGTAGCACCTAGTTCTGATGTAAACCAGCCAGATAGAATGTTGTTGCTCAAGTCAATGATTAAATGGTTCACTTTGTTGCAGTTCTCCAAAATGATAGCATTCAACGTCCCAAAAAGATTGTTCCCATTAGCTATAAATGCATAAACAGTATGGTTACCATACCTGGTCAATGGTAAATAAGACAGAGTGCCTGTAAAATTATTGTTTCCAAAATTGTGATATATAGAAAATTCACCACCAGATTCAAAATTAGGCAAGCTAAGTCTTGTGCGACTCATAGAAGCAAAGAATGAAGCATAAGCTGAGGAAACGTCGTCATGTGGGAACTGAGATGAAGGGCACTGTTTGTAAGAAAACTTCGGGATGGACGCAGATAATTGATTCGCACTGACATCAAAGACATCCAAACAAGGAACCCGGAGCTCCTTGTCAAGCCAACCAGTCAAACTATTTGAGCTCAAATTAAGAAATTTAAGATTCTTGCACTGGCCAAACGCTTGAGGTATTTGTCCAGTGAAAAGATTCTGGCCCAAATTAACCATTTCCAAGCTCTCACAGGAACCCCAATTGGTAGGGATCTCTCCTTGAAACATTGCTCTTGGGGCCCAAAGCACCCTAAGCTTGGGCAAAGCCGTGATGCTTTCAGCAAGTCCTCCTTGGAAATAATTGTACTCATCAATAGCATAATAGCTTGAAGCTTTGTCCTCCAACTTTAGATCATATAGATTCAGTAGAACAATGACAGATAATTCTAAGCAGTTTCCAAGATCTGCAGGTACAGATCCACTTAGACTGTTCCTAGACACATCAAGAACCCGAAGCTTGCTCAATTTCCCGACATTAGAAGGAATAGAACCATCCAGAAGGTTGGAAGAAAGCAACAGAACTCGCAGCTCCGTACAGTTGCCTAAATTGGAGGGGATGCTTTCGGCCAATAAATTTCTAGATAAGTCCAAGATCTGCAGACTCCGGCACCCATCTCCAATCTCATCAGGAATTGATCCACCAAGCAGATTATAAGAGAGAGATAGCTCTTTAAGTTTGGAGAAACCACCAATAAATTTCGGAATCGTTCCGTTAATTAGGTTGCCGGAAAGGTCTAGGGTTTCTAAATCTGCACATCTCGACAGGGAGGGCGGGATCTCACCTTTGATAAAATTAGAAGCCAAATTTAGCACACGCAGCCGGCGAGGGAAACGCGAGGGCAGGCCACCCGTGAGCGAGTTACCCTCGAGATCAAGCACTTCCAGGTCCTCCAACTCCCAGACATCACCCGGGATCTCGCCGTCGAAGGAATGAAACGGTAAGGAGAGTACCCTGAGCTTGGACAAGCTACCTAGGGCGGAGCTCAATTTTCCAGTCAGCCTATGACCTGGATCGCCGCAGCTGCGTCTGTACGGTCCGGATCGGAAGCAGGGGTGCAGATGAGGGCCACCTTTAGCGGAGATAGAGAGCGAGACGACCCGCGACTCGTCGCATGAAACACCGGACCAGGAGCAGTGGTCGGTGTTAGAGCCCCAAAGGCGGAGAAGCTCAGCGGGGTCGGAAGTAACGCAGCTGCTGAACTGAAGTAGGGCAGATCTCTCCGCCCCACGAGCATCCGACTCCGAAACGCTGCTGACTATGGGGGAGGAGATCAGCCACACAAGGGCGAAGAGGAAGGAGGTGATGACGGTCTCGCCGGGAGATCTCCACCGGAGGCTCATCGGCGTCGCGCAGGTCGAAAATCTTAAGAGAGAAAGGGAGCAGGGAAGGACGACGAGGTCTTTCGGAACCCCCAACCCTAGTCTTTACATGGAAGAAGGAGAGGAAGGAGCGGGGGAGGAGGAACACGAGGACAGGGAAGTAACAAAAATAATTGTACAAAAAGTAAGGGTTTCTTAAGATGAAGAAGAAGAGGAAGAAGAAGACGACAAGATCTTTTTTTTCATTTCAACACTCTATTTCATTTTCTCTGTCGATTTTTAAATAGAAATATTAAGGTAATTTTTCATTCGCTATATTTTATTAACTTTTCGCCCCCAAGTTCTCATTTATTATCTTTTTTATTTCGTTACTCTTGGAATACTGCTTCGACTACCTTTCTTCACTCCCTCCTCAAAGATCGGCTGTGCACATCCGACGCCATCCTTCACTGGTGATGTTACGTGGCGCCCACAAGGAGATGATGTAGCGAAGCAAGACTGGGTGGAAAAGGGTGTTTGGTATTGGCATGAGAAAGAGACGGGGCCCGGTGGTCAAGTGGGCTCCACGAGACCGTGAGCACACACGTGTTCGCGGGGCCTGAGGAGGCCGCGGTTTCCAAGGAAAGCCGTGTGGGGACCGTGAGAACTAGGAAGTCGCACCCTCATAATTAATGAGTTTTTTTTTTGTTATTCCTCAAACATTTTTTAAAATTTGAATAAAGATGGAGTTGTTTATTAATGGGTGCTAATTTAGCACGGTAAATCTTGAAAAAGGTTTAAAATGTGGTGCATATATATAATATAGAAAAGCTAGTATAAAATTAACTATTTATATATGGGATATTTCTATGTTAAGGATATTTTTTTGCGCTCCACCTATTAAAAATATGATAAAAATATATTTAAACTCTTATTTGATTAATTTTTACTCTTAAATAAATGAAAATAGTTGAAAAATACCATCGAACTATTAGAAATGAGTAAAAATATTTCTAAATTTATTTTTTGATAGATTTTTTACCATTAGACAAACGAAAGTAGTTGAAAAAATATCAGTATTTTTACCTATGTCTAAAGTTAGAAAAAGATTTTTTTTTCTTAAAAATGAGTAAAAATACTAATATTTTTCAACTATTTTTATTTGTCTAAGGGTAAAAAATTTATCAAAAAATGAGTTTAGGAGTATTTTTTACACATTTCTAATAGCTCGAGGATATTTTTATCCTATTTTCAATAGTTCAAAGGCAAAAATCACCCTTAAGAAAGATATAAGTATAAGAAAAACAAATTTTAAATATTCTCATATTGGCCTTTAAAATAACTAGTATAAGAAAATTAAATAAGAACGAAATAAAAATTAACAACTAAATTAAAGATAGAAGTAACTTTAATTTAAAAGCAAAAATATAAATTAATCTATTTATTTTTAGAATTGATCATAATGGATATCTTAATTAATCGATGGTATATTCTATATAATGTATATAATGAGTTTAATTATCGCAAACATCGAAGATATTATTGATTAATTATAAGTTTTGGAGACATGGTTGAGAAGGCGGAGGACGAAGAGAAAATACATGAATGCCCCTAAAAACAAAACCCTAACATTGTTGCTTTCTCATATATATAATATAATATAATATGCATGAATGCCCCTGAAAATACATGAATGCCCCTGAAAATACTAATATAATATGCAACAAATATTTTAAATAAAGTCTAAAATTTCCTTAATTTAATTTAAACTAATTTATGCTCGTTCCAATAAGAAAGTTTACCCCTAAGAACAGATAAGTTCCTAGAAATATTAGTAAAGGAGGAAGAATCATGGTGACTCTTCCAAGATAGTTCTATAATCAATCCAATAATTTTGAAACTTAAAACTATACTGTCTAGATTTAGCAGTATCTAAAATATTAAGAACTAAATGACAATGATCAGAGGCAATATCGAGAAAGATGCTAAATAGTGGAATTACCTAATAAATTCAACCAACAAGTATTAACAAAAGCTCTATCTAATCTAATAAGAATCATATGAACATTCAGTTATTAGTATTAAATAAGAAAGGGGAACCACCAAATTTATCATCAGGGGAAATAATATAATTAAAGTCTCCAATCATCAACCAAGGAGTATCATCAAGATCGATGAAGTTTACCGATATCATCCCCAAAAGCATTTCTGATAACATGATTAGTATTAGCATAAATGCCAGAAAAAAACCTAAGGTGGGTTATTTAAAAATTGAACAACAACATTAATTATACAATTAGAACTAGAAATCACATAAATATTAAAACATGAAAATTTCCAAGCCAAGTGAAGGCCCCAGAAGCACCTTCTGAACTGACAGCAAAATCATCCCAATCTTTATCAAGAGAATGCATAAAAGCAAGAGAATCGGTATCTAAGAGGTGAGTTTCTTGAAGAAAAAGCATGTGAACAAAATTCTTAACAAGATGCATACGTAAAAAATCTTGAACTGGTCTTCTTCTAAGACCACAACAATTCCAATTGAGCAAATTCATAGAAAATAATTAGGTATCCAACAAAACATCCTTAGAAGTCTTATCAGACAACATACCCTCAAAGGAGGAGAAATAGTCAAATCCATAGTTACATGAGCATCATAAGTACAAGGAGCAGTAGGAATAGAAAAAACAAAATCTAAATCTAGATTCTCACTGTCCTTCCTAATTCTCTTCTTTTTGGTGTTAGGAGCCATCCTAATACTTTTACCCTTATTTTTAGTCTTCTTGTCAGGGACAATAGACACAATCATAGAATTAAAATTCAATTATGCGGGAATAACCTTGTCTACAAGAGAGCTAAAACACATATGATCATTCAACCCAGATTGAGCAAAAACATGAGCATTGGAATCACGTTTAGACGAACTAGAAAGATTATTACCAAACAAATTAGTCTTCTGAACAGTATCAGTAATAGCAACAGAAACATTAGGATGTTTAAAGTCATCATGCATAGTTATAACATTAGAATCATCAATGTTACGCTGCATATCCTGAGAAACAGAAGGATTAGCAAACCTAGATCCAGATTTAAGATTAACATTTTTCCTTCTAGGTTTTCTAGTTACCTTGACCCAAGGGCCATAGGTATTACTATTGTGCTCTAAATCTTTAGAAACCTGAATTTTATCTAAAGAACTAGCTAAATAGTCAGCAGCTTGATTAACAAGAATATCAGTATTCATATCTAATTGACTAGGAACAAAAACCATAGAGCAATCAATCAGCCTATGTCCAATCATACTACATTTAAAGCAAAAAATTGGAAGACGTTCATACCCGACAGCCTGAAAAATATCAATATTAGGTTTCCCAATCCATATGCCCTGCTTAATAGGTTTGGAAAAGTCAATCTCAATGCAAATTTTAATAAATTTTTCACGTTCCCAATTAAAAGAGTGTTCATCAATTTTAATGGGTTTACCAATAAGAGAGACAATTCTAAAAAGAACAGTGTCAGAACAGTATTCCATGGGCAAATTAGGGAACATTACCCAAATAGGGGCAGAAATGATCTCTTCAGTCGGAGCCTTGAAATGATCTCGGCACGATATTGCAATTGGATATCTGAAATTGCCACTTGAATCTTGAAAAAATCTTGATTCATTTAGAGCTTGTGTCGTTTCTCTAGTTGATGCCGACATTTATTGTATGACCTTGCGAAATGAATATAACAAACTATCCATCATTCTAAGATCATATCGATACTAGTATGCGGGATTTAAATAATACGCTATAAAAAATTATAAATTTAATAAGTAATTTAGCATAGTGAATTAAAATTAAATAAATTTCAGAAAATTAAATAAAAAATTACCCGCGATGTGTATGTCACGACCCATTTGATCCTCCCACCTCTGGGAGATAATGTCGATGAAGGGTTTATACTTGGTTGGAGAAATCATAACCCTCTTGATTTCTTCTTATGCTTGGTGGATGTAGTGGTAGAGATGACTCATTTGAGGCATCTTTTTCATATCCATCTGTCGTAAAACCTTGTATAATGGTTCTACGGCGACGACTATCTCCGCAATGTAATCCCAGAAGCGCGTGTTGAGGATGTACTTCTCGGTTTGCTTTCCATCAGTAGTTCCAACATATCTTGATGTAGATCATTCCTCACTTGTAAACATTAATCGAAGGCCCGCCTTACGTTGTTGGAGCGACCTTAATGCGATGAAGTTGGTTGCAAAACAAGTCGCTCCCGATCGAAGAATTTTACCTAAAATATGAAATTATTATTAGTAATTATCACATAAACTAATTAATAAATAAATACTATACATTATTTTTTAAAAAATATCTTATGTAAATTTTCTCATAAGGGCGTGTACCCATGTGTGGTTGTATATGAAGCGCGTAATTTGTTGCGCCTTCTTTACCGTCATCTTCACCATCGGTATAGCACCGATATCTTTCATCATTAAGTCTACACAATGGGGTGCACATGGAGTCCAATATATGTGAGAATAATCCAGTTCAATTATCTCATCTGCCCTTTTGAAATTGGCTCCGTTGTCGGTTATAATTTGAACAAAGTTCTGGGGTCCATTCTTCTCGATCACCTCCTTCATTAGCTTCGAGATGTAGACAGCGCTATGGACTTCATCGGACGCGTTCACCGACTTATGATAGATAACCCCCCGGTTGCAATAGATAAGGAAGTTGATTATGCTCATTCGGGTTGGCCCGGTCCAACTATCGCACATCAAACTGCATCCGTAATCCCCCCATTGCCGCTTGATTCCGTCGATTCATTGATTTATTTCATTGACCTCTTCTTCAAGGAAAGGTCCTGAAATTTCATATGGAGTTGGAGGGGTAATACCTAGGCCTATCTTCTGGATGGTAGACACCATAGTTCGATAGTATGGGTTGTTGGCTCCATTTACGGGAATTCGACTGAAGTGGAACCATTTGGAGATGGCTTTCCCTAACTCCCACTTCTTCGTCTTGCCCCAAGCATCGTCTATGCGCGGTTGCTTTGTTGATGAAAGAGGAAATGCCCTGGGATCAAGATCAGAAACATCAACATTAGTTTTCCTACCACTTGCTCCGAGGTTTGTGAAGAATCCATGAAGGCCTCCTCTGCTGCCTCCTCTGCTCTGAGTTTGAGGTGCTCTCATGCTAGAACTCCGACCAATATAAGGACCGGAGGGAATTGGACCGCTTCGGTCCATTGCTCCGACAGCCGAAGTTGAGCTGACGCTGCTTATGCCGCCGCTGCCATATTTGAATTGAGATCCGGGACAATACATCTGTTCTCGTTCGAATTCAGCATGCTCCAATAAAGCTCGGATGTCGGCTTGAAGTTCCACCTTCTCGTCGTAATCGCCACCTCGAGCCTCATAATGGCCACCACCGACATCTTCGGTAGCTCGTCGGTCGAACTCAGCTTGTTGAGCTGCAGTCTTAAGACGTTGATCCTTCTTGTTGTTGAGTTGCGCTTTGAACATCTTTCGGACTTCGAGCGGTACTTTGGAGCAATCAACGACGTCGCCATATCCTCTGGCCAAGTGTTGCTTCAATCGAGTGATGCCTCCACCACGTGAAATCATATTACAGTGGAGGCATTGCCAGTGATGAGCCTTCTCCAACCGACGACTGTGCTACCATGCGGGGTCGGCTTGAAATTTCGACGCCATTTCGATAGAATTTCGACGTAGAAATTAATAAAAAAAGATGTGTGAGAGAGAGAGAGTTTGAGAAAGATTGAGAAAGATTGAGAATTTAGATAGGCAGATAGGTGAGTGAGGGTGAAAGGAGTGTTTTGGGGGCTTTATATAGCCCCCAAAACAACCCAAACCCGGCCCCAAACGGCTCTATAATCGTTTGGGGTCACTGTTGATCATACCGGGCGGTATACCGCCCGGTATGCATGTAATACCGCCCAGTTTTGACGGTATATATTAAATACCGCTCGATATCGGGCGGTATGATTCCGAAACATGTGGCCGACAGCCCTGTCGGGCAGTCGGCCACCCGTTGCCAATGGCATTGCCGCCTGATACCGCCCGATATCTCCCATACCGAGCGGTACGAGCCATATACCACCCAAACCGAGCGGTATATGGCAAAATACCGTCATATACCGCCCGATATACATAATATACCTGGTTTTTTCAAATATCGGGTATATCGTATACCAAAAACCTAAAAAACTGGTAAATACCGGGTTTACCGTACCGTACCGAGCGAAATTTTAAACCATGATTAGCAGAAGAAATATTACCAGCAGTAGATAAAGTTGAAGGTAATATACCAATAGAGGGGTTCCTTACATCCCTAGAAGTGGATATCACTTGACCAGCAGGATGAAAAATAGAGGAGGAAGTCAGACCAGGACATTGTTGCTCCTTCACAGCAGGAGTAGAGATAGTAATAGTCGGACCAGATGAGGAACGACCAGTGAACCCCTCAATCTAAACAGGATCCAAAGAAGTTAAACCAGCCAGGAAAGGTGATTTATTTGTAGTTCTACTAGCAGAAGGGGAACGACCTTTCCCCCCACTAGTGGATGGCATCACCACAGTGACAACAATAGCCAGAAACGACCAAAAGAATTAGTCCTAAAAGCAGACACCAGCAAGAAAAGGAGACAGACAAAGAAACTTTGGACAGAGAAAAAGGCCAAAGCCAAATCAGCAAACATGGATAAAAAACCAAGTCAGAAAGGACCCCGGAAAAATATAGCGAACAAACACCCAACAAGGCAAAAAAAACATCAAAATAAGAGAGGAAAAAATCGTACTGAGAAACAAAAATACAGTGAACAAATAAACGGAAGAGAAAACACAACAACCACTCACCTTGCTAGGCAAGATTGCGAAACAAAGCATAATAAACCAGAAATAAAAGAAAGGAGACAAATGTAGATAAATGAGATCAGATCCAAAACACAGAAAAACCAAAAGAACACGAACCCTAAAAAGGAAGAGCCACTAGCAGAAAACCAACGAGACACAGAGAGAGAAAAGAAATCAAGATGAGAAAATAATAAAAGAAAATAGCAGACGAAAAAATACAGTAGGCAGAACAAAGAACAAAAGGAAAAGGAGCTAGAATACAAAGACAACAAGATGAATAAGAAAACCAAGTAGATAAGAAAAAACCAACCCGGGAGAAGGAAAATCAAAAACGCAGAGAACCGAGAAAACTTACACTAAGATCGCAGAACACGAGACAAAATCAAAAGTCGATCAACCAAGAGAAACCAACGAGCAAGAACAATGAAAAAGCCCCACAGATCCAGTCACTTATAAGAGACAAAGAATTTAATAACAACGAAAGAAATCCACAAGAAGCGAGAACTATCAATAGAAAGCCTTCAAGATAAAAAGAACGAGGAAAATAGCCACCCATCGAAGAACCTAGGAACAGGGACAATAAAAACCAAAAAATACAAAAGCTAAAAAAACAAGGGAAAGAAAATAACTCCAAGAATCAGAGAAGAAGAAAGAAACCGAAACGAAAACCAAGAATCCACAAAAGAAAACCAGGAAGGATCGTTGATCCAAAGAACGAACCCTAAGGAGACAAAGACAAAGAATAAAAACCTGAAGGAGCAAGACCACGCAGCGGCGGCGGCCAAACCCTAGACACCAAGAGGATATCAACCAAAGCAAATGAACAGAATAAAGAAACCTTACCACAGACCCTAAAAAGCTAATGGGAAGACCGTTGTAAAGCACTAGCCATTCACAAGCAACTCACAAGCAACTCTAAGCATGAACTAGGTTGTCAAAAGCAAAACCAGGCCAAGAGAAGACCCAAGAAGCAAACCCAGAATTGCTCAGACTCACTCACATTCTTGGAGCTCCAAGCGCTCCATAATATATATATATATATATATATATAAGTAACATTCACTTATGCCACGTGGCACTTTCTCATAGAAAATTTGCTGATGTAGCATTCTCGTAATTTTTAGTTTTTTCTAAATTTTTAAATGGTTTTTTATTTATTAATTGTATGGAAAGTTTGTTATTTATTATTTAATGCCTCATTTGCAAGCGTTGGTATTTAATACGTGTATTTAGAACTTAAATGATGCGTTGACAATATAATTATATTTATAATTATATAGTGTATATTTAAATATGGTTATTTATTTATTAATTAATTGTATGGAAAATTTGCTATTTATTATTTAATGCCTCATTTGTAAGCGTTGGTATTTAATACGTGTATTTAGAACTTAAATGCTGCGTTGATAATATAATTATATTTATAATTATATAGTGTATATTTAAATATTGATTAAATATATTATTACAGTATCGACTTAAATGCTGCAACGTTCTGCTACATGTGACTTAAATGATTAAATATATTTTTATCTATATTATATCATTGACTTAAATATATTGCAACGTCAATTACGGTAAGAGAACCTGCTGATATTTAAATGCTGATTAAATATATTAGTCTTGACTTAAATGCTGCAATGTGCAGGTTCTCTTCGTCTGAGACTTAAATGCTGATTAAAAATTATATTACAAAATGCTGCAACATCTGCTGATTAAAAATTATATATTAAGAGACTTAAATTAGACTTAAATGCTGAACGATTTAATTTGATGCCTCATTTGACGGATATCAAAAAGGCATTAGCAAATCCTGAACGATTTAGTTTGCTGTCTCCTGAACGATTTCAATTGTGAATTTTCCAAAAATTGAGAAGATCAATTCAAGAAAAAAGCATTAGCAAAAAAGTTTTATGTTGATAGGTAAGTTTTTCCTTTTTTAGATTTAAATTGTAATTGGATTAAATTTTTAACGATTTAATTTGCTGTCTGCTGAACGATTTTAATTGTAAATTTTCCAAAAATTGAGAAGATCAGTTCAGGAAAAAATATTAGCAAAAAAGTTTTACTTTGATAGGTAAGTTTTTCCTTATTTAGATTTAAATTGCAATTAGATTAAATTTTTATAGTTCTTTTTTATATTGATTTAAGTTGTTTTAAGTTTAAAATATTTGCAATTAGATTTGGAATATCTTAAAAATTTGCAAGTTTTTTATATATCTCCAAAATTTTCAAAAATTGAGAACAACTCAGGAAAAAAGCATTAGCAAAAAGGTTTTACTTCGATCGGTAAGTTTTTTCTTATTTTGATTTAATTTTTATAGTTCTTTTTAATTTTGATTTAAGTTGTTTTAATTTTAAAATATTTGCAATTAGATTTGGATTTCCTTTCCTGAAGTAATTTTTTATGAGATATAATTTTAATTTTTAATTTTATGGTTATTTGATATTTTTTTGGTCCACGTCAAAATATTCCCGAATCAGTGTATCCACGCGACCACGCATTAACTGTTCCCGCCATTTTTTTCCAAAGAATGCATGAACTCTTTTTAATTAGTTGAAAAGTATTACTTCCTTATATTTTTTTGAAACACAGATACTTAAAATATTTTTTGAGGTTGTGTTACTACGTCATATTGTGTTACTTCCTCATAATCTTTATATATATATATATATATATATATATATAAAAGTAAAATTCACAATCGTCACGCGTCATTTTCCCAAAGAAATTTTGCTAATGTGGCAATTTCTCTTCTTCTTTTTTTAATTTTGAATTTTTTTAAGCTTTCAAAATTTATTACTGTGGTTTTAAATATTTTTATGATGCCGAATTTTATTATTGTGTATATTGACCGAAATTTATTACTATGATTTTTGAATTTTTTGATGATGCCGAAATTTATTGTTGTGCCGGTTGAAATTCCATTAATTATTTTAATTTTCAAACATCCTCCAATTATAGTAGAAAATTTTGCACATCCTCCAATTATTCAATTATTATCTGAATGCATTGAAAGTTATTCAATTGTCATTCAATTGCTATTCAATGCAATTAGTAATCACTGCCTCATACAAATATTATTATTCAATTGTTATTAGTAATAGCAATCGTCAGAATAGCAATTGGGTTTATAATGACAGGTTTTCAATTACGTTATATGTTCAACTGTAGGTTTCAATTGCTATTATTCAATTGTCATTAAATACTAATGGGTAATCGGCAATAATTGCTACTTCTCTTTCACTCTCTCCTCTCTATATAAACCTGCAATTGGGTTTATAATTGCATGTTTCCAATTATGTTATATAGGTGGGTTCAGCGACAATTCGAGGGCGCAGGTTGGTGAATCAAGACGATGGCTAAATTTGGAGTGGTGATGAAGCCGACACTGAGGCGAGGATGCAGTTGGGTGCAGTAGTATTTGTGGCCTCAGATCAATGCTGCGTAGAATTTCGTGTGCACGTTGGAGCAATGATTGGAGGCGTCTTTGTTAGAGAGCAACCAAGGAAAGAGAATGAGCGACTGAGGGAAGAGCGAAAGAGATGTGTACGGGTGAGGGAATGAGTAGCGTGCAGAAGAAGTGGTACCTGTCACTACCATGTGAAAAAATGGAAGAGATAGAAAGATAGTCATCCAAAGAAGTCTATGCCAGCATTCCGAAGAAAAAATCATTGTGTTCATTCTTTTCATTTATAATCTTTTTTTTTTCCTCATCTGATTTTTATTTTTATTTTTTTCCTTCATAATCTTTTCTTTAATTTATTATGTTGCAAAATCAGTTAGATGCAACAATTTTTACTCTGTTAAGTGTTAAGATTGAATATCACATGCTTTAATTTAAAGTTAATTTTTATCAAACCCAAAATTGAAGCTAGAAAAGGTTTTTGATTTAATGGCACCATGTTCACTATATGTTCAAGATTTTGTGGATCTTTTTGTGTGTGTGAGAGAGGCTCCATTAGTTGATCTTGAGCATCCGTGCATTATCAAATCTCATATTGAATCTAGATTTGCGAATAAAAACAAACATTAAGTGATAATTTGCTTGAGTTAAAGCTCCATAGAAATTTAGCCTCTGTTATCATAAACAATTCAATCAAAAGTTATTATCTGTTATCAAACTATTGTTCATACAATCAAATATTTGCAAATATAACGAAGCATAAAAAACATGCATGACATCCAATATATATATTATCTGCGAGCTGGATACTTGCATCGCCACATTATGGACTTCGAATAATGCAACTTAATTAGTAACAATTTTTCGAAGTATTATAAATCTTTAAACATCATAAAGAGTCAATAAACATAAATAGCATGATTTACACCATCTTTATGACAAATTAAAGGTATTTCATTAAATACATTAAATTAATCATGTAGTGAACATGCATCCATCAACCAGGTGAATTTGGAAAAAAAATCCATGCCTCTTTTTTTTTTCCATAGATAATTGGTTCATTTCATGAATGAGAATAGGGTAACAGATAAAGGTGCATGCCAACGTAAGGCACCTCCGAAACTTCACTTCCTATGGGAAGGAAACAAAAGATGAATACATAAATTCAATATTTGTTCGTCATCGCGTTGGCCATGTGTAGCACTTCCTCCATAGATGTTGATCGAGCATTGAAGATTAGTTTGTTCCTGCGTTTCCACATAAACCATGTGATCCAACCAAAGGTTATCAAGAGGTGTTGTTGTTTCTAGAACCGATTGTGCACATGCGACCAACAGTCTCCCGGTGTGGTGAACCTGATGTTTAGGATTGTTGCAAGAGGAGAACTCCGCCACACCTCTCGTGCAAAAACACACTCGAAAAACACATGTGCAAGTGTTTCTGCAGACATTGAGCATCCTGGGCATAAGGTAGATGGAATACATATTCCCCGCTCATGTAGTAAAGCACGTATCAGAAGAGAATTACGGCAGAACGTCCAAAGGAAGTGGTGCAGTTTCGGCGCTGCTTTTAACTTCCATATGTCTTGCCACTTCAGCTTGATGTTAACTGGTTCAGTTTCTTGTTGGGTGGTGAGGATGCTAAGGTAGCCGAGGTGACTGTATACTTTTCCGATTGATCCAGAGGCCAGATCGGAATGTCTCTGCCCTGCTGGATCTCAATGACTAAGACTATATCCGCTAAGGAAGCTGGGAAAAAGTTCTTGACCGCGGGTGCATTCCACATCCCCGTTTGACGATCGAAGAATTCTGCCACCAGAGTGGGGGAGGAGGGGTGACTGGATTGGTCCCATTATTCTGGACTGAGGGTGTGGTAGGGTAGATGTTGAACCTATTCGCCAGTGCATCTCTTTTAATATGAGCTCCCGCCCCTTAATGATGCTCCGCCATCCCCAAGAGGGGTTTGTTCCTAACGAAGCATCAGCGAAGGAGGAATATGGGAAGTATTTTCCTTTGAGGGTTCTGCTTAGGAGAGAACCAGGATTGGCGAAGATCCTCCAAGCTTGTTTGGCCAGCAATGCTAAGTTGAAAATTTTGCAATCCTTAAATCCAAGGCCTTCGTTCTCCTTAGGCTTGCAAAGAGTGTCCCATTTGATCCAATTCATACCCTTCTTATCACCTCTTCCTGTCCACCAAAAGTTTCTACATAGGCTGTTAATTTCATTTATGAGGCTGTCCAGGAGGAGGAAACAGGCCATGTCATAGACAGGGATGGCCGTAAAGGTGGATTTAATCAGTGTAGCTCTTCCTGCACGAGATAAGAGACGCGATTTCCACCCCTCAAGTTTATTTTTTACTCTGGAGATTATGAAGTCAAAAGTTGATGATTTAGATCTGTTGATCGTTGAGGGAAGGCCAAGGTAATGATCCCGAGCTCCTATATGTCTAATATGGAGTTCATTGCCCAACATGGATCGAAATCTGTGAGGGGTGTTCCTGGAGAAGAAGATAATTGATTTCTCCAAATTGATCATGAGGCTGCTCATTGCTTCAAATTCTCCGAGTGTCTTGCGTATGAGTGCAGCATGTGTTCTGTCAGCCTTGCAAAAAAACATAATGTCATATGCGAAGAAAAGAGATGAGATAGAGGGAGCTTGACAACCAATTTTAATTCATTTGAAACCAATATTGTCTTCAAGTTGTTTTATGAGGAAAGCCAACCCTTCCATGCATATGACATAGTAGCTGCGGTATCTGACTTCTTTCGGAGCCGTCATCTTCTGAAGGGTCTCAACCATACTCTACTAGCGTTGATACCAAAGGGCCGAATCATTCAACAAACGAATCAGGTGAGACCCATCAGCCTATGTAACTGCATATATAAAATCTTTTCAAAAGTCATTGTGCATCGACTACAGCCTCTAATGAATAGAATAATCTCCCCTAACCAAAGCGCCTTCCTCCAAAGCCGTCTTATTTCAGACAACATTCTCATGGCACATGAACTGGTGCATCATTTAAAGTGCAAACAACAACATTCTTTTAAGGAAATAGCAATCAAACTCGACCTAAGCATGGCGTATAATCGAGTGGAGTGGTCCTTCCTAAAACTGATGATGGATCGTCTGGGATTCCATGAACATTTTATTCACATCATCCTGCAATGTGTAAGCTCCACCTCCTTCTCTATTATGTTGGGAGGCAATACATATGACTACTTTACACCGGGAAGGGGTCTCCGGTAAGGAGACCCTCTATCTCCTTGTCTCTTATATTATATAATTATTTGCAAATAAAATTAAAATAGTTATAATCATCAAAACTCGAAAAGATTACAATGATAGATCATAGATCATGTAACGTTTTCCAATTCAAGACAATTGACTCAAGCACCCAACCAACCAAAAATTGTTATAAATAATGAATAAGACAGGGAAAGTGCAGCATGGCAAAAGTAAAAAAAAAATTGAGTAATCATCCCCAACCATACAACCAATTATTTGTTGAGGATTTCTTGAATTGGCGGCATTTGTTGGTATTTTCTAATTAGTTTTCTTTAACAACTTGTCAACAAATTTGGCATAAGAGATGTGCATAAGGAGGAGGGAGAGGGGGGGGGGGTTGCATTGTATAATGTTGATATATTTGATATCAAATATGTTATTCCACCTTTTTATCTTATTTTGAATCAAATTTTTCTTCTAGATTTTAGAGAAGCTCTCTATTTACATTCCTAGAATAATTATTCATAGGGGTTCATTATATTTAAAATATCTTGCTTTTTTTTTTCTCTCATGTTATTTTTTTATTTTTTTTCTTCGTAATCTTTTCTTTCCTTGAGAGGAAAGAATAAATTATAATGAGACATAACGATTTTAAATTTACAATAAAAATTATATTAAAATAAAATTAACTTTTATTTTAAGAATTGTATTAAAATAAAATAATTTCATAGAGAAAACATTTAATTTAAAGCATTTTTAAAAATTTACAACTAAATACATAGAATCATAAATTAATTATCTCAGAATAATTTAAAGTTAACCTCTAATATCTTAGGAACCTTTCCTTTTTTATTAATTAATTAATTTAATAATTCATATAAATAAGAAAATAACATCTCATTTATCATAATCTAAAAAGTAACATACATCAAATAGGCATTTTAATTCTTGGATATCTATTAAATATATTATTTTATATAATTTGAGTTTAGTGACAAAAGAACCCATGATAATGAAATAAAATTAAATATATTATTTTATACAATTAGAAATAGATATTTAAATATATTATTTTATACAATTAAAATTAAGCAAAAAATAATAATCATCTGCCATACATTAGAATTATGACATTCAATTATAGTAATTAATTATAATGAGTTTAATTTATATATTTTTTAGGTTATATATATATATTGTTGTATTTGGTTAAGTTTTGATTTCAAATTTAAAATAAAAATAAAAATCATATTTAAAACAAATACATATTTTTTATTATATAATTATATAAATTAAATTAAATTAAATTAATATATATAATTTTGCTCTACATTTATAATTTTTTTACCTATATGATATTTGTTAGTATTCTCATTTATTTAGGTATGAATATTACTATTAAAACTATAATTTAATTTAAATTAATTTTAATATTTTTGTAATTTAAAATTTATTAAAATTTTAAATTATATGTATATATAATTACGCAACGCGTGAATTTTCGACTTGTTCTTTTATAATATGCTAATAATATGATAATTTATTTATGAAAATCTTAGTATAAAAATATTTAATTTCAAAATTTTAATTTTAATTATTAAAAATATTAAATTATATTTAAAGTTTAAATTAAAAATTAATTTTCAATTGAAATTTAAAATAACCTTTCCTTAAATAAAATCCTGTCAAGAAAACATCAAAACAAACAAATATTTTAATACATAAGAAATAAAGTTTAAAAATCTCTTAATCTGATATTATGTAGCTGAAACGACCAAAATATTTAACAAATATATTAAATATTTAGCATAAGACATATACAATTGTCAGATTCAACAAAATTAGCTACCAAAATCTAAAAGAGCTCCGATAATTTATTGCAATGTTAGACTTCAATATAATGACTTAATTTTTTTTGCGAAGATAATGACTTAATTGGAATGGAACACGAAGCATCATCAAGAATATCAACCATCGCTAATCACTAATTACTAAGTGTGGTTAAAAATATGGAATTTAGATTCCAATAGCTCAATTTAGAACCTAAAATTGATTTTATTTTTTATTTTTTTTTCACTTTTGAATTTTCTCTCTCTCATATTTAATTGTCCATTAATTTCTCTCTCTAATTTAACAGAAATTTCTCTTATTTAATTTTATTTAATTTTAATTACCGAATCTATCTCTCATATTTTATTTTTCATTACTATCTCTCTAACCGAAATATATATATATATATATATCTATCTCATTTATTTTTAATTTAATTTTTTTTACTGGAAATCTCTCTCTTTCTTATATTTAATTTTTCATTAATCTCTCCGTTCCTCTCTCTCATTTATTTTTTATTTAATTTTTGAAATCTCTCTCATATTTAGTTTTTCATTAATATCTCTCTCATTTATTTTTCTATTTAATTCTAATTACCATAAATTTTAATTTTCGATTAATCTCTCTCTCTCTCTCCATATCTCTCATTTATTTTTATTTAATTTTAATTATCAAAATCTTTCTCTCTTTCATATTTAATTTTTCATTAATCACTCTCTTATTCATTTATTTTTTTATTTAATTTTCAAAATTTCTCATATTTAACTTTCATTAATATCTCTTTCTCTTTTATTTTTTATTTAATTTTCGAAATATCTCTCATATTCATAAGGCAACATAAAGCACTCTCTAGCTTACCGTTAATTATGGCACATATTTCAGTAGAGACATGTATTCAACAAAATTAGCCACCAAATGGAATACGAAGCATCATCAAGAATATCAAACATAGATAATCACTAATCACTGTGTGTGATTAAAAATATGAAATTTAAAACCTAATAGCTCAATTTAGAACCTAAAATTATTTTTTTCATTTTGAAATTTTTTTCTTTCTCTCATATTTAATTGTCCATTAATTTCTCTCTCTAATTTAACATAAATCTATCTTATTTATTTTTTATTTAATTTTAATTGCCGAAATCTATCTCTCATATTTAATTTTCCATTACTTTCTCTCTAACCAATATATATATATATATATATATATATATATATCTCATTTTTTCAATTTAATTTTTATTACCGAAATTTCTGTGGATCTATCTCATGTTTAATTTTTCATTAATGTATCTCTCATTTACTTTTTTATTTGATTTTAATTACCGAAAATCTAATTTTCCATTAATTTCTCTTACTCCCTCTCACTCATTTATTTTTTATTTAATTTTAATACCGAAATCTAGCATTTGAAGACACGTTTTTGCATTAGTATAATTTATAAGGTGTTTTGAAATAATGATATCTAGTAGAATTAGAGCTTTTACTTAATTTATAAAATATAATGTTTTGGAAGCAAGTGAAGTGCAAGAACCGAAGCATTTCAAATTTCTAAAACAAATTTTAGTTACCGAAATTTTAATTTTTCATTAATCTCTCTATTTCTCTCTTACTCTTTTATTTTTTATTTAATTTTCAAAATATCTCTCAAATTCATAAGACCGCATAATGCACTCTCTCTCTCTTACTTAATTGTGGCACATATTTCAAGCACTCCTCTCAAAACACTCCTCCTCTCACTAATAATACCAAGTTTAATTAATTAAAGAAATAAGAAATTGCTACATAGAATTCAGAACCTATCACCTCTTGATACACATGGATAATTTTTTTTTTTTTGCGCTTGACATCCAACTATTATTACGATTTAACTTTTTATATATATATATATATATAGGCTTGTAAAATTTGGAAAGTTTCACTTTGAACATTTTCATTCTCATTTAAACTTGAGTAAAAAAATAATTTGCCCATTCACCTATGGGGCTAGGCAATAATTTCCCCCAATCTTTTAAAAGTTGCACTTAACCACTCCGCCTTTTAAAAAATATGCAACTTGTACTATCCAGAGATTTTGTCCGACCAAAACATGTCATGTGCACGACATATTAATTTTTCAGTGATAATTTGGTCATTGTAATCAAACTTGAAATAAAAATTTTAAAAAATTGCAGAAAAAAAAATTAGGGCACGATTGTGTGTGGGTTTCATGATGGTGAGGTTGCTGATGGATAGTAGCGCTGCTCTAATTTTTTTTTTTTTCTTTATTTTTAAATTTTCTTCTTAAGTTTTGATTATAATGACCCAATTGTCTTTGAAAAATTCATGTGCATCGCACATGATATGTTTTGGTCGAAAAAATTCACCGAATTGTGTAAGTTACTTATTCTTCAGAATGTGGGATGATTAAGTGCAACTTTTAAAAGATTGAGGGCAAATATTGCCTATCCCTATAGATGAGGAGACAAACTACTTTTTACTCTTTAAACTTTTGCCAATTGAAAAAAGTCTCACTTTATTATTAAATATTTTCATTACTTCATCATTTTCCAAAAATCAATTATTGTATACACAAATTTTGTAGTTAGGCCCAATTATATCCTCTCTTTACTAGTTAGTGTATGCTGACATGTCCATATCTATGTGGACAAATTCATTATAAACATCGATAAAACATCAAATAACTCTTTGATGTGTCGATGCCAACCCTTTAATTAAAAAGTTCATCCCCACGTCTCAATGAAAAAATCTCTCGACAACAAGTCATTTAGATTGCAACAAACTCATCACTTTGGCAACTTCTCTAACAATTTATCCGTCGATTACTTTGCAAGTTCTTCAATGTCTCACTCCTATAACAATTTGGAGAAGTCATTGATCGAATGCAACCCATTAAATCTACCGCACGATTCTAAGTCGGCGTGATCTCTTATCTATTTCAACAACCATAAATTCGAGTATATGTGGCAAAGGGTCGTGCCTATGTTCATCCAAACTCAAACCAAACAAGCCCATTGACCTCTAGGCCGTGTCGAGCACGACCTGAATTTTTAAGGGAGCAAACCAATTTGGCACATGGCCCGCTCCTTTGGGCTCAATCTGAGTTCGTACTGGTGGGGCACATGCACGTGCTCGCGGGTGCTTGCACCCCTTCCCAAGAGTGCATACAAGGTTGCATACGCCCCTTCCCAAGGGCACATGCATGATGGGGCTCGGAGCCCGAGGTCGAGTGTGCTTGAGTCGTGCCCAAGTTTAGCTCATTCCTTGGGCATGACAGGCCGTGCCACCCATGGGCCAATCTGGCTCTTTGTCACCTTTAAATTTGAATAGGTTTTAGAAAAAATTTGCTATCTGACTCTTCAATCCTTCATCCGCTTCAAATATTAGGGCATTCGAATACAATTTATATTGGTATTTTTTTTAAAAAAAGTTTATAATGAAAATCATTTTTGACTCTTTGATTTTTGCAATATATTTCTTTCCTCGATCTATCCATTTGTTGATGTAAATTTGGTATAACCTACCATTTTCGCAATTTATCTTCATCATTTTCACAACATGTTTCATGTTTGACTCCCTGTGTTGACATTGTTTTGATATAACTTAGAAGCCTCTGAGTATGTGTTAGGTTGAAATTAGTAGTAAGGATGAAACTTCCATTAATGATGAACTATGCTCAAACAAAAGTGCAAGTTGAATAGGCTCAAGAAAAAGTGGGGAATAAGGACGTTGGAAATGTAGTGGAAAATGAATATGCTCCAGAAGAAGTTGGTAATACAATGGAAAATGAGCCTGCTCAAAAAAGAATTTGAAATGAAGTGCAATTTTATAAGGATGGGAGAAAAGTACATTTTCAAGATGCAATTGAAACATTGATTACAATAAACAATATGTCTTAATGAGTACAAGAAACACTCACTACAACACCAAGATGTCTGACTAGAGAAAATATAAAGTATACACTCTTTACACTATAATTGAGAGATCAACCACCAAGAATTGAAAACCAAGTACCCAAGTCTAGTATCACCCAAACACAAAAACAGAACAAACATCAAGAGATGCAGCCATCTCGATTGATAGAGATAATAAGGAGATGTGAAATAGAGTCGATTGATACCCAAGTCTAGAACCACCAAGGTTGCATCCCCTCTTCATGATTGCCTAGACTGATTGTTCAGATCAATCGGTGCACTTTGGTCCGGCCGGCTTAATGGGTCTGTTGAATTTTCGAGAGTCCATATGGATTAGATTCGCATCAAGGACCGACAACTTAGTGTTCATTAGATAAAACTATATTTTGATTTTAATTTGGATGAATAAAACCCTTGCTAACTCCTACTCCTAATTAATGTTCAATTGTTGTTATAGGCTAATGATTTAGGTTGGGTTTAAGCTAAAAACAATTTGCTCGCCCAAAGTCAAACTTCTTTTATAATCTTCTCCAGGCAAGCCATTATTTATTTGATTTGGTTGGACTTGATTTCCTCTCTCTACACAATTTATTAAACAAACGCTAAGACCATGAAAAACTATTAGATACACAAGTCAAATATTTAATCGATGTTATTATTCATGAAGGTCAAGATACCCTCAGTCTTCTACGAGAAATTGCTCAAGAAATTGTATAACAACCTCACTTAGAGTAATCCAATACAAATTGTCCTCCTTGACATTTGTGTAAGTCGAATAACCTACACTAGAGGAGGATGAATAAAATATTAACTAAAACTTTAGCATAAATATGATTTTAATCAATTCTTGATTACTTAGACAATTCACAATTCAATAATAAGCGAAAACGATAAATAACAAATAATTCAACAACCAATAAATCAATATTAATAATTCGATTTATAGTGATTCGGCCTCAATGCCTACTCCACTACCTAAGCACCTTGCTTAGGATTTTCAACCTAACTTTACTAGATTAATTTATTTCCTTACAATGAGAAATTTACACCGGAGAATCTCCGCTCTCAACCCGAAGACACTTCCACAACCAGAAGTCTCCGTCTTCACACCGAGAGCACTCTCCCACCTTAAACCCTAAAGGACAACAAGAGTTAATCCTTGTAAACTATGTATACCGGTGGACTTAAGTCTTACAACCAAGACAACCACCCAATCAAACAACCTAGCAACCTAGTTTTACACACTTGATACACAATGAAAATAACAACAAAATACAACAATAATGGAGCAATAAATCAAATCTTGGTATAAAAGACTTATAATGCGGAGAGGATCACTCCGAAGAACAGATCATTCAAAGATTTGATCTGAAATCTTATTCCATCATCAAAAATGAAATCACATAGCAGATACAAAAGATAAAAAAGAGGGAAAATAAACTTGCAGTCAAAAGATACTAGTCTCAGTCAACAGCCAGAGCTTTTATATCTACACATTTTAAAAAGGTAAAAATACCAAATTGCCCCTACTCACTTATTTGCTTATTTACATTCTATTGTCTCTCTTTTGGTCCTTTCCCATTTAAACTATTTTACCTATCATCTTCTTACTTCTCCTTTCGCGCATACTCTTACACTCCCCTGGCAAGTTGGTAGAATAGAGAATGGAGAATGGGTTCTCCATTCCCAACTTGAAGCGAAGTTTTTGATGTTGTGGATCAGATAGTGCTTTTGTTAGGATGTCTGCGGGTTGTTCTGTGCTTGGAATATACATGGGTTCAATCAACTTCTCTTGATATTTTTCACCAACGAAATAGTAATCTATTTCTAGGTGCTTAGTTCGTTCATGAAAAATTGGGTTGTGGGTAATATGTAGTGCACTTTGTGAGTCGCAGTAAAGAGGAATTTCATATGTTTGTTCAAATCCAATTTTTGCTAATAAGTTTTTTACTCATATCAGTTCAACAGTTGTGCTCGAGAGTGCTCTGAGTTCACTCTCAGCACTTGAACGACTTGTTGTAGCCTATTTGTTTACATTTCCAATTAACTATGAATTTACCCAGTTTGATGATATATCTAGTCACTGTCTTCTTGCTTGAGCTGCAACTCCCCTAATCTGCGTCAGAATACCCGGTTAGAGTTAGCTTTGATTCTGATGGATAGAATAAACCAACTCCCACGGTCCCTTTCAAATATTTCAGAACCCTCAAAGCAGCTTGATAATGTGTCATCTTTGGGTATTGCACATGATGACTCAACTTATTGTAGGCGAAATGACAACACTAGAAGCAGGGGGGGTGAATAGTGTATTTACTAAATTAATTAGCCTAAATTCAATTTTAATTATTTACTTAGATTGTTAGGCAATTTACAATTGAATGATTAGATGCGGAAGCGATAAATGATAAAGCAATAAATACACACAAGTTATCAATGCAAACATGAGAATTTATAGTGGTTCGGCCCCAATGCCTACTCCACTACCTAAGCACCCCATTTAGGATTTCCAAACTAGGTTTACTAGATTAATTATTGTTTCCCTTACAATGAGGACTTTGACTCGAAGAGTCGCACTCTCGACCTAAGGCACTTCCACACCCGGAAGTCACCGCCTTCTTACCGAGAGCACTCTTCCACCTCAACCCTACGGGACAACTTACTTAATCCTAGTAAAACTACGTTCACACAAGTGACTTTACTCCTTCTACACCGAGGATATCACTTCACACAACAAGACCTAACACCTGATCTTCGCACAATCTCAAATCCAAGAAAAGTAACCGTTAAAATTATAATGAAAATGAGCTTAGAATGTAACCAAAAATCAATGCTCTTTTCACGCCTTCAACGCCTTCAACTCGCCAATGAGATAGACTCGAATCGGATCCCGAGTTGAGACAGAGTGTGCTTGAAGCGGATTTTGACGGAAAATTAGGGTGCCGCGATTCAATCTCTAGAAGGCTCAATTCTCCCTTTTGAGTGCTCAATAAATTCTGTAAGAGTGGGAGAAAGTTGTATTGAGAGGTTAGATGAATGATATTTATACCCTCTCAAAGAAACGGTAGCTCAACGGATAGAAAACTATTCGTTGCAGACGCTCGGTCAATTGGTCGGTCGACCGACCGGTCGACCGCCCGAACGACCGCTCCCTTCCTCTCTATGTGCGGTCGACCGACGGGTCGACCGCTAGACGCAAAACTTGCGATCCTCAATTCAATCGACCCATCGGTAGATCGACGCAGGTCGTGTCTTTAGCAATTCGCAGGTCGGTCGACCGACAGAGCTACTGTCCATTTTGGGCTTCGATCGGTCGACCGCCCGATCGACCGAAGTAGCTTCTGCTGCTTTTTAGCACTGTTCGGTCGACCGAAATGGCTCCTGCCATTTTTCTTACACTCTTCGGTCGATCGACCAGTCGACCGAATATAGGCTCATATTGATTTTTTAGCCCTTTTTCTTGCGCGCTTCATTTCTGGGTTCCGGCTTTCAACGAGCATCAACTTGGAGAGCTTTCCATGTGATATTTTAGCTCGTCCAATACGTCTTTGGTGCATACGTCGATCTATAAGATGTTTCACGATGAACCCGAGCACGACGATCAATGTCCTTCCGATTTTCCGATTTCTTCCGATTTTTCCGATCGAGGACATCGAACGCAAATCGATATGGAACCTGAAAGATTTCTCGATGAAATATTAGTTCCATGTTTGTTATCATCAAAACCGAGATTAAGAGATTAAGACCAAGGTTGAAAACCTAAAGCCAACACTTATGAACAGTATACATTATATCTGGTCTCGTCACTGTTTTATATAAAAGCTTCCCAATGATGGTTATGTATGCTGAATTGTTCTCATAAGGTTCCTCCTTTCCTTTTATCTCTTTGTTGTGCTTGCTGCCAAGTGTCATAGGTGTCAACTTGGGCTTGCAATCCAACAACTTTAAGTCAGACATCAATTCCAAAATATACTTGCGTTGGCAAATGTGAAGCCCTTTGTCACTTCTGTGTATTTCTAAACCTAGAAAATATTTCAAGTTGCCTAGGTCTTTCATTCTGAATTGCTCATTCAGATACTCTTTGAGTTCTTTTATGCCTTCAACATCTGAACATGTTAGTATAATATCATCTACATAGATGAAAACATTGACTATTTTATTTCCTTTCTCTCTTGATAAACAAGCAAAGATCACCAATGCTTTGCACATAGCCTTTTTCTTTGATGTTGGTAGACAATTTGGAGAACCATTGTCTACCGACTTGTTTCAAGCCATAAATGGAGTTGTTCAGTCTACATACCCTTTTTTCTCTTGAATTTCCATACCCTGGTGACAATCTCATGTACACTTCCTCCTCCAACTCACCATGTAAATACGCATTGTTTACATCCAATTGGAATAGAGGCCAACTAGATGATGATGCAATAGCTAAAATTATCCTTACTGTAGCCATTTTGGATACTGGAGCAAATGTCTTTGAGTAGTCCACTCCCTCAATTTGGGTATACCCCTTCGCAACAAGCCTAGACTTTGTATCTATCAACACTGCCATCTGGCTTATGTTTTATTTTGTATACCCATTTACAACTAATTGGGTTCTTTCCTTCAGGTAATTTACACAAGCTCCATGTGTTATTTAGCTCCAATGTATTGATTTATTCCTTCATGGATTCTCTCCATATATGATCGGTAACAGCCTCCTCATAGGACACAGGTTCATGTTGTATATCTATTTGCGCAATGAATCTCTTGTGGCTATCTGGAATCACTGATAGGTTTAGGTACTTTGTTAATGAATGTGGAGAACTGATTGTTGGCTTAAGGGTTCCCTCCTTAGGCTTTGATCTTCATTTTGATGATAACAAATAAGTATTTAATATATGTGTGTGAAGTTTTGAGTTCAGATGAGGTTGCGATAAGCATGCAAACTTCGGCGAACCTCGCTCGGAGAAACGAAAGGAAAGAACGTCAAGAAAGGCTCGGATGTAGGTTGAGTAGAAATCTTGTAATATACCCCTAGGATCTCATCCCAAGCTTAGTTGTAAAGTTATCCAAGTTAAAACTTGGTAACTAAACCCATGAAAAAGCATGCAACAAAGTTAAGGTAAAAATTGGCCTCAGCCTAAGTTCGGTCGACCGGTCGATCGACCAAACAAGGCAGTAGCCACTTCGGTCGACCGGTCGGTCGATCGAACATATGCAAAAATTGGTAGTGGCTATTTTGGTCGACCGAACAAGGCCAAAAAATGGTAGTGGCTACTTCGGTCGACCGGTCGGTCGACCGACCGAGGCTAAAAATTGGCAGTGCCTACTTCGGCCGACCAATCGGTCGATCGGATAGTAGAGGAGCTAAAATGCGACTTGTTCGGTCGACCCTCTGGTCGACCGAATAGAGTGGTAGAAGCACAAAAAGCCAGCGATCGCTGGGTGGTAGATCGATCGGTCGACCGACGATCGACCGACAAGCGATCGAACGACGTCCAATGGGCGAAAAAATGCCCGTTGAGGAGCTGTTCGGTTGAGGGGTTATAAATACCCCTCATCTAACTTCTTTAAAGACTCTTAACATCTAATACAAGTTTAAAGAAGAGAGATTTGTGCCTTCTAGAGATTGATTTCTTGCGCTCGCTTATCCGATCAACGTTTTCTCAAGCGCTCATCTTCCCTCAACTTGGGCTTCGATTCGAGCTCAACGACTTGGCGAGTTGAAGACTTTGAAGGCTTGGAAAAGAGCATTTGATCTTGGTCTATTTCATAGCTATTTTTGTTATAATTTTAAGTATTGTTTAAACTTATTTTCATTGGTTAGCTTGCTTAGGGTTTGCTTTGTAGAATTGTGTTTTGCCTAGGTGAATAGGTTTGAGGAGTTCTCAAAGGGTTGAGAATAGAGTCCTCGGTTTTATTCAAAGGGAAACACAAAATCTATAAAGTAGTTGGTTAGAAATCCTTGGTGTGGAGCCAAGGTAGTAGAGTAGGCGATTGGCCGAACCACTATATTTTCAAGTGTTAGCATTGCCTTGTGTGTTTGTTTTCAATTGTGCTTCATATTCACTAACGAATATTACTTAGTTGCACTTGCATTTGGTTGAAATTAAAATTGGAAAAAAAAGAATTGAAATATATTAGTAAAGTAACCCAACACTATTCAACCCCCTCTTCTAGTGTGGGATTTCACTCAACATTGATATCTTTGACTTCCTGATTATGTGTATTTGCAATCTGATTACACACATAATCTTGTAACCTTGCTGGTTTCTTTACTTCTCTTTTGCTTCTTATGAATTGAGACTGATGTTTATTTTCTTTGAAGCTATTGCTCATACCTTCCCTGGTTATGGAATTATCAGTTTCAGCTTCACTGAAACTCCTGTCACTTTCATTGAGCTCATTGTCATTCTCATTCATTAAGTCTTTCCTAGAACTATCTTTTGGTACCACTCTTTTGTCAGTTGTTTTAGAATTCATGATGTGATTATCTAATAGTGCTTTTGAGCTGAATTCATGTTCATTTCCTTCATGGCAGTTCAATGGTAAAGGATAAACTATTTTTTGCATTTCTTCTTTTCTAAAAGGAAAAATGTGTTCCACAAAAGTTATGTCTTTGGCTACTGATATCACTTGAGTTTCCAAGTCCGGTATTTTGTAACTCTTTCTACCATGAGGATATCCAATGAACACTGATGCTTTTCCTCTGGCATCAAATTTCCCTCTGCCTTATTTTAAAATACTTACAAAACACAAGCACCCAAAAGCCTTGAGATGATTCAGCCTTGGTTGTGACTTGTACAGGATCTCATAAGGAGTTTGATTATCTAATCTCATGCTAGGCATTCTATTAATCAGATAAGTAGCTGTCAATATGCATTCCCCCTAAAATTTTTGAGGTATCCGAGCTTGAAATTTCAAGCTTCTTGCCACTTTCAATAGATGCCCGTACTTCCTCTCAACAACTGCATTTTGTTGGAGTGTCTCTATACATGAACTATGATGTATTATACCCTTATCTGCTAGGTATCTCTTCACTGTTACAGTGAAAAATTCAGTGCCATTGTTTGTCCGCATTGTCTTTACGTTACTTTCAAATTGCTTTTCAACCATTTTGATAAAATCTATTAGTATGTCTGGGACTTGACTTTTATGTGAGAATAAAAAAGTCCGACATGTCCTAGAATGATCATCTACAACAGTGAGGAAGTAAGAACAACCATCATGAGTTTCATGTCTGTGTGGCCCCCAAACATCAAAATGTAACAGTTCAAAACAATATAAAGCTTTATTTGTACTGTTTGGGAAAGGAAGTCTACACAATTTTGCAAGTGGACAAATGTTGCAAAATAAATCTGAACTACACTTCAATTCAGGTATTGAATTCATTAACAATTTCATCCTATCTGGTGGCATATGCCCCAATCTAATATGCCATAAAGACTGAATATCAAGAGATACATTTAGTGCTTCTGCTCCTTTGTTTTTGCCATGACCTTCCTCAGAGACTCCTTGAGAATGTACAGTCCATTCCTTTCCTCACCAATCCCATCACTTAAACAAGGTCTTGTATAATGAAGTTGAAGGGATTAAAAATAATTGAACACCTTAATTCTCTTGTCAGCCTGCTAACTAACATCAGATTACATTTAAAGGCTAATACTGATAAAGTATTTGGAAGCTTGATATGCTCATTCACATGAGAAGTTCCTATGCCAGTGATGGGTACTGAAGTACCATTAGGTAGAGATACTCCATCACTACAAATTGGCTTAATGTTATCAGCTAGATGGACATTTTCTGAGGTAATATCATTGGTTGCCCCACTGTCCAATATCCATTTATTTCCATAAGAAGTAACATTGTTTGCAAGAGCCTCACCTACCATGTTCACCTTGGCATTGTTCCCTTTGATATTAAATAAACTCAATAGGGTCTTGTACTATTTCTTAGTGAAACCACCATGATCTTCATCTTCTCTTTTGTTGTTTGAGCTTTCAGCTTTATCATCATTTTTCTCTTCATTTAGCTTAGCTACTGCATTATTGGCATGCCTATCACTATGATAGTTACTGAATTTCTATTTGCCTTTGAAAGGTTTGCCACCTGATGGGTACCCATGTAGTTTGAAACAATTTTCTCTAGTGTGCCCTGATCTCATGCAGTAATCATAGAATTTCCTGTTTGTGTAAGAGTCATTTCCTTTATCACCTTTGTAAGCTGAGTTACTTGGTTGTTTGAATCTATTTAAAGTTATATTATCCACTATCCCGGTGCCTTATTGAGATTCTTCTTGCCCGAGAAGTGAATAGGCCCGATTGATATCTGGCAATGGTTTCATCAATAATATCTGCCCTTACATGCATGTATGACTCATTCAAACCTATAAGAAATTGCCTTAGGCGCATTTTATCAACCCTATTTCTTTCTTTCTCACTGTCATAGTTTATTTTAGTATCAACTGCATCTAATTCATCCCATAATGATTTCAGCATAGTAAAGTAAGCTGCAATAGACATGTTTCCTTGTTTCATAGTGTAAATTTGCATTTCCAAATAAAAAAACCTAGGTTCATTACTTTTGCTAAACCTATTTTCTAAATCCAACCACATTTTGGTTGCTATTTTTGCATAAATCACACTATTTGTTAATTCTGGGACTATTGAATGAAGAATCCATGATTTAATAATATCATTACATCTTCTCCAGATCCCATATTTTGACGAACTCAGCTCAGGCATATGAATTGACCATCTACGAAACCAAGTTTATTTTTGGCAGAAAGCGAAATCATCATGGATTCTCTCCATGATAGATAATTTTCTTGACCACTTAATTTTACGGATACAAGAAAAATACCTGGAGAGTTACTTCCCTGGATTATGAAGGGATCATTCTCATATTCCACATCGTCTGTAGTTGATCTGGCCTCCATCAAATTCCCAGTCTCAGCTACAATAGATCGAGCGGATTGAGACCTTTTGTTCCTCGCCATCGCGATTTGGGGAAAGCGACGATCTGGATCTCGACGAGTCACTTCACAGAGCCTGCTCTGATACCATCTTGATTTAAAAGACTTATAATGCAGAAGAGGATCACTTCGAAGAACAGATCATTCAAAGATTTGATCTGAAATCTTATTCCATCATCAAAAATAAAATTACACAACAGATACAAAAGATAAAGAAGAGGGAAAATAAACTCGCATTCAAAAGATACGAGTCTCAGTCAACATCCGAAGCTTTTAAATCTGCACATTTTTTAAAAGGTAAAAATACCAAATTGCCCCTACTCACTTATTTGCTTATTTACATTATGCTATCCCTCTTTTAGTCCTTTCCCATTTAAACTATTTTACCTACCATCTTCTTACTTCTCCTTTCATGCATACTCTTACATCAAATAATAAGATATTTAGCTCTAACCAAAGTTTCTTAATTTCCTTTTGATGCCTTGATAATGAAACAATTGAAGAGTGAAGACAAGATCAAGGATTTTTGGCTCTAAGCTAGGTTTCACAAAAGAATGACTCAAAAAAGCTTAGGATTGATCAAATGATATCTCAAATAAGTTAATAGTGATCCAGATAGGTATAGGAAGGCTGGGCTCTCATATATATAAAGTAGTATGAAGAGAGCTCGGCTGAAATGCACTCAACGACTCAAGATTGAGCCGTTGTGTTTTCGTCGGTCGCAAGTTCGATTGATCGACCATTCGATCGGACCTTCGACCGAAACAACATTTAGGGGCAGTTCAACAAGGTCTGATATGATCTTTTAATCCTTATTTACATTTCTTTACTTTAAGGTATTAACTTTAAAATATAAATGTTAAATAAGGATTTTTCCCATTCAAATTCAATAAAAATATCTAAAAAATCAAAATCCTTAAGAATCAAAATCTAACTTTTGGAGTCTAGTACAAATTTGCGAAAACTTAAGGGCCTGTTTGGTTAGTGAAACCAAGTCTGTTTTCATGGTTTCGGTTTCACTGAAACCAAAACTGCTTACGAAAACGTGTTTGGTTCAGCGTTTTCATGAAACTGAATCGAAACCAGAATGAAAACGAAACCAATTTTTCTAATAAAAATGAAAACACCAGAATGTTGTTTTCTGTGGTTTCGAGACTGTCGGTTTCGTTATCAAAATGGAGTGACAACTTTATAATTATAATTTTTTTTATAAAATTAATTAATTTAAAAATAAATCAAACTATATTATTTTTAAAAATAAAAATAAAAATCATCATTTTCAACTCAAACTATTATCTTAAATTTACAAATTAATTAAACCAATTTATATCTAATTGACTCAAACCCAAATTTTAAAATAACTCAATTTTCTTAAAGTTAATCTATTTATAATTAATCAAAACTAATTTAGACCACTAGAATTATTATTATTTTGAAATATTAACTATTAATTAATTTTTATATCTAATTGAACAAAAAAATCTCAAACTACCAATAACTTAATTAATTAAATATTACAAATATTTTATAACTATATTAGCAAATATTTAATTTTGTAAACTAACTAAATATTAATTACTACTAAAAATATTCAAGGAAAATTAATATTACTTTTTATAGCCAAATAAATATTCACTGGTTTCAACTAACTAAAACTTATGTTGTTTTCATTAACCAAACGCGTTTTCGGAAAACTGAAAACTAGAAACCAAAATCAAGTTTTCGAAACCAAGTTTTCAGTTTCACTGAAACCAAACCAGAAAATAGTTTTCGCTAACCAAACAGCACCTAAAATTTTATAATCTCTCGAGTCAAATATAAATAGGTTAAATGTTTTAAAAAATTTCTTAAAAATAGGTCGTTAACTTGTTTCTACCTAAGGAATAATTGCAAGGACTTTTGGTGTCAAGAAAATGTCTAAGACATATAGCCCTCCAAGGAGCTCCCTAGGCTTAAAGAATTTCTGGATCATTTTCTGATTTTCCGAGTTTTCATGTTTTGGGGTTTGGGTTTGGGTTTTTTGGATTTCTTTGCATCATAATGAGGATTTATAACACATGCTAGACACCCTAAACCGAAACTATATCTTCCCGACGAAATCTAAGCGTCGACGATCGTCCTTGCTAATTTTTTTGATTTTTTCGATCGAGGACGTCGTGCGGTACTCGACTTAGAATCTTGAAATATTTCTCTATGAAAATATTAGTTCTATCTTTGTTATTATCAAAACCGAGATTAAGATCAATGTTGAAAACCTTAGGCCAATAATTTGGCATGAAAAGATCATCCATCTTATTAGGTTAACTTAGTTGATATGACATTCAAATTATAAATGAAAAAAAAAGGACAATGCATCTTACTTGGATGATGATTCTGAGGTCTTAACTCTAGTTGAAGAGCTTAATCTCGAGTAACATGATTGTGTTAGGTATTGATTCAAATTGGGTCCGAACCGAATGTTGGCCTAAGGTTTTCAACCTTGGTCATCATCTTGATTTTCATGATAACAAACATATTCTAATGAGTTTATCAAGTGTTTGATCTTATGTTTAGGTTACGATACGTGCACGAACTTCGTTCGAAAAAATACCAAAAATCGACAAAAGTGGCTCCGTCGACGATTGAGTAGAAAATCTATAGTTGGAAATAGATTTCATGTAATATGACTCTAGGAATTTATTCTAAGCCTAATTGTAATGTTAGCCAAGTCAAAACTTGTTAACGGAACCCGAAAATGAAGCGCGCAAGAAGAAGACTCGAAAAATCAGTCTCAGCCTAGGTTTGGTCGACCATTAATGAAGCCAAAAATTAGTAGTAGCGTATTCGGTCGACCGGCTGGTCGATTGAATAGCTCCCAAAAGCGGCAGAATGTTGCGATCGCTTGGGCGGTCGATCGTTTAATCGACTGACGATCGATGAGCAAGCGACTGGCGACGCCAACGGGCAGAAAAACGCCTGTTGGGTGCCCTAGCCGAGTGAGAGGTTATAAATACCCCTCATAAACCTCATTCCCAGCGGTTGAGAACTCCATTGAGCATATCCTTAGAGATCACAAGCCTAAAGGAGTTGATTTAAAGTCCTAATCTCCATTTCCACACTCTCAATCCCTCATCACTTCATCACGCTTGGTCTTCACCGAGAAATCCATACTCGAAGCCTTGAAGTGCTCAGAGGGAACGCGTTGGAGCTTCATCAAGTATTATTTTACATTTAAGATTCATTTATATTATTTTCCTTTTGATTTGTATCGATTTTAAGGGTAGCTTGCAAGGTGTGCGTGTAAACACATTGGTGTCTTGTAGATTGTTGTTTTTGTTAGAAAATAGGGGTTGAGGCCCGCCTCTACGGTTGAGGGATAAGTTCTCATTATGTTCTTAGAAAAACTATCAATCTATAAAGTGTTAAGGTTAGAAATCATTCATGAGGAGCCAAGGTAGTGGTATTGGCCAAACCACTATATATTTCTTGTTTGCATTGCTATCTTGATTGCTCAATTTGATTCTTACTTGTGTATGATATAATTATGATTGCATCTAGTCGCACTAAGAATCAAGAAACTTGAATCGGGTAGTTGAGTTGATTAAAACCGAAAAAGAACTAGATTAATCATAAAAGTAGATACACACTATTCAACCCCTCTTCTAGTGTGAACATTCATCCAACATTGAATCTAATGAGTTCAACCGGATCAAAAACGAAGTTGATTTGATCAAGATATGTTTCAACCATGTTGAATCAGAATTACTAGAATCATCCACTGGGCTCGACCAGCCCAGGAAGGCTAGGCTAGTCATGTAGGCCCGGCAAGCGAGCGGGCACCAGCGCCCGAGCCAAGCCCACGAAGCTCGGCTCGCCTCTCTACACCCACATGCGAAGCAATGCACGGGGTGCATGCCACACGTCTGCAAGCAGACGCGTTCCTGCGCGACTGTGCTCGCGTACGTGAGACACAGATCCACACGTCCTTCATCGGACAGCTCTTGCAGGCACAACACAAATTGAGGCTAGTTTTCTTAATTTTGACCCGATTTCGAGCCGATTGCAGCCAATAGGAAGCCCAGATTTTTTCCAACAATCCTAATTTTTCTCCATACCGACTCATCCCCCTTGAGTATAAATAGAGGCAATTTCATACCGAGACAAGAGTGAAAATTCTATGAGAGATTTAGAGATCCTGAAAATTAAGAGTGCCACTACCATCCTTTTGAAGGAGTGCCCCTTCTCAAGTTCTGACATACAACAAAGAGAGTTTGCAGAGACGGTGCCTCTACTCTATACTGGTTTCAGGTTTAATTTATTTGAGATAATGTGTTGTATTCTGAAGGGAGTTTAATTTTATTGCCACTCTTATTGTAGCACTTTTCTGGAATTAATAAAGCATTCTCATATTCTCCCCGGGGACGTAGGACCGGGACCCCACCAAGTCCGAACCACGTTAATCCCCCAGTGTCTCTTCTTTTTCGCATTATTGTTATCATATTTTGTTTTACGTTTCTCTCATCGAGTTCGGGTTTTGTCAATCCCGCAAGAAATTTTTCCAAATTTCATAACAGTTGGTATCAGAGCCTACTTCCCCAACCATGGCGAGCACCAAATTCGATATTGAGAAGTTAGATTGCAATGTCAACTATGCACTTTGGTCAATGAAGATGAAAGCGATCCTAACTTTGGAAAGGATACATAATGTCATCCTTGGTAAGGATAAAATGAGGGGACCGAGGAGGAGAAAGAATATAAGGAGCAAAATGCGATTGTAATTTTGTACCTAAGCCTGTCAAACGAAGCACTTTGAGAGATTACATCCCCGGAGACAACTAAAGGTATTTGAGACATGCTCATATCCTTATATCATGATACAGCTCTCACTAGCAAGATGACTTTAAAGCAGAAGCTCTATTTCATACGTATGGCGAAAGACACATTGGTCAAAGAGCACATCAACACCTTTCAGACAATCATCATGGATTTGGCGAATATTAGTATCAAAATTGAAGAGGAAGATAAGGTTTTATTCCTTTTATGTTCACTTCCTTCTTCTTTTAAATTTTTTTATGAAACTATGCTTTTTGGAAAGACTACTATTACTCCAGAATAGGTGATCACTGCTCTTATGTCTAAGGAGCTTATGGACACGCATCTTACAACGAATTCCTCTAGTGGAAAGAAATGAGAAGCTTTCTACTCTAAGGAAGCAGGAGGAGGTAACAAATCAAGCGTCACTTATTATTACTGCAAGAAACGAGGTCACATCATGTCAGAATGTCGCAGTCTTAAGAAAAAGTTGCATCAACAAACTAAAGGTCAAGACACACATATGAAGGCCTCTTATGTAGATTTTGAGAAAGTTGAGATATTGGTCGTGACATATGGCACAAGCACTGCTAAGACACGCCATAGGCGACGACGGTCTCGTCGACGACAACAAACCTCAGGTCAAAATTTCTCTTCCTCTTCTTTTGATATGTTTGATCATGCAAAATGCAATCCAGGTTAGCAGGCGAACAAGTCAACCACCGGTAGCATCGCTGAGTGGTTCCTAGATTATGAGTGTTCCTATCACATGACTCTACACTGGGCGACCTTTGTGGATTATCGGCGCACTAATGGTGGAGTAGTTCGTGTCGACAATAACATACCATGCAAAGTTATCAGATTTGGAATGGTGAAATTAAAGTTGCATGATGGCTCGACAAAGATCCTAGCAAATGTTCACCATGTCCTTAAGCTAGGAAGGAATCTAGTATCTCTTGGAGTTCTTGACACTAGGGGCTACACGACATTGTTTGTAGGAGGAGTCTTGGAGGTACATAATGGATTCATGACGGTACTGAAGGCTCTAAGGACATCGAACAATTTGTACAAGGTGGACGAATCTATCTTTCATGAAGCAGTTCAGATTTCAAGGCAAAACACGATAAAATTAGACACCAGGTCAAGTATAAATTTTGCTTTCAAGGCAAGCCCTTCTCATAGATACACAATGAAGGAGGAGACTCGAAGGACTATGTGGGTTCCTAAGTCCAAGCAGGGAGTTGATTTGGCCCACTCGAACACTAATTCGACGTAGGCCTTGTATAGGCCTTTTGGGAGAGGAGGACGACTTCTGAAGACTGCATCAACCCTAATTTTTAACAAATGATAAATTGTTAGGTGTTGACTCAAATTGGGTCTGAACTGAATCCAACGATAACCGAACCCAAATCGGAGTTGATTTGATCAAGATATATTTCAACCATGCCGAATTAGAATTAATGGACTCATCCACTGGGCTCAACGCAGCCCAGGAAGGCTAGGTGGGCCATGTAGGCTAGGCGGACCAGGTAGGCCCGGCAGGCGAGCGGGCAGCAGCGCCCGAGCCCAGCCCATGAAGCCCGTGTGGCTCGCCTCTCTACGCTTGTGTGCTTCACATGCAGGCACATCTTCTTCCTGCATCTGTGTGCGGGGCATGCGGCGACGACGCAGTGCGTGGGGCACGTGCCACACATCCTCATACAGACGAGTTCCTGCACGGCTGCACCCGCGTGCATGAAACGCGGATCCACACGTCCTTTATCGGATGGCTCTTGCAGGCGCAACACAAATCGAAGCTGGTTTTCTTAAATTTGACCCGATTTTGAGCCGATTGCAGCCAATAGGACGCTTAATTTCTCTGACGTAAAGACATCTCATACCGAGACAAGAGAGAAAATCAGAGAGGAAATTCTATGAGAGATTTAGAGATCCTAAAAATTAAGAGTGCCGCTATCACCATTTTCAAGGAGTGCCCATTATCAGGTTCCGACATACAACAGAGGAGTTCAATTTTAAGACAGAGTTTGTAGAGATAGTGCCTCTACTCCATACCGATTTCAGGTTCAGTTTATTTGAGACAGTGTGTTGTATTCTGAAGGAGATTTAATTTTATTGTCACTCTTATAATAGCATTTTTCTAGAATTAATAGAGTATTATTCTCTTCTCCCCGTGGACGTAGGACTGACACCCCGCCGAGTCCGAACCACATTAACCCCTATGTGTCTCTTCTTTTTTGCATTATTATTATCGAATTTGGTGTTATGTTTCTCTTATTAGGTTCGGATTTTGTCGATCATGCAGAAAATTTTCTCAAATTTTCTAACAGGTTGATTGCTCAATTTTGACCGTGACTATTTAATTGCTTATATCAAAAACAAGTCTAAGGGACTCATGTTATTTGCTATCCCATATATTATCATCAACAAACTTACACATTTTTATTTTTAATTAATATATTTAGTTGTAATGATTACTGTAATCCAACATACTCTTCATTACACTAATACACCATCTTGACTCTCAAAACCAAAAGTTCATCATTGCCATATATACAAAATAGTTTTAGACTCACCTAAATTTAAATATGTAAAATCAATGATTGATATTGTATTTAATTTCATCTATATCATGAAGATGCCTTATCCTGACCGGTGGAAGGTTTAATTAATTAATTAAGTACTAGTAGGAAAACAACCCCTAAATAATTATCTACTTTAGTCTTACAAGAACTCTTTTGCTAGTTAATTCATTGTCATAATTAAACATTGACTACAATTAACTTGACAATAACAAAATAACAAAGTTGGTAGCTAGGAAAAGCACTCTTTGAATACCACCAAAAATAAAGTGTAAAGAAACTGAATATTGTATTGGAATATGCTTCTCAACCAATATATATTAATTAAAATGCATATATACTATTATTTAGCCTTTAGGTTTACAATAATTAGCCCCTAAACATAGTAGACATGTAGCTCAAGACAGGATATTGTAGTTTATGCCATGTGTTATAGAACTAGCTGTAGTAGACATGTAGCTCAAGACAGGATATTGTAGTTTATGCCATGTGTTATAGAACTAGCTGTAAGAGGAGAGAACACATCTATTAATTAGTTGTTGAATTTATTAGCATAATTAATCATTAAATTATCTATCTATATTTTTTAATAGAGCTCCATCTTTAAAAATTAATATGGCTTAAATTAAAGTCGAGCTTTTTAATATTAAGAATGAAATAAACTCGTATGATTTGCCCAAAAATATGAATGAACTTGAATTCAATCCAAGATATTATGTTTAAGTCAATTTGAAGTCATTTTTCATTTAAAAATAATAGAGTATCAAATATGATCGAAATGGGGGATCATTTTGTATGAGCATAAAAATATATAATGACCTGATATAAAATATGAGCTTGACTTAATTATTCAAAACTCAAAATTTATATTTGGCATCAACTTTTTATTGGTAAATTTTTATATTCATAATCTGAAGTAAAGTTGAATCCCGGCCAAGATGAAACGTACGAACCCAACCTATTGAAGTAGTATCGGGCAGAAAATGCTGAGAGCTTTCTATTATCAGAATGAATGAATTGATCATTACATGATTGTGTATATTTATAGATGAATACATTTGTTCTAGAAGTTTTCGAAGAAAGAATCAAAACATAGTGGAGAACATTAACACTAAGGTGTAAAATATTAACAACTGTCTATTTGCTGAAGTCGTGGCTTGAATCAGTATTGGTCTTGTATCAATATTGGTCGTATTAGAATTCTCTTCTATACAACCCCCTCAAGATAGGTGTTTCAACAACACCTATCTTGGTACGATGATCTAAGAACAACTTAGATGGAGTAATCTTAGTAAAAGAATCTGCTAACTAAAATTTTGAAGATATATATTTGACTGTACGTAATAGACTTGTCTTAAACTCGTTCTCTGACAAAGTAATAATCAATGGCCAAATGTTTCATTCTCCTACAAAAGACAGAATTGTTTGTGAGAAATGTTGCTCCAGTATTATCACAGAATATAATTGGATATTCAGATAATGTAACACCGATTTCACTTAAAAGATTTTTAATCCAGACTGCTTCAGTTGTAGCATTTGCCAGAGCCTTGTATTCTGCCTGGATTGAAGATCTAGCAATTGATATTTGTTTCTTAGATGACCAACTAATCGAAGTATTATCAAGGATAAAAATATAGACACTTGTTGAGCAACAATTATCAACATCTCCTCCCTAGTCAAAGTCAAAATAAATTTTTAAATCCAGAGGACTATCTGGTGTGATTTGTAAGCCAAATGATAAGGTGTATTTGAGATAGTGCAATAAACGCTTACGGGCCTTCCAATATGACTCTTTAGGCTGATGCATAAATTGAGACAATCTATTTACTACAAAAGATAAATCAAGCCTTGTAAAACTCAAATACTGAAGTGCTCCAATTGCCTTTCGATATTGCACTGCATGATCTACCTAGAATTGTTGTGGACGCCAATGGTTGTGGATGCCAATGGTGTTTTAACACCTTTAGCCTCAAGCATATTGAATCTACCCAAAATCGCACTGATGTATTTCTTTTGTGAAAGAAAGAGTCCATTGTTTGATTTGTACACTTCCACTTCGAGAAAATATGTCAGTGGTCGGCTAAATGTCCTTAAGAGAGAACTTTGAAGATAAGATTGAATATATCTCCTGAATTTTTGAGTTTGAGTTTCCTGTCAAAATTATATAATCAATCTATAACAATAGAAAATTTTTGACATTAAAAGACTTTAGGAAAAATAAGGAGCTATCAGGAATGGATTCCTGAAACACAATTGAATTGATACGTAGTTCTTGAATTAATCAAAACAAGCTATTGGAGCTTGTTTGAGGTCATAAATGGCTTTCCTTAGTTTGTAGACATGAGTTGATAAAACTTTGTTGATGAAACCTGGAGGATGAGACATGTAAACAGTATCTTCAAGTTGCCCATGCAAGAAAGCATTGTTAACATCCAGTTGATATAGTGACCAATTGTTCGAAAGTATTCTTATAGTTGTTGGCTTAATCAGAGGACTGAATGTTGAATTAAAATCAAGTCCTGGTCTTTGACTGTAACCCTGACAACTAACCTACCTTTGAACCTCTCAATGCTACCATCAGGTGGCCTTTTGACTCGAAATATTCATTTACATCCTATGACATTTTGAGTAGGATGAGCTGGTACTAATGTCCAAGTATTATTTTTGATTAGTGTATGTATCTTATCAAACATCGTTGTTCTCCAGTTCTGGTGCTTAACAGTCTGTTTGAATGTATTAGGAATTGAGGATATAGATGAAAGAGCATTTTAATCAGTGGGTCTCTTAGGCTTGCATATATTGTTTTGAGACCTTGTTACCATTCTCTGAGGTTGCTGGTTCTGTAGTGATTTGAGGAGGATCTTCATAGTTGAGGACATGACTTTCCTCCAAAAGGTTGGGTGAAAAATTATGATTGAATGAAGGGATGGTAGTTGTAGGTGTGGATAGTGGAAGGAAAAATGTCAAATCATTTTTGATGTGGATATATCAAAGCACTAGTAGGAGTGATATTTTGTGGAATAACCCAAAAATACACAAGGTTTAGATTTCTCTTCAAGCTTGTTTGTGAATAAAGCTTAAGCCAAGGGTAACACACACAATCGAATGTCTTAAAGGAAGTGTAGTTGGGATGATACTTGAATAATTTGTTGAATGGTGAGCTTCCTCCCAGTACTGGAGTTGGTAATATGTTTATAAGAAAAACAACGATAGAACAAGCATATGGCTAGAAATTTAAAGACATAGATGCATGATGAAGCAAGCCAGTTGTTGTTTCAAGAATATGTATGTGTCTACGCTCAGTTATGCTTATTCTCTAAGGAGTGTAAGGTGGTGATAGTAAATGTTGAATGCCAAACTTAGATAGAGTATCTTTTAAGCCTATAAACTCACCTCCTCAATCAGAATACAGGCTTATTATGTTTGTTTGGAAATGTCGTTCAACCAAAGTTTTGAATGAAATGAAGACTTTAGTTACATCTGATTTATTTTTGAGTGGAAAGAACCAGATGTATTTTGTAAAATGGTCAACAAATATTATGTAATACTTATGTCCGGTAACTAATGCAATGGGGGAATACCCCCAAATATAAGTATACAAAAGTTTTAGGGGTTTTGAATTGCATAAAGTAGAGGTAAGAAATGTAAGTTTTTGGCATTTGTTAAAAAAACAAGCAACACAATGCTTTGGAATGGAATTTGGAACTTGAAGTTGAAATTTAGAAACAATATACTTGACTGTCTTGAAATTGGCATGACAAATCTCTGATGCAAAAGTTCTAAAGATGCTTTATTGTTTATGGAAGTAAAGTTGATGCAGGGAGTTGAATCACCCGACCATTCATAACCATGAGCACGGTTCCTGCCTCAAGCTAAGATCACTCATGTTTGAAGATCCTTGACAACAAAATATGTAGAAAAAAATTCAATGGAGACATTGTTCTGATTACAAAATTGAGATACTGAAATCAAGTTCTTATGAATAGCAGGAGCACAAATAACATTTTGAAGAACAAAGCTATACGGCTTACGAGAAATTGTAGTATTACCAATATAAGTAATCATTATGCTCTTACCATCTCCAGTGACAACACCATCATCTCCCGTGTATTCAGAATATATCAGCAATGTTTGATTATCACTTGTAACATGATGAGATGCTCCAGAATCCATTATCCAATTATTGTTATTGGTATGTTGTCGATTTGTGAAGAGAGTTTGAGCTTCTTCATGATTGAGACCAATATCTACAAGTTC
The DNA here is from genome assembly GCA_034359265.1 of Canna indica. Lineage (NCBI taxonomy): Eukaryota > Viridiplantae > Streptophyta > Magnoliopsida > Zingiberales > Cannaceae > Canna > Canna indica. Next base: position 43,760,807 of record CP136894.1, on the reverse strand, counting down.
TTGCTGTTGTTCAGATGAGATTCGAAAAATGCAACAGAAATAACAATTTAAAAATTTAAACTATCCCGAAATATTGATCTACTTTAGCAATATTTAAGAAATTCAATTTACGAGTAGAATGAGAAGATATGCCTTATACTGCGGTTGGTATGACTGCTCCTATCTGTGGGCGAAATGGCGACACTAGAGGGAGGGGTGAATAGTGTGTTTATTAAAACGATTAGCCTAAATTCCAATTTTAGTCGATTACTTAATTCGTTAGGCTAAGCACGATTGAATGATTTGATGCGAAAGTGATAAATAATTAAGGCAATTAAAACAATCAACAAATCAATGCAAACACAGAGATTTTATAGTGGTTCGGCCCCAATGCCTACTCCACTACCTAAGCACCCCGCTTAGGATTTCTAAACTAGTTTTACTAAATTAGTTTACATTTCCTTACACATGAGGACTTTTCACCGAAGAGACGCACTCTCGACCTAAGGCACTTTCACACCCGGAAGTCACCGCCTTCTTATCGAGAGTCCTCTGCCACCTCAACCCTAAGGGACAACTAAACTAATCCTAGTAACAACTACGTTTACACACACAAGTGGCTTTACACCTTGCAAGGTAACCACTTACACAACAAGACCTAACACAAGGTCTTCACACACAAATCCAAATAAAACGTTAAATAATAGGTAAAAATTACAATCCAAGGAGCTTAGAATAAAACCAATAGTACAAGCTCTTTAGCAAGCCTTTGGCACCTTCAACTCTTCAGGAGGTAGAACTCGATCGAAACCCGAGTTGAGCCAAGCTTGTGCGCTTGAAGAAGATGTTCGCGGAAGAAGCAGAGCGCGCTTTAGATCTTTTGGAAGGCTTCAAATATTACTCTTAGAATGCTCAATGAAGGTTGTAGAAGATGAGGAAGGCGGTTAAAAGAATCATATGAGGGTATATTTATACCCTCGTGAAGAAACGACTGTTCATCGGATAGAAAACTATCTGTTACAGTCGCCGGTCGAAGCGCCAGTCGAAGCATCGATCGACCGGTCATTCGACCACAACAATTTTCCCTGTGGTTGGTCGACCGACGGGTCGACCACCCAGACGCAAATCGTAAATCCACGATCTTTGGTTGACCCATCGGTCGACCGACGCATTTTGCATCTTCAACTATTCGCAGGCCGGTCGACCGACTGGTCGACGGCCAAGCCTACTGCCCTTTTTGGGCTTCGATTGGTCGACCGAGCAGGTCGACCGACAGACGCCAGAAGCTTGCGATTTCTCTTTCGGTCGACCGACGTAAGCTGGGTCTGCAGCTAGCCTCAGTTCGGTCGATCGATCGGTCGATCGCTAGGGCTACTGCCCATTTCTTACCCTATTTGGTCGATCGCTCGGTCGACCGAATTTGGGCTGAGATTGTTTTCTTCACCCTTTTTCTTCCGCGCTTCATTTCTGGATTTCGGCTTTGAACGAGCATCATGATGGAGAGCTTTCCATGTGATCTTTGAGCTCGTCCGATGTGACTTTGGTGCACCCGTCGATCTTTGGGAAGTTTCGCGACGAACCCGAGTGCGACAATCAATGTCATTCCGATTTTGCGATTTCTCCGATTTATCCGATCGAGGACATCCAACGCTAGTCGATATGGAACCTGAAAGATATTCTCAATGAAATCATTAGTTTCATGTTTGTTATAATCAAAACCAAGATTAAGGCTAAGGTTGAAAACCTAAAGCCAACAATCTCCCCCTTTTTGATGATGACAAACATCCTTAAGAAAATATATATTCATTAAAACATTAAGGATATCAACTAAGGGATTTTTCCCCCTATCAACATGCATATGTATATAATTAAACTCCCCCTATCTATATGTATGGATATCCTATATTTTCCTCTCCTTCTTATACTTTTCTCCCCATTTTGACTATGAATTTCTCCCCTTTTGACATATATTTTATCTATAGACTTTTCCTAATTTTCTCCCCCTTTTAACATCAATCAAAAAGGGCAAGAAATATCTATCTATTCAAAGGGATGAAACACAAATAAGTTTTCATGAAGTTGAGACTCTAAGGAATTTTCATGAAACATGACAATCTCAACCTTAGGGATGGAAAAACAATTTTAATTTGAAAACAAAGTCATACATGATATGTTCAAAAACTAAGTATTTGAATTCAAAGTTAAATCATGTATGTTCTCATATAACATTTTTGATTTCATTCAAACTTTCAAAGGAAACAAGATCTAATCATTTAAAGCATGTTTGAGAAGTTTGAAATGAAAATGAAATCATTTGATCCAAATATGAACTTAGCATATTTCTACTTGAAATGAGCATGAAAACTATGAAAATGCTAAGGGCGCGTTTGTTTGCGAAAATATTTTTTGACTTTTCGTTTCGTGAAAATCAAAATGGATTTTCAAATTTTGAAATTTTGGTTTCGATTTTTCTGTTTGGCGAAAACGTGTTTGTTTGACATATTCAAATTTCATGTTTCGCGAAATGAAACTAGCGAAAACTTATTTGTTTTATGTTGATTTCGTTGACAATTTTGGGGACGAAAACTAAAACTGTGTTTGTTTATCAAACATAGTTTTAGTTTCAGTTTATTAAGTTATACTATTTTATTAATTATAAAATTTAATTTGAAATCATTAACTTAAATTTAAAAATATATATGGATAATATTAATTAGTTGATAAATATATTGTGAATATTATTTATGTAAGATATAAAAATTATTAAAATATATTTTATTATATTTTTTAATTTATAAATAATTTAAAATAATATTAATTAATAAATTAATAAAGTTACGTATCAACTAAATATTAATAATATTTGTAATTAATTAATATTATTAATTAATTATCATGCATTAATTATCAATTAAATGTCAACTAAATATGAGCTACGTATCAACTAAGTATAAACTCGTATTTATTTACTTCTTTAACTAACCCAACTTAATAATGGTTGAAATTATTGATGTAGTAATTTTCATGAAGTTATAAAGTTATAAAGTTACATTTAATTAATACATAATAGAGTTACATAGAATTATATGAGTTGAATATAAAATTATTATACACACATGATAATATTAATACAAGATTGATCTATTGATCTAGTGGTTGACATTTTGATAAAATGATGCTCAACCTTCCATTAACATTCTTGTGCTTATAATTTAAATTCATATGTGTAACAAGTTGAGAGTCGAGATGAGGTACATAACTAGAATGGATAGAGTTGTTGCTTTGAGATCAGGGGATAAGCTATAAGCTATACATATAGTATAAAATTGGATAAGTATATATTAATTAGTCCACATTCTTTCTTATTACTCTACACTAAAGAAAGCTGAAATCGATGCTTTTGTTGTCGAGATAGAGGCAGAGAAAGCGGCAGCTGAAGCAGCAAATATATTTTTATTAACTATCGATGATATTTTTAAGTATCAAATACAATGGCATATTTTTGTTAACTTAGATTATAACATAGTAATAATGATCAATGACATACAAAATTTTTTAAGTATCAAATACAATAACATATTTTTATTAACTTAGATTGTAATTTGGTAACACTGATCAATAGCATACAAGATTTTTTAAGTATCAAATACAATAACATATTTTTATTAACATAGATTGTAACTTGATAACACTGATCAATGACATACAAGATTTTTTAAGTATCAAATACAATAACATATTTTTTCATACACTGAGCAAGTTACTGCATCCGCCTGAGGTTGATGAGTTGGAAGTTGGCAATCAGAAAACATCGGCCGGGATCAAGCATTGTTACATTTCATTTTTTTTTCATACACTCACCGATAAGCATTGCATAATAGATACAACCCAACAGCCAAGCACCATCAACAATATTGTTGTCAATTCTGATGGTAAAAATATAGGAAAATGAAGGAAAATGCGTATCACCATTAATTGGTGATCGTCTCCAATTCATAGTCCACCAAAATAAAGTTTGCCCATTATCTTAAAACAACCAAAGTATAAAGCACAACCACGCATTTATATAAGCACAACCAAACAATGAAACAACCACGCATTTATATAAGCACAACCAAATAATGAAACAACCACGCATTTATATAAACACAACCAAACAATGAAATATAAACACAACCACACATTTATATAAGCGCAATCAAACAATGAAATATAAGTACAACCACGCATTTATATAAAACCATAACTGATAATGGGCAACATTACTTTACGACCTTAGGAGGAAAGTGCGCATAACCATTATTTGGTTATTGCCTCCAATTCCTCGTCGATATAAAACTAAAATTAATCAAATAATAAGATAAAATAGTCAAATTACATTAGTAGTCCAATAAAGTATTTTGGTTTACATCATTATTGTTATCTAACTTATTTAAGGAAAAAAATAATTGCAATGAAAATAAGTACTATCAACCACTTGCAACCCATGTCAAGGAGCTTATCCATTTTTGCCTCAAGTGAAAAGAGGATGATATAGCTAACCCATGTTCAATCATGTCAAGGAGCTTGTCCATAATTGCAATATTAACAGTAGATGAAATCATTAACAAATAAATATGAAACATAATTGAACATAGAATATACATGAACAGAACAGTACATGAACACTAGCCAAAACCCTAGATTTGGCCAAGAATGAAAGCATATCAGCCAAACCCTAGAGCCGAACAACATAGATAACATATTGAACATAGATAACAATACATGTCATAAATTTAAAATGTTGAAGAATAGAAAACCCTAGAGCCGAACACATGAATCAGTAACAGGATGATATAGCTAGCAAATAATTGATAACAGAATAGGATGAAAACAAATATGGAATAGATGAACAATACAGAACAATGAATCAGGAAAGCAATGGAACTGATAACAACTAACAGTAGATGAACTCAAAGTAACACATGAAATAGATGAAAAGATAACTAATACAACTTGTCTACTATACTGATTGAACATCAAAGTAACAAGTCAAGCATGAAAACAGTAGATAAACTAATACTAATTTATTGTCTGTCGTACTAAGATCCAAGCAAAATGAAGTCATGATCAACTCAAAGTAGATAAACTAATAATAGAATCAATCCATCTATATTACTAAATAACCAGATATTAGAATGCAGTACTAACAGATCCATGCAAGTAACAGTTTATTGTCTGAATGCAGTAACAAAAAATAGTAGATAAACAAGTCAAGCATGAATGCGGTAACAAAAAACCAGAACAATATAACAACAACAAGTATACTTAGGATGAAACCCTAGATCCGAGAACAATAGCAAGCCAACTTAGGGCGAAACCCTAGATACGAGGAACAATAGCAAGCATACAGGGTGAAACCCTAGATCCGAGGAATAATAGCAAGTATACTTAGGGAAAAACCCTAGATCCGAGGAACAATAGCAAGTATACTTAGGGCAAAACCCTAGATCCGAGGAACAATAGCAAGTATACAAGGTGAAACCCTAGATAACACTGCAGATAAAATAGACCAAAACCCTAGATAACATCTGATGAAAACCTTGCGTGAAAAGTTCATACATAGCAACAACCGAAGAAGAAGAGAGGGTCGTCGGGCCAGATCTGACCGAGAAGAGAAGCCGAGGTCGTCGGGCCAAATCTAGTCGAGAAGAAGATAAAGGGGGGGATCGTTGGGCCATATCTGGTGGAGAAGAAGAAGAGGAAGGGTAGAAAGTACCTTGCGAGGAGATCTGGTGATGAGGAAGGGAAGAAGACATGGGATCATCGGGCCAGATCTAGTTGTTGCCAAGGGCGATTTTTTTCGCCAGAGGTGGTCGAACGAACGCGGGGATAAGATGTCGAGGTCGAGTGGTCGAACGCGTGGTTTTGTTCATTTTCACGAAATGGGCGGAAGAGTTGCACTTATTTACAAGTATGCCACCGCCCGTTTTGAATTATTTTCGCGAAAACCCGAATTCTACTCGGAGTAGAATTCATGCTTCATGTATAAAACCCAGTTTCGTGAAAACCCAGTTTCGCGAAACCAAACCCGAGACTAGTTGCCAAACACGATTTCAACACCCGATTTCGATTTCGGGCGAAACGAAAACCCGAAACTGGGTGTGACAAACAAGGCCTAAGTCTCAAGATTTGCTATCTACTTATGTTTTTCTCCTATTTAGGCATCTAGACATCAAACATGAGGAAACCTAAGTCCATGAATCAAGTTTGGGCTTAAGGTGAAATTTTTAATTCACTTTGTTGACTTAGGTCAACCTATATTTCAAGATTTGAAATACTAATTTGTTGGATGAAATTTTTTGATACCAATTATTGAATAAAATTTTTGATACCAATTGTTGAATGATAATTTGAAATGCATGTATCAAGATTCAACTCAAAATGAAATTTTAAAAATCGAAGTGCATTTTTCATCCTATATTGATTTTAATCAAAAAATGGATCCTAGCTATCATCCAAAATATCCAAATCATTTCTAGGAATGATTTTACTTAAGAAATTATGTGAATGATATTAGAAATAGAATCCAAATTAATGGTGTATATGAGTTTTTATTGAAGTTTTTGAAGAAGGATCAAAGTATCGGAAAAATTGATATTTCAAATAAGTGATACTTTGAGTTTTCGAAATTCAACTTCAAAAATTCATTTTAAATTTGATTCTTGATGAAACTTTTTGAAATTTTTACTTATAAAATTAGATTTTTCAGTGAATGTGTGGTTTCAAAAATCATCTAAAAATAATTTTTCTATAATTTTCTAGAAATAACTGAAAATAACACCAATTGTAGTTTGAAATTGTATTTTTGAGATTTTCAGTTATTCTTAAAATTCTTCAATTTTCATTCAAACTTTCATGACACCACATGTTGGTCATGTAAAGAGTATATGTCAAGTTTGAAATGAAAATTAAGTCCTTAAGTCAAGATATCAACTTAGCATGGTTTCATTCAAAACTAAACTAGTTTTTTTTAATGAAACTTGCTAAGTTTCAATCCTAACATTTACTCATGGTTTTTCAAATTTAAACCTATGGATACCTAACATGAGTAAATCTAAACATGTTCCACAAATATGGATTTAAAATGAGACTTTTAAAATTTAAACCTTCGGTTTTGGCATGATCGTATAAAACATTTAAACTAGCCCATAAATCATGAGCCGAAGAACAATGCATGACTTTTTCTAGTATGCTATTTGGTAATGTGCATAGTATGCAATTCATGGCATCTCCATTATCCTTAAACATTTTCTTATCCATTTCACTCCATGCATGCACATCAACCTTAGGTTCAATAAATTTCCAATGTAACATGTTAAATACACCAAAACCTTTAGTCTTCAGAAATATGTACATCCTAGATTTCCATAGACCAAAGTTTGATTCATTGAACCTAGGGGGTGAAGACGCTACACTCTCTAGAGTCATTTCTAGATCGAGATGAATTGTAGAAGGGATGGTGAAATCACTATCTATGACCCGCTTTGATACCAAATGTTGGCGAAATGACGACACTAGAGGGGGGGGTGGGGGTGAATAGTATGTTTAATAAAATGATTAGCCTAAATTCCAATTTTAGTTGATTACTTAATTCGTTAGGCTAAGCACGATTGAATGATTTGATGCGGAAGCGATAAATAATTAAGGCAATTAAAACAATCAACAAATCAATGCAAACACAGAGATTTTATAGTGGTTCGGCCCCAATGCCTACTCCACTACCTAAGCACCCCGCTTAGGATTTCTAAACTAGTTTTACTAAATTAGTTTACATTTCCTTACACATGAGGACTTTTCACCGAAGAGACGCACTCTCGACCTAAGGCACTTCCACACCCGGAAGTCACCGCCTTCTTATCGAGAGTCCTCTGCCACCTCAACCCTAAGGGACAACTAAACTAATCCTAGTAACAACTACGTTTACACACACAAGTGGCTTTACACCTTGCAAGGTAACCACTTACACAACAAGACCTAACACAAGGTCTTCACACACAAATCCAAATAAAACGTTAAATAATAGGTAAAAATTACAATCCAAGGAGCTTAGAATAAAACCAATAGTACAAGCTCTTTAGCAAGCCTTTGGCACCTTCAACTCTTCAGGAGGTAGAACTCGATCGAAATCCGAGTTGAGCCAAGCTTGTGCGCTTGAAGAAGATGTTCGCGGAAGAAGCAGAGCGCGCTTTAGATCTTTTGGAAGGCTTAAAATCTTCCTCTTAGAATGCTCAATGAAGGCTGTAGAAGATGAGGAAGGTGATTAAAAGAATCATATGAGGGTATATTTATACCATCGTGAAGAAATGACTGTTCAACAGATAGAAAACTATCCTCTTAGAAAACTATATTTATACCGATGCGTCGACCGCCCAGACGCAAATCGCGAATTCACGATCTTCTATCGACTCATCAGTCAATCGACGTGTTTTGCGTCTTCGGCTATTCGCAGGTCGATCGACCGACTGGTTGACCGCCAAGCCTACTACCCTTTTTGGGCTCCGGTCAGTCGACCACAGATGCAAGAAGCTTGCGATTTCTCTTTCGATCGATCGACGCAAGCTGCGTCTGCAACTAGCCTCAGTCCGATCGACCGATCGATCGACTGCTAGGGCTACTGCCCATTTCTTACCCTATTCAGTCGATCGCTCGGTCGATCGAATTTAGGCTGAGATTATTTTCTTCAGCCTTTTTCTTCCGCGCTTCATTTCCGGGTTCCGGCTTTCAATGAGCATCATGACGGAGAGCTTTCCATGTGATCTTTGAGCTCGTTCGAGGCAACTTTGGTGCACCCGTCGATCTTTGGGAAGTTTCACGACGAACCCGAGCGCGATGATCAATGTCCTTCCAATTTTGTGATTTCTCCAATTTATCCAATCGAGGACATCGAACATCAGTCAATATGGAACCTGAAAGATATTCTCAATGAAATCATTAGTTCCATATTTGTTATCATCAAAACCATCAAAATCGAGATTAAGGCTAAGGTTGAAAACCTAAAGCCAACGTTATCCCCGTTTCAAGACGCACACACGCACGTCCTCCAATGAAAGTCCACACCAAGCACCTCGCAACAAAGGGGCAGCGAACACCGGGACTCGTAGTGGCTCAACGAAGAGGCTATCTCAACCTCGAATCGCACCAAGGTGAAGTCGGCCCTTCCACCAAGAACCGAGCACCAAAAGGGAGGAAGAGAGGATGAGAAAATCATGGAGTGAGAAGGTAGATAAAGGAATACCTTGCTGTCCTTCTTGGACTCCTCCAAGAAGATGAAGCAGATGACACACCCAAATAGAAGACACCTTCAATTCGACTTCACAAAAGCCCGAGGAAGGAGGAAGAAGATGGCCGACCACCAAGGGAGAGGAGGAGGGATTCTTTGGAACTTTTCCACTCAAGAACCCTCTCAAGAATCAAGCTCTTAATCTTCTCCAAGATCAAAAATTAATTCACTTCAATCAACCTTTGAAGGAGGTTCAACCACCAATTTATAGGGGGCATGAGCGGCTACAAGAGGAGACCCGACACCCTTTAAAAACTCTTCCTGGAATTTAAAATTCCAGGGTTTGCCTTCAAAAAATAATTTATATTTAATGACTTCATAATTAATTTGAAATTAATTAAATATAAACTTTAATTTATCTCCATTAATTAATAGCCTATTAACAAGAATGATAATTATCTAAATAAACTAATCCCCTAAAAAATAGGAAAGATGTTTATCTAAATAATTTGAATTCTTATTAATTAATAGAATTATGATTTATCATCATAAATCATATATCTATTAATCTAATGATTTATCTCCATAAATCAAATTCCTATTAATAAAGATTTATCAAAATAAATTAATTCCTAATTAATTGGTTAGACTCATGGTTAGAAACTAATTTTCCCACCATGTATATTTGATTCAAAATTAAATTTTATTTAATTCACAATTAAATACAATACCCGTCAAGTGGTTAATTAAATATTTAATTCATAATTAAATTTAATCAATCACATAAAATATTATTATGTGCAAATCCCTACAATTAGGGTTATCGAGGAAATCCTTCCTCGTGCATTCATTCCTATAGAAAATACCATTCCGTGATCGAATTGCACCATGTCTATGCTAGTAGACATATAGTGCTGCATTCAGACTCTATCTCATAAAGCCTGTTACGAGATTAGCCTATTGTGTGTGACCCATTGGGCCCCACACTAAGCTAGCAGTGAGTTGTGCATAACGGAGAGTCGGATCCGATAGAATGACTTTTATTCGAATTTTATGAGCATCCACTAAACCCCTTTAGTGTGGTCGTGAGAGACTCCACTCACAAGTCAAGATTGACGTCTAGCAACGTGCCATGACTACCCGGATAATGTGAGGTTCAATCTACAGGGATCGAACGCCCTTCAATGATTAGTTACCGTGCAATTAAGTCCCTCGGATACAATGTCCCGAAGTCGGCTAGGGTATAGAATAAGTTTCAAATCATAATACCGATTCATATGTATTCCACCCGCCAATATGCTATCTCAATAATGAAATGTTAGAAATATCTTCCTAACTTTCATGTCTACTCTAGCCAGAGATTTGTAATACCCAAAAATCTTAATAATAATATTTATTCTTGAGTGGGGGATCGTGAGCTCTAGTTAGCACGGATTGGCGGGAAGCTTCGGGATTAGACCCGAGTAAGCATTTAATGTAGAAAAATTAAGGGAAATTTTATTTATCTTATCTCTATAATTTAGTATTCTAGGGTGATAGAAGGTCTCGAGGAGAATTTAACGGTGCAATCGGATCTCGAATCAAAGTTAGATCGGGTGAGTTATGAGCCGTTTAAGTCGGATAGCTTGGGTAGGAGTATTTTGGTCATTTGGACCCAATCAGTGTCTATAAATTAGACTCCGGGGTGTGCGGCCAGGGGTTTTAGCCACACACCATCCAAGGCAAAGGAGAGAGGAGAGAGAGGGTGCCGTCGAGGTGGAGGAGCCACCAGAGCCGGATTTTCTCGAGTTCGTCGGTGTCGATCGGGCGGGGGAAGATCGTGTGCGTCTTTTCCTTCCATTTTCTCTCCGTCCGGTGAGTGGATTTAGGCCTTATTTTCTCCAATTTTGGATTCATGTCGCTGTTCTCATGTTTTAGGGTTTTTCGTCAATTTTTGACGCATTTTCTTGTATCGGATCGGAAGTCGAATCGATCATTTCTTAATTATACCATGTTGTTTACCACTTTTGGAATAAAATATTTTTTTCTTTTTCCTTTTCCTTTTTCTTTTTTTCTGCCCCTTCTTTGTTCACCTTGCTGGGAGGTGGCGCCCGGTGAGGCACCGCGGAGGCAGTGACACTTGGCGTGGCGTCGCTGCCACGCGCGGTAACCGCGCGAGTCACCGCCACCGTCGCGTGGTGGCGGCGGTGTGTCGGCAGGTGCCGACATCGCCGCCAGCATTACTAGCGACACGGCGGCGGCCGAGGAGGGGGCGGCAGCGGCAGGTGGAGGGGGAGAGGAGATGAAGATGACCGAGGTGGGAAGATAAAATGGAGGGCTGAGATTGATTTGGCTGAGATTAAGGGCCGGATTGAATTGGTTGAGATAAAGGGCATGGATTGATCTTGTGTTGATGGAGGGCTGTGATTACATCTGGTTATATGTAAGACTGTGATTGCATCATGTAGATGGAGAGCTGTGATTGCATTTGGTTAGATGGAGGGCTTTGATTGCATCTGGTTAGATGTAAGGCTGTGATTGCATATGGTTAGATGTAAGGCTATGATTGCATCATGTAGATGGAGAGTTGTGATTGCATCTGGTTAACTGGAGGGCTGTGATTGCATCTGGTTAGATGTAAGGCTGTGATTGCATCATATAGATGAAGGGTTGTGATTGCATCTAGTTAGATGTAAGGCTGTGATTGCATCATGTAGATGGAGAGCTGTGATTGCATCTGGTTAGATGGAGGGCTGTGATTGCATCTAGTTAGATATAAGGCTGTGATTGCATAATGTAGATGGAGAGCTGTGATTGCATCTGGTTAGATGGAGGGCTGCGATTGCATCTAGTTAGATGTAAGACTGTGATTGCATCATGTAGATGGAGAGCTGTGATTGCATTTGGTTAGATGTAAGACTGAGATTGCAACATGTTAAATAGAGGGCTGTGATTGTATTAATTAGATGAAAAGCTGTGATTTGATGCTGTTTAAATGAAGGGCTGAGATTTCAGTACCGAGTTATTGATTGTAACGTCGTTATATTAGTTCGTAATAGTGATTTATTAAATAAATTAAGACATTTCTTCCATTGTTCTAAATAATTATTTTGAGACCTTAAAGTTAGCAAAAATATTCATATTATATATGAATTTTAACCTAATCGACATTCTGGATTCATTGGCAAGGACCGTTTCACCATCATACCTTCAAAATTTGAAAATAGTAGCTGGGCGTCGTCTCGTTTTGCGTGCCAAGCTGAAAAATCATATTTTATATATTTTTATGGTTCTATCTTAGATGATTCATGGATGTAGTAGTTAATGAGGTGAATCTTATCCTAGATCAATGATTTCTATGATGAGTTATTTTATTATGTTCCATTCCATTAATTTATAGTTGGCGTTTGCTTTTGCACTACTTTCATGATACACGTGCATCCTTTCTTACAGTGCTACAATTCTATTTTATGATTGTTTATTTGTCCTGAGCATTCAAGATTTATGAGCATTATTTCTACATATATATCTGTATGTAGTTGTGATGTATAGCAAGAGGAGGCGGAGGATGAGGTATGCACTTGACATACCCTTTACTACATATTGATAGCACATCTTGTTTATGCTTATATACATGAGTGTGTGGTGTTGTGATGTGCTTGTTCCATTTCCAGGAAGCCTCGCTGGTGAGGGAAGGGTATGCCCCAAAGAGACAACGTTGGCCTTATTCCGGAAGTCCGGCTGGTGAGGGGAGATCATACCTCAAAGAGACAGTCCAGAGACCCGAGCATGTGAGGGGAACGTATGCCCCAACAGACTAGCTCGGAAGAGCCAGTGTCGGTGAGGGGAGGGCATGCTCCAAAGAGACGACACTGAGCTGGGTGGTAGTTCGACGGCCACCCGTCTACCTACCCTATGTGGCTATGTGGGACCGACGGGTCCGGGGAGCATGCATATGATTGAGTGTTGCATTCATCCTATTTTATTATTGTGGATATGTTTATATACTTATTGATGGATGCTTATACTTATTATTGTGGATATGAGTAGGGTAGTGGATGTGTTACTGATGCTTGTTCCGTTATTTTTAAAGATATTTTATACTTATTGACGGATGTTGATTTCATGCATAGAGCTATGAATATATTATTGCTGATTTCTTCTGACGTTGCTGTTACGTTATTTATTGCGGCTATTTGTATTTTTATGCATGATGATTAATTTGGTGAATTAAGGACTGATCTGGTCACTAAGTCCTAGTTGGACTTACCCCTCATTACTATTGTTTTGCAGCACATGAGTTAGATCAGAGAGGTACCGAGGTGCAGTAGCGCGGCTGGTGGTGGCAGGGCAGCGGGTCTCGTGACATGTTGTGATCGTGGAGGATACCTGAGTCATTTTAGTGTCTCTTTGAGTTGTTGAGTCATGTTGACTCGGGTTGTGGTTTCCGCATTTTATTTTTATTTTAGGAGTCTTGTTTATTTACTTGAACTCCTTTTTAATAAATTGTTTAGTGTATTCATATTGAGTTTTGATTTGGTTTGGTTCGTGATGTCATGTCTATTCTTTTCAAAAAAAAAAATCTCCCACTATTCAGGTTATTGTTGTTGTGTTTGAGTTGGGTTAGGCTTTGGGGTACGTGGCGTATCCTGGCCGATCATACCTGATTTGGGGTGTGACAAAGTTGGTATTAGAGCGGGTACGATAATAGGATGGTAGGTATCGTATGAGGGCATTGCTAGCATGTTCACATAGGGGTGTAAACGAGCCAAGCCGCTCGCGAGCTACTCGAGATCGATTCGTTAAAAACTCGAACTCGACTCGAACTTATCGAGCTTGAGCCGAGCCGAGCCAGACATTCGAGCGAGCCGAGTTCGAGCTAACCTATACTCGGCTCGAGCGGCTCGCGAGCCTAATCGAGCCTTCTATATATATTATATACCGGGTTTGATTTTTAAATTTTATGAAACCGTTACCCTCTAAAATGAACCCGAGCTTAGTCGAACTCGAGCTCGATCGAGCTCGCGAACGAGCTCGCAAACGAGCTTGGCTCGTGCGGCTCGACTCATGAGCCTTGATTTTTTTTCCGAGCCGAGCTCGAGTTGCTTGAATGTAACTCGAGCCGAGCTTGAGCCGATAGACTAAAGCTCGATCGAGCTCGAGCCGAGCTCGAGCTCGTTATTTTCCAAACGAGCCGAGCTCGAGCAGAGCCAAGCTCGGCTCGGCTCGGCTCGATTACACCCCTACAGTTCACATATGGTACGTCCTAATCACAAGATCGAGCTGAATTCCTGCGCACCAGCGGCGGTACGTATTTTTGGTTTAAGTTGATTATTTATATGATTAATTGTGTGGTTATTGCGTTCTTACTTCTAGAAATGTAGACACGTAATGATGTTTTATTTATTTATTGTATGTTTTCTTGATAGTAGATTGGCAATGTAGTAAGAGAGGTTTAGGGATTTAATTTCCTTGGTAGAACCTGCTTTTGTTTAGCCGACCTGTATAAGGGGAATGCTAGAACTTATATTTTTGTTATCTTTAATTTATGAGTGGTTTTCCCTAGTTGAAATTTGTTAAAGGTAAGACAAAACCACTTGGAGAAGGATATAGAAAGAGTGGAAAATTTGGTAGGATAAATGCACAACTGAGAAAGTTAGACAAGCATCCATATCTTTGTAGGAAACATACGATAGGTGATAGAATATGTTTAGCTTATCTTGAATTAGAATTAAGTTAAATCTGATATTCAATATTCATTATGATTGGATATAGCATGGTAAAAGGATGTTAGACATTGGAAGGTTTAAGTTAAAACAAATAAATAAAATAAAATAATAAAATACAAGTACTCGTTGTGGATGATGATGCTCTGCAATGTCATATGTTTTGGCACTGCATATGAAAGATAATCATTAATGTTTATGAGAATGCCTAGTTGAGATTGTGACTCGGCATATTTGAAATGAGATATTACCCATTGGAGTTGTGGTCTCAAATGTAAGATATTCACCTATTGGATTTATGGCTAATGATTACCTATTAGTCCTAGGTGGTTGTGCATGAGTTTATACCTTATAGGTGAGGTTTAACAATTAATTTGTTTTAGAATATTATTAAATGGTTGATGTTGCAAAGGGTTGCTGGCAGATTTTAATTGAAGAAATATAAGAATCAAATAAAGTAGTTTTGATCATATGCGTTGATAATTGATTTTTAATACAAATTGTTAGGCTAAAGGCTTAATTGATTTGATTCTTATTTTAGCATTGAACTATTATTGTTAGATTCGATTATTGGTTTTAATTTAATCATGGAAAACTTAGGTGTGGTTGGGAGGTCGTGCAGGATATAAGAGAGAAGTATAGTACACGTACCTTTTTGATGCCGAGGTGAACCTATTTCTTTTATCTCAAAATTCGAGAATGAATTTTCTGTAAGGAATGAGGGAATTGTAATACCCAAAGTGGGGGATCGTGGGCCCTAGTTAACACGGATTGGCGAGAAGCTTCGGTATTAGACCCGAGTAAGCATTTAATGTAGAAAAATTAAGAAAATTTTTATTTGTCTTATCTCTATGATTTAGCATGCTAGGGTGATAGAGGGTCTCGAGGCGAATTTAGCGGTGCAATCGGATCTCGAATCGAAGTTAATCGGGTGAGTTATGAGCTATTTAAGTCGGATAGCTTAGGTAGGGGTATTTTGGTCATTTGGACTCAACCAGTGTCTATAAATTAAACCCTAGGGTGTGCGGCCAGGGGTTTTAGCTGCATGCCACCCGAGGCAAAGGAGAGACAAGAGAGAGGGCATCGTCGAGGAGGAGGAGCCGCTGGAGCCAAATTTTTAAGAGTTCGTCAGTGCTGATCGGGGGAAAATCCTGCACGTCTTTTCCTTCCATTTTCTCTCCGTCGGTTAGTGGATTTAGGCATTCTTTTCTCCAATTCTTGATTCATGTCGTTGTTCTCATGTTTCGAGGTTTTTTGTCAATTTTTGATGCGTTTTCTCGTATCGGATCGAAAGTCGAATCGGTCATTTCTTAATTAAACCATGTTGTTTACCCCTTTTGGAATAAAATATTCTTTTCTTTGTCCCATTTCCTTTTTCATTTTTTTTGTTCACCTTGTCGGTCGGTGTCGGCCGCACCGGGAGACGGCGCTCGGCGAGGCGTTGTGGAGACAGCGGCGCCCGGCGAGGCGTCGGCGCCGCCATCGTCGCGTGGCGGCGGCGGTGCGTCGGCAGGCGCCGGTGTCAGCATCGGCGCCAGCGTTCCTGGCGGCCCGGTGACGCCCGGGAAAGGGGCGGCGGCGGCAGGTGGAGGGGAAGAGGAGATGAAGATGACCTAGGTGGGAAGATGAAATGGAGGGCTGAGATTGATTTGGGTGAGATGAAGGGTTGGATTGAATTGGTTGAGATAAAGGGAAGGGATTTGATCTTGTGTTGATGGAGGGCTGTGATTGCATCTGGTTAGATATAAGGCTGTGATTGCATCATGTAGATGGAGAGCTGTGATTGCATCTGGTTAGATGGAGGGCTTTGATTGCATCTGATTAGATATAAGGCTGTGATTGCATCATATAGATGAAGGGTTGTGATTGCATCTGGTTAGATGTAAGGTTGTGATTGTCTCATATAGATGGAGAGCTGTGATTGCATCTGGTTAGATGTAAGGCTGTGATTGTATCATATAGATTAAGGGTTGTGATTGCATCTGGTTAGATGTAAGACTGTGATTGCATCATGTAGATGGAGAGTTGTGATTGCATCTGGTTAGATGGAGGGCTGTGATTGCATCTGGTTAGATGTAAGGCTGTTATTGCATCATGTAGATGGAGAGCTGTGATTGCATCTGGTTAGATGGAGGATTGTGATTGCATCTGGTTAGATGTAAGGCTGTGATTGCATCATGTAGATAGAGGGCTGTGATTGCATCTGGTTAGATATAAAGCTGAGATTGCGACATGTTAAGTAGAGGGCTGTGATTGTATTAGATGGAAGGCTGTGATTTGATCATGTTTAAATGAAGGGCTGTGATTTTATTACCGAGTTATTGATTGTAACACCGTTTTATTAGTTCGTAACAGTGATTTATTAAATAAATTAAGACATTTCTTTCATTATTCTAAATAATTATTTCGAGACCTTAAAGTTAGCAAAAATATTCATGTTATATATGAATTTTCACCTAATCGATGTTTTGGATTCATTTGTATGGTCTGTTTCACCATCAGACCTTCGGATTCTGAAAACAGTAGCTGGGCGTCGCATCATTTTGCGTGCCAAGTTGAATAATCATATTTTATACATTTTTATGGTTTGATCTGAGATGATTCATGGATATAGTAGTTAATGAGGTGAATCTTATCCTAGATCAGTGATTTCTATGATGAGTTATTTTATTATGTTCCAGTCCTTTAATTTATAGTTGGAGTTTGCTTTTGCACTATTTTCATGATACACGTGTATCCTTTCTTACAGTGCTATAATTCTATTTTATGGTTGTTTATTTGTGCTGAGCATTCATGATTTATGAGCATTATTTCTACATATATATCTGTATGTAGTTTGATGTATGACAGGAGGAGGTGGAGGATGAGGTATGCACTTGACATACCCTTTATTACATGTTGATAGCACATCTTGTTTATGCTTATATACCTAGTGTGTGGTGTTATGATGTGCTTGTTGCATTTCCCGAAAGCCTCGCTGGTGAGGGTAGGGTATGCCCCAAAGAGACAACGTGTAATGCCCGCGAAAAAAAAAAATTTAAATTTAAAATTTTAACTAATTTATTTTGGCTTCAACAGCAAAGCCGAGATGTGCGTCGGAGCAGGCCGAGTAAATCGTCGGAAGGCTCAAATTAAAATACGAACCTTATGCGTGAGTAAAATTATGTTACTTAAGTTGGTTTGGAGATTTGATGTGAGTTGGACTCGAATCGAGTTCGGGGGTCCGATCGGAACTCGATTCGGACGAGTACAGACCGAGATATGGTTCACTTAAGTCAAGAGGGGCAAATAGGTAAATTTCAAAAAAAATATATAATTGCATATGTGGTCTTGGGCGACGGGACGACTCTAGTAAGAGCCAAACGCCGCCCAAGACAAGAGGGAGGAGGCGCTGCTCCCTTGTGATCGGATCTTCGCCGTCGTCGCGAGGCATCGTCATCGTCTTCTTCTCCTTGATTCCCTCTCCAAGTGAGTGGTTAGATTGGGTTTCTTCCTCGTGATAGATTTATAGAATCTGCAATTTTTTCGAGGGTTTATGTTTGAGTATGTTGATTTCTCTCTCGAGAAAGGGTCGATCTTGGCTCTAGTGGAAGTCAAATCAGATGCCGCTATTTATTTTTCCTCCTCCATTTTGTTTCCCTTTTTGATTGCTTGTCGTTTTTGCTATTTGAACGTGGGACGCATATTAGAATGATCTTGGTTCGGATGAACTGGTTTTGTTGTTTGTTTGGTTTGTGTGGTGTATATATAAATATTGGTGGTATTTAGTTGTTGCATTTGGTGCTGGAGTTCTTATTTTTACTGTGACCAATCTGGACTTTGTTTAATGGAGAAATTCCTGTTGTTCGGATGCATGTGTGAAGACCTTTCGGGCTTCTCTGCTTTGGCCCTTGAGCACTTCTATTGTTCTATTGAACTTGGATGTTTCAGGTGTCAATACATTTGATCTTTGTATTCGGGTTAAGAAAGTGCATAACTTTTGGAAGACCGTGTTGTTTGGTCAAAGTAACATACATGAGATATTTGATTATGGTACTACTTTTTAAAAAGTATTGTTGCAATATAAATCAAGAAGGTGGCAGGTTAATAAGAAATTACATCCAAGATAAGAAAAAATTATGGAAAAAATGGAAAATTCATAAGGAAGCATCGTTCATGCTGGTTTATGCTGATCCATGATGACCATTTCCCATGGTATCACATTTATCATTAAGCATGAAAATATTTGGTGCTCTCACAATTGACATCTTTATCTTGATCGATTCTGAAGACTTCCAAAAGTATAACATACACATTTTGACAATAGTAACACAATTTGTAGGCCAAGCAAGTCCAATGTTCATGTTCCGGTTTATATTCTTGAGATTGTGAGTACACTGAAATGCTGAAATTATATGCGTAGATGGCATGATTTGATGAACACTTAGCATACATTCATATGAAAATTTGTGGAGTATATCGTACCCTTTAATCTGAATTTTTCATAGTATGATAAGTTAGGCTGAAATTGATGTTGTGGTAAGATATACATGCCGAAGTTATTTCTATACGTGCTAGATTCATTTTATACATCCTGTAAACTGCCAGTGTAGTATATGGATCTTTATGTACAAGATATTGTATGAATTGTGAGTACCATATCGAGTGATGTTCAATTGTGTACGTGTTGTAACCAGACTGGTTAAGTAGGCTGAAATTTATGGCTTGCTTGTTGAATTGGTCGAGTTGCGATTCCGGGATGTCACCTTGTGGCTTGCCGTGGATGTTATTAGTTGAACCTATAAGAACATCAGGTTAATTGGTTATTTCCACCCTCGCGAGAGAGTATAAGGTCTCGGATGAAAATGAGGGAAAGTCACACTATAGTGGGCTGAAATTTCCGCTTACAGGCTGAAATTTCCGCGATGCTTGGGTAAAATAGAAATATGAGATTTTTAGGATCACTCACTAAATAAGGAAACCCTTGGACAGATATGGCATCCCTTTACTTTGTTTGGGAATTTCAGCGAGTTCGGATGAGATTTCGAACGAGAAATGGTGGTGGCGGAAAGGTACGTCGTGCGGAAACTATTCGACAGAACGTTGGCATTTTCACTACATGACGACCTGCCATGGATGTTAAATTCCTTTGAATAGAAAATGATAAGGTAAACTATTGAGGTGTTAACGGTGGGTGATATGGCGGTGAATAATGAATTGGGTAGAGTGGTGGCCGAGCGGGTGCTACCGAGCGAGCACTGAGAAATGTACATTATGCCGTATCTACTCGAGTAATCCACCTCTTTATAGATATGTAAATTAGTCCACTTAGTGGGCATGTTTGTGGATGTACATGTGATGGCCGAGTGGTGTGCAGTGCGCACGAGTTGATTCAGGGTCAAGATATACGTCGGTGAGCCACGCCGACGACTGACCCGAGTGGCATTATTCGGAGGGCCTTTCCCGATCAAGTTTTGGGCACTGATACTAGAGGGCCTTCCTAGCTCAGTGAGCCCGAGGCAGGGAGTTCGCTAGGGTGGCCAGCCTAGTGAGCAACCTGCGAGTTGTAGGTGATTATTTTGAGGTTGGTTCATTTGGGCCGGATCGGGCCGAGTGGTGCATGTAGCGCACGAGATGACTAATGCAAATCATTGTTATGTTTCATATCAGTTGAATGAGCATTAAATTATTTAATGTATTTATTCATGTGGTTTAGCTTGGTGATGGCAGAACGGCCACTCACTGAGTTCTTTTGAACTCACCATTCTTTTCTTGGCCTTGTTTTGTAGAGTGATCATTGAAGTATGGCGCGGCTGGTGGCAGCAGACTCTGGTGGCGATCTCGTGAAACCCATTGGTGTAGTCGAGTCTTGGTCAAGTCATTTAGTTTGTTTTCGAGCATGTGAACCTTGTATAGTATTAACACTTGAACCTTAGTTATGTAGCTTCATGCATTTGGTCTAGTATGTGGATTGCTACCTTCTATAATTGAATATTTGTGTTTGTGTTAATCTGAGTTGATATTTCGCATGCATGATGTGGTTATGTGGTCTAGGCTTCGGGGTGCTTGTCCCCACTCTGGCGATCGCGTGACCCAGTTTTTGGGACGTGACACAACGTTGGCATTATTCCGGAAGTCCGACTGATGAGGGGAGGTCATACCCCAAAGAGACAGTCCGTAGACCCGAGCAAGTGAGGGGAACGTATGCCCCAACAAGCTAGCTCAGAAGAGCCAGTGCCGGTGAGGGGAGAGCATGCCCCAAAGAGATGACACTGAGCTGGGTGGTAGTTCGGCGGCCACCCATCTACCAACCCTATGTGGCTATGTGGGACCGACGGGTCCGGGGAGCATGCATATGATTGAGGTGTTGCATTGCATGCATATGATTGAGGTGTTGCATTCATCCTATTTTATTGTTGTGGATATGTTTATACTTATTGATGGATGCTTATACTTATTGTTGTGGATATGAGTAGGGTAGTGGATGTGTTACTGATGCTTGTTCCGTCATTTTTAAAGATATTTTATACTTGTTGACGGGTGTTGATTTCATGCATAGAGCTATGGATATATTATTGCTGATTTCTTCTGATGTTGCTGTTATGTTATATCGGCTATTTGTATTTTTATGCACAATGATTAATTTGGTGAATTGAGGACTAATCTGCTCACTAAGTCCTAGTTGGACTTACCCCTCATTAGTATTGTTTTGCAGCACATGAGTTAGATCAGAGAGGTACCGAGGTGCAGTAGCGCGACTGGTGGTGGCTGGGCAGCGGGTCTCGTGACATGTCGTGATCGAGGAGGATACCTGAGTCATTTTAGTGTCTCTTTGAATTATTGAGTCATGTTGACTCGGGTTGTGGTTTTCGCATTTTATTTTTATTTTAGGAGTCTTGTTTATTTATTTGAACTCCTTTTTAATAACTTGTTCAGTGTATTCATATTGAGTTTTGGTTTGGTTTGGTTCGTGATGTCGTGTCTATTCTTTTCAAAAAAAAATTTCTCCCACTGTTCAGATTATTGTTGTTGTCTTTGAGTTAGATTAGGCTTCGAGGTACGTGGTGTATCCTGGTCGATCATACCGGATTTGGGGTGTGACAAGATTTTTGAGTCAACACTTATAGGGACAGATAGGACATTATCTCCTATCAGTAGGAGTAATCGATTTCATGTTGGTTGCTCACCTACCTCCATGAATGCTTCTCCATGCCCAATATTACTCGGCACATGACACTGAGGGCCACGTAGGGATAAAATCAAAGCAATGTGTCGTCACTCACAAGGTAACCATGACAATCTTAGGTCAAAGGACTGCTTGCACCTACTATCACCCGAGGAATATCCTATTAAAACTCATGTAAGGATTTCATTTTGTGTTCCTCGTGCAGGTCTGTTCAGTGAACTCATTCCCCAATGAGCACCTGGACTTGTACATTAATGACAGTTCATATGTAACTATGAGATCAATTACCCCGTATCGTATATGGCATATACCAAGTGCACTAGTCTATCTGGAATCACCAATTCCCTAATTGGAGATCCTACGACTATGAACATTTAGAATATGGGCGTCTGCATTCGAAGTCTCACTAACATGATCTCATTATGCCATCGAAATTATTTGTCCGGGTTCATAGGGTTCATCACATTCTTTTTGAGTAAAGATGCAACATATGATGAAAAAGTTGTCTCATTAAGTTGATTACCCTTGAATAGTTCCTAAACACATTAACATGTGATTGGCTTAAGGGCATTATTCCTTTCAATCTCCCACTTGCACTTTAGCCAATCATCCTAGTATCTATATACCAAATTTCAATGGTGATTGAATATGCTATTGTGGTAATTAGTTTAATCTACATTAATGTATTTTAGTCATCGCCTTTTTCCAACGACGAGGTGATACCGCCTTTTAAGAAAAGCAATGATCTTCATGGGATCTTAGTTCCTTAACTTTGAGCAACAGTTATAGTATTGTCATACAATACCAGTGGTGAACTGGGCTCAGGAACAACTCCCACTAAATGATAAACTCCTTTATCTGATGTCGTCCTAAGCGGTAGAGTAAGTAGCAAAGCACAAAGCCTTAGTCACCTTACTGGTTACAATACTTAACTAGGAACACTTTCTTGCTTACCGCACCACCATTAAAGATATCCTCATACCATCATATGGTTTCATTGTCGTATAGAACGCCTCTCATCCTTCTCAAGTGCTTGAGAGAGTTCTCCATTTGCTCTTTAATATTATTCTCCAGGGTTTTGCCTGAAATATGCTAGATACCTCTAAGGTATAAACAATATCAAGCCAAGTGCAAAGCATCTTACGATGGATCCCACTGCCGAAGCATGGATCTCACTCATCTTTTGTCTCTCCTCAAGTATCTTAGCAAACATCATCTTAGAAAGACTGATGCAATAACTCTTAGGTAAGTAACCTCTTTTACTGTCTTTGATCAACATACATGGGCTGGGGTAAACCAAGCATCCTTTCGGACCTATCCACATAGATCCTAATGTCTAGAATATAGGAGACCTTTCCCAAATGTACCATAGAGAATCAGTATGGGAAATAACTGGAGCATGAGAACGCTTTTCCTACAAGTATGTCATACAATATGACTACACTCCCACTAAACACCTTGTCTACACAAGGTTCATCCACATTTTTGATAAAATCAAAACCTTTTGACCATCTTATCAAAATGGATGTTTCAACTATTCGATGCTAGATGTAGTCCATAAATGAACCTCTACAGCTCGCATAATTTACTCGGTCCAACCGAGAATACGAACTCCTCTAGCTATGTCATATAGACTTCTTCATAACGGAAGAACACAGTCTAGACACCCACTAGCTAGATCTCGTATTCATAGTATGCACTGATGGCTAGCAATATCCTGATGGACTTGAGCGATGAAACTTGTGAGAATGTCTTATTACAGACTAGCTTTTGTCTGGGTTAGATCTCATTCACAACTAGTTTGGTCTTATAGGTCCACACCTTGCAAGCTGCTCAGATCTTTCCTAAAGATCCATCTGCACCTTATAAGAGTTATTCTTTTTGAGCCGTTCAACCAAAGTCTGTACTTGGTTTGAGTCCAGTTTGAATTTGCATAATTTCACTGCATAGCATTAACACATTTGGCTAGATATCATCACACAGGCAGTCTACGCAGTCTCCTAGAAGAGTGATGGGAAGTAATAATTACATTGATTGGTTTAACCTGTGAACTTTTCACTAGTTATTGCGATTTTATTTGTGGTTGCTGAACTTCACCAAGTTCAACATATCTTTCACTCTCACTTTCCTCAACAAACTCATTTTCTCAGAAAGTGGTGACAAAACTCTCTTTGTTCGGTTGGGATAACTTGGTACCCAAAACCCTCAAAATTTCGCACTTGGTCAAACTTGTCATACCTAGGCAACCCCAAATCATGAGAGGTCCCACACTCGGTTTATTGTCATTTCATATCTTATATGGTGTATCAGAGACAGACAGAATTATGGCCTCTACAATAGCTTATCCCCTGAAAAGAGATTGGAAGCTAAGTATGGATCACATCATATCCAAAAGGTGTGATTCCTCCTTTCAGACACACCATTGTGTCAGGAGGGGTTCATATAGAGACAATCTTATTGCCTTCAAGATAATTCAGAATCCTAGTGGATAAGTATTCTTTGCCTCGATCCAATTAAAGGCCTATAATACTTTCTCCAATATGCTTCTTTAACTTCACCTTCATACTCCTTAAATGATTCAAAGGTATCGGGTTTGTGCCAAAACAGGTGGACATACCTATGCCTAATCATATCATAGGAGTATCCTTTTCTGGCTTCAGTTTTTATCGGCCTACATACACCTATGTTGGCCAACTCTAATCAACTCAGCGAGCCTTTCACCAGGTCTAGTGAACAGAGACTCGATTAGAATCTCTTTGAGACACACTTCTCAAGTTCTGACTGCAATTCATAATCGCCCAAAGTCATAAAAGCCAGAAGTAGGTGAGGTTAATTTTAACTATTTGTGTTTTTAAAATATTTATCATTGACATTCAAAACCATTAAACCAATTGAGACGTGCCCAGTCGCATATAACTCATTAGAATGGTTTATGTGGCAACTATTGTCTTTTAAAGAATTTTTCACAATCTTGTTCAAACAACAAAGGAAAAATGACGTTCTTTTATTAACACTGGAGCAAATCAATTATATAATTCAATGGTCTTTGCCAAATAGCATACTTATACAATAGGTTCCTACGACTAGGGCTGCAACTCTTGCGCCTATCGCCTTCCCGAAGGTCGTATGTCACACCCCAAATTCAATATGACCGACTAGGGTATGCCACATATCCCGAAGCCTAACCCCAAAACCAATTATACATAAACAAGAAATGAACCTAAACATTTTATAACATTTAAAACTTAAAGGAAAACATCAAATCCTAAAAGAAACCCAATCACTAATTAGAAGAAAAATGCTAAACGTTCAATTTATTTTCAAAACTTTAAAGTCCCAACAAGGACACCTCAAACTAAGGAAAATGTGGAAATGAAATAATCGAGTCTACATGACTCAACAAATAGAAACGACCGGACTCGGTATCCTCCTCGATCACGACATGTCACAAGACCCGCTGCCCTGCCGCCATCAAGCGCGCTACTGCACCCCGATACCTCTTTGATCTAACTCAGGTGCTGCAAAACAACATAAATGAGGGGTATGTCCAACTCGGACTTAGTGAGTAGATCAGACCTCAATCATCCAATTCATCATCATGTAAAAGCCAAAACAACATAAGCAGACATTTGGACATAGCAGGAACATGAGGATGAATATCATAAGTCTACCACCACTATGAGCATGATAAACAACCACCAACAGGCGAATAAGTATAACACACGAATAAATACCACCACATGAATAAAGTAATGCCAATGCAATGCCTCAATCGCATGAATGCAACATCCACATGAATCACCTCCAGACCCGTCGGTCCCACGTAGCCACATAGGGTAAGTAGACGGGTGGCCGCCACACTACCACCCAGCTCAGTGTCGTCTCTTTGGAGCATGCCCTTCCCTCACCGACACTAGCTCTTTCGATCTGTCTCTTTGGGGCATACGTTCCCCTCACTGGTTGGGTCTCCGGACTGTCTCTTTGGGGTATGATCTCCCCTCACCAGTCAAACTTTCGGAATAAGGCCAACGATATCTCTTTGGGGCATACCCTCCCCTCACTAGAGAGGTTTACGAGAAATGCAACAATCACATCACAACATCACACACACAGGTATATAAACATGAAATAAGATGTGCTATCAACAGGTAATAACTGGTATGTCTAGGGCATACCTTAACCTCCGCCTCCTCCTGACATACATCACAACTATATATATATATAAGTGCTCATAAATCATGATCTCACAACATACATAAGCAACCATGAAATAGGAATATAACACGTCCGTCATCGTAAGAAAAGAGACAAGTATATAATGCTAACAATGCCAAAAGGAACTTCAACAGTAAAATTAATGGAATGGAACAACAAGATAGTATTTCAACATAGGGTAACACTGATCTAGGATAAGATTCACCTCATCAAATATTGTAACCACGAATCATCTCAGATTGAAATCATAGAAACATATAAAATAGTATTTTTCAACTCGGCACGCAAAATGAGGCGACGTCCACCTACTACTTTCAAAATCCGAAGGTTTGATGGGAAAACAAACCTCGCCAATGAATCCAGAACGTCGATTAGGTGAAAATTCATATATAATATGAATATTTTTGCTAACGTTAAGGCCTCAAATAATTATTTAGAATAATAGAAAGAATGCCTTAAATTTATTTAATAAATCACTATTACGAATGAATATAACGGTGCTACAATTCAAATAAATTAATAATGAAATCTCAGTCATTCATCTAAACATGATCAAATCACAGCCTTCCATCTAATATGATGCAATCACAACCCTCCATCCAACCTGATGCAATCTCAGTCTTCCATCTAACATGATGCAATCACAACCCTCCATCTAGCCTGATGCAATCCCAGCCTTCCATCTAATATGATGCAATCACAACCCTCTATCTAACCTGATGTAATCTCAGTCTTTCATCTAACAAGATACAATCACAGCCTTACATATATCTTGATGCAATCCTAGGCTTCCATCTAACATGATGCAATCATAGCCTTACGTCCTAGGATGCATGGACACGGACACGGACACGGGACACGACACGGACACGAACACGAGGACACACCAACTTCAAAATTTTATAGGACACAGACACGACATATATAGATAAATATAAAAAAACTCAATTTTTTTAAAAAAAACTACAATTCATATCAATATATATCATGATGTTTTTATTGATGTCAAACTTCAAATTTTCAGTATGAACAAATACTTACTATTTCTAAACCTTTCCAAACGCATGAGGCACAACCACATGTAAACAAAAATTCATAGACATGTATTGACATCTCCAAAAAACTTCCTAGGTTAGCATGTCTTAGTAGAAATAGTCATGTACAATCACATGTAAATAAAAAGTTAACTAGAGTCCCACTATCTTCTTCATCAATCATTATTGTTATCTTATTCATTAGAAAATATTACTCTGTCCAACTCTGGTTCATCAAGAGAAATATTGACAACTTCAATGATTCCATTATCTTCATTAATCGATGAAAACTCATCAAGAGAAATAGAGCAATCAAATGTTTCACCTGAAATAAAAATAGAGCTAATCCAAGAAAAATAGAGCAATCTAGTATTATTCAGAAACCATACTGTCTCCGCCTCTCCGGAGGTTGTTTCCACTCGGCGAGGGTTTACCGGCGAGGGTGGCGGCTCGAGTATAGGTTCTCCAACTCGTTCGGTATTCGAAGGAGCGGCGATTCTTGTGGAGCGGGGAAAAAAATTGATTGGTCCGACACACGTGTCCGACACGCGTGTCCGGGCAAAGAAAAAAAATGATTGGTCAAGACACTCTTGGACACGTCGAACACGTGTGTCGGACGAGTGTCTTCGTGTGTCAGTGTCCGCGGTGCGTTGGACACGCGGACACGATAGTCCTTGGAAGTGTCTGTGCTTCCTAGCTTATGTCTATCAAGATGCAATCATGCAATCACAGCCCTTCGTCTACATGATGCAATCGTAGCCTTACATCTATCAAGATGCAATCACAGCTCTCTATCTACATGATACAATCTCAACTCTTCATCTAGACATGATGAAATCTCAGCCATTCATCTAAACATCATGAAATCTCAGCCCTTCACCTACACATGATGAAATCTCAGCCCTTCATCCAAAACACCACATCTCTCTCACCCAAACCTAGGGTTCCTCCACCCCAAACCCAACCAACCACCGCCCTCCCTAGCCGCCGCCGCCTGCGCCTGAACCGAGTGGCGAGACCAGGTCGGCACCGAGTCGGTTGCTCAACTACACGCGAGGCAGTGGCACCTCGCCGGGCACCACTGCCCGATGCGACCGAGCGTAGTGCCGTGTCCTGGCGGAGCCATCCAAGGTAATGTCGGTCGGGGCTGTACTAGACGACGTCAAGTTCGAGCGTGATGAAGGCAACACAAAATGATGATGAAACAACATGATTCAACAATGAAATTACGGATCCGATCATGTACGATGATCGTCTCCTCGCCGGCGGCTCGGACTACGAGCAGTTCACCGGAAAAATCGACGGAAAACACAAGATTTGACAATAATAATTTTAAATCCGAATTTAATAGAAGCATGGACGCATTAAATCTCGAGAAACCACAAAATAATTTCAGATCTACAAATCGATCAAAACATCTACATGAAATCTCATCCTAAAATCAATACCATGAATGAAAGAATTGGGGAGAAAGGGGCAAATCCACTCACCTCTTTGGAGAAGACAGAAGGAAAGAAGACGCGTCGGATCTTCCTTCAATCGATGCCAACGAACTTGCGAAAATCTGGCTCCGTCGGCTCCTCCTCCTCGGCGGCACCCTCTCTCCCCTCTATCCCTTGCCTCGGGTGGCGTGCAGCTAAAACCCCTGCTGCACGCCCCCAAGCTCTAATTTATAGACCTCGGTTGGGTCCAAATGACCAAAATACCCCTACTTAAATTATTCGACTTAAACAACTCATATCTAATCCATTCTAACTCCTATTCGAGTTTCGATTGAACCGCTAAATTCGTCTCGGGACTCTCTATCATTATAACATGCTAAACCACAAAGATATGAAAAATAAAGTTTCCCTAATTTTTTTTCTATATTAAATGCTTACTCGGGTATAATCCCGAAGTTTTCCGTCAATCCACGCTAACTCGGGCCTACGGTCCCCCGCTCAAGAATAAAATATTATTATTAAAATTTTGGTCATTACATCGTAGTTGCCTTTTGTCAAGTCTTCTACTTTTCTTCTTCTCCCACAATATCTTGTGGATGATGATTGATATCAAATACCCGGTATTAAATACCATAAAGTAAAGTTTAATGACGAAGTATTTTCTATAACGTACGCACCTAAAGCAGCGATTTAAAAAAAAACATCTTCAGTTTTAACTCTGCAAAATACTCCTTGCAGTTGAACTTCCAGTGGCCATCTTTACCACAATGGTAGCAGGTGCCATTGGGAACAACTTTCCATTTATTCTTGATATTTCTCATGGGTTTCACAGTTCTGTTTTTCACTTTGTTCTTAACAGAGTATAACTTTGTCTCAGAGACATCTTCCACTAACAAGACTATGTCCTTATCCTTCATAAGGTGAGACTCAACAATTTTCAACATATTAAAGAGCTCGGGAAGCGAGACATCCTGCTTGTTTATGTGGAAGTTATCAACAAACTGTGAAAACGAATTCAAGAGGGATTGGAGTACTAAGTTCCCTATCCATGGAGAACTCCTCAATCAAATTGATTAGTTTGAGGACATGGATCTCAACAAGAGTGTTATCCTCCATTTTGGCACGGAAGAGTTGTTTAGATAGCTTGTACCTAGCTGTCCTCATATGCTCACCATACAACAACTTGAGGTGATCGAGGATAGCTTCGGTATTCAAATGTTCATGCAGCTTTGGAACTCATCAGACATGGATGCCAGCATTATGCATTGAACAATGGTGCTATCTTCACTCCAAATTTCTTGCACTTCTCATAAGCCGTCCTATCTTCCACGGTGTAATCCTCTTCCCCAAGGGGTGGCACCGGTCCCGGAGAATCAAGAATGTGAGATAGATTCTCACAAATGAGGACGATCCTGAAATTTTGCATCCAATCGACGTAATTTGGTCTAGTTAATTTATTTTCATTGACGAAGCAATCTAACAACAGTAAAGGTGACATGATATGCTACAAAGAAAATAAAGACATGAATGAGCATTTATTCTACATGCATGTTTATTTAGGTCTTTTAATTAATCATGTCTCCCACTAATTTTCGTAGTTCCATAATACCCTCCGATTTGGAAGCGGGAAGCCCTCGTTGGTAGACTTACTTAGGGGAAAAATGGATCCCCACTTCTCCTACTCGGATCTCGCAAGTAACACGACAAACCCTAATAAGTGCATGGGTAGGTAACTGTTTACTGATCACATCACTATGTGGCTTCCATATGTTTTGCCTCTAGGCCACCAAGGCCTTGTGTGTGCACAACAAACCAAGGAGCCCTAGTTGAGTCGGACCTATCGTTTGTATGCCCTAGCGAGAAAACAACCACCCTTGAGTGTAGATCAATAAGGTAAGTCATGTTCAAGACGGTAGAAGAGACACAAAACAAATATGTGCCATATGAGGTGCAACATGTCTATCAGCACAAAAGGCTTTGTGTGTGCACAACAAACTCGTTGTGATGATAGACACATGTCACGCCCCAAATACAGGATCACGTGACCGGTCAAGGAATATGTGCCTATACCCCACAACCTAACTCATGCACATGCCAACATCATAAGATAGCGAAATAAACAACAACTTTTAATAACAAAAAGAACCAAAATATATTTTCATTTCAAAACAGCAAGGTTTTAAATAAATGTCTCGAGTGCGGAAATAAATAAATAGAAGAGCAACATTTCCTTTAATAAATAAAAACTGAATAAAATATGAATGTCCCTACGGAACTATAACTTCAAATACCAAAACAAAAGTGCATGACAACCTACTACAGACACATTTAAGACCCATAACCAGGACTGCTATGAGATCATGTGGCTCCTCTGCACTCCAGCCGCCCAAGTGCTCCAATCCATCTCACTGGCAGGCTCTACAAAACAAAACAACGACAACGGGGAGTTCAAAGAACTCAGTGAGCAGTTCTACCAACCCTCACAAAAAAACATCACAGAATAGAATGCATAAGATAAAACTCCTGACTCAAGCAGGGAAAGGTCACAAGGGAGTGACTTGCTAACAGGCCATCCGACCACCACCTATCCGAAGGCAGCCAACACTCAATGGTGAAGAACAACAGGCCAAAGCCTAACATGCCCTAAGGCAACAACACATATTAGGATAATCGGGAAGGCCCTCCGAACTTATCCTAGTATAAATAAACTCGGGAGCAATCAGGAAAGGCCCTCCGAACTTGCTCCATGAGACGCGTAGGGACAATCGGGATTCGCTCGTCTGAACTTGCCCCTTTAATATATCAAAAGAGTAATCGGGTAGGCCCTCCGAGCTTACTCTTAAAAGATATCACAGGAATAATCGGGAAAGATCCTCCAAACTTATTCCTTAAAACCACCTCGGGGATATTCAGGTATGCTCTCCGAACTTATCCCATGAGGCCAAACCAGAACAATCTGGAAAGGCCCTCCGAACTTGTTCTGTAGGTTGGGAATTAGTCATCCAACATCCCAGGCTTAGCCCGCAACCCGACTCCTCTACGAGCCTCTCCGCCATTCATAAAGATATGGCGCACCATGACCTAAGTCATGACTTCTCCTACAGTGTCTTAGGGGTGATCCTATTGGAAAGTGTCTCAACACTCCAAAATTCGACCCCAACTCCTAGACCCATAATGTCATGAACTCATGTGGTTTATTTCATGCAAACTTTATGTATTGGTTCATAACAAATTATACTGAACCTTAACCCAATTTTAATTTTGCAATTAAAATTTAAATCACCAAGATTAGGGTTTTGTTTTAGCTTACTATTCGGCCCAAAACCAATGTATCTAATCCAAATTTGATCTCCAGAGCATGTCCTTTGTTTCCAAACTATATTTTCTGGTCGAAACGATAGGTTACACGATTATGTTCAAGGAAATACAAATACCACAGCAAGCATTACAAAAATAGCACAGATTCATCATCTCAGCATGAAATTCCAACAACATTGAATTTTCAGCATGTCATGAAAATAAATCCAAAAATTACAAAATTAAATTCCTTAATAATCATCACAACAGAATTATATCATGGAGACAAAATTCACAAGAATTAAATCATCTTGTTTAGCCAAGATTAACAAGCATCAAAATATTCTTTAAACAAGATCCTAACCACATGATCAAGAACCCACATTAAGCAGACTCATGGCTTTAAGATCAAAATCATATTTTTATAAACATGATTAAATTCCAAAAATCACATATCTAAGTATAAGGCATGCCACAACAATACAAGAACCTAGATTGGTAAGCAATTCAAAGTATAGACCTCAAATTAAACAAGAACATCTCACTTAGGCATTTCAACGAACACCTTGAGGGCACTTTTGATTCTTCCTTGGCCGAGCACCCCTAGGATCATCCTAGGGTTGTCGAGCCCCAAAGGGAAGGGTTTAGGGTCTCCTCAAACATGGCACATAAAAAGGACGTCGAAAATTTGAGGAATCGTTAGAAAACAAATCAAGATTTCAATAGCCTTCAAGATTGGCTTCAAGAACTCGAAGAAACTTGAAAGGAGGGTAAAACCACTCACCTAATTAGGAAGGATGAATAAGGGAGAAATCCTGAATGACAACCCTCGAATCCGGCTTCAAAAGATGGCGGCTCGACTCAAGAAGGGGAGGAGAGGGGGCGGCAGCTCACCTCAAGCCGTCGGCTTGAGGAGAGAGAGAGAGAGATAGAGAGAGAGAGAGAGAGCGAGAGAGAGAGAGAGAGAGGGGGGGGCTGGCTTCGGCTGGCTCCTCTTGGCTCGGCCCCAAAGGGGAGGAAGAGGAGAGGAAGGAGAAGGGATGGAGCCTTGGGCGGCTTGGCTCCAAGGGGTGGCGGCAGCTCCAAGGGGAAGAGGAGAGGGGTTGGCGGCTGGGCGGCTGGTTCCCTTTCTCAAAACTTTGGGTGGCTCCAAAATATGAGCCATAAGCCAAGGGGAGGGGTTTTTGTACTCCCTCCTTAACCCTAACCCTTCTAAACCCTTTATCCAACCCGCATCCGCCTTAAGTCGAACCTGAATCCGCTAACTTAAATCAACTTAATTAATTCTATTCTCCACATAACCATCCATAAATAATATAACCCAATGCACATGCACATCCACATGCCACATAATTAAATCATCATGCAACACAGCATAAAATGAAATAAATCTATTTATGCAAGCAAAATTCACATAACTCATATCCTACTTACTCGAGCTCGCAAGCTCGCACTGGACCATGAGTCGACTCGGCTCGACCTCGAACTAGTCCGCTAGATTGGCAAACACAACCATAAAATAAAAATAAAAATAAAATTTATAGGATATTACAATCCTCCCACCTTAAAGAAAATTCGTCCTCGAATTTCAGAAAAGAAAATTAAGGACTCGCCAAATCTTCAAACAATGAAGGATAATGTTCCCTCATTTCCTGCTCCACCTCCCAAGTGGCCTCCTGGCCGGAATGGTGCTCCCATCTAACCTTAACTAAGGGAATCTCCTTGGACCTCAACTTCCAGATCTGACGTTCTAGCACATCAACTGGTCGCTCCTCATAAGAGACTGCTGAATCCACCTCCATTGCAGTAGGCTCGATCACATGGGTCTCATTCCGAATGTACTTTTTCAGCATAGACACATGGAACACTAGATGTACTCAGTCCATACTAGGAGGTAAGGACAAATCATAGGCCACAGCTCTCCTGCGCCTGAGAATAGGAAACAGGCCAACGAACCTAGGGCTTAGCTTTCCTTTCTTACCAAATCTCACCACCCTTTTCATAGGGGACACCTTGAGGAACACCATGTCCCCCTCAGCGAACTCTACCTCCCTGGCCTTTCCATCCGCATACATCTTCTGGCGACTTTGAGCTGCTAACAACCTCTCTCTGATTTGCTTCACTTTTTTCACAGCCTCCTCCACCAAATCAGGTCCCATCATAAGGGAATCCCCTGCCTCAAACCAACCTACGGGCGACCTGCATCTCCGCCCATACAATGCCTCAAATGGGGCCATCCCGATAGTGTTGTGGTAGTTGTTATTATAGGCAAACTCAATCAGAGGTAAGTACCTCTCCCAACTGCTCTCCAAATCCAGGACACAAGCTCTCAACAGGTACCCTACCGATTAAGGGTTATTCGGCCCATCCTTAGGCCACAAACTTTAAATTCTTGCTTGGATTTTAGCATGCTCATATACATACAAATAGCCTTGTATCCATTACCATGGCCGTCCATCCTTAGGGTTTAAGGGCATGCCCTAGGGCCGCTACCCACCCGAAACCCAAGGAAAAAGCCGATCTCTCAATATCAAAGCCTCAATCACGAAAAAATGCATCACCTGATCCTTCCTACAAGGATCAACAGCCTTATTCCTAAACTTTATTCATCGTTTTTTTTCCGATTGTGCTAAACCCGCTCTTGGTCTGACTTTTCAGCGACCAGCTACGCGACTGATCGACTACAAGATGTCTAGGTTCTACCATGGCATAGAATCGATTCCACAAGTAAGGTTACTCAGGGGGGTACGGTGTTTATCCAGTACTCCGGGTGCATGCGTAGACACACCCAACTCGGCCTCTTCTCGGCTCCAAGCCCTCGACCACCCACCGCACCGCCTCACCTCTAGAACAATATAAGTTCAGATTCAAAGTCTCATCCGGATTAGTGATGTATGGTAGTTTTCTGTGCCCACGAAAATTTTAGCCCAACGCTGAAAATTTCAATAACTTGTGCCACACTTCCAAAACAAAAATTGACTATGGAAGGTCCTCAAAACCTCACCACCATGAGTCCTAGAGTGGCTCTGGTATTGTCCTAAAATAAGGAAAATCACATACCAACTAGTTCCTGAACCAAAACTTCGAGCTGTACCACCCTAGGTCCTACTCAACCTTGGTTGCTCATCATTACAATCTGACCTCGGCCTCTACCTCGGCCCAATTAAAAATAATCTTCTAGTTACCCATCTACAACTCACGGGGTGCTCTCTAGGCTGACCACCCCCAATAAACCTCTAAACTCAGGCTCACTGAGCTAG
Source organism: Canna indica (assembly GCA_034359265.1). Taxonomy (NCBI): domain Eukaryota; kingdom Viridiplantae; phylum Streptophyta; class Magnoliopsida; order Zingiberales; family Cannaceae; genus Canna; species Canna indica. The sequence goes on along the minus strand of CP136894.1, from coordinate 43,725,448 downwards.
GAAGGCCCTCTAGCCTCAGTGCCCATAACTCGATCGGGAAAGGCCCTCCGACCCATATCACTTGGGCTCACTGAGCTAGGAAGACCCTCTAGCCTCAGTGCCCATAACTCGGTCGGGAATGGCTCTCCGACCCATATCACCCGGGCTCACTGAGCTAGGAAGACCCTCTAGCCTCACTGCCCATAACTCGATTGGGAAAGGCCCTTCGATCCATATCATTCGGGCTAATGGAGCTAAGAAGGCCCTCTAGCCTCAGTGCCCATAACTCGGTCAGAAAAGGTCCTCCGACCCATATCACTCAGGCTCATTGAGCTAGGAAGACCCTCTAGCCTCAGTGCCCATAACTCGGTTGGGAATGGATCTCCGACCCATATCACTCGGGCTCACTGAGCTAGGAAGGCTCTCTAGCCTCAGTGCCCATAACTCGGTCGGGAAAGGCCCTCCGACCCATATCACTCGGGCTTACTGAGCTAGGAAGGCCCTCTAGCCTCAGTGCCCATAACTCGGTCGGGAAAGACCCTTCGACCCATGACACTCGTACGCTAAGCGTACCACTCGGCCCAATAAATATCAATTTTAAGAACCACCCAACCCCTAAGCCTGCTTGCTTTCACGCATCTTGCGGAACTTCATTTCGCTTTCGAACCTCAAACCCTCTACGTTTAACTTCTCATACATTTACTCGAGGGCTATACCCTCCTGTCATCACGCAAAAGCTTGCTTTACTACTGATATCAAACCAAAGTTTCAAGTGTTGACAGCGTATCAGGAACGACGTACCGAGTCCGCAACCTGGCTCGCTTTACACGCATATAATAATTTCAGCCTATTATAAGTATCTATTTCCTACCCGTACACATCTGTTCAAGTTACCGAAACATTTACTATGTTTCCAAATTATAGTTTACACGAAGATCGATAGATTATATCAATATATTACACCACAGACTCACAACACAACAACAATATTAATCTCAGCATGTATTTAACAAATTTTCAGCAACTCAGCATACATAAATAAAATTTTCAGCAAACCAAAGTAAATAAATTAAACACTATAATTTACAAATATCCACTGACCATACATATCACCGCTAGTGTGCAAGCTCAGTCGCCCGATCTCGTGACTAGGACACACTATATGCTGACACGCTAGCACTGCCCATACAACACTCTATGTCCTATGGTCGTAGTCAGGACCTAACCATGCTCTGATACCACTTTGTCTCGCCCCAATCTAGGGTCACGTGATCGGCCAGAGTACACGTCCATACTCCGAAGCCTACCAACACATGCATACCAATAAGGAAACAAAAGAAACCGCAATGTATACTCAATATAACACACTAGAATGCTAAGTATGTTTATAAACAAATGACTACTACCACAAATAGTCAGAATATTAAAAAAAAACCATAATAAAGTGGTGATTTCCTAAGGAACTCAGTGAGTGGCTTGAACCAAGCCCTCGCCAAGCTATCCCGAGCATAAATTATAAATGTGGGGGTGCTGAAGTGTAATAGCATGTAAAGTAAAACATTCATCCACAAAACTCGAACTCACACACCTGTCATTCGGCCCATAATAGCCCAAATATCATGTACCGTATTCACTCGGCCCACAGATGGCCCAAAACAATCACTCGGCCCGCGATGGCCCAAAACCATACACTCGGCACATGATGGCCCAAAATAATCACTAGGGTGATTTTAACATTTTTGTCGCAACTCGGGTACGCGTCCCAACTCGACCCTCTCTTGAGCCCAACATCTCGACTCTATGTTTTATTACCCAAATTACATTTCAGTCTATACCAAGTAATTCTAGCATGTATACTCATAACAGCAGTAAATGACAAGTATACCATAATGGCAAAACATAAACATCAAATAATTCGTCACTCAAGTATGCTCAAGGCAACACCCAATACTTTTGTTGTTAGATTCGATTTTGCCGTCCTCATTTAAATTCTATTTCGAGGTAAAATGGCAATGATAATTCATGGATAAGCAAGTATACAAATCATATCACCTATCCACAAGGTTTCAGATCAATTGAAGAATTGGTCGATCATGAAACATCGCGACAAACTCACCATCCCAAAATTTCTGCAACTGCAAGCAGATATTTCCAGTTTTATGTTGATGTCTTAGAAATTTCATAACTAAGCCAACTCTTACTCTTTTTCCTCCAAACCAGATTCATATGGTTGTTCATACACCCCACTATATCTTCCCAAGGTTTCGCTGTCATTGGACAAGTATTCATCCTCCGAACATCACGTCAAACTTTCAACTTATCATAAATTTTGCTATGTACAGAATTGGGCAGTTTTAACTAGCCCTCAAACTAATTTTATAAACCTAGTCTTCTCACTTGGAATTTGCTGAATTTTGGTGTCGGAGTTGTCCAGGTATGCTACAAACTAACCCCAAGAGTTTGTACTAATCAGACAACTTCTCAGCCTCCGAACTAAGTGTCAATTATGCAAGAAAATATAATTATGTGCAGTTCTCTATTCTTGCAAACTATCTCCCTATGACCACCAAAACAATCATACATAAGGCACTGATTTATCTAATATTAAACCAACCTTAACATGCATAATTTACGACCATAACAGGGATAAAGAAATTATAAGTATTAGCATACTTTTTATTGCAAGATATTAGCATAACATGAGCTCCATAATCAATTACAGCAGCCATATAAAGTGGAGTGAAACGACATATTGGCAATACCAAATCTCCTCTACACATCTCCAAAACAATCCTCTAAATCTCATGGTTGAGACATACTACTATTTCCGAGTTCTATCTTCTTTCCTTACATCAAAGTGTAGGTTCATCTTAAACTTTAAATAGAACCTTCATCTTTAGGACCATTCGACCCTTAAATCCTTAGAGTAGGGTCTCTAGCCGAGTACCCCTAATAAGGAGTCTTATATCATTACCAAGTCATGCTAACCATCGCACATGAATATATGTCAAAACCGTGATTTACCGAGATCATTTCCCTATCACCAACCGCCGGTACCCTACGGCTTTAGGTATTACCCCAAAGTGCCCTACATCGGCCCTTATCCATAAGGAACCCATTACTCATTCAATTAATGACAATTACACATAAACATTGATTAAAAATAATTCATAACGAAAAATTTCAGCAAACATATCTTTCCAAACTGCCGGCCCCAAATCCCTAGGACTGCCCTAATCAATCATAGACTAAGGTATCAAGTATACAACCACTTCAATTCATAATAGTACAACAATAAAATGCATAACACTTAATTAAAAGTAACTATCATCTATTCAATATACATCTCATTAAGTATTACCCTAATTGTTAGGGTTGACTAAATGTGAGGTTCGACCAACCCTAAGTATCTTTTAGGGCTGCCACATAAGCCACCTTCCTCATCATCCAAGAACCAGATTAGCTCTTTAAATTTCCTAATATAAATCAATTCTAACAATAATTCAATTTTCCACCACAATCTCAATCTCACCTTTGCATGAAGCACACGACCACAACAATCCTAAGTTTAGGGTTTCTAATTTCACAACAAGGAACACTTTCACTCATCAAATCAAAGAGAAAACCCAATTGAACATAAAAATCTCATCATCTTTACAAGAGAGGGGCGGTCAAAAGAGGGGAGAAAGATTCTATTATACAAGAGAAACCCACTCACATTGTAGAAGAAGACAAAGAGAAAAAGATAACGACGATGCCTCACGACAACGAACTCCAGCCAAAGAAAAGTGGCGCCTCCTCTCCATGCCTTGGGCAGCGTGCGATTCTCCCTAGAGCCGTACGCACACTGTTCACCCTCTTAATGTATTTTTTTTCAAATTACAATTTTGCCCCTTTTTACTTAAGTGAACCAAACCCAACCTATACTCGTCTGTATCGAGTTCCGTTTGAACCTACGGACTCGACTCGACCCAACCTTCCATCCCGACTCAAATAAAATAATTTTCCTCGTGCATCATCACAAATTACACCCTCCGATTATTTCTCGGCCCCTCTCTGTCGCACATCCCGACTTTCCCGCTAAAGTCAAATTAAATAAATTAAAATTTTATTTCTATTTTTCGCGGGTACTACATTCTTCCATTTATAACATGCTTAATTTTTAGTATAAATTCCTCAAATTATCAACTAAGAAAGAGTTATTAGATGATTTTGTCCAACCAACACACATCATTATGCATAATGCACAAAGCACTTATGTTATTGTAATGGCCATTCAGATTTATTATGGTCAATCTTTTATGACTTCTTCTAAGTCCTTAACCCTCACCATCAACATGGCACACAATTAGAAAAGCATACCAAGCATGCAATGTCTCTAGTCCTTAACTTCTAATTATTGAATGCCTAGTTGTTAAGTCTAATTCCTTTATTCTATTTATTGAATGCCTAGTTGATTATTCCAAGAAAACTAGCTTATGTTTTTCCTTTATTCTAATTACAACAAAGTTATTCTAAGAAAAAAAGAAGTTATTTAACATCTTAGTTATTCTAACAAAAACTTATTCTAATTACAATAAAGTGAATTATTATTGCTGAAACTGGAAAAAAAAAAGAACAAAGAACAACATGTAGATTATTATTGCTGAAAATAATAAATTATGATTGTTCTTTCTAGTGTAGGATTGCTCATTGCGTGCACATCCAGATGGTAGACTCGAGCTAGAGATCGAGGTATTATTCTTGCCTCCTCATTATTCACAACTTTAGCTTGTAAATGTAGACGACGGTGATGGATGACGGGACTATTCAGCGATCCTCCCCGATGGAGGTGTTTGAGCGGACTCATCGTAGAAGACATGGGGCGGAGGAGTACATCGACACTCGCGCTGCAGTCATCATGGTAAGTATATTTGTTTCAATTATGCATTATTTATTTATAATTTAAGTTTTAGGAAAAATATGAAACAAAAACCAAACTCGTGTAAGAGACCTACACTCGGACGGTGACGCGGCGCGGGGGCACCCTTGAGGACTTTGACGCGGGAGCGTGGGTTGAGGCTGTAGGTTGCTGGGACCACGGTCGTGTCTATGGCTTTGCTCATAGTGGCCATGAGCGAGCCGTGCTAGGGCCACTTGGGGCACCTACCCCTCCGGCAGTCGGTGAGTGCCCCTCCACCTCTAGGATTAATGATCAGAACAAGAGGATATTGACACTGGAGGAGACGGTTGCACGACAGAGTGAGATGATGGCTCATCAGAGTCAGATGATGGCTGAGATGCATGCCATGCTGAGACAGATGACAGGTCAGTCCAGCAGTGTACACTCAGATCCATCGTCATCGACTTAGTCCACGTTGGTGTACACTGAAGCACTCCAGACCCCGCCATATGATCCCGACCTTCCTCCACCGTCGTAGTGAGCTTTTATTGTTTTATGACTTGATTGATTTGGATATTGACTTGTTATATACTTGTTACTTGGATAGAGTTACTTGTTTTGTGACTTGATATATTGATTCGTATCGTGTTGATACGATACTTTTGATTTTGTATATTTTTTATATAATTGTGGATAATTATAATTATAAGTATAATTATTTTGATGTATATCTAGGTGTATCTATGATGTATGTGTGAATGTATGTGTATTTGAATAATGTGTTTTATAACTTGAATGAATGTGATTATAAATGTATCAATGGAAATTTCTAATTTTGAAATTTCTCAGTTACAGGTTAATATTATCAGCAACGGTCTTCCCATGGTCATCCGTGTGAAAGCCGTTGTTGAAAGTGTATCGTAATACTTGAGCCGCAAACTTAAAGCCGCTACTGATGAACAACAGCAACGGCTTAGCAACAGCCTTTCAACAAAGGCTTTGCAACGGCGTGACGGCTATTGCTGATGGCAATATCCGCAACAGTCGTCACGCCGTTGCGGAACCATTACTGATAAAAGTAGTAGCAACAACCGCGCCTCATTGCTGAGTCGTGGTTGATAATGTATCAACAACGGATATAACCCGTTGCGGAACCGTTGTTGATAATATCATTAACAACGACGTGAGCGGCCATTGCAGATCCATTGTTAAGTTATCAGGTATGCGATCTTCTGCAATGGCTGCGTTGCAATGGGAGCAGCCGTTGCTGGTCGTTGCTGATGGTCTTCAGCAACGGCCAGTGTAGCAACTGATCCAACCATTGTTGATGCTCGTTATTCCAGTAGTGAACATGATCATGTTGGCTGAGATTTTGAGTAGCTAACTCAATTGCCTATTTCTAATTTGGTCTAATCAAATATGTTCCTCAATCCAGTAGTCAGTTCATGATATTGATGCTTCCAATTTTAATGTTGGATCATAATGTTGCTGAGTTATTTTAATGTTGGATCAGTTCATAATCTAATTTGATCTAAACAAATATGTTCCAATTTTAATTTGGTTATGTTCCAATTTTAATTTGGTCAAGTGCTAGAGAATTAACACTCATTGTTATAACCGAGAATTAACACTCATTCCAGTTCATAATCTATTGTGCTATAGAATTTAATCTATTGGGCCAAGATCGATTTGCAGCCTTAGAGGCTTCGCATGCAGACTTACAGGCTTCTCACGCAGCCTTAAAGGCTTCTCATGCACTGTCACACCCCAACTGAGGGTAGTGTGACCGGCCAGAGCCTACATCCTGCCCTGTAGCCTACTATCTACACTGACTGACAATAAAATCGAACATATCGAGAAAGGAAACCACAACACAATCTTTACTTTAAGTTTTTTAAATTCATAAATATATGTTTTTCAACCCAAAGAAGAAAACCAACATCGTCGCAAATAGAACATCTCAAGTATCAAAGTTATTACAAACTTTTCAAAACATAATTGTTAGTGTAGAAAAGGAAAATTACTACTACAAGACACTGGACTATGACCAAAGGACGCTGCTACGAGATATGACACCACCACTTGTCCTCCAACTGCACATTGACGACAAGCCTCGATCACTGATCATGCTCTGCAAAAACAAAGGAAATAAACCGTGAGTCCACTTGGGACACAGTGAGCGGTTCTTCTGAACCTCCACATAATCCATAATTAGTCATGCATAACATATAAAGCAGAATAGAATATAATCAGGGAGGTAAGCTAGTTTTAGTATGACTATCGACCCCATGGATCATTCTGTATAGACCATATAGGAGAGACTTGCCATAACAGCCTAACTTTGTCACTTGGCATCCGGCCCTTAAGGCCTACATATGGTATAAGAATCTCGACTACAACCGGCCCTACCATACAAGGTAGAATCACACTGGCCGTTCGGCCACATCATATCAAGATGTAAATAAGAAATCCCGGGCCATTGACTAGGATGGTCAACTAGTCTCCGGACACCGTCTGGGGTAGGGATAGCTAGTCCCACCCAACTGGGGTCTGACACCTAGCAGGCCCGCTGGTGCATCTCAACACCCAATCACTGGCCGAGTCAAGCATTGGTCATTTCCTACCGCCCATGCTTCTCGGCAGACCATCGCAAGCACATCACATTATCAAAATATTCTAGAGTTTCCTTATATACACCGCGGGCAGTTGCCCGCATCCGGCCCTCACTCGGCCTATAGGGTCAACAATTCAATGTCACCCTTCCAAAAAATGTGTACACCTAATAATTCTAGGTTTCCAAAAATAAATACAATAAGTCTTAGAAGTTGAGTCATTCCCTAGTTATGTTTCCATATCTAATATGTACCTTACAAAGTCCTACATGTTATCTAGCGTCATACGCTATCTTGGGTGAAGAATTCAGTGTACCGGACTTGGAATTTCGCCCATTAATATTTCCGGATAGCATATATATATAAAAGAAATGTAATTATAATTCACAGCTACTACCATGCATAACTATGAGATTCAACGATAAAAAAATTTATATATTGCAAATAGAATTTATTTCAATATGGAACATCGTATCTAGCATGGTAAAATATCAAATAATTCCCACAAGGAATATACTATCTAACATGGTAAAAATATCCCAACGACACTTACCAAATTTAATCATGAGCAACAAACATCATGAGAAAGCAGAATTAAAGAGGTAAATAATCCATTGAGAAAGCAATAATTAAACATGATAATATGAAATTTAATGAAACCTTTCCTTTGATGCATGTATCATAACCATCATGTCCATGTGAGCATTAGCAAGAACATTTTCATATTCATGAGAATGTAGATTAACATTTGCTATCAATTACTAAGATGAACAGTAATCATGTATTATAATTTGAACCTAACATTAAGCATGAAAGCGGGAATTAAGACGACATAACATGAGATCCGGCGAATCGATCCGAACAGCCCCAATTTCCCTCCCCTATCCACTGCTCGGCCGACTCAAGCAGGGTAATAACCAGCTCGCCCGAGCCCTCTAGGGGTGGTAAAGATGGTTGCGGCAACAACACGAGCATCAATCCAAAAGTCTAAAACATATCGAATACAAGACGATCCACGAGCCGCTAGACGAGCGAGGAAATTGGGAAATTTTCGGCATGGCCTTTCCCCTTTTTCCTCCACTCGGCCAACCCTGAAAGAAACGAAATAAATCCAATTTAAACCATCAAATCGCAGGTATACATATCTATTAAGGTTCTAACACGAGAATACGCGTAGATCGGCAAGAAACTGACGAAAAGAACCCGATTCAAAACTTCTAGGTTCGGCTACCCGCCTCCCCTCATAAAACTCTAACCACTCACCTTTGCTTGATGAAAAAGAAGGATCGGATGCTGGCGATCTCGAATCCTCCGGCGATGATGCGATCTCTTGCCGACCAAGATCTCTCTTCCCCTCTGTCCTTTCTCCCTTGCTCGGGCTTTGTGCGGCTCCTAGATGAGCCGCATGGCTCAATGATGAGGGATTTTATTCCCTCATCAACAATGACTTAAATGCCCCACTTACATGACTTAACCTTGACTCGACTTAGTCCGAGTCCGACTTGGGTTTCGACTCTAACCGCAACACGAGTCGATCTTAACTTAACTAAAGCATCAATGCACAAAAGGAAAGAGTCATTCACCTAATTTAATTGCATACATCATTAATCGAGTCATACCTTCTACTCGAGGCGATCCCGAGGCTCGACTCGACTAACTCCGGGTCCGACGCGCAGCACCAAAATAGATTTTTATATTAGGAAAAAAAATTCCGAGTCTTACAACCTTCCCCCCTTAAGGGAAATTCATCATCGAATTTACTTGAATGACAAGGACTTACCGGCTCTTCAAATAAGGAAGGGTAGCGGTCTCTCATGTCCTGCTCTACCTCCCAAGTGGCCTCTTGCCCGGAATGGTGCTCCCATCTGACCTTTACCAGGGGAATTCCTTTGGACCTTAGCTTCCTGACTTGGCGATCAAGGATCTCTACCGGCCTTTCGTCAAATGCGACGGCCGAATCTACCTCAATAGCAGAAGGTTCGATCACACGTGAATCATCTTTTACATATTTTTGAAGCATGGATACATGAAAGACCAGGTGTACTCTGCTCAGGCTAGAAGGCAAAGCCAGCTCATAAGCCACCTCGCCCCTCTACTTGAAAATAGGGAAAGACCCAATGAACTTAGGGCTCAGCTTTCCCTTCTTCCCAAACTGGACCACCCCTTTCATACGAGAGACCTTAAGGAAGACTAAATCACCCCCGGCGAATTCTAATTCTCTGGCCTTCTTGTCGGCATACATTTTCTGTCGACTCTGGGCCGCCAACAATCTTTCCTTTATGGTTTTCACCTTCTCTGCCGCCTCCTCAACCAGATTAGGACCCACCATGAGTGATTCCCCGGCCTCAAACCAGCCCTTCGGAGACCTACACTGCCGCCTATACAAGGCCTCAAAAGGACCCATGCCAAAGATACAGTGATAGCTATTGTTGTAGGCGAACTATATCAGTGGTAGGTGCTTTTTCCAGCCGTCGACCATATCTAGGATGCATGCTCTCAGCATATCCTCCAAGGTTTGAATGGTCCTCTCTGACTGCCCGTCAGTCTGTGGATGGAAAGCTGTGCTGACACACACCTAGGTACCCAAGGCTTCTTGGAAGAACTGCCAAAATCGGGCTGTGAACTAGGTACCGCGATAGGATATAATCATCACCGAGGTACCATGGTATGCCACAATCCTGTCCAAGAATAGTCGAGCATACTGTTCTGCAGAGAAGGTAGTCTTCACTGGAATGAAGTGCGAGGTCTTGGTTAACCGGTCCACTACCGCCCAAATGGAGTCAAAGCCGCCTTTTGACTTAGGCAACCCAATCACTAGGTCCTTGGTGATTTTCTCCCACTTCCACTCGGGCACCTCGAGGTTCTGCAGTAGTCCCGCAGGCTTGAGGTGTTCGGCCTTCACCTGTTGGCAGACTAGTCATTTGGAGACAAACTCCGCTACCTCTCTTTTCATACCCTTCCACCAGTAATGCTGCCTTAAATCTCGGTACATCTTGGTGGTTCTCGGATGCATCATATAAGTGGAACGACGACATAGATCCAGGATTTGCCTACGCACCTCAGCCATATCTGGCACCATGATTCGGTCTTTGAACCTCAGTACACCCTCTGAGTCCAACCTGAATCCGTTCTCTGCATCGCCTCTTTGCACCAGATTCGTGGTCAGCGCACAAAAGGCATCCTCTCCTTGCGCGGCACGCAGCATGTCCACCGGCGTGGATTGTACCCGCAAGTGTGCCACTAAGTCACCTGAAGCTTACACTAATAAGATTGTACCCCCATCTAGGCACAATGCTAACTCTCGAGCTAGAGGCCTCCGCTTAATTTCCAGATGAGCCAAACTGCCAATGGATTTTTTTCTCAGAGCATCTGCTACCATATTTGCTTTCCCCGGATGGTACATAATGGTGCAGTTATAATCCTTTAGGAGCTCCTGCCACCTCCTCTGCCTGAGGTTCAGCTCCTTTTGGGTTAGCAAGTACTAGAGGCTCTTGTGATCCGTATAGATCTCGCAAGTCTCCCCATACAGGTAGTGCCGCCAGAGCTTCAGTGCAAAGACCACTGCTACTAGCTCTAGGTCGTGCGTCGGATAGTTCTTTTCATGAACTTTCAGCTGGTGGGACGCATAAGCTATAACTCTACCAAACTGCATCAGAACGCAGCCCAGGCCAACCCGGAAGGCATCACAAGAGACTACAAACCATCCTGAGTCGAAAGGTACAGCCAACACGAGTGCAGATGTCAAATATTCTTTGAGCTTCTGAAAGCTTGCCTCACATTTGTCGTCTCAAATGAACTTGACATTTTTCTGGGTTAACCGAGTCAAAGGGGCTACAACTGTGGAGAAGTTCTCCATAAACTTTCGATAGTACCCGGCCAAACCAAGAAAAATGTGGATCTCATTCACGCTAGTCGCCCGTTTCCAGTTCTGCACCACTTCCACCTTTGCAGGATCTACCCTTATCCTATCCTTGGACACTACATGGCCTAAGAACCCTACACTTTCCAACCAGAATTCACACTTGGAAAATTTTGCAAACAAACGATGCTCTCTGAGGGTTTCCAGGACCATTCTCGGGTGCTTAGAGTGCTCTTCCTCACTCTTGGAGTAGACCAGAATGTCGTCAATGAAGACGATTACAAAGCTATCCAGGTAGTCCTTAAATACCATGTTCATTAGATCCATGAAGGCAGCAGGTGCATTGGTTAAGCCAAAGGACATCACTAGGAACTCGTAGTGACCATAGCGAGTCCTAAAGGCCGTCTTAGGCACATCGAAGTCCCGAATTCTCAACTGATGGTATTCGAACCTTATGTCTATCTTTGAAAACCATTGTGCCCCCTGCAGCTGGTCAAATAGATCGTCTATCCTCGGCAGTGGGTAACGATTCTTGATAGTCACTTTGCTCAGCTGCCTATAGTCGATGCACATGCGCATCGACCCATCCTTCTTCTTCACAAAGAGAACCGGGGCACCCCAGGGTGACACGCTCGGTCGGATGAAACCCAGGTCTAGCATTTCCTGCAATTGCACCTTTAACTCCTTGAGTTTGGCCGGTGCAATCCTATAAGGTGCAATGGAAATTGGTTTCACCCTGGGCTGCAGATCAATGCAAAAATCAACTTTCCTTATGGGCGGCAATCCCGGCAATTCTTCGAGAAACACATCAAGGAATTCACATACCACTGGGGTTTCGCTGACATTCCTTGCCTCATCCCTTTCCTCCTCAGCCACAGATACGAAGGCCAGGAAGGATTGGCAGTCGCACTGAAGCAGCTTACGAGCCTTTAGGGCTGAGATGACCCCTATCGGCTTGCTCCCTCCCTCCCCTTGGAAGGAGAACTGCGGTAGCCCAAGCTTATTAAACAACACTGTTTTAGCTCTACAATCCAACACCACAAAGTTCTCTGCCAACCAATCCATGCCAAGAATGACATCAAGCTCAAGTGTGGGTAGGAGTGTCAAATCTACACTCAGTACATGGCCGCAGATGAGCACTTTGCAGCCTTGGTATATTGAATTTGCTAGGATTGCATCGCCCGTAGGCGTTGATACTATCAATGGCCTATCGAGCATGGAGGGTGCCATTGACAACTCCGCAGCAAATTTGGCAGACACAAATGAGTGCATAGCACCCGGATCAAATAAAACATATGTAGCAGATGAACATACCTGCCATCACTGCTTTGGACGTCTCTGCCCCATCACGATTCATAGCATAAACCCTAGCAGGCGGCCTCTCTGAATGACTGGTATGCGGCCCCTTATTCTACGTCTGCCCCCTCTGAGCCACTGACCCAATTGACATAGGTGCCATTCCTTTAGCATGCTCAGGCTTCTGGCCAATTCCCTCAAGACAGTCCTTCTTGAAGTGCTTGACTCGACCGCACTTGAAGCAAGCGTTTGTGTGGCTAAGGCAAGACCCCCAGTACCTCTGACTGTAGCTGCCACACTACGACACCTCTGATCTCTGAGAACCACCTCCTGACACTGCCAGCCTCACTGAGCCAGACCCTGGGCCCCCACGGCCTCGATTGCCATTCTGTCATCGGCTTTGCTGATGGTCTGCCGCAGTCACTGCCCCCTCAAAATGCCAAGGCTGACTGCCAGAACCTTGTAGCCGAAATTTCTTCTTAGCTGGCCCGTCGTTCCACTCAAACGGCACCCAGGCTTCTTTCCGCATGGCTTCATCCACTACCCGAGCCATAGTAGAATCCTCGGTGTAGTGGATGAGCCTGTCGATCTGTGGCCTCAGACCTGCCACGAACCTCTTGACCCTGGCGGTCTCAGATGCCACTAGGGTCGGATGACATTTGGAGAGGCGGTTGAACTCCATACTAGCGCCCAGAATCGGGTGCTACCAACTTTCCCCAAACCAATTGGTGAAGGGAATGGGCGCTATCCTCATCTTATACCGTATAGTAGCCCGAGCGCCCCCCGCGTTTGAATGTGACTTGGCCAAACTCGGCCTCCACCACGGGACAATTGCTGACACAACCCGGCCAACAATCTCCCTTCCCTCAGTAAATTACCCACTGGGATTCGAACCCGAGACCCCGACCTCGACGCTCTGTCGAATTACTACCGCTGCCACTCAATGCAACATTATGAGTCTCCCTCACACTATCACAAGAAAAGAACAACTCTCATATCATATAATTATTATTTTTTTGTTTACAATAGAATCAAATAAATACTAACCGCATGGTGTGCTGAGTGCAGTAGTGGTCGCCCGATCTCGTAGCATATGTCTCATACGGTACCCAACACTTAGTCATAGTCAAGACCTAACCTAGTGTTCTGATACCAACTTTGTCACACCCTAACTGAGGATAGTGTGACCGGCCAAGGCCTACATCCTGCCCTGTAGCATACTGTTTACACTGACAGACAATAAAACCGAACATATCGAGAAAGGAAACCACAACACAATCTTTACTTAAAGTTTTCGAAATTCACAAATATATGTTTTTCAACACAAAGAAGAAAACCAACATCGTCGCAAATAGAACATCTCAAGTATCAAAGTTATTACAAACTTTTCAAAACACAACTGTTAGTGTAGAAAAGGAAAATAACTACTACAAGACACTGAACTATGACCAAAGGACGCCGCTACGAGATATGGTACCACCACCTGCCCTCCAGCTGCACCATGACGACAAGCCTCGATCACTGATCATGCTCTGCAAAAAACAAAGGAAACAAACCGCGAGTCCTCTTGAGACTCAATGAGCGGTTCTTCTGAACCTCCACATAATCCATAATTAGTCATGCATAACATATAAAGCAGCATAGAATATAATCAGTGAGGTAAGCTATTTTTTAGTGTGACTATCGACCCCATAGGTCATTCTGTATAAACCATATAGGAGAGACCTGCCATAACGGCCTAACTTTGCCACGTGGCATCCGACCCTTAAGGCCTACTTATGGTATAAGAATCCCGGCTACAACTGGCCGTTCGGCCAAATCATATCAAGATGTAAATAAGAAATCCCGGGCCATTGACTAGGATGGTTTACTAGTCTCCAGACACCGTCTGGGGTAGGGATAGCTAGTCTCACCCAACTGGGATCTGACACCTAGCGAGCCCGCTAGTGCATCTTAAGACCTAATCACTGGCCGAGTCAAGCATTGGTAATTTTCGACTGCCCATGCTTCTCGGTAGACCATCGCAAGCACATCACATAATTAAAATATCCTAGGGTTTCTTTATATACACCGCGGGCAGTTGCCCGCATCCGACCCTCACTCGGCCTATAGGGTCAACAATTCAATGTCACCCTTCCAAAAAATGTGTACACCTAATAATTCTAGGTTTTCAAAAATGAATACAAGAAGTCTTAGAAGTTGAGTCATTCCCTAGTTATGTTTCCATATCTAATATGTACCTTGCGGAGTCCTACATCTTATCTAGCGTCATACGCTATCTTGGGTGAAGAATTTCGTGTACCGGACTTAGAATTTCACCCATTAATATTTCCTGACAGCATATATATATATATAAAATGTAATTATAATTCACAACAACTAGCATGCATAACTACGAGATTCAACGATAAAAAAAATTTATATACTGCATATAAAATTTATTTCAATATGGAACATCGTATCTTGCATGGTAAAATATCAAATAATTCCCACAAGGAATATACTATCTAGCATGGTAAAAATATCCCAACGACACTTACCAAATTTAATCATGAGCAACAAACATCATGAGGAAGCCGAATTAAAGAGGTAAATAATCCATTGATTACACCAATAAGTAACATGCAATAAACATAGCAACAATTAAACATGATATCTGAAATTTAATGAAATATTTCCTTTGATGCATGTACCATAACCATCATGTCCATGTGAGCATTAGCAAGAACATTTTCATATTCATGAGAATGTAGATTAACATTTGCTATCAATTACTAAGATGAACAGTAATCATATATGTATTATAATTTGAACCTAACATTAAGCATGAAAGCAAGAATTAAGACAACATAACATGAGATCCGGCGTATCGATCCGAACAGCCCCAATTTCCCTCCCCTATCCACTGCTCGGCCGACTCAAGCAGGGTAATAACCAGCTCGGCCAAGCCCTCTAGGGGTGGTAAACATGGTTGCGGCAACAACACGAGCATCAATCCTAAAGTCTAAAACGTATCGAATAGAAGACGATCCACGAGTCGCTAGACGAGCGAGGAAATTGGGGAAAATTTCGGCATGACCTTTCCCCTTTTCCCTCCACTCGGCCAGCCCACAAAGAAATGAAATAAATCCGATTTAAACCATCAAATCGCAGGTATACATATCTATTAAGGTTCTAACACGAGAAGACGCATAGATGGGCAAGAAACTCTCGAAAAGAACTCGATTCAAAAATGCTAGGGTCGGCTACCCGCCTCCCCTCATAAAACTCTAACCACTCACCCTTGCTTGATGAAAAAGAAGGATCGGACGTTGGCGATCTCGAATCCTTCGGCGACGACGCGATCTCCGGCCGACCAAGATCTCTCTTCCCCTCTCTCTTCTCTCCCTTGCTCGGGCTTTGTGCGGCTCCTAGATGAGCCGCACGGCTCAATGATGAGGGATTTTATTCCCTCATCAACAATGACTTAAATGCCCCACTTACACGACTTAACCTTGACTCAATTCAGTCCGAGTCCGACTTGGGTTCCGACTCTAACCGCAACACGAGTCGATCTTAACTTAACTAAAGCATCAATGCATAAAAGGAAAGAGTCATTCACCCAATTTAATTGCATACATCATTAGTTGAGTCATACCTTCTACTGGAGACGATCCTGAGGCTCGACTCGACTAACCCCGGGTCCGACGCGTTGCACCAAAATAGATTTTTATATTAGAAAAAAAAAATTTCGGGTCTTACATGTACGCCTCATCACTGAGGTGGCCACTATGAGGGAGTACATGACACACATTGCTTCTTCCATGCCTGGTGTTCCGGCCCCTCCCTCTCCCCCGTCATTCGACGCAACGCCAGCTGATGCCCTCCCGACGCAGCCCCTCTCCTCGCTGCATCCCTCGCTGCCACATGATTGATGTATACTTTATTTTCTATTTTGATGTAAACATATTTTGATACGATGTAAATATTATATTTTGATATAAATATGATGGTTTATATTATAATTTGATGTCTCGTTTGATATATTATAGGCATTTTAATCAAATACTGTAAAAAGATATTTTAGTCAAATATCATTAAAAAAAAATTAAAAAAACAAAATACATATTTGTGATGGCACTACAACCGCGTTGCCGTTGCAAAAGATGTACCGAACTGGTCATCAAAAGCGGTCGCAATTGTACTTGCAATCGTACTACGTTGGCAAACGCGATCGTAGAGCCGTCGCAGAGCTAAATTTTGCGACGGCGGCTACAGTCGTAGTGTCGTCGCGAAGATAATGATTGTGACGGCAAATGAAGATCGCAGATGTCACGCAACCACATTCTGCGACCGCCTGATACCATTGCAGAACGACCGCAGTATATTTTTACTTGTGACGAGTTCTTTTGCTACTGAACTTTGCGACCGCCCCTTGCCGTCGCATAAGGTCTTTAGCGACTATTTTTCGACGACAGTGTTCGTCGTAGATGATCAGGTTTTTAGTAGTGTTTATTAGACTTGTACAGCTCCTTTTTCTTTCTTTTATTTGGTATTTTCTCTAGCAACTTCTTATTTGAAAAAACTTGTGTAGATGGGTAGTTGAAAATCAAATTGGAAATAAGTGCTTGGTCATTGATGAATGTGACTCTAAGCAGGAAATCCTTCTTGCACTTGTTTCTGAATTAAATATTTTTATATCTTACTCTTTTCGATCTGGAAAAGTGAATAACATAACTGTTGATAAATGCACAAAAATGGGGGGTTGTGTTTACGATTAGTAGGAAATTTGTTATGTAAAGACTTTATTAATGTACTATGTTAGCGTTCGGTTCAAATGAATAGTTGAGGAATAAAATAGTATTTTCAAATTAAGTCCCGTCTATTCTTTTATTTGATTGCATATAATTAATTCGACATAAATGAAGCCTCCCTAATACATAAGGAATAGAGATGGATAATAATATTTCTAATCTATTCCAAATAAAATATTACACTCTTCTCCTAGCTACGTTTCTTGCTTTCGCATGTCTACACCCGACACCCGGACATCGTCTACATCATCTCTCGCAGGGCGACACAGAGACGGGCGTCTTTGCCTCTATGCGAGAGAAGCACAAAGACGAGCGTCTCTATCTCTGTGCGAGAGAAGCACATAGATGGTTCTCTCGCACAGAGACGCCGAAGACGAGCGAGATGCCTCAAATTAAAAATAATTTCATTTTTATTATATTATTATTAATTACAATAAAATATAATATAAAATATTATTTTAATTAAATATATTTAATAAATAATTTTATATTAATTTTAGAATTTAATATATTATTATTAATTGCAGTAAAGTATTATATATAATATTATTATAAGTAAATATATTAAATAAATAAAATTTAGAAGTTATTTTACATTAATTTTCAGATTTTTATTATATTATTATTTATTATAATAAATTATAATATAAAATATTATTATAAATAAATATATTTAATTTTATTAAAAAAAATATTTTGATCATTTAACTTTCTATTTCTTATCTATTCCTAATGTTAACTAAATAAAATAATTTTATTTTTGGTCTATTAGAATGTCAACCAAATAAAATAATATTATTATTTGTCTATTCTTATTCTTTATAAATTTATTGCATCCAATCAAATACATCCTAATAAGCTTTTATCATTTATAATTACATAGATATAATTATTTAACTTCCTCTTTGTTATTGTAGCAGCTTTTGGAATTGTCAACTGCAATCGTGTTTATGTGCAATGTCAGGTATTTGAACATGTCTTGTAAATTTCAAACTATCAGATGCAGAGTTTTAAAATTTGGGATTGAGATATATGTGATCAGTTTCAAGAAAAAAATTGGCATAAGATCAAATTAGATATATTTTGAACTCGTGAGTTGTTAAAAGCTAAAATATATATGATGATTTCTTTACTATAAATGCTTTGTGCTGACTGCTGACTAGGTATATCTATAAACTTGTTATTTTAATTATTTAAATATAGTTATAAATAAAAATAAAAAAATAAAAAATATTTTTTTAAAAAAATTACCATATGCGACGGCAAAATTGTCGCAGTAGGTATATCATCAGGGTCGCCTACTCTCGTAACCGTCGTCGCAAAATCATTTTGTGACAATCTCGTGCGATCGCTATGCACGGACTTTTGCAACGGAGAATTAATTATCGCAGAGTATTTGCGACGAAATCTTTTGCAATGAATTTTTTCTATGGTTTCAAGACCGTTTGAGCCATAGCATAAGATTATTTTTCTGATAACGTATTTCTCTTATTAAACTAGCTTTATAGTCAACGTTCATTTTAAGTTTTTTCAATAATTTGTAATTAATTTCACAGACTTTATCCCTTCCCCTCTTGGCATCACGATAGTTGTAAAGAAGTATGAAAAACATTGGTAAGATTTATGCAAATTTGTCAAATAAAATCTCATGAATGACTTCATGTTGGAAGTCAATAATTTCTGTTATTTTAAAAAGTAATTTACACTCTTTTATCTTTATTATATTATCATTCTTTTTATTTAAATAATAATAATATTTTTCTTTCAACTATAAGTCATCAAATTTATTTTAATTAATTTAATCATGGATTTTTACATTTTTTAATTACATTTTTAATGGAAAAATAAAAAATAAAAATGATCTTACCATTATGTTGAATTTTAATATTTTTTATTATTAAAATATTTGATTAGAAATATAAAATAATTCATATAATTTATGTAATGAGAACTATTATTGAAATTATTAAGATAAATTGTTAATTATAGTTGATGGCATTTGTTTTCAATTTCTAAAGTTAATCATATTAACATGGTGTAATCGAGCCGAGCTGAATCGAGCTCGGCTCGTTTAGGTTTATTTATTTTTTTTGAGTTTGACCGAGCTCGTTTAAGCTCAACTCAACTCAAGTTTATACTCGACTGATCTAAAATATTAATATTAATATAATTATATATAAGCTCAATTAGGTTCGATTAGGCTCGCGAGCTGCTCGAGCCAATTATTGATTAGCTCAAGCTCGGCTCGAGCTCAATAAAATTGAGTCGACTTTGAATTTTTATCGAATCGATCTCGAATAGATCATGAGCTATTCGGCTCAATTGCACTTATTTATTAGGGTAAATACCCAAAAAAATACGAACTTTAGACATTTTCCCATTTTTAGCATAAACTTTTTTCGTTAGCAAAAAAATTACACCAACTTTCATTCTATTACTCCATTTAGCACACACCGTCATTTTTTATGATTTTTGCTGATGTGTCACTTAATGGTGACGACGTGGCAATTTTTATACTACATAAATTATTATTTTAATTAATTTTATTATTAAAAAATTATTATTATGAATGACGTGTTCCTTCTTCTCAAAAATCTTGACGCTAACTGCACTCCACGGGTCGTTGCTGGGGACGAGCTCGTTGTCGTTGTAGGGTAGAAGCTCTTCATCGTCGCCGTCGCAGACCTCTCTGCCAGAGAGATTGCACGCGAGGTCGGCGAGAGGAGGCGCGAACTCTCCGCCTCTCGACCTCTCTACCACGCGCGGCCTCTCTGGCAAAGAGGTCGCACGACCTCTCTGCTAGAGAGGCGAGAGGAGGCGGAGGCAGGGAGGCCGCGCGTGATCGCGCGACCTCTCTGGTAGAGAGGCGGAGAGGAGGCGGGGGCAGAGAGGTCGTGCGTGATTGCGCGGCCTCTCTACCACGCGCGACCTCTCTGCCAGAGAGGCGGAGAGGAGGCGGAGGCAGAGAGGCTGTGCGATCACACGTGACCTCTCTGCTAGAGAGGCGGAGGTAGAGAGGCCGCGCGTGATCGCGCGACCTCTCTGCCACGTGCGGCCTCTCTGGCAGAGAGGCGCGCGACCTCTCCGCCGACCTCTCCTCTCGCCACCTCTCTGGTGCGACCTCTCTGAGAGGAGGTCCAGATGGAAAGATCTGCGCGACCTCTCGTTTGAAATTGACAAAATTTTAAGATTTGAAATGGGTGCCGCCGTCGTCGGCGGAGAAAAGAGATGAGGAAGAAGGTACGGTGGAGAAAATAAGATAGGTCAATATTTTAGTCAATAATATAATCTACGTGGCATTATTTATTTTACATGACTTTTTTTATGTCACATCGTCACTGTTAAGTGGCACATCAGCAAAAATCGTCAAAAATGACAGTGCGTGTTAAATGGGGTAATAAAATAAAAATTTGTGTATTTTTTTGCTAACGAAAAAAAAATATGCTAAAAATAAGAAAATGTCCGAAGTTAGTATTTTTTTTTATATTTACCCTATTTATTATTGCGCTGCATTGTGACTTGTGAGTGAAGTAAATTGTAGCAGAGATAAAATGGAGAACTGGATTACTCTTTTACCCTTTCCTACTTCCGGTCCCACAATAGAGTGGACATCCCGTTTTCCACTGACAGATCAGGTAGCTTTCTGGGTAACTGAAAAATTCTAGTTATGGTCGGATGATTAAAGTCAAGGTCTAAGTCAAGCTTTCCGCGTCCATCGAAACCGGTTGTTACGGTCCAACCGCGTTAACGATCCTCTTCCATCCTACGGCTCGGACGCGCGCTAACGCTGATAGCGTGTTTGGCTTCCCCATCCAACGGTCAGATCGTGCCCTCTCTCCAACGACTGTGATGGCAGCCTTCTTTTCCGGGTCAAAGTTCTTTTCTTCCTTTAGACACTAAATTGATTCATACTACAAATCCTACCTTACGTGCTAATGGAAAAATCTGTAACCCACCTAGACTTACCAATCATAATGCTGGTGTATCTTTTGGTACATTACTGGAAAATAGGTTAAAGCACTGTTTCTTTTATTTTCCCCTGCTCCTTCGTCAGTGATAAAAGATTAAAAGCAGCCATTGGAAGAAGAAGAAAACAAAAATTAGGCCAAACTAAGGGAAGAAGAAGACGAGGGAGAGAGGGAGAGAGGTCACTCGGAAGCTTCGAATCACCTTCTTCAGCTCACCTGAACTTCGACGTCTCAACTGTGGGGAGTTCTCTTTTGATTTCTTTTTCTCTCGGTTCGAGGAAAGGGGGAACTCGAGTCTCCCTGCGGTTTCATCGACCAAACCCCTTTCTCCTGGTCTTGGTTTTTAATAGAATCGAAGACGCTAAAGTTTCCTCTCTCTTTCAGTCTTGTTGTTGGATAGATCGCCCCTATTGGTGCTGCTGCTTGTCAGCGCCGATCCCCACTTCAGGAAGAGAGGAAGGGGGGTTGGAGAAAGAGGGCCTTTATCTCGCTGAATCGACGAAGCTCTGCCTTTGATTTGAAAATTATCGGTTTGGTCCCTTCTCTTGTTCGATCTTATTGTTCCTATCCGTAATCTTGCACTTGATGTCATTTTGTTATCAAGTTAAACCACCCTAGCAAGTTGTAGTTTTGTTGTTTGTTCATATGCCCCTAAAGTTGCAATTTTCATAGAGCTTCCTTATTACCAAATATTCTGCGGTAGTAGGGTCTTCATACTGTCTTTGTTCGATTGATCAAGAACATCTCAGTCATCTGGCTGTGATTTTTTGATTTATTCTTTTGCTCTTTAAGTCCTGTCAGATCTTTATTTTCCCTTCTCACCCACAAGTTGATTCACCCGAGGTTTAATATCTCAAATATCCATTTTTCCAATTTTTGTCCTGGTAGATCATATGGGAGAATAACATATGTTATTCGGTTCTGATTTGACCTCTTGAAGTGTATCCAAGGTTCAATTTTGGTGTGCTATTCCTTTTTTGTTGATTTGTGCAAATAGGGCCTTTGGTTTGCACCAGTGGCTACAAAGAAGAAGGGGGAGTATAAACTGGGGTGCTAAAGGTTGTAAATTGTACGGGAGGATCTCATTCTTTGGTGCTACCCTCTGAGTTTGTGCTATTGTGGTGTATTCTGGGATCATACCAGTATCATTCGATGGCAGGTTGTGTGTATGTAGGAGCTGCTCAGGTGGAAGGAAGACATGTGATGCAGGAAGGCACTGAAAGTCTATCCACTGAAATGGTAGAAATAATTGCAGATCTTGGAGTTCAGTTCTCAAACTTGAAAACTGCAGAAGAAGTAGGAATTTGTGACATTGAAGAGCAGTTGAAGGAATTACACCAGAAGATTCTTATCTGGGATGCTGATAAGTCGCCGATATGGGAACGAATTCCATCACAAGCATCAGACTTCTTACGGGATGTGCGTGAAATCCGGGAGCTCAATGAAGTCTTAGGGCTATTACATTCGAGCAATAAAGATGAAAAACACAATGAGCTCCTGAATTTTGCTGAAAGAATTCTTCAGATGGCTATGGCCAGGCTCGAGGATGAGCTTGGTGAACTGCTTGTCCAGTGTAACCAGCCTCTTGAGCCTGGTAGCATGTCTTTTCATTCTGCAGAAGATGAGAGCATGGACTTTTCAATTAGCTCTTTTGATGAGGAATCAGTTGAGGGTCCACTTCAGGGCAATGCTGCCAAAGAGTCGAACAATGTTGTTATTGATTCAATCCAAAATGGTTTGGTTACTGCTATTGCATCCATTGCTAATCTAATGTTTCTATCTAATTACGAAAAGGAATTTTGTCAGTCTTATATAATGATTAGGAAAGGTGCCCTTGAGGAATATCTGTCAGTTCTGCAAATAGAGAAATTCAGCATTGATGAAGTGATCAAAATGGAGTGGAATGTCTTGAATAGCATGATAAAGAAGTGGAACCAAGCAATTCATATTTTCATTCAGGTCTGTGTTGCTAGGGAAAGGTGCCTCTGTGATCTTGTTTTTGGGGAACTTCCAAAATCAATCAGAGAATCTTGTTTTCTTGATATCTCAAAGAACTCCATTCTTCAACTTCTTAGTATCGCTATGGCCATAGCCATTTCACCTCCAAAGCCAGAGAAACTTTTTCGGATACTTGATACATATGAGGCTTTAAATGATGTTCTTGTGGACATGGAGCATTTCTTCCCTGAAAATTATGGGTTTAGTATTCTGAATGAATGCCGTGAAGTTCTACAAAGATTGAAAGAATTGGTCAGCAAGACTATAGAGGAGTTCAAGTACAAGATTCAATCACACATTACATCTACACCATTTGCTGGAGGTGGTGTTCATCATCTTACAAAGTATGTGATGAACTATATCAAAGCTCTTTCTGCTTTCAGTGAGACACTTGATGTGATTCTCGAGGGCCAACATGCGTCAGGCCGATCTTTGATGTCTGAAGATGGTGGTAGACAGACTTCTTTAAATCAGTCTCCTCTGGCTACGCACTTGAAAACAGTGGCTTTGATTTTGGAAGCAAACCTTGAACATAAATCCCAGCTCTATAATGATGGTTCGCTGAAAAATATTTTTATGATGAATAATGTCTGGTACATGGTTGACAAAGTTAAAAATTCTGACCTGAGAAACTTCTTTGGTGATGAATGGATTCGCGCACACATCGGGAAGTTCCAAACACATGCACGGAGTTATGAAAGGACCTCATGGTCATCAGTTATATCGTTTTTGAAGGAAGAGGGGATTAGCAGGCCAAATGGTAGCAGCCCTTCCTTGTCAGTCCTTAAGGACAGATTCAGAGGCTTCAACCATGCATTTGAAGAGGTTTACAAGGCACAGACGGCATGGATAGTTCCTAATGATCTACTGCGGGAAGATCTGAGGATAGCTGTATCTAACCATTTGATTCAAGCATACCGAACATTTGAAGGTAGGTATGCTGGGCATCTGGATGGTGAGCGACACCGAGAAAGATACATCAAGTACACTGCAGATAACTTGGAGGAATTCTTGCTGGATCTTTTTGAAGGTTCCCCAAAATCATTGCCAACCCAACGAAGAAGGTGATACCCATAAAGCCTTGCGATTGATAAAGCTGTCTTGGATATTTTTCAAAATAAATGATGAAGTACCTGTAGACAAAAGTGCCTTCTGGTGTTGTATTGTTCATTATTTCTGAAAGTAGCATTAGTTGTCTAATTATAAGAAGCTCTGGGCAATCCAGATTATCTTCCTCATTTGTAAATATATCTTGGTTTGTAACTTGGCAAAAATACTTTCTAGAGATATGTATTCTCCAGTTATAGATCATTGATATAGATATTTATGCAATAGTGCTTATTTAACAATTATTTTGTGATAGGTCATTTATAAGGGCCAATATGTATCTTTACAAGTTTATACCTTTGTCACATTAACTTCTTACGTCATTCTCTCAAAAATGTCATACATGAAATTATCACATAATTCTATATAACATTTTAATGAAATAGAACTTTGAATAAAGATCCTTGACAAAAATTTTGAATATTAAAAAAAATTACTACTACCTTTTTTAATAAATCAAACCAAATTGAAGCCAAACTACAACTATTTCAGTGTTAACAAATTTAGCCATGCTGCCTAGGATCATAGTTTATTTAACTCTTGAGCTTGTTTTTTTCATAGCTTCTTATACACATGTAATGACTATAATAGAACTTTTTTTGAAAAAATAGTTCAAATAAAAACACATTGAATATTTTTTTGCCAATTTTTTGCATATCTACTTGTCAAATATTTATCTTCTTTATTTTTTATTTAAATAACACATTAAACTATATGACAATATAATACACTATTTGAGTATTTGTACTTTCAAATAATATTTTACACATCATAATAGTTATTAATATAATGTTTTCTTACCTCATATATATATATGTAGTTTTTATATTTGATAAAAATTGTTATTAATTAATTTTATTTTAGGCTAATTCACTCATAATTTGGTGGTCAAATATCTACACATCTTACACCTCTAGGTCTTATATCCCTAGCTTTGATATCTTGTGTGCATTATTTTCCTTTTTCTGTAATGGCTCAATATAAAAGCCTTTCTTTAAAAAAATTAATTTTATTTTAGTAAAACAATATATTAGACTAGATGACAATTTTTTTGGGATAAAACTAAATGACAATTTGATGCATTGTTTATAATTTTTAGTAATTTTTACACTTCATAATAATAATAGTCAACTAAGTGTTTTATGTCTTTGGTCCAATTAATCTGAGTATTTGTCAAAAATTTATGTTCATTCTTTTATTTTAGTGAAGCATTGTGTGACTATACATTGAAATATAAATATCTTTTAAACAATTTTTTCCACTTTACAATAGTAAATACCTGATATTTTTGTCACACATTGATTAGTTTAAATGTTTGTCAAAAATTTTGTTCCATATTCAACACATATTAAACCATGTGATAATTCCATGTGATGACAAATGTTGAAAAAACATATTTGATGGATTATGAATAAATTAGTTTCAAATTTTGATTGTTTTTCAAAAGTTATTCCAATTCTGGTCCACGTTCCCAATCAAGCCAGAAGATCGGTCAAAGATAGCCGGAGCATATTGGATAGCCGGAGCATATTGGATATTCATGGAAAAATAAGCGGATTGGTTGAATTAGTAAAACATTGATTGACAGAGAAACCTTAACTTTTATTATTTGTTATTGGTTAATTACATCTAATGAAGCAATTGAGAAAGACTGGACAAGTCTATCAAGCCAACCACTCAAAAATCCAACTAATAATCCCAGAGTCAACATGACAAGCTGGCATTTGTCCTGTAGCATGAATACATAACCTCAGGTATTGGCAGTTGAGGCATCAAGGTGTCATTAAAAGCAAACTCTGTTGTTATTTGACAAATTAAGAGTCATTCCAAGTAATCACTTTCCATAGAGATGAAAGATCAAGCAAGGCTGTCAATCTAAGAATTCAAGTTAGATATACATGAAAGAAGTTGGTCAAACTTCCACAAACATGCATTTGACTTGAAGTTATCACCACATCTTCCATAAAATGTCATACTAGAATCAAAACCTCACATTAAAAGTGTTTTTTGTTATTTGACATTACTGAACAAAAGGCTAAGTTAAGACAAACTGAATCTTTAGGATTTCATGCCTGGAGAATTGATAATCTGGCATATTGAAGTTAAACATTCTCAAAGGATTTATGAAACAACACACACCTTGCAACTCCATAAAGGTTAAATCTTCTATCAGAACAAGCTTTACACACAAAAATGGTTTGTTCAGACAACAACAACAAATTAGACTCCAAGGATAGATAATTTCTCTCTAAAATTGAAGTGAAGGGTCAGAACTATGTTGCAACACATGTGTCTCAATGACAGGAAAATACTCATGAAGCATGTTAAGAATGCGAAGAATATGAATAGTTAGCCAAAATATTCATTTAGACTCAGAATATGGTTAAAAATCTTGTTAGCGCCTCACATTAAAAAATGTACATAATTACTGGACTCGCCGCTAAATTAAGCACTAATTCTAAATACTGTTGTTGAAAAAAAAGGCAATGCAGACGAGGAATCAAGTGTATTAGGCTATTAGCTGTCATTTGCTCTGACTCTGATTGCACCATCTCCAAAAGAAGAGATGGCGACACCAGAAGGTCCGGAACTAAAGAAAATGATAAGAGCAAAAAAATTGTTATTGCATATGCAACATTTCCTATAATAGGAATTGTCGTTGCATATGCAACATATCCTACAATAGATGCCTCCATAGAAAACTGCCCTCATCTTCTTCTATGCACAGGAAACTGAACTTCTTGAGAAAATAAACTATTCAGATAAAATTAACACAAAGCATGTCTCAAAGTGCCTCTACCGAGCTCTAGTCTTTATTGTTTGAAATTGTTCAAGTATACAACTGTTTTGAAAATACCAGAAGCTTCTATGACCAGACTAATCTGGAAAGCAATCTTCCTACTTCAAAAGAAAAAAAAATTACCAACAGCATTCCACACAATGGTTTCATAGGTTGCATTAAAGTTGATAAATTAGGTTGGTACTTTGGATGTGATGAAAAGTTAATTGGTAAAAAGAGAAGCAGAATAGGAAGCCAATTATCATATTCACAAAGATAGAATACATGAGCATCAGGTTATGCATATATGGAAGGGAAAATCATAAATGTTCTTGCTTTCTGTCAACCTATACCAGATATGCTTACATGCAGTGTTAGGATAAATCCTGCATGATAGAACTGTGCAAATATGCTATATTGACAGAAGATTTACACCAATGATAGCCTCAATATGTGAGGAAACACATTTCTCATTCTTTGTCAAGAAGTGAAGTGCTAGCAGGCAAGCATAATTTAATGAATATTTGGATGAAGCTCAAGAATCTCTTAAGAGCATCACTTTAGATCAAGAATCTCAAGAATCTTATAAGAGATCAATATCTACTAAGAGCGCAAACTCCACGGGACTGGAGAAAAGATGGGACTGATTGAAAAAGAAGATCTTTTGCAGAAATTTATCAGTTGGAATGCCTAGGACAGAGCTTTTGGTTGCATTTTACTGGAAAGTTACGGACATCACTAATGAAGATATATCTTTAATTTCTTGTCTTCCCAAATAATGTCATGCTAAAACATCAATAGATTTGTTGAGCACTGGACAATAAACATTTCCAGTGAAGCCCTTGTCAAGAGATAAAAGAGTATACCAAGTGCAATGGACACAGGAAGAGCTGGCAATGCCTTGCGATAAACTGCTAAAAGCAACAAAGTGACACCAAGCCCGGCCATGATTGCAAGATAACAAGCATACACTGTCATGAAATCATAGAGTGCTGCTCTACCAACCAAGACACTGTAAAATATGAAATCCCCCAGCCCCAGCTTGATTGCCCCTGAGGAACCCAACCCAATTCCTTCAGCATCCTCCCCCCTATCCATTCCCGGTTGATGCTGTAACAATGGATCAGTCACTGTTGAAACTGATGGACCTTCTTCAGCAACAACTACACTTGTATGTTGGGATGTCATGCCTCCAGCTTCCGTACCAATTAAGTTGGAACTAGAATTGATGACAAGATCCCTCCTTTCTCTCCACAGCCTCCTCCCCACGACAGGGCGATGTTGCTCCACGGGCCTTGCTTCATAGACCAATGCCGGTAACTCCTCATCTCTTGATATTGCAAGCTCCACAAGCAGCTTCAAGGGTCCAACTGGCAACAACACAGCAGCTAAATCGTACAAAGACATGGCAATCAGAAGCGCCCAAGTGGTCCACTCAGGGAGGAGAGTGAACCAGTAGGCAACAAGGACCCCGATGATGACCAAGTAACCCTGGTTGACCAAGATCGGAACCTTCGACAAAAACACGGCCATAACTCCAACGACCGAGAAATTGAACAATAGGAGCGAGAAGGTGACGACGTCAATGAGTAAGTAGAACCGCGAGATGAGAAGCAGGAGGACCTCACCACCGAGGAAGCCGAGGACGACAAAGGAGGAGAAGGCCATGTAGGACTTGAGGAACCGGGTGCAGCGGAGGTAGAAGAGGAGGACGAGGAGGAAGGTGAGGAGGGTGATGAGTACGACGAAGACGAGGGAGTAGCCAAGGGCGTCCTTAAGCTTATCCCAAATGGAGTCCGAAGCATCCTCGGAGTAGGCGATGGTGACGATGGAGGAGAAGCCACGGCCGCCGCCGCCATCGGAGGAGAGAGCGGTGACGAGGAGGACGACGAGGAGCATGCAGGCGGAGACGGGGGCGACGATACGGATGATCTCCTCGCCCAGGCTTTCGAGGACGGTCGGATTGGGATTAGGGTTTTCTCGGGCCATCGCTGGAGGGAGAGGCCAAAGGAGCCTCCTTTTGGGGTAGATTGAGATCGTGCAATAAATAATACCTAAAATTCAGTAAAAAGACTGACTTAAATTTATCACCCCAAAACAGCAGAACCAGAAGAAAGAAGAAGAATAATAATAATGACTAATGAGTAACGAGAGTAACAAAATAAAAGCGAAAAAGAAAGAATCTACGGACCGAATCATTTATTATCACAAACCTGTGTTGGATTTCGTTCAGAAGACAATTAGAGATAGTAAAAGAAAGACACGTAGTAGTATGATGCGAGTCCAATAAACTTACACCTATATAATAAACCGGTAGGTGGATGAAGATGAATTGTTCTGTAATTTAATTGTGGCATAAAATATTAATAATTTAAATTATCTATCATTTATACTATTATTACTAAGTGTGCCAAACGTAGCGACGCATAATTATTTAGAGAAAAATTAACGAATTTAATTCAAATCATGGTGAAACAAACGAATCTAGCATAATTATTAATTTGCACCAAAGTTAATATGAAATTTCAAATTAACACTAATTATATTTCATCGTCAAATTATTGTTAATAAAATCGTTAGTTGCTGACATGACAATCCACTCAACAACTAATATATTAATTTTTAATACTCATATACATAAGTCTGTTGTCGAAAATTTTAAAAAAAAATGCACAAAATCTTAACTCAGGAAATTCACCAACACTCGGATTCTCCTACTATCTACTTACTAATATAACAAGATAATATGATGTGATATTTCAATCAACAACTATAGCTGATTGTCAAGTCATATTATTAAGCGGAGAGTAGAGAGTTCGAGTACATATGAATGTTAGGTTAGAATTTTGTATATTTTTTTAATTTTCAATTGCTGGCTTGTGTATAGTATTAAAAATTAATATATTTGTTGCTAATTATGATGCCATATCGGCAACTAATAATTTTATTAATAATAATTTGACGATGAAATATAATTGATGTTAATTTAAAATTTAATGTTAGATTGGATGCAAATTAAAAATTAGATTAGAGACATTAATTTTCTCAATTATTTAACATTTAATTACAGTAATTTATCTGCTATTGGCGTTTAAAATTAGATTTATTTTCAAAACAAATATGGCTTGTCAATTTATTTTCTCTAAATTTGATATTTATAAATTTAATAAGAACAGATAGAAGAAACAAAAAAAAAATATTTTTAATATAATATTATTTTAGAATACAATAATTGATATTTTTAAATTTGATTGCGAAGTGAAGACATTTTAACAACTTTTTTCTACACAGATTTAATAAAAATGCACGTTCTTGAATAAGTACTCTCGTGCTGTTAATGGATTTACAACACATGGATAAACAAAATATGTCATTTTCTTATGGATTTTAAACTGTTTACAGTCACTCGATGCCAAACAGGTAGATAAAAAGTTAATCGGTTAAAAAGATTAGTGCAAGTCATGATTTCAAATACCGTACCATATCGGGTGGTACGATCGATATTTATCGATTTTTAAACAAATCGGTATACGAGATATTCGGTATTGAACGATACCGAGTATCTCGATAAATACCGCCCATACCGGGAGATACCGCACGGTATGACTCAACGACTTTTTTAAAGATCCGTTGGGTTACTGTAGCAACGGCCCCAAATGACTATATAGATGTTTGGGGCCGGTTTTGGCTGATTTTGGAGGCTATAAATTAAACTCCAAGAACACATAATTTACTCCCACTCACCCTTATACTCATCTAAACTCTTTAAACTCTCAATCTCTCTCAATATTTCTCAAACTCTCTCTCTCTCTCTCTCTCTCTCTCTCTAATCTCTACTTTTTAATTTCTACGTCGAAACTCTACTGAAATGGCGCCGAAATCTCAAGCCGACCTCACATGGCAGCACGGTGTTCGGTTGGAGAAGGCTAACCACTGGCAATGCATCCACTATAATATGATTTGTCGTGGTGGAGACGTCACTCGATTGAAGGTACACTTGGTCGAAACATCCGGCGACGTCGTCAAATGCACCAAAGCACCGCCGAAAGTTCAACAAATGTTCAAAAATATGCTCACCAACAAGAAGGAGCAGCGTCTTAAGAATGCAACTCAACAAGCCGAGTTCGACCGACGAGCTACCCAAGAAGTCGGCGGTGGCCATTACGAGGCTCGGGGTGGCGGTGACGAAGAGGATCCGGAACTTGAAGCCGACATCCGAGCTTCATTGGAGCACGCTGCATTCGAATGAGATCGAATGTACTACCCGGATCTCATTTTGAGTATGGCAGCGGTGGCACAAGCAGTGCCGGCTAAACTTCGACTACCGGATCAATGGATCGAAGTGGTTCAATTCCCTTCGGTCCTTAAATTGGCCGGAGTTCTAGCATGAGGGTACCTCAAAGCAGAGGAGGCAACATAGGAGACATTCGTGGATTCTTTACGAATCTCGAAGCAAGTGGTAGGAAAACTAATATTGATATTTCTGATCTTGATCTAGGGCATTTCCTCCTCCATCAGCAAAGCAATCGTGCATAGACGATGCTTGGGGCAAGACGAAGAAGTGGGAGTTGGGGAGAGCCATCTCCAAATGATTTCACTTCAGCTGGATTCCCGCAAATGCATCCAACAATTCATACTATCGAACCATGATGTCTACCATCCAAAAGGTAGGCTCATGTATTGCCTGTTGGTGAAATGGTCACACTAGAGGGGGGTGAATAGTATATTTACTAATCTTTTTGCCTAAATCCAATTTTAATCGTTTCTTTGGTTACTTAGGCAAATTACAAGTTGAGTAGCAAACGGAAGCAAAGTAAATACGATAATAAAATAAACACAAGTAGAATCAATGCAAACACAATTATTTATAGTGGTTTGGCCCCAATGCCTACTCCACTATCTAAGCACCCCGCTTAAGATTTTCAAACTAGCTTTATCAGATTATCTTGTTTCCTTTACAACGAGGACGTTTTCACCGGAGAGTCTCCGCTCTCACACCGAAGGCACTTCCACACCCGGAAGTCTCCGCCTTCCTACCAAGAGCATTCTCTCATCTCAATCCTAAGGACAACAAGAACTAATCCTAGCAAACTATGATTACACCGGTGGATTTAATTCTTAAACACCAAGGTTACCACCCAATTTCAAGATCCACACTCTAGGTCTTACACAAACTCAAATATAAAGAAATAAACAAGAAAATACAACACTAAATGGAGCAATAAATCAAACAATAAAATAATTAGCTCCAAAACAAGATTCTTAGCTTCCTCTTGATGCCTTTAATGGTTAATCAATGAAGGAATGAAGGCAAGATTAAGGTTTTTGGCTCAAGCTAGGGTTTCACAAGATTGACTCAATCAAGGCTTAGAATTGATCAAAAGATGGATCAAAGAGGTTAGAGGTGATCCACATTATGAAGGAAGGCTCTCATGGCTTCCTATTTATAAGCCATGAAGAGAAGAGAGAGCTCTCTCTTCTCAATGGGCGATCTTTTGCCTGTTACAGCCATCCGGTCGCTTATTCGGTTGATCGTCGGTCGACTGACCAAGCGACCGCCCGAGCGACTAGAGCATTCTGCCTGTTCTGGGCAATGTTGGTCGATCGATCGATCGATTGAAATGCCGCCGGTCGACCGAATCTGGGCAAGGCAGTTTGGTTAGGCTGGACTTTCTGCTCGTTTGGGTTCTGTCTTTGCTAAGTCTACTTATATAACATCTATGTTTTAAAGTTATTAACTTAAAGTTAGTAAATGTTATATAAGGATTAACCCCCATTTAGATTCAATAAAAATATCTAAAAACTCAAAATCCTTACGAATCAAAATATAGTTTTTGGGGTCTAGTACAAATTTTCGAAAAATAAAAATTTTCTAATCTCCCGGGTCAAATATGGGTATGCTAAAGACTTTCAAAAATTCCTTAAAAATATCTCGTTATCTAGTTTTTACCCAAGGAACAATTATCGTCATTTTTTGTGTCAAGAAAATGTCTAGGTAATATAGCCCTCCAAGGAGCTCCCTATGCTTAGTGAATTTCAGGGCGGTTTTCGGGTTTTCATGATTTGGGGTTCGGGTTTGATTTTTTGGGTTCTTTGCATCATAAAGAGGATTACATCACATTCTCGATACCCTAAACCTAAACTCTAACTTTCCGAAGAATCCCGAGCATCAACGAGCTTCCTTGCCAATTTCTCCGATTTCTTCGATTTTTCCGATCATGGACGTCGAGTGCTAACCGACTTGGAACTTGAATGATTTCTCAATGAAACATTAGTTCCATGTTTGTTATCATCAAAACCCAGATTAAGACCAAGGTAGAAAACCTTAGGCCAACAATCTCTCCCTTTTTGATGATGACAAATATCCTTAAGAAAATATATCATTCAAGTATAAAGGATATCAAACATGGGATTTCTCCCCCTATCAACATGCATATCTCTGAAAATAAACTCCCCCTATTTATATGCATGATTTTCCTATATTTTTTTTCATTTTTTACCTATATTTTTCTCCCCCTTTCAACATCACTCAAAAAGGGCAAAAAAAATCAATCAAAAGTCAAAGTTGAAACGCCAAAAGATTTTACAAAACCGCAAAAGTCTCAACTCAAAGGATGAAAGCCAAACATCGAATAAAAAACTAAGTCATACATGATATCGTGAAATGATAAATAAAATCCAAAACCAAGAATCATGTAGTAACTTAAGTATCGATATTTTCAAGTATCGATCAGATAGTCAAAAATCATTTTAGA
Source organism: Canna indica (assembly GCA_034359265.1). NCBI lineage: Eukaryota > Viridiplantae > Streptophyta > Magnoliopsida > Zingiberales > Cannaceae > Canna > Canna indica. Next base: position 43,691,420 of record CP136894.1, on the reverse strand, counting down.
AATAATTTTTCTCATCAAATGAGTAGAACGATACCATAAGTGAATTTAAAATATCACACTTCAAGTCTCATTTGAAAATCTAATAAAAATTTAAAGTATCGAAAAAATGAGTAACTTGAAAAGAGAGATACTTTAGTGATATTTTCGTAAATAAATGAGATTTTTATGACATTTTCAGAAATCATTCAAATCTTCAAAATACAAATATTGTCATGTAAAACATGTATATCAAGTTTGAAGTGAAAAGAATGTCATTTGATTAAAATATGAACTTAGCACGATTTCATTCAAAGTAAGCATGAAAGCATGAAAATGACTAAGTATCAAATTTTGCTATCTACTAATATTTCCAAATTTAGGTACCAAGATATCTAACATGAGTGAATCTAAGTATATTGATCAAGTTTGGGCTTAAAAGGAATTTTCTAAGTTCATTTTTCATTATATTTTGATTTCAACCAAAAACTCATTTTTAGGATATCGATGAAAATATCAAAATATTTTTTAGAAATGATTTCACTCAAAGAATAATGAGAACGATATTAGAAATGAAATCAAAATAGTATGCACAAAGTTTCATTTGAAGTTTTCGACGAAAAATCAAAGTATCGGAAAGATTAATATTTCAAGAGGGATACTTTGCATTTTTGAAATCCAACTTCAAAATTCCATTATAAATCCGATTCTTGATGAAAATTTCTAAAAATTTTATTGAATAAACTATATTTTTCAATGAAGATGCAGTTTCAAAAATCAGTTAAAAATGAATTTTTTATATTTTTTCTAAAATTAAATGAAAGTGCTAAATTTTCAATGGCATTTCCGTAATTTTTAGTTATTTTCAAAAAGTGTTCAGTTTTCATTCAAACTTTTATGACACTACATAATGGTCATGTAAAGAGTGTATGTCAAGTTTGAAATGAAAATTATGTCCTTAAGTCAAGATATCAACCTAGCATAGTTTCATTCAAAACTAAGCTAGTTATCAAGAAACTTGCGTCAATCTCATCATTTACTTATGGTTTTTCAAACTTAAACCTATGGACACCTAACATGAGTAAATCTAAACATGTTCTTCAAATATGGATTGAAAATGAGACTTTTAAGTCAATTTCTTGACTTGGGTCAACTTGATTAAAAAAAAAGTTATCATGAAATGGCATTTATATCATTTTATCCATATCCATATGAATTTTTCATTTAAAATGCATGGAAACATGTCATACCTATTCCTAAACATGTTTATGAAGTTTGGACTTAAAATGAAGTGTCCAAGTCGATTTGTTGACTTGGGTCAAACTTTTCCAAGCTTAAGTAATCTAAAATGAACTAGTTATCATTTTGTTCAATCTCTCATGAATTTTCAATTTTAAGCACATGACAACTAATCATTAACACACCTAAACATATTCATCCAATTTTCAACTTAAAATGAAATTTCTAAATAAATTTTTTAACCTAGTCCGATTTCATAAATATCATGATATCATGAAATGAGCTAAGTTATCAAGATTTTTTCTACTCATGAAAATTCAAATATTTATCATGCATAATCAATCATGAGCATAGAGAAATCATTTAAGCATAAGTATTCAAATATTATACTAAGTTTTTTGCAAAATCAAACTCATACCTCATTCCTGAAAATTTTCCCAAACTTTTCATTTCCTTTTCAATTTTGTTCACAATAGCCTTCCATTTTTAATAACTTGCAAGTATACTTCATTAATAGTAATCAAACCATATCTACTAGCAAGTTATCGTACTAAATAGCAAAGATGATGATCAAGTATTATTTTCAAAGACCTACTATGCTAAGTAGTAGAAATTCATTTACAAATAAGTCAAAGTGATACCGAAATGAATCAAAGAGATCTCAAAATGTGAAATTTTAAAAAATAAGATCTTCAACCCTTCCTGTTGGTTGAAAACCGAAAGACCACAATTAGCCTACGATTTATAACCACAAGGTCGCATTAGCCCGTTATAGGCTACATAAGTCTCTGAAGAGATCGAAAATCAAAAAATCAAAAATCATTTGAAATATATTAAGAGCGGTGAAAATCAATCAATTTTAAGCATGTAACATAAACACCTTCAAACATACAAGTAGAGAAAATTTGATGATACCAAGTGATTTAGATGACAATTCTTAAACCTAAGACATCTAGTCTAGGTGAAGACTTTGAAGTTGCATCAATGTAAGGATCCTTCCTTCAATTTCTTGGTCAACTTCAACTCTTCACTTTCCATTACTATTGTGTGGTGGCTCCCCCTACAAAAGAGCATAAAACTTTTGGTACCCAAATGACTTTGGGTCCTTGGGGATTAGATAGCCTAGGAATCCAAAATGTCATAGCTACACTTGAATTTTTCTTGAATGCACAATCATAAATAGCATGGCCATATATGCCACAACAAAAGTAATGTCCATGAAATTCTTTCTTTTTACCATTCATATGAACATGAGGTCTAATGTTAGAATGCTTGGCATGAGAAGCATGATGAGCATGAACATTCTTAGATGAAACATTGTTCTTCCTAGGATTTCTAAAAGATGAAGCATGTGATAAACTACTAGTTTTCCTACTCAAGAAAATAACCTCATTTTTCAAATCATTAATTGATTTATGTAAGGCTTTCATTTGAGATTTCATCATACTATTTTCATTTTTGATTTTCATATTTTCTACTTTTAAATTCTCAATCTCAACTTTTGAGATATTTTTTAATTCAATTTTCAAATCATCAATTTTTATTTTTCAAATCAATATTCTCACTTTTTAAGTCCTCAATTTTAATTATCAATTGTGAATTACTACTTTTCAAAACATCAATACTATCATGGCAATCAACACTTGAGGAACTTAAATTTGCCTTTAAATTTTTATTTTCTAACTCTATCGCATGCAAATCCTTAGTAAGCCTAGAGTTATCCTTCTTAATTTTCTTGATTTATTTACTACTTTCCAAAAGCATGACACACATATTTTGACATTCTTCTACTAATTCTTCATAAGACATGTCAAGGGATTTTGAGCTACTAGAATCACTATTTTGATAATGACTAGAGGATGATAAATATACCTCATTCCGAAGACTCATGAGGCAAAAGTTCGATGTAGCTTCATCGTTATATCTAGGAGAGGCTTCACTTGAATGAAATGTGGATGGAGAAGCACACTTCTTTTTGGATTTCTTCTTCAAGAGAGGATAATTCATCTTTTTGTGTCCCGTCTCATCTTGGCAAAGGAAGCACCTAAGTTTCCGTTTCTGATTCTTGCTTGTGCTTCTTTGGCTAGAAGTGCGTTGGACATCAAAACCAAGATTAGTACTAGGGGGATGACCATTGTCATCACCACCTTCATTAGAAGTGTCAATCTCTTCGGTCTTGGCATAATCATATAGCATGTTTAAAGTTGCCCAAATATCAAAAGTCGAAGTACAATTCATGACTTTTTCAAGGATGCTATTAGGTAAGGTACAAAATATAGAATACATAACATCTCCATTAGATTGAAATATTTTCTTGTCAAGTTCACTCCAATCATGCATGTCAACCTTAGGTTCAATGTATTCTAATTTTATTATGTTATAGACATCAAAACCTTTAGTCTTTTAAGTAGGTGTACATCCTAGACTTTCAAAGACCAAAGTTTGATTCATCGAACCTAGGAGGTGAAGACGCTACCGACTCTAGTGCCATTTTAAGATCGAGATAAATTGTAAAAGAGATGGTGAAATCTCAAACTACGACCCGCTCTGATACCAATTATTGGTGAAATGGCTACACTAGAGAGGGGATGAATAGTGTGTTTACTAATCTTTTTGCCTAAATCCGGTTTTAATCGTTTCTTTGGTTACTTAGACAAATTACAAGTTGAGTAGCAAGCGGAAGCAAAGTAAATACGATAATAAAATAAACACAAGTAGAATCAATGCAAACATAATTATTTATAGTGGTTCGGCCCCAATGCCTACTCCACTACCTAAGCACCCCGCTTAGGATTTCTAAACTAGCTTTACTAGATTATCTTATTTCCTTTACAACGAGGACGTTTTCACCGGAGAGTCTCCGCTCTCACACCGAAGGCACTTCCACACACGGAAGTCTCCGCCTTCCTACCGAGAGCACTCTCCCACATCAATCCTAAGGACAACAAGAACTAATCCTAGCAAACTATGTTTACACCGGTGGATTTAAACCTTAAGCACCAAGGTTATCACCCAATTTCAAGACACACACTCTAGGGGCCCGTTTGGTTCGCAAACTGCTCATCACAGGACACCAGACAGGGACAAGGACAGGACATCAGGTGTCCTGGGATAGTAGTTATACCGTGTTTGGTTCGCTAAGAACAGGACACGATATCCAGTCCCGTCTTGCGTTTGGTTCGTTAAAATAGAGTCCTGTACTAGACAATATGACCAAAATACCCTTATAAATTTTTAATGCTCAAATTTAATTTTTAATCTTCCTACTTAGTCTTAAATTTTAAAAAATAATTAGGCAGAATTAATCAGGATTGCCAAAGGCATTAGACTGTTAACAAAGAGCAACCTACTAGCAGGTGGTTATTTCTTTAATTGCATGATTTTACATCAATTATGTTAGCTGAATATATGAAATACTTACAAAAGCTTTAAAAGCAGGTCGATGAGCAGCCATCTCATATACACAGCAACCTAGCCAACCATTTCAAAATTAGTTTTGGTACAACACATTCTGTAAAGGAATTCCGGACAAGCTCATAAAGGAATCAATACCCAAAGACCAGATATCTGACTTGAATCCATAAGGAATATCAGCAAGGAGTTCCGGACACATATAATTGGGAGTCCCAACTACCTATAAAAAGAGGTTGTACTCATCAAAATTCAAATAATATTGACAAGCATTATATTACATATACTACAGTAAACATATTTTAAAGAACCATCATATATTTGATATCAAGTCTATTTAGCACATCTAGCAGACAACTCCAGCAGGCACAAGATTTTAACATGCTCCAAATTGAATCACAAATGTACAACATAAAAGGAACAATTCTCAAAACTCTATTATCTGGAGAGCTACTTGAAAATATCAAATTCATGAATCCAATCAGATGATATTTCTTTAAAACTAGATAACCTGATCATAACAGAATAAGAGTTGACACAAAATTTCAACACTTAAATGTGTTACTAACGCCTATATTGTTCAGAGACACAAGAGTCATATCCTGTATCTGATACAATGCAACTCATTATCCTCAAACTGTTGCTTAACAATTAAATGTTTGGAGTAAAATAATCTCATCTCTTCGTGTTGAAACATATTTAACTCCAAGGTGTTAAGAGACCAATTAAAATGATTTGACAAGCTCAACTAAAGATCTGAGACCTTCATTGATACTCATTGTAAAGATAACTTCACATATAAATGGGTTTGCACATCCAGAGGCATGACAGTAAAGAACAAGATCTTTTAAAGTTCAAATTTGGCTGGATTTAAAAACTTTCCATAACAGAACACAAGAATCTCACAATATTTTGTGAAGACCAAAAAAACAGAAGTTGAGCAGAATCTTGAGATTAATTATAAATTCTCGGACATCATACTGACAATTGTAGCTGGTGTATATTTAATGGTACAATATTCAATCAAAACTACAGTAAACACAATTCAAAAATAAAATTTGGAACACCTCCAACTACAAAATGATAAAATATTTATCTACCACAATTCCAAAATAAAGTTCACACCCCATAACAAAATAACAAAGTGTTCAACTACATCCCCATAATTGACTTCACAAAAGTCAACCTTCTACTTTCATCCATCCTCATGAAAATTGTCGCGTAGTGAGTATTTTCTGCAAATTTTTTCAGTACATTCATTTCCTCCATCTCTGTTATTCCCAATTTATGCACTTCATCAACCAACGTTGACATCTCCATATGCTCTCTCATTTTTGTCATCTCAATAGCCACTGTGTGCATATCACGAGCAGCCGAACTCATTTGAGTTTCCCACACCTCAATGAATTTATCTGCCACTTCATTCATGCGGCCTCGCTTTTTTTTTGGCTCACTTCCTTCGGATTGACTACTGATGTTCGAGATTGGAGATTCTTGCCTTCTTGACATTGGAGATTCAGGTTGTTGTGAGGATTGTGTTTCCATCATATTTTCCCATTCAGGTTGTAAGGATTGTGTTTCTATCACATCAGCTGGTGTCTCTGCACCGTGGCCAGTGGCACGATCCTTTCCAAAGATGACATGCAGTCTTTCAAACTCTTTAAATTCTTTATTCGCATGGTTTGCGGATTTTGGATGCTTCTGTTATACAAGGAAAAAATACAAGTATTATCAATGATGCAATAATATTAAATAATACATGCTTCTATTGACAATAAAAAATCAATATTAAATAATTACCTTCAAATATTCCTCCAACACTTGTGGATTGTCAACCACCACACACTTATGCACATCGTCCCATCCAAATCCGCTTGTGTTCATCATATCAAGTGCTTCAGATAGTTTAAGTGACCATCTTTTCATTTTGTTAACTATCTGTTGCACTATTAAGTTAATGCCAGGAACTCGTATCAACATTCTTTTCAAAGCTTCCTCATGAGTTCCTGCTTTAAAAGTGCCATTCTCCCCCCTATGTCCCTCCACAACCAATTCTTTTAAAATAGTCAACAAAGTTTCATCTTCCTCTTGTGTCCATGAGCGTCTACCTCTTTTTTGAACTTCCATGACTACAAATAAGACATAACCAAACCATTAACAACTAAAAATAGTCATGGAAATGGAAGAATGTTCCATACTTTTGAGCTGGGATTTTTCAGCTAACTACATGGATTTTTCAGCTGGGTTTTTTGGTTATCCTGCAGCCGGATACCCACCACCAGCACTGAGAAAAAGTACAAATATCTGTGTGAGATATTTGTACTTTTTCTCAGTACTTGTTTGAATTTTACACCCTTTTCCCCATCATATTCCTTTTTCACCTTTAGGTTGGCTTACTGCTAATCAACTAATTCAACTAAATAATTAATTTGGTGGCTTGAGAAAATGAAAACAATGCAGTGAAGTCTGTAAATGCATCAATTAACAAGCAGTGGGAACAAGCAGTGAAGTCTGTAAATGCAGTGTATCAAACCGAAGCAATGGGAACAAGCAGTGAAGTCTGTAAATGCATCAATTAACAAATAAGCTAAACACAAGCAAAGCATTTCCAACCCACTAAAAACTGTAAAGCTAATCCAATTGATTGAGATATATTGCACTAAGCATAGGTCTTAAAAATTAGAATACAATCTAAATGCCAGAATCTAAAATGCATAGGTCTAAAATAATATGTCAATGGTCAAAAGAATATGAATTTCTAATATCCATATCCTTATTTTGTTATTTTGTGAAATGAAAAACATTATGCATATGCAGGGCAGAATAAACATTTGCCCATTCCCACAGCAGAGAGCTCAATCTCATTATGCTGTTGCATGTACCAGTGCAATCAGAAACAAATATATGAAAGTAAAAGGTTTGCCACACATTTAGAATCAATGAGACAAACACCTTTTGTTCGTTGATAAATGAATGAAATAAATTACAGCATGTACAATAAAACATACCAAGAAAAGGAGCAGAGTAGCAATTTTTCTTTTCGCAAAAAGAAACTATAAGATAAGAACCTTCCCAAACTATGTTTCTTATTATCTTTTACCCGCCGTGTACATTGAGAATTTAAGGTAACCTATATATATATCAAGAATAGAACATAACCTATATATCAAGAATATATCTCATGGAAAAGAAGAAAGGACAAGTTAAAGATCGGAAAAAGTAACTGCAAGTCAAGACTTTTACCCACTTTGTATAGACTAATATTATCATTAAGATAACATCAAAAGATCAGACTGAAAAAAATTTCGAACAATCAGATTGGTGATCATCAGCAGACAACATGCAATTAAAATAATCTTTTGAAGATCAAAAATAAAATGGAGTGAAAAATCCAACCCGCCTGTAGAGAACATAACCTATCAAGAATATATAGAAGAAACGACAAGTTAAAGATCTCACCCAAGAGAACAAATTACAAGGAGCAAATTAATCATCTGAACTCACAGGAGCAAATTACAAGTGATCATCAGCAGACCATTGACTTCTAAGTTGTGCCAACTCAACAAATCAACTGATAAAGTCAACAAACCAACAGCAGAACTCACAGGAAGCTGAAGCTGGCTATAACTGTGGCAAACTTAGAAGTTCATATAATAGATTTGTCCATTACAACTCAAAGAATTAGCTGGCTCATAATAAACTGTGGCAAACTTAATTTTTTGCATCCTTTCGAGTAATCTGGCAAAACCCTGGCTCAAAATGCTCTAATTCCATTTTAAGTCTATTACTAATTCCACCAAATATACACCTCCAAACTGAGATAAAGGAATCACCAAATACATAGAGCAATCACCAAGACAACCATGATTAAACATACAGCTATTGGCAAACTAATTAACTAGAAAAGTACATTGATTTCATTAGAATCCAAATCATTAAAAAGTACATAATCATAACTGATTCAATATAAAACTACATTGAATTACATAACCAAACCATAATAAAAGTACACAAGTACATAATAAAAGTACACAAGTACATTTATTCAATTTCTTGCTCTCCATTCGTCCCACATTTGTTGTGCTAAGTTGTCTCTCGATTGAGTCCATTCATTACTAGGCTCAACGGTGCTGATTATGTTGATAGGTTCTTCTCCTATTGGTAGTTCATCATCTATGATGGTAGCAAACTCCAACGGATCAATTTCCATGTTCATCCGAATAAAGTTATGAAGTAAACCACAAGCAAGAATAATACGGCATTGGGTTTTTATCGGATAAAAGGATGGTGATCGAAGAATAGCCCATCTTTTCTTTAAAAGACCAAAACATCTCTCGATTACATTTCTTGCTCGTGCATGTCTGTAGTTAAACAATTCCTCACGATTTTGGGCTGTTCTTCGACTATTGCCCCACTCTTGAATATGATATCGTCTACCGCGATATGGTGCAAGAAATCCATCCCCATTTGTGTATCCACCATCCACAAGATAGTAGTTACCTATCGACAAAATTATTATACGAATTTTAGTTCTTATTATGGTAAGTCAATTATTATAATAAAGTTTATGTATGACATACCAACTGGGACGCTCAATCCATTGGGTCTCGTAACTGCATCACGCAGCACTCTAGAATCAGAAGCTGACCCCTCCCAGCCTGATAACACATATATGAAATTTATTTCTGGTGTACATACTCCTAACACATTTGTTGCAAGACCTCCTTTCCTTGTCCTGTATCTAGGTCTGTCTGTAGCAGGTGGTGTAACAGCTATATATGTACCATCTAATGCTCCTAAACACCCCTACACAAAATTTAAACCGAATATTAATTGACGTTCTAAATACAATAACAACTATGATATCAATGGTATATAGCTTACCTTGAACCACTTCCATCTCTCATCGGTGCAATCTTGTGGCACAGGTTCTGGCTTTGCTAATAAGACATCATGCAATCTAACAACAGCATGTAACACATGATGGCAATATCTACTAATGGTTTCTCCCGATCTTTTGAACCTAACTCGAATTGTTCTATTTTTTGTGTGATGGGCTAGAATGTTTACAAAAATAGCAACTTGCTCCTCCACGGGCACCCTCCCATCACTCGTTAACCCACCCCGAACAATCAATAGCTCACAAAGTCTTGCAAAAGCATTTCTAGACATTCTCAACTCCCAAATACAATTATTATCGCTTTCCCTGATAATGGAATCCAAAACATCCATGCGAGTCATATTTCTAACAAGAGTTCTATCATCTACCGCTCTCCTCTCATACTCATCACGCATTATAAATTTTACAAAAAAATATCCAACCGCAGACATAGCAAGCAAATGGATATACATTCTTCGTGTAGCAGCGTATAATATGAATGACAACTCATCCATTATTCACTAAAAACAATAAACAAAAAATCAGAAAAAAAACAAATTAATGATACATGTATTATGCACAATAGAAGATTGAAAATACTTCCAAATTTTACCATAGATTGGAATAGGAAAACAGTTAACTTCTATAATTATATTGGAAGTCTTCTTTGGCAAGAAGACTAGCTACAAGCATAGAAATGTGGAATGGCAGGGCAATTCTCCTTTGGCAAGAAGACTAGCTACAAGCATGCCTTGCCATGCCAATTAATTAGCTTTTCTGCCAAAAGAGGAAACTGCCCTCTAATTCTTACTTATGTGGTTTCATTATTTTGATGTGTGGTTCAGGAGATAAGCAACATCATCAGTAGCATTGCTGTTTAAGATCACCAAATGCCCTTCTTCCAAGGTAAGGCTAATTATAAGTTCAGATATTTCGGTTATTAGTGAGCATCACTGTGCATAGTATATTTGAGAAATCTGTTAGAAATAGAATATTTTTATATTAATTATTCATTGACTATCTTGTGTTCTGCTGTGCCTAGTTCCTTTCCCCACCAAGAACTTATAAAACCTACCTTGGACATGCAGTTTTGTTTGAGTTGAACTTATAGAACTTATAGAACTTAATGGTGTTAAATGTTGAATAGAACACTTGAAAAGATGATAGACTGACCAGAACAAAAAAAATCATAGTTCATGAAATAGATAGATGGGAGAAAGAAAACAAGAATAACAGGCTAAATTACTAAAGAAAAACTTTAGAATGTGACAAGGATTCAGTAATTACAAATAAAATCTCAGATAATTCTCCTGTACAAGCTCACAAAATGCCAATAGCCTTGGTGATATATTGAGTAGTGTAGCCGTAAGTTAACCTCTAAGTTATAGCTCAATGTGGCAATGCTCCAAACCAAGTCATGTCCTCTTAAATGGTTCATAAAATTGGTCAACACTGTATGTATACATATGTATAATGTTGTGTTTGTAGTATCAACAGTATGTATAATGAAAAAGTCATGTCCTCTAAGTTATACCTGTATGTATACAACAGTCATGTCCTCTAAGTTATACCTGTATGTATAATGTTGTGTTTGTAGTATCAACAGTGTAAATAGAATTCATAATCCTATGAAGGGCACAGGCAACACTTGAAAGTTGAAACAAATGAAAAGCCTGAGAACATAATGAAAAAGAATAAACAACTTCTTTACTTGAGGAAGATTTATATCGTACATGGAAAGTCAAATACTTTCAGGTTAACCTTCGCAAGCAACTAAGGGAGAGGGGATGATTTCAGGTTAACTTTCAGGTTAACCTTGCAAATTAACCTTGCAGATGGAGAGCAAAGAGATGCAGAGATAGGGGCGAGAGATGCGGATGGAGATTAGAGAGAGAGAGGATGGAGAGGGGATGATTTCAGGTTAACTTTCAGGTTAACCTTGCAGATGGAGAGCAGAGAGATGCAGAGATAGGGGCGAGAGGGGATGGAGATCAGAGAGAGAGAGGAGGGAGATCGGGGAGAGGAGGCGGGAGTAGTTACCTGGACGGAGACGACGAAGACGCGAACACGGACGACAGGCGAAGACGCGGACGACAGAGGGCGAGAGACGAGGGTGCGAGAGCGAGAGACGAGGGTGCGAGAGCGAGAGACGCGGACGGCTAGGGCTTGAGGCGGAAGACCCGTGTTTAGTCGAGGGCAATGCTGTCTTTTCGCCTCAAAGTCCTCCGCTCCAAATCGGTGTACCGAGAATTTTCTCGGTACACCAAACGAGCTCAAAATCTTGTCCCGAACAGGATTTAAAATCCTGTCCCTACTCATTTTTGCAAAACAAACGGGGGACAAGAGCCGAAATCCAGTCCAGTCCCCCATTTTTTAACGAAACAAACGGGCCCTAGGTCTTACACAAACTCAAATACAAAGAAATAAATAAGAAAATACAACACTAAATTGAGCAATAAATCAAACAATAAAATACTTAGCTCCAAATAAAATTCAAAGCTTCCTCTTGATGCCTTTGATGGTTAATCAATGAAGGGAAGATCAAGGTTTTTGGCTCAAGCTAGGGTTTTCACAAGATTGACTCAATGAAGGCTTAGAATTGATCAAAAGATGGCTCAAGGAGGTTAGAGGTGATCCACATTATGAAGGAAGGCTTTCATGGCTTCCTATTTATAAGCCATGAAGAGAAGAGAGAGCTCTCTCTTCTCAACGAGTGATTTTTTGCCCATTACAGTCCGCCGGTCGCTTGTCTGGTCGATCGTCGGTCGATCGACCAAGCGATCGCCCAAGCGACCGGGGCATTCTGCCCGTTCTGGGTAATGTTCGGTCGATCGATCAGTCAATTGAAATGCCGCCAGTCGACCAGTCGATCGACCGAATCTGGGCAGGGCAGTTTGGTTAGGCTGGACTTTTTGCTCGTTTGGATTCTGTCTTTGCTAAGTCTAGTTATATAACATCTATGTTTTAAAGTTATTAACTTAAAGTTAGTAAATGTTATATAAGGATTAACCCCCATTTAGATTCAATAAAAATATCTAAAAAATCAAAATCCTTAAGAATCAAAATATAGTTTTTGGGGTCTAGTACAAATTTTCGAAAAACGAAAATTTTCTAATCTCCCTGGTCAAATATGGGTATGCTAAAGGCTTCCAAAAATTCCTTAAAAATACCTCGTTATCTAGTTTTTACCCAAGGAACAATTACCGCCATTTTTTGTGTTAAAAAAATATCTAGGTCATATAGCCCTCTAAGGAGCTCCCTATGCTTAGTAAATTTCAAGGCAGTTTTTGGGTTTTCATGATTTAGGATTCGAGTTTGGTTTTTTGGTTCTTTGCATCATAAAGATGATTACATCATATTTTAGACACCCTAAACCTAAACTCTAACTTGTCGAAGAATCCCGAGCGTCGACGAGCGTCCTTGTCGATTTCTCCGATTTCTTTGATTTTTTCAATCGGGGACGTCGAGCGCTAACCGACTTAGAACCTGAAAGATTTCTCAATGAAACATTAGTTTCATGTTTGTTATCATCAAAACCGAGATTAATACCAAGGTAGAAAACCTTAGGCCAACAGTGCCCCTTCAACTCCCTATGAAATTTTAAGTCATTACCTTGAAGCGGAGGTCGATGAAATAAAGTAATGGATCGACGGAATCAAGCGGCAATGGTGGGAGTACGGATGCAGTTTGATGTGCGATAGCTGGACCGGGCCAACCCGAATGAGCATCATCAACTTCCTCATCTATTGCAACAGGAGGGTTGTTTATCACAAGTTGGTGAACTCGTCCAATGAAATCCATGACACTTACTACATCTCGAAGCTGATGACGGAGGTGATCGAGGAGATTGGACCCCAGAACGTTGTTCAAGTTATAACCGACAACGGAGCCAATTTCAAAAGAGCAGGTGAGATAATTGAACAGGATTATCCTCACATATGTTGGACTCCATATGCAGCCCATTGTGTAGACCTAATGATGAAAGATATCAGTGATATACTGATGGTGAAGTCGACAGTAAAGAAGGCGCAACAAATTACCCGCTTCATCTACAACCACACATGGGCACATGCCCTAATGAAAAAATTTACATAAGGTAATTTATTAATTTTTAAATAATTTACAATATTTATTTATTAATTAGTTTATCATAAATAATTAGTAATGATAATTCCATATTTTAGGTGAAATTCTTCGATCGAGAGCGACTCGTTTTGCAATTAATTTCATCGCATTAAGGTCGCTCCAACAAAAAAAGGTGGCCCTTAGAACTATGTTTACAAGTGAGGAATGGACTTCATCAAGATATGCTGAAAAAATCGATGGAAAACAAACAGAGAAGTGCATCCTCAACACACACTTCTGGGATTGCATCGCAGAAATAATCGTCGTCGTAGAACCTTTGTACAAGGTTCTACGACGGGTGGATATGGAAAAGACGCATCAAATGAGTCATCTCTACCACTACATCCATCAAGCACAAGAAGAAATCAAGAGAGTTATGATTTCTCCTGCCAAGTATGAGCACTTCATCGAAATTATCTCCCGGAGATGAGATAATCAAATGGGCCGTGACATACACATCGTAAGTATTTTTATTTAATATTCGGAAATAATTTAAATTTAATTCATTATGCTTAATTACTTATTCATTATGCTTAATTTTTTATAGGATATTATTTAAATCCTGCGTACCAATACAAATATAATCTTAGAACGGTCGATAGTTTGTTATATCCCCTCCGCAATGTTAGGGACTTTTCGATGCGCCCGAGCGACGACGAATCATGACGGAATGTTCCCTACATATTTGTAAATATGTTTTCGCGTCCATGTAATTTTGCCTTTATTTCTAGTTCGTACTTGTAAAACCTCTTGTGCGATCCCCATGGGCCCGTGGTACGAGTTGTATGCATGTTGGGGTCATTTGACATTTGGTTCATCCGTCACGGCTAAGCGGAAAACCTTGTGTTCATTTCGTCATGGCCGTGGCCACGGAAAATCACCCCGTCGGGTGGCCCAAATTTTGTCATGCTCCTCGTGCTTTGAGGAACCTTGGGGGTGGCACTTGGGGGTTAGAGGCCTCATGTATAGCGTAGGAGAGCGTTGGCAAACAAAGCGGTTGCCTTGGGCGGAGACGAACGAGTGGCCCATATGGGCATGCGACATGTCGTTCTTCGCCCAAGACAATTGCGGAGCTCGTCCTACACCCGGTTTTATGTTTTCTTGCGTCCATAGTCCTGTAATGTTGTTTTTGCTTTATGCCTTCAAAAACCATTCGGCCAACATGGTCTTTTGGGGGCGCGGACATGGAGCGCGAGGTTGGCACGTGGTCCAACGGATGCCCCGCGATGTTAAGTCGGGAAGCCCAGTTCGGGACGGATTCGGGATTAAGGCTTATCCCTTGCACGGGATGCAAGGGTGCCGCACGGGTTCTTCCGCTCATAAACAATTGGCCCGTGACAGTTGGTATCAAAGCAGATCTCTAGTAAGACGCACATTGTGCGCATAGCAGACTATTTCATAAGACGCGAGGATGGTGCGCAGGGCGTTGTCCCCTAAGACGCAGCGCAGAGCCGATGGCTTGTGAGTCGCCAAGTTTGTGCGCAGGGCGTTGTCCCCTAAGTCGCAGCGCAGAGCCGATGGCTTGTGAGTCGCCGAAGATGGTGCGCAGGGCGTTGTCCCCTAAGACGCAGCGCAGAGCCGATGGCTCCTGAGTCGCCAAGTATGGTGCGCAGGGCGTTGTCCCCTAAGACGCAGCGCAGAGCCGATGGCTTGTGAGTCGCCAAGTTTGTGCGCATGGTGTTTTCCCCTAAGTCGCAGCGCAGAGCCGATGGCTTGTGAGTCGCCGAAGATGGTGCGCAGGGCGTTGTCCCCTAAGACGCAGCGCTGAGCCGATGGCTCGTGAGTCGCCAAGTATGGTGCGCAGGGCGTTGTCCCATAAGTCGCAGCGCAGAGCCGATGGCTCGTGAGTCGCCAAGGATGGTGCGCAGGGCGTTGTCCCCTAAGACGCAGCGCAGAGCCGATGGCTCGTGAGTCGCCAAGTTTGTGCGCAGGGCGTTGTCCCCTAAGTCGCAGCGCAGAGCCGATGGCTCGTGAGTCGCCAAGTTTGTGCGTAGGGCGTTGTCCCCTAAGTCGCCGCGCAGAGCCGATGACTTGTGAGTCGCAAGGTTGGTGCGCATGGCCGATGGCCTCTAAGACGCAAGATTTGTGCGCATGGCAAGATGTCCTTTAAGACGCAACGTTGGTGCGCATGGCCGATGGCCTCTAAGACGCAAGATCTGTGCGCATGGCAAGATGTCCTTTAAGACGCAAGTTTGGTGTGCATGGCCGATGGCCTCTAAGACGCAAGATTTGTGCGCATGGCAAGATGTCCTTTAAGACGCAAGGTTGGTGCGCATGGCCGATGGCCTCTAAGACGCAAGATTTGTGCGCATGGCAAGATGTCCTTTAAGACGGAAGGTTGGTGCGCATGGCCAGATGGCCTCTAAGACGCAAGATTTGGGCGCAGAGCAGATGGCTCTTAAGTCGCAAGATTGAAACGTCCGAACCAAGCACAAGTGAAGAACAGCTGTGGTGTGGCAGCAATGCTCTTAGTGCGGAGAGTTCGCGGACGTTGTGACCCGGTTGGAGAAAATCCCTCAAGTCGTGATCGAGGAGCAGCGTAAGACTTGAAGCTCGTTGAGATGGGCTCGGTGGAGGGCGCCATGACCTCTGCGGGGGGCGAGTGAGCAAGCAGTGATCCGTAAGACTTGAAGCTCGTTGAGATGGGCTCGGAGGAGGGCACCATGACTCCTGCGGGGGGCGAGTGAGCAAGCAGAGATAGGCTCAAAGCGGCGGTGGAGGCAAGGCTCTAGTGTGGTGCAGCCACGGAACTACTCATCACTTGGGTGTTGCACAACGGCACCCAAATGTTATCTGAGACGAGCGTTGCTCGTATGCTCCTTAAGTCTGGGACTTTTCATTGTCCAGCAAAAACGGGACTTGGTGAATTGAGTAACCATTTCTCGGGTTCCTTCACGCGGGCGTTGCTCAACGACGCTCGTGTGCCCCACAAAGTCTGGGACCCTCATAGCCCAGCAACATCGAGACTTGGTGAACACAGTAGCTACTTCTCGGTGTCCATTCAAGCGAGTGTTGCTCAACGACGCTGGTGCCCCTTCAAGCGAAAGTTGTTCAACATCACTCGGTTGCTCCACAAGTCTGGGACTTTCATTGCCCAGCAACGAGTTTGGGAATCTCAAAGCCCTTTCTCGCAACAACAGGAGATGATGAAACTCAAAGATGTTCCAAGTAGTCATTTCCTGGTGGCGGACTTCACACGGTGAAACTTGACATGTTGCGGCCCCACTGCGGCATGTCGTTACTCAGGCGGTGTTCCCTTCGACTACTTGTGAAGAATTCACTTCAGCAATTGCAGCCTATGCCAGAAAGGCGGTGCGGCCGAGGCGAGTTCGATGAGGACGTCGAAGCTTGAAGTGGGGGAGGATGTTAGGGACTTTTCGATGCGCCCGAGCGACGACGAATCATGACGGAATGTTCCCTACATATTTGTAAATATGTTTTCGCGTCCATGTAATTTTGCCTTTATTTCTAGTTCGTAATTGTAAAACCTCTTGTGCGATCCCCATGGGCCCGTGGTACGAGTTGTATGCATGTTGGGGTCATTCGACATTTGGTTCATCCGTCACGGCTAAGCGGAAAACCTTGTGTTCATTTCGTCATGGCCGTGGCCACGGAAAATCACCCCGTCGGGTGGCCCAAATTTTGTCATGCTCCTCGTGCTTTGAGGAACCTTGGGGGTGGCACTTGGGGGTTAGAGGCCTCATGTATAGCGTAGGAGAGCGTTGGCAAACAAAGCGGTTGCCTTGGGCGGAGACGAACGAATGGCCCATATGGGCATGCGACATGTCGTTCTTCGCCCAAGACAATTGCGGAGCTCGTCCTACACCCGGTTTTATGTTTTCTTGCATCCATAGTCCTGTAATGTTGTTTTTGCTTTATGCCTTCAAAAACCATTCGGCCAACATGGTCTTTTAGGGGCGCAGACATGGAGCGCGAGGTTGGCACGTGGTCCAACGGATGCCCCGCGATGTTAAGTCGGGAAGCCCAGTTCGGGACGGATTCGGGATTAAGGCTTATCCCTTGCACGGGATGCAAGGGTGCCGCACGGGTTCTTCCGCTCATAAACAATTGGCCCGTGACAGCAAGGTCATACAACGAATGTTGGGATCCAACCGAGAAGCGGCACAAGCTCTCAATGAATTAAAATGATTCGGAGATGCAACTAGCAATTTCGGAGATTCATTTGCAATATCCATCCGAGATATTATGGATCCAGGTAGATAGAATTTTTTTGCCAATTTATTTATCAAAGATAATCTCGTTACTAATATTAATTTTAAATTTATTGCAGTCGAATGATGGTTGCAATTTGGAATCGAAACTCCAACTCTTCGAAAGATTGCAACATTTATCCTCTCGCAAACCACATCATCAAGTGGATGCGAGAGGAATTGGTCGACCTTCGCCTTGATTCATACGAAGCCGCGCAACCGCCTTTCGTACGCCCGATTAGAGAAGCTCGTATATGTTCATTACAACATGCGACTTCGAATGCGGGCGTTACAGAACGAAGATAGAGATATTCTACATGTAGATCCGTTCGATGTCGAGTTCGTCCAAGGCGATGCGGACCCAATAATTGATTGGTGGAGTGCAATGGAGTTTGACCCACCTCTTCTTGATGAACCAGGTGAACCACCTCGGCCTTCACCAATTATATCTGATGTTGTTGGGTCTGAGAGCCAACCAGAAGACACGGACAGTCAAGCTCTTGAGAGGGACATGACCTTTGCTCCCTTGGACTCTCAACGAGTTCGACAAGTAAGACGACGATCCACGTCCGACTCTCCATCTTCACAATCAAAGGGAAAGAAGAAGGCAACACCTTCACCTTTAAAGGCAAAAGGCAAAAGCAAAGGCAAACGACCAATTGATCCCTTGGACGCGATTGCAGAAGCGAAAGAGGACGAAGAAGACGAACCCTCGGTTCATAGCAGTAGCAGCACAGAAGACGGAGGAGATGATGATGATGATGATGATGATGATGATGATGGAGCTAGGGGAGAAGACACCGTCGTGCCATCAACACCGACACCTACCGATCTGTGAACGAATGAGCAATACTTCGACCACTCCACCCAAGATCAGGATCACGGTGCTAGAACCGGAGGAATAACTCGGGTGTATGAGAAGAGAGGCTGACGTTGAGGAGGTGGACCGACAACTTTGCAAGATTACCACCACGATATGATGAGTAGCTTGCAAGAAGTTTCTGAATCAACCTACTTTGTTTCAAGTACCTATTCAACTGATGATACATGGACTAGTTCTTGGATAGCCAACAAAAAAACACTAATGGGTATATGATATAATGGATACCAAGGCATGATGACATGAGATTATTTTCAGATATGGGCATTGGAGACTTACAATATTGACCTTAGTTGTGTATGTCCCCAGGATATGTACGAGTACAACGGACGTCATTCGTCTGCATTTTAAATATTGTATTCATGTATTTGACATTTGAATATTAAATTTAAGTATTTCTTGATCAATTATGTATTATTAGAGTTATTTTTAGCAACAAAATCAAAAAAAAAATTATCTGATATGCATTTTTCGTACCGGACCATTCCGTATGTCGGTACGGTACGACACCGATACATACCGATACCGATCAAAAACCGAGATCGGTACTGGTACCGATATTTTAAACCATGGTGCAAGTCATTCTCAACATTATGTATTTTGTGTTGAGAAAAAGAATATATTACAAAGAATATTTTTGAACAAGCCTGCATACTAACAGCACAGACTCGATCAATTGATTTAGATCTGAGATGTTAAACAAGAAAGATTCGGGATAAGATTAAGAAATCTAATATGTAAACTTTCCATTATAACAAAAAATTATCCCATGAGCAAAATAGCCTTTGGGTTAATCATCCATAAAGAGCATTCTCTGAGCATCTTGTACAATAGGCAATCCTTGTCTTGTTCTCTCTAAAATTTGTTCAATCAACATATTCATTTCCACATCATCTTCGTCGTTACATTCATTGTCATCCATCACGTAGATCTTCGGAGCATTGATCTGACCTTTGCCCATCAAATTTTGCTCCAATATTGGTTTTGTCAAATGATAATTTTGTGTGTCCAATCCCCACATCAAACCTTGGTCTGATAAATGTGAGCTGTATTCATGTTTGCTGTTCATGTTTGTTGTTGATGGCAAGTTCTCCTCCATGTTGGCCACCCGCAAGAATTCTTCGTAAGCTTCATTGTAGGCGTGCAGGGCATCTCCGCCAAGGTTCAAGCAAAATGGCTGAGCTAAGGAAGCTTCTCCCATATTAGTTCCAGTTGGGCTATCCATATTGGAGGAAGAGCCCATGTCACTGCTTGAGAAGGCTCTTCCGGAGAGAAGGCGCTCAGACTCTACTAACTGAAGCTGCTTCTGTGTTTGCTGAAGTGTTCTTTCCAATTCACTAACTCGTTCTTCTAGCCTGAGTCGAACCACTTCATGCAGACGCAAGCTAAGCTCTCGTGGCGAAACTGGATAGTTGTAATTTTGTGTGTGGTTTGTTGAGGAGCTTCTGCTGTCACTTGCATTATCAGCCTGGTCGTCAGAAACCCCACCAGGGAGCATTTCTGCTTTTAGTTCCCCATGTACAACATCAGCCATGAGGTCTGGATCAAGCTGCAATAAGAAAATTCAGGTTTAGAAAACTCTAAATTTGCATTCTATATATCAGAAACTATATAGAAACCAAGACTAGTAGGCCCTACTGCCCTAGAACCACTGGCTGACTAGCTGGCTAATTGGGTCATGTCACCTTTTTCCAATAAGAGTATAATATATTTTGTATCAGTGAACATTCTCCATGAGAACATTGAAACACACTATTCCACATAAGCATAAAGTCCTACTTTGGAGTTTTTGGTCCAAAACTCAATTTTCCCCTGTGATAAACTGAAAGTAATCAGACGGAAAATCCATTTGGAAAGATGTAGAATGCTTACACCTCAGTTAAAGTAGCACAAATGCAAAAAAGAAGTCCATGAGGAGAAGAAAGCAAAATAATTTAATAAATTAAATGCAAAAACAGAGCAGCTGGAGGGATGTGAACAAAAAATTAATACAAAATCACCATTCCATAAATATTGGTTTAGACTAAATCTTTGTATTTAGTTGCAGATATACCAGTCTTATGTCTTACCTCACTAAGAGCTGACATTCTTCCATTCAGACTGGAAGCTTTCATGCTCAGTTCTAGTTTCTCCAACTCCATCTCAAGCTCGGCCTCAATTCTACTCCTTGATTCTTCCATAGGCAGGTTTAGCTGTTTATTCTCATTTACATTATCTGCAGGGCAATAAGATGTTGAAACTTGATTTCCAGCAGATTCAATCAATTCTAATTTAGAAATGCTATCACTTGGTTTCTGATGCCCACAAGCTTCATTTGATAGTTCTTTTACAGTTAGAGTATCTTTCATCTCCAATTCTTCCTGCAGATCTTGGACCAAATTCTCTGAACTCTTCAACAAGTTGTTTAAACTTTCTATTTCTTTTCTGTATGATAGTATGGTGCATATGATTCCAAGGCTGAACCCAATAGAGAAGGTATGTACTCCATCAAGTGAGTCTGGAAACAGAATAGGCAAAGCTTAATAATAAGCAGAAAATAAAATAAATTTTCAAATGTAGAGATTACTAAAAATTTGAGAAAAGGAACGAAAAAATCAGACAACAAAGTCAGCAAGTATGGTGCTATGTTAACATTGAACTTGCAAACACAAAATCGCAAATGTCACATCCGCATGGCATCCCATGTGGTGCAGATATGGCACATGCATAATATGGACTTGGATGACACATACAAGGTTGGTGCACCCCATGAGAGATTGAAGTTGCTTCCTCCATATCTCATGTTGCACCGATGTGGACAACACCTATAAGTAATGTGAATGCCATGCCATTTCCAATACATTGATGAATTGGTAGAAGTACAAGAATAAGTAGCAGCAGAACGGCAACAAAAAGAAGAAAATGAACTATGGTGCCTTGGTGGAACTGGATAATAGATGAAAATCAATTTTATAAGATTCATCAACCATAAATGAGGGCATCAGATTGCTTTGCAGCAATAAGTATTGTTTTTGAGGAAACAGCAAAAGGTATTCTTAAAAAACTGATATACCAAATTTTGATTATATCATAGATTTGAACAATTACTTGGCACTTGCATAAAAGTTGAAGTTTCTACCTAAACATGGAAAGGCTGACCTGATCATGAATGCACATGTTGCATACGGCAAAATTAGTTGTATAAAAACTCTGAAGTATAATGAAGATATAGGGAAATTGAAGATAGGTTTTTTAAGCAAGACTAGGTGAGCAAGAAAAAGGTAGAAAAATTGACATAAAGTTCATGCAGTATACACAGAGACCACCACTAGGACTGTCCACCTACCTTAAAGGAGTAAACTAACTACAAACTGTGCAAGCACATTAAATATAAGATGACACTCTCCAGAATTCTGTAACTTCAGGGAAAAAAGTATGCAATCAAAATGTACAAGGGAGAGTTGGCGTGGTTACCAAAAACAAGGACATTGAAGAAAGAAAGAAAATAATATACTTATAAGGAAATAATAAGTGAAGAAATGACATAGCGCAATTAATCACCGCAAAGATGTCCACCCCTTAAAAATAGGTCATGACAATCATTCAAAGGCTACTCTTATATATCTTTATACCTAAGTACATAAGGTAAAAACAGGCATCTCACTCCATTACCTACTTCTGGATGATAATTTATGCATGAAATTAAGACATTGCATATTCCTACAAAATATATACACTTTCAATAAGAAAGACGAGCAATCAATTTATTTAGGACTCGGAGGATGGACAACAACAAATAACAACTTTCGCTTCTATAGTTAAAACATTGGCAATTAATTGGACAAGAATAAAGAACTCCGCATGACTATGTAGGAACTCCGCATGACTACCCATCAATCTAACGACTGACTAGGTTGGGAATTAGTGAAGAAATAAATTAATTCTATCCATTTGGGATGAAAAGGAATCAAATATATGTTCAAAAAAAAGAGTAACGTCATGAGAAGGACCTCTGATAAATAAATAATAAATTCCACAACTAGAGCTACACACAAAGCAGGGTCAAAAGAACTATAGAACAAACAATGTACAAAGATCCATAAGGAATCAAATGCTAGAGAATTCATTTCTAATAGATATTCTTACTAGGAAATTTGATACCACAATTCCAATTATTCCTCCTATTCAGTCATTGTCTAAAGCTAAATTTTGTACCATATACAGACATCCTATTAGTAAGCCAATTTGGACCAATGTATCAGATTGTGATATTATTAATCGATTTGGTTGAATACGTAGAAATCTTTCTCACTATCACAGTGGATCCTAAAAAAAGTAGAGTTTGTATCAAATGAAGTAGAATGGTATGCTTTTCTTAGAATATATGTTCATTCACAATCCAAAACTTTTCTAGTAAATTTTATCTTTACTTTGTCTATTTCAGAAGATAGTGTCAAGTTCAAATGCAACAAGTATCTGGCTATCTTAGAGCATGAAAGCAATAATACCTTTGTGATGGGTGACCTTGCGTGCCCTTTGAATGTTGGAAGAACCTAATTTTTCATGTGGTGTCTCCCTACTCTTTCTCTTTGGTGTTCTCAACTTAGGGAGAGGAGAGACCCCAGATACCTTCTCCATCTTCACCTTATCCATGCCAATTTCAGAGGATACATCCACAGGTACATAACTAGATTTGCTAATTATATTGCTCCCATCTGTTACAACAAATGGCCTCAAGCCTGGTCTGGTTGAAGGAGGAAATGAACTAAAAACAAACTCTTCAATTTCAAAATTTTCGTTGTAAAGCTGAGGGATGAGGCAGTTATCCATTGAAGAAAAAGTCTTATTTGAGCTGCGGCGAGAGCGCCTGGTTCTAAGATAGCTTTGACCTCTAGCATGTGCATAACCCAGACTAACACTCTGTGGAGAGATCTTGGGAAGTGAGTTAGACATGTAACAATCCGTTGCATACTCACATTTTTCTGAACACATACCATTCACATTCAGTATTTCCTCATCTCTCAGATGATTTCCCTTTTTGAAAATCCAAGGCTGCAAACTCAGAAGAGAGCCATGGTCTCTCACATAATCCCCTGAGTTCACAAAGGCATCTCCATTAACACTACTGGAGGATATTCCATCAGATAAAGCATCAGCTGTTGATTCCATAGACCTTATGGAGATGTTGTGAGGCACTTTATCATCATTTAAAGAACAATCTTCTGCAGCTTGTTTATATGCTAATCTATGAAAAATACTGCCTCCAGATTTAGCACTTTTCTGGTCCATCTGTTTATCCATTTAGGAAACTAAATAGGATTTTTCTCTGAACCAAAAAAACCTTTATGATCAAATTCCCAACTTCCAATTACCAATATTTGACAATGCTGAGGACGGCCGCTCACTGCCATAGATAACCCTTGCTCCTTACTTGCAGAGAGAAGACCAATGTGCAAAGATTTAGTAGTGGCAAAATTTGATATGTCCCCATTCAATCAGATCTCCAGTGTGAAAAATATAGTTAATAAACAGCCTCTATTCCAAGCCAAGAAACCAACCCAAAAAACTCAAAACCCCAAAGCAAGAGCACACACCTCAAGTAAAATACAGCAGGCACCGCAAGTCCCCTAAACCCCAGATTGCTGATATACGGACCAGAACGTGCCCAAAATGTTGGGATCTTTGACGCGGACAGCCAAGAACCAATCAAACCGACGCCAACCCTCCCGTCGTCACCACCAAAGATCCGATCTTTCAGTCGAAAACAAGCAGAGAACGAACGAAAAAATCGATCTTGGCGTGAAAAGAGACCATCAAAGGGAGAAAGCAACTAAAAGCAATCGGAATCAAGAACAAGAAGAGGAGATGGGAGAGATTCAGAGGAGGGTTGGGCTTCCGACGACTGGGGGACGAGAACCCAACTCCAATCTCGCAAATGGCGGAAAAGAGTCCTCAAGCGCAAAGCCACCACCTCTTTCTTCGCATGATCGCATCCAAACCTAAAGACGACAAAGCCTAGGAAGATTTTTAATCACCTCAAAATTCATGGTTACCACTTCTTATTCACTTTGATGTATATTTTCTTCTTCTTTGTTCTTATGGTGAAATTTTATTGGGCCCCACAGAGGAGTCATCAGTTTCTGCATCCAGTGGGAAGGTAAACCCGTGGGTATAACAAATTATACTATTTGTTCCAATGTGACGAGGTTCTGTGAGGTGAATTGATCTCATCCGTTCAAATTATCCTTTGAGTGGCTGAGATCTTGTGACTAACAATTGAACATTAGTGGCGATTCAAATTCAGCTACAAGGAAGTTTGGATTTCTTCGATTAATTGATGTATAAACCCAAATTATAATTATTTTCTTAAATTTAACTCATTTTTTTATTTATATTAATTACCTCTTAAATTATCGAATTGTTATCAATTCTTATGACATCAAATCAATGTCATCATTAGATACTGATGTGACATCTAACCTAATATATTAAAAATTAATATTTTATTAATTTTATTGCCACGATAGTATTTAATTACATATTTATTTATTTATTTTAAAAAAAATCATCTCCTTTGCCGTCCCGTCGTCCTAGTCCACCTTGAACACCTTCCTAGTCGTCGTCCATCTCGCACCAGGTCGGAGCCCGCAGTGCAGTCGCATGACCTCGACTTGGTCGCCGTCGCGGCGCTCCCTTAAAGGTCCAACGACCTTGGACGAGGCCGATCTTGGGGTTGTGGATGAGGAAGGGGATGGTACGAATTGAAGGAGGAATTAAGTCAGGCTGTTGCTGGAAGTCGGCGTCGAAGATGGCGAGATACTCGCATTCCTTCACGTAGTTGTGCTTCATCCCTTCCCTCAGCGCACCGACTTTGTACCTGACCCTGTTTTCCCTGATCGCGTACTTGATGTTCACCCCTTTGTGCCTGGCAGCAGGTGAAGGCGCCAGTGATCGTGCTGTTGCTACAGCTAGCTCGCGGTGTACGTGTGCCTGGCCATGTCGATCATGCTCTTCGTGGAGAAAGTCTACATGGCTGTGGTCATCACCGGCGTGACGTTCCTCGGCCGCCGCCCGGAGAAGCGCTACAAATGGGAGCCGATGGGGGACGACGCCGAGCTCGGCACCTCCGCCTACCCCATGGTGCTCATCCAAATCCACATGTACAACGAGAAAGAGGTGTGTGCGCCATCTTCTAATTACTTGTAAGCAAGAGAAGAGACAATTCAGAGCCTCGTTACCGAGTGAGAAAGATGAATCTAATTATAGCAGCTCAGGTTATTATAATATGCTCATCCAATTCAAATGTTGTCTTCAATTAATCCTAATTATATATGTTGTTTAATTAATTACCTATCAATATCTCTACAGTTTGCAGCTGCTCCATGCCTGAGATGTGCAGCTCCGTGCAAGATCATTAATTCGAGCATCATCACCTGCTCGCTCTGCAATCTGACGGTCGTTCGCCTCGACCGCTCCGGCCTTTTCGGTCTTATCATCAACGACGTCCACGCCCGAGTCAGCGTCAAGAACAGCGTCGTCAAGTACAACGGCGGCATGCCCAAACTCGCCGGCGCCGTCGGAATGTCGGATAGGTCCGCATCGATAAGTTCAATAACGTCAACGTCAAGGGCGGCGACGCCGTCTCCGTCAAGCGCTTCAACGATGTTGGCGTCAAAAACGCCGACAACGTCTCTGTCAAACGGTGCAACAACGTCCGCCTAGACGACGTCGGCGAGATCGTTGTCAAGAGGTGCAACGATGTCCACGTCGAAGGCGGCGGCAAGGCCGTCGCCGTGGATGCTGCCACGACGTCAACGTGGAGAGCGGCAGAAGCATCACCGTGAAGCGGAGCAACGATGTCCGCGTTGAGGGCGGTGGCAGAGTTTTCATCAAGCGGTGCAACGTCTCAGGTGCACCTCCGCGGACGAGGACGAGACAGCGGACGAGGACGAGACAGCAGACGAGACAGCAGACGATTATATTTTAGAATATAATCGATACAAATAAAAAAATAAATTAAATTTGTAAAAAATAATAATAATTTGAACTAGATATATCAATTAACCCTTTCTTTAACAATGATTGCCTCTAGTTTTCCAACTGTATAATTTTTTTTTTGATGTCTTACCAAAATTTGACCCTTTAATTTATTAAAGAAAGACCCGAAAATGTTTTTCCATTTTTAAACTTACAATATTGTCAACTAGCTAGCGCCTCATTTTTAGAGGCAAATATATCTCCTTCTAAAACTATTCATTCTAGGGGTGAGCATCAGTTGATTTGGTGAATTAACCCACCAATTCAATTGGTTAACCGATTGAATTTTATAAATTTTCGTTAACTATTTACTGAATCAATTTTTTTGATTAATCGATCAAGTTAATTGAAAAAAATCGATTTAGTTTGGTTAATTCACCGCTTAACTGAAAGTTGATTTTATGTTGTAAAATAACAAATCTTATTAACCGTTAGTTATGCAGCTAGGCAATCAAAATAAAATGACTATTGTACACAAAATTAGGATTTAAACTTAGGTCACTGGAGTATAAGTTTATCCTCTTAATCACTCAAGCAAATCATGTTATTCCTGCTTGACGATGGGAGTAACCTAGTTCGGGGACTCCAAGGTGGAGGTAATAAAATATGAAACTTAGGTTATTTAAGACGTGTGATGTCTATATTTATAGTAGGTGGAGGCGATGATGCCACCCAGTAATCTCGTGGGGATATTGCTCAGAATGAATTGAGGTTGATCTCGTAGATGACATACCTATAATGATGTATCCCTTGTGATAAGGGAGGACGTGGATGTCCTTGTTTGGCCGAGTGGAGCCCCCGAGCGGAGTTGTTTGATATGGCTCAAGTCTAGTCCAGGAGTATGGCCAAGTGGAATCCCTGGGCAGAGCCGTCTAGTTCAGCTCGAGTTGGTTTGTGGGGCGCTGCTGGGTATAATCCGACCGGATCCAATAGTTCTAGTCCAGTCAATAGCTCCCGAGATCGATTGGAGTTTGTAGGATTGCATGCCGAACTCAGAGTGATGTCGGCTCTTGACCTCGACTGATCACGTGGTGGATGCACAACTTCTTATGCATCGCTTCGATATTCAGACAGGATGTGATGTCTATGTAAGCTTTTTCAGATATTTGCCACCTATTCAGTAGATATAGTTTGATAGGAAAATAATTTATGAGCAAAAGATTAGTAGGTGGTTTTCAAGGTGTTTGAGCACCAACTGTGATGGGACGTAATTCTGCCTGTGAAAAAATTGCCCACCAGAGGCAGTTTTTGGGTCTATAAATACCTCCTGTATATTGTATGTATTGTCGAACATGGAGTGAGAAATTTCGAAGATCACAATCCCTTTGGATTTACTCTTATTTTGCTGGAGAAGAGTTCACCATTCTCCATGGGTTTGTACTATCAGGCTTAAAGATGAAGGCATGAGACAGGGTTCTGGCCATAAGTTTCATTGCTTCTTCTCTGATTTTGGCAAGCTCTCGCTCTTCTTCAATAAGATCGAGCTCGATGACTCGAGCTTTTGCGTTGCCCTAATTCTACGGAGGTTGGGCTCTGCGATCTCGACAGGGATCATGATCTCTGCTCCATAGACGAACCAGTAAGAGGTCTTTGAGGTGGAGGATTGGGTAGTTGTATTGTAACTCTAGAGTACTTGGGTAGCTCTTCGTGAAAGGAATAGTGCCATTGAGCCAATCACATGTCGATGTGTTTAGGGACTATTCAAGGGTAATAAACTTAATAAGGCAATCTTTTCATCAATATGTTGCATTTTTAATTTATAAAGATTGTGATGAACCCCATGAACCCAAGCAACTGATTCCGAGGCCATGATGAGTTCATGCCAGTGAGACTTGGAATTCAGATGCACATGTTCTAAATGTTCCTAGTCGTAGGATCACCAATTAGGGGATCAGTGATTTTAGATAAGCTAGTGCACTTGGTACATGCCCTATACGATCATGGGTAGCTGATCTCATAATTACCTATGAGTCGTCATTAATGTATAAATGCAGGTGCTCATTAGGGAATGAGTTCACTGAACATACCTGCACGAGGAATACAAAATGGAATCCTTACATGAGTGTTAATAGGATGTTCCTCGGGTGATAGTAGGTGCAAGCAGTCCTTGGACCTGAGGTTGTCATGGTTACCTTGTGAGTGACGACCCATTGCATTGGTTCTATCCCTACGTGGCCCTCAGCGTCATGTGTCGAGTATTACTGGGCATAGGGAAGCGTTCATGAAGGTAGGTGAACAACCAACATGGAATCAGTTACTCCTAGTGAGAAGAGATAACATCCTATGTGTCCCTACAAGTGTCAACTCGGGAACCTCTGGCCAGAGTAGATATGAAAGTCAGGAAGATGTTTCTGACGTTTCATTATTGAGACGACATCTTGGTGAATGGAATACATATGAATCAGTATTAGGGTTTGACACTTCTTTCGTACCTTAGCTGACGTCGGGACGTTGTAATCGAGGGACTTAGTTGCACGGTAACTAATCACCGAAGGGCGTTCGATCCAAGTAGATTGAACCTCACACTATCCGAGTAGTCATGACACGTTGCTAGACGTTAATCTTGACTTGTGAGTGGAGTCTCTCACGACCACACTAAAGGGGTTTTAGTGGTGGCTCGTAAGATTCAAATAGAACTCGTTTTATTAGATCCGACTCTCTGTTATGCACAACTCATCGCTGGCTTAGTGTGGGGCCCAATAGGTCACACACAACACGTTAACCTCATAACAGACCTTATTAGATAAAGTCTGAATGCGACACTATATGTCTACTAGCATGGACATGCTGCATCACGATCACAGATCTCGTTTACAGACATGATAGAAAATATATTTTCCTATAGGAATGAATATGCAAGGAAGGAGTACCTCGGTAACCCTAATTTGTAGGGCATCCCTAAATTGTAGGGATTGGGACATGATAAATTCTAATAAATAAGAATTTAATTTATAGAGATAAATTAAAATTTATATTTAGATGGATTAAATTAATTTCGAATTAATTATAAATTATTGTTTTGGAGATAAACTCCGAAATTTTGAATTCCGGTGAGAGGATTTAAAAAGGGAGGGGGGGGGGGTCTACCATGGGTGGCTACCTACTCCCCTTATAAATAGATGGCCTAACATCCTTCAAGGGGGTTAAGCTAATTGGTTGGAGATCTTGGAGAAGAGCAAGAGCTTGGATTCTTGAGAAGCTTTTTGAAGAGAAAGACTCCAAAGAGCTCCTCTTGATCTCTATGGATGGCCGGCCATCTTGTTCATCCTTCCTGTGTTTGTGAAGCCGAATCGAATGTCTCTTCCTCTTTGGTGTGTCATCTCCTTCATCTTCTTAGAGGAGTCCATGAAGGACAGCGAGGTATTCCTTCATCTTCCCCTTTGTTATGTGGTTTTCTCATCCCCTCTTCCTCCCTTTTGGTGTCCGGTTCTTGGTGGAAGGACCCACTTCACCTTGGTGCATTTCGGGGTTGAGATTGCCTCTCCGTTGAGCCACAGTGAGTCTCCATTTTCGCTGTCCCCTTGTTGCGGGATCTTGGTGTGGACTTTCCTTAGAGGATGTGCGCATGTGCATCTTGAAACGGGGATAGGTTCAGCCATACCATATGTAGTATAAGGTAAATCCTCTCCCTCTACTCGTTGATTGAATTCCTTAAAGATTGCTAAAATTGATCGCTGGTTTAGGGATGTTTTGAATTTTTAAATCATTTTTTCCGTTGTGCTTCTTCTTCCCATCCCAACACTTTGACCCAGTACCCATTGACTCAGTCGAGCTTTTTCTTCAATCCTGTTAGAATGATCTCGTTGGCTGCCTCAGCCAGACCATTTGTCTGTGGATGTTCAACAAATGAAAGTAGTTGCCAAATGCCGAGGTCTGAGCAGAACTCTCGAAATCGACGATTTGTGAATTGTGTTATATTGTCACTGACGAGCTCACGCGGTATTCCATACCTACAAATGATGTTTTTCCAAATAAACTTCTGAACTTTGTCAGTCACAATTGAAGATAGGGGTTCAGCCTCTATCCATTTGGTGAACTAGTCGATTGCTACGACCAAGAATTTGAATTGCCCTCGTGCTAGGGGAATGGGCCTAGGAGGTCTATGCCCCACTTGTGGAACGACCAATTGGTGTCCAAGTTGTGTAGCGGTTTAGGGTGCACTTGAGAGACTTCAAAGAATCTTTGGCATTTGTCATATTTTTTAACGTAGAGGCTACAGTCTACTTTCATGCTTGGCTAGAAGTAGCTGGCCCGGAGGATTTTGGCCGCCGGGGATCTTCTGCCGATGTGGTTGCCACAGATGTCGTTGTGGACCTCTGCCATTATGGTGGTTATCCGGGGTTGGGCGATACACTTGAGGAGCGGTCAGGAGTATCCTCTCTTGTAGAGCTGGTTATCAAAGAGTGTATAATAGCTTGTTATTCTTTTAAATTTACTTGGGTTGGAAATGTGTTCCGGAATCTCGCCTCGTTTGAGGTAATTGATGTGGGGAGTTCTCCAGTCTGTGCCTTGTTCAATTGTTTAGACCTCGGCCGAGGTGTCGGCCAATTGGATGCTCAGATGGCCGAGAATTTGTTGAATGACCGACTTATTGTTTTGAGGCATTTTGGTACTAGCAAGTTTAGATAGCAGGTCGGCTCGGGTATTTTCTTCCCGAGGTATGTGCTGAATCATGCAATCATCGAAGTTAGTGATCAATGAAATTAAGTACTAGTGAGAGATACTTTTTAAGGGAGGGGTCCCTCGCTTGGCAAGTGTCGTTGACCCGCCCAATGACAAGTTGTGAATCGCTTTTCATGATTATGCTTCGAGCTTTCACTTCCTGAGCGAGTTTTAAACCAGTAATTAAGGCTCCATACTCTGTCTGGTTGTTGCTGGCTTTGAACTGGAATAGAAGCGACTGTTGTAAGGCGATTCCCTAGCCTTTTTCCAAAATGATGCATGCCCCACTTCCTTTTTCGTTGGCGGCGCCATCTACAAATAGCGTCCAAGTTTCCACCTGTTTGAGAGTATCTTCATGGTCAGTGAATTCAACGATGAAGTCGGCTAAAGCCTAGGCTTAATTTTATGGGACCTATGGGTTGGTATTCGATGCTGAACTTTGAGAGTTCTATTGACCAGGATATCATTCGTCCTACGAGTTTGGGTTTAGCCAGTACTTGCCTAGTCAGTTGCTCGGTACACACCTGAATGTAATGGCTCTAGAAATATGGCCTTAGTCTCTGGGCCGAGACGACTAGAGCGAAAGCGAGGTTTTAAAGTCTTTAGCATCTGATTTTTGGTCCTTGGAGAACCTTGCTAACAAAGTAAATTGGTTTTTGATCATTTTCTTGCTCTCGGATTAGGACCGAGCTAAGGGCATTTTTTGTGACCGTGAGATAGAGAAAAAGGATTTATGCCTGTTGTGATTTGTCCAAAACTGGTGGGCTAGCAAGAAAAGTGTTTCAACTATTCGAAAGCCTGTTTGCATTTTTCATCCCAATGAAAATTCTAGTTCTTCCTTAAAATCTTAAAGAAGGGGGCGGCACGGTCGGCCGACCTGGAGAGGAATCTGGACAATGCGGCCATCCTCCCCGTAAGCTGTTGTACCTCCTTGATGTTGCGTGGGCTCCGCATCTCTTGATTTGGCCCAACATTTCTCCAGATTGGCTTCTATCGCTCGATGTGTCAGTATGAAGCCGAGGAACTTTCCACAATGCGCACCGAGAGTGCACTTTTCTAGGTTTAATCTCATGTTGTAGCGTCTGAGCTGGCTGAAGATTTCGATAAGATCAGTACAATGATCTCTGGTGGCCGGTGTTTTAGTTACCATGTCATCAATATATACTTCCATATTGCGACCACTTTGCTTCTCAAAGACTTTGTTCATCAATCGTTGGTATGTGGCAGAAGTTTGCATGCTTGGTAATAAAAGCTATTTTTTATTCATCCTCGGGGTGCATTCGGATCTGATTGTAGCCTGAATAGACGTCCATGAAACTCAGATATTGGTATCCCGAGGAGCCATCGACAAGTTTGGCAATGCTCGGTAATGGGTAGGAATCCTTTGGGTAGGCTTTGTTGATGTCGGTGAAGTCGACACACATTTGCCATTTCCTCGGTGCTTTTTGACCATCACAATATTCACGAGCCACAGGTAAATTGAATTTCTTTAATGAATTTTACCTTTAGCAGCTTCCTGGTCTCTTCAAGGGATGCTTGTTGTCGCTCGATTCAAAGCTTTCTCATCTTTTGGGCTACAAGTTTGACATGAGGGCCGATGGTCAGCCGGTAGCAGATGACTTGGGGGGTCAATTTCGGGCATGTTAGCCGGCATCCACGCGAAGAGGTCAACATAGTTTTTGAGTAGCGTGTTGAGTTGAGCTTTGAGCTCGCTGGGGAGATGTGCTCCCACATAGGTTACCTGCTCGAGGGATGTCC
Organism: Canna indica; assembly: GCA_034359265.1. Lineage (NCBI taxonomy): Eukaryota > Viridiplantae > Streptophyta > Magnoliopsida > Zingiberales > Cannaceae > Canna > Canna indica. Next base: position 43,658,263 of record CP136894.1, on the reverse strand, counting down.
CGATTTGCACAAATTCCAAGTCGTCAGCGGGCTGGGGCCACTCTTGGATGTCTCCCTTGAGGTCCAGGTCTGAGATTTGTGGTTGGAGTTTAGCTGGCCCGAGCTTCAGACATTCGTTGTAGCACGCACGTGCCTCCCTCTGGTCTGCATGGATTACTCCTACATTTGTCTCCGAGATAGGAAATATGATGGCAAGGTGAGGGATCGATATGACGGCTCCTAAGTTGTTCAAGGAGGTCGGCCCAAAATCATGTGGTAGGGACTTACACACTGGACAACGAGGAACTGTATGTCTATCGTCTTTGTTCTTGGAGGGGAGCCAAATGTTGTGGCCATCCATAAATAGCATTTGACATCCACGTGGTCTCCTGAGAAACTAACAAGTTCGCTGTGGTATGGGTGTAGCGAGTCTTCGTTGATGCTCATATTTTCGAGTGATGGGTAGAAGAGGATGTCGGCGGGACTTCTCTGGTCCATCAAAACTTTCCTGACAAGAAAACCAATAGTGATTACAGAGATAACGATGGGATCATATAAATTCCTGTCAACTCCTTGAAAATCAGTATCATAAAAGGATACTATCGGGGTGAGCATGCGTAGCTTTTGTGGCTGAGTTGCCTCATTGACAGTCATGATGGTTCGGGATGGTTGTGTTTCAAAACTACTTTCTTCGGCGAATCCTCCTATTATGTAGTTGATGACTCCCTGGATGTCGGGGTGAGATTGTTCACCTCTAGAGTCATTGTAATTATTACGACCCGCTTGATGGGATAACTAACCCACCAACTTCATAGGCCAACCTATTGGCCTAATTAAAATGCTCAAGCTGAAGTTGATGGTACACACCCATCAAGCATTATAAGCCAACACCACATTTGACATACTCCCTATATGGGACTAAATTGGGGTATTACAATAATTTTTTGTGTCACCACATAGTGGTGCGTTTCTGGGAATTTGGCATTGTCGGTGGTTCCGTCAGTTCTGGCTGCGACTCCGATCATGCCGGATGTAGTGGTCGAGGTGACTTTCTCCGATTAAGCGTTCAAACTAGTCAAGGAGGACCATCCATTCTTCGGTGGTGTGTCCGTAGGTTCGATGGAACTCGCACCTCTTACTTTTATCGCCTCTACATGAAGTTTTTGATCTTTTGGGGATGCTGGGGGGTCTAAGCAGCTACAGGTAGTATACCTCTCGTAGGATGGTTTCTCTCGGGGTTCTTCCATCTTTATAAAGCAAGCGACTTTCAACTGAAACTTAGCCACGTCCTTAGGTTTCGTTAGGGCAATCTGGTCGGCAAAGAGTCCGGGCTTTAGCCCAAATTTGGTGGAGTAGAATTCGACTCATGGGTCGAGGTTGGGGATTTTGCCTGCTATGGCTTGGAACTTGCTCATGTAATCCCTTAAGGGCTCATGCTGCCCCTGCCTGACATAATAGAGGGTGTCCTCCATTTTGTGGTAGATTTGCGATGTGGTGAACTGGCTTAGGAAGAGGTGGGAGAGGTCCTCAAAGGAATGAATAGATCTCGACAGGAGGGAAGCAAACCACAACAAAGTAGTTTTTCCTAGAAAAGTTGGAAAGACTCTGCAAAGTGCGGGGCTGGTTGCTCCATGATAGAGCATCTGCTCTCCTCATGCTTTGAGCGGCAGTGCTCGTGGTTAGCCGAGAGTTTCTCCGAGGACTGTGTTAGTATCTCGACTTGGGTTGCTAACTGTTGGTTCTTCGCTTCCAAATTATTTATTTGATACTGGGGCTCTTCAGGGAGAGTGTGGGCTGGTGCCAGAGCGTCGCTCCTCGATGTTTCAACGTCACTAAGTTACGGTCAATCATCTTCGTCGGTCATTGTCGTTGGCGTGCAACAGCGGTCGCTTGGCTCCGGGTTTCAGCCATTGTGTGTGTATGTGTGTGGTGTGTGTGTGTGTGTGGGGGGGGGGGGGGGGGGGGGGAGGGGTTAAGCTTTACTCGGCCCTACGGTGGGCGATAAATATTCTTGCTTGAGGATCAGAGTAGCCTGGTCCGGTTCGGTGTTTCTCCTGGTTAGGTTCAACCCTCGGGGGGGAGGGATGGATCTGCAAAAGACACCCCAACGCTCAAATTAGTGGAACTCCAACATGGAGATAATAGAATATAGAACTTAGGTTACCTGAGGCGTGTCGTGTTTGGAATATATAACATGTGGAGGTGATGACGCCGCCCGATAATCTCGTGGGGATATTGCTCAGAATGGGTCGAGGCTGATCTCGAAGATATCGAGTCTGTAATGGCGCATCCCTCGTGATAAGGGAGGACGTAGATGTCCTATTTTGGCCGGGTGGAGCCCCTGAGCGGAGCCGTTCGATCTGGCTCGAGTCTACTCTAGGAGTATGGCCAAGTGGAACCCCTAGGCGAAGCTGTCTGGTTCGACTAGAGTTGGTTTGTGGGGCACTGTTGGGTCTAATCCGACCGAGCCCAATAATTCTAGTCCAGTCCACATGCTATTTAATATAATTATTTATTTTACTAACATAATCTAGTTTTTGGTTGATCCGGTAAATTAATTAAACTGTTCGATTAATTGATCGAACCAAATCGAAAACCAAAAATTTCTAAATGTTTAACCATTAACTGAACTAAAAATCAATTGGACAAATCAGTTTGGCTAATTCGGTTTCGGTTCGGTAGGTCAATTGTAATTAGTGAATTTTGCTCACCCCTAATTTTATATATTAGAAAAATATCCACTATTAAATAATAGTTCAATTGCTACGGTTATTAGTGACGAGCAACGTAATTGTCTTTAATAGCTACGTCTCTATGGTCTTGTGGGTAGTCGCTAATGATACAACACCTGCGACGGTTGATTGACAACAACTTCAACAATTGCTAATTACACAAATATATGCAATGGTTCAGCGACGACCACTCAAAGCCGTTGCTAATAGGTAGAGAACGCGGGCGTCACGCCAAATTTTAAAACTTATCAACGATGGTTGTGGCGGTGGTCGCTGATAAGACTTTTTATTTCCCCCCCTTGGCCGCACCCTCCCCTTCCCTCTTCTTCTTCTCCGTGCCGCCACTGATCTTCGTTGCCACTCCGTTGCCCAAATATGTCGTTGCTCCCCCTTCTCCTCTCCTAACTACTATTGGGCCGCTAGGTTTCACCCACAACGCCGGCAGTCTGGTATATTTTTTTGTTTAATTTTTTAATTTGTTGATTAATGTTAATTGTTAATGTAGTTAGGTATAATGTGTTGTTAATTGTTAACAGTAGTTAGCTATAATTTGTCGTTAATGTTAATTGTCAATGTAGATTAATTTTAATGTTAATTTGTAGGTTAATGTTAATGTAGATTAATTTTTTACTTTTGTTAATGTGGATTAATTGTTAGATTAATTAGATTAAAACTAAAATTGGGTGACACCGAGTTAGTTTAGTTAAAGGGAAAAAAAAAACCATTGTGGACGCTAGTGCCGACATTGGGGCCGAAACCTAAGGACTTGTGCTGGTGTCCACTGTGTACTTGCACCGACATCCACAATTTTTTAGAAAATAATGATGATTTGTGAGTTGATACGTGTCGACGAGTCGGGCATGATTTTGCAAAATCTTAGATCCATTCGAGGGTTGTATATTTGTGTAAACGAAGTAGATGATCTTTTATACGACGTATAACACTTGAATTGTCCATAATTGGATAATTTGAGAACATAATTATTTGTATTGCACTTAATTTTTTTTTTAGTCGTTATTCATTTGTAAATTTTGGCTTGTCAATCTCGCTTGTTCTCTAATACATTCACAAATGATATGCGTATTCAGAGAACTGTAGGGAGATACTGTTATAATTTAGAATGAATAACGACTAAATAAGAATAGTTAGTGCGATATGAATACTATGAATCCCGAATAGATTAGGACCATCCCACCTATAATCATTATAATGCAGAACAAGTAGACATAAATGTGCACTCATAATCTCTATTGATTTCTTTCCAGTTTTGTTTGTTTCCTATTTTTTGCGAGTCTTAAATTTCTTTCCTAATTCACTTGATTGATTAGGGGAAAATTTACTTTTAGCAAGTTTATTCTAGGCAAGTTTGTTTTCAGCATATTTTTAATAGGGTTTTAATTCTGCTTATAAAAGCTCTCTTGTATACAATCGTGGGAATTAGTAAAAAACGGAGAGTTGAATTTTTTCCTTAAAGAAATTTTCTTGAATTCAACAAAGGTTATAAGACGAGTTCTTTACTGCCTTATAAATTTAATTGCTTTCGCTTCGTCAAGTGGTATCATAGCCTCGTTCTTCCCTGGATCTGATGGCTAACAACAGTAGGGATGGCAACCACAACCATTATGCAGTGAAGAACTAAGGACAGATGAAATTCAATTTCATCGAGAGATGCGTAAGTTCATGACTGATTTGCGAGCAACTATGGCAGGTTTGACTCGCGCAATCCAAAACTTGAATTTACGTATGAATTGGACGAGAACAACTGGGCCTGGTAGGATTAGACCCTGCAACGCCCATTATTCATCCTGAACCAAACCACTGGCCTCGTTCAAGGGGCTTTGCATAACTACATCCCTGATCCATATCAAAATCTGACTAAACAGCTCTACCCAGGGACCCCACTTGGCCACACATGGATACCTACTATTGGGTGAAATGGTCACACTAGAGGGAGGGTGAATAGTGTGTTAACTAATCAATTAGCCTAAATCCGATTTTAACTGTTTCTTAAATTATTTAGGCAATTCACAATTGTATGACTAAATGCGAAAGCCAGTAACAAAGAAAGCGATGCTAACACAAGTATTTATAGTGGTTCGGCCCCAATGCCTACTCCACTACCTAAGCACCCCGCTTAGGATTTCCAAACTAAACTATACTAGATTAATCTTGTTTCCCTTACAACGAGGACTTTGACCCGAAGAGTCTCGCTCTCAACCTAAGACACTTCCACACCCGGAAGTCTCCGCCTTCTTACCGAGAGCACTCTTCCACCTCAACCTAAAGGACAACTCAACTAATCCTAGTAAACTAAGTTTACATCGGTGGAATTAAGCCTCAAACATAAAGGCAACCATCCAATTTCAAGACTCACACTCTAGGTCTTACACAAGCTCAAATACAAAGAAATAAACAAGAAAATACAACACCAAATGGAGCAATAAATCAACCAATAAAATACTTAGCTCCAAACAAAGTTTCCTAGCTTCCTCTTGATGCATTTGATGGTGAATCAATGAAGTCAGGGCTACTCAAGGAGTTGAAAGATCAAAACTAGAGATTTCAAGAATGGTGGCTCAATCAAGCTCAAGGATCATCAAAATATGGCTCAAGGTATGTTGAATTCGGGGTGGAAGGCTTGCTAAGGCTTCTATTTATAAGCCTTGAGGAGATGGCATGAAATAGCTGGCTCAACAAACGGAAAACTAGCCGTTTTCACCGTCCGGTCGAAGGCCGATCGATCGTCGATCGATCGGTCGATTGACATAAAGCAAACTGTCGCTTTCTGGCACACTTCGGTCGATCGAATTGGCTACTGCCAGTTTTGGGCACCATTCGATCAATCGACCGATCGACCGAAACTGGGCAAACTGCACTTCTTGGTTTTTTCTGCTTGTTTGCTTGTTTTCTGGTTTTGTCTTCGCTAAGTCTACTTATATAATATTTCTTAACTTTAACTGAATAACTTTAAAACATAAATGTTATATAAGAATTACCCCCCATTTGGATTCAATAAAAATATCTAAAAAATTAAAATCCTTAAGTATCAAAGTCTAGTTTTTGGGGTCTAGTACAAATTTCCAGAAAAACAGAAATTTTCTAATCTCCCGGTTCAAATATGGGTAGGCTAAAGGTTTCTAAAAAATACTTAAAAATATCTCATTTTCTAGTTTCTACCCAAGGAACAATTATCACTATTTTTTGTGTCAAGAAAATGTCTAGGTCATATAGCCCTCCAAGGAGCCCCCTAGGCTTAGTGAATTTCATGACGATTTTCGGGTTTTCATGATTTGGGGTTCTGGTTTGGTTTTTGGGTTCTTATGCATCATAATGAGGATTTACAACATAAACTAGACACCCTAAACCTAAACTCTAACTTCTCGATGAATCCCGAGCGTCGACGAGCGTCCTTGCCGATTTCTTCAATTTTTCCGATCGGGGACGTAGTGCGCTAACCGATTTGGAACCTGAATAATTTCTCAATGAAACATTAGTTCCATGTTTGTTATTATCAAAACCAAGATTAAGACCAAGGTTGAAAACCTTAAGCCAACACCCACATCCTACCTTATCAGAAGATATACGCCCGCCATCTCCGGGATCGACCTCGACCCTTTCTGGGCAACCTCACAACGAAATCTCCGGTGGCATCACTGTCCTCACCTGCAATAAATATAGACATGACATGCCTCAGGTAACCATAATTCCAATTTGCATTACCCACACCATGGAATCCCACTGACTTGAGCGTTAGAGTGCCTTTTGCAGCCTCCCCCCACCGGTGTTGAACCAGACAAGTAGAGACACCGAACTGGACCAAAAGGCCCCAACTCTCAGGCAGGAATATTTGGCGACCATTGTGGGACCGAGTAAAGCTTACCTCCCCCACAATGGTTGGAACCCAGAGCCAAGCGACCGCCGCTGCACGCGAATGACAACGATTAATCGCAACCTGGTGATGCTGAAACAACGAGGAGCAATGCTCCGGTACTAGCCCCCCTTCCCCCTGAAAAGCCCCAGCAACGGGTAAATGAGTTAGAAGCACAAAACCAACAACTGGTAGCCTGGGTCGAGATGCCAGTACAGTCTCTGGGATAGCCCCCACTTGAATGAGAACGTTGCCGCTTAGAGCATGGGGAGAACAACCACTCAAAAAGAAGAGGGCGAGTCTTTGTCCTTCGAGATGAGGTCTCCAGCACCCCTCGACCGGAAAAGGGCGAAGGTCCAAAGGCTCAAGGAATTGAGGCTGCCTCCCACCTTGACGCAGGGCCCTTCGCCAAGCACATCATGACAACTCGTCTCCCACTGAGAAGTGAGCTACCTACCACCTTGACACCCTACGATGGTAGGAGTGATCCCACGCTACACCTAACAGCATTCCGAACCACGATGCTCTATCAAAGAGCAACTGACTCCGTGCTTTATAGAGCCTTCCCGACCTTCCTGGGGAAAACCGCCCTGTTATGGTTCGCCTCTCTTCCGCCAGGATCGATTCACTCTTTCGACGACCTTTCCTGTGTCTTGCTCAACCGATTCACCACATCGCTGGTATATCACAAGACAAGGGCATCCCTACACTATATTAGGCAGGGGCAACATGAGTCCTTAAGAGAATACCTGAACAGGTTTCAGGCCATAGCAGTTGACATCCCCAACCCGGGCTTTTCTGCATCCAACACGGGCTAAAGCTCGGGGCTTTCACCGACCAGATCGTCTTAATCGAGCCTAAAGACATGACTGAATTTCAGGAAAAAAGCGACAAGTTTTATAAAAATGGAAAATCAACGAGAAGCAAAAAAGGTCGACTAAAAGAACCTTAAAGCTACGGTTGAGGACAAAAGGTTGAAAAAGGAGGACAGAAGAACCGAAGACCGCAGCCGACACGAGCAGGATAATGGCAGGGGACCGAGGTCACCACCTCGCCCAAGTGCCTGTTTCGAAAGGCACATCCCCCTCAACACCAAGAAAGAAACCACCCTCCGAGACATCTATCACCTGAAGCATATCAAATACCCTGCCAATGCAGGAAAGCAAAAGTTGCCGCCCAACGCCAACATGAGCAAGAAACGTGCATATCATGACACTTACGAACACACTACCGAGGAATGTGTAATGCTCGAATACTAGCTCAAAGATTTAGTCCACACAGGACACCTTGATTAATATCTTCATCATAGGAAAGAGAGAGGCCGGAGCAGGAGTTGCAACCCTTGACAGCGAATCCGAACACCCCCGAGATCCCAGAAAGAGCGCAACCAAGCGAATGAGCCCCGAGGGGTCATTGACTACATCGCTGGTGGATTTGTGGGAGGTGGAGAGTTAAGCTCGGCTAGGAAAAGGTCTCTTCGGGCGATCATAGTAGTCGATAACATTACTCGCCCGCACCGACCTATCCCCAAAACTCCAGTAATATCATTCTATGAATCTGACTTTCAAGGAACTGAACAGAACCTACACAACTCGATCGTAATTTTTGTGATTGTAGGAAATTCATCGTTAAAAAGATCATTGTCAACCAAGGGAGTTCGGCCGACATCCTTTTCTACTCTACCTTTGAGAAAATGCAATTAGCAGAAGCCTCGCTCACACGATGCAATGGAGATCTGGTTGATGTTCGTGGAGCCGTATGGTTGAGTACGACATTCAGCTCTCAGCCAATAACAAAAACAATCGATGTACAGTATTTTGTCATCAATATTCCCAGCTTATATCATATGATCTTAGGATGATCGTCCATAAATACTCTGGGGCTATCGTATCTACTCCTCATCTGGCAGTAAAATTTCCTATCTCAGAGACAGAGGTAGGATTGTTGCATGCCGTTCAGAAGGAAGTTCGATGGTGCTGTTGGTGAAATGGTCACACTAGAGGGGGGGGGGGGTGAATAGTGTGTTAACTAAACTTTTTGCCTAATTCCGATTTTAATCGTTTCTTAGATTACTTAGACAAATTGCAATTTATTAACTAAATGCGGAAGCAATAATAAAATAATTTAAACACAAGCAAGGATATCAATGCTAACATAATTCTTTATAGTGGTTCGACCCTAATGCCTACTCCACTACCTAAGCACACCGCTTAGGATTTCCAAACTAGCTTTACTAGATTATATTGTTTCCCTTACAAAGAAGACTTTACACCGAAAAGTCTCCACTCTCAAACCGAAGGCACTTTCATACCTGAAAATATCCCACCTTCCTACCAAGAGCACTCTCCCATCTCAACCTAAGGGACAACTCAACTAATACTAGTAAACTAACATTATAATGGTGGATTTAAGCCTTAACACCAAGGCAACCACCAACTCAATCAAATCTAGCAACCTAGGTTTATACAAATGATATACAATCAAAATAAACAACAAAATATAATAACAATTGAAGCAATAAATCAAACAACAAGTATTTAGCTCCAAAAGAAACTCCCTAGTCCTCTTGATGCCTTGAGAAGATAAATCTATGAAGCTTGAGGCTAAATCAACAAGTGGAGATCAAAACTAGGGCTTTTGCAAGGATGGCTCAATGGAAGCTTGTGGAAATGCTTAGGATCACTCTTTGAGGCTTGGAAGCATCATGGAAGGCTTGAAAGAGAGTTTGGGGTGGGTATTTATAACCCACCAAACAAGATGGCTCATCAACGGGCCAATTTCTACTTGTTGGCGATGCCCGGTCGCTTGCCTATCGATCGTCGGTTGACTGACTGAGCGACCGCCGAGCGACCGAAGGCATTCTGCCCATTCTGGGCATTGTTCGGTCAGTTGACCAAAATGCCTTCATCTTCTGTCGGTCGACTAGTAGGTCAATCGAACCTGGGCATGACAATTTTTTTGCTTGTTTATTTTTCTACTCATTTGTTCATTTCTGGGTTCCGTCTTCACTAAGTCTATTTATATAAAAATTCTTAACTTTAAAACATAAATATTATATAAGGATTACCCCCATTTGGATTCAATAAAAATATCTAAAAAATCAAAATCCTTAAGAATCAAAATCTAATTTTTGGGATCTAGACAAATTTTCAAAAAATAGAAATTTTATAATCTCTCGGGTCAAATATGGGTATACTAAAGGCTTTCAAAAATTCCTTTAAAATACATCGTTCTCTAGTTTTTACCTAAGGAACAATTACCAGACTTTTGGTGCCAAGAAAATATCTAGGTTATATAGCCCTCCAAGGAGCTCCCTAGGCTTAGTGAATTTCAGAGCCTTTTATAATTTTTCGGTTTTTTCATGTTTTGGGGTTCGGGTTTGATTTTTGGGTTCTTATGCATCATTATGAGGATTTACAACACAAGCTAGACATCCTAGACCTAAACTTTAACTTCTCGAAGAATCCCGAGCGTCGATGAGTGTCCTTGCCAATTTCTCCAATTTTTTCGATCGGGGACGTCGAGCGCTAACCGACTTGGAACCTGAAAGTAATTCTCCATGTAATCATTAGTTCCATGTTTGTTATCATCAGAATTGAGATTAATACCAAGATTGAAAACCTCAGGCCAACAGGCCAACAGGTGCTATAGCGAATGCTTCAAACCAAAGGTGGCCGAACCAAGCAATGCGCTTATCGGCCTGCAACCACTTCCCAGGGACAAGAACAAACAACTGGGCAAAACCTCTGAACAAAACTCGGGACGAGACATGCAAAAGCAACCCCGACTCAATCCTTGAAAAGAAGTCCATGCACGATCAAATCACCAATAAAGCTCAGAAAAGAGCACCACCCTTGCACGCACAATTTCTTTATTACTCAAATAAAATTATATTTCTTGAATTTCTCTCTATGAATGATCAAGAAACCATTAAAGCAATCTCGCTGCTTTAACAAATACTCTACTTGAAACTTGCTCGAGTCTCTATATATGAGTTCATCCCAAGCCCCCAAGCACAGATTTTCACCTTCGGGCCTGTGGTATTCGGCTCCAGAAGCCTAACACCTCATGCAGCGACCACAGCCTGGTACTCATCGGTATGGCTCGCCGGCCTTAGTGCCTATCCCGGACTCTTACGCCCTCAATGACCCCAAGTGCGCTCCTCGCGAGCTTGATTGTCATCGAGTATGATCCTTGGCTACCACACCACTACTTTCGACCTCAGCACCCTTACATGACTCCTCACATGCAATTCCTCCTTACGCTCCTCGGTGAGATCAGCCTGAACCCCCGAGTGTAGTTCTTGGCTACCATGGCACTACTTCTGGACTCAGCTTCCTTACATGACTCCTCATGCACGATTTCTCCTTACACTCCTCGGCGAGCTCGGCATGAACCCCCAAGTGCAGTTCTTGGCTATCACGCCACTACTTCCGGCCTAAGCGCCCTCACATGACTCTTCGCACGCGGTTCCGCCTTACGCTCCTCGGCGAGCTCGGCATAAACCCCCCGAGTGCAGTTCTTGGCTACTGCGCCTCTACTTTCGGTCTCAGAGCCCTTATTTGACTCCTCACGCGTGGTTTCGACGTGCGCTCCTTGGCAAGCTCGGCCTGAACTCCCGAGTATAATTTGCTAACTACTATACCATTACTCACGTGTAATTTTACATTAATTAGCAGAGCTCGGCTCGAACCAGATTTCAAAAGGTTCAACCCCGGAACTAGATTTCTAAATGTTCAACCTCGAACCAGATTTTAGAAGGTTTAACCTTGAACTAGATTTTCAATGGTTCAACCTCGAACTAGATTTCAAATGGTTCAACCTCGAACCAGATTTCGAATGGTTCAACCTTAAATGAAGATTCCAGAGGATCGGACATGGACATATATTCCCCTCATGAAAATCAAGTAAAAGAGATTTATATGCACAAAACGAAAGAAAATAGGCTCACAAAGGAGCAATAACTATCATAGAGGAGATATCCAATAGAATAAACCCATGCAGGGGCAATTGTCAACCAAAAAAGGGGTAGTGGCAAACAACCAACCTCCAAAGAATTCCCAGAGCAAGCAAAAAAAAAGTTTAAAGAAATTGTTGAGAAGAAACTGCACCCGCCTTGGTGCACTCAGCAGGAACATCCCTCTCTAGAGTAGGAAATCCTCGTGGAACAAATGAGCATTGGCCTAGAGTCGTAACCGAAGGGTATCCTCTAAGTGACCAAGAAAAGTCTTCCTCAGCCTTAGGGTTTACCAAACACCATCCTTGACTTCCTTAAGAAGGTCCATCCCCGAAAGGTCAATGTTGGGAGCCAGAAGCTTAGCCTGCTCGACCGCCCCCTCAAAACCTTCCATATACATGGCAAGAGCGTTATCTCAAAGATATTTCACCTCTTCCTCGAGAGACTCCCTGGCCAAGTTGCACCTCACAACCTCGGCCGTAGCCTCCTCATTCTCGGCCTTCAGACGAGACTTTTTCGTCACCGCCACCGAGAGGTCCAAGTAGACCATCTCCAGCTCCGCCCTGGCCTTGCCTTCAATCTCTATTATCTGAGCGGTCGACTCAAAAATAGACACACTCAAATGGGCGACCTCTTTGACCTTCCCTACCAGAGCTCTCTCTATTTCCATCATCTTAATCCTAAGGGTTTCAAGCTCTTGAGACTGCGCTTCGCACTCCCTTCGTGAAGCTTCCTTCAACTTACCTAACAAAAGTTGGACATGTTCCCAAGGATCTACCCCTCGGGAAAGACCAACTGGTTATACCGGAGCAATAATGCAACACGGAACCTGGCTGGTTACACTGGAGCAAAAACACCACCACCACTGCCTTTGGAGGATAAGACTCATTCTCCTGAGGATGGACGTTCGCTTCTGCAGGAAGGTCCTCCTCTGAGTGCCTAGCCCTTTTTCGATGACCCGCCAGCGAGCCAAGGAGGACAGGAGAGTTCGAAGAAGCTGATGAGCCAACCGCCTCCACTCTCACTCTTGAAACCCTTGGGGTGTGTTTGGTTGGATGGAGTGAATTAATAAGGAAAAGGAATAGACAAGGAATGGAATGGACAAAGAATAGTAGTACTTTATTTGGTTGACATTTTAAATAGGCCAAGAATATAATTACTTTGTTTGGTTAGCATAAAAAATATATTAGGTATAGAAAGTTAAATAACTAAAATATCTTTCTTAATAAAATCGAATATATTTATTTTGTTTGTTTAACCTAAAGAATAGATAATGAATTAAGAGGAAAATGACTAAAATGTCCTTCTAAAAATATAATAAATTATATTCTAATTTATTCTAATTAATAACAACATAATAAAAATATGGATTAATGTAATATAATTTATTAATTTAAAATAATAAAACACTATTATTTATTTTATTTTCACAAAAATAATAATTGAATCTTCAAAAAATATTTATTAAAATATAATTTAATAATAAACTAATAATTATCTATTTAAGATATCAAATTATTAAAATTAATTTAACAATTTAATTTACATATTCTTATTATAAATATTGAATGACAATAAAGGAAAATGACCAAAATACCCTTCTAAAAATATAATAAATTATATTATAATTTATTTTAATTAATAACATCTTAATAAAAATATGGATTAATGCAAAATAATTTATTAATTTAAAATATTAAAAACTATTATTTTTTACTTTCATAAAAAACTAAATCTTCAAAAAATAATTATTAAAATATAATAATAATATAATAATTATCTATTTAAGCTAAGCAATTATTAAAATTAATTTAACAATTTAATATTATATATTCTTATGTAATATTATAAATATTGAATGACAATATAATGTCATAAGGAATAGATAGGGAATACTATTTCTTGGGTTAAGGAATAGTATTCCCCATGCATGGGGAATAATATTCCTTATCTATTCCTTATGGCCCATCTATTCATTGTATATAAGTTGCAACCAAACAAAGGAATAAGTGGGGCAAGGAATAGTATTCTATTCCCCATCCGTTGCATCCAACCAAACACTACATTGATTTCCAAGACTGTGAAGCTCTCATAGGTTTCAGCAACTCATCCACCAATGGGTTCTTCCCCCTGTCCCCTACAGGTCTCTCCCGCATTTTTGTCAAGCGGGAGCGCATGCTTGGAACGTTTAGAAATCGGGCATGAATGCCCGAAAGACAAGAAAGGGCTAAACATTTTGTGTGAAAAATCGTAAAACCTAAAGCCAACGACAATACTGAGGCTTGAGGCTGAGAAGACTTACCGACGAAAAATAGCAAATACCAAAAGAAAGGAACCAATTGAGGAAGGCACCACTGAAGTCTGCAAAAGACGAAGGCCAAAGAACGCGAGAAAAATTCGCAAACTGGAAAGGGAAAAACCATTTTATAGGCTCATCTTCCTTATCGAACGACCCACGTTGTCGATGAAACTAAATATGCACTGGCCAGCTCAACGATCGACGACTCCCTAGAAACTCCCTCCTTAGCATGAACGAACAACTTTTTCACCATGATGTCTTCCCCAAAAGACAAGGGGGGGCAAGGGCCAATCAACAACCACCATGTAGAATGAGAAGATCTTCATTAGCAAAACCGACATACAAAGTGTGGAAGCCAAGAGGACATATGTTAAACACGGCAAAAATATCGATTTGACTTACTCTGAAGTGACAAGAAAAGCCGCCATGTACCAACTAAAAGCGACGCATGGACACTTACCCCAGCCCGGCTTCCCGCAGGCGTTTACAACATCACGGTCATCTCAGTCGTCTTCTCCATCTCGGCCTCCCCAATCATTCCTTTCAGCTCAACCCCAATAGTCTCCAACCTCGGCGTTACCTCCCTAGTCACCCAGTACGGCTTGGCCACTTATCTGAGGTTTTCCCAAAGATGCCCAACACCAAAAAGGAAGCTCACTCAACTCAAGAGCTCGACACGCAAGCCTCCAGACTCCAACCAAGCTCGGGGGCTGTGGACTGGACTAGAACAACCGGGCCTGGTCGAATTAGACCCAACAGTGCCCATTATTCATCATGAACCAAACCACACGACCCCGTTCAGGGGGCTTCGACTAACTACGTCCCTGAGCTAGATCCAAGTCTGACTAAACAGCTTCACCCAGGGACCCCACTTGGCCACACAAGGATACCCACATCCTACCTTATCATAAGATATATGCTCGCCATCTTCACGATCGACCTCGACCCATTCTGGGCAACCTCACAATGAAATCATCGGGTGGCATCACTTGTAATAAATATAGACACGACACGTCTCAGGTAACCCTAATTCTAATTTGCATTACCCCCACCTTGGAATTTCACTGACTTGAGCGTCGGAGTGCCTTTTGACCCCCCCCCCCCCCCCCCCCCCCCCCCCCCCCCCCCCCAATCGATGTTGAACCAGACAAGAAGACAAGGAGACAAGGAGAGATACCAAACTGGACCAGAAGGCCCCCAACTATAAAGCATGAATAATGTACTTCCCCTATTAAAGTTGGAAAAAATAGGAACGTGCGAGTTGTTTGAGCTCACGACAGTGGCTTACCTCTGATCCAGCCAATCAATGATGGTAATCATGTTGTCATGAATGAATTGCAAGATTACAATGTGACAGATAGTTATGAAGATGATTCAGAAGAAGGACATGCAAAAATTCCACATAACCCTCCTCACCCTACTTTTCGACCTGACTGTAGGAGAGGAAATGAAGAAGATGCTCCAGATTGACCTTCCTAATTTTGATGGAAATCTGGATATTTAAGAGTATCTAGATTGGGAGTCAAATGTGGAAAAATTCTTTTCATATACGAGGGTTCCTGAAGAGAAGCAAGTTAAATTTGTGGCATATAAGTTGAAGGGAGGAGCTTCTGCTTGGTGGGACCAATTACATGAGAATCGACGCAGACAAAGAAAACAACTAGTATGATTGTGGGTGAAAATGAAGAGACTAATGCGAAGGAGATTTTTTGCCAATTGATTACGAACAAATATTATATCATCAATATCAAAATTGTTAGTAGGAAGCATGTTATGTTAGATATTACAACAATGATTTTTTGCGACTAAATGCACGTAATAATTTGTCGGAGACTGATAATCAGCAAGTGGCACACTTTATTGGTGGTTTAGGCATTGCCATACAAGACCAAGATAGCTTTCACACTGTATGGAGTTTAGATCAGGCC